>CM077087.1:135654925-137142779 GCA_039513925.1 Platanthera zijinensis | reverse complement strand
TAACAAAAACTGTTCATAAAAATTACTTTAAATTACCTAGTTTCTCATACATGAACTACATCTTAATAATCTTCACCGGATTCCTGGCTACATTGCCATAGTTAGTATCCCCTCTTAAAGGTTCCTTGGGCTACAACCTTCGTGTTTCAGTTTGCAACCCAGATAAGACTATATCACACAAAAATTGGCTCCAAATCCTGCTGCGTACAGAATACAATTTCCACGCTTAGTCGATACCCTCTACTTTGATAAGACATCCCGTGCTACAGACTTCACCCAAAGGCATGTAACCACTCTTCGGAAAGGTAATTCCAAGGGCTACGACTCTCGTGTTTAGTCGGAAACCCATCTGGCCATATCTTGCTGAAAATAGCAAAGAAGGTCATTGCGTGCAGAACAAAGATTTCTGCACGCATCTTGAGGCGAAATGGACGGCATCAGTTCATCTTCCTCCTCAAGCCGATCCTCCCAAATCACAACCCAGAAGTTCCTTCACTCTTATTCACCCTCTTAAGGCCATTCCTCTTCACGAAACCACCCACATCATCACTTTGAAGGAAGGGAGGTTGAAGATGACTAAACCTTAGAACACAAGTTCTAGCATGGCCCTCCTAGAAATCTTCATATCACACATCAAGACTCTTTTGAGTCGATATCTTGCCTAGGAATAACTATAGATCTAGCACCAAGGGAGAGGGGAAGCTCACCTCATTTCCAGCAGTTCCGCCATCTCCGGCCATGGATCTTGTCATTCTTCTCGTCGGCAATCCCTTTTCCTTGGCGGCGGTGGCGATTCTCACGAAGTTTGGTTGGCTCCAGCAAGTTCTTCTCTCCTCCAAAAGTTTTCTCTAAAGATGTGGCTTGGAAGAGAATGAAATGGCAAGGTTTCATTTTTCCCTTTTTATTCAAAGGTGACATGGGTAAGGACACGCCAGTGTCTTTAACCTTATCCTGCTCGGGGAAACGACATCAACGGTTTGACTGCCGCTTCATGCACATACACGGGTACTGACACGCCCATGTCTGAACCCGTTCAAGCTGACTCGGCCGTGGTTCTGCCCGTGTCTATACCCGTGTCCTGCTCTTGACATATTTCGTCAAGCTTGACTTGACGCACACGGGTAGGGAAACGCCCGTGTCTTACCCGTGTCCTTCTCGGGGTAATGACTGCTTAACTGTCAACGTCATGCCACTCAATGCCATGGCACACGGGTAGGGACATGCCCGTGTCTCTACCCGTAAAATACCCAAAACAGACACTCACACCATGCCACTCAATGCCACGACACACAGGTAAGGACACGCTTGTGTCTCTACTCGTGTCCTTCTCGGGAACAAGCCACTCAATGCCATTTTCTTA
The DNA here is from genome assembly GCA_039513925.1 of Platanthera zijinensis. Classification (NCBI taxonomy): domain Eukaryota; kingdom Viridiplantae; phylum Streptophyta; class Magnoliopsida; order Asparagales; family Orchidaceae; genus Platanthera; species Platanthera zijinensis. The sequence continues at coordinate 137,141,419 of CM077087.1, read as the reverse complement.
TGACTCAATACCCTGCCCCTCAATGCCACGGTACACGGTAGGGATACGCCCGTGTCTCTACCCTGTTCCTACACAGGGCCAAATTCGTTTTTCCTACGAGTGCGCGCCTGATCGCCTCCACTCTCTGAGCCTAAATCAGCTCTCCTGGACTCAAAAGTACGCACAAGGGGCCTAGCACGATTCGGGACGTTACAATTCCTATAAAAAAAATAACAGATTTCATCCCCGAAATCTGGTTAAGGCTACGGGTGAGAAAAGCATAAAATAGACATAAAATAAAATATGCTTTAAAAGGTTACCTTGATGGAACAGCTCCGAGTAGCGCTTTTGCATTAAGTCCACCGCCTCCATGATCACATGCCCAAAGAAAGCAACCTCCTTAAGCTAGAATTCACACTTGCTGAACTTAGCGAACAGGGCGTGCTCTTTTAACTTCTTCAGTACAAAGGCCAGATGCCCGACATGTTTCTTCCTCCGTCTTGAGTAGACTAAATGTCGTAGATGAAAAAAATGACGAAGACATCAGATAGGGCTCGAACACTTTGTTCATCAAGCTCATGAAAGCTGATGGGGCATTTGTGAGCCCAAATGACATCACTGTGAACTCATAAAAGCTGTACCTTTAGCTGAAAGCCGTTTTCTGAATATCATCCTCTTGTATTCTCAATTGATAATACCCCGAGCACAAATCTAGCTTGGAAAACCAATGCGCTCCCACCAGTTGATCGAACAACTCATCGATCCGGGGTAACGGATAGGTGTTCCGTACCGTCAGTCAATTGAGCTCCCGATAGTGTATGCATAATCGCAGGGTTACATCTTTCTTCTTAACGAATAGAACAGGGGCTCCCCAAGGTGATGAGCTGGGTGAACAAACCCTGATTCTACCAATTCTTGCAGCTGATTCTAAACTCGGCGAGTTCCTTCAGGGCCATTCAGTAAGGAGTCCTGGAGACAGGCTTGGCACTCGGTACTAACTTGATTTTAAAATCTACTTCTCTGTGTGGGGTAATCCTGGCTATTTATCCGGAAATACTTCGGGGAAATCGCGCACCACACGCACATCCTTGATATCCAATGCCAACTCCTTCAGCTCGAAATAGATCATGAAAACTTCATCCCCCTTTATGTGGGCTTTTAAAGCCTGGACTGAAGATAACATCATACGGGGCGCGAAGTTAATACCTTGAAAGATGACCTCCGAGTCTCCATGTCTCAACGAGATCCTCTTCTGCGCGCAGTCAATCTTTGTATAGTGCCGATCCAGCCATACCATGCCCAGAATGAGGTCGAACTCTGGCATTCTCAAGACTGTGGCAGGGGTGTCAAAGAGCTTTCCTTCAGGAGAACCTCAAACTCGCACTTCGCGGTTGCCGCCATCTCTGATCCGTCTGGAAGGCGCACCCTTCGAGCATACATATGAAGTATTGCACTCCTCCATATAGGTCTTTACTGAAGTCCGCAGACACAAACGAGTGCGAGGCACCGTATCGAATAACGTATAGGTCGGTTTCTCACTAACCATTACACCTAAGTATCAAATTGTGAAGGCTCAAGCTAGATTCCTGAAAAAACTTAGGCAGACTAAGGATGAATGCTTATAACGTATGAAATTCTTCCACGTAGCCCTCATCCTGGAGCTGGTCCTGCTTCAATTGCTCCTTCAGTGAGTCTCTAATGCTTGTTTAAACACCGAAAAGACTCGCTTCCAACCACTTTACCAGATATATTATCTCCCGCCAAGCTCCAGTCTGCTATAAACAAAAGTGGTTGCCCTAGGGAATCTTCCATGTCTATTATTTGCGCTAGGTTCAAAATATGCTATAACAAAAGAGCTTGCCCTAAGGTTCTCGCAAGACTTTATACAACAGTTTTATTTTCCTAGGGTCATCCAGACTTTAGGACATCAATGTATAAAGGTACATACCTAAGGTCAGGTTGGCTAATCATAGGGTCAAAGTTGGACATACGTAGTGTGAATTACATATGGGCACACCACTGCTTCCGCTAAGTCAGTTGTCCCCAAACTGACTAATCGAACGGTTGTGCCACCATTGTTAAATGACTTCTCTAATTTAGGATCAAAGAAAGCTGATACCATTTGTAAGACCCCCTCCCAGAACACAAAACACGGCAAGAGAGGGGTCTTATGCCCAGAACAGCCGCCTTGCGGTAAGCACTTACACTCGGGTTAGCCTGTACCACAAGACACCTATTCTGCCAGCCACAACCAATATCACACATTGCCAACCCAACCAAAATATAACACAGAAGTCCAATCCACACCAAGCATATAGTCCATAAAATACATATGTTAAGAAGCTACAACAAGCTTCTAATATCAGAGTACGTAAATAGTTTTCCAAAAAAGGGTACAACAAAAACCTCTCACACTCACATCAGTAACCGACGGTAGCGACGGTACCGTCCCCTCAGGACCTGTCGTCCTGGCCTGGCTGTCCGGCTGCATAACCTGCTATTCCACCTGCGGGGTTTCCTCCTAAAAAGGAAGACGTAGCAACCGTTAGTCATAAAGACTAAGTGGCTTCACATCCTCTCGCCCGCGACTCCTCGGCACCGGGCGGATAAAGGAACAGGATACAATATATATGAACATAGGTGATAGTTTAACTTTCAAGGCAGCCTAAACACCTAGAGGGGGGGGGGGGGGTGAATAGGTTCTGCTTTTCTTATAAAAACTTCTAGGCAAAATTCAATTCAATAGCTAACACAATTTACACAGCAATCACAGAAAATAAAACATCACAGATTGCATAATGTTTTATAGTGGTTCCCCAAGGTCTGGGTACATCCACTTTCCCCCCTTCACCTATCTAGCAGTATGCTAGATTCGGCCAAACTTCCACTTATCTCAGATCAACAGATCCTACAACTCAGAACCCAACTGGTTCCTACAACTCAGGCACAACTGCCCTACCTCAGCCTTGCCCCAAGGCCTACAACTCAGAGAAGATCCTTCTCCTACACTCAGGCAAACAGCCCTACTACTCAGAGTTCAACACTCCTACACTCAGCCTTTATAAAATAGGCTTACAACTCAGATCTGTGTAAACAGATCCTATAAAAATATAGAAAAGATTTTTAAACTGTCTTGCCAAAGTTAAGAGAGAAAAGGCCAAGACAATTCTTGATCAGCTGATGCAATCAACTGTATCTGAGCCTTCTTCAAAGCTTCTTGAAAATGTACTTAGCTGAGTTGATTCCAAACAGCTTCTTGAGAATCCACTGGTGGTTTCTTTCTTCTTCTTCTAATTCTGGCTTGACCTATCTCTATCCAGCACTTTGAAAGATTCTTCTGAATTCTGATTAGAACTCTTCTTAGATCTATCCTTAGATAGTCTTCTTAGATCTCCCGGAGAAGATCTTCTTAAGTGACTAGCACTTTCTTGAAATGAATTGGATTGTGATCCTTCTCTTCCTTTTTGATTCAAAGTTATTCAAAAGGACTATCTGTTTTGTTGTTTCTCCTTCTGAATCTGTCTATTTATAGACATTCTTCATGGTAACCGGCTGATCTGGTTTCTAACCGTTTTCTGACAAGTCTGACAGCTTCAGTTAACCGGTGGTAACCCACAGCTGTCAAGTCTTCAAACAAGTCCTGTGCCTTAGCCTGGAACCACAAGTTGTTGAAACAGTCTGTCAGAAAGTGTCGAGACCATCTGTCTATCTGTGTCGACACAATTGACTTTGGTGTCGACACAGTCTTCAGTGATGTCGACTAAGTTGCCTTTGAGTCGACACAGCTTTCGTCTGAAAAATAACTTGGTCTTGATATTCAGTGTGTCGACATCAAGTCCTGTGTGTCGACACTGAAATTGTTGTAGAATCATAATAGTTATGTGTGACTTAGCATTCAGGTGTCGACATTTTCATTCTTATTATCTGCTTTAATGTGTCGAATTTAAATCTTCATGTGTCGACACATTCCGCTGGGTGGCGATTAAACTTGAGGTCGACTATTTTCTTTTGTGTCGACACATTCAGCTGATGTCGACAATCTTGAGATCGACTATACTCTTCTGTGTCGACACATTCTCCCAATGTTGAGGTCGACGCTTTTCTTCTGTGTTGACACAAATTCCCAGTGATGTGTCGACTCTTTTCTTCTGTGTCGACACAAATTCCCAGTGATGTGTCGACTCTTTTCTTCGGTGTCGACACAAATTCCCAGTGATGTGTCGACTTACTTCTTCTGTGTCGACAACTTTTTCCCAGTGTATTTGTACGACTAACTGTTACTGTGTCGTCCTGCTTCCACAGTGTTGTGTCGACTATTTTCTTCTATGTGTCGACACTGCTTCCTCTGTTTCGACACTTGGACTTAGAATATTTCTGCATACTTTATCAATTCTTCACCTGCACATGTCAACTTAAAACAACATCAAATACACCTTGATGTATATCATTGAGCTAGGTTGGGCTTCTTCAAATCAGGTACACATTTTCCAATGTACCCAACAATCTCCCCCTCTTTTGGAGAAGTCATAACCCCTATAGCCAATGATATACACCATTTATAAACAGTACTAAATGATGATTAATGACATAACAAGAATACTTTAATATAAACAAGACATAAAAACAATTCATCACAGAATGCACATTATAATATGGCAAACAACATTTTGTTTATAACTGGGTAATGTTTGATTACAATGTTTTACATTTAATGATTACATCACAACATTACAAAACACTATAAAAAGAATTAAAACATAATCAGGATTGATCAGGCTCTCTAATTATAATCCCTTTGCCAGATTGAATTGTAGCTGTCAAGGAGCTTCTGATTCTTCAGCTATCTTCTTTCCTTAAGATCAGCTTTCCTTCTGAGCTTCTTCCTTGATCCTTTGCCTTTCAAAATAATGAAAAGGCTTAGGGAAGTATTTGCTTGGCTCCTTAGCATCAGATGGCAGTCTTCCCAGCGGGCTTTCCTTCTGAATTGTACTATTGCTTCTTGTCTTGCCTCATACTTCTGCCATTCTATTTTATTGTACCACTTGCCTCTCTCATGAACTTTATCTTGTATAGCTTTCCATGCAGTGAGTATTATGTTCCTTGAAGTAGGACTCCACTGCTCATAATCTGGCTTCAGTACAGCCTGCTCATCTGAATTTCTTCTTTGCTACTAGAGCATCTTGCTGTTCTTTTAGAGTAGCCTCAGGCTTATCAACCTTTCCAAAGACAATATTAGTAACCTCCTTTGGAGGACTGTACATTCCTTGAACCTTCTGATCAATCATGTCAAAATCTGGAGGGGGTAAATGACTTGGGCAACCTCAGGTTGATTGCCTCCAAGTAGATTTGATTGTATTCTGATTCAGCTACCATAAGCATCACACAATGGGGGATATCCCAAAGTGGCTCGGATACTATTGGTCACCCTTTGGAGTGCTCTGAGCCTGCATGAATTAGCATCCCTCTCCCCCTTTATGGCTTCTCTAGATACATGATCTCTTAGATCTTCCTTTTGAAATCGGATTTGGCCATAAATTTTATTTTACACACCGTCTTTAAAAATGGTTTTAACTTGTTAAGCTTTTCAGATATTTCTTTTTGAGGGGGAGAGATGGCAGTCTTAACAGAAGCAATGGCAGCTTGAAAATTCTTATCAAATTCGTCCCTTTCTTTGGCTCTATCAGCAGGCAGAACTTGGACCAATCTTCATTACTTCCTCAATTATCTTATTATGAGATTCAGTTAAGTTATCATTCATTCTTAGCTGATTCTCCAAAACATAGCTTTGCTTCAAGGCAATGTCATCCACCTTGTAGTAATAGCCTCATGTTGTTTAGCTAGATAAACCACAGCATTGCCACCCTTGTGGAAGCAATCTGTCATTTCAGTTTTTATGCATGTTGACCTGAAACTGGATGGACTTGATATCCTGAGTTAAGTCAAACTGAAGTGACTTGCTATTCTCATCAACATACTTTTCCATAGTCAACCTTTGTTCTTCCAATTATTACTTGTAGGATCTAACATAAATTTGTTGTAATCAAAGGCTGGAGAGACTTGTAGAGGTGTGGTCTGTAAAAAGCCTGCTTATAATGCTTGCTTCTTCTCTTAAATACAACAAGTTTTCTTTCTTTGCCACCCTGGCTTCTTCAGTTTCTATTTCAGATGAAGTATCTACATGAATTCTTTCTTGAAGATGATGAATTGTATCAGTTCCAGGGACCTGTTGCTCAGCTTCAACATCCACTGGCTCACCCTCAACCTGTGCTCAACTTCAGCTATCTGATCATGTCCATTCCTATGGACTGGACTTCTCAACATCTGGTCCACCTCCTACTTTATCAGCAGTAGTCAATATCTGGGAACAACTCCTCCATAGTAAATTCCAGTTGAGCTGTAACTTCTGCAGCAGTTAAATCTTGAGACAAGTTTAACTGTGCTTCCTCTTGAACTTGCACTTTAGTATTTGTAGTATCTGGAGTAGGAGTGGACACTAGCTCCCCCTGAAACTGTGCAGTAATAAGAATATGAGCAATGTCTTTTATAGTAAAATACATTAGCTCCGCCTATACCTGAGCAGGAGTAGATACCTTTGGAGCAGGTGGAAACTGGCTCCCCCTACATCTGTGCAGGTGTTGACACTTCCTGGACTACAGTTGAGTCTGGCTGATCTTCAACCTGTGTCCTGAGTGGGTCGTCCTGTAGTTGTGCAGGTTCTTGGTTTTGAGTAGGGGATTTCACAGGGGTGTCGGCCTGCTCTCTTCAGGCACATCCTTGGACAGTACCCTATCCCACCTTGAGAACAATCTCATATCCATTCTTCTCATATGATTAATCTTACTCCCTTGCAGTTGCTGCATCACTTCAGGGATCACTCCAGTGAAGTACAGGCTCATGATCCTAGCCATGTTAGGCTTCTTGATTCCTTCTTTGATCTTGTCAAAGATCACTCCTGACCAATCAGTAGGAATAGTAAAAACTATCCTGGTCATCAGGCTGAACATGTAGGCAGAAATCCTATCATGTCCACCTGTCTTGCAGAGAATTACTTTCCCAACTACTTCTGACAAGAACTTCCCTTGTTGATTCATACCCTTCCTGTTGAAGGCAGCTCCAATCTTCAATCCTTGGTCCAGTCCACACCATTGAAGGGCTTCCCTTGTCTTAGATATAGTAACTTCCTCTTCATTCTCAACTACTTGCAATTGAAAGATCTTTCTTATACTTCTTTGATTAATCTTCACCTTAGTCCCTTGAACAGTGGACTTAATCTTGAGGCCAGTAGAGTGGACTGATGCAGAGATAAAGAAACTCGTGCACCTCCTTCTTCCAGATTTTAGTAGGTTCTGAGATGAGAAACTCTAACCCTGACGCAGAGAGGAGGGTGATAACTCCTTGAACATCTGGCGGCGCTCTCTGCAAAGGCCTGGCGCACCAACTCATACCCCTTCATTTATGTTGTCTTCAATCCTTGGCGCCATTGGTTCGTCGAGAAAGCTTGAGAGAAGAGAGAAAGATAGACTGTCGACACAGGGTTTTAGTCTCGAAAACCTTGGAAGCGTGTCGACAGAATGAGGTTTTGACCTATTTATAGCCTCAGTTGAAAGAAGTTCAAAAGGTGCCAAAAAACAGTCAAAATGTGTCGACACAGACGGAATGTGTCGACACAAACTTCTATTGTCTCGACATTACTTCAGCCTATTATGTGTCGACACCAATTTGTGGTTATGTCGATACCTTAGATAAACAGAAATTCTGTGTCGACTCTAAGGATAAGTGTCGACACATATTCTGTAAGTGTCGACACCATTTTCCTGGTTGAGTCGACATTACATTTCTGGTTAAGTCGACAATATAAGTCTCAAGTGTCGACACATATTCTCTGTGTCGACACACATATTTCTGACTTGTCGACATAATTTTTTTGAGTCGACACATTACTACTGAATGTGTCGACACATTCTTACTTAGCCAATTTCTGTAACTTCAATGTGTCCTTTTTAACACTTGATTTATGTTGTTGTTATTACCTTTACTTATTTATATACCACTTCAATTGCATTGTTAATGATTTTGTTAATACATTAATCAATGGTTAACATACCTAATTCAATTTTGAATTTATTGAATTTGGTTTCATCTAAAGGCTTAGTAAATACATCTGCTATTTGATAATCTGTTTTTACAAATTCCAATGAGATGTCTCCTCTTTCTACATGTTTCTCTAAGAAAATGGTATTTGATTTCTATATGCTTAGTTCTACTATGAGAAACTGGATTATTAGCAATAGAAATAGCACTCTTTGAATCACATAAAAGGGGTGTTCTACTTACCTGAATACCATAATCCTTAAGCTAATGCTGCATCCACAATAGCTGTGCACAGCAGCTTCCAGCAGCAATATACTCTGACTCAGCTGTGGAAATTGCCACACTGGTCTGCTTCTTACTACTCCAAGATATTAGTCTTCCTCCCAGGAATTGACAAGTACCTGTAGTACTCTTTCTATCCTCTCTACATCCTGCAAAATCTGCATCTGAATAGCCTGTTAGTAGAAAATCTCTATTCCTAGGGTACCAAAGACCTAGAGTAGGAGTGCCCTTTAGATATCTCAGAATCCTTTTGACTGCAGTATAATGAGATTCTTTAGGGCAGGCTTGGTACCTAGCACAGACACATATTGCATACATAATGTCAGGTCTACTAGCAGTGAGATATAGTAGAGACCCAACTATTCCTCTATACAATGATTCATCAACAGGTTTACCTGTCTCATCTTTGCATATAGGCATACTAGTTCCCATAGGAGTTCTCATGGTGGAGGATGACTCCATACCATACTTCTTAATTAATTCTTTGGTGAACTTAGACTGGGATATGGACAATCCAACATCAGTCTGTCTTACTTGGAGTCCCAAGAAGAACTTAAGTTCTCCCATACTGCTCATCTCAAACTTCCCTTGCATAAGTTTGGCAAACTTTTTACAAAGGTTGTTTTCAGTAGATCCAAAGATTATGTCATCAACATAGATCTGGACTAAGATGATCTTTCCTTTGGATTCCCTAAGGAATAGAGTTTTGTCTATCTTTCCTCTTGAGAATTTATTCTCAATGAGGAAGGTAGATAGGGTTTCATACCAAGCCCTTGGAGCTTGTTTTAACCCATACAAAGCTTTCCTAAGCTTATACACATAATCAGGTTTAAGAGAATCTATAAAACCTGATGGCTGCTCTACATATACTTCTTCTTTAAGATCACCATTCAGAAATGCTGACTTCACATCCATCTGGTATACTTTGAAGTCTTGGTAGGCTGCATAGGCAAGGAACATTCTGATTGCCTCCAGCCTTGCTACTGGAGCAAAGGTTTGATCAAAGTCAATTCCTTCTTCCTGCCTGTATCCTTTTGCAACTAACCTTGCTTTATTCTTCACTATTATCCCACTCTCATCTAGCTTGTTCCTATAGATCCACTTAGTGCCAATTATATTGTGGCCTCTTGGTTTAGGAACCAGCTCCCAGACTTTGCATCTTCTGAATTGATTCAGCTCCTCTTGCATAGCATCAATCCAGTGCTGGTCTTGGATAGCTTCTTCAAACTTCTTAGGTTCCATCTGGGACAAGAAACTTGAATGCAAAACTGTGCTTTGATTTCTGCTTCTAGTTTGCACTCCTTGTCTTGGATCACCAATTATCTGATCAGTTGGATGATCTCTCAGATATCTTATAGCTGGAGGAAGATTCCCTTCAGGTTGAGCATCTCCAGCTTCTTCATTCTGCTGAGCCTCCTGGTTTTCATCAGCTTCCATTATCTCTTATACTCCCCTGGACAACAGCCTTCATTTTCCAATGCTTCATCTTCCTTTGAAGCTTCAGCAATGGAGAGCTTGTCCATCTTCTTGCTTATACCTGTTGAGTCATTTGATCTACAAGACAACTCACTATTGATTAATCTTGTTTCATCAAATACAACATGCACAGATTCTTCAACAACTTGAGTAGTTAAGTTAAAGACTCTATAGGCCTTACTATTTGTGCTGTACCTAACAAATATCCCATCCTGGGATTTGGCAGCAAACTTAGTCAAATATGACTTGCCATTGTTAAGTATATAGCACTTGCAACCAAAGATCCTGAAATAGGATAGATTTGGTTTTCTGCCTTTCACAATCTCATAGGGAGTCTTTCTGTGGCTTTTGGTGATAGAAGCCCTATTGATGACATGACAAGCAGTGTTAACTGCCTCAGCCCAAAAATATTCTGGGAGAGAGGTGTCACTCAATAGAGTTCTACCAGCTTCAATTAATGTTCTATTCTTTCTTTCAGCAATTCCATTTTGCTGAGGTGTTCTTGGTGAGGAGAACTCTTGGAAAATCCCAAAGTCTTTACACAAATTTGTTATGCTTTCAGAATGAAACTCAGTACCATGATCACTTCTGATTTTGACCACTGTACTATTCAGTTCATTCTAAATTTGCTTTACAAAATTAAGTAGTACACTTGGGGTTTCAGATTTTTGTTTTAGAAAGAACACCCATGTAAATCTAGAATAGTCATCTACAACCACAAAAGTGTAGACCTTCCTACCTAGACTATGAACTGGCATAGGACCAAAAAGATCCATATGCAAGAGGTATAAGCACCTCACAGAATCCTTGTTTTCAAGGCTTTGAAATGAGGATTTTGTCTGCTTGCCCTTTTGACAAGCTGAGCATACCCCTTCCTTTATACACTTAACTTGAGGCCCATTCCTCACTAGTTCTTTACTAATGAGTTGGCCAATTGTCTTGTAGTTTAGATGAGCCAATCTCTTGTGCCACTTAACACAATGGGAAGCATTGTCATCAGCTACAAGACAAATGGGGGAAGCCTTATTTTCACATTCAAAATTAAGGCAATATACATTTCTCTTCCTATACCCAGTCAAAATGATCTATTGATCACTTGACCTTTTGATATGACATCCATCCTTACCAAATGAAATGTCATATCCTAGATCACTCAGCTGGCTTATGCTTATTAGATTATGTTTCAAACCTTTTACATAGGCCACTTGGGTGATAGTAATTAGGTTAGAAGAAATGTTACCAAACCCTTTGATGACTCCTTTTTCAGATCCACCAAAGATCACTTTATGTCCATCTTTGACAGATGAATACTCCTTCAGCAGCCCCTTTGTTCCAGTTATGTGCCTGGAACAACCACTATCCAAGTACCATATAGGGGCATGGTTACTTGGATTCACCTGCAATACAGAATTACTTACCCTTAGAACCCAAGTAAGTCTTGGGTCCTTGGTTCAGGTTAGCATTAATAAAGTTATCATAACCTCTTCTAACAGGTAGACTCTTATTCTTTATAACACTTGTGTTATACCAGCAGTCCAATGCAAAATGACCCCTCTTGCCACAGCACCAACATTCAAACTTATTATATCTAGATCTAGATACATCCTTGTCAGTAGAATTTCTGTTCATTGCTGGTGCTGTAGCAACTTCACCTACTGATTTCTTAAAACCATTGGGTTTATGACCATAGGTAGGCCTGCTTGCCTTAACACCCTTGTTCTTCAGAACATTTGTCTTAATATGACCTTGAATGTCTTCATGATCATATATGTTAGAAGGCACTTTCTCCTTACTAAACCTTATGGGGACTGAAAGGTTTAGTGGCTGAATAGGGGCTTTGCCTTTCCTCTTGAATCTGCCAGCCCTGGAGTTACCTTTAAATCCTAATCCAGCCTTACCCTTCTGAGTGACAAATTCATCTATCAAGGGTAAGACAGATTTTGGCTTAGAGTAACTAGCCACTAAATCCCTTTCAATTCTAAGTCTGGCCTCCAGACTCTTTACTTGATCATTAGTATAATTAATTGTGCCCATCTGAATAATAGTTATATTCTTCAGCTTGGCAATTTCATTTAATTTTTGATCAAGGACTTTTTCTAACTCAGTTGTTGCTACCCTTAGTTCAGCAATTTCCTGAGCCTGTGTTTTAACCAGGTTCTTGCTTTTCTTAAGGGCCTGCAATAAGTCCCCATACTTGTCTATCAATTGATATACATCTCCTTCAGATCCAGATGCATCTTCATCACTTGATGCAGATGTAGCTGATTCTTCACTTGTACTACAAACAGATGTACAGGAAGGACAATTTACCTCATTAGGACCAGACTGATTCTGGCATATGTACTCTTCTGATCTTGTCATCAAACCCATGCATTGATGTTCATTGATGGAGTCTAGCAACTGCATAAACTCCTCTTCCTCAGATGCAGCATATAGTCCAATATATGCTTCAGCTTCAGATCCTGATTCTGAAGTTGACTGGTCTGACAGACTTTTATCTTTCTTTGCTACAAAGGATTTCTCCTTCTTGCCTTTCTGATAAGTCTTCTTCTTTTCTGAAGATTCCTTCCTTTTGTCAGGACAATCAGCCACTACATGTCCAGGCCTATTGCAACAATAGCAGACAATCTTTGAAGTAGTGGCTTTGCTGGGCTTTGATCTGCTTTTCTCTTTCCTTGATGACCTTCTCTTCTGATAATAGTCATCAACTTGCTGTGATGTGGAAGGCCTAGACTTCCATTGCTTCTTTTTCAAGAACCTTTGGAATTGCCTAGTGAATGCAGCAAAGTCTGCATCTGAATCACAGCTAACTGAACCCTTATCTGAATTTTCGGAACTATCTTCTTCAACTTCCTTAGGAGGAGATGGTGATTTCCTCCTATTCTTTCTGGTGGCTTCAGCATTAAATGCCACAGTCTTTTCTCTATGCTCTCCTCTTGAGTTTCTTTCCTCCTCCTTCCTTACCATAAGTTGCATTTCATAGGATAGCAACTTTCCAAACAGGGTTGGAGGAGATATCTCTGCCAATTTAGCCACTTCTCTTATGGCACAGATCTTTGTATCCCAATCCTTTGATAAGGATCTTAAGAATTTGTCATTCAGTTCATAGGTACTGAAGACTCTTCCATAGGATATTAGCTCATTCACAATTCTATAGAATTTCTTATAGCACTCAGTAATGCTATCAGATTTTCCTTGTCTAAAGCTTTCATACTCCTGATTTAGCATAGACTTTCTGTCCAGCCTCACTTCTTCAGATCCCTCCATGTAGACAATCAATGTATCCCACATCCCCTTGGAGGTCTTGCAGTGAATCAGATTTTGAAATGTTGAATCATCTATGGCACTGACAATGATGTTCTGTGCCCTTTTATCCATGGTTGCCAAGATGATTTCATCCTTGGTCATTTCTGAATAAGTCTTTGGTATTTGGATATTTGCATCAAGAACAGATATCTTCATTGGAATGAAGGGCCCTTCCTGTACTGTGATGTAAATCCTTGGGTCAGATGCTTCCATAAAAATTGATCTCTCTTTCCAGATCCCAAAGATTTCCTTCTTGGCTTATGGGTATTTTTCAGAGATCCCTAGCTCCTTATGATTCTCTCCAGAACATCTTCTGGAATCATTGAATCTGCCATGTCAGATCTACCTCAGATGTTAAGTCCTTTTGAGGAACCTCCCTCTGATACCACTTGATCTAGTTTAACTTTCAAGGCAGCCTAATCACCTAGAGTGGGGGGGGGGGGGTGAATAGGTTCTGCTGCTTTTCTATAAAAAACTTCTAGGCAGAATTCAATCAATAGCTAACACAATTTACACAGCAATCACAGAAAAATAAAACATCACAGATTGCACATTATTTTATAGTGGTTCCCCAAGGTCTGGTGATAGTTTAACTTTCAAGGCAGCCTAAACACCTAGGGGGGGGGGGGTGAATAGGTCCTGCTTCTTTTTCTAAAACTTCTAGACAGAATTCAATTTATTAACTAATACAAAACACAGCAATCACAGAAAACAACACATCACAGATTGCACTATGTTTTATAGTGGTTCCCCAAGGTCTGGGTACATCCACTTTCCCCCTTCACCTATCTAGCAGTATGCTAGATTCGGCCAAACTTCCACTTATCTCAGATCAATAGATCTTACAACTCAGAACCCAACTGGTTCCTACAACTCAGGCACAACTGCCCTACCTCAGCCTTGCCCCAAGGCCTACAACTCAGAGAATATCCTTCTCCTACACTCAGGCAATCAGCCCTACCACTCAGAGTTCAACACTCCTACACTCAGCCTTTATAACATAGGCTTACAACTCAGATCTGTATAAACAGATCCTACAGAAATATAGAAAAGATTGTTTTAAATTGTCTTGCCAAGTTGAGAGAGAAGAGGCAATGACAATTCTTAATCAGCTGATGCAATCAACTGTTTCTTAGCCTTCTTCAAAGCTTCTTGAAAATGTACTTAGCTGAGTTGATTCCAAACAGCTTCTTGAGAATCCACAGATGGATTCTTTCTTCTTCTTCAAATTCTGACTTGATCTCTCTCTGTCCAGAACTTTGAATGATTCTTCTGAATTCTGATTAGAACTCTTCTTAGATCTATCCTTAGATAGTCTTCTTAGATCTCCCGGAGAAGATCTTCTTAAGTGCCTAGCACTTTCTTGAAATGAGTAGAATATAACCCTTCTCCAATGTATTTCAAAGGATCAGTTCTATATCTTCTTAATTGTGTGTGTTGTTCTACTTTCTCTCCTTCTGAATCTGTCTATTTATAGACATTCTTCATGGTAACCGGCTGATCCGGTTTCTAACCGTTTTCTGACAAGTCTGACAACTTCAGTTAACTGGTGATAACCCACAGCTGTCAAGTCTTCAAACAAGTCCTGTGCCTTAGTGTTGAAACAGTCTGTCAGAAAGTGTCGAGACCATCTGTCTATTTGTGTCGACACAATTGACTTTGGTGTCGACACTGCCTTCAGTGATGTCGACAAAATTGCCTTTGTGTCGACACATCTTCTTCTGAAAATAACTTGGTCTTTGACTCTGCAGTGTGTCGACACAAGTCCTGTGTGTCGACACAGTTGTTGTAGAATCATAACTTTAGTAAGTGTTGACTTAGCCTTCAGGTGTCGACACATTCATTCTTTAGCTTTGCTATAATGTGTCGACTTACTCACTATGTGTCTACACATTCTGCTGGTGACGACAAACCTGTGGTCGACTATTTTCTTCTGTGTCGACATATTCAGATGATGTCGACAAACTTGAGATCGACTATACTCTTTAGTGTCGACACATTCTCCCAATGTTGAGGTCGACGTTTTTCTTCTGTGTCGACACAATTTCCCAGTGCTGTGTCGACTTACTTCTTCTGTGTCGACACAATTTCCCAGTGTTGTTGTAGACTATGTTATGTGTCGACACTTTTTCCCAGAGTAGTGTCGACTTACACCTTCTGTGTCGACACACTTTCCCAGTGTTGTGTCGACAACTTTCTTCTATGTGACGACACATGTTCCTTTGTGTCGACACTTGGACTTAGAACTTTTTCCTGTAAACTTTTAACAATTCTTTACCTGCACATGTCAACTCAAAACAACATCAAATACAACATGATGTATATCATTGAGCTAGGTTGGGCTTCTTCAAATCAGGTACACATTTTCCAATGTACCCAACAATCTCCCCCTATTTGGAGAAGTCATAACCCTTATAGCCAATGATATACACCATTTAGAA
The DNA here is from genome assembly GCA_039513925.1 of Platanthera zijinensis. Classification (NCBI taxonomy): domain Eukaryota; kingdom Viridiplantae; phylum Streptophyta; class Magnoliopsida; order Asparagales; family Orchidaceae; genus Platanthera; species Platanthera zijinensis. Next base: position 137,125,844 of record CM077087.1, on the reverse strand, counting down.
ATAGTATAAAATGATGATAAATGACAATACACAGGGATACTTAATTATAAACAAAATAATAAGAACATCATGGATAAAACAATCTATCACAGATTTAACAATATTTTGTTTATTAATGGGTAATGTTTGATTACATGGTTTTTCTTTGACAGATCACATTACATCATTACAAAACATTATGAAAGAACTAAACATTATCAGGATTGATTAGGCTCTCTAATAACAATCCCTTGGCCAGATTTAATTTTAGCTGTCACAGGAGCTTCTGATTCTTCAGCCATTTTTTTTCCTTTAAGATCAGCTTTCTTCTTAGCTTCTTCCTTGAGTCTTTGCCTTTCAAAATAGTGAAAAGGCTTTGGGAAGTATTTGCTTGGCTCCATAGCATCAGGTGGAAGTCTTCCCAGCTTAGCTTTCCTTCTGAATTGTACAATGGCTTCTTGTCTTGTCTCATACTTCTGCCATTCCTGCTCATTGTACCACTTGCCCCTTTCATGAACTTGATCTTTGACAGCTTTCCATGCAGTGAGTATTATATTTCTGGAAGTAGGACTCCACTGCTCAAAATCTGGCTTCAGCTCAGCCTGCTCTCTAAATCTTTTCTTTGACAGTAGAGCATCTTGCTGTTCTTGCAAATTTACCTCAGGCTTATCAACCTTTCCAAAGATAACATTTACAACTTCCTTTGAAGGACTATACATATATTGCACTTGCTGATCCAATATATCAAAATCTGGAGGGGGGTATATGACTTGGGCAACCTCAGGTTGGTCACCTTCAAGTAGTCCTGTTTGTAGACCAGACTCAGCCACCATGTTATCATCACACAATGGTGGATATCCCAATGTGGCTCTTATACTATTGGTCACCCATTTGGCATGCTCAGAGCCTGCATGAATTAGCATCCTCTCCCCCTTTATGGCTTCTCTTGAGACATGATCTCTAAGATCTTCTTTCTGGAATCGAATTTGGCCATCCAAATAATTCACTCCCTCCTTGAAAAATGGTCTTAACTTTTGAAGCTTTTCAGATATTTCCTGTTGAGAGGTTGTGATGGCAGTCTTAACAGATGCAATTGCAGCCTGAAAATTCTTATCAAATTCTTCCATTTCTTTGGCTCTATTTGCAGGCATCCCTGGAACAATCTTCTTCACCTCTTGAATGATCTCATTATGAGATTCAGTTAAATTGTCATTCATTCTTATTTGATTTTCCAGAACATAACCTTGCTTCAAAGCAATATCATCCACCTTTGTAGAGATAGCCTGCTGTTGTTTAGCCAGATATACTACAGCATTGCCACCCTTGTGGAAGCAATCTGTCATTTCAGTTTTATTTAAGTTGACTTGAAATTGGATAGATTTGATATCTTGGGCTAAGTCAAACTGCAGAGTTTTGTTTCTTTCATCAACATATTTCTCAATGGCCACCCTGTGGTCATCCAATTTCACCTGTAAATCCACCAAGAACTTGTTATAATCAACTTCAGGAGGTGGAGGTGGAGGTGTTGTCTGTAAAGCCTGCTTATAAGTTTTGCTTCTTCTTTTAAATACAACCAGTTTTCTTCTCTTAGCCAACCTGGCTTCTTCAGTCTCAGATTCAGAAGTACTCTCAATGTGAACTCTATCTGCTTCAGTGCCATGTTGCTCAGTTTCAACATGTACTGGCTCCCCCTCAATTCTTTGCTCCTCCTCTATTTCTTGAACTTGTTCAATCTCTTGAACTTTCTCCACTTCTTGTTCTAGCTCTATGTCAAGAGGCTGCTCAACATCTTGGTTCTCTTCTATTCTATCAGTAGCTATGTCATCATTAGGAAATAACTCATCCAGAGTGTATTCTTTTTGAACTGGAGCATCTGAAGATAAGTCATTAGGTGCATCCTTGTGCACATTCTCAGGCAGCTGCATATCTGGAGTAGGAGAAGACACATGCTCCCCCTGAACCTGTGCAGTGAGAAAAAAAACTTTTAGAAAGTCTTTTATAGTAAAATACATTTGCTCCCCCTACACCTGTACCACTTGTACCTGAGTAGGGGTAGATACATTTTGAGCAGGAGATTGAACAGGCTCCCCCTGCATCTGTGCAGATGTATCTACTTGATGAACTGTAGTGGAGGCAGGTTGTTCTTCACTCTGTATCCTTAGTGGGTCCTCTTGTTGTTGCTCAGTCTCGTGAGCTGGAGAAGGGGATCTCACAGGGGTGTCTGGCCTGCTCTCTTCAGGCACATCCTTAGACAGCACCCTTTCCCACCTGGAGAATAGTCTCATGTCCATCCTTCTCATATGATTGATTTTAGATCCTGGCAGTTGCTGCATCACTTCAGGGATTGCTCCATTGAGATATAGACTTATGATCCTAGCCATGTTAGGCTTCTTGATCCCTTCTTTAATCTTGTCAAATAGGATTACTGACCAATCAGTTGGAATTGTAAAGACAATCCTGGTCATAAGGTTGAACATATAGGCAGAAATCCTATCATGTCCACCTGTCTTGCAGAGAATTACTTTCCCAACTATTTCAGACAAGAACTTTCCTTGCTGATTCATACCCTTCCTATTGAATGCAGCACCAATCTTCATGTTTGAATCCAACCCACACCATTGAAGGGCTTCCCTTGTCTTAGAACTAGGAACCTCTTCTTCATTTTCAACCACATGTAATTGCAAAACCTTTCTCAACCTCTTTGGGTAATCTTAATCTTAGTCCCGTGAACAATGGACTTGATCTTGAGTTCAGTAGAATGGACTGATGCTGAGATAAAGAACTCATGCACCTCCTTCTTCCAGATCTTGGATGGTTCTGAGACAAGAAATTCTAACCCTGATACAGAGAGAAGGGTGATAACACCTTGAACATCAGGCGGCGCCTCTGCAAACGCCTGGCGCACCAACTCATACCCTTCATTAACATTGTCTTCAATCCTTGGCGCCATCGTTGTGTCGAGAAAGCTTGAGAGAAGAGAGAAAGAAAGACTGTCGACACAGGGTTTGAGTTTCGAAAACCTTGAAAGCGTGTCGACACAAAGAGCTTTTTGACCTATTTATAGCTTCTGTTGAAAGAAGTTCAAAAGGCGCCAAAGACAGTCTAAATGTGTCGACACAGACGGAATGTGTCGACACAAGCTTCTATTAACTCGACATTTCTTCAGTCTACTATGTGTCGACACCAATTTGTGGTTATGTCGACACCTTGGATATATAGTAGAAAGACAGAAATTCTGTGTCGACACTAAGACAAGTGTCGACACATATTTTGTAAGTGTCGACACCATAATTCTGGTTGAGTCGACATTACATTCCTGGTTAAGTCGACAATAAAACTCTTAAGTGTCGACACATATTCTCTGTGTCGACACAATATTTCTGACTTGTCGACATAATTTCTCTGAGTCGACACATTATTACTGAATGTGTCGACACATTCTTACTTAGCCAATTTCTGTAACTTCAATGTGTCCTTTTTAACACTTGATTATTGTTGTTACTACTTTTACTTACTTATTAACCATTTCAATAGCATTGTTAATGATTTTGTTTAATACATTAATCAATGGTTAACATACCTAATTCAATTTTGAATTTATTGAATTTGGTTTCATCTAAAGGCTTAGTAAATACATCTGCTATTTGATAATCTGTTTTTACAAATTCCAATGAGATGTCACCTTTTTCTACATGTTCTCTAAGAAAATGATATTTGATTTCTATATGCTTAGTTCTACTATGAGAAACTGGATTATTAGCAATAGAAATAGCACTCTTAGAATCACATAAAAGGGGTGTTCTACTTACCTGAATACCATAATCTTTAAGCTGATGCTGCATCCATAATAGCTGTGCACAGCAGCTTCCTGCAGCAATATACTCTGACTCAGCTGTGGAAATTGCCACACTAGTCTGTTTTTTACTACTCCAAGATATTAGTCTTCCTCCCAGGAATTGACAAGTACCTGTAGTACTCTTTCTATCCTCTCTACATCCTGCAAAATCTGCATCTGAATAGCCTGTTAGTTGAAAATCTCTATTCCTAGGGTACCAAAGACCTAGAGTAGGAGTGCCCTTTAGATATCTCAGAATCCTTTTTACTGCAGTATAATGAGATTCTTTAGGGCAGGCTTGGTACCTAGCACAGACACATGTTGCATACATAATGTCAGGTCTACTAGCAGTGAGATATAGTAGTGACCCAACTATTCCTCTATACAATGATTCATCAACAGGTTTACCTGCCTCATCTTTGCATATTGGCATACTTGTGCCCATAGGAGTTCTCATGGAGGAGGATGACTCCATACCATATTTTTTAATTAATTCCTTGGTGAACTTAGACTGGGATATGGACAATCCATCATCAGTCTGTCTTACTTGGAGTCCCAAGAAGAACTTAAGTTCTCCCATACTGCTCATCTCAAACTTCCCTTGCATAAGTTTGGCAAACTTTTTACAAAGGTTGTTTTCAGTAGATCCAAAGATTATGTCATCAACATAGATCTGGACTAAGATGATCTTTCCTTTGGATTCCCTAAGGAATAGAGTTTTGTCTATCTTTCCTCTTGAGAATTTATTCTCAATGAGGAAGGTAGACAGGGTTTCATACCAAGCCCTTGGAGCTTGTTTTAACCCATACAAAGCTTTCCTAAGCTTGTACACAGAATCAGGTTTAAGAGGATCTACAAAACCTGATGGCTGCTCTACATATACTTCTTCTTTAAGATCACCATTCAGAAATGCTGACTTTACATCCATCTGGTATACTTTGAAGTCTTGGTAGGCTGCATAGGCAAGGAACATTCTGATTGCCTCCAGCCTTGCTACTGGAGCAAAGGTTTGATCAAAGTCAATCCCTTCTTCCTGCCTGTATCCTTTTGCAACCAATCTTGCTTTATTCTTTATTATTATTCCACTTTCATCTAGCTTGTTCCTATAGATCCACTTAGTCCCAATTATGTTGTGGCCTCTTGGTTTAGGAACAAGCTCCCAGACCTTGCACCTTCTGAACTGATTCAGCTCCTCTTGCATAGCATCAATCCAGTGCTGGTCTTGGATAGCTTCTTCAAACTTCTTAGGTTCCATTTGAGACAAGAAACTAGAATGCAAAACTGTGCTTTGATTTCTGCTTCTAGTTTGCACTCCTTGTCTTGGATCACCAATTATCTGATCAGTAGGATGATCTCTTAGATATCTTATAGCTGGAGGTAGATTCCCTTCAGGTTGAGCATCTCCAGCTTCTTCATTCTGCTGTTCCTCTTGGTTTTCATCAGCTTCCATTATCTCTTGTACTCCCCCTGGACAGCAGCCTTCATTTTCCAATGCTCCCTCTTCCTTTGAAGCTTCAGCAATGGAGAGCTTGTCCATCTTCTTGCTTATACCTGTTGAGTCATTTGATCTACAAGACAATTCACAATTGATTAATCTTGTTTCATCAAATACAATATGCACAGATTCTTCAACAACTTGAGTAGTTAAGTTGAAGACTCTATAGGCCTTACTATTTGTGCTGTACCCAACAAATATCCCATCCTGGGATTTGGCAGCAAACTTAGTCAAATAAGACTTACCATTGTTAAGTATATAGCACTTGCAGCCAAAGATCCTAAAATAGGATAGATTTGGTTTTCTGCCTTTCACAATCTCATAGGGAGTCTTCCTGTGGCTTTTGGTGATAGAAGCCCTATTGATGACATGACAAGCAGTGTTAACTGCCTCAGCCCAAAAATATTCTGGGAGAGAGGTGTCACTCAATAGAGTTCTACCAGCTTCAATTAATGATCTATTCTTTCTTTCAGCAATTCCATTTTGCTGAGGTGTTCTAGGTGAGGAGAACTCTTGGAAAATCCCAAAGTCTATACACAAGTTTGTCATGCTTTCAGATTGAAACTCAGTACCATGGTCACTTCTGATTTTGACCACTGTACTGTTCAGTTCATTCTGAATTTGCTTTACAAACTTAAATAATACACTTGGGGTTTCAGATTTTTGTCTCAGAAAGAACACCCATGTAAATCTAGAATAGTCATCTACAACCACTAGTGTGTAGACCTTCCTACCTAGACTGTGAACTGGCATAGGACCAAAAAGATCCATATGCAAGAGATATAAGCATCTCACAGAATCCTTGTTTTCAAGGCTTTGAAATGAGGTTTTTGTCTGCTTGCCCTTTTGACAAGCTGAGCATACCCCTTCCTTTATACACTTAACTTGAGGCCCATTCCTTACTAGTTCTTTACTAAAGAGTTGGCCAATTGTCTTGTAGTTTAGATGAGCCAATCTCTTGTGCCACTTAACACAATGAGAAGCATTGTCATCAGCTACAAGACAAATGGGGGATGCCTTATTCTCACATTCAAAATTAAGGCAATACACATTTCTCTTCCTATACCCAGTCAATATGATCTCTTGATCACTTGACCTTTTGATATGACATCCATCCTTACCAAATGAAATGTCATATCCTAGATCACTCAGCTGGCTTATGCTTATTAGATTATGTTTCAAACCTTTTACATAGGCCACTTGGGTGATAGTAATTAGGTTTGAAGAGATGTTACCAAATCCTTTGATGACTCCTTTTTCAGATCCACCAAAGATCACTTTATGTCCATCTTTGACAGATGAATACTCCTTCAGCAGCCCCTTTGTTCCAGTCATGTGCCTGGAACAACCACTATCCAAGTACCATATAGGGGCATGGTAACTTGGATTCACCTGCAATACAGAATTACTTACCCTTAGAACCCAAGTAAGTCTTGGGTCCTTGGTTCAGGTTAGCCTTAATAAAGTTATCATAACCTCTTCTAACAGGTAGACTCTTATTCTTTATAACACTTGTGTTATACCAGCAGTCCAATGCAAAATGACCCCTCTTGCCACAGCACCAACATTCAAACTTATTGTATCTAGATCTAGATACATCCTTGTCAGAAGCATTTCTGTTCATTGCTGGTGCTGTTGCAACTTCTCCTGCTGGTTTCTTAAAACCATAGGGCTTATGACCATAGGTAGGCCTGCTTGCCTTAACACCCTTGTTCTTCAGAACATTTGTCTTGATATGATCCTGAATGTCTTCATGATCATATATGTTAGAAGGCACTTTCTTCTTACCAAACCTTATGGGGACTGAAAGGTTTAGTGGCTGAATAGGGGCTTTGCCTTTCTTCTTGAATCTGCTAGCCCTGGAGTTACCCTTAAATCCTAATCCAGCCTTACCCTTCTGAGTGACAAATTCATCTATCAAGGGTAAGACAGATTTTGGCTTAGAGTAACTAGCCACTAAATCCCTTTCAATTCTAAGTCTGTCCTCCAGACTCTTTACTTGATCATTAGTATAATTAATTGTGCCCATCTGAATAATAGTTATATTTTTCAGCTTGGCAATTTCAGCTAACTTTTGATCAAGGACCTTTTCTAACTCAGCTGTTGTAACCCTTAGATCAGCAATTTCCTGAGCCTGTGATTTAACCAGGTTCTTGCTTTTCTTAAGGGCCTGCAACAAGTCCCCATACTTGTCTATCAATTGATAGACATCTCCTTCAGATCCAGATGCATCTTCATCACTTGATGCAGATGTAGCTGATTCTTCACTTGTACTACAAACAAATGTACTGGAAGGACTGTTTACCTCATTAGGACCAGACTGATTTTGGCATAGGTCCTCTTCTGATCTAGTCATCAAACCCATGCATTGATGTTCATTGATGGAGTCTAGCAACTGCATAAACTCCTCTTCCTCAGATGCAGCATATAATCCAATATATGCTTCAGCTTCAGATCCTGATTCTGAAGTTGACTGGTCTGACAGACTTTTATCTTTCTTTGCTACAAAGGATTTCTCCTTCTTGCCTTTCTGATAAGTCTTCTTCTTTTCTGAAGATTCCTTCCTTTTGTCAGGACACTCAGCCACTACATGTCCAGGCCTATTGCAACAATAGCAGACAATCTTTGAAGTAGTGGCTTTGCTGGGCTTTGACCTGCTTTTCTCTTTCCTAGATGACCTTCTTTTCTGATAATAGTCATCTACTTGCTGTGATGATGAAGGCCTAGACTTCCATTGCTTCTTTTTCAAGAACCTTTGAAATTGCCTAGTGAATGCAGCAAAGTCTGCATCTGAATCACTGCTGACTGAACCCCTATCTGAATTTTCAGAACTACCTTCTTCAACTTCCTTAGGAGGAGATGGTGATTTCCTCCTATTCTTTCTAGTGGCTTCAGCATTAAATGCCACAGTCTTTTCTCTATGCTCTCCTCTTGAGTTTCTTTCCTCCTCCTTCCTTACCATAAGTTGCATTTCATAGGATAGCAACTTTCCAAACAGAGTTGGAGGAGATATCTCTGCCAATTTTGCCACTTCTCTTATGGCACAGATCTTTGTATCCCAATCCTTTGATAAGGATCTTAAGAATTTGTCATTCAGTTCATAGGTACTGAAGACTCTTCCATAGGAAATTAGCTCATTCACAATTCTATAGAATTTCTTATAGCACTCAGTTATGCTATCAGATTTTCCTTGTCTAAAACTTTCATACTCCTGATTTAGCATAGATTTTCTGTCCAGCCTTACTTCTTCTGATCCCTCCATGTAGACAATCAATGTGTCCCACATCTCCTTGGAGGTCTTGCAGTGAATCAGATTCTGAAATGTTGAATCATCTATGGCACTGACAATGATGTTCTGTGCCCTTTTGTCCATGGTTGCCAAGATGATTTCATCCTTGGTCATTTCAGAATAAGTCTTTGGTGTTTGGATATTTGCATCAAGAATAGATATCTTCATTGGTATGAAGGGGCCTTCCTGTACTGTGATGTAAATCCTTGGGTCAGATGCTTCCATAAACAATCTGACTCTTTCTTTCCAGATCCCAAAGATTTCCTTCTTGCATATGGGTAATTTCATTGACCCTAGCTCCTTATGATTCTCTCCAGAACCCATCTTCTTGATTCTTGACTCTGCCTATCAGATCTACCTCAGACTGTTAAGTCCTTTTTGAGGAACCTCCCTCTGATACCACTTGATAGTTTAACTTTCAAGGCAGCCTAAAACACCTAGAGGGGGGGGGGGGGGTGAATAGGTCCTGCTTCTTTTTCTAAAACTTCTAGACAGAATTCAATTTATTAACTAATACAAAACACAGCAATCACAGAAAACAACACATCACAGATTGCACTATGTTTTATAGTGGTTCCCCAAGGTCTGGGTACATCCACTTTCCCCCTTCACCTATCTAGCAGTATGCTAGATTCGGCCAAACTTCCACTTATCTCAGATCAATAGATCTTACAACTCAGAACCCAACTGGTTCCTACAACTCAGGCACAACTGCCCTACCTCAGCCTTGCCCCAAGGCCTACAACTCAGAGAATATCCTTCTCCTACACTCAGGCAATCAGCCCTACCACTCAGAGTTCAACACTCCTACACTCAGCCTTTATAACATAGGCTTACAACTCAGATCTGTATAAACAGATCCTACAGAAATATAGAAAAGATTGTTTTAAATTGTCTTGCCAAGTTGAGAGAGAAGAGGCAATGACAATTCTTAATCAGCTGATGCAATCAACTGTTTCTTAGCCTTCTTCAAAGCTTCTTGAAAATGTACTTAGCTGAGTTGATTCCAAACAGCTTCTTGAGAATCCACAGATGGATTCTTTCTTCTTCTTCAAATTCTGACTTGATCTCTCTCTGTCCAGAACTTTGAATGATTCTTCTGAATTCTGATTAGAACTCTTCTTAGATCTATCCTTAGATAGTCTTCTTAGATCTCCCGGAGAAGATCTTCTTAAGTGCCTAGCACTTTCTTGAAATGAGTAGAATATAACCCTTCTCCAATGTATTTCAAAGGATCAGTTCTATATCTTCTTAATTGTGTGTGTTGTTCTACTTTCTCTCCTTCTGAATCTGTCTATTTATAGACATTCTTCATGGTAACCGGCTGATCCGGTTTCTAACCGTTTTCTGACAAGTCTGACAACTTCAGTTAACTGGTGATAACCCACAGCTGTCAAGTCTTCAAACAAGTCCTGTGCCTTAGTGTTGAAACAGTCTGTCAGAAAGTGTCGAGACCATCTGTCTATTTGTGTCGACACAATTGACTTTGGTGTCGACACTGCCTTCAGTGATGTCGACAAAATTGCCTTTGTGTCGACACATCTTCTTCTGAAAATAACTTGGTCTTTGACTCTGCAGTGTGTCGACACAAGTCCTGTGTGTCGACACAGTTGTTGTAGAATCATAACTTTAGTAAGTGTTGACTTAGCCTTCAGGTGTCGACACATTCATTCTTTAGCTTTGCTATAATGTGTCGACTTACTCACTATGTGTCTACACATTCTGCTGGTGACGACAAACCTGTGGTCGACTATTTTCTTCTGTGTCGACATATTCAGATGATGTCGACAAACTTGAGATCGACTATACTCTTTAGTGTCGACACATTCTCCCAATGTTGAGGTCGACGTTTTTCTTCTGTGTCGACACAATTTCCCAGTGCTGTGTCGACTTACTTCTTCTGTGTCGACACAATTTCCCAGTGTTGTTGTAGACTATGTTATGTGTCGACACTTTTTCCCAGAGTAGTGTCGACTTACACCTTCTGTGTCGACACACTTTCCCAGTGTTGTGTCGACAACTTTCTTCTATGTGACGACACATGTTCCTTTGTGTCGACACTTGGACTTAGAACTTTTTCCTGTAAACTTTTAACAATTCTTTACCTGCACATGTCAACTCAAAACAACATCAAATACAACATGATGTATATCATTGAGCTAGGTTGGGCTTCTTCAAATCAGGTACACATTTTCCAATGTACCCAACATCTGGGTACATCCACTTTCCACCTTCACCTATCTAGCAGTATGCTAAATTCGGCCAAACTTCCACTTATCTCAGATCAACAGATCCTACAACTCAGAACCCAACTGGTTCCTACAACTCAGGCACAACTGCCCTACCTCAGCCTTGCCCCAAGGCCTACAACTCAGAGAAGATCCTTCTCCTACACTCAGGCAAACAGCCCTACCACTCAGAGTTCAACTCTCCTACACTCAGCCTTTATAACATAGGCTTACAACTCAGATCTGTGTAAACAGATCCTACAAAAATATAGAAAAGATTTTTAAACTGTCTTGCCAAAGTTGAGAGAGAAAAGGCCAAGACAATTCTTGATCAGCTGATGCAATCAACTGTATCTGAGCCTTCTTCAAAGCTTCTTGAAAATGTACTTAGCTGAGTTGATTCCAAACAGCTTCTTGAGAATCCACTGGTGGTTTCTTTCTTCTTCTTCTAATTCTGGCTTGACCTCTCTCTATCCAGCACTTTGAAAGATTCTTCTGAATTCTGATTAGAACTCTTCTTAGATCTATCCTTAGATAGTCTTCTTAGATCTCCCGGAGAAGATCTTCTTAAGTGACTAGCACTTTCTTGAAATGAATTGGATTGTGATCCTTCTCTTCCTTTTTGATTCAAAGTTATTCAAAAGGACTATCTGTTGTTGTTGTTCTCCTTCTGAATCTGTCTATTTATAGACATTCTTCATGGTAACCCGCTGATCCGGTTTCTAACCGTTTTCTGACAAGTCTGACAGCTTCAGTTAACCGGTGGTAACCCACAGCTGTCAAGTCTTCAAACAAGTCCTGTGCCTTAGCCTGGAACCACAAGTTGTTGAAACAGTCTGTCAGAAAGTGTCGAGACCATCTGTCTATCTGTGTCGACACAATTGACTTTGGTATCGACACAGTCTTCAGTGATGTCGACTAAGTTGCCTTTGAGTCGACACAGCTTCTTCTGAAAATAACTTGGTCTTGACTCTTCAGTGTGTCGACACAAGTCCTGTGTGTCGACACAGTTGTTGTAGAATCATAACTTAGTAAGTGTCGACTTAGCCTTCAGGTGTCGACACATTCATTTCTTAAATCTGCTTTAATGTGTCGACTTAATCCCAATGTGTCGACACATTCCGTTGGTGTCGACAAACTTGAGGTCGACTATTTTCTTTTGTGTCGACACATTCAGCTGATGTCGACAATCTTGAGATCGACTATACTCTTCTGTGTCGACACATTCTCCCAATGTTGAGGTCGACGCTTTTCTTCTGTGTCGACACAAATTCCCAGTGATGTGTCGACTCTTTTCTTCTGTGTCGACACAAATTCCCAGTGATGTGTCGACTCTTTTCTTCTGTATCGACACAAATTCCCAGTGATGTGTCGACTTACTTCTTCTGTGTCGACACTTTTTCCCAGTGTAGTTGTAGACTAACTGTTATGTGTCGACACTGCTTCCCAGTGTTGTGTCGACTATTTTCTTCTATGTGTCGACACTGCTTCCTCTGTGTCGACACTTGGACTTAGAATTTTTCTGCATACTTTATCAATTCTTCACCTGCACATGTCAACTTAAAACAACATCAAATACACCTTGATGTATATCATTGAGCTAGGTTGGGCTTCTTCAAATCAGGTACACATTTTCCAATGTACCCAACAATAGGTACAAGCAGGTGGTATATCACTATGTGTGTAAAGCAGTGTAATAAATGAGCAATAGCTTATTCTAGCAATTGTATCATCTACAACAGCATGAGAGTATAATATTATAACAGTAAGTAACTCAATTTATATGAATGCCCATACAAGAATATAAGTTGAGGATCGTTCAGCAGTAAGTAACTCATCGTATAGGAGTGTTCATACAAACTTATACGATGAGAATCTTTTTGTATGCAATGAAGTGTAATGACATGTATGCAATGCAATGACTCACCCATGATCACGCACATGCAATCGCTATGTCGACACAGACTCGCAGTTCCCACTTTTCGAGCAGGTAGCAAACCTCTCAGGCGTCATCCGTCGTGGCCAGACGGTGACAGTGGAGCGGCCATCTCCACCTCTAGGCTGGTCTCCACACTACCTAGCCTAGGACATTGTACTCATCAATGCTAAGAACACAATAGCGGAGACCACATGCATACTATAGCTCAACAGGTGTCTCGGGTAGATGTGCACCGAGATCCTAGCCCCGAACTTGCCTGAGGTGTGATACGTAATGAGCCTTGGAAATGAGCACAAGGACCAAGCCCAACCATTCACTTGGCACGGAAGGAGCCTCCGGACGTGAACATCGATGGCCAAGCCCAACCGCCCAAGGTCTATCCGTCAACTCCCATGGGTGTGACGATTGGCGAGCCCATAGACCTGCCACACTATCCTTAATCCGGGATTACGACACCGCGTGTCGACTCACACCACATACAATAAAACCACATTGTGGTACGGAAGGAGCCTCGGAAACGAGCACGAACCAAGCCCAACCGACCACTTAGCACGGAAGGAGCCTCGGGACATGATCACCGAGGACCAAGCCCAACCGTCCATTTATGATTCTTCCAAACATTACCAACTAGTGTGATCAAATATACGCACTCACTCCCTTCACAATTCGATGCCCCAAGTCACCTCAAGGGTTTACCACAAACACAGGTGGCGAATCACCTCATACAATTGACCATTTTAGACTCCCTTATATAATAAGCCTCAAGACCATGATTACGTCTAATGTTATGGTCACATAACTTTAACATCACAACTTATAAATCCTTTACCCAAAATCAATCATTTGTGTACACATGAGTTAACCATCTATTTAACACCTCACATGTTCATACAACCAACACTGAATAAATTATCCAAGCTCTAGTGAATCTTGTTATTAAACGACTAATTACCCTTCGTTCATTAACCCCCACCAGGTCGTTTCGTTCAACCACATACCATTTCACCATTTGTTTACGTGGGGTCTATCTAGCAATTTCATCATGTGTTGAATCATCACAATTAGGCATATTATGAATCACCTACAACTTAATGTCGGATTGTTACAAAATTTCTTCCGAGTCCAAACCCAACTTTACACTTACCCAGGAATTTCAGGTGCAGAATACCTTCTGGACAGCAACTTCGGCCGGAGATTCCTATGGCTATAGGAATCCGGTGAGTGCGTGTAACCCCTCGTTGGAAAGGTCTTTCCATGGGCTACAACCTTTATGTTCAGTTTACAACCCAGATAAGAATGTATCACACATGAAATTGGCTCCAAATCCTGTTGGGTACATAATACAATTTCTGCATGCTTAGTCTGACAGCCCTCTACTTCGATCAGACATTCCCGTGGCTACAGACTTCACCCGAAGGCATGTAACCACTCGTCGGAAAGGTAATTCAAGGGCTACGACTCTTATGTTTAGTCGCAAGCCCATATCTGGTCATATCTTATCTGAAAATAGCCAAGAAGGTCGCTGCGTGCAGAACACAGATTTCTGCACTTATCTTGAGGCGAAATAAACGACATCGGTTCCTCTTCCTCCTCAAGCCGATCCTCCAAAATCACAACCAGAAGTTCCTCCACCCTTATTCACCCTCTTAAGGACATTACTCATCACAAAACCACCCCCATCATCACTTTGAAGGAAGGGGAGGTTGAAGATGACTAAACCTTAGAACACAAGTTCTAGCATGGCCCTCCTAAAAATCTTCATCTCACACATCAAGACTCTTTTGAGTCGATATCTCGCCTATGAATAACTACAGATCTAGCACCAAGGGAGAGGGGAGGAAGCTCACCTCATTTCCAGCGGTTCCGCCATCTCCGGCCATGGATCTTGTCATTCTTCTCTTCGGCATCCCTTTTCCTTGGCGGTGGTGGCGATTCCTCACGAAGTTTGGTTTGCTCCAGCAAGTTCTTCCCTCCTCCAAAAGTTTTCTCTAGAAGATGTGGCTTGGAAGAGATTGAAAATGGCAAGGGTTTCATTTTTCCCTTTTTATTCAAAGGTGACACGGGTAGGGACACGCCAGTGTCCATACCCTTATCCTGCTCGGGGGAAATGGCGTCAACGCTTCGACTGCCGCTTCATGCACATACACGGGTACTGACACGCCCGTGTCTGAACCTGTGTCAAGGTGACTCGGCCGTTGTTCTGCCCGTGTCTATACCCGTGTCCTGCTCTGGACATATTTCGTCGAGCCTTACTTGACGCACATGGGTAGGGACACGCCCGTGTCTCTACCCGTGTCCTTCTCGGGGCAATGATTGCTTAACTGTCAACGTCATGCCACTCAATGCCATGGCACACGGATAGGGATATGCCCATGTCTCTACCCATGTCATACCCAAAACAGACACTCAACGCCATGCCACTCAATGCCACGGCACACGGGTAGGGACACACTTGTGTCTCTATCTGTGTCATTCTCGGGACAAGCCACTCAACGCCATTTTCTTATCACTCAATACCCTGCCACTCAAAGACACGGTACACGGGTAGGGACACGCCCGTGTCTCTACCCGTGTCCTACATAGGGCCAAATTCGTTTTTCCCCACGAGTGCGTGCCTGATCGCCTGCACTCTCTGAGCCTAAATCAGCTCTCCTGACTCAAAAGCACGCACAAGGGGCCTAACGCGAATCGGGATGTTATAGGTTGGCCCGACGAGCTTTGGCTCGGTTGTTGATTGTAACGGACGGGATGGTCCGGGGAGATTTGGCTCGGTTAGTGATACATAACTATTGCATGTACATAAAAGGTATAAAGGTGGTGGGTCTTTTGTATTGGAGGGTCAATGCACCAATGCCAATACCTCAACTCGGCAAGTGTGGTTTAGCACTTCGCCATAAAAGTCCGATGCGCCAGCCGGTAAGAGTACGCAGGAGTCTGCTTTGTGCACCAGCATTGAGGCGTACGATAGGTACAACTGATAGTATAATTACCGATTTAGAGGTGGGCGAGGCCCAACCCACCGCTTCCGTTTGCCACTACGGAGGTATCCTGGGAGGCTCGGCTCCAGAAAGGGGGAACTGCAAAATGACCCCTTAGCTAATAGGCTTGCATGAGCATGCTTATAAGTTATGGTTATTTTCCTATGATAAATATTGTTCGCTTGTAAACCAATACCCCATCGTATAAATTGGTATTAGAATTTTTATACGATGAGAGCCTTGCAAAAGATCCCTTAGCTTATGTGCTCTCATATAAGTTAAGGTTACTTTCATATTTTCACTTATTTCCATTATACTCATAGAATTGCTAGCATAGGTTAGCCGTCATCTGTTACTTAATTATTCTCCACTATCATGTCCTCTCATTTCTTCCTCCCCACTCGGTGTCTAGGAGCCATGGGGGAAGGGGTGGGGGCTGATAGGGCTTAGTCTTATAGACTAACGGTTTTCCGACCACATCATTTAGGGGATCGTGGAGCCCAGCATGGAGGAGCAGCCCCGGAGGTCGACACGCTTGGAGATGGGGTAGTCTAGCACCGGAGTACAGACAACTGGGACTGTGAGTCCCGATCTTTAGTAGTGTTCCGTTTTAATTCCGCGATGAGTGACTTTATAGTGAGGATTTTGATGTACTTGGCATAAACCCTCATTTCAGTACTTTTCTTACTGTTATTATATCTGTGGACACTCCCTTCGTGGATACTATTTACTTTGATATGTGTTTTTCTGTGGACTTATGTTTACTCTACTTTGCTACTATTTTGATCGAATCGGTCGGCAGGATCAGTGTTTTGTAATGACGACCTTCCCGGGCGTGAAGGTGTCACCGCAAGGCGGCGGTGTTGAGAGCAATGAACATATTATTATTTTTGTTCTTTTGTCATTGTTGTATCTATTAATTTAATCTTATATATCTAACTCTCAATTTCTTTCTCACAGGAGGAGGGACTTTACAAGGGTTTATAATACTCCTTATAAAAAATTTGATGATGAGTTTCCATCAAATAAATGGTACCGAGAGGGGTACTCATCTCCTAGTAGGAAGAAGTTTTTCTTCTAGTTCATTTATGAAGCAAACTTTCATGGACTTGATGACGATGTTGTATTTTTCAGTGTGTGTTATTTCTTAATCATTTTACACTGTGTTAAGATGACTATTATTGTTTTGCAGGTGTGTGTTATGTGCTTTGATTTTGTGTGAGATTAATTGCATGAGTAACCTCCATTTGATACATGACTTTTATTTATATGTATTAGTCATTGTTATAATGATTATCATTGATATTGTCTCTCATGCTTCCATACATAACATTACTTATGTAGAACATTACTTATGTAAAACAGTTTATTATTTTTTCTGAATTTTGTTGTGCTACCTGCGTAGAACTGAATTTGACCCATTAAATAGTCATTATTTGATGTTGACTCCTTGAGACAAGTTTTAGTTAACATAAAAACAAACAACTTTCATGTTGGTCGTTTCTCATTTTATTGATCTTATCATGGCCGAAATTTATTTTTAAAGGACAGCTAGTTTGTTGTTTTTAAGTTGGCCGAATTTTACTTAAAGTCTAAAAATAGTAAATGGTGGTTACTATCCAATAGTCATGCCTTTTGTTTTAAATAAACGTATTTCATTTGACTATTGTCTTTAATATTAAATATATACTAATTATAGTAAACACCAAAATAAATAGGAGGCCGTAAATTTCAAAGAGATAGGCGGTTATGGTGGTTATTCACCAAAAGTCACATCTCTCGGTTTAAGCCTTTTGAAAAGGCAATGTTTGGCCGAAGTTTAAGGAGGAGATAAATCCGCATAATATATAGGAGTGGCTGGTGTTCTATTTTGAAGGTATCGAGAGGAATTAAAGGGAGAAATCCTGGGCGAAAAGCAAGAGGAATTTTGGAGGAGCCGAACTCTTTACAAGGCCAAAACAACTTGGCTAATTCCTCCAAGAGTTTGGGGCTGCAGCACAAGGCTTCGTTTGGGAGCATACTTTAATCTCTCACAGAGATCTGAAGGAACATTCAAGTCCAAGACTTGAAGTGGAGGAAGAATCCAATTCTTCCAAGCATTTCGGCAAGAGAACAAACCCATTGTGAGAGTTCTTCAAAGAAGACAAAAGTTCCACTCAAAGTGTGAACTTGTAAGGTGAAATCATTCTCATACTCTAGAGAGAAATAGGGTAAGGAACTTTGTAATCATTTGGTGTTAAACTCTCTTCATTACAAAAGAAGTTTAGAACTTCATATCTTAGCTTTTGTTTATTTTGTTTGAGTGATCATGTTAACTAGATAATGTCAAAAACAGTATATTCATAATTGTCTAAATTTGGTACTTGTTAAAGTTATAAGCATTTTATGTTTACTTTAAATTGTGTAATATTATGAGACATGAAGCTTATGTAAACATTACGTTGTTTGGAAATATATGATCCTTTGTGTTTGTGTTTGAAATATTTTGAGATATATAATTTAGTGTATTTAACTTATCAAAATATCTCATTAAAATAAAAATTCAGTCACCCACATTCACCCCCCCCCCCCTCTGTGTGTGACTTTTGGGCACTTCATTACCAACAATTGGTATCAGAGGGAGGTTCCCTTTTTCAAATTTTAACAGATTAGGGATCTTCTAGTTGTCATTAATCAAAATGGCTAGCGAAGGAAGTACTATGAATAGAGCTCCATTATTCAATGGAAGGGATTATAGTTATTGGAAGAAAAGGATGGAAATATATATTAAATCCTTAGGGATTGAGGTTTGGGAATTTGTAATAAATGAATTTGTTCCTACAGCGGGAGTGAATGTTTTAGAGGATGTTAATGAGAAAAGAAGAGTTGATAAAAATAATAAAGCTATGCAAGCACTTATGTCTGGTCTAACGGATTCTGAACTGGTTAAGGTTATGAGTTGTACAACTGCTAGTAGCATTTGGTTAAAACTTCAAAGACTTTATGAAGGAGATAGTAAAATTAAAGAAGCTAAACTTCAAGTCTTGAGAAGTAGGTATGAAGCCATTAAGATGGAAAATGATGAGAGAATAGAAGATTACATGCAGAGAACGAATGAGTTAGTTAACTCTATGCGAGGATTCGGTGAAATTATAAATGATGCAGTAGTTATTAAAAAGATTCTGAGATCTCTACCAGAAAAATTTAACCCTAAAGTATCAGCTATTGAAGAAGCTAAAGACTTAAATATATTAACTTTTGATGAATTACTAGGTTCACTAGTTGCTTATGAAATGAGAATTATGGACACCAATAAAGAACTAGAAAGACAACTTGCTTTTAAATCAGAACTTGAAAAGACTGAAAGTAAATTTGAAGAATTAAACCTAAGTCAGAAAAATAGAACTACGTTTAATAAATCTGAAAACAATGATAAAACAAAATCAATTGGAAATTGTTATACATGTGGAAAACCCGGACACTTTTCTGTTGACTGTTATTATAATAAAAATCGAAATAATGACAATAACAGAAACAAAGGTAGAAAATTTGGAAAGAATAAATTTTATAATAAAAATAAATCAAACTACGTAAATGAAGAAAATGAAAATAGTGAAAGTGAAAAAGAAAATGATGATAATGATAAAGGGAAATCATTTCTTTTTATGGCAAAATCACACTCATTATATGAATCAGATGATGAATGCAGAAGTGAAACTAACTTAGAAAGTGAATTAATAGCTTCACTAGAACGAGTTAGAGAGCAAGAAGATCTAATAGAATCTCTTGAATCATCACTTGAAATATATCGTGAAAAAACAGAAATTCAAAATTCTACTCTCAAACTCATTGAATCTCAACTAGAAGAATCTATGAGTTCTATACATGAGTTAAAAGAAGAAATAATGTCATTAAAAGATGAAATTAAATTGAATATTAAAAGTCAAACTACTTCAACAACTTCTAATACAGTTTCTTTGTTTGATGCAGAAGAAACAATGGAGAATGAAATAAAGAATATGTCTGAGAATCTTCAAGATATGAAACTGAAACAAATTTTGAATGATGATATAAAAGAAGATGACTATCTGTTTGATGTCACTGAATTAATGAAGAATATAGATCAACTCATGAAAGACAGGGACCATGATCGAAAGCAAATACAAAATCTCATGCTGGAGATTCAACAACTGAAGAACAATTTTCAGAAAATGATCAAGTTTGATGAGTCTACAAAGAAGCTTAACAATATAATTTCTATGCAGAGACCTGTAAATCAGATGAGTGGGATTGGATATCATCAAGGTGAATCTTCTGGAACAAAGAAGGACCTGTCGGTCAACAAAAGGGAAGATAACAAGATGAACGTGAAATGCTCTTTCTACGAAGGTGAAGTTCCACACGGTGCGGTCAACCTTATACCTAAGAGGTACAATTCTGTTAACTTCTTTCAAGGTACTTGTTATAATTGTAATAATTATGGACACACATTTAGAGAATGTTCATTTCAAAAATTAAACCCTTGGCTCAATTCAAATAGGAATGCTGAAAATTTTAGGCCACTTAGGTGCACTTACTGCAATAATTTTGGGCACACTTTGAAATTTTGCAGAATGTTAAGGTTTCCAAGTAGTCCTAAGAAGATATACAAAACTCATCATAACTTTGTAATTCAATCAGCATTAAAGGCTTTAAAAGAAAACAAGTCAAATAAATGGATTATCGATAGTGGTTGTACAAGTCATATGACAGGAGAGAAAGAAAAGATAAAAAATCTAATGAACTATAATGGTGGTACAGTCAAATTTGGAAATGACCAAGGTGCCAAAATTAGAGGGAAAGGTGATGTATCTCTTACAAATGGAAATTTAAAAGATGTTTTATTTGTAGAAGGATTAAAACATAATTTACTAAGCGTGAGTCAAATCTGTGATAAAGATTATCAAGTTGTGTTTGATAAAAATGGTGTAAGGATTTATGATATGGAAGGTAATATCACTACTGTGGGAAAAAGAAACAAAAACAATCTATATATTATGAGTGATTTAAAATACTCAAAGTGTATGATAAGTCAAGAAGATAATGATTGGTTATGGCATAAAAGACTTTGTCATATTGGCTTCGATAATATTCTTAATTTATATAATCATCAATCTGTGCGTGATTTGCCAATGATCAAGAAACCTTCAAACTCCATTTGTGATTCATGTATGAAAGGAAAAATGACAAGAGTAAGTCATCCTAGTAAAGAAATAAATACTTCTGAAATTCTAGATCTTATTCATATGGACCTATGTGGTCCTCTTAGAACGATAGGCTTTAATGGAGAAAGTTATTTCATGACGATAACTGATGACTACACTAGATTAACTTGTATATCATTATTAAAAACCAAAGATCAAGCTTTCAAAAGTTTTTGTGATTACAAAGTCTTTGTTGAGAAACAATTAGGAAAACACATAAAGAGTATAAGAACAGATAGAGGTGGAGAATTCACATCTAAAGAATTTAATGAGTTTTGCACTGAACAAGGCATCAACAAACAACTAACTGAAGCTAGAACTCCTCAGCAGAATGGAGTAGCAGAACGAAAAAATAGAACTATTCAAGAAATGATAAGGACTATGTTAAATGAGAGTAAACTTAGTGAGAAATTTTGGCCATTTGCTATTCAGACAGCAGTTCATACAATGAATAGATGTCTGTTACGGCATGCTTCTCAAAAACACCTTATGAGCTATGGTATAATAAAAAACCTTCAGTTAAATATTTTAGAGTATTTGGAAGCAAATGTTGGGTTAAAAGAAAGGAACCTGAAGTAGGAAAACTAGAAAATAGGTGTGATGTAGCTATCTTCATTGGTTATGCTGTAGCCAGTAAAGGATATAAGTGTCTCTTAAATGATAGCCAGAAGATTGTAGAATCTTCAGATGTTAAGTTTGATGAAACAAGTCATCAAGAAGAGATCATAAACACTGAAGAAGATGAAGATGAAGATGAAGATATTGAATTAAGAAATACACAAGATGAATATAAAATTACCGAAGAAGAAAATGTTGAGAAAACATCTGATCTAAGGAAATCTTGTCAAAAGGATCATCCGGAAAACTTAATAATTGGAAGCTTAAATAAAGGAGTTACAACGCGTAATAAACAAGCAAATACATTATATTCTATGATAGCATCTGAAGAACCTAAAACTGTAAATGAAGCTCTCAATAATGATTTTTGGTTGAGAGCAATGAATGAAGAAATGGAGCAGATTCTCAAGAATCAAACTTGGGAGCTCATAAGAAAACCTAAGAATAAAAACATTATTGGTTCAAAATGGATTTTTCGGAATAAATTAAATGAAAAAGGAGAAGTTATCAGAAATAAAGCAAGATTAGTATGTAAGGGTTATTCTCAAATAGAAGGGGTAGACTATGAGGAGACGTTTGCTCCAGTGGCTAGAATGGAATCAATCAGGATGTTTCTCTCTCTATCAATTAAATTAAATTTCAAAATTTATCAGATGGACATAAAATCAGCTTTCTTAAATGGATACTTAGATGAAGAAGTATATATGGAACAACCTGAGGGATTTGTTGATCATTCAAATCCATCATATGTGTGTAAGCTAAAAAGGGCTCTATATGGTTTAAAACAAGCTCCACGAGCTTGGTATGATCGCTTGGACAAATTTCTACATAGTACGGGTTTCAAAAATAGTCAAATCAATAACACATTATATATCAAACGAATGAATGATGAACTAATTTTTGTATTAATATATGTTGATGATATATTGTTAGGATCAAGAAATCTAAACTCATGCAGTGAATTTATTCAAGAACTAAAACAGACTTTTGAAATGTCCATGATTGGAGAACTATCATATTTTCTTGGAATACAAATATATAAAAAGGAAAATGGTATATTCTTAAGTCAAAGTAAATATCTATTAGAGATTCTTAAGAAATTTGGAATGAGTGATTGTAAACCAATTAGTACTCCAATGAGTACAAATCTGAAATTATCCAAGAATATGGATGGTTCAGAAGTTGATCAAAAGCAATATAGATCATTAATTGGAAGTCTGTTATATCTAACATCGACACGACCAGATATAATGTATTCTGTATGTTTAATATCAAGATTTCAAAGTAATCCACGAGAATGTCACTGGGTTGCTGGAAAAAGAATTTTAAGATATCTCAAAGGAACACTTGATTATGGTATCTTCTATCAAAATGAGAAAGATTGTATTTTAATGGCCTACACGGATGCTGATTGGGCTGGCTGTGTAGATGAACGCAAAAGTACTAGTGGAGGGGCTTTTTACATAGGAAGACATCTTGTTGCTTGGCACTCTAAGAAACAAGAATCTGTCACTTTATCCACTGCAGAAGCAGAATTTGTTGCTGCAACCATTTGCTGCACACAAGTTTTATGGATGAAAGAAGAACTCAAGAATTTTGGCATTATTCACAATAATCCTATAGAGATCAAATGTGATAATACTAGTGCTATCAATATTTCTAAGAATACTGTATTGCATAGTAGGACGAAACATATCTCAATTAAATATTTCTTTTTAAAAGAACATGTTAGTAAGAAGGATATAGTTCTCACACATGTTTCTACAAAAGAACAAGCAGCCGACATATTCACGAAATCTTTAACTAAGCCTCAATTTTTAAAGATACGAGACAGCTTAGGGATCAGATCCCTAGCTACTATCAACTAAATCAAATTTAGTTAAGGGGGAGCTCTCTTGTGGTAAAGAGTGGCCCCAAACCCTTTGGCAATGTTGTCAAAGGGGGAGAATTTGTAAGGAGAAGGTGTCATCGGAAGAGATTGTTCTTAAATTAATAGTTGACAACAATGCCAAAGGGGGAGTTTGTTGAGAGCAATGAACATATTATTATTTTTGTTCTTTTGTCATTGTTGTATCTATTAATTTAATCTTATATATCTAACTCTCAATTTCTTTCTCACAGGAGGAGGGACTTTACAAGGGTTTATAATACTCCTTATAAAAAATTTGATGATGAGTTTCCATCAAATAAATGGTACCGAGAGGGGTACTCATCTCCTAGTAGGAAGAAGTTTTTCTTCTAGTTCAACTATGAAGCAAACTTTCATGGACTTGATGACGATGTTGTATTTTTCAGTGTGTGTTATTTCTTAATCATTTTACACTGTGTTAAGATGACTATTATTGTTTTGCAGGTGTGTGTTATGTGCTTTGATTTTGTGTGAGATTAATTGCATGAGTAACCTCCATTTGATACATGACTTTTATTTATATGTATTAGTCATTGTTATAATGATTATCATTGATATTGTCTCTCATGCTTCCATACATAACATTACTTATGTAGAACATTACTTATGTAAAACAGTTTATTATTTTTTCTGAATTTTGTTGTGCTACCTGCGTAGAACTGAATTTGACCCATTAAATAGTCATTATTTGATGTTGACTCCTTGAGACAAGTTTTAGTTAACATAAAAACAAACAACTTTCATGTTGGTCGTTTCTCATTTTATTGATCTTATCATGGCCGAAATTTATTTTTAAAGGACAGCTAGTTTGTTGTTTTTAAGTTGGCCGAATTTTACTTAAAGTCTAAAAATAGTAAATGGTGGTTACTATCCAATAGTCATGCCTTTTGTTTTAAATAAACGTATTTCATTTGACTATTGTCTTTAATATTAAATATATACTAATTATAGTAAACACCAAAATAAATAGGAGGCCGTAAATTTCAAAGAGATAGGCGGTTATGGTGGTTATTCACCAAAAGTCACATCTCTCGGTTTAAGCCTTTTGAAAAGGCAATGTTTGGCCGAAGTTTAAGGAGGAGATAAATCCGCATAATATATAGGAGTGGCTGGTGTTCTATTTTGAAGGTATCGAGAGGAATTAAAGGGAGAAATCCTGGGCGAAAAGCAAGAGGAATTTTGGAGGAGCCGAACTCTTTACAAGGCCAAAACAACTTGGCTAATTCCTCCAAGAGTTTGGGGCTGCAGCACAAGGCTTCGTTTGGGAGCATACTTTAATCTCTCACAGAGATCTGAAGGAACATTCAAGTCCAAGACTTGAAGTGGAGGAAGAATCCAATTCTTCCAAGCATTTCGGCAAGAGAACAAACCCATTGTGAGAGTTCTTCAAAGAAGACAAAAGTTCCACTCAAAGTGTGAACTTGTAAGGTGAAATCATTCTCATACTCTAGAGAGAAATAGGGTAAGGAACTTTGTAATCATTTGGTGTTAAACTCTCTTCATTACAAAAGAAGTTTAGAACTTCATATCTTAGCTTTTGTTTATTTTGTTTGAGTGATCATGTTAACTAGATAATGTCAAAAACAGTATATTCATAATTGTCTAAATTTGGTACTTGTTAAAGTTATAAGCATTTTATGTTTACTTTAAATTGTGTAATATTATGAGACATGAAGCTTATGTAAACATTACGTTGTTTGGAAATATATGATCCTTTGTGTTTGTGTTTGAAATATTTTGAGATATATAATTTAGTGTATTTAACTTATCAAAATATCTCATTAAAATAAAAATTCAGTCACCCACATTCACCCCCCCCCCCTCTGTGTGTGACTTTTGGGCACTTCATTACCAACAGGCGGTTATGGGCCTAAGGCCCTGATGTTTAAAAAGAAAAAAAATGGGGTCTTATAAGTGGTATCAGAGGAAATCTCGATCGGAAAAGTAGCAGTCCACAACCCCTGGGTCACCCCCGCACAAGTTTAGTTTGGGGACAAACTAAGCAGTGGAAGCAGTGGTGTGCCCATATGGGGGATTACAGGTAAATTGTCCACTTTTAATTAGTTTGAGTCGATTACTTATAATGGCTTTTGTTACACAGCCTCTGGCACAGCCTACACCACAGGGTGGAGTCCAGCAGACTCTGAATGTTGTACCACCTCCCCCGATCCCCACTCCATTCGTACAGTCAGAGATGGGGCAGACCCTGACAACTATTCTTGATGCTTTCAGGGCCCAATTGGTTCTTGCTTCGCAGCCAAACCCGGGGGCCAATTGGCTGAGTATTTTCCGAGGACTTTCTCCCCCATCCTACTTAGGCACAGAGTCAGCCGTTCGGACGGAGGAGTGGTTGGACATCATGTTTGAGATGCTGACAGGGATATGGTGCCCTTGGGAGGAGAGGGTGTAATTGGTTGTCTCTTGCTTGGAGTCTCATGCCAAGAGATGGTGGAAGACATCGCTGGACACGACGTTTGCTGATAGGGAGGTTGCGGAGATTACATGGGATGAGTTCAGGGCCGCACTGTTGGAGCATTTTGTTCCGCAGTCGGCCAGAGATGAGCTGGAAGATAGATTTTTGCAGTTGATGCAAGGTACCAAGACGGTGGTGGAGTACCACCGGGAGTTCAACCATCTGGCTCGATTCACGGATTCTTATCAGTTGGTTGAGGCAGGATACACCAAGAGGTTCTATAAGGGCCTGAGAGAGGATCTGATGGAAGCTCTGATGTTCGTGTCCGACGGGCTTATTCCTCAGATATTGGAGATTGCCAAGAGGATTGAGGCAGATTGACATACTACATGAGGCCGGAAGCGGCCAACTGAGAATTAAGGTCGGGGATCCAGAGAGGATCATCGATGGGGCTGCATCACTAATGGGAGAGATGGGAGAAGAGCAGAGGACCAGCCTTGTTAGGAGGTGATACAGGAGCAAAGGGAACCAATATTAGTGTCCCCTCAGCCTCTCCAGATGCGGGAGATGCAGATACCTGGGGGTATGGCATATCCCCCGCCGGAATGCTTCAACTGCCATCAGATAGGGCATATCTGGAGAAACTGCCCCATGAGGGGGGCACCACCAGCTGCCCCGCCTGCTCAGTATTTTGGAGGCCGAGGACGTGTCCGAGGATGTGGATACCAGGGTGGAGACCGCAGGTAGGAGAGGGAGCAGGTGTATGTACTGGATCTGGCTCAACCACGGAACCCGGAGCAAGTGATCACAGGTATGCCAGTAAATGTTAATTTTTCTTTCCTAAATATTTAGATTCATGGGTATAGAATTTACAAACTAGAAAATAAACCTACAACTAGATTTCTAAGACATTTAACTACCTCATGCATAGTTTTCATCAGTGGCAAGCCCGCATATACACTGTTCGATACGGGTGCTTCGCAGTCGTTCATGTCAGAGGCCTTTATTGAAGGGTTGGAAGGCATGGAGAGATTCACAGGCTTGATGATGAGGATACGACTACCTGACGGATCAGAGTTGTTCACCTTTGCCCACTGCAACATGGAGGCGGAGATCGGCGAGAAGGCATTCGAAACACCAGTAATGATCCTAAGGATGCCAACTTACGAACTGATCCTGGGCATGACATTATTGCATTGGAACCATGCATAGATCGACTGCCTGTAAAAGAGGATCACCGTGAGGCATGGGGATTCCCACATCGTCATCGAAGGTATCAGACATATTCCCCTTCTCTTGTTGTCATCCGTGCAGGCCTTCAAGGCCCACTTGCAAGGGGAGGAAGTCTATACAGTGCTGTTTGAATTGGCTGAGGACAAGGATTCCATCTCTGATATCCCGGTGGTGCGGGATTTTGCTGACGTAATCCCAAAGAAGCTGTCAGGGCTACCCCCGCAGCGGGAGCAGGATTTCTGGATACAGTTGGTGCCAGGGGCTAAGCCGGCATCTAGAGCACCTTACCGGATGGCCCCGAAGGAGTTGACAGAATTTCGAAGCCAGCTGCAGGAGCTAGTGGAAGCCGGATTTGTCCGGCCGATCTCTTCACCATGGGGAGCCCCAATATTGTTTGTCAAGAAGAAGGATGGGACACTTAGATTGTGTATCGACTACCGAGCACTGAACCGGTTGACAGTCCGTAATACCTATCCATTGTCAAGGATAGATGAGCTGTTTGATAAGCTGGAGGGGGCACATTTCTTTTCAAAATTAGATTTGAGGTCGGGCTACTACCAGTTGCGGATCTAGGAGGAGGACATTCCGAAGACTGCCTTCAGTAGAAGAAATGGGTTGTTCGAGTTTATAGTGATACCCTTCGGGCTCACGAATGCACCGTCGACGTTCATAAGCCTCATAAACCGGGTGTTCGAGGCATATCTGGATGTGTTTGTCATTGTGTTTATTGATGACATCCTCATCTATTTGAGGACAGAGGAGGAGCACACTCAATATCTGATGCTGAACCTAGAGAGACTGCGGGAGCACCAGCTATATGCGAAGTTCAGCAAATGCCAGTTCTAGTTAAAAGAGGTGGCTTTCCTAGGACATATCATCAGTGGAGCTGGGTTGGCATTGGACCCATCCAAGATTCAGGCAGTTCGGGATTGGCCGTAGCTAAAGGCAGCCACAGACGTGTAGAGTTTTCTGGGAATTGTCGGTTATTACCGAAAGTTCGTGGAGGGATTTTCTCGTATTGCCCTTCCACTCACCTCCCTGACAAAGAAAGATGTGCCATTTGTTTTGACCCCGCAGTGCGAGGTGGCTTTCCAGGAGCTGAAGGATCGACTCACCTCGGCTCCTATTCTTGCCCTTCCTTCGGGGAAAGAAGGTTCCAGGTCTATACCGACGCTTCCTACCAGGGCATGGGAGCGGTGCTGATGCAGAATGGTCACATGATAGCATACGCTTCACGGCAGCTAAAGAAGCATGAGCAGAACTACCCTGTTCATGACTTAGAGATGGGGGCGGTCGTATTTGCTCTGAAAGTCTGGAGGCATTATCTGTACGGTGTCCACTACGACATATACTCTGATCACAAAAAATTGAAGTATGTGGACACACAGAAGGAGCTGAATATCAGGCAGAGGCGATGGGTAGAATTTCTAGCAGATTACTAGTACGAGATGCATTACCACCCAGGGAAGGCGAAGGTGGTAGCCGATATGCTGAGTCGGAGAGCCGCCACCTCCGGAGCGGAGCCCCAGATTATGTCCATGGAGCTGGTGCAGAGATTAAAGGATATGCACATAATGCTGGTGTCGTCTGATGACCCCGAGCTATATGAGGAGTAATTAGCGGCGATGAGTGCCACTGATGACATTCAAGACCGAGTCAAGGATGGGTAGAGGCAGGATGCCAAACTTGAGCCGATATTTCGGGCCTAGGAGGAAGGTACTACTGGGGACTACACATTGAGAGATGATCTGGTATGCTTCAGAGGACGGGTTTATATACAAGAGAGAGGCCAGGTCCGGGAAGATATCATGACGGAGGCCCACTACAGCGGGTATTCAGTTTACCCGAGAGTTACGAAGATGACTGCGGATCTGAAGAAGACCATGTACTGGATAGGAATGAAGAAGGATATCATCTACTTTGTGACCCACTGTGAGATGTTCCAGCTGGTGAAGGCGGAGTGCAGAAACCCCGCAGGTTTGTTACAACCACTCCCAATGCCGGAGTGGAAATTCGAGGACATTGCGATGGAATTCATACATGGTCTTCCCCAATCACGGACAGGGAATGATTCGATCTGGGTAATCGTCGATCGGCTGACGAAAGTAGCCAGATTTATCCCGATCAGGAAGGATGAATCGGTTGGTGTACTGGTTCAGAAGTTCATGGAGCAATTCGTCCGTTATCATGGCATACCCAGGATGATTGTATCAGATCGGGATGGATGGTTTACGTCCCGGGAGTGGAGATCAGTGTAGACTTACTTGGGTACTCGACTAACATTCAGTATAGCTTTTCACCCCCAGACCGATGGGCAGACGGAACGCACCAATCGGGCTTTGGAAGATCTTCTGCGACTATGCATTCTGGACTGTGGAGAACCTTGGGAGAAGCTGTTACCACTTATCGAGTACTCATATAATAACAGCTACTAGTCCAGCATTAAGATGGAACCTTATGAGGCCCTATATGGATGAAGGTGCAGGACCCCACTATCATGGATTCAGGATGAGGATCCGCAGGCACACGGTTCGGAGTTTGTGGAGGATACTAATGCTCAGGTTTGGCTGATACGGGACAGGATGCTAGAAGCCCAGAGTAGACAAGCTAAGTATTACGACGCTCGGCATCGTCAGGTAGAGTTTCAAGTGGGGGACCGGGTATTCTTGAAAATTCGGCCAATACATGGAGTTTTACGGGTGCGGCGTCGAAAGAAGAATCTCAGCCCTAGATATATAGGCCCTTGCAGGATCCTGGAGCGGATCGGGCCCCTAGCATACAGGCTGGAGCTGCTACCGGAGCTGGCGGGTCTGCACGACGTGTTCCACGTATCCTCTCATTGGAGAGCCTTACTATGCCCGGAGCAGCAGATTACAGCCACAGATGGGTCGGTAGCATCTGATCGGTCAGTTCACCTGAAATCGGTCCGGATTGATGATAAGGGGATACGAGTCTTGCGCCGCAAGAAGGTTTTATTGGTCAAGGTCCTGTGGAGGAATCATGGGCGAGAGGAGCACATATGGGAGCCGCAGGATCTTATGCAACAAAAGTATCCATAGATTTTCAGTCAGGTATACCTCACAACCTCTCGAGATGTTATAATTTACTTTTCATATTTGAACTCGGTAGGCTTAAATAGAATTTCGAGGACGAAATTTTTTGTTTATTAATTGGGATTTGTAACATCCCTCAGGCAACTAGACCCCCTAGAAGTGTTTTTGTCATGACTAGGTCATGACAAAACCCTAGAGAACCTAAGAGGATAAAGTGGACTTGAGAATATAGTTGAGGTCATTTTGGTCTGCAAATAGCAGATTCCTAAACCCTAGGTAAGGATGACCAAGTGGTTTTACAATGACTCCAAGACGTCACCAACCCTTGGGAAGGCCCAACAATGCCCTAAGGGCCCATTGGAGTCAACTCTAGATGGCCAAATTGACTTAGGACCATCCTAGGCCTATATTGGGCAAGGGGCCTAAATAAGGACAGGGTGCCCTTAGTAAACTCAACAAACCCTACCAAGGTCTCTCAAGACCTAAAGTGGGGTCAATGGGTCACCAAGGACCCATTGGGGTCAACCTTAGAGGCTAAGTTGACCTAAGTCAACTCTAGCCCCAAAGTGGTAAAAGTGCCCTTACCAAGGGACAAGTGATCTCCAAGATGCCAAGTCAGCCCTACCCAACCCTACCTAGGCCTTAGGGGAGACCAATAAGTCACCAAGGATCCATTGGGGGCAACCCAAAAGGTCAAAAAGACTAAAGTATACCCAAGCCTACTTTGGGTCAACCTAGCCCAAATGGGCTAGCCCAAGCTCAAGCCTCCTCATGTGGCTTCATTAGGGAATAATGTGCATGGATGGGCTGCAAATAGCCCTCTAGGTTGACCAAGTCAACTTGGTGACTAGGAGAGAGGGTGAGCTCCATTCCTTGTTAATGGAGGAGAGAGAAAAGAAGAAAGAGGAGGGAATGAAAGGGCTCGGCCAAAGGGAGGCCAAAGGCCACCTTTAATGGCTAAATTCAACTCCCTTGGGGAAGGGGAGAAATTTCCAGCCATTTCCCGGCAACCAAGGGGCTGGTTCAGCCCCCTCCTCCTAACCCGAGCCTAGCCATTAATGGCTTTAATGGCCATTGATAGTCCAGTCTCTCCTCTCCCCAACTAAAGCTTTAAACACCATCAGTGGGCCGATAGAAGGCTTTACCGACCCTTACCTGAAGGAATTGAGCCTCCCCACTGTGCAGTTGCAGAAACCAAGTGGCGCCGCCTTCAAAGATGGTTTCCCGACGATCTTCTCGACTTCAGGCCGCCGGCAAGGTCCTCGTCCTCTCCTTGCCTCATGGGTAGATCATAACAAAGCTTAGGTTCAAGGTTCAGGCTCAATTGAGCCCAAAACAATTCCTGGTTTTCATGGTTTTGGGCCGAGAAATCCGCTTGGAAGAACCGCCGAAATTCGCCCCTCCGGCGGCTGAGTCGCCGCTAGTCGATAGCCACCACCTCGACGGAGGTGTTGGTGGCGGTGGCCGGCCGGGGAAGAGCCGGGATGGGCGACAACGGAGGCTGGAAGTGGCTCCAGGCTCGAGCTATCTCAGCCGTTGGTTGGAGGTTGACGATTATCCCGAGCCGCTAGATCTGCGCCAAGATTCGTGCGCCAGCTTTGAAAAGATTCATTTTATTTTAATTATTATTTCATTTCTATCACACGTTTTGCAGTAGTTAGTTTTAATTTTTAAAAAATGCTTAGGCTCCTCTACTGAAAAGTCACTAACGTGAAATTTTTAGGCCTAAAGGTCTACTTTAATTCAAAATTGATTTGAACCAAATTTGACCTCTGGTTGGACCAGGGCACCCATTTTGGTGGGACCTATACCTAGGGCTATCCTGAGATTCAAATAGGTGCCTACTCTTAATCCTTTGTCCAAATGACCTGAAATTTGGGCAGGGGGTCAATTTTTGCTATACCTAGGGTCTATCCAAAATTGGGAATTGTTGGAGATACTTTGTATATGGTTTTTATTTTTATTTAATAATAATAGGGTATTTTAATTAAGTGGCCTAATGACCTCCAAACCCTCCCAAATTTTGGTGAGTGGTCCCTGACATCATGATATGGCTTTGTATAAAATTTCACCTCGTTTGGAGGTGTTTTGGATAGGTAATGACCTAACCCTAATTCTACCTTAAAGAAGGGTTCTTAAGTAAATAATGTACTTTGGTTTTGGGTGGTCAAATCACCTCAACAGGGGATGAGATTTTTACCACTGACTTGGCATGACCATTATCACCCTCATAGGGATTATGGGGTGGTTTAGGGTAGTTTTCCCTTGGATCAAAACTAAAACCCTAAGGAGGGGCTTTTGAGGGTTGTGAAGGGTATGAGAGCCAATGCCCTTGTGTGACCTTGTAACTTGGTGGAAATGATGATTGAGTAGCCTAAGTCCACTGGTATGAACCTTAGAGGATTTGGAGGAAAATAGACATCTCAAGAACCTAACCCTAACTTAGGGCATAATCACTGTTTGTGTAGAATAAGCCACCAAAACTTACTAAAAGGGTGTGAAACTTAGGTATCATGGATTTTAAGTTAGATAGAACCTTTAGTGAATTTATTGGAATTTTATGAACAATATTTTTAGCACTCCACTTGTTATACATAATATAGCCCTAAATGATATTTTATTTATTAGGATCATTCTGTTCATGAAAATCTAATGAAACTTGGGCAGGAGATATATTAGGTTAAGATGATTATCCCTGAATTTTATTATAAATTTTAGTTTGTTATTTTCAGTACTTTCTTCACAAGATTCAAAAGGGGCATTTATGGTCATTAAATTATTTAGAGCTATTTTCATATTGTAAAAATTATGAAATTAGGTCATTGTTATTTTTAGGTCAATAACTACTTTGAGAAATTAATTTATGATGTTTAGAAGACTATTTGTAGTACTTACTTTACAAACCCATCATTTTAGGAATTTGATATTTAATTTATCCAGAGCTTATTTCCTAATGAAAAATCATGAAACCTTGTAAATAATGTTGGTAGGACAGTAGTTGCATAAGGAAATTAATTCTTAATTTTTGGATTATTATTTGCTATACTTACTTCATTATTGAAGGGAAATAGGATATATTACCAAAATAGTTTTAGGGTCCTTTACATACTGGAAAAATTATTATATCTTGGATTTACAGTATTAATTAAGCCTAGTATTTATCATAATTATTTTAGGCATCTTGCATGACTATATAGGGTACTTCATGTCCAAACTAGTGGCACCTTGATCTTTTGGGAAAATTAAATAAATGTTGGATTAATTAGGAAAAATATAAATTACTGGATTTAGCCTAGTTAGATCATGATAGACCCCCATTAATTATCTTGAGGCATTTGGATGATTATTTGAAGTGCTACCCAATATGTGCATTATATCGCTAAGTATGGTCTGCGATTAGTAAAAGAACAGAAAATAGGTGATGTGAGTGTGTAGGCCTAAGGTTTGGGATTCTAATATTCTGCTAGTTTTGGATAAGTAATTGGGGTCATCTCTGGATGATAGGTTGAGTAAAGTGTGGAGTTGACTAGTCTTACGTGGCATTCGGGGTCGACGAAGGATCGTCTTTCTCGAAGGGAGGAAGAGTCAAAATCATACTAGGTTTAGTCCAGCATAATACAAAAAGGGAATAGGTAAAGGGAGACAACCAATAATAATAAGTGCCTTGTGAAAGGGAACGATGGGCTTTAGCTACCATCATAGTTCTTAGTGCCCTATGAGAACCCTTCACCGGGTATACCGGGGGCAGTCCTGGGCTAACCTAAACTGTAGGCAAACTAACTTGCAAGAGTAATTAGCATAATTAGGGATTCACTTTCACTCACCTTGATGTTTCGGGATGTTTGGTTGGTTCACACGGGCTGTAGGCCCGGGGGTTTTTGTGATGGGCAGGTTGGCCCGACGAGCTTTAGCTCGGTTGTTGATTGTAACGGATGGGATGGTCCGGGGAGCTTTGGCTCGGTTGGTGATACATAACTATTTCATGTGCATAAAAGGTGTAAAGGTTGTGGGTCTTAAGTATTGGAGGGTCGATTAACCGACGCTAAAACGTTGACTCTGCAAGTGTGGTTTAACACTTCTCCATAAAAGTACGGTACGCTAGCCGGTAAGAGTATGCAGGAGTCCGCTTTGTACCAATGTTGTGGCGTACGATAGGTCTGACTGGTAGTGCAATTACCGGTTTAGAGGTGGGCAAGGCCCAGCCCACCGCTTCCGTTTGCCACTAAGGAGGTACCCTGGAAGGTTCGGCTCCAGAAAGGGGGAACTAAAGGTCTGTGTACACAGAGTCGAGTGAGTGAGTTGCACTTGCATGTTCACATCATGGCATAATTGCAGGTCATAGCATAACCATTGCATATAACCCTGTAACCTATTGTATAAAGTGGTATTGGATGCTTTATACAGTAGGACCTACAAAACGACCCCTTAGCTTATAGGCTTGCGTGAGCATGCTTATAAGTTATGGTTATTTTCTTATGATAAATATTGTTTGCTTGTTAACCGACACCCCATCGTACAAATTGGTATGAGACTTTTTATATGATGAGAGCCTTGCAAAAGATCCCTAAGCTTATGTGCTCTCATATAAGTTAAGGTTACTTTCATATTTTCACTTACTTCCATTATACTCATAGAACTGCTAGCATAGGTTCGCCATCATCTGTTACTTGATTATTCTCCACTATCATGTCCTCTCCTTTCTTCCTCCCCGCTCGGTGCCTAGGAGCCATGGGGGAAGGGGTGGGGGATGATAGGGCTTAGTATTATAAACTAACGATTTTTTTGACCACATCATTTAGGGGATTGTGGAGCCCAGCATGGAGGAGCAGCCCTGGAGGTCGACACGCTTGGAGATGGGGCAGTCTAGTACCGGAGTACCGACAGCTGGGACTATGAGTCCCAATCTTTAGTATTGTTCCGTTTTGCTTCCGCGATGAGTGACTCTGTAGTGAGGATTTTGATGTACCGGCCATAAGCCCTCATTTCAGTACTTTTCTTACTGTTATTATATCTGTGGACACTCCCTTCGTGGAGACAATTTACTTTGATATGTGATTTTCTGTAGACTTGTGTTTACTCTACTTTGCTACTATTGTGATCGAATCAGCCGGTAGGATTGGCTTTTTGTAGTGACGACCTTCTCGGGCGTGAAGGTGTCACTGCAAGGTGGCGGTTCTGGGCCTAAGACCCCGATGTTTAAAAAGAAAAAAAATGGGGTCTTACAAAAACAGATAGCATAACTGAGTGCTATAAGAAGTTTTTCAGAATAGTTAATGAGTTGATGAACTATGGAAGACTCTTCAACACATATGAGATCAATGATAAGTTTCTCAGATCACTAACCAAGGATTGGGATATAAAGATATGTTCCATTAGGGAAGTGGCCAAACTTGTAGATACATCTCCTTCAACTCTATTTAGAAAATTGCTATCGTATGAGATGCAGCTTATGGACAAAAAGTAGGAGGAGAAAATAAATAGGTCTGAGTACAAAGAAAAATCTGTGGCCTTCAAATTTGAAGCCACAAAGAAGGATAACAGGAAGTCTCTATCTCCTCCTAGGAAAGCTATTGAAGTTAACTCAGATAATTCTGACAACAACACATCAGACAGCCCTAATTCTGATGAAGAATTTGCTGCCTTCACAAGGCAATTCGAAAGATTCATGAGAAAAAAATAGTGGATAACAAAGCCATCCTCTTCTCATTCCAAGGATGACTACTACCAGAAGAAGACATCTTTTAAGGAAGACATGTATGACACTAAACCAAGCAAACTAACTTCATCTAAGATTGTTTGCTATTGTTGCAACAGGCTTGGATATGTCATAGTTGACTGCCCTAATAAAAGAAAGGAATCTAATGACAATAAGAAGCATCAAAATAAGGGCAAGAAGGAGAGATCCATTGTTGCTAAGAAGCAGAAGTGTTGGACTAACTCCTCATCTTCAGAATCTGGAGAAGAGGATGAAGCTGAAGCCTATATTGGACTGTTCACAACTGAAGAGGATTATGTAGAGACTGAATTCTTACAAATGTTGGACTCTATAAATGGAATTGAAGATCATAATTATAAAGGGCAATGGCTCTGTCTGAGGAAGATGAGTGCCAGGATCAGCTTGATGCAGGCCCATGGTTTCGGACAATTAGCAATTCAAAATATAATTATGCACAAACATTCATATTTCCAAATAGAGAAAATCCTGACTAAGATTTCGATTTTGAAATAAAGTCTAAAAATCGGTTCCCAAAAATAATTAATTCGAGGGTAAGCCTAACACTCAAATTTATACGAGAAATTGCGGATAAAATAACCCTTGAAATTTAGATTTAGATCAAGCATGATTTTCAATATAAATAAGGACCAAATACTAGCCTTCTGTTTTCACCAAAACTCACAATAGTTAGAAAGAATCACACGAGAGATGGTATAGGAAATCGTTACCCAAAATCCCACGAGAATTCCGTCCACGAGATGGGTGGAGGATGCGCACACGATGGTGGTTGATTCTATTCCACGCAACTCCACGGTTCTGCGTCGGACGATGAAAACGCAAGCCGTCTCCCTTCGCAAAAACCCTAGAAGAGGGAGTTCCTTGAAAAATCCAATAGTTATATTGGGAGGAGGTATGGTTGTTGTTCGGTTTGTTCTTGGAGGAAGAGGGCAAGTGGCGGTTTGAATGGAGCTAGGGTGGCCGGCGGTTTGTAGGAAAGGGAAGAGGGGCTGAGAGAAATAGAGAGGGAGGGAGAGAAGAGAGGCCAGCGGCCAAGGAGAGGAGGAAGAGGGAGGGATAAAGGTTGGCCGAAAATTGCCTTAGGGGGGGGGGAAATCTCTCAAGATTTTTTCTGGTTTTCAAATTTCATTCTTCACTAATGAAATCAACAACAAATATGGCTATTTATAGTCTTACACCACTCAATCTCCACCATACATGAAATAGGAAAACAATATAGGCCTTATTTAGGCTACACCACTCAATCTCCACCATTCATAAAATAGGAAAACAATCTAAACAAATAATGCATAAAATAAGAATAAAATAAACTTGCATGAAATAAAAGATACTCATGATGGCTATAGGCACCCATCATATATGAAATGAAATAATAAAATAGGAAATAACAATAAATGATGAAATAATAAAATATATAATTATAATTATTTAATTTATAATTATATATTTTATTTAAAATGGCGGTGGCGGACGTCGTGCAAAATATGTAGCGGTGTTGGCGAAGAATGTCACGGCGTTGGCGAAAAAACGTCGTGGTAGACTCCCATCTTCAAGCTTGCGGCAATGACCATCCCAATCCACGAACTCTCTATGTCGGGGATCAACGGCCGCATCAGTAACGTCGCCATCAATCCTCCCCCACTCAAAATTACTCATCTCCGATGAGTGGCCCATGAGGGGGGAACAGTCAAAAGCAGCAGCAACATAGGGCAAATATGGCCCCGCAATCCATGTCGTAGTAGCATGAACATCCATCGGTACTGCGAACCTGTCAGACATAGAAACAACAAGACTTTCAAGGAAGCTCAAAAGGGTGTCAAGCAAAATAAATAAAACTTGAATCTTACAATCCGGTTCAAGAGCCATGAGTCAACATGGAAAATAGACACGACATAACTAACACTCCCCAACCTAAGAGAATATGTAGTGGGAGGAAGAAACGACGGAGAAAGCCACTCAGGTGGGACAGAGACGTACAGTAAAAAGTCCGGAAACTTGAAATAAAGTGAAACACCTTGTGCTATATAAAAATCTAAAATAAAAGCTTAAAATCCGACGTTCTTCATAATCATGGATGGGTCGACATTCCTACATATTAATTTATCAACGGAGCCAGAAGGCATCCGCTCAGGAACTGACCAGACTAAACCCAAATCACTAGCTCTAGCGTCGGACAGTCTCAAAAAGGCATGGAAGTGCATGCGACATAACTTAAGAAGAAATACTAACGTCCAAGACACATGAGGAGAGAATCCATGTGCTACATGACTAGACCCAAACATGGAGGATAAGGGGGTTAAGTTAGGAGGCACAGAAGCCTTATAATCAGGGATGATTTTAACGGGCTCCAGGACCGTAGTCTTAATTTCAATTTTGACATTTTCACGCTTGGCATGAAGATATGCGAAGGTGAAACACTCATCATAAACAATTGAATTGGACGCTCCCGAATGTGAAAAGATGTGCGAGCGAAACAACTCAAGGGACCCAACTAAAGTCACTAACGTGGGGAAATGAGGGTCATCAAATGGCGGAGAATAAATGCGTGCGACCGGGTGTGGTATATAAGTATATCTAGGGGACACCACATCCAGAGGCACAATTGCCAAAGAAACAGAGTCAGTCATAGTAGGGAATGGAATCGTAGACGGACACATAGAAAAATGAACTGTCAAAAGTAACGTATTGTCATATCTATGAGGTGCGGTGAATAGTCCAAAAACGCAAGCTCCACGGTTCCGCGTCAGACGATGAAAACGCAAGCTGTCTCCCTTCGCAAAAACCCTAGAAGAGGGAGTTCCTTGAAAAATCCAATAGTTATATTGGGAGGAGGTGTGGTTGTTGTTCGGTTTGTTCTTGGAGGAAGAGGGCAAGTGGCGGTTTTAATGGAGCTAGGGTGGCCGGCGGTTTGAAGGAAAGGGAAGAGGTGCTGAGAGAAATAGAGAGGGAGGGAGAGAAGAGAGGCCGGTGTCCAAGGAGAGGAGGAAGAGGGAGGGAGAAAGGTTGGACGAAAATTGCCTTAGGGGGGAAAATCTCTCAAGATTTTTTCTGGTTTTCAAATTTCATTCTTCACTAATGAAATCAACAACAAACATGACTATTTATAGTCTTACACCACTCAATCTCCACCATACATGAAATAGGAAAACAATATAGGACTTATTTAGGCTACACCACTCAATCTCCACCATTCATAAAATAGGAAAACAATCTAAACAAATAATGCATAAAATAAGAATAAAATAAACTTGCATGAAATAAAAGATACTCATGATGGCTATAGGCACCCATCATATACGACATGAAATAATAAAATAGGAAATAACAATAAATGATGAAATAATAAAATATATAATTATAATTATTTAATTTATAATTATATATTTTATTTAAAATGGCGGCGGAGGACGTCGTGCAAAATATGTAGCGGTGTTGGCGAAGAATGTCGCGGCATTGGCAAAAAAATGTCGTGGTAGACTCCCATCTTCAAGCTTGCGGCAACGACCATCCCAATCCACGAACTCTCTATGTCGGGGATCAACGGCCGAATCAGCAACGTCGCCATCACAGCTTGGTCCTAGTTAGGTATACAATATATCTTCAGTTTCTGATTATTATACTGGACCAGAATCAGAAGCATCAACATCAAGAGTTGAGGATGATTCTTAATCTGAAGGGGATGTGGATTAACTAATTGATGAGTATGGTGATCTGTTGCAAGCTTTTAAGAAAAGCAGAATCCTTGCCAAAAAGCAATTTAAGGAAATTGCCTCTTTCAAGTTAGCTGCTTCAGAATCAGCAAAAGTGCTGGATCTGAAATTGAAGGAAGTAAGGCAACTGAAAAAAATCACGATCATTCAGATGGAAACAATTACCTTCAAAAATGATCACATCAAGAGTCTTTAAGTCAGAATTCAATGAGAGAGGGATCTTGTTGCTAAATTCTCAAAGCCAAAGTCAGTCTTACCCTTAATTGATAACTTCATTGCCCAAAAGTGTAAGAAAGGATTAGGCTTCAAGGGAAGAACAAGGGCAACTAATTCCAAAAGGAAAGGCAGGGCCCCAGTTCAGCCACTAGCTTAGAAACCCGCTATTCCTTTAAGGAAAGTGATGTAACCTACTAACAGGTATGACCATGACATCACACATGGTCACTATAAGCATGGTTATAGGATGGCAAGGGTGCAAATTCCAATAAGGCAGCCCATGAGCAAACACACCATGTTCTTCAGGAATCATCAGTGTTTGATGTACCAGCCCCAACACTTAATAAAAAGACCGCTGTTCCTACAGAATTGATGACTGCTGACAACAATGTTGTTAAGCCTGTACTTAAAAGAAGATATAACAGAAATGAGTGCTGGTGTTGTGGCAAAGTTGGCCACTATGCCATTGATTGTTTGCACAATACTAGTGTCCAGAAAAATGCTAGCTTACCTGTCAAAAAGGCTGCATGCAAGCATGTCAAATTTCAATCTAACCTGAACCAAGGACCCAATAACTATTGGGGCTCTAAGGTTAGATAATTTTATTTGATGCAGGTGAGTCCAAGTGACCATACCCCAATATGGTACTTGGACCGTGGATGTTCCAGGAACATGACGGGAACTAGAAGTATGTTAAAGGACTTTACTCCCACATTGGATGGACCCAAAGTTATCTTTGGTCGATCAGAAAAGGGAGTAATCAAAGGTTTTGGAAAAATTTCTAATAGCTTAATCACTATCACTCAAGTGGCTTCTGTGAAAGGTTTAAAACATAACCTAATAAGCATAAGTCAACTATTTTATTAAGAATGGGTGTCATATTAGAAGGTCATGTGACCAAGAGGTTATCTTGACAGGATATAGAAAAGGAAATGTCTATTGTCTAAATTTTGTGTGTGAGAATAAAGATTCTCCTATTTGCCTAGTTGCAGATGAGAAAGCTTCTCATTGTGTCAAATGGAACAAGAGGCTAGCTCACCTTAACTACAAGACTATAGGTCAACTCTTTAGTAAAGAGTTAGTGAGGAATGATCCTCAGGTTAAGTGTATCAAGGAGGGTATATGTTCAGCTTGTCAAAATGACAAACAGACCAAGACCTCCTTCCAAAATCTTGTTACCAAAGATTCAGTGAGGTTTTTATACCTCCTACATATGGATATAGTTGGTCCTATGCCAGTTCATAGTCTAAGTAGGAAAGTCTATACCTTTGTATTTGTTGATGACTTTTCCAAATTTGCCTGGGTATTTTTTCTGAGTAAGAAATTTGAAACCCCAAATGTCTTCCAAACATTTGTTAAGCAAATACAAAATGAAAGCAACAGTTCTGTGGTTAAGATTAGAAGTGACCATGGGACTGAGTTTCAGTCTGAATGCATGACAAAGTTCTGTGAAGAACTTAGGATTCATCAAGAATTCTCATCACCAAGAACTCCCCAGCAAAATGGAATTGCTGAAAGGAAAAATAGAACACTTATTGAGGCTGGTAGAACACTACTAAGTGACACATCTCTCCTAGAATATTTCTGGGCTGAGGCAGTAAACACTGCTTGTCATGTTCTCAATAGAGCTTCCATCAACAAAAGCCACAAGAAGACTCCCTATGAGATTCTGAAGGGCAAAAAACCAAACTTATCCTACTTGAGGATCTTTGGTAGAAGTGTTATGTACTTAACAATGGAAAGTCTTATTTAACTAAGTTTGCTGCCAAGTCCCAAGAAGGGGTACTTGTTGGGTACAACAATAATAGTAAGGCATACGGGATCAACAACTTGACTACTCAAGCTGTAGAAGAATCTGTCCATATAGTCTTTGATGAATCTAAGCTAATCAATTGTGAGCTCTCTAGCACTTCTTCTAGCTTTACAGGTTTGAAGGAAAAGATGGACAAGCTAACCATTAGTAAAGACCAACCTACAAGACAGGATGAGGAAAATGATGGATGCTGTCCAGGTGGAGTACAAGATCCACAAGCTGATGATGAAGACCATGATGTATAGCTTGGTGGGGAGAATGAAGAAAATCTAGATGTGGACAGATTGCCTCCAGTAATTAGACATCTAAGGGATCATCTAGCACAATAAATCATTGGTGATGCAAGACATGATATTCTGACTAAAAGCAAGAGCATGAACACAGTTCTATGTTCAAGTTTCCTGTCCAAGATGGAACCCAAGAAATTTGAAGAGGCCATACAAGACCAAAATTTGATTGATGCCATGCAGGAAAAGCTGAATCAATTCAAAAGATGTAAAGTCTAGAAGCTGGTTCCTAAACTAAAGAATCATAATGTTATAGGGACTAAGTGGATCTACAGGAACAAGTTAGATGAAAATGACATTATAGTCAAGAACAAAGCCAGAATGGTAGCAAAAGGCTACATGCAGGAAGAAGGAATAGACTTTGACAAATCATTTGCCCCAGTGGAAAGGATTGAAGCAAAAAGGCTATTCCTTACTTATACAGCTTACCAAGGGTTCAAGGTATTCCAGATGGATGTAAAGTCAGCATTTCTGAATGGTAACTTAAAAGAGGAAGTTTATGTTGAACAACCTTCAGGTTTTGTAGATCCTCTTTATTCTAACTATGTTTATAAGCTTAAGAAAGCTCTATATGGATTGAAACAAACCCCTAGGGCTTGGTATGAAACTCTGTCTACTTTCCTCATTGAGAACAAATTCTCAAGGGGGAAAATAGACAAAACTCTATTCCTAAGGGAATCAAAAGGCAAGATCATCCAAGTCCAGATATAAGTTGATGACATTATCTTTCGATCAACTGAAAAACAACCTTTGTAGAAAGGTTTCCAAACTTATGCAAGGGATGTTTGAGATGAGCAGCATGGGTGAGCTAAAATTCTTCTTGGGACTCCAAGTAAGACAGACTGATGATGGCTTGTCCATATCTTAGTATAATTTTACCAAGGAGTTAATTAAGAAATATGGCATGGAGTCAGCCTCCACCATGAGAACTCCAATGGGGTCAAGTATGCCTATAGGAAAAGATGAGGCATGAAAACTTGTAGATGAGTCTTTGTATAGAGGGATAATTGGTTCCCTTCTTTACTTGACTACTAGTAGACCAGACATCATGTAGCTACATGTGTCTTCTCTAGGTATCAAGCTTGCTTTGACTAACACTCTCTCCCCCTTTATGACTTCTCTTTCCATATGGTCTCTCAGATCATCCTTGTGAAATCTTACCTCATCAGCTAGATAATTTGTTCCTTCTCTATAATAGGTCTTGAACTTCTGCATTTGATCAGAGATTTCCTTTTGAGATGCCTAGATAGCAGTTTGGACAACCGCTAAATCCTCTTTGATTTGTTTGTCAAAATCAGACTTTACTGTAACCATTTGTTCCTTGATAGCAGTTGCTTTACTCCCGAGATCTATTAGAATAGTATTATGGGAGACTTCTAGATTTTGATTCATTCTGATATGATTTTTCAGGACATAACTTTGTTTTACTACAATGTCCTTTATTTTAGTCTCGGTCTCCTGTTTTTGCTTTGCCAAGTAGACTACAACATTACCTCCCTTTTGGAATCAATATGTCATTTCCTTCTTGTTCAAGTTTACTTCAAACCTAATGAATTTGATATCCTGGGCCAAGTGGAATTGGAGATCTTTTTGTTCTCATCCACATATTTTTCAAGAGCAATTCTCTGCTCATCCAACTTCTATTATAGGTTCACTAAAAGTGAACTGAAGTCTACTACAGGAGCTGGTGTTTGTGGGGAGGTCTTCAAGGCTTTCTTATAGCCTGAGCTCCTCTTCCTGAGCTCCACAAGTTTCCTTTTCTTTTCCCTGGAGGCTTCTTCTTCTTCAGAGGAATCAGATGAACTAGTTATATATACTGTTTCTTTTCATCTAGGGTCAAGTTTTGGCATCTCCCCCTCAGTTCTTGCTCCTTGTAATTTAGGAAATAGTTCTTCCAGTGTTACCTCTTGTTGCATCTGAACTAGAAAAATAACTTCCTCATTCTCAACCGGTGGCTCCCCCTGGAATTCAAAGTTTTCTTCCATGGGTATTTCATTCTCAGGAATTTTGTATTGCTCATATTAATCAATGACATTCATGAGCACATCCTGTGCTTCATTCTCAGTGCCCTTGGCAGCTTGATTGATATCCTGTACTACCTCTATTATAAAGAGATTGGCTATTTCACTGTCTAGTTCAGCTATTTGGACATTTATATTTTGATCATTATCTCTCCCTGGAGTTGATAGCATTTTTTGAACTGGAACTTGAATAATCTCCCCTGGAACTGATCCACAGAGATGTTGCTTTCAAGAATGTTCTCCCCTGCAACTTATCATCAGTGCCAGGTTCTAGAGGAGAAGATTTCCTTGTACTTTCTGGTCCTTCTTCATTTGAGCTGAAAACAACTGCCTCCCCTGAATCACTGGATGATTCAACTATCTTGGCTGGAGATTTCTTCTTCTGAACCGTCTTCATGTGTTTCTGAGGTGTAGAGAAATTCTTGGACAACACTCTGTCCCATATGGAAAGTATTCTTAAGTCCATTCTCCTCATATGATTTATCTTAGTACCAGACTTTTGGGTCAGTGTTTCTGGAATACAAGTAGCCAGATAGAGGCTAAGTATTCTATCCAGATTGGGCTTCTTAATCCCTTCCTTAATTTTCTCAAACATAACTGCAGCCCAATAAGTATTTACATTGAATATAATTCTTGTCATGAGACTGAACATGTAGACTGAGATCTTATCATGTCATCCAGGTTTACATAATATTACCTTTCCAAGAATTTCTGAAAGGAATTTCCCTTGGGAGTTCATTTCCTTCCGTATCATTGATACTCCAATCTTGGTGGAGTGAGATAAGCCACATCAGTTTAATGCACTAGCTATCATCGATGAATCTAGTTCATCTTCTTGTTTGATTTTGGGAAGATGTAGGATCTTACTCAGACGTTTGATTGTGACCTTGACCTTCCGTCCTTGAACAATGGATTTGATTTTGGTGCCCGTTGAATCTAGAGAAGCATACGAGTAGAACTACAGAACTTCTTTCTTCCATATTTTGGTTGGTTCATACACCA
The DNA here is from genome assembly GCA_039513925.1 of Platanthera zijinensis. Taxonomy (NCBI): domain Eukaryota; kingdom Viridiplantae; phylum Streptophyta; class Magnoliopsida; order Asparagales; family Orchidaceae; genus Platanthera; species Platanthera zijinensis. Next base: position 137,080,870 of record CM077087.1, on the reverse strand, counting down.
GATATTCTAATCCTGCCATTGTGATTAGATTAATTACCTCCTTGATTTCCTGATTCGCATCATCAAAAGCTTGTCGAACCAGCTCATAACCCTCATTGATGTTCTCTTCCATCTTTGGCGCCATTGTTGTTCGTTCTGGATCGCACAGTCGACAGGATTTTGCTCTCTCCTATTTATAGGATTCTAGGAAAAGGTAGATCAAAAGACATGCCTAAACTTAGAATATTATGTGTCGAAACTTAGTTGCTTGTGTCGACACTTAGTTGCTTGTGTCGACACAGACTACTTAGGCCGCGACAGAGAATCTAAAGTCTCGACAGTGTTGTGTCAACACAGACTTTTTGTGTTGACACAAAGTTTTATAGCTGTGTTGACACAGAGTTTTCTTTTGTCGACATAACTAGTTGATAGTGTCGACACACGCCTTGTTGTGTCGACACAGATTTTATAACTTAGAAAATCAATTGAAAGAATTGGTTTTCTTGATCTATCAGATTATTCCAGGTTCAACAAACCTAATTCAATTTTAAAGCAATTGAATCTAGTTTCATCCAGAGGTTTGGTGAATATATCAGCACTTTGATTATCAGTGTTGACAAATTCTAAACTTATGTCTTCTTTTTCAACATGATCTCTAATGAAATGAAACCTGATTTCTATGTGCTTAGTTCTGCTATGTGAAACAGGATTTCTAGCAATAGATATGGAACTAGTAGAATCACAATATAATGGAGTTCTACTTACCTTGATGTCATAGTCTTCAAGTTGATGTTGTAACCATAACAGTTAAGCACAACAACTGCATGCAGCTATATATTCTGACTCAGCATTTGATATAGCCACACTTGTCTGCTTTTTGCTGCTCTATGACACCAATATTCCACCTAGGAACTGACATATGCCAGTTGTTCTTTTCCTATCTTCTTTGCAGCCAACAAAGTTTGCATCTGAATAACCTATTAGTAAAAAATCTCTATTTTTAGGGTATCAAAGGCCAAGATTTGGTGTGCCCTTAAGATATCTCAAAATTCTCTTGATAGCAGAATAATGAGATTCTTTTGGGCAAGCTTGATACCTAGCACAGACACATATAACATACATGATGTCTGGTCTACTAGTAGTCAAGTAAAGAAGGGTGCTAATTATCCCTCTATACAAAGAATCATCTACAGGTTTTCCTGCCTCATCTTTGCCTATAGGCATACTTGACCCCATTGGAGTTCTCATGGTAGAGGCTGACTCCATGCCATATTTCTTAATTAACTTCTTAGTAAACTTAGACTGGGATATGGACAAGCCGTAATCAATCTATCTTACTTGGAGTCCCAAGAAGAATTTTAGCTCACCCATGCTGCTCATCTAAAACTTCCCTTGCATAAGTTTGGCAAACTTTCTACAAAGGTTGTTTTCAGTTGATCCAAAGATAATTTCATCAACATATATCTGGACTAGGATGATCTTGTCTTTTGATTCCCTTAGGAATAGAGTTTTGTCAATTTCTCCCTTGATTATTTGTTCTCAATGAGGAAAGTAGACAGAGTTTCATACCAAGCTCCAGGGGCTTGTTTCAATCCATATAGAGCTTTCTTAAGCTTATAAACATAGTTAGAATAAAGAGGATCTACAAAACCTGAAGGTTGTTCAACATAAACTTCCTCTTTTAAGTCACCATTTAGAAATGCTGACATTACATCCATCTGGAATACCTTGAACCCTTGGTAAGCTACATAGGCAAGGAATAACCTTATTGCTTCCATCCTTGGCACTGGGGCAAATGTCTGGTCAAAGTTTATTGCTTCTTCCTGCCTGTAGTCTTTTGCAACCAGTTTGTCTTTGTTCTTGACTATAATGCCATTTTCATCTAACTTTTTCCTGTAGATCCAATTAGTCCCTATGACATTGTGATTCTTTGGTTTAGGAACCAACTTCCCGACTTTATATCTTTTGAATTGATTAGGCTCTTCCTGCATGACATCAATCCAATTTGGGTCTTGTATGACCTCTTCAAATTTCTTGGGTTCCATCTGGGACAGGAAGCTTGAACAAAGAACTGTGTTCATGCTCTTGCTTCTAGTCAGAACACCATGTCTTGCATCACCAATGATTTGATGTGCTGGATGATTCCTTAGATGTCTATTTATTAGAGGAAATTTGTCCACATCTTGATTTTCTTCATTCTCCCCACCAAGCTGTACTACATTATCTTTATCATCAGCTTGTGGGTCTTATACTCCCCCTGGACAGCATCCATCATTTTCCTCATCCTATCTTGCAAGTTGGTCTTCACTAATGGTTAGCTTGTCCATCTTTTCGTTCAAACCTGTAGAGCTAGAATAAATGCTAGATAGCTCACAGTTGATTAGCTTAGATTCATCAATGATTATATGGACAGATTCTTCTACAGATTGAGTAGTCAAGTTGTAGATCCTGTATGCCTTACTATTATTACTGTACCCAACAAATATCCCTTCTTGGGACTTGGCAACAAACTTAGTTAAATAAGACTTGCCATTGTTAAGTACATAACACTTGCTACCAAAGTTCCTAAAGTTGGATAAGTTTGGTTTTCTGCCCTTCAGAATCTCATAGGGAGTCTTCTTGTGTCTTTTATTGATGGAAGCTCTATTGAGAACATGACAAGCAGTATTTATTGCCTCAACCCAAAAATATTCTGGGAGAGATGTGTCACTTAGTGGTGTTCTACCAGCCTCAATAAGTGTTCTATTTTTCCTTTCAACAATTCCATTTTGCTGGGGAGTTCTTGGTGATGAGAATTCTTGATGAATCCCAAGTTCATCACAGAAATTTGTCATGCATTCAGACTAAAACTCAGTCTCATGGTCACTTCTAATCTTAACCACAGAACAATTGAGTTCATTCTGTATTTGCTTAACAAATGTTTGGAAGACAGTTGGGGTTTCAGATTTCTTACTCAGAAAGAATACCAAGGCAAATCTGGAAAAGTCATCAACAACCACAAAGGTATAGACTTTCCTACCTAGACTATGAGCTTGCATAGGACCAAATAGATCCATATGCAGGAGATATAAACACCTCACTGAATCTTTAGTATCAAGACTTTTGAAGGAGGTCTTGGTCTGTTTGCCCTTTTGACAAGTTGAACAAACACCCTCCTTGATGCACTTGACCTGAGGACCATTCCTCACTAACTCTTTACTAATGAGTTGACCTATAGTCTGGTAATTAAGGTGAGCTAGCCTCTTGTGCCATTTGACACAATGATAAGCTTTCTCATCTGCAACTAGGAAAATAGGAGAATCTTTAATCTCACACAAAAATTTATAAAATAGACATTTCCTTTTCTTTATCCTGTCAAGATAACCTCTTGGTCACTTGACCTTCTAATCTGACACCCATTCTTAATAAAAGAAGTGTCATAACAAAGATCACTTAGTTGACTTATGCTTATTAGGTTATGTTTTAAACTTTTCACATAAGCCAATTGAGTGATAGTGATTGAGCAATTAGAAATTTTACCAAAACCTTTGATTACTCCCTTTTCTGATCCACTAAAGATAACTTTGGGTCCATCCAATGTGGGAGTAAAGTCCTTTAGCATACTTCTAGTTCCAGTCATGTGCCTGGAACATCCACTATCCAAGTACCATATTGGGGTATGGTCACTTGGACTCACCTGCATCAAATAAAATTACCTAACCTTAGAGCCCCTATAGTTACTGAGTCATAAGTTTAGGTTAGATTGAAATTTGACATGCTTGATTGCATCCTTTCTGACAGGTAAGCTAGCATTTTTCTTGACACTAGTATTGTGCCAACAATCAATGCCATAGTGGCCCACTTTGCCACAACACCAACACTCATATCTGTTGTATCTTCTTTTAAGTATAGGCTTAATAACATTGCTGTCAGCAGTCCTCAATTCTGTAGGAACAACGGTCTTTTTATTAAGTGCTGGGGTTGGTGCATCAAACACTGATGATTCCTGAAGAACATGGTGTGTTTGCTCATGGGCTGCCCTATTGGCATTTGCAACCTTTCCCTCCTGATCACCATGCTTACAGTGACCAAATGTGATGTCATGGTCATACCTGTTAGTAGGTTGCATCACTTTCTTGAAAGGAATAAGGGGTTTAGAAGCTAGTGGCTAAACTGGGGCTTTGCCTTTTCTTTTGGAATTAGCTGCCCGTATTCTTCCCTTGAAGCCTAATACTTTCTTACCCTTTTGGGCAATGAAGTTATCAATTAAGGGTAAGACTGACTTTGGCTTTGAGAATTTAGCCACAAGATCCCTCTCTCGTTGAAGTCTGACTTCAAGACTCTTGATGTGAACATTTTTGAATGTAATTGTTTCCATCTGAATGATCGTGATTTTTTTCAGTTGTCTTACTTCCTTCAATTTCAGATCCAGCACTTTTGTTGATTCTGAAGCAGCAACTTGAAAGAGGCAATTTCCTTCGCCTGCTTTTTGGCAAGGATTCTGCTTTTCTTAAAATCTTGCAACAGATCACCATACTAATCAATTAGTTGATCCACATCACCTTCAGATTCAGAATTATCCTCAACTCTTGATGTTGATGCTTCTAATTCTGGTTCAGTATTATAATAAGAAATTGAAGATAAATTGTATACCTTACTGGGACCAGGTTTATCCTAGCACTGATCTTCCTCAGACAGAGCTATCAGCCCTCTATAATGATGATCTTCAATCCCATTTATAGAGTCCAGCATTTGCAAGAATTCAGTCTCTACAAAATCCTCTTCAGTTGTGAACAATCCAATATAGGCTTCAGCTTCAGCCTCTTCTCTAGATTCTGATGATGAGGAGTCAATCCAACTATTCTTCTTCTTGGCAACAAATGATCTCTCCTTCTTGACCTTATTTTGATGCTTCTTCTTATCATTAGATTCCTTTCTTTTATCAGGACAGTCAGCTATGACATGTCCAGGCCTGTTGCAACAATAGCAAAAAATCTTAGAAGAAGTTAGTTTGCTTTGTTTAGTGCCATAACTGTCTTCCTTAGAAGATTTCTTCTTTTGGTAGTAGTCATCCTTGGAATAAGAGGTGGATGGATTTGTTCTCAACTTTTTTTTTCTCATGAATATTTGGAATTGCCTTGTGAAGGTAGCAAATTCTTCATCAGAATTGGGGCTGTCTGATGTGTTGTTGTCAGAATTATCTGAGTTAACTTCAGCAGCTTTCCAAGGAGGAGATGAAGACTTCCTCCTGTCCTTCTTTTGTGTCTTTAACATTGAATGCCATAGATTTCTCTTTGTACTCAGACCTATTGCTTTTATCTTCCTCCTTTCTGGCCATAAGCTGCATCTCATACGATAACAATTTTCCAAATAGGGTTGGAGGAGATGTATATGCAAGTTTGGCCACTTCCCTGATGGCACATATCTTTGTATCCCAGTCCTTGGTTAGTGATCTGAGAAACTTATAATTGAGCTCATATGTGCTGAAGACTCTTCTATAGGTTATCAACTCATTAATTATTCTGAAAAACTTCTTATAACACTCAGTTATGCCATCTATTTTTGTTTGTCTAAAACTTTTATATTCTTGATTTAGCATAGACTTTCTATCCTCACTTACTTTTTCAGTCCCCTCCATGTAGACAATCAAAGTGTCCCACATCTCGTTGGAGGTTTTGCAATGAACCAAGTTTTGGAAAGTTGTGTCATTTATAACACTAGCTATTATATTCTATAATCTCTTGTCTATAGTGGCTAAGATAAACTCATCCTTAGTCATTTTAGAGTAACTTTTTGGAGTCTTGAGGTTGGCTTCAAGAACTGAAATATTCCTAGGAATGAATGACCCTTCTTGAACTGTTATGTAGATTCTTGGGTCAGATGCTTCCATGAATAATCTGACTCTCTTTTTCCATATGCCAAAGATTTCCTTTCTACATATGGGAATCTTCATGGATCCAAGTTCCTTGTGATTTTCACCTGAACCCATTTTGGCTAAATGATAACTGCCTTGGAGATCAACTCAGATTGTTAAGTCTATTCTTGAGTAACCTCCCTCTGATACCACTTGAAAGAATTGGTTTCAAGATACCCTAAACACCTAGAGGGTGGGGGGTGAATAGGTTCAATTCCAATTTTAATTATGCAGATAAAATATATCATAATTAGACAAACTATGATACAACTATCACAACATAGATCAAAACAAACACAGCCAACACAGCATACACACAGATTTATAGTGGTTCCCCAAGAGATAGGTACATCCACTTTCCCCCTTCGCCTATCTAGCAGTATACTAGATTCGGCTTAACTCCCTTCTTTTTTCTCAAACCCTTAAATCTTACAACTCAGAACCTAGAATGGTTCCTACAACTCAAACTTCAGCAAGTCCTACAACTCAGATTCTTTTAGAGAATCCTACCTCAGAGTGAGTCCACACTCCTAAACTCAGGCCAGCAAGCCCTACCTCAGCCCTTATAACTAGGCATATAACTCAGATCACAAACATCCTACCTCAGATCAATAAAAAATCTTATAGAATTTATTGAGAGAATGATTATTTCTTCAACCAAAAAGAAAGGGAACTGGATGAATACTTCTTGATCAGACTTGGAATGAACTGACTACTTGAGATTCAACCTGTCTTAGCTTCTTCAAAACTTCTTGAATCTGAACAAAATAAGGTTGATCTTCTTGAAAAGTTGGAGTCGATCCACAATCCAGCTGTTCTCTTCTTTCAGATATGATTCTGAATTCTTTTTGCAGACTTGATCAGGATTTGCCTTCTCTTTAACAATGACTTGTTGATTTCAGGATGAACCAGCTACCTAGTCCCTCTTTTTTTCTTCTTCTGATAGAACAGGTCTTTATATAGATCACATCCGAGGTTACCGGCTGATCCGGTTCATAACTGCCTTCTGACAGCTCTGATAGATGTGACAGCTTTGTCAGTTATGACAGTTGTCAAGTCTTCACTCTTGACATCTGATACTTCATCACTTTTATCTCAGCAGAAAATGTTGAGACAAAACTACATATGTGTCTACACAAATGGAACATGTGTCGACACAATTCTTGATGATGTCGACACAGATCATAAAATGTCGACACAACTCTTATTTATCTTCTCGACACAGCTTCTGTAGAATGTGTCGACACAAGTCCTGTGTGTCAACACAATCTGCTTCCAGTCTCGACATAGTTGGCGTCAAAATAATTCTTGAGTGTGTCGACACAAGTTCTGTGTGTCGACATAATTGCTGTAGACTGAATTTTTGTATGTCGACACAAGTCCTGTGTGTTGACACAATCTGGCTCCTGGTGTCGACACATTTCCTTCACAAGTATCGACACTTGCACTTAGATAATTTTTTCTGCATTTCTTTAACCTGCACATTGAAACTTAGCATCCCATCAAATACACAATGATGTATATCATTGAGTTAAGTGAGGCTTCTCCAAATCAGATACATAATTTCCAATGTACCCAACAATCATCTCTAAATTTAATTGGTGCATCTAATATGACCATGTCAAAGAGACAAGCTGCCAATCCCAATAGGGAAATCATTTTCAAACAGCCTTCTGAGAAGCCTGAGAAAGAAAAGCCCAAGCAGAAAAAGTGATTTTGTTTTTGCTTTGTACTTATTTTGAACTCAATATGTTTAATCATGAAGCACCTTCTATAAATATCTGCTGAATGTTTTATTTCTGTCAGATATATATTTTATGCTTTATGATTGATTCATTTATCTTGTTTTAGTGACCTCATCCCAATAGGGGGAGATTTTTGGATCCTAAGTTGGATTTGGGCTATGTTCACTAAATTAGGTTAAGTCTGACCCACATTGTATTGCCAGGGTCAAGTCTGGTTGTCCTAGAGTTTAGGATAGTCATTAGGTTCAACCTTCATAGACCAGCCAGTAGAGGACATCAGTAGTCTCAAGACTTAGAAGATTCAAAGAACAGAATGATCAGTTCGAAGTTCTTCGAACTCAACTCGATGATCGTCGATCTCAGATCGACGAACTCAAAGTTATTTCTCTGAGCTGAGCTCGATGATATTTTAGCTCAGGTCGACGATCATGTATTTCAGATAGATTCTTAGCTCGACGAACTAAGAGCGCAGAATTGGCAAGTTATTCTCTAAATGCAGTTTGCAGAGCTCAGGTCGAAGAACTGGAATTATCAGGTCGATGAACTTGGAACTCAAGTCGACGAATTCCGTTCAGAGGTCGACGATTTCTGTCCCGAGCCAGAATGAGAAGTTTTCCTTACTTCTGTCCCTTACTTTCTATATTATTTAGCAGTGTTATTCATGAGTAATTAATACTAATATTCCCCTGAATATATGTAACGTCTCCACCCGTTAACCAACACATAATAGAAGGTCCGATCGGGGCCCCATAATATATGCAACAAACAAACATCGAGGTTATAGGTTAATACCACGAACGCATCCTAACTCAGAGCATGCTAGCAGAATAATAAACAGTAGGCTGAACTCAAACAAGGAATATCCACTATATATAATACCAAGGTTATATATATAACCACTTAAACGAGGAGGTAGCAAATAACCCAGTTTGGCCTTAAGGCCTTACAGTTCCTCTTTATACAATATGGATTACAGACATCGGCGCGCAGACCGACCATACATGAACAAAAGAAAATACATTAGCTAGTCTTCAAGGGCTAGCAGCAACAACAACAGCAAGAGTGGAAACAACAGCAGCAGGGGCATCAACCCTTCATTTTCCGCTCGGCTCTCCAGCACCTGCAGAGGGATAATCCACCCAGAAGGTGGAAAACAAGGCAACGACCAGCATTCAGCTGATCAATTTATAACAATCATACCCCTTTCCCAGGGCAGTGGCATTCCTTCCATGTAGAGCAATACATCAATTGACAGATATCATAAATATTGTGCTCTCATGCACAAACAATCCATCACAACCGTCGGCCACCCATCCCGACGATCTGTGCTCTCAGGCACACTTTTGGGTACACCGGTGAACCGGTATCAACACCATTGAGCATTTAGTCTTAATGGCGCTCAGGTCTAAGACTCTCATTATGTGCTGACGAAAGCCCAATGCCTTGACACTCCTTGTACAACAAACATAACGCAGGTACAGATCCACCACCCCCCGTTGCTCAAATCGCCTTGCCATCACCAAGCACATCGTACTTGCAGCTATAATAAAAGACGCGCGTTGGCTTCACCTTTCCTTTTCGGCATGAGGCCTTTTAGAGCTCGCAGCTCACAATCGCCATAACGTCCGCCAAGGACTGTCATCACATTAGCCACACTGTCCAAATAGGACTGGCTTCATTGTCCATCAAGGACTGGCTACATCATAGCCACAACACAAACAGCACAAGGGCATTTTCCTGGAATTCCACATTCCAGTACTTCCTGCTACTCCCCTTGACAGGCACAACCCAACGACCCCACTAACTGCACGAGTATACACGGAGTCTTCTCTGGTACGTAAAGGCAACATCACCAATCCAGAACAACATGTCCAGATAGGCTTCACACAGCATGCATATCCCGTACTACACACTTCCGGGTCTAGATGCAGAATCAATAGGGGATAGTAACTATCAACCCACCGGAATCACTCACTCTTTCCACCTTTTGGTGGAGAGGATTCCTTACTCATGCATAAAGAAGGAATTCACATGTCCAAGAAGGAAGATCGTTACCCTTAATGATCTCTTGGTAGCCATCGAAAATTTGGCCGGTTGGAAAGCACCGCAGCAGCTTTGCCTCCACAGAACTAGCCTCAGATCTCAAATCGGACCGCAGGAGCACCACCAAAGCCTTGCTCTTCTCCTCCTTCTCCTTCCTCAAATCTCTCTCTCTTTCTCTCTTGATAAGAATGAGAGAAGAGACCAACCCTCAGCCTTATCACTGCAGGAAAACACTTTGTTCATTGGGTCCAAATAGAAAAAATTGGATGGCCAAGATCTGCCCAAAATTCCAAATTTTACTTGACACGACCTGTAACACGCCCGTGTCCCAGGCCGTGTACTCCAAGCGGTATATAAACTGACTCAAACTGAACCAGAACACGGGCTCCAACAAGCCCGTGTCACAAGGCAGACACGCCCGTGTCATAGGGCAGACACGCTCGTGTCAACTTTGACACGACCGTGTGACTGGCCGTGTCACCTTTTCAACACAGGACCAAATCACCCGACAAGAACATGGCTAAGGCACACGCCCGTGTCCCTGGCCGTGTGCCCAACATGCCCCTGTGACACGCCCGTGTCACAGGACGTGTTCCACACTCAACGCCACTCAATTCCATTCCACTTAACGTCGCCCGATATTCACCCAAGAAGGACACGCCCTGGGACACGCCCGTGTCCCAGGCCGTGTCGCCTCTCGATGATCGTCGACCGTGCTGTCTCGAGAAATCGACTCAATGCCAAACATAAAGGACACGCCCTGGGACACGCCCGTGCCCAGGCCGTGTGCACTGGACATGCCCTGGGACATGCCCGTGTCCCAGGCCGTGTCACCCAGCCTGACCCCATTTTTGGACTTAAGGTTTTTGGGGTGTTACAATATAGCCGTTATTGGCAGCATTAATTATGGTTTTCATCAGTGTAATTACTTGCTTATTTTATTAGGGACAGTTGTGGAAACTCATTTATGACAGTCATTCAAGCAGTTTTGTATTTTCCAGATCCTTCAGCAATTAATGCATGAATTCAAATTCAAAGGAGAATTTCTGACTGCAGAATATAAAAGAGTTTTTCTCTTTTCAGTCGTGAGACACTTATCCAGATATCATACACTGAGCTAGAAATTCAAAAGAGAACATACAACACACAAAGAGTATAGAGAGACACAAACTGAACATTCAGAACTCTCTCCAAGTGCAGAAAACATTCTGTTTTCTTCCGTGTCAATTCTGAAGTCTGTAGAAGAACATTCATCACTATCAAGAGTCTTCTTTAATCTTCTCCTCAAGGAACATTCAAGGACAACTCATCTTGATTCAGTCAGAAAGTTCTAGGACTATTTTCAGACAAGGCTGAAGTCCTACACCCTGAAGCAAAGCTTCCTGTCTTCCTGAACCATTCAACATCTCAGGGGGAGCTTTGACAACATCATGATCCACTAGTCTTCTCTGTTGGTTAGAGAAAGAGAAGACACCATCACCTCCTCTCACCTCCTGTAAAAGGGTTTTAACTCCCTTCAAAAGTTAACCACTTGGTTGTCAAGTCTCCTGATCAAAAGACTTGGGTTATTTTTGGGCACCTGATCAAAAGCCTAAAGGGTTGCTATATCTACCTATAAATATATATTATGGTTGCAGTCACCTGATCAAAAACCTGATAGTGGATTCCTACCAGGGTGGTAGAAGAGTGGATGTACCCAGGTTGAGGAACCACTATAAAATTTCTTGTGTTGTCTGGTTGTGTTCATTTTCTTTATGTTCTTGCTATGCTGCGATAGATAGATTAGTTTAGCTAGTCTTTTATTTCCCTCTATATTATTATTGGTATCATCTATTTTAAACTCTGATATAAAACTTAAAACAACCAATATTTTAAATACTCTATTCACCCCCCCTCTAGAGTAAATCAGATCTAACCCCCATCTTTCAAAGACTATGAACTGGCATAGGACCAAACAAGCCCATATACAGGAGGTATAGGCACCTCACATAATCTTTGGTCCCCATGCCCTTGAAGGAGGCTTTTGTCTGCTTTCCCTTTTGAAAAGCAGAGCAAATGCCCTCCTTGTAGAACTTCATATTGGGACCATTCCTTACTAGCTCTTGACTAAAGAGCTTTCCAATAGTCTTATAATTTGCATGGGATAGTCTCTTGTGCCATAGGACACTGTAAGAGACTTTCTCATTTGCAATTAGACAGATTGGAGAGTCTGTATCTAAACACAGAAAGTTTAAGAACTAAACATTTTCACTCCTAGTGCTGTCAATATGACCTCTTGGTCACTTGATTTTCTAATTAGGCACTTATCCTCGTGGAAGATAATAACATAGACAAGATCAAAGAGCTAGCTTATGATTATAAGGTTGTGTTGCAACCATTCAACATAAGCCACCTTAGTGATGGTGATTATGTCATTGCTGATCTTACCAAAACCTCTTGTTACCCCTCTATCTTAACCACCAAAGATTACTTTGGGTCCATCTTTTACTGGAGTGTACTCCTTCAAGTTTCTTCTTCTCCCAGTCATGCTCCTAGAACAACCACTGCCCAAGTACCATATAGGGGTATGGCTACTTGGACTAATCTACAATATACAATTTACTTTACCATAGGACCCCAATATTTATTAGGTCCTAGGTGCATATTAGTCTGAAACTGAACATGTCCACCAACAAGTTTTCTTACTGGTGGACTAAATCTGGTCCTGTCTACATTAGGATTATGCTAGCAGTCAATGGCATAATGGCCTACCTTGCCACAACACCAACAATCATGTGTGTTGTATCTTCTTTTCCGTGTAGGCCTTGCAGCTGGATTGACTGCAGTCTTGACAGTAGGAAGATGTGCAACAACCATTTTCTGATTCCTTTTAGCATGGATTTGACTGAAGGTTAGCCTGCTTGCTGGCTTAAGTGGCCTTTTTTGATACCCATAAATATCACATTTAATTTCAGACAGTGCGCTCTTGATAGCATCAGAAACTGCCATATCAAGCAAGCTGACAGACTGACCCTTAGTCAGATTTTGTGCAATCAGGTTCGAAAAATTAGCTGCAGCTACATTTTTGAGTGGGGGAGCTGTAACACAAAAAACAAAGGGTCCATGATGGGCCATTTGAATTTCTTCATGGGAAGCTGAAAGTTATTACTTTAAGGTTAGCTAGTAACCTAGAGGAGGGGTGAATAGGTCTTTAAAATTTCTTTAGCCTTTTTGCATATTATAAGTTTGGTGATCTAGAGCTTGTCCTAATTACCTGTAATGCAAGAAGAAAACAAGCAACACATCAAGCACACAAGTATTTATAGTGGTTCCCCAATTGGGTACATCCACTTTCCCTCCCACCTATCCAACTGATTTGTTGGACTAGGAACAAACTCCACCAATATGCTCCTCAGAGTTTACACCTCAGGTCCTCAGCCTTACACACAGATTCTTTTAAGAATCCAAACTCAGAACCACAAGGGTTCCTACCTAAGAGCTTTATAGTGCTCCTACAGCTCAGTGGTCCACTGACTACCTTCTTTAGCCTTATTTCTAAGGCCTACAGCTCTGGCTTCTTAGCCCGACAACTTCAGGCACACAACCCTACTCTCAGAGTGCTATAGCACTCCTACAGCTCAGTACCTATCCAGGTACCGACCTCAGTACCCTTTTAGGCACCTACATCTCAGCCTCCTCCAAGGCCTATCACTAAAGTATACACTTGTCACCTACAACTTAGTGACTCACCAGTCACCTACCTCAGGCACTAGGCCCTACACTCAGGCTGAGAGGATAGCCCTACTTCAGATCCACACTTGGATCCTACCTCAGAGAGAAGCACTGTACTACCTAAGGCACTTAAGCCCTACAGCTAAGATCCAAACATGGATCCTACATTAGTACCCCTGCAGGGCACCTACCTCAGTGACTAATTAGTCACCTACCACTCAGGCACAAAGTGCCCTATGCTTAGATTCAGATAAACAGAATCCTACAGGAAATAATCAAGTAAAATTGAAATACTGACTCAGAGATAAATCTCTGAGTCTAACTTGCTAGACTGAGCAGATATCAGTCAAGCCACTTGCTGTAGAAGGGATGAGTCTTCTTCTACAACCAACTCCTTCTTTGCTGAACAGGTGAGCAACTATCTGCTGTTGAAGGCTTACACCCCTTCACACAGCTATCTTCTCTTACTGATAGATTGAATGCCCAACTTATTCTCCAAGGAACACTCTTACTGAACTGGAAGAAGTTCTGCTAACTTTGCCTTCAAACTATCACTGCTGGACTTTGCTTTCAAGCTTATCAAAGAAGATGAAGTCCAGCCGCCTCTTTTTATTTCGTTCCTGATTTTCGTTAACCCTAATATTCTTTTATTTCTTCCTTTTATATCTATTTATTTAAATCAACGACACAATTTGAATGTGGGCTCAGTCAAGTATGGTGAGCATCGCATCCCTCAGAAGAAGACAAACAGTAGCTTCAGCGCTACTGTAGCTTTCCCGCAATGGTATGAATAATTTGGAATGGGATCTACAATCATCGGTCTTGGATCGACGAACTCTATGCTGAGCTCACCGAACTTCAGAATCTTCAACTTTAACTTGAGCTCGACGAAAGGCGGGCTCTGGTCGATGAACTCTGAATCTTCAACCTTTATCCTGAGCTCGACGATCTGTGAGCTGAGCTCGACGAACGCTGAATATTTAACCTTTATCCCGAGCTCGACGATCTGTGAGCTGATCTCGACGAACTCTGAATCTTCAACCTTCAACTTGAGTTAGACGAAAGGCGGGCTCAGGTTGATGAACTCTGAATCTTCAACCTTTGACCTGAGGTCGACGACCTGTGAGATGAGCTCGACGAATTCCACTTTCTGGACGTAGAAGATTTCTGATGGCTTTGTCTCAGCGGGTCCTTCTCAACTGTCTCAGCGGTTTCTTCTTCACGGCTAAGACACTTCTGTCTCAGCGGTTCCTTATCAACTGTCTCAATGGTTTTTTCTTCACAGCTGAGATAGTCTTCTATCTCTGCGGTTTTTTCTTCACGGTCTAAACTCCTTATATCTCAGTGATTTAGCTGAGACCAACACTTCTGTCAATGAAATGTGTTGGGCTTATCAGCTATCTCAGCGGTTATACCTTAGTCAATATCTGACTTCTAGCTTTCTCTTCCTATTTACCTGTCCAATCAAGGACAACCTGAATGCAATAAATCAAGCATACATAAACTACATTATATGTGTATGTGATTGACCAATTTTACTTCTTTCAAATCTGGAACATTGGGATCAATGGACCCACCAATCTCCCCTTATTTGAAGAAGTCAAAACCTTGCTTGATCAATAACATAGGTCATTGACATAGACAGTATTTTTAACATAAAAACTGACACTTATGTAACATCATTAAGAGTTTGAAAATATGTTACCATGTTACCACACATAATTGTTCATGTTAGGAATTTTACTTACTCCCTCTGACATGCTACTCTCCTGGATGAGCCATCCTTACTATTCTTATGTTGAAACAACTTCTGCATTACTTGGCTTTGAGCTTCCTGCATCTGCATCTTGGCTTGGTCAGGTCTTGATCAAGTTTATTCTTTCTTCCCCCTAACTCCTCTCCCCCTTTTTGACTTTTGCAATAGTGAGATTTTTTATGTGTGAAGTTTTTCTCCCCCTATTTGTCTGGGGATGATTCTCCTACTCTGACTTAATTCCATTTCAGCTGATGGGCTTGCTCCCCCTCAACTATTGCACACTAGCTTCATTGTCTTGGGGGAAGGACTTGTACTGCCTGCAAAATAGACAGTACAACATATTGTAGAGGAGAGAATTGAAGCTACACAAGAATCAACATACGCAATTCAAGTTTGAAGGTGTTGAACTTGGCTTCATCTAGTGTCTTAGTGAAGATATCAGCCACTTGCTTGTTTGTAGAGACAAACTCAAGGCTGATGTCTTGCCTTTCCATATGTTCTCTAATGAAATGATACCTAATTTCTATATGCTTAGTCCGGCTATGGGAGACAGGATTCCTAGCTATAGAAATTGCACTAGTAGAATCACAAAAGTGTGGGGTTCTACTTATCTGAATATTGTAGTCCGGAAGTTTATGCTGGATCCACAACAACTGAGCACAGTAGCTCCCAACTGAAATGTACTATAACTCAGTAGTGGAGATTGCAACACATGTTTGCTTCTTGCTGCTCCAAGATACAAGCCTTCTACCTAGAAATTGACAGGAGCCAGATGTGCTCTTCCTGTCCTTCGTGCAGCCTGCAAAATCTGCATCTGAATAGCTAGTTAGTTCAAACTCCCCATTCCTAGGGTACCATAGGCCAAGATATGGGGTGCCCTTAAGATATATTAAGATTCTTTTCACAGTAGTGTAGTGAGACTCTTTAGGGCAGGCCTGATACCTAGCACAGACACATGTTGCATACATAATGTCAGGCCTACTTGCAGTGAGGTAGAGAAGGGAGCCAACTATACCTCTATACAAAGTTGGATCAATAGGTTTCCCTGGATCATCTTTGCCTATAGGCATACTTGAGCTCATGGGAGTTCTTATGGTTGAAGCATTCTCCATACCATACTTCTTGATTAGCTCCCTGGTGAACTTTGATTGGGATATGGATAGACCATCATCTGTCTGTCTTACTTGGAGTCCCAAGAAGAACTTCAGTTCACCCATACTACTCATCTCAAACTTCCCATGCATAAGTTTTGCAAACTTCCTGTAGAGGTTATCATCAGTAGAACCAAATATTATGTCATCAACATAAATCTGGTCTAGGGTGATCTTGCCCTTAGATTACCTTAGGAATAGGGTCTTGTCTATCTTCCCCCTTGAGAATTTATTATCAATGAGGAAGGTAGTCAATGTCTCATACCATGCTCTAGGGACTTTCTTGAGCCCATATAGAGCTTTCCTAAGTCTATACACAGTAGTAGGAGAGTTAGAATCTACAAAACCTGGAGGCTACTCTACATAGACCTATTCTTTCAAATCTCCATTCAGGAAAGCTTAATTCACATCCATCTGGAAGACTTTGAATCCCTAGAAGGTTGCAAATGTAAGGAACAATCTGATGACTTTCAACCTTGCAACCGGGGAAAATGGCTGATCATAATCAATCCCCTCTTCCTGTTTGTACCCCTTGTCCACTAGTCTAGCCTTATTCTTTATGATAATGCCATTTTCATCAAGTTTATTTCTGAAAATCCACTTGACTCCAATGACATTATGTCCATATGGTCTGGTAACCAGCTTCTAGACCTTGCATCTTTTTAACTGGATCAGTTCTTCTTGCATTGCACCAATCCATAATTGGTCCTAATTTGTCTCTTCAAATTTCTTGGCCTCTTCTTGTGATAAGAAGCTGGAGTAAAGAGCTGTGTTAAAACTCATTCTTCTGGTCTGTACACCTTGGCTAGCCTCACCTATTATCTGATCTGGAAGATGATCTCTCAGATATCTGACTGCTGGGGGCCACTGGACTGTTTCTTGCTGAGCACCATTTTCTTCAGCTGGTTGATCTTCATCTCCAACTAGACTATCCCGTGCTTCCTCTAGACAGCATCCTTCTCTGTATTCTTCTGGCACAGTAAGGTCTTTATTTTTGATGGAGTGCTTTTCGATCATAATTTATATACTTGCAAAACAAGGCAAAGAGCTAGACAACTCACTGTCAGTCATGCTTGACTCATTAAACACTGCATGGACAGATTCTTCTATAACTTGATTTGTCAAGTTATAGACTCTATATGCCTTACTACTATTATTATACCCAACAAAGATCCCCTCATGAGATTTGGAAGAAAACTTAGTCACTTTTGACTTGCCATTATTCAAGATGAAACACTTGCAACCAAAGATCCTGAAATAGGATATGTTTGGTTTTCTGCCCTTCAAGATCACATAGGGAGTCTTCTTGTGACCTTTGGTGATAGAAGCCCTATTGAGAACATGACATGCAGTGTTAACTGCCTCAGCCAAGAAATATTTAGGGAGAGAAGTGTCACTGAACAATGTTCTCCCAGCTTCTATAAGAGTCTTATTTTTCTTCTCAACTAACCCATTTTTCTGGGGTGTTCTTGGAGAGGAGAATTCTTCATTAATCCGTTACTCTTCACAGAAGGTAGTCATGGAAGTAGACTGAAATTCAGTTCCATGTTCACTTCTTATTTTGACCACAGAGCTTGTAAGTTCATTTTGAATCTGCTTGACAAAATTCATGAAGACTTCAAGGGTTTCATCCTTTCTTCTAAGGAAGAACACCCAAACAAACCTGGAATAGTCATCAACCACCATAAGGGTATAGACCTTCCTATCTAGACTCTGAACAGGTATAGGACTAAACAAGTCAATATACAAGAGATACAAGCATCTCACTGATTCCTTGGTACCATTGCTCTTGAAGGAGGTCTTAGTCTGCTTAACCTTTTGGCAAGCAGCACAAATACTCTCCTTGGAGCATTTTATTTCGGGACCATTTCTAACTAGCTCATCACTAAAGAGCTGACCAAAGGTCTTATAATTCAAATGAACCAGTCTCTTGTTCCATTGAACATAGTATGAGTGTTGGAACACCCTATTACTAATTTGGGTAAGGATCACTATGCTTGTCTTAGGAATCCCAGTTGACCTAGTTGTATAGTTGAGAAGGTCAACATTAGAATGAGTCTAGGGCTTAGAACTTAGGTTTGGAGCTGCCCCAGGACCATTCCAAGATCAAGGTTGAAGAGCTAAGTCTAAGGCAATTTTCGTCGAGCTCAGGTCGACGAATCGTCGATCTCCGTTCGGCGCTCTCTGAGCTCAACTTCAATAAATCGTCGAACTCCGGTCGACGATCTTCGAGCTCAGATCGACTATCTGCTTTTGGCTCGCTTCTGCTTAGTCATCGAACTCCCCTCGACTATCTTCTAGCTCAATTCGACGATCCCTCCTTCAAGTTATTTCTCAGGTCGGTGAACTCGGTTCGACGATCTTCGAGCTCAGATCGACGTTTTCTGTCTGCTTGTCTCATTTCATCTCTGAGTTCAGTTCGACGATCTTCGAGCTCAGATCGATGTTTTCTGTCTGCTTGTCTCATTTCATCTCTGAGCTCAGTTCGACGATCGTAGAGCTCAGATCGACGTTTTTTTACAGAGATCGACGCTTTCAGGAATTCAAATGCTGCTGTTCTTTGGAATGTTTTTGAATATTATCAGCATTTATGTCAGAAGATCTCCCAGCCATTTGTCTTTATTCTGGAGCAAGTTTCAAGGAATTATTCAGAGAATGTTTGCTGGACTTTCCTCTAGAAGACAAGACTCTTTTTGGAAGACATTTATGACTCCCAACGGCTATCTTGGACAAGGAAACTTCAGAAAATTTCAATTCCTCTCTTCTGTGTTTTTAAGATATACAGAATACACAAGAGAAATAATATACACAGATTGACAAGAAAGAAAGTGAACACACAGAATAGAGAATACTGATAGCAGAAGAACAACAGAAGAACTGCGACTTCAAAAATCTTCTTGCTGACTGAAAAGTGTTCACAATCTCATCTCAGAACTCCAGACACCTCATTTCTCAGCCTTCTTGCTGAAACCATCCTTTGCTGGAGATCAAAGTTCTGAAGACCTATCACCCTAGAGCAAAGCTTCTTTTCCTGAACCTTTCTACATCTCAGGGGGAGCTTTGACATCATCAATCCACTTGTGCTTCTCTCATTTGATTGAGAACAGAGAAGACACCCTTCACTCTTATTTTTCTTTTCCTGCTGTAAAAGGGTTCTTGAACTCCCTTCAAAAGTTCTGTCTGGTTCTGAGAGCCTTGTCAAAACTCAGTGGTGGCAAGACACCTTATCAAAAAATCTAGCTTTGGTTTTTGGGCACCTTATCAAAAGCTCATTGGTGTCAGGACACCTGATCAACTCATCCTGAGTGGATTCCTACCAAGGGTGGTAGAAGAGTGGATGTACCCAGGTTTTTGGGGAACCACTATATTTCCTTGTGTCTTCTGGTTTATTTGTGTGATTTGTCTGCTGTGTGCTGTGTTCTTTACTTCTTGGTTTTTAACCTCTTACTAGCACTCTACACTATATCATAAATTGAATTTTATATGTGCTGTTTATTTCAACTGTGAAAAATTATTTTAAAATACTCTATTCACCCCCCCCTCTAGAGTTGAGATAGATCTTACCCTCACTTTCAATTGGTATCAGAGGGAGGTTGGTTGCTCATACAGGCTAACACCTGAACCAAAAGATCCTTGATAAGATCAATCTCTTAAGAGGATTATTTTCTATACATCTAGCTTTTTATTTAAAGACATGGCACAGAACAAAGATTATGCAAGCACCAGACCACCAGTGTGCAACCTTTCTAAGTTTGCACTCTGGAAGGCAAGGATTAGATTATACATGAATTCTATTGATGAAGACATTTTCAATTCTGTCTTGACAGTTTGTCCAACTCCACCAGCAAGCTCAAGTACAAGTGCTGTTCCACCTCCTTCTGGAACAGAAGCAGATATAAAGAAGTGGAAGACTGCAGATGCTAAGGCTATGAACATCTTAGCCCAAACAATGTCTGATGAAATTTTTCAGAAGGTAGCTGAATGCCACTCAGCCAAAGAAATCTGGGACAAACTCTCTGAAATTGTCTCAGGATCTGCTGATGAAAGGAAAGATAGAAGATCTCATCTGATAAGCCAATATGAGAACTTCAAAAAGGGAGAAGCTGAATCAGTGGCTGACATGTACAATAGACTAAGTCTAATTATCAATGAGCTAAAAACCCTAGACAAAGAAATCTCACTAACTGAGCTGAATGACAAAATCCTGATGTGCTTCCCCAACACTTGGGATTCAAGAATCTGGCCAATCAAGGATGCCAGAAGTTTAAATGAGATTACTACTGAAGCTCTCCTGGGCAAGCTCAAATCCTATGAGCTGCTCATTAAAAATAGAGAAGAAGAACAAAAGGCTACCTCTCCAGCCACAAGGAAAGAAAAGACCATAGCCTTTAAAGCTGTAGAAGAGGAGCCTGAAGATAAAGCTACAGGAAATGATGAGCTCATAAGTCTACTGGCCAAAAGATTCTACAAGATGGCCAGAAAAGACTTCAGAAAGAGACCATACAAGGGTCATGGTAAACCAAGGTATGATAAATCAAACAACAATAAAGAAATTATATGCTTTGGTTGCAGGAAACCAGGCCACATTGTGCCTGACTGTCCAGAAAACAAGAATAAGGACAAGAAGGAAAGAAGAGAAAGAAGAAAAGAAAAGGATTACAAGAAGAATAGCTCAGACAAAGCCTCCTCCAGCAAGAACAAACATACAAGGAAGGGCTTTGTTGCTGAGACATGGAGTGAGACTGAAGAAGAATCTGAAGCCTCATCCAGTTCCAGTGATGATGAGGATGATGCAGATGAAAAAGAATTTTGCATGATGGCTGTCAATGCCTCACAGCAAAACTCTGATGAAGAATCAGAATCAGACTCAGAAACTCAACCAGATGAAGATCAGGTAATCAACTCTTTTGATTTTAATTCTGAGGACTTCAAAGATGAATTTAAGACACTGTGTCTAGATCTATTAAAATCTGAGAAGGAGATAATCTCTCTCAGGAATCAACTATCTGAGCATAGTGTCCTAAACTCAAAGAACCTCAAACTCTCTGAGGAGTTAGAATGCTGTAGGGAGGAGATAGCCTCACTGAAAAGTGAACTATCAAAGGCCAAAAAGTTTGAAGAATCCCTAAATGGGAGAAGTATCAGACTGATGGACATCACAAGCACAGTGAACTCTAGATTTAATAGCACACTGGGCTTGGGTGCCTCATCCAGCCAACCTATAATTTTGACAACTCCAATCAAGTTTGTCTCTGACAAAGGAAAGGGAGTAATAGAGGTACCCAGGAAGAATGCAGATCTGTCAGAGAAAAATTCAGTTCAACAGATGGCGTCGAGCAGAGCTCGACGATCGTCGAACAGAGCTCGACGATCTAACTACAGATCATCGACCTCAGCTCGACGATATCCAAACTCTGAACTTCAACATAATCGATCTTCGAACAGAGATCGACGATCTGACCCAAGATCGTCGACCTCAGTTCGACGATCGTCGAACAGAAATCAGGACTGTGAACATTCCTTCAATGACACATCTAGATTCAATCCTAGAAGTCCCACATCCCAAGGCTTTAATCCCTATACTGAATGGATAGTACCTCCTAGGAGATACCATCCTGAAGGTTATAAGGATCAACCTGGGATGTCCTTTATTTCAGAATTCAAGGGATATCAACCTAGCCCCAAGGTTAACTGGGTCAAAAACAAATAAGCTGTTATTGTGCAGGTGAAGACCTATCTAGCATCAAACCATCAATGGTATCTGGATAGTGGGTGCTCAAAGCACATGACAGGGGACAAGGACAACTTCACTTCCTTCAAAGCCAAGCTTGGACCCAAAGTAATTTTTGGAGACTCAAGCTTTGGAACTACAAAAGGATATGGCGCAGTCCAAATTGGCTCAGTCACTTTCAAGAAGGTGGCATATGTTGAAGGACTCAAGCACAACTTGATAAGTATCAGTCAACTGTGTGATGAAGGATATCAAGTGACCTTCAACAAAGCCATATGCAAAGTCAAGTCAGTGGACAACACAACTGTGTTGACAGGTAACAGAAGAGGTAACATTTACTTAGTGGATTTTCATTCACCAGTGGTAGATATTTGCCTGTTTAATTCCATTTCAAAACCAAATATCTTATGGCATAAGAGACTAGGGCATATTAACCTTAGAACCATTGCTAGGCTATCCAAAGACAACCTTGTTAGAGGACTACCTTCTGGTCCCTACAAGAAGGAAGAACTTTGCAAGGCATGTCAATTAGGCAAGCAAACTAAAAGTAGTTTTAAATCAATTAATAAGAGTGATTCACCTAGGATCTTGTACCTATTGCACATGGATCTTTTTGGACCCATATCTGTACAAAGCCTAGGAGGGAAATCCTATACTCTAGTGGTTGTAGATGAATTCTCAAGATTCACTTGGGTATTCTTTCTGAGGAAGAAGTCTGATAACTTCAAGTGTTTGACAGATTTTCTCAAATGCATTCAGATTGAGTTCAACACTCACATTGCCCTGATCAGAAGTGATCATGGGACAGAGTTTGATTCTCTTCTCATGCAAGAGTTCTGTCAAAGTGAAGGGATCAGGCACACTTTCTCAGCTCCTAGAACTCCTCAACAAAATGGGGTAGCTGAAAGGAAAAATAGAACACTCATTGAATCTGCAACTACATTATTGGCAGATGCTCACCTACCTCTATCCTTTTGGGCTGAGGCAGTGAACACCTCCAACTATGTGTTGAACAGAAGCCTGATACACAAGCTGAAGGGCAAGACTCCCTATGAATTGCTCAAAGGGAAGAAACCTAAAATAGGCTATTTTAAAGTTTTTGGTTGCACTTGTTTTATTCATAATAATGACAAGAAATATCTAGCAAAATTCCAAGCTAAAGCTGATGAAGGAGTGTTTCTGGGATACTCCATGATCAGCAAGGCCTATAGGATTTATAATAAATCTTCCTCTAAAATTGAAGAATCTGTTCATATTATTTTTGATGAAGCTAACATGTCTTTCAAGGAGAAGAATGCTTCTACCATAGAACCTTTGCAAGTACATTCTCTAGCTAAAGACTTGAACAAATTGCAAGTTGCTGAAAAGAATGAGAGCAGTGATGATGAAGAAGAAGTTCAACATCTTGAAGAAAATCATCCTGAAGAGCCAGTTGCTGCTCCACTAGAGGAGACAACAACACAGGCTGGTGAACAATCAACACTCCCTGTTGACTTAGTAACAACAAGAGATCATCCAATCACCCAAGTAATTGGAGAAATTTCAGCTGGTGTGCAAACTAGAAATCAGGTCAACCAGAACCCGATGCACACTTGCTTCCTATCTCAAATTGAGCCTCAATCCATACAAGATGCAGAGCAAGATCCACACTGGATCATTGCAATGCAAGAGGAGTTGCATCAATTTGAAAGGAACAAGGTTTGGGAACTAGTGCCTAAGCCAAAGGATCATCCCATTGTTGGAACAAAGTGGGTATTCAGGAACAAGCTGGATGATCAAGGAGTTATAGTCAGAAACAAGGCAAGGCTAGTTGCTCAAGGGTACTCTCAACAAGAAGGAATAGACTATGATCAGAAATTTGCACCAGTTGCAAGGTTGGAAGCCATCAGAATATTCCTAGCCTATGCTGCTCACAAAGGTTTCAAAGTGTATCAAATGGATGTAAAGAGTGCATTTATCAATGGGGACATCAAAGAGGAAGTCTATGTTAGACAACCTCCAGGTTTTATCTCTCTAACTCACCCTGATTATGTTTACAAATTGCATAAAGCATTATATGGTCTCAAGCAAGCTCCTAGAGCATGGTATAAGACCCTAGCATGCTTTCTTCTGGAAAATGATTTTGTTAGGGGGAGAGTAGACCAAACTCTTTTTATTAGAACCCATAAGTCCCATACCCTACTAGTGCAAATTTATGTAGATGACATTATTTTTGGTTCTACTGATTCAAAATTGTGCAAAAAGTTTTCCAAGCTTATGCACTCTAAATTTGAAATGAGTAGCATGGGTGAGCTGTCCTTCTTCTTAGGACTGCAAGTCAAGCAACATGCTGAAGGCATATTTATTTCTCAAACCAAGTATGCAAAAGAATTGATTAAGAAATTTGGTATGTCTGATGCATCATGTATGAAAACACCCATGCCCTCAAATGCTGTAATAGATGCTGATGAACATGGGAAACCTGTTGATCAGACAACATATAGAGCAATAATTGGCTCTTTATTGTACCTTACAGCTAGTAGGCCTGATATAATGTTTGCTACATGTATTTGTGCTAGATTCCAAGTTAGCCCTAGAGAGTCACATTTAATCTTAGTTAAGAGAATTCTTAGGTATGTAAAAAGTTGTCCAAATCTAGGTCTCTGGTATCCAAAAGATTCAGCATTTGATTTAACTGGATTTTCAGATGCTGATTATGCTGGATGCAAAATAGATAGGAAAAGCACCAGTGGAACATGTCAGTTCCTTGGTGACAGACTTGTCTCCTGGTTTTGTAAGAAGCAAACATCTGTGTCAACCTCAACTGCTGAAGCTGAGTATATGACTGCAGGCAGTTGTTGTTCACAAATATTGTGGATACAGAATCAGCTCTTAGACTATGGCTATAACTTAGAGAAGTCTAAAATTTTCTGTGATAATACTAGTGCTATCTCTATAGCACAAAATCCAGTCCTCCATAGTAGGACAAAACACATAGAAATTAGACATCATTTTCTAAGAGATAATGTAGAGAAAAATAAAATTGAACTTCAATATATTCCTACTGATTTGCAAAAGGGAGATATTTTCACCAAACCTTTGGATGAAAAGAAACACAGTTTCTTCCTAAATCAGTTAGGCATGTTAGATGGAGGAAGCCTTAATTAAATTACAAGATTTTGAAAAGCTAAAACAGACCAAGACTAGGCCAAAAATCCTTCTTTTTGTGTCTGTAGAATGAGTTTAGACTCTGAACTGTGCTCCACATTTTCCCCAAAATCGTCGAACAGAGATCGACGATTTTCCAAAAATCGTCGACCAGAGATCGACGCTTTTACAGTCGTCGATCTGAGTTCAGAGCCCTCGCTAGAACTAGGCTTTCTCTCTTTCTGATCAGAGGCCGTCGAGCTGAGCTCGACGTTTTTCAACATCGTCGAATGAAGATCGCCGATTTTGAAGACTCTTCAGATTCCCTCTATAGCCCAAATCGTCGAGCTGAGCTCGACGTTTCGTCGAGCTGAGCTCAACGATCTTCCTTTTCGCCGTCGAACCCTAATATAAAATCTTTCTTTCAGCCGTCGTTCTCCTTTTGCGCTTTCATACTCTGCAACTTTCTTTCTTTTCCCTCCAAATTCTCTACGCTTGGTCGTTTTTGGCTTTCTATTGCAGGTGAATATGGCTGAATCAAGTGCTGCTATTGCTAAGATGAAGTTCGACACAGGCTTTGACATCGACATAAACTCCTTCGATGGAAGCGACTAGTGCTTCAAGGACATCCTAAACTTATTCAGAGAATAACAGCTGACTCCAATAATGACTACAAGGATGAAGATCGCCTCAGAAGAAATTAAAGAGTGGTGTTATACCGCAACAGACGAGACTGAGAATTCTGTTGTCGGCACCATTAAGGGGACTCAGGTACTTCTATCCCCGGCTCTTTTAACAGAAGTTTTTCAACTCAGTACTGGAGAAGACTCCATTGAACTGTCTGGAGAGGAGTATGACTCCATGCTGGATAGGATGGGTCACAATGCAGTCAACCCTCATAAGCTATTGAAGAAAAATCTGGCTATAGAATTTCAATTCCTGGCTGATGTAGTTGGGAAGGTGCTGTTGGCCAAGCACTCAGCTCATGACACCATATCCAGATATCAGTTCTGCCTGATGGGAGCTTTATTAGATAAGAAACACCTTGACTGGGGCTCCATCTTCTTCACTCTGATTAAGAAGAAGATCAATAAGAATGCAGTTAGTTATGGGAGAATCTTAGGGGTCTATCTGCACAACAGGTGCCCTGACCTTTTAACCTCCTCTGGCATGTTCATCAATGCATCCAAGAGGCTTTCCTGTGCCCTCTTCAGTAAATGGGACAGGCAGATCATAAACCCCTCCAGGGCTGCTGCACCACTTCATTCAGGCACAAGGACTATTTCAGTCACTCCTCCAGTAGAAGAGCTGCCTGCTTCTTCCCCTCCTCCAGCCATATCCACCCAAGCCGTCACCTCCTCACCACCAGTCACCACCATAATCATCTCATCCCCAATTACCATTTCCTCACCTATGTCATCCCCTCCTCTATCCACCTCAGAGGAATTCCATCCTCTCTTTTCCTATTCAACCTTCACCCTACCATCCTTCTCACTTATAGATGATTCCTTCATGGATGATTCACCCTCTAATCCTCCTGAGCCACCCTCAACTTCCTCCTTTCAACAAATGCTCCATGACATTCTCTCTTAACCCTCCTTCACACCCTCTCTTACTTCCCCTATCTCCACCTAAACCTCTTCTATCTCCATAATTCCATCTTCTGAACCAACCATTCCCTCTCCACCTTCCTCCACATTTTCAGTTTCAGCCACCATCCCTCCATCCACCTTTGCTCCTACCTCTGCTCAAGCCCCACTTGAGCATGTGGATCTTCCTAGTTTGGCAGACAGGCTGTATGAGTTGCTATCTCCCAAGCTGACATCTCTACTGGAGTCTTCCCTGGCTCCACTCCTGAAGCAAGTCCAGGAGCTGTCTACCAAGCTTGCCTCCCTTTCCTCCTCCCTGGCTATCCCTTCTTCTGGGTGCCTTGATTCACCTCTCTCTAAACCAAGGCAGGGGGAGATGCCTTATGAAGAAGTGGATGTGCCAGCTGCTGATCATATGTCTGCTCCAGCTCCAGCTCTTGGATGTGCTTTTGCACTGAATCTGCAGAGGCTGCTATCTATATTTGATACAGTCCATTTCAGCTGTCTGCCTGCAACTCCTGCTGAAGATTTGTCTAAGGCCATTGTGCCTGTATCTATCTGTGATCCCAGCCATATTGATTCCTACATCAAGTCCTGGAAGGCTGTGGATATCTCTGATGCTGCTACTAAGGCCACTGTGCCTCTTTTTGTTGAAATTGCTGCTGCTGCTACTGCTGATATAGAGATGATTCCAGCAACTGATGCTGATGAAATTGCTGTTGAGACTGCTGATGAAGAGCTTGCCTCATACTTAGTAGATCCCACTCCTGCTGCTCCTGCTCTAGTGTCTGCTCCTGATTCTGTCTGCTCTGCTGCTGCTCTCTCTCCTCCTGCTCCTGCTGTTTCTGCAAAACTTAAAGCTCAAGAAGAGCTTATCAGAAGAATTGATGATCTGTATGATCAACCTCAAAGTTCTGAGAGTGATCAGTACATGACTGATTCTGATGATTCTGCTAGCACTATTGCAAAGAAGAGAAAAGCTAGAAGTAAAGCAATGATGTCAGTCCCTCCTGCCAAAGCCAAAGACTCCAATGATATTCCATACTACATCCTGCATGACTGCCCCATCTCTGAGCCATGGATGCAATACTCCAAGAATCAACTGAAAGCTATGAAGAAGAAGAGGAAGCTAGACAAATATGAAAAAGGATCTTCTCAATATCAGCCTCCTCCTCCTCCTCCTCCAGATTCTGGCTCAGGCTCAGCCCCTCAAGCTCCAGTTTCCAGACACAGTTCTTCCCAGTATTATCAAAGATCATATCAAAGGGGACAGCATCAAAGGGGATATCAATCCAGAAGAGATCAATTTAGAGGAAGCCAGAGAGGGCAGAGACTTCATCCAAGGGAAGGGCAAGGTCACTCTGACCCTTCTTCAGGTCTTTTCCCTTACAAGCTGAAAGACACAATTGTCTCCAGGACTCCTTCTACTGATTCTGAAATCATCAACAGATATGAACCTCCTATTCCTTTTGAAGATCCTGAGAACAACCCTGTGTCCTGGACAGCCAGAATGAAAGAATTGGCTGCCCTTGATCAAATAAAAAAGGCCAGAGAACAAGGCAAGGATACTTCAAACATAACTACTTTATCAGAGCAGAGAAAGAAAGAACTAGAGAGATATGCATCAAGGAAATTCTTCAATCCAGAAGACTATATGAAGCTGCACCCTGAGGCTGTTGTTCCAAGGCCCAAATCTCAAACTTCTCTAGGTGCAGAGGATGACAGAAGGTCAAAGAAAGAAAGTCAGAATCCTAATAGAGAAATTTTATTTAAAAAGGGAACTGAAAGGAAGTGAACTGTGTAAGCTAAACATTTCATCCACCTTTGGATATCTGCTGCTATTTATCTGTGCTTTGCTGCTATATATCTTCTCTGCAATTTTGTATTAGCTTCTGTATTGTTGTATGCTTTTTATTCCCTATGATTGTCTGTAAATAGTAATCCTAACCCAAATAGGGGGAGATTGTTGGAACACCCTATTACTAATTTGGGTAAGGATCACTATGCTTGTCTTAGGAATCCCAGTTGACCTAGTTGTATAGTTGAGAAGGTCAACATTAGAATGAGTCTAGGGCTTAGAACTTAGGTTTGGAGCTGCCCCCAGGACCATTCCAAGATCAAGGTTGAAGAGCTAAGTCTAAGGCAATTTTCATCGAGCTCAGGTCGACGAATCGTCGATCTCCGTTCGACGCTCTCTGAGCTCAACTTCAATAAATCGTCAAACTCCGGTCGACGATCTTCGAGCTCAGATCGACTATCTGCTTTTGGCTAGCTTCTGCTTAGTCATCGAACTCCCCTCGACTATCTTCCAGCTCAGTTCGACGATCCCTCCTTCAAGTTATTTCTCAGGTCGGTGAGCTCGGTTCGACGATCTTCGAGCTCAGATCGACGTTTTCTGTCTGCTTGTCTCATTTCATCTCTGAGCTCAGTTCGACGATCTTCGAGCTCAGATCGACGTTTTCTGTCTGCTTGTCTCATTTCATCTCTGAGCTCAGTTCGACGATCGTAGAGCTCAGATTGACATTTTTTTAGAGAGATCGACGCTTTCAGGAATTCAAATGCTGCTGTTCTTTGGAATGTTTTTGAATATTATCAGCATTTATGTTAGAAGATCTCCCAGCCGTTTGTCTTTATTCTGGAGCAAGTTTCAAGGAATTATTCAGAGAATGTTTGCTGGACTTTCCTCTAGAAGACAAGACTCTTTTTGGAAGACATTTATGACTCCCAACGGCTATCTTGGACAAGGAAACTTCAGAAAATTTCAATTCCTCTCTTCTGTGTTTTTAAGATATACAGAATACACAAGAGAAATAATATACACAGATTGACAAGAAAGAAAGTGAACACACAGAATAGAGAATACTGATAGCAGAAGAACAACAGAAGAACTGCGACTTCAAAAATCTTCTTGCTGACTGAAAAGTGTTCACAATCTCATCTCAGAACTCCAGACACCTCATTTCTCAGCCTTCTTGCTGAAACCATCCTTTGCTGGAGATCAAAGTTCTGAAGACCTATCACCCTAGAGCAAAGCTTCTTTTCCTGAACCTTTCTACATCTCAGGGGGAGCTTTGACATCATCAATCCACTTGTGCTTCTCTCATTTGATTGAGAACAGAGAAGACACCCTTCACTCTTATTTTTCTTTTCCTGCTGTAAAAGGGTTCTTGAACTCCCTTCAAAAGTTCTGTCTGGTTCTGAGAGCCTTGTCAAAACTCAGTGGTGGCAAGACACCTTATAAAAAAATCTAGCTTTGGTTTTTGGGCACCTTATCAAAAGCTCATTGGTGTCAGGACACCTGATCAAATCATCCTGAGTGGATTCCTACCAAGGGTGGTAGAAGAGTGGATGTACCCAGGTTTTTGGGGAACCACTATATTTCCTTGTGTCTTCTGGTTTGTTTGTGTGATTTGTCTGCTGTGTGCTGTGATCTTTACTTCTTGGTTTTTAACCTCTTACTAGCACTCTACACTATATCATAAATTGAATTTTATATGTGCTGTTTATTTCAACTGTGAAAAATTATTTTAAAATACTCTATTCACCCCCCCTCTAGAGTTGAGATAGATCTTACCCTCACTTTCAATGAGTCTTTGTCATTTGCAACTAGGCATATAGGAGAACTACTATCTAAGAAAGAAACGTTTAAGCAATAAACATTCCCACTCCTAGTGCCTGTTAAGATGACACTCTGGTCCCTTAACCTCTTGATGTGGTACTTATCCTTGTGGAAGGAAATGTCATAACCAAGGTCACATAGTTGTCTTATGCTTATGAGGTTGTGTTGCAACCCTTCTACATAAGCTACCTCTATGATGGTGATTATTCCATTTGAGATCTTACCATAACCTCTGGTTATCCTCTTGTCAAGGCCTCTAAAGATGACCTTAGGTCCATTCTTTACTGGAGTAAACTCTTTCAACAATTCCTTTATTCCAATCATGTGTTTGGAACATCCACTGTCCAAGTACCATTTAGGGGAACTGGTACTTGAACTAACCTGCAAAGCATAATTTATCTCACCTTAGAACCCCAATTTCTATTGGGTCCTAGGTTCATATTAGTTTGAAAACAAGCTTGCCTTCCTGCAGAATTCCTGACAGGTTGGCTACCTCTTGACACTAAAGGATTGTGCCAGCAATCTACAGCATAGTGGCCCACTTTGCCACATCACCAACACTCATTCACATTATATCTCCTTTTTTGTTTAGGGCCGACATTTGCCTGGATTTCTCCTTGACCAGTGGAAAGATGTGCTGCTGTATGTCTCTGATTCCTTCCAGCAACTATTTGACTGAAGGTAAGTCTTTTAGCTGACTGATTTGGTCTTTTTTGAGAGCCACCAGCATCATGTCTCTTTTCAGCTAACATGCATCTGATTGCATCAGAAACTGCCAATCCAATCTTTCAAGAAGACTCATCTTGAGTCATTACTTTTGCTGGATGACTCAGATTTCCTACAGCAGTAATATCCTTAAGTTTTGGGGTTAAGGCTCCAAAAATAAATGGTCCAGGAAGGGCGATTTGAATTTTCTCTGGGGCAGCCTTAAGGGCCCTCACATGGCTGTATCTTCCACCTTGGCTATGGACATATTGGTCCATACCAGTGGATCTACCGTTCTCCTAGTGACTATAACAGCTTTCATGGTCATACCTATTAGAAGGCAATAGAACTTTCTGAAAAGAAATTGGAGGCAATGAGGCTAGAGGTACAACTGGTCCCTTCCCCTTTCCTCTTGGATTGGGAGGTCTAGCAGATCCCTTAAAACCTAACCCTTTCTCACCCTTTTGGGTAAAGAGGGTGTCAATTAAGGGAAGCCCAGTGCTTGGCTTAGAAAACTTGGCCACCAACATTTTCTCACTTAGTAGATCATCTTTAAGTTTCTGGATAAGTTTCTCATTTGAGATTCTTACCACAGACTGTATATCAATGATCACCTTGAGCTTGGCTGACTGAGTAGCCATATCATTGAGATCCTTTTCTTAGCCCTCACACTTGCTCCTAAGACAGAGAAGCTCTTTTGCCTGTCTCTTTGCAAGGAGCTTGCACTTCTTGAATGCTTCAAGAAGTTCTCCATACTTGTCGATTATAGAATTGACATCATCCTCAGACTCTGAATCCCCTTCATATCTTGATGATTGAGATTCAAACTCTGAGCTAGCCTCATGACATGAAATAAAAGGTAGAGATTTATGATTTATTTGAGCCTGTCCAAGCTGATCCTAGCAGCTCTCCTCATCTGTCATTGCCATTATATCCATGCCAATGAACATCTTCTTCTTCATCTTCATCCACCTCTGAGTCACTTTCTGAGTGTGACAGAGGGGCCCTGATTCCTATCCTAGCAGCAGGATATTCTTCAGGTTCTTCTTCAGCAACAGCCATTAGCCCAATGTAGGCTTCTTCTTCTTCACTGTCTGACCCAGAGGAGGAGTCAGACCAGGTCTTTTCCTTTTTGGACACAAGTGACTTCTCTTTTTTCTTACCCTTATGGTACTTCTTCTCTCCTCCTCTTTCCACTTCAATGGGCAGTCATCAACTATGTGCCCAGGTTTGTTGCAGCAGAAACAAATGACTTTAGAAAAAGTTTGTTTGTTAGAGGTATGAGAATACCTGTCCTCCTTAGAGGATCTCCTTATGTGTTGTGAGGAAGAGGAAGGCCTGCTGTTCTTCCTATGCTCCTTCTTCATGAATTTCTGAAACTGCCTGGAGAAGGCAGCAAAGTCCTCATCAGACATATTACTGTATGAGGTGCTAGTCTTTGATCTCTCAAAATCTGACTCATTAATTCTCCTGGGTGGAGAGTTCTTCCTTCTGCTCCTGGTTGGGGCATCAACTTTGAAGGCCATAGACTTATCCTTGGCCTATGGCATACTGCTCTTTTCTTCTTCCTTTCTTGCAGCAAGCTGCATCTCATATGACAATAACTTTTCAAACAGGGTTGGAGGAGGTGTGTCAGCTAATTTGGCCATTTCTCTAATGACACAAATCTTTGTGTCCTAATCCTTTGTGAGGGACCTGAGAAATTTTTCATTCAGCTCATAGTTGCTAAAGACCCTTCCATATATTCTCAGTTCATTTACTATTCTAAAGAATCTTTCAAAGCACTCAGCAATGCCATCAGACTTTACTTATCTGAAGGCCTCATACTCCTGGTTGAGCATTGATTTTCTGTCATCCCTCACCTCCTCTGAAACCTCCATGAACACAACTAGGGTGTCCCACATCTCCTTGGAGGTGTTGAAGTGCACCAGATTTTTGAATGTTGAATCATCAATTGTATTAACAATAATGTTTTGATCTCTCTTGTCCATGGAGGCAAGTAGGAACTCATCTTTGTTCATTTCATCATAAGATTTGGGTGTCTGGATGTTGGCATCCAGAACTGAGGTCTTCATGGGGATGAAGGGTCCTTCTTTAACTATGATGTAGATCCTAGGGTCAGCAGCTTCCATGAATAGTTTGACCCTTTCCTTCCAGAGGCCAAAGCCCTCCTTTCTGCAGATTGGTAATTTCATGGCCCCCAGTTCCTTGTAGTTTACACCACACCCCATTCTTATATCTGATAGCTAACGTTGGAGGTGTACTCAGATTGTTAAATCCTTTTTGAGTAACCTCCCACTGATACCACTTGAAAGTTATTACTTGAAGGTTAGCTAGTCACCTAGAGGGCGAGGGGGGGGGGTGAATAGGTCTTTGAAATTACTTAAGCCTTGCTGATTATAAGTTTGGTGATCTAAAGCTTGTCGTAATTACCTGCAATACAAGAAGGAAACAAGAAACATAGCAAGCACACAAGTATTTATAATGGTTACCCAATTTGGTACATCAACTTTTCCTCCCACCTATCAAACTGATTTGTTGGACTAGGCACAAACTCCACCAATATGCTCCTCAGAGCTTACACCTCAGGCCCACAGTCTTACATATAGATTCTTTTCAGAATCGAAACTCAGAACCACAAGGGTTCCTACCTCATAGCCCTGAAGTGGTCCTACAGCTCAGTGGTCCACTGACCACCTACCTCAGTAATATTTCTAAGGCCTACAGCTCAGGCTTCTCAGCACGTACAACTTCAAGCACATAGACCTACTCTAAGAGTGCTGAATCACTCCTATAGCTCAGTACCTATCCAGTTACCTACCTCAGTGAACTTTCAGGTACCTACAGCTCAGCCTCCTCCAAGGCCTATAACTCAGTGACACACTTCTCACCAACAGCTCAGGGACTCACTAGTTACCTACCTCAGGCACTAGACCCTACATACAGGCTGGGAGGACAGCCCTACCTCAGATCCACACTTGGATCCTACATAAGAGAGCAGTACTCTCCTACCTCAGGAACTTAAGTCCTACAGCTCAGATTCACACTTGGATCCTACCTCAGTACCCCTGTAGGGCACCTACCTTAGTTACTAATTAGTCACCTACCACTCAGGCACAAAGTGCCCTACACTCAGATTCAGATAAACTGAATCCTACAAGAAACAATCAAGTAAAATTAAAATACTGACTCAGAGATAAATCTCTGAGTCAAACTTGCTGGACTGAGCAATTATCAGTCCAGCCCACTTGCTATAGAAGGGATGAGTCTTCTTCTACAGCCAACTCCTTCTTTGCTGCACAGGTGAGCAGCTATCTGCTGTTGAAGGCTTACACCCCTTCATATAACAATCTTCTCTTGCTGATAGATTGAATCAACCAACTTGTTCTCCAAGGAACACTCTTGCTGAATTGGAAGAAGCTTCAGCTAACTTTGCCTTCTGGCTATCACTAGTGGACTTTTCTTTCAAGCTTATCGAAGAAGATGAAGTCCAGCTGCCTCTTTTTCTTTCGTTCCTGATTTTCGTTAACCCTAATCTTTGTTTCTGTCTTCCTTTTATATTTGTTGATTTGAATTAACGACACAATTTGAATGTGCGCCCAGTCAAGTATGATGAGCGCTGCCTCCCTCAGAAGAAGACAAACAATAGCTTCTAGCACTACTATAGCTTTCCCACAACGACCTGAAGTATTTGGACTGGGATCGAAGATCATCGATCTGAGATCGATGAACTCTGTGATGAGCTCGCCGAACTTCAGAATCTTCAACTTTAACTTGAGCTCGACGAAAGGCAGGCTCTGGTCGATGAACTCTGAATCTTCAACCTTTAACCTGAGCTCGACGATCTGTGAGTTGAGCTCGGCGAATGCTGAATCTTTAACCTTTAACCTGATCTCGACGATCTGTGAGCTGAGCTCAACGAACTCTGAATCTTCAACCTTCAACTTGAGCTCGACGAAAGGTGGGCTCAGGTTGATGAACTCTGAATCTTCAACCTTTGATTTGAGCTCGACGATCTGTGAGTTGAGATAGACGAATTCCACTTTCTGGACTTAGAAGATTTCTGCTGGCTTTGTCTCAGCGGCTCCTTCTACACTATCTCAGCGGTTTCTTCTTCACAGCTAAGACACTTTTGTCTCAGCGGTTCCTTATCA
Organism: Platanthera zijinensis; assembly: GCA_039513925.1. Lineage (NCBI taxonomy): Eukaryota > Viridiplantae > Streptophyta > Magnoliopsida > Asparagales > Orchidaceae > Platanthera > Platanthera zijinensis. Next base: position 137,045,668 of record CM077087.1, on the reverse strand, counting down.
ACTATCTTAACAGTTTCTTCTTCACAGCTGAGATAGTCTTCTGTCTCAGCAGTTATTTCTTCACAACCGAGACACCTTCTGTTTCAGCAGTTTAGCTGAGACCAACACTTCTCTCAACGATATGTGTTGAGCTTATCAGCTGTCTCAGTGATTATGCCTTAGTCATATTATTTGACTTCCAGCTTTCTCTTCCTGTTCATCTGTCCAATCAAGGACAACATGCATGCAATAACTTAAGCATACATCAAATAAATTATATGTGTATGTCATTGACCAGTTTGATGTCTTTCAAATATGGAACATTGGGGTCAATGGACCCAACAAAAGCCTTAAAGACACTTACCCTACTATGCCTTCCACAATGACTGAGAACATCTTTTGTTCTACTTGTGGAAGCACCATTCATATTGTGACCATATATACTTTCCTGGTCATACCTATTTGAAGGGAATATCACCCTCTTGAATGGTATGGGTGGCCTAGATGCCATAGGCACAACTTGAACTTTCCCTTTCCCTTTGGGATGGGCAGGTCTTGTGTTACCCTTAAAGCCCTACCCCTTCTTACCCTTCTGTGAGGAGAAGGAGTCTATCACGGGCAATGCTATATTAGGCTGAGAGAAACTGGCCACAATACCTTTCTCCCTCTAGAGCTTTTCATCAAGATCTCTAATGAGACTATTCTTGCTCTTGATAGCCTCCATATGGATGCCTGAAAGGGTTTTCAGTTGACTGTGTTACCTCATGGTTTGATTCAACACAAAAGCTATTTCAGCAAGCTGGGAGGTAACTTGCTGAAGAGATAGAATCTCCTTAGCCTGTTTCTTAGTAAACTTCTTGCACTTTTTAAAGGCATCAAGAAGTTTAGCATATCTGTCAATCAGTTGATTGACATAACCTTCTGAGCCAGAATCATCTTCACCATTAGATGAAGAGGCTTCTGTATAAGGACTAGTCTCATACCTAGATACAGAAATGGATAGGGAATTTACCTCACTTTGACCAGGCTGATCCTTGCTGCCTTCTTCATCTGTCATTGCCATCAGCCCTCTGCAGCTGTGGGCATCTTCATTCACCTCTGAGTCACTATCTGATAGTGTTAGAGGGGCCTAGATTCCTATGCTTTTTAGAGGATAGACTTCTCCTGCTGTAATAGCTTTAACTTTAGCAGCAGCAGCAACCAGCCCAATGTAGGCTTCCTCTTCTTCAGGCTCAGATGATGATGAGTTTGTCCAGCTTTTATCTTTCTTAGCCATAAAGGACTTTTCTTTATTGCCCTTGTGATTTTGGTGAGATTTCTTCTCACTATCCTCCCTTCTCTTCACTGGGCAATTTGCAATGACATGCCCTTGCTTGCTGTAGCAGTAACAGATAATATTAATAGAATTCTGTTTACTGGGTTTAGGTCCATACCTATTCTCCTTGGTGGATATCTTCCAGTGATGTGCTGAGGAGGAGGGCCTGCTCTTCCAGTGCTTCTTCTTCATCAGCCTATGGAGCTGCCTAGAGAAGACAATAAAGTCCTCATCAGACATGCTACTGTCTGATGCATCTGATTCAGAGAAGTCTGAATCTGCTGGTCTTCTTGGAGGAGAAGGGGTCTTCCTCCTAATTTTCCTTGTGGCTTTAGCTTTGAAGGCCACAAACTTCTCTTTGGCCTAAGACTTGTTATTGGTCTCTTCCTCTTTCCTAACAGTTAGCTGCATCTCATATGAAAGCAGTTTTCCAATTTGGCGTGGGGTAGAGTGTCACCCAGCTTGGCCACTTCTCTGATGGAACATATTTTTGTGTTCCAGTCTCTGGTTAGAGACCTAAGGAACTTATTATTTAGCTCATAATGATTATAGATCCTTCCATAGGTCCTTAGTTCATTCACAATCCTAAAGAATTTTTCATAGCAGGTGGCTATGTCTTCTCCCTTGGACTATTTGAAAGCTTCATACTCCTGGTTGAGCATGGACTTTCTATCTTCCCTGACTTCCTTTGTGCATCCATGTAGATCACCAGACTGTTCCACATTTCCTTTGCAATTATACAGTGAATTAGATTCTGAAAGCTAGAATTGTCAATTGTATTGACAATGATATTCTGAGCAATCTTGTCCATGATGGCAAGAATGACTTCATCCTTTGTCATCTCAGCATAAGTCTTGGGTGTTTGGACATTTGCATCCAGAACAGACACTTTCATTGGAATGAAAGGTCCTTCCTAACTATTATAAAGGTTCTATGGTTAGTTGCTTCCATGAACAACCTAACCCTTTACTTCTAGATGCCAAAACCTTCTTTTCTTCAGATAGGAAGCTTCATGGCACCTAGCTCCCAGTAGTTCACTCCTGAACCCTTAAGGACTGTCTGTAGCTACCTTGGAGAATAACTTAGATGGTTAGATCCTTTTTGAGCAACCTCCCTCTAATACCACTTGAAAGTCTTTGTTTTCAAGGTAGCTTACAACCTAGGGGGGAATTGGTTGATTCTCTAATATTATTAGATTTTAATTTTCTCTTCCTTAGTTCTTTGTGTGTTGGCAGTAAATAGCTTTCAAGTACCTGCACACAGAAAATAACATAGAAAATCACTCACAGATTTATAGTGGTTCCTTAACTTTTCGGTACATCCACTCTCCTCCCACCTTGCCAACTTCTTGTTAGTCAAGTTACTTCTCCAAAACTCTGCTCCAAAGAGCTTACACCTTAGATCCCTCAAGACCTCCCAGTCTCCTTCAAGACTTACAACTCAGCCACAAGGGCTTACACCTCAGTGATCAGCAGATCACCTATCTCAGTCCAAAGGCTCTACACTAAGACTGGAAGGACAACCCTACCTCAGATCCACTAAGGATCCTACCTCAGACCCAAAGGTCCTACTCTCAGAGAGTATTCCTCTCCTACAGCTCAGTAATCAATTGACCACCTACCTCAGATCCAAACTCGATCCTACAGCTCAGGCAAATTTACCCTACCTCAGGCTCAGAGAGCCCTATAACTCAAATCCAAAAGGATTCTACTAGAGTGAAATAGATTTATATTTATCACAGAGAAATTTCTCTGTGATAAACCCTTGAGTTGAGTAACTCAACTCTAACTTTCATCACAACTACAAGGATCTTAAGCTGGAAGTAACTAGAAGTAAACTGCCCTGCTTCTTCTTCCTTCCTAGGACAGAAAATCAAATTTTGTTCTCTCTTCTTCTCAGCTTCAGAAGTAGATCTTCAGATTAGGGTTTGTTGTACTGAGAAGCAACTTGATTTGCAGAAATCTGTTATCTGTTTCTGCTTCTCCCTCAGAAGAAAGAACTTCTGAACTTGCTAGTGTAGGTGAAGATGGCACCAGCTAACTGAAATTTTTCGTTATTACAGGAAGACTACAAGCTCTTTTATCGGTAGCAATGGGGAGGAAGATGAAGTCCAGCCACAAACATTTTTAATCAATAAAACCCTAAAAGTTCTTTTTTGTCTTGGCCCATCTCTTTATTTTTATAGTTTGCCGATCAACGGCTCTTAGAGATTAATGGGCCCCACCTGCATCTTCCAGCTGTACCTTGCTTTAACAGAAGAAGACGTACAGTAGCTTCTCGACAGAGTTTGTCATGTTCTATAACTTCTCCATACTTGATTTGAAATCAGTTGACTTTGTCGATTTTGCTGACATCAGCACCTGTGAACTTAGCCAAAATCGAGCATCAGTAGAATCGGCATTGAGTGAATGAACTTCACTCAATGCCAAGACACTTAGACAGAATTCTGTCTATCTAGGCGTCGACTGCGTTGAGTGATCACGCCTTACTCAACGCTTTTTGCCTTAGCACATTTTTTATCCTTTTCTGCATGCTTGGCATTGAGAGCGTTGAGTGACAATGCCTCACTCAACGCCTTATGCCATAGTAGTTTTCTTGCTTCTTCAGCATCTTAAGCATTGAGAGCGTTGAGTGAGCATGCCTCACTCAATTCCTTTTGCTTTTAGCCAGATTTTCTGAATCATGGCATTGAGAGCATTGAGTGATCATGCCTCACTCAATGCTTTCTGGCCTAGCCAGATTTTTCTCCACCTTGGCGTTGAGAGAGTGAGCTCCACTCAAAGTATTTGGACTTAGACAAATTTCTGTGTCTGAAAACATAGGTTCTAACTGAATGAGATACAATCAACGCTTTAACACATGGCGTTGAGTGAGCTTGCCTCACTCAACGCCTTTGAACTTAGTCAAATTTCAGCATAGATTTTTTGTGGCTTTGATTGACTAAGCTTATCTCACAGCCTTTTGTTGTATGACATTGAGTGAGTAGACTTCACTCAACTCCTGTGGACTTAGCCATTTTCTAAGCTTTCCACTCCTTTGGCTTTGACAATATATGCTCCACTCAATGCTATAAGTGATCTGGCATTGAGTGAGTAACCTTCACTCAATGCCTGTGGACTTAGGCAGATTTCTGTCTATCCACAACTTAGGTAAGTCTTTACCTAACTTAGCCACTTAGGCTACATGTCCCATCATTGTTACTAGGACTAACTTGCATGTATGAACTTGAACATATATTAAATATACCATTATGTATGCTCATTGATATATTTGACTTCTTAAAATCTAGGACATTGTGGGCAATGGACCCAACACCGGCTCCAAATCAATAACAAACTCCATATCCCTCTCAGGTGGACGAACAGGAAGTCTATCGGGGAAGACATCATGAAACTATTGTACCACGGGAACATCCTCGACGCGCAGCAAACTACTAATGGTTTCAAAAACAGAAACCAAACAAGCAAAACAACCGGAATTCAAAAGTTTCCGAGCACATACCGCAGAAATAATCGGGGAATCCTGGCGTGGAAAACCATAAACACTCCTGCGGTGGTCGTTGTCAATCTTGAAGTCCAAACACTTAACCTTTTATTTGATAACCACATCATATCTGGACAACCAGTCCATGCCCAAGCTCACATAAAAGTCCTCCAGGTCTAACATCTTCAAATAAGCAAAAGCTAGGAAATCTCCTAAAAGGTTCGGACAATTCCGAATACCTTGGTCCGACACCACCGAATCACTGGAAGGAAACTTAACGCGAAACGAATCGCCAACAAGATTGAGAGTCAAAAAATGACGCTCTACGAAAGTCATATCCACGAACGAGTGGGTAGCACCAGAATCGAAAAGAATGCATGCCCAACGGTTCTTTATCTTAAATTTCCCTATAAAGTCGCATTCATAACTAGACGAACAAACATTGAACTAAAGCCAAAAGCTTAGAACTAGATTGGAATCTAACCTGAGATCACTTGGGTAGACGTCTGCGCTTCCTCCATAATCATCACATTTAACATGCCCTTCCCTTTATCTAAATATTGCGGCGGCGGCAATGCTTGAACTTGAACTGGCTGCAGCAGGGGCTGAGACTGCGGACACTTTGACTTGAAATGTCCTTTCTGTCTGTACTAGAAACAGACCTTATCCTTTCTCCATCAATGGGAAGCATCATGCCTATTTTTCTTACATGAGGCACAAACCAAATCCCCTTTGGGAGTGCTCTGAATTGAATGCAATTGCTGTTGCTTCTGAGTTCCCAAACTCTACAAACACCTTTTGAACGGATTACCCAACCGGTCACAAAAATTGCACACCTCCTTACTTCTTTTCTTCGAAGCAGGAAAAGACTCCCGAGGGTTCTTACCATCTTCGGGCTTCCTCTTGTCCTTCCTCATTTTCTTTCCTCGATTCTTGGCACTATCAATTTCTTCGACCTTTAGGACAGCTTCTACTGCCTCAACATAGTTCTCAGATCCATTAGCGCTAGCCAACTGCTGGATGTCACTCCTAAGACCACCCAAAAATCGATTAACTCTGTTAGCTTCAGAAGCAACCAAATTCGGGGCAAACCTGCTCAACTTGCTGAACTCAACCTCATACTCACTGAATGTGAGTTGTCTTTGCTTCAGGTGCTTGAAGTTGTTCATCAAGCAGTCTCGCTCAACCAACGATAGAAACTTATTCAACAATAACTCCTTGAAGGATTCCCATGAGCATCCATCTATGAGGTTCTACTTCTCTCTCAACCACTAGCTCTTGGCAACTCCCTTAAGATGGTAAGAGACGACCATCACTCTCTGGTCTGAATAAATCCCTGAGTATGAGAACATCTCCTCGATCGTGATAATCCAATCATCCAATGCCATGAAATCGGCCCTACAGTCATAGGTAGGAGGTTCTAGTCGCTAAAAATGCGTGATAAAATTCATCTCTAGTGGAAGTAGAACTGGATACACCAAAGAAGCAGGAGGAACCGGAACAGCTTGACCTACAACAGGGTCCTGCACTCTAGGTTGATGTACAAAAATTACAATCAATAGTGCCTGGATCTACGATTGCAGCTCCACCATCTGCCTAGACAGAGCCTCATTGCTCTATCGCAATCCCTCAATAATAGCTTCACTCTGCGCACTAGACGACTCTCTCTCAGATTAGGGAGTCAACCTCATTGTAACACTCTTAGGCGGCATCCTAAGAATACAACGAACAACCAATCAAAACCTAGCTTAACTGCTAAAAAGACACAATTTAGATCAGACTATACATGTATAGATACTTGCTCATGCTGCTAACTTGCTCTAGGATTGTCATAAATGATGTCATTCTTAAACTTAGAATGATATACCGCCATCCTATTGACTCATGTGCGTAAACCAAGAATGCATGAATTCTTATTCTTTTTACTTTAAATCCATATGTGTACGTATGTCATCATGTAAATCTTAGCTCGGCACTTGTGCTAATACTATGTTATGTCATGCATGTTGTGCTATGCAATCTAATAAAGTCCTTAAAGCATGTTATGAGTGTCGTACACATGAAATATTATCCATCTCATACTACATAATATCACATGTAACGAAAAAGTAAAATCTAATGTGCATTCATGTGATGATTTTTATGCATCCCATACTACATAACAGTCACATGTTGCTCCATATGAAGATCCATATACAAACACATATAATGCATCCCATTCTACATAATATGCCCCATATACTTCTTGTCATGCTTATGAGTGTAGTGTTTATGCTTCAGCCAAGACTTACTGATGACACATCAGTGTGTATATGAAATGGAATAAGAAAATCTAAAACTAACCAGAGATAGTCGTTCGACCAATTGTCAAACAACCTCCCTCTGATACCAACTGTCACAACCCGCATTTTCTCCGCCTTTAAATGATATATCAGAGTAAGAGAAAACACGCGTCATGATGCCACACCGTACAAGGTATAACTACAAACGCTCATGCAAGAACTCAAACCTAACATATTATAAGAAATCCTCAAGTTTGTTATGAAGAGAGCTGTAATTTAAGTTAAGTTTTAATGGTCGTATCCCTCGGCTTAGTGGATCAACTAGTCCATAAGTGACAATATGAATATACACTGTAGAAAATACTTTGCTTATATGGTTAACATCCTACATGAGCATAAACGTCCAAGCAGGACAACTCATGGTATGCATACTTCTAGGTTTAATATAAGTATAGAAATAGCTTTTACGTTAGTTAAAATATAGTGACTTTGGTTTACAGTAATGCTATGCATGAGATAGTCAAAATGATACTTTTTTACTTTAAAATAACTAACATGCAATCCTACCATAAAATCTTCACAGAGAATAAGAAAATCGAACCAGTCATCAAGAAATAGACTAGGCAGCTAGCAAGTAACTTAACAATATAAAAACTTTGGTGGGCATCAACAACCTGACACGAACCCACCCAAAGGAACGTGTATGTATGAACCATATAATAAAACAATAATACTACCTCATAATGATGAGGAAAAGACAATTGCAATGAATACAGAACACCACCAACCACCAACCCTAGCCGCTCAACCGGCTACTGCTCCAAACCTGAGGCATTCCAAAGAAATGAATACCTCACCAAGAAAATACAAGTGGCAAATAAAAGATTAACTTCAAATGAAAACAGGGGGGGGGGGTCAAAGGGTTACCAACCCAAACAAGAAAGCTGCCAAACCACAACAAATGAGGAATAAAATAGTTATGATTTATTAACTTAAAAAGTCCAAGAGTAAGGAAATTGCACCTAGTGCGAAATGAAGTCAAGCTTCAAGAAAATCTGTAAGAGTAAGAAAAAAGATATATGTCTAAATAATGAGAATTAAGAGACTAAACAACTCTAAATACGCGAATCATTAACACATGTGAAAATGGTTCTGAGTCGGTGGCCACAATGTACAACACGAACTAACAGACCCAAACATCTCGAGAAGGCACTGCAGTGGTTGCAACAAGGTCCAACACAACCCAACAGTCCAAACATCTCAAAAAGGCATTGTGGTCGTGGCAAAAAGTTCAGACATAACCGAATAGTCCATGAGAAAAACACCCAAAAAACCACCAAGTGTAATGATTTACGAGCCGACCCTAGGTCGGTGGCCATTTATCCACTGCCAACCATGGGCCACACCTAAACATCCATAAACATCTATAAAACCCCAACAAAAACACAGGGCTTCTCCATTGACAAGAAGGAAGAAAATCCCGAAATACACTCTAAGGCCCATACTTGACGAATTGGACTCAATTTGGAGAGAAAAATACTAGTCCATACTTTTTCGTCGAGTATACTCAACGAGTACAGTAGATATACGACGAACTATACTTTGTCAAAATCCATTGTCTTAACGATACTCAATAATTTGGCGTAATTACCTTGATACTCGACGAATCGGCGAAATTAACTAAGATACTCGACGAATCAGCAAAATTAACTAAGTCCACGGAAATTCGTCGAGTATACTCGACGCCTTGTTAAGTTCAAATAGCGTCAGGACTTAACTCAATGATTTTACTTCACTCAACGCCTTCACTCAACACTCTCGACGCCAACTGAAAATACTCGACGAATTCGTCAAGATTACACAATGCTTTTGACTTAGCCTCACCGACACTATACGCTCTCGACGCCAAAACCATATCACTCAACGTCAAGCATATTACTCGAAAAAATCAACGCTTAATACTCAACTAATGTAGAATCACTCAACGCTGAGACTAACACTCGACTAATTCATCGGGATTACTCAATTAATCTGACTTAGACTCACAGATCACTCGGTGCTCTCGACGCCAACTAACATTCACTCAATGCCAAGGATGATATTCGAATAATTGGTCGTGAATACTTGACGAATTTTCCTTAGTCTCAAGGATCACTCAACGCTAAGAGCGATTCAGTCAACACACTCAATGCTAAGGCTATACTCAACGGCAAAGGCTAATACTCGGCGAATTCGTCAAGACTACTCGACGAATTTGACTTCACTCAACTCTTAAACTATTCGACGAATAGACTTAATCCAAGACCCATGCTTGAAAAATTTTACTCAGGCTGAACCCACCATACTCGATGAATCTATAAACCTAATCTAAAGGCCATATTCAACGAATTTATCTTTACTTACACAGTTATATATGACGAAATTACCTTAGGCTAATAGTCCTAACTATCATACACTCGATGGGTTGTCTTAGACTAACAGTCATATACGACGAAATTTCTTTAACTTGGCTGGAAATCCTACAATACTCGGCAGATCAAACTTGACCGATCCCTACACTACTCCTAATTCTAAGGAGGGAAGAAAAACAACAAAGAATTACACAAAAAAAGACTTGGCATGGAGAAGAAATTACCACTTGCCTCTAACTCCAGAAATCTGGCCACACCAGCGCCATTCCTCACGAATCCGGCCGCAAAAACACCTTGGCTACACTTCCTAAAATTTTTTGAGGAAAAAGAGGGTAAAAACCGAATAACTTAACTTCCAAAATTTCAAGAAACAGGAAAACTCACCGCACACACGTAGATCTCGGTGAGAGCAATCCGAATCTACCCTTCGATGATGATTTCCAGCACCAGAGCTCCTTCAATCGACGGTCGAAAGCTTGCAAAGTATGTCGTTCCTCTCTTTCGTAAAACAATTTGATTTCTCGGGAAGAGGACGATGAATATGGTTTCTGTCATATCTTAAGACTATTTATACTTATAATATTTAAATAAAATAATATAATATATTAATATTGCACTAAACGTCCAAATGACTAGAAATTCCAAATCATCTCGAATTTCTACGAAATTCGCACCGAAATTAAATATCAATGCTATGAATCCAACGATTATGTAAAAATCAAAATCCGACAAACCAAACACAGGTAAAAATTTCCCGACATCCAAAACACCAACTATCCCAAAAAGGCTCCACTGAGTTCCAAAACTTTAACGCCCCCGATTTTTCAATATTTGGTTTAATTCATTGTCTGGCGTGTTTATGACGTCAGGGTGTTACGTAGATGCGTTTTCGACATATGCCGTTGTTAGAGCGTCGTTTTAGCTCTTAGGTTTTTCTGCGTGTGGCTTGGTTTAGCCTATTTGTAAGATTCCCTAGCGAGCCGGGTCTATTTTGGTGACTCGGTGGTGCCTCTTTGGGAATTCTTATGTTTTTTTTGTGGAGGTATTTGCCCGAGTTTGGTTTGTCGAATCTAAATTTATACTGCGCCGTTGGGTTCGTAGTGTCGGTAATTAGCTACGGTGTGATTTTCGTAGAAATCCGTGTTGGCGCAAATTTTGGGTCATTTGGACCATTATTTAATAATAAACTATTATTATAATACTTATATTTCTAAGTATAAATAGCCTTATGAATAGAAAAACCCAATTCATCGTCTTCTTCTTAAAACCGTCGGCTGTTATGGGAAGAGCGAGAGCGACGATCTTTTCTAAGCTTTCAGCCACCGATTTTTGGAGTGTTGGTGCTCGAAATCGTCGTTGGAGGGTAGATCCGGATAGCTCTCACCTAGATCTACTTTTCTACGACAAGATTTTCCCATTTCGTGAAATTTTGGGTATTAAGGATTTTGTTTTGACCCTCTTTCATCCTGAAAAGTTTCAGGAAGTGTTGCTTAGGATGTTTTCGGCCAGTTCCGTGAGGAGGAGTGTCGGTGTTGGCAAGTTCGGCAAGGTTTAAGGCAAGTGGTGGTTTTCCCCTTGCTTGTTCTCTATTCCTTTTATTTTGATTCTATCTCTGTATAGAAATTGAGATTTGCATAGGGTTTGGCCATATAATTTCCGGTCATGGGCCATTTAAATAATTGTTTGTCTACACAAATTCATTGAGGGTTGGACCCACTGTTAATCTAGTCCTTGATCTATCAAATATTTATGATTTGGGTATTACTCATGGCTAAGATCATCATCATAGTCCGGAAGAAGAAGAGGAAAGAAATTTGATTCTTGTAATTTTTACTATTAAGCTTTATCCCTCATGCCCCCTCCTTTTTCTAGATAAAATGATCTATGGTTGTGTGAATTAAGGGAAGTAGAAGTCTGTATCCTTTCTTATACAAAAATGGGGATTTGGGTAGAGTATGGACATCATTACCTATTGAACATTAGAAGATAGTTGATAAAATTTAGTTGAATGTGGGATTAGTCTGGTTAGGGAAATCTCATCGGGTTTGGCATTTCGCTTAAGTCAAATGTGTCTTATATGGCTGATTAGGCTAAGTCAGAAATTAATCCTTGATGATAGTAGGTTAATTTGTCGAATTTGAGGCTTAGACTTAGGCAATTTCGTCGGGTAGGTTAGGCATTGAGTATAGCCTTAACACTAAAGTTCAGTTTTTAGCCTAAGTCCAAAAGCGTTGAGTGCACTCAAACCGACGTTGAGTGTGTTGAATGGACTCAATTCCTTGCTGAGAGGTCTGCGATGCTAAGTGTAAATGCATTGAGTGCACTCAACGTGGCGTTGAGTGCACTCAACATGGCATTGAGTGTGCTGCATACACTCCACTCCATCAAAATTTGACGCTAAGTCAAATGGCGTTGAGTGTGGTGCATAAACTCAACGCGGCGTTGAGTGTGCTGAGTACACTAAACGCCATCAGGAAAATCTTTGAATCTAAGTTAAAAGCTTTGAGTTCACTCAATGCGGCGTTGAGTGTGCTGAATACACTCAAAAACATCTAGTGAAAGTTCAATCTTAAGTAAAAAAGCATTGAGTGCGTTGAGTGCACTCAACGCAGCGTTGAGTGAGCTGAATACACTCAATGCCATCCTATAAAATTCTGCCTATGTGTGAAAGCATTGAGTGATCGTTATACACTCAATGCAACGTTGAGTGAAGCTAGTTTTGCTGAGTAGTTTGGTCGGTGTCGAGTGCGTTGACTGCACTTGACGCGACGTCGAGTGTACTCGATGCCTTTCCCATAAACTTGGGAAATTTATCCAATTCGACGTATTTCCTCTAATAACATAGTTTTGCTAAGTTTGAATCATCGTGTTTCGGTTGAACAGATCCTGTTTGATTTCTTTGGGTGTTTGGATATAAGGTTGGGTTTGGTTGGATGGTTTTCGTGAATCATTGCACCTGGGTTTGTTTTGGTCTGTTTTTAGACTTTTGGGTTGTGTTGGACCAGATGGCCAACACTGTAGTGCCGTTTTGAGACGTTTGGGTCTGTTAGTTTGGTTTGGACAGTTTGGTCCCGACTCTTACCTGGTTTTTTTACTAGTGTTAATGATTCACATATTGGTGAGAGTTTAGTCTCATTTTCTTCCTCTTATGGTTAGGATTATGCTATATCTACCTACTCTCGCAGATGTTCTCGGAGCATGACTCCGTTCGCACTTGGTGCAAATTTTTTTACCTTTGAATATTATAAGTTAACTCTTTCTTTATTGGCTTCTAGTTAGTTTATTGTGTTTTGACAGCTATTTTGGGTTGGGTTGGTAATCTTACAACTCCTTTTGTTTTCTGACATGTTTGTTGCCAATTATTTATTTTCTTGCTGAGGTATTCTTTCCTTGTGAATGCCTCAGGTTCAGGGCAGTAGCCGGTTGAGCGGCTAGGTTGGTGTTGCTAGTGGACTTCTATGTTGTATAGGTCTTCCTACTATTGTGAGGTAGTTTTGTTGTTTTCTTGTTAGTACAGACATACATGCTCACCAGTGGGTTCGTGTCTTGTTGTTGATGCCCACTGGTTGTTTTCTTTTTGAAATGCTAATTACTTTGCTAAGCTGCTAGTTTGCCTATTTTGTGGTTGTTTTACTTGTTCTCTAGAAATGTTTTATGCTAGGTTGCATGTTAGATATTTGAACTTATAAAAACATTACTACTAGTATTATATACATGTCATCCTTCTAAAAAAAAAATCATTATCTTCAAGCTAACGTAAAGACTATTTTCATATTTATAATAAACCTAGAGTCTTTCATACCAAGAGTTTTCCTTTTGTGATGTTTATATCCATGTAGGGTGTTAATCAACATAACCAAATTATTTCCCGCTGCGTATTAGTATAATTTTCTAGTGGACTAGTTGATCCACTGTGCCGAGGGATACGACTATCTAAACTTAAACTAGTTTTTGATTAATAACTTATGGATTTCATATAAACTATAGAGTTTGGAGTCTTGCCTGAGCACCGGTAGTTATCGCCTTCACGACATGACATCACAATGTGTATTTTCTCTTACTCAAATATAATTTTAATACTTATAAAATACAGGTTGTGACAGTTGGTATCAGAGGGATAGGTTGTTAGACAATTGGTCGAGCAACCGTCTCTAGTTAGTATTAGTTGTCTAGTGTCCTTTCATGCACACACCAATGTGTCATCAATACGTCTTGGCTGAAGCACGAATACTACACTCATAAGCATGATAAGAAGTATACATGAAATATTATATATTATGAGATGCATAATATGTGTTTGTATATGGATCCATCATATGTAGCAACATGTGACGGTTATGTAGTATGAGATGCATACCCACCATCATATGGGTGCCCATTAGCACGTTTTCTTTTTTTGTTGCATGCGATGTTATGTAGTATGGGATGCATAACATTTCATGTGTACGCCGCTCATAATATGCATTAAGGCCTTTTTAGATTGCATAGCATAACATGCATGACATAACATTGCATCAGCACACGTGCCAAGCTAAAGATTTACATGATGGCATATGTATACACGTGGTTTTAAAGTAAAAGGAATGAAAATTCATGCATTTATGGTCTGTGCACATGAGTTAATCGGATGATGGTATATCATCCTAGGTTTAGGCATTTAATCATTTATAAAATTCCCAGAGCAAGTTAGCAACATGAGCAAGTCTTATGTATTTTTTTGTTTGTACTAGGTTGTTTGGTTCTAGCGGTTAAGCTAGGTTTTGATTAGTTGTTTATTGTGTTATTAGAATGTCGAGATGACCTACGATGAGATCGACTCCGATGTCAGAGGGCGAGTCATTTGGTGCTCAGAATGAGACCGTGATAGAAGAATTGTGACCGAGCAATGAAGCTTTATCTAGGCAAATGTTGGAGGTATAGTCGCGGATCCAAGCCTTGTTGACTGTCGTTGCAGGATAGCTGCTTAGAGTTCGGGACCCTGTTGTGGGTCAAGGTGTTCCAGTTCCTCCTGCTCCTCTGGTTCCCCCAATTATGCTGCCACTAGACATGAATTTCATCTCGCATTTCCAGCGATTAGGACCGTCAACCGATGATGGTAGGGCAGACTTCATGGCTTTGGACGACTGTATTTTAGCCATCGAGGAGTTATTTTCGTACTCGGGAGTTTTTGTCGACCAGAGATTGATGGTCACTATTTATCAGCTCAAGGGACTTGCAAAGAGCTGGTGGCTGAGGGAAAAGGAGAACTTGGAGGATTGATGTTCATGGGAAGTCTTCAAGGAGCTTTTGTTGAAGAAGTTTCTGCCGTCGGTCGAGCGAGACCATTTGTTGAATGATTTCTTGCACTTAAAGAAGAGGCATCTCATGGTGAGTGAGTATGAGGTGGATTTTAGAAAGCTGAGCCAGTTTGCCCCAGATTTAGTTATTTCTGAGGCTAGTAGAGTTAAACGTTTCCTGGGTGGTTTAAGGAGTGACATCCAACAGCTAGAAAATGCTTATGGATCAAAAACCTATGCTAAAGAAGTAGAAGCTGCTCTGAAGGTCAAAGCGATCCAGGGTGATCCAAAAAGAGATTTGGTTTGTACTTCGTGCAAATGGAAGGGGCACGATATTTCCTATTGTTCGGATTATAATAGAGTCTGCTTTCAATGCGGATAGAAAGGCCATTTCAAGTCAAAATGCCCGCAGTCTCAGCCCGCACTACAGCTAGTTCTGCTTTGGGCTTTGCCACCGCCACAACTTTTGGATAAAGGAAAGGGAAAGCTGAACGTGGTATCTTTAAAGGAAGCGCAGATGTGTACTCAAGTTATCTCAGGTTAGATCCTAATCTAGTTTTATCTTTTTAGCTTGTAGTTATAGTTTCAATGTTCGTTCCCTTTGTTGTGTATGCGTTTTTATAGGAAAGTTTAAGGTAAAGAACTGCTGTGCACGTGTTCTTTTTGATTCTGGTGCTACCCACTCTTTTGTGGCTAGGGCTCTCATAGAGCAACATCGTTTGACTCTCGATCGGGTTGGTGACGCGTTTACTATCAAGTTTCCTTCTAGTGATTCTATGGTATCAGACCAAGGTATTCAAAGTTGTCCGATTCTGTTAGGTGATTTTCTAGCAGTGGCTGATTTGAAGATGATTTACTTCGAAGATTTTGATGTGATCTTGGGCATGGACTGGTTGTCCAGATATGATGTTGTTATCAAGTGCAAGGTTAAGCGCTTGGACTTCAAGATGGCCAACGGTCAACCCAGGAGTGTTTATGGCTATCTGCGCAAGGTTTCTCCGATCATTTTTGCAGTATGTGCTTGGAAGCTTTTAGATTCTGACTATTTTACTTGTTTGGTTTCAGTTTTTGAAACCAAGGTTGTTTTGCCGCATTTGGAAGAGATCCCCGTGGTGCGTGAGTTTCCTGATATATTCCCTAGTAATCTTCCCGGTCTTCCACCTGATAGAGATGTGGAGTTTATGATAGATTTAGAGCCGGGTACCCATCCTATTACTAAAGTACGTACCAAATGGCCCCTCGTGAGCTGGAGGAGTTGCGTACCCAGCTAGATGATTTATTGCAAAGCTGACTTATTAGGCCGAGTTCTTCACCTCGGGGAGCCCCCATGCTGTTTGTAAAGAAAAAGGATGGATTAATGAGGCTTTGCATTGATTATAGAGAATTGAATAAGGTCACCATCAAGAACAGATATCCTTTACCGAGGATTGATGATTTATTTGATCATTTGCGTGGTAGCTCAGTGTTTTCAAAGATTGATCTTCGTTCGGGATACCACCAGTTAAGGATTCGTGAGACGGATATTCCACGGACAACTTTTCATTCCCGACATGGACATTTTGAGTTCTTAGTGATGTCTATTGGTTTGACCAATGCACCTTCTGCCTTTATGGATATGATGAACAGAGTGTTCAAGGATTGTTTTAGACCATTTTGTGGTCGTATTTATAGACGATGTTCTAGTTTATTCCCGTAGTGCTGATGAGCATGACCAGCACTTGCGTTTAGTTTTGTCTGCTTTGAGGGACCATAAGCTTTTTGCTAAGCTGAGCAAGTGTGAGTTTTGGTTGCCTCAGGTTTCTTTCTTGGGTCATGTGGTAAATAAAGATTGAATTTCAGTTGACCCTGAGAATATAGTTGCTGTTATAGATTGGAATAGGCCTGTCACTCCCAAGGAGATAAGGAGCTTCCTAGGGTTGCCTGGCTATTATAAAAGGTTTATATAGGGTTTCTCTACGTTGTCCGCGTCACTGACTAAACTGACGCAGAATAACGCAGCTTTCATTTCGAGCGATAAGTGCGGGGAAGCTTTTCTGGAATTGAAGAGGAGATTGTGCACTGCTCTGGTGTTGACCCTGCCTACGGAAGGAATAGAATATACCGTATATGTTGATGCATCGCATGTTGGCCTTGGTTGTGTGCTGATGCAAGAAGGAAAGGTAATTGTGTATGGGTTGAGATTGTTAAAGATTCATGAAAAGAATTACCCTACGCATGATTTGGAGTTCGCAGCTATAATTTATGCACTAAAATTGTGGAGGCGTCTATTGTATGGTGCGTTGTATCAGATTTACACCGATCATAAAAGTTTAAAATATGTTTTCACTCAAAGGGAGTTGAATCTGCGCCAGCGAAGATGGCTAGAGTATGTTGCTGATTATGATGTTGAGATCTAATACCATCCGGGCAATATTGTAGCAATGCCTTGAGTAGGAAGACAGCTAAGATTTGTAATCTTTTTGTGGAATCACTGGTAAAGGAATTTGTCTTGATGGGAATTTATGTTGGAAGTTATGACTCGTCAAGTAGTTTGGTTGTAGCAGAGCCTTCTTAGATTACACTTACGAGGCTACATCAGAAGGATGACCCGGACTTGCTGCACCTTTATCTTAGAAACTAGAAAGGGGAGTTACCAGATTTTTTGATCGATGACACGGGTACCTTGAAGTACTGCGACAGATTTTGTATCCCTTCTGTTGAGGACATTCGATTTAAGTTGTGCAGCAAGGCACACAGTTCTAGTGTTGCCTACCACCTAGGTTCTACAAAGATGTATCAGAACCTAAAGAAGATTGTCTGGTGGTTTGGAATGAAGGGTGATATAGCCAGATTTGTGTTTGAATGTTTTATATGCAAGCGTGTTAATTCCGATCATAGAAGGCTTGGTGGCAAGTTGACGCCTTTGGATATTCCAAGCTGGAAGTGGGAGAGTATTTCCATGGACTTCATTACCGGCTTACCGAGATCTCCCCAAAGACATGATTCTGTTTGGGTGATAGTAGATCGAGCGATGAAGTGTGCTCTCTTCGTGCCATTTAAGATTGGCTACTCCACGAAGAATATAGCCGAATTATATTTAGATAAATTCATCAGATCGCATTGAGTACCGGTTAACATTGTATCAGATCGAGACTCCAGATTTACTTCTCGCTTTTGGAAAGGCTTACAAGAAGGGTTGGGTACCGATTTGAGGTACTCCACTGCTTATCATCCGCTGACTAATGGTCAAACGGAGAGAGAGAATCAAATTGTAGAGGAAATGATCAGATGTTATATTTTGGACCACGGAGAAGCGTGGTATGAGCGACTCAGATTAATGGAGTTTGCTTATAATAATAGCTATGAAGAAAGTTTGCAGATGACCCCATTTGTGGCCTTGTATGGGAGGGGATGCAGAACTCCATTATTTTGGGCCGAGGTTGGTGAGAGACTGTTGATGGGTCCTGAAGCGTTAGAAGAAATGGATATTTCTGCGAAGTATATCAGAGAAAAGCTCCGTATAGCTCAGGAGCATTATGAGAAGAATGCTAATCTTCTGAGGAATGATTTGGAGTTTGCGGTTGGGTACCTGTTTTTTCTAAAGGTTTCCTCAATGTCTGATGTTAAGAGATTTTGAAAGAATCATAAGTTAGACCCGAGGTATGTGGGACCTTTTAAGGTTGTTGAGCGTATTGGTGTATCAGCTTATAGGCTGGATTTGCCCGCAAATTTTCCTAGTGTGCATGACGTGTTTTACGTGGGCCAGTTGCGGAAATGTGTGCTCAGCGAACGACAGATTCTTGATGTTATGCCCCAGTTGAAGCCTAATCTTTCCTATGTTGAGATGTCTGTCCGCATTCTGGATACTCAAGATCGATTTTTGCGGAGGGAAACCATACAATTGGTTAAAGTTTTATGGTGAAACTAAGACGTGGAAAGCGCCACTTGGGAGTTGGAGTCAGCTATGAGGGGGTCTCATCCTCATCTATTCTCCTAGTTGATTGGTATGTAATCTTTTCAATAACCCTTGGTTATTTCTTTTTCTTTTGTAATAGAGGTTTTGTGCGTAATGTTTCGGGACGAAACTTTCTTTTAGGGGGAGTGGCTGTAACGCCCCCAATTTTTTGATATTTGGTTTAATTCATTATCTGGCGTGTTTATGACATCAGGGCGTTACGTTGATGCGTTTTCGGCATATGCTGTTGTTATAGCGTGGCTTTAGCTCTTAGGTTTTTCTGTGTGTGGCTGGGTTTAGCCTATTTGCAAGATTTCCTAGCGAGCCGGGTCTATTTTGGTGACTCGGTGGAGCCTCTTTAGGAATGCTTTTGTTTTGGCTTCAGGATGTGTTTGCCCGAGTTTGGTTCATCGAATTTTAATTTTGACTGCGTCATTGGGTTCGTAGCATTAGTAATTAGCAACAGTGTGATTTTCGTAGAAATCCGTGTTGGCGCGAATTTTGGGTCATTTGGACCATTATTTAATAATAAACTATTATTATAATACTTATATTTCTAAGTATAAATAGCCTTGTGAATAGACAAACCATATTCATCATCTTATTCTTGAAACCGTCGTTTGTTACGGAAAGAGCGAGAGCGGCAGTCTTTTCTAAGCTTTCAGACACAGATTTCTAGAGTGTTGGTGCTCGAAATCGTTGTTAGAGGGTAGATCAGGATAGCTCTCACCTAAATATACGTTTCTACGATAAGATTTTTCCATTTCATGAAATTTTTGGTGTTAGGGATTTTGTTTTGACCCTCTTTCATCCTAAAAAATTTCAGGAAGTGTTGCTTAGGTGGATTTCGGCCAGTTCCGTGAGGAGGCGTGCTGGTTTTGCCAAGTTCGGCAAAGTTTAAGGCAAGTGGTGGTTTCCCCTTGCTTGTTCTCTATTCCTTTTATTTTGATTCTCTCCCTGTACAGAAATTGAGATTTGCATAGGGTTTGGCCATATAATTTCCGGCCATGGGCCATCCGTCTAAACAATTGTTAGTTTAGGCAAATTCGTTGAGGGTCGGACTGACTTTTAATCTAGTCCTAGATCTGTCAAATATTTATGATTTGGGTATTAGTCATGGACGAGATCTTCATCATAGTCGGGAAGAAGAAGAGGAAGTAAATCTTATTCTTGTCATTTTTACTGTTAAGCTTTGTCCCTCATGCCCCTTCTTTTTCAAGATAAAATGATCTATGGTTGGTGTGAATTAAGTGAAGTAGAAGTCTATATCCTTTCTTGTATGAAAATGGGGATTTGGGTAGAGTATGGCCATCGTGACCTATTGAACAGTAGAAGATAGTTGAGAAAATTTAGTTGAATGTGGGATTAGTCTGGTTAGGGAAATCTCATCGGGTTTGGCATTTTTCTTAAGTCAAATGTGTCTTATATGGCTAATTAGGCTAAGTCAGAAATTAATCCTTGATGACAGTAAGTTAATTCATCAAATTTGAGGCTTAGACTTAGGAAATTTCGTCGGGCAGGTTAGGCGTTGAGTATATCCTTAGCACTAAAGTTCAGATTTTAGCCAAAGTCCAAAAGCGTTTAGTGCATTGAGTGCACTCAAAGTTACGTTGATTGTGTTGAATGCACTCAACGCCTTGCTGAGAGGTCTGCGATGCTAAGTGTAAAAGCATTTAGTGCATTGAGTGCACTCAACGTGCCGTTGAGTGTGTTGCATACACTCAATTCCATCAGAATTTAACACTAAGTCAAAAGGTGTTGAGTGTGCTGCATACACTCAACGTGACGTTGAATGTGCTGAATACTCTCAACGCCATCAGGAAAATATTTGAATCTGACTTAAAAGAATTGAGTGCACTCAATGCGGCGTTGAGTGAGCTGAATACACTCAATGCCATCCAGTGAAAGTTCAGTTTTAAGTTAAAAAGCATTGAGTGCATTGAGTACACTCAACGCGGCGTTGAGTGAGCTGAATACACTCAACGCCGTCCTGTAAAATTCTGCCTACGTGGAAAGTGTTGAGTGAGTGTTATACACTCAACGCGGCGTTGAGTGAAGCTAGTTTTGCTGAGTAATCTTGTCGGCATCGAGTGTATTGACTGCACTCGACGCAGCGTCGAGTGTACTCGACGCCTTTCCCGTAAACTTGGGGAATTTCTCCAATTCGACATATTTCCTCTAATAGCAAAGTTTTGCTAAGTTTGAATCATTGTGTTTCGGTTGAATCCATCCAGTTTGAGTTCTATGGGTGTTTGGATATAAGGTTGGGTTTTGTTGGCTTGTTTTTATGAATCATTGCACCTGGGTATGTTTTGGTCTATTTTTTGATTGTTGGGTTGTGTTGGACCAGATGGCCACCACCGCGGTGCTTTTTTGAGATGTTTGGGTATGTTAGTTCGGTTTGGACAGTTTAGTCCTGACTCTGACCTGGTTGTTTTACTAGTGTTAATGATTCACGTATTTGTGAGATTTTAGTCACATTTTCGTCCTCTTATGGTTAGGCTTATGCTATATCTTCCTACTCTCGCAGATGTTCTCGGAGCATGACTCCGTTCGCACTTGGTGCAAATTTGTTTACCTTTGAATATTATAAGTTAACTTTTTCTTTATTGGCTTCTAGTTTGTTTACTGTGTTTTGACAGCTATTCTTTGTTGGGTTGGTAATCTTACTACCCCTTTTGTTCACTGACAAGTTTGTTGCCACTTGTTTATTTTCTTGCTGAGGTATTCTTTTCTTGTGAATGTCTCAGGTTCAGGGCAGTAACTAGTTGAGCGACTTGGTTGGTGTTGCTAGTAGACTACTGTATTGTAGAGGTCTTTCTCAGTATTGTGAGGTTGTTTTGTTGTTTTCTTTTTAGTATAGACATACATGCTCACCAGTTGGTTCATGTCAGGTTGTTGATGCCCACTGGTGGTTTTCTTTTAGAAATGTTAATTACTTGGCTAAGCTCCTAGTTTGCCTATTTTGTGGTTGTTTTACTTGTTCTTTAGGAATGTTTTATGCTAGGTTGCATGTTAGATTTTTAACTTAAAAAAAGCATTACTACTAGTATTACATACATGTCATCCTTCTAAAACCAAAATCACTATCTTCTAGCTAACGTAAAAACTAATTTCATACTTATACTAAACCTAGAGTCTTACACACCATGAGTTGTCCTTTGGGGATGTTTATGCCCATGTAAGGTGTTAATCAACATAATCAAAGTATTTTCCACAACATAATCAAAGTATTTTCCACAACATAATCAAAGTATTTTCCACAACGTATAACTATTATTTTCTTGTGGACTAGTTGATCTACTGTGCCGAAAGATATGACTATCTAAACTTAAACTTTTTTTGATTAATAACTTATGGATTTCATATAAACTACAGTTATCTTCTGCACGATGTGGCATCACGACGCGTATTTTCTCTTACAATGATATAACTTAAATGTTGAGAAAATGCGGGTTGTCATAAAAACATACCCGGCTCGCAAGGGATATCTCAAAAAAACACTAGAAATTAGCCATGCTAATATTCTAAGTCAAAACCTCAGATACCAAATGATCAAAAGTCACGCTCCAGCAATGGTGCCTATCAACTATGCGTCAACGTAATGCCCTGACGTCAAAAATACGCCACTAAAGAAATTAAAGAAAATATCAAAAAATCAGGTGCGTTACAATAGGGCCTGATGCGATGATACCCTCTCTTCCTTCGGTGATTGATGTGAGCTGTGAGCATTATGTTATAGCCTTCGAGTAATTTTGTTGTACTCTGATATTAATGGAACTGATGTAGTTCCTTATTATTGATGTACTGTGTTGGACATTTACTTATTTTGATATATAACTTCTGTGATTTTATTTTGGTTGGGTTGACATTTTTGATATCAAAGATTAGCCGACAGAATAGGAGACTTGTGGTACAGATTAGCCTGTGTGCTCATGCTACTGCAAGGAGGATGTTCTGGGCATTAAACTTCCCTCGACCGCGTCTTATGTTCTTGGAGGGGTTTTTTACAATTTATATCAGCTTGCATGAACCTACGATAAAGAAGTGATCGAACATGGCATTACCCCCGCTCTATTATTCAGTTTGCGGACAAACTGAACTAGGGCAAGCAGTGGTATTTCCATTTGTGATTCCCACTAAGTATGTTCACCCGTTACCCTACATTTAGCCAACCTGACCCAAAATTCATGTTTTGTATGTAGATTCTGGTACAAACAGAGCCGACGATAGGAATTCCTGTTCCTCCGATCCTTACTCCATTCCAACAATCGGAGTTAGGGAAGACCCAAACTGCAATCTTGGATGCCTTCAGGTCTCAGCAGGCCTAAGTGGAGCAACAAGCCCCATGTTCAAATTAGCTGAGTACCTTTTGAGCTCTTTCTCCACGAGTTTACCATGGGACTGAATAAGCTATTGGTGTAGAGGAATGGTTGGATGTTATGCATGAATTGATGGGAGAAATCAGATGTCCAGCCAGTATGGTCGTTAACTTAGCTGTATCCATCTAGGAATCACACGCAAAGAGGTGGTTATAACACCCCTGATTTTTTGATGTTTGTTTTAAATTTCCTTAGTTATGAAATAATGATGTTAGGGTGTTACGTTGATGCATATTTAACGGGCGCCGTTGTTGGAGCATGATTTTGCTCATCGGAATCCGAGATTTTGACTCGGTGGATTTTTTGGTAGGTAAATGGTGGTTGTAACTTCGGGGAATTTTAACCCGAGTTTGGTTTGTCGAATCTTAATTTTGACTTTGCCGTTGGATTTGTAGTATTGATATTTAGCCTCGATGCAAATTCGAGTTTTTGGTCATTTGAACGTGTAATTATTAATAATAATAATAATATTATATATATATATAATCTTGTACATTATAGTGAAACCCTATTCATCATCTCTCCCAAGTCATCGGGCCGAATTGCGGGAGAAAGTAAGCGACGGACATCGCGAAGCCTTTGGCCACAGACTATAGGAGTTTTGGTGCACAAAATCGTCGGCGGAGGGTAGATTCAAAAAGCTCTCGCCGAGATCTTCGCGTGCACGGTATGTTTTCCTCGTTTCTTAGATTTTTGGCATTAGGGTTTTTGACCTTGACTCTTTTTTGCCCCCAAAAGTTTCAGGAATTATGGCCGAGGAGTTTTTGCGGCCGATCTTTGTTGCGGAGCCCTCGTGAGGCCGGGTTTTGGAAGATTTGAGGCAAGTGGTGATTTCTTCCCCTTGCTATGTTCTCGTTCGTATTACCTTTCTTTCTTTCCTCCTTCGTCCTTAGAAGGTTGGAGTAGTGTAGGGTTTGGTTTGGTTAGAATCTGCCTGGTAGTGTAGGAGATTGACTGACAAAAATTCATCAAATATGCAAGAGTTAGCATGAGTATAATTCGATGGATAAGGGTTGAGACTGGTTAAGTCAAATTTGTCGAGTATTCCTGAGAGGTTAAGTCCTTTTCATCGAGTATCTATTGGTTAAGTCAAATTTGTCGAGTGATTAGCCTTTGGCATCGAGAGAGTCGAGTAATTAGCCTTTGGCACCGAGAGCATCGAGTGATTGGCCTTTGGAGTCGAGAGCATCGAGTGATTAGCCTTTGGCGTCGAGTGTGTCGAGCATTTATGAGAAGCTAAGTCTTTTCGTCGAGTCATGCCTTTGGTGTCAAGAGCGTTGAGTATAACTGCTTTAGCATCGAGTGTTTTGAGTATAACTGCTTTGGTGTCGAGTGCTTTGAGTATAACTGTCTTGGCGTCGAGTTATTTGAGTGAAATTTCCTTTGGCATCGAGTATGTTGAGTGAACTCAGCTAGGCGTTGAGTGAAGTAAAGTTTGTTGAGTTAAGTCTTGGCGTTGAGTGAAGTCTTTTTCGTTGAGAATCTCAATTTATTAAGTCTGACTTAAATTTGTAGAGTATCCGGGGATTCGTTGAGTAAAATTCATCGGATATTGTTAAGTATTAAATTTTGCTAAGTTTATTCGTCGAGTTTAGCCGACGAACTGAGCCAAAGCGTTGAGTGAACTAAAAATTCATCGAGTATTATTGACGAATTTCTTGTGGACTTGGATGATTTGCAGCGATTCGTCGAGTATCGCTAAGTTAGCCAAATTTCGCTAAGTACAATTCGTATAGACAAGTAAAGTCTTATCTGGTCAGGCAATCTTGTCTAAAGGAGCAAATCTTACCCGTCAAGGGGTAAGTTTGTTGTATGAATTCCCTTTCCATCAAGGTTATCATTTCAACTAACCTTGTCGTTCTTACTATTATGCCTTTTGCAGTATACACTATGGACTATTTGGGGATGTGGTTGTTCGTGGAATGTACCACCGCCACAGTGACCTATTCTGTGAATATTTGAGACCATCGATGGTTGGGGGAGGTTTCCACCATCACCGGTATGATTCGTGACTGGGTGTGTGGGGAGTTTTCCACCACCGTAGGTGCCGGTTATTCCCAGGTTTTTGGTGTGTCAAGAAATAAGACCACCTTTCCTTGGGCCCTTGTGAGGTTTTAACTGTTCGTGTGTAGGTGGAGAAGGCCACCACCGTATGTACCAGATTTTGCCGGTGTTTATGCTTGCTAAATGATGATCTGGCTAATCTCTTATATATACACTTACTCATATATATGTTTTATAAAGCTTAGATCTTTATCGCAATTGGTGCAACTTCTCATACTTTTACTTTTGAGAACTCTTCATTACTTATTATGTTATGACTTATTTAATGTGATTGGACAGCTATTCTTATATATGGGGTGGTAACTAAAAGTGGGGGTTAGATCTAATATACTCTAGATGGGGGGGGGGTGAATAGAGTATTTGTGAGTAATTAAAATCTTTTGCTGAATAGTATAACTTGTTTATAAACTCAGATGCTATATCACAGCACATCATATTAAACTAATAAAAATCAGAGAATCCTAACAATCACAGGCACAGCAAGAACAAAGGAAAAGGCAACAAGACAACACAAGAATTTTATAGTGGTTCCCCAACCTGGGTAAATCCACTCTTCTACCACCCTGGTAGGAATCCACTAAGGTTTTTGTTCAGGTGACTGCCACCAATGAGCTTTTGGTAAGGTGCTCAAAAACCAAACCTCAAGTCTTTTGGTTAGGAGACTTGCAACCAGGAATTACTTTTAAAGAGAGTAGAGAACCCTTTTTATAGAGAGGGGTAGAGAGTGATGATGTCTTCTCTTTCTCAAGTATTCAACTGAGAAGACTCTGTGGATTTGATGGTGGCAAAAGCTCCCCCTAAAATACTGAATTTATTCAGGGTGAAAGGAACTTTGATTCAGGGTGATAGGCCTTCAAGATTTTAACTTCAACCAGAAGAACTTCAGAAACTCTTTGACAGATGCAGTAGTTATTGTCGTTTGAAATTTCTTGAGAGGATGACAGAAGAAGAAGACTCTTGATTTAAATGATTGTTCTTATTTTTTTGAAATCTATTCTTCTTCTTGTCTAGCAGATCTTTCTTTCTAGTGCTTTGTTGTCAACAGAGAACGAGAGTAGAGAGAATCCTTATTGCGAGATAATGGTGTTCTACTCTTCCTGACTGGTTTTCTGTATATCAGTATCAGTTGTGTGTTGTCTACACTTTTTTAGGAAGAAGGAGAATCTATATCTTTATATTTTCGATATAAATGTCCATTTGAATTTTGAAATCCTTTCTTCATTCAATGCTGACGGCCAGAGAATATTTTGCATTGATTGATTTCCCCAACTGTCCCTTTGGAAAATTGCAGGTATTAATCCTGATGAAGACCATAATTAATGCTCTTATCTAACGGTAATATTCAAAGAATATTAGAGCATTAATTACTCAGGAATCATTGCAATATAATAGGAATAAAAAAGGGAAACAACCAAGTCTGGATTCGTCGACCTGAGTCCATAGTTTGTCGACCTCAGAATGGCTGACTGCTGCTTGACAACTTTCCTATTCTGTGCACCAAGTTCATCGATCTAATGTCCAAGATCGTCGACCTGAGACCTGATAACTGAGATCGTCTAGCTGAGGTCCAAGATCATCGACCTGAGTTTTGATTCTGGACTTAGACTGTTTTCTGGTGCTGAGCGTTGAAACATCATTTTGGCGTTGAGTGTGATGTTCTCTTGTGTTGAGTGTTGAATATTCATTGTGGCGTTGAGTGTGATGTTCTCTGGCATTGAGTTTTGAATCATCATTCTGGCATTGAGTGTGATGTTCTCTGGTGTTGAGTGTTGAAACATCTTATTAGTCGATCTAGGATCAGAGAACCGAGTTCCTCTAGCTGATGTTCTAAGTTTGTCGACCGAAGTTTGACTTAGAAGTATTGTCACTTTGTCCAGAGTTCGTTGATCTGAGGACCAAGTTCGTCGAGCTCAGCTCAGAGAATTGTCTCTGAGTTCGTCGAGCTGAGCACAATTTTCGTCCACCTGAGATCGACGAACATAGAGCTCTTTTTCTAAGTCTTGAATTTTCTCTAAGTCTTGAGTCTCTGGCAGAGTTAGAGGTTGGTCCCTGGCATTGTTGACTCTAAGGACTAGACCTAGACTTTAGGACACAACCATGACCCTTGCTATACATGTTGGGTCATATCCTGACTTAGTAAACCTAGCCCAAATCCAACTAGGGATCCAACAATCTCCCCTTATATGGGTGAGGTCACTAATTATAGACTCAATGATAACAAGAAATGTACAAAGCAAAAAAATATATATATTTGGCAGTGACTGAAATAATATATATGCAGCAAATATATTTATATAGTTAGCTTTGTATCATAGAACACAGTTTTTCAAAAGTATACCATACACATAGGAGTTCAGGTTCTATTTCTTCTGTTTCTCTACTCCTTTGCTCTTATCTCCAGACTGAGTAAAGATGATTTCCCTGTATGGGTTAGCAGCTTCTTTCTTTGACATATACATATCTGCTGCTCCAATCACTATCAGGGTGGAGGTTCTGGGTACTATAGCCTCTGGGTGTATAGCCATGTACTCTGCAGGATCAAACACTTTCTTGCTCACTCGAAGTTTATCCAGCTCTTTTTCTCTGTATGAAGACATAGTTGTGAACTTTATTGGATCTTCACCCTCTTCTCTGGCCTTCTTTATTTGTGATAGACCAATCAACTCTTGGAGCCTAGCCATCCTGAATTTGGGATCAATATCCTGACTAATAGATAATTGATCATCTTGTGGGGGCAGCAGGGTAACAGGCTTGAATTGAGTGGACTGTGCTTGGAAATTTGTTACTTTTTGGGTTTCATCACTCTGAGTATACAAATAATTTGGAGGAGCAGTCTCACTATATTTTCTTTTGGGCTTGTGGGATTCTATATGCCTTCTTTGTTGAGCTTACTGTCTGGGAGGTGAGAACTCTGGTTTCTAATAAACTACCTCCTTTATTTGCTCTGTAGAGCTGATATTACTTTGCTGGTTGCTTCCTTGAGAACGATGTCTAGATGGCCTTTCCTGTCTTTGATATGTACTGGTGAAGGATGTAGACTTGGAAGGTGCATCTGTCCCATGAGAGGTAGTTCCTAAGGCACTGGCAGTAGGAGGAGGAGGACGAGGACCTCTCTTGAATTTCTATGGTGGAGGAGAATATCTTCTGCTCTTCTTCCTTTCCTTTTGTTAATTTTTAGACAGCCTCATCCAAGATGACATACCCTTGTATGGAGTTATGTTCTGCAGAATGTAATAGGGTGTGTCATTTTCTAGATTGGGTTTTGGGGCAGGAGGTGGAGGAGCTTTCCTTTTCTTTGAAACTTTATTCTTCTTTGGGTCCTCATCAGAATCAGAATCATCATCATCATCAGAAGGCTGAGGATTGTCATACATGGCATAAATCTCTCTCAATGTGTCATCAGAAGCTGTTGTCTTTTCTATCTTTGAAGGAACTAGGAGGGAAACTGGAGAACTATGCACATCAATGCTTTGAGCAGCTAATTTATTTTCTTCCTCAATCTCAGCCATGACCAATGCATCTAGGTCAGGTATTGGAGAATCATCCATAATATACACTTGTGCTATAGGGGATGAGATGGTGGGGGAAGAAGCTCTGGGAAGAGGCTCAGGAGATGCAAAAGTGGCTTTGAGCCAAATTTGTGCGGTATATGGAACTATAGCCATAGATGGCTTAGTATTGCCTATTGGTACATCTTCTGCCATAACTTCTTCTTGTACTTCTTCTTCAATAACCTCTTCTGTTGCTATATCTTCTGTTACAACTGATGTGTCCATATCCTTAACATCTGATTCTGCTGGTGCTGCATCTTCTGCTACAACTGGTGCTACTTCTTCATCAAGTATCTCCCCCTGCCTGGTTTCAGGAGGAACTGAAGCCAGTCCCCCAAATGAAGAGGGATCAATAGTTAAAGCAGTAATTTGAGCAGCAAGAGAGGAGATGGAGGCAACAAGAGGAGAGATAGCCTCTGCTATGAGTGTTTTTAGGAGGGGTGTAAGGAGGGTAATGAGTGGGGAGACAAGGGAGGGATCCAAGTGTGGAGAGGTAGATATTGTGGTGGTGGTTGGTTGAGTGGATATGGTAGGTGTTGGGGGAGTTAGTGGTGGAGGTGGATGTGGGATTTGAGTGTGTAGGGGAGAGTCATTTGGAGGAGAGGGAGTGTGTTATGGGGATGATAAAATGTTGAAGGATGGGAGTGATGATATGTTGGTTTTGGGGATATCAACAAGATGATGTGGAAGAGGAGATTGGGGTGGTGAGGGTACAGATGTATCAGGCTGGGGGGATGGAGTATTGGAGGGAATGTTTGTTGGAGAGGCAGGAAGTTGGGATGCTGGAGGTGTAGAGATAGGGACTGTAGTGGTAGTGGAAGGTGGGGTTGGTTGTGTTGCTAGTTGGGATAGAACTTGAGTAGTTGGAGGTGGTGGAGGGGTGGAAGGGATCTCTTCAATGGGGTGGGAGTGCCTGGGACATCCCTTGTACTTTCAGAAGTTCTTGTGGAAGAGGAAGGAGACTTGGTTGGCTTAGTGATTGTCCTCACCCAATTGCTAAACAGAGCACAAGTGAGTCTCTTGCTAGCATGAATGAATATGGTCGGGTAGACCAGTGATTCAGCAGCCTTTTCCTTGAGAAAGATCCCTAGTATCCTTCCAAAGCAGACCTCCTTTTTGTTGTTCTTTCTAATCAGATCAAATAAGATCTGCGCCCAGTTCACTGTCCTTTTATTCACTATAGCACACATGACCAGGAACTGATGCCTGGTGATATAGTCATGTGCAGTGTGCTTCCCTAGCAGCACCTTCCCCACAATGTCGGCAAGAAACTTGTATTTTGCAGACAAATGTTTCTTGAGCAATTTATTGGGGGTTTGTCCCGAATACCCCATCATGCTAAGCATCATGTCAAATTCCTCCGAATTGATATCTAATTCTTCATCACCATTTCTCAATCCAAAAATTTCAGTTAAAACATCGGGGGTAAGAGAAACAGTAGTACCCGTGATTGTTCCAGACATCGTATTGTTCTCTGTAGAAGCCATGTAAACCCATTCCCTGATCTCTGTTCCTGATATCTTCATGTGGGTGGAGAGCAGAGTCTTCAACTGTTGGTCTTCAAGTAACTGTAGAATATTCAGGAAGATGGGGTCTGAGTACTGAAAAGATTCGAAGTCTAGATCGAATCCAGTATCAAACTTCATTGCCACTAGATTTCCTGCGGGAATCGCCATGAAAGTACCTGCAAGAGAAAATGAGGATCAAGTGCAAGAGAACTGAAAGAGCGGGGCAAAGGTCGAAGAAAACATAAATATAAGGTTTTCTGGAATATGAAATGACAAACTCCGTTCCACTAAAATAAGTTGTTCTTCGATCTGAGGTCGACGAAATAATTTGTAGTTAAACAATTCGTCGATCTCAGTCTGAAGGGTTGAAGACATTTCTTTGAGCTCCGTTCAACAAAAATTTTCTGAAGTAGGTTCGTCGATCTCAGGTCGACGAAACTAACTTTACTAACAGGGAGTTCGTCGATCTCAGGTCGACGAAATCTGAAGAGTTATTTGAGTGCAGACAGAAACTAAAATAAGTCTTCTCCATTGATCATTCCAAGCTGATTTACAAAGAATAAGTTATTTCTTTCATCCAAGGGCTTGGTGAAAATATCAGCTTTTTGCAAATCAGTGTAGATATAGACAAGTTTAATTTTGTTTTTGTCTACACACTCTCTAATGAAATGATGCCTAATGTCTATAAGTTTAGTCCTACTTTGATGGACTGGATTTTGTGCTATTGCTATAGCACTTGTGTTATCACATAAGAGAGTTGAATTATTTAAGTTGAACCCATAGTCAAGGAGTTTGTTTTGAATCCATAGCATCTGGGAGCAATAACTACCACCTGCAATATATTCTGTTTCAGCAGTTGATGTTGACATAGATGATTTCTTTTTGCAAAACCAGGACACTAATCTCGTACCAAGGAACTGGCAAGTTACTGAGGTACTCTTTCTGTCTACTCTACATCCAACAAAGTCAGCATCTGAGTATCTAGTTATCTCAAACTCTGACTCAATAGGATACCATAGGCCTAGACTAGGACAACACTTTATATATCTTAAAATCCTTTTTAGAAAATTTAGATGTGATTCTTTAGGGTTCACCTGGAACCTAGCACAAAGGCATGTGACAAACATGATATCAGGTTTGCTAGCTATAAGATATAGTAGGGATTCAACAATGCCCCAATATAATTTCTTATCCACGGGTTTCCCATGTGTATCAGAGTCTATTACAACATTTGTAGCCATAAGTGTTTTCTTTGCTGAGGCATCAGCCATCCCAAACTTCTTAATATGCTATTTCGCATATTTAGCCTGGGAAATGAAGATGCCATCAGGGAGCTGCTTCACTTGGAGACTAAGGAAGTAGGAGAGCTCACCCATGCTACTCATCTCAAATTTTGAATGCATGAGGTCAGAGAACCTCTTGCATAATTTGGGATCAGTAGACCCAAATATAATGTCATCCACATATACTTGTACTAACAAGGTTTGATCCTTATTATGTCTAGTGAACAATGTTTTATCTACAATGCCTCTAATGAATTTATGCTCTATCAAAAAACTAGCTAAAGTCTCATACCAAGCTCTTGGAGCTTGCTTTAGACCATAGAGGGATTTATGCAATTTAAAAACATGATAAGGATGAGTTGGAGAGATGAAACCTTGAGGTTGTTCAACATAAACCTCTTCCTTTAGCACTCCATTCAGAAAGGCACTCTTCACATCCATCTGATAGACTTTGAAATTCTTGTAGGCAGCATAGGCAAGAAATATTCTGATTACCTCCAATCTTGCAACTGGTGCAAATGTTTGGTCATAGTTTATTCCCTCTTCTTGCCTATAACTTTGAGCAACAAGCCTAGCCTTGTTTCTCATAAATACACCTTGGGCATCCAGTTTGTTTCTGTATACCCATTTGGTTCCAATAACTGGGTAGTCTTAGGGTCTTGGAACCAAATCCCAAACTCCACATCTCTCAAACTGGTTGAGTTCCTCTTGCATAACAATGATCTATTGGGGATCTTGCTCAACATCTTTTATGGTTTGAGGTTCAACTTGAGACTTCTGTTCAGTACATAGTTTGTTGTGCTTATAACCTCTGCCAAAAAGGATAGGGCATGTAAGCATCTGCAAGTAATGTTCTTGCAGCTTCAATCAGTGTCCTATTTTTCCTTTCAGCTAACCCATTTTGTTGGGGAATTCTAGGAGCTGAGAAGTAGTGCCTGATACCTTCCTTCTCACAGAACTCATGCATAAGAAGAGACTCAAACTCTGTACCATGATCACTTCTGATCAATGCAACATAAGTAGAGTACTCAACCTGTATGGTCTTGAGAAAATCTCTAAGAACCTTAAAGGTATCTGACTTAGATCTCAGAAAGAACACCCAAGTGAACCTTGAGAAGTCATCCACTATGGCTAAGGTGTAGGATTTCCCTCCCAGGCTTTGTACAGCTATGAGTCCAAAGAGATCCATGTGTAGCAAGTACAATATCCTAGGTGAATCACTTTTATTTACTGATTTAAAACTAGATTTAGTTTGCTTGCCTAGTTGACAAGCCCTACAGAGGCCTTCCTTCTTGTAGGGGCCAGAAGGTAAACCTCTCACAAGGTTGTCTTTAGATAGCCTAGCATTATTTTTCATATTAACATGCCCTAGTCTTTTATGTCATAAATCATTCTGATTACTTATAATGTTAAGTAAGCAGATATCTGAATTTACAGATAGACAATTTACTATATATATGTTTCCTTGTCTATTCCCCATTAAACAGTTTGTTTATCTTTATTTGAAATAATACAGGCAGTTGAGTAGAAGTGTACCCAATAACCTTCATCACATAATTGACTTATGGAGATGAGGTTATGCTTGAGTCCTCTTATATAAGTTACCTTGTTGAATGTGACTGCTCAAATTTTTATTTGTCCATAGCCTTCAGATTGCCTACACTTTGAGTCTCCAAAGATTACCTTTGGTCTAAGCTTGGACTTGTAGTTGAGTAGACTTTCCTTGTTCCAAGTCATGTGCTTGGAGCAACCACTGTCCAGGTACCATACTTGATTTACAGCTGGACAGCTCTTCATCTACAGACAAAACAGTTAGTTGTTCTTGACCCAGGTAACCTTTGGTCCCGGTTGATTTATATAACTGTAACTGGAAATATAAGAGCATTCAAGTTGTTTTTGTAACCTTTAGGATGATATATTCTTGGTGGTATTATCCATTGACTAAAAGGATTATTGTTACTTTTAGAATTTAGGTTTCTGTTGTTAGGATCTGGGTTCAACGATTTCTGGTTGGATCGTCGATCTGAGCTCGACGATGTTGGATGAGATCGTCGATCTCTGCTCGAAGAATGAATGTATTAATCTTTGGGCACCAAAATCATCGATCTCTGGTCGACAAACCATACTGATATCGTAGATCGTAGATCGAAGATTGATTATTACTGAAGTTTGCGTTCAGAGATCGTCATTCTGAGGTCGACGATCTGTTTATGTATCGTCGATCTGAGTTCGACGATAATTGCTGAACATTGTTATTTTTATTATTCTTCTATTTTTTTTAAGTTTGTTTTTAGTTTCAATTTGTTTAAGGACTTCCTTAACCTTATTGACTTGTTAAGTGTTTTTCTTTCCTTTATCAGAAACAAAATTTATAGGTTTAGAAAGTTGATTCTTTTGAATTAGTATTGGTTAACTGGATGAAGCTCCTAACCCTAATCTACAGTTATTAGTTCTAGTATTTAATGTACTTGTTATATCTAACAGTCTTAAACTTCTGCCATTTAATGTTTCTTCCAGTATCTTAGCTTAGCTAAGTTAAGATTTCAGAAAGATGATTTGTTCATTTGCAGACTTTAGTTCATTAGATAGGCTAGCATTTTCATAAATGATTTCATCTTGATCTTTTAATTTTTCTCTGAGAAGTTTGATTTCCTTCTCAGAGCTTATCAAATCTAAGCATAAATTTTTAAACTCAAATTTAAATTCATCAGATTCAAAATCATAAGAGGCTAATACCAGATCTTCAGCTGACAGGCTTTCTTCATTATCAGATTCATCTGTATCTGATCTGCTATTGTTGGCATCAATTGCCATGAGGCAAACTTCCTTTGCCTTTGCCTCCTCTTCTTCTTCACTGGAACTTGAAGATGAAGATTCATCTTCTGTTTCACTCAAGCTTTCAGCTATAAAGCCTTTATCCTTCTTCTTATATTTGCTGGAAGAAGGCCTGCTGCTGTGCTGTCTTCTTGTGTCCTTCTCTCTTCTCTTCTCCTTCTTCTGATTCTCTAGACACTCAGATATGAAGTGTACAGGTTTCCTGCAGCACAAGCAAACCACTTCTTTAGTAGGGGTTTTATCGTACCTTGGTTTTCCATCCTGCCTGGATGACTTTCTCCTAAAGTCTTTCCTTGCCATCTTGTAGAATCTTTTGGAAAGAAAGCTCATCAGATCTTAATTTATGGATGGAGTCTCAGTCTCCTCAGCACCTTAAATGCAAGGTTGTTCTCCTTCCTTGCTGGTGGGGGTGTTCATTGCTCAGCTGCTTCCAAAGACTTGATCAGCTATTCATAGGACTTTAACTTTCCTAAAAGAGATTCAGTGGACATCTCATTTAGATTCCTGGCCTCCTTGATGGGCCAGATGCTTGAATCCCATTAGCTTGGGAAGCATATGAGGATTTTGTCATTCACCTCTGTGAGGGTTATGTCCTTGTCTAAGGTCTTTAGCTCATTGATGATTAAGCTTAACCTATTGTACATATCAGCTACTGTCTCAGCTTCCTCCTTCTTGAATGCAAGGTCTTCTATTTCTCAATTATTCAACTGAGAAGACTCTTTGGATTTGATGGTGGCAAATGCTCCCCCTGAAATACTGAATTTATTCAGGGTTAAAGGAACTTTTCTTCAGGGTGATAGGCCTTCAAGCTTTCAACTTCAACCAGAAGAACTTCAGAAACTCTTTGACAGATACAGTAGTTGTTGTCCTTTGAAATTTCCTGAGAGGATGACAGAAGAAGAAGACTCTTGATTTAAATGATTGTTCTTCTTTTTCTGAAATTTATTCTTCTTCTGGTCTAGCAGATCTTTCTTTCTAGTTCTTTGTTGTCAATAGAGAGCGAGAGCAGAGAGAATCCTTATTGTGCGATAATGGTGTTCTACTCTTCCTGACTGGTTTTTTGTATATCAGTATCAGTTATGTGTTGTCTGCACTCTTATAGGAAGAAGGAGAATCTATATCTTTATATTTTCGATATAAACGTCCATTTGAATTTTGAAATCCTTTCTGCATTCAATGCTGATGGCCACAGAATATTTTGCATTGATTGATTTCCCCAACCGTCCCTTTGGAAAATGGCAGGCAATAATCCTGATGAAGACCATAATTAATGCTCTTGTCTAATGGTAATATTCAGAGAATATTAGAGCATTAATTACTCAGGAATCATTGAAATATAATAGGAACATAAAAGGGAAACAGCCAAGTCTGAATTTGTTGATCTGAGTCCATAGTTCGTCTAGCTGAGGTCCAAGTTCGTCGACCACAGAATGGCTGACTACTGCTTGACAACTTTCCTATTCTGTGCACCAAGTTCATCGATCTGATGTCCATGATCATCGACCTGAGACCTGAGAACTGAGATCGTCTTACTGAGGTCTAAGATCGTCGACCTGAGTTTTGGTTCTGGAATTATACTGTTTTCTGGTGCTGAGTGTTGAAACATCTTTTTGGCTTTGAGTGTGATGTTCTCTGATGTTGAGTGTTGAATCATCATTCTGGCGTTGAGTGTGATGTTCTCTGGCATTGAGTGTTGAATCATTATTCTGGAGTTGAGTGTGATGTTCTCTGGTGTTGTGTGTTGAAACATCTGATTAGTCGATCTGGGATCATAGAACAGAGTTCGTCTAGCTGATGTTCTAA
Source organism: Platanthera zijinensis (assembly GCA_039513925.1). Lineage (NCBI taxonomy): Eukaryota > Viridiplantae > Streptophyta > Magnoliopsida > Asparagales > Orchidaceae > Platanthera > Platanthera zijinensis. Next base: position 137,009,562 of record CM077087.1, on the reverse strand, counting down.
GTTTGTCAACCAAAGTTTGACTTAGAAGGGTTGTCACTTTGTCCAGAGTTCGTCGATCTGAGAACCAAGTTCGTCGAGCTCAGCTCAGAGAATTGTCTCTGAGTTCGTCGAGCTGAGCACGACTTTCGTCGACTTGAGATCGACGAACTTAGAGCTCTTTTTATAAGTCTTGAATTTTCTATAAGTCTTGAGTCTCTGACTGTGTTGGAGGCTGGTCCCTGGCATTATTGACTATAAGGACTAGAACTTGACTCTAGGACACAACAATGACCCTGTCTATACATGTTGGGTCATATCCTGACTTAGTGAACCTAGCCCAAATCCAACTAGGGATCCAATAGTAACCCTTTTGTATCTTTTGATTATTGCCGCTAATGATCTTTGATCGCCACTTTTACATTCTTGTTAAGGTATTCTTTTCTTTTGAATGCCTTAGGCTCGGAGAAGTAGCCGATCGAGCGGCTAGGGTTGGTAGTTGCTGGTGTTCTACATTTGTTGCAGTTGTTCTTTCCTCACTATCGTGAGGTAGTTCAGTTATTTTGTTTTTAGTTTGACATACATGCTTTTTGGTTGGTTTGTGTCAGGTTGTTGATGCCCACTAGAGATTATGTAAAATGTTAAGTTACTTGCTAGCTGTTAAGTCACTTTCTAGATGATTTGTTTGTTTTAGTTAATCTATGGGAAGGATTTATGGTAGGATTGCATGTTAGTTATTTTCAAGCTATAAAAGTATCATCAAGCTTATCTCATACTCATTACATATTTTAAATCAAATGTCATTATATTTGAACGAATGTAAAAGCCCTTTTCCTACTTATATTAATTCTAGAGGTATGCATATTATGAGTTGTCCTTTTGGAGGTCTTTGCTCATGTAGGATAATAATCGAGCTAAATAAAGTATTTTCCGAAGCGTATATTTATATTTTCATCTATGGACTAGTTGATCTACTGAGCCGAGGGATACGACTATCAAACTTGACTAAAAATATGTTTTCTTCAACATAAACTTGAGAATTTCATGCTAAGTGTCACGAGTAGGTTATTGCTTGAGCGTCTGTAGTTATCCCCTGCATGGCGTGGCATCACAACCCATATTTTCTCTTACTATGATGTATCGTTTAAATGTGGAGAAAATTGCGGGTTGTGATAGTGGTAAAAGTCCCTTATGGGCTCCAATTTTTAAGGACGTGTATATATTGACATTAGTTGGAATGAGTTTTTTGATGTTTTCTTAGAGCATTGTGTTCCCTCTACTGCACAAGATGAACTCGAGGAAAGGTTCTTGCAGCTGAAACAGGGATCTAAGTCAGTCGTGGAGTATCAATGGGAGTTTTAGCACCTTGTCATGATGTAAAACCCCCTTTTTTCTTTTTAGACCACAGAGTCTTAGGCTCAGAACCGCCGTTTTGTGGTAACACCTTCACACCCGGGAAAGTCATCACTATAAAACGTCGATCCTGTCGACCAAATCAATCACAGAACAGTATATAAATATGAGAGTATGAAATAAAAGAACTCTATACATGTCCACAAATATCACATATATAGTAAATAATCTCCACGAAGGGATATTCCACAGAAATAATAATATAGGTATTGAAAATAGGGCTCATGCCCAGTACATCAATATCCTCACTACATATCACTCAGCGCAGAAGCAAAAACTAAACATCGACTAACGATCGGGACTCACAGTCCCAGCTATCTGAACTCCGGTGCTAGACTGTCCCATCTCCAAGCGTACCGACCTCCGGGGCTGCTCCTCCATGTTGGGCTCCACGGTCCCCTAAAATGATGTGGTTTGAAAAACTTTAGTCTAAAAAACTAAGTCCTATCATCCCCCACCCCTTCCCCCTATGGCTCCTAGGCACCGAGCGGGGAGGAGGAAAGGAGAGGTAGTGAGGGTGGAGAATGAACAAGAACCAGGTGACGGCGGAACTAATCTAACAGTTCTACAAGTATATATGGCAGTAATAAAAGTATGAAAACTGAACAAGAAATAAGTAACCATAACTTATATGAAAACACATAAGCTAAGAGATCTTCTACAAGGCTCCTATCATATAAAAAGTCTCATACCAATTTATACGATAGGGTGTCTGTTTTTCTAGCAAGCATGTATATATCTATAGAATATAAACCTTAACTTATAAGCACGCTCACACGAGCTTATAAACCAAAGGGTCATTTTGTAGGGCCTATTGTATAAAGCGTCCCATACCACTTTATAGAATAGGTGTCAGGGGTTATATGCAATGATGATGCTATGACATGCAAATATACCATGATGTGATCATGCAAGTGCAACTCACCCACCCGACTTTGTGCACACAGACCTTTAGTTTCCCCTTTCTAGAGCCAAACCTCCCAGGATACCTCCGTAGTGGCAAACAGAAGTGGTGGGTTGGGCCTCACCCACCATTAAACCAGTAATAGCACTACCAGTCAGACCTATCATACGCCTCAACATTGGTGCACTAAGCGGAGCTCCCGCATACTCTTTGTCGGCAAGTCCACCGGACTTAACTTGGCGAAGTGCTAAACCACACTTTCCGAGTCAACGTATTGGCGTCGGTGCATTGAACCTCCAATACCGAAGACCCACCACCTTATACTTTATGCACATGCAATCTTATGTATCAGCTACCGATCCAAAGCTCCCCGAACCATCCCGTCCACCACAATCAACAACCGATCCCAGGCTCCCCGGTCCATCCCGTTCGTCACAAACAATAACCGAGCCAAAGCTCACTAGGCCAACCTGCCCATCACAAAATCCACCGAGCCTACTGCCCGAGTGACCCAGCCTAACATCCCAAGACATCGAGGTGAGTGAAAGTGAATCCATAGTTATACTAGTTACTATTGTGGTTTATTTTTCCTACAGTTTAGGTTAGATCAGGACTGTCCAAGGCATACCCCGTGAAGTGCTCTCGAGGGCACTAGGAACTACGATGGGCTGAAGCTTAAAGCTCCCTTTCGCAAGGCACTTATTATTATTGGTTAATACCCGATTCCTGATCTCTTTTAATATTACTCTGGATCTAACCCTGGTGTGTTTTGACTCTCTCTATCCACAGGAAGGACGATCTTTCATCGAACCCGAACACCTCTTTACACTAGTCAACCCAATCCTCTCCTCATCATGACTCCTAATGAAGCTCCATTTTCCTCTTCTTCACCTTACTAAAATCAGTAAAGTAATAATCTCATCATCCTATGACCATTCTACATGTTATCATAATTTCCGCAGTTGTACTAAATGCAGACCAACCCATGCTATATGATGTACATGATAGGAGGTACTCAAAATTTTCATCCAAAGGCCCTTAGATATTTATTGAGGGTCTACCCTTATATATTAAGTCTAAACCAGAAATTTATAATTTTCTAATTAAATTTGATATTTAATTAATTTTATTCCAAAATTAATCCATGGGTGATTTTAACATGAAGCACTAGATTTACTTAGGGTATAACCATACAAAAATTATGAACATTGTATAATAATAAGATATCAGTGAATACTAAATATCATAAATTTTCACAAATCATTTAATCTCTAAATACTAAATCCAAAATAATTCATATAAATAGGGGTATTGAAGGAAGTACAAAAAAAATACTAGTCCAAAAATTCTTCAAAATTCAAACGAGCTACATTATGATCAGAAAACTTCACTGCCTAAGTTTCATGAAATTCCAAAGTTAGCAAACTAGGTAAAAGATTATCTTAAGGAAAACCATCATAAGGCACTTTATGAAGACACACAATTTTAATCTCAATTAAACAACATTTAACAATTTTTCCATGCTTCTATATACCCTAAAATGTTCTCTGGCTAAGTATCACAATATTTCAGCAAGCCATTGTATTTATTCCCTATTTATCAAGGTAAGGTGCACAAATTTACTTTACAAATGAAGTACTACAAAAAAAGATTCAACCACCACAAATAAATTACTAGTGCAACTACATGAGATCTTATTAGCTTTTCCATAGTTTCAAACCATTGTAAGACACATAAATCATAATTATATCATTATCATCAAAAAGGGCATTATGGAAGCTATAACTATAAGGGTGAGCTACTTATATCAAAACAACCTAAGATAAATCCCAGAGGCTAATAATACTATGAAATTGACCTTACCAAAGTACCACCAAGATTCAAGGTCATATGACCCATTAAATAATTTCTAGGGTTTAATAACCTAAATACTTACTAAGTGGTTTAAGTGGGGGTGCATGTGTCCAATTACCACCATATCTCTCCCTAGGGAATTTCACCACCCTAGGATCAAATGGACAAAATCCCAAGTCCATCCAAGGACATAACACCCTATGTCCCTCATAAGCCCCCCAGGTTAAACCTTAAGGTTTGAACTTGGGTCGTAGGGCAAATCCACCCTAATCCACCCCATAATCCATGTGAGAGATCTTGCTAACATAACAAATCAGTGGCCCAATTTTCAACCTCTGCTGAGGTGTTTTGGCCACTTAAACTCACAAGGGACACTTTGACCTAAATACCCCCTTTTTGGTCCAACTTAGGTTTGGCTTATTTCCAAACTAAATCATCTCCAAATGGAATGAAAATTTATACAGTGACCTATATTGACCCCAATAACCTTTCACCAAAATTTGGGAGAATTTGGAAGTCATTAGGCCCCCTAATTAAATTATTCTAGGATTATTAAATAATAAAAAAAACTATAGAATGAGTATCTCTAAAAATTATCATTTTTAAATATGTTCTATGTATAGGTAAGAGTGACCCCCATACAAAATTTCAAGTCATTTTAATGTCTGGATTGATGGGGGCACTCAAAACAATGTCTGATCTAGCCTAGGTATAAACCTCACCAAAATGAGTGTTGTGGTCTTACCACTTACCCAAATTGGTTAAAATTAATTTTAAATTATAGTAGACTTCAAGGGATACAACTTTGATGTTTACCACTTTTTCTATAGGTTAACCTAGGTATTTTGAATTTATAACTGACCAGTAAACAGGACAAAAATTGAAATAATAGGATTTAATAAAATCAGATCCAACACAGATCTTAAAGCAAATCGTGGGCCTCCTGGTCATCTTCTTCTTCCACCCAAGGGCTAGGATTGGCCGAACCTGGATCCTATTCCAAGCCCATTTACCGGCCACCCGGCCACCCGGCCACCACCTTCGTTGAGGCGGGGGCTATCGCCGGCGACGGCACGACTGCCGGAGGGGTGGTTTCCGGCGAACCCGAACCATTTTTTTTCATGGAAAACCAGGAAAAATCTTGACCCGATCTGGCTCATTTGAGCCCAATTCTCATCCAAAAATATTCCTAAGATCTATCCATAGAAGGAGTAGAGGAGGACCTTCAACAGTGTTTGCCGACTGGTTTGGTGGTGGTGCGCCATGGCCGGATTTTGGAGCTTCGGGTATTCTGCAACAGCACTGCCAAATGGCTCAAAATCTTCAGGGAAGATGTGGAAATTACTCCTCTGGTCGTAAGGAAGCTTTTAAAACCATCAAATGGGGGGGGGGAGGGGATGGGTGTAGCATCAATGGCCATTAATGGCCATGAATGGGAAATTTCGGCCACCCATGGGTTCACTAAACTCGGCCATTTAGGGCTGATTATGGTTGTTGATCTCCTCTTAATTATCCAGGGAAGATGAATCCAGAAAATGGAGGTGAGGAAAGGGGCTCTTGATCTCCTATGACGATTAATGACCTTCTCTCTCCTCTTTCTCTCTCTTCCATATGGGAGAAATTAATTTCCGCCATCTAGGGTGGCCGGCCATGGCTATTTTACTCCTCAAAACTGATGAGGGGGAATGTATTCAGCCTTTGGAATCAATTGAAGAGGCCCTTGGTCTCCCTTGGCCATGAATGGCCTCCTTTTCTTACTTTCTCTCTCCTCCATTAAAGGGAAAAATGGAGCTTTCTCTCTCCTACTCACCATGGCCGAATTTTGATCTCTCCTCCAGCCTATTGGAATCCCACTAACCCATATGAATAATAATAATAATAATGAGGTTAGCCCAAGTGGGGGAAATGTGTTTGAGCTTGGGTTAGCCCATTTGTGCTAATTTGACCTATTTCAAGGATTGAGTTTACCTTGGTCAAATTGACCATTTGGGTTGACCCAAATGAGTCCTTGGTGACCCATTGGCCTCCCCTAAAGTCTAGAAAGGCTTGGGTAGGGTTGACTTGGCACCTTGGTGGTCACTTGCCCCTTAGTTAGGGCCCTTTTTACCACTTTAGGACTGGGGTTGACTTGGGTCAACTCAGCCTCTAAAATTGCCCCCAATGGGTCTTTGGTGACCCATTGACTTCCCTAGGTATGGGAAGACCTAGGTAGGGTTGGTTGGGCACATTAGGGGAACATTGCCCTTAGTTAGGGCATCTTGCCCATTTTAGGCCTATGATGATCCTAGGTCAACTTGGCAACCCTTGGTTGATTCCAATGGATCCTTAGGGCTCTAATGGACCTTCCAATGGTTTAGGGATGTTGTGGTGGGGTCATGGGGTCATTGTGAAGCCCTATGGTCATCCTAAGCTAGTGTTTAGAATTCTACTATTTGTAGACCATGGTGATCTCCACCTTCATGCCTAAGCTCACTTGGTCTTCTTGGGCTTCTTAGGGTTTTGTCATGACCTAGTCATGACAAAACCACTCCTAGGGTCTAGCTGGAACTGAGATGTTACATGTCAGGTTCGCTGACTCCTATGATATGGATGACCGTGGGTACGCAAAATGATTTTACAAAGGTTTGCAAGACCCTTTAAGGCAGGCTCTCTTATTTATAGCCGACTCGAGCCTCGCTCAGATAATTGACATGGAAAAAAGAGTAGAGACGGACCATCTTGGGGTCCAAGATAGTGGTAAGAGACCGATAAAAGGATTAGTAGTGGCAGGACCTAGTCGGAGGAGGCAACTTGCCATAATAGATGGTGGAAAACGAGGAGGAAGCGGTGGATGTTTCCACCCAAATTTTAGGATGGAGCGTCCGGCCCTGCAGTTAACACTTGCTCCACCCCAACAGTTCCAGCCTTATCAACAAACTAGAGGGCCATTCAGTCAAGTTTGTTTCCAGTGTCATCAGCCGGGCAACATCTAGCATTATTGCCCGCAGCTAGCTTGGAATGTTCCCCCTATTTTTCCTCCGGCTGCTCGGCGAGGATGAGGGCAAGTTTGTGCTCGAGGATGAGGACCATAAGGTAGGAATCCTAGACCTGCTCGAGAGCAGATGTTTGCTTTGTATATGACTCAAGGGAGGAACCCTCTGGACATTATTGCAGGTATTTTGTAGTCTAATTGATATGTTATAAGCATTACTCCTTATTATGTCTAAGATTGTGCTAGAAATCTAGCTTTGAAATGTTAAAACTTAACCTTTAGGCATCGTAATCGTTAATGGGAGACCTGCCCACACTCTATTTGATACCGGTGCTACCCACTTATTCATCTCAACAAACTTCACAAAGGAGCTAAACAGTGTGCAACATTTCACCGGAGTCACTCAGAGAGTACACCTACCAGACACCTCCGAGATGACCTCATCCGCCAAGTGTGACTTGGACGTATATATCAGAGGGAAGCTTTTTGATACCTCTACAACAGTGTTAGGGATACCAGAATTTTATCTTATTCTAGGTATGATGTGGTTGGATCGGCATCATGCCATTATTGATTGTACGACAAAGCAAATCACCTTGAGGTATGAAGACTCAGAGATCGTTTTCCAAGGTATTAAATTTGCACCCCGAATGTTGTTGTTTTCAATTCAGTCCATTAAGGCCCATATGAAAGGGGATGATGTGTATTTGTTATTTTTTGAACTAAAAGAGATGATGACTAACATGAAAGATATACCTGTGGTGAGGTATTTTCTTAAGGTTTTTCCCGAAAAGCTACCTGGATTGCCCCTGCATAGGTAAGTAAACTTCCATATTAAGCTAGTATTGGGTGCCAAGCCCATCTCTCGAACACCTTACAGAATTGATCCTAAGGAGCTAGCTGAGTTTAGGGTTCAGTTATAGGAGTTGGTAGAATCAGGGTTCTTCGTCCCAGTTCATCACCTTGGAGAGCCCCTATTTTGTTTGTTAAGAAGAAGGATGGATCCTTACGGTTGTACATAAACTATCGAGAGCTCAATTGACTGACGGTTCAGAACACCTATCCATTACCTCAGATCGATGAGTTATTCGATCAGCCAGTGGGAGCGCATTGGTTTTCTAAACTTGATTTGTGCTTGGGGTATTATGAGTTAAGGATACAAGAAAAAGATATATAGATGACAGCTCTTAGCTCGAGATACAGCTTATACGAGTTCATAGTGAAGCCGTTTGGGCTCACAAATGCCCCTTCTGTATTCATGAGTCTGATGAATAGGGTGTTTGAGTGAAATTTGGACACTTTTGTCATCATATTTATTGATGATATTTTGGTCTACTCGAGGAAAGAGGAGGAACATGCCAAGTACTTGGCCTTAGTCTTGGATAAATTAAAGGAGCACCATCTGTTTGCTAAGTTCAGCAAGTGTGAGTTTTGGCTCCGAGAAGTTGCTTTCTTGGGACATATTATAAGTGGAGCTAGTTTAGCAGTGGATCCGACGAAGGTGCGTGTGGTGAAGGAATGGTCACCTTTGAAATCTGCTGCCAATATGGGAGTTTTCTTGGACATGTTTGGTACTATTGCAAGTATGTTGAAGAATTTTTGAAGATCGCACTTCCCCTCACTGCTCTGATGAAGAAGGGTGTACCTTTTTTGTGGACACCCAAGTATGAAGATGCATTCCAAGAGCTAAAGGACCGTCTTTCCTTTGCACCAATCCTTGCCCTACCATCTGGGAAGGAAGGATTCCAGATTTATACCGATGCATCCTATCAAGACATGAGAGCGGTGTTAATGCCCTGAAACATAATTAATGGCTATGCAATTGGCAAGAGTGCTGGAAGAGATGGAGATTACACTGGTGACTATTGCTTGTCCCGAGTCCTATACGAAGTATTGGGCCACCATGAGTATAATTTGTGACATTCGAGATAGGATTCAGGAAGAGTAAAGGAAGGATGATGCTTTGGCCCAGGTATCCCAAGCAGTTGTGGGAGGATCAGTGGATGGATACATGCTAAATGAGGACCTCGTTCATTTCCATGATAGGCTTTACATTCCCGCAGGTGGTGGGATTTGGGAAGACATCTTTAGAGAGGCTCATTTTACCAAGTATTCGGTGCATCCCAAAATTGTCAAAATGTGCACTGACTTACAGAGGACCATGTTTTGGCTGGGAATGAAGCAAGATATAACATACTATATTACTCATTGTGAGGCTTGTCAAAAAGTAAAGGTGGAGTGCAAGAGACCTAGTGGATTATTGAAATCAATGCCCATTCAATGTCTCGAACCGTGCTAGACCCCTCGCACACATTTTTGAGTCAAGAGAGTTGACTCGGGCTTAGGGTGCACTGGTAGACAGTCTTTCACTCGAGCTGGGGAAGCACCGACTCGACATTGTTTCTACCGCACGTCGGTAGTGGGATACCGCGCGGCGGTAGCAGGCGTTGAGTGTTCAAGATGCCTCTCGACGAGCGTTAAGTACTACCGCGCGGCGGTAGTTAAATACTGATGGGGGTAGTCTGCGTCGAGTGCGTCGACTTGATTCAGCGAGCGTTGAGTGCGTCGAGTGTACACGACGATCATCAATGTGCTACCGCGCGGTGGTAGCGGGATACCTCGCGGCGGTAGTCGAGTTGGGCAAGGGCAAAATCCTTTGTGACCAACCGCCCGACAATAGAAGTATCACTGGCGGTAACACTTTAACATACCTACCACGTGGTGGTAGAATAATACTGTGCGGCAGTATAAGTACAGGTTGCGGTGCCTGAGTGGTGGGTTTGGACGGTGGATTATGGATGAAGGCACTTTTGGAGGTACCGTGCGGAGGTAACATGCTACCATGTGGAGGTAGCTCCCTATTCGAGAAACCCTAGATCTAACTGGCCACTCCTTTATAAATGATGTCCAAAACTTATCACCTATCTTCTTACTCACGAGGCACAACCTTCGCTAAGAATAACGGGATCCCAAGGTCTACGCCATCATGCCACCAAGGAGGAGGACATGATCCATGGCAAGAAATCATGTGAGATTCCTACCATCTCCCTTGGTGCTAGATCTTTAGATCTATTATAGGATAGATGTCCGCTCAAGAGAGCTTGACATTGGTGCGTAATGAAGATCTCCTATGTAGAGACCACGCTAGGACCTTTGTCCTAGAGTTTTCTTGTCTTCAACCTTTCCTCTCTTCATTATGAGGACGATGGACTTGGTTTCATGAAGAATGGTGGTCTATTGAGGGTGAATAAGGGAGGAGTAAGAGATGAATGTATCTTTGTATGAATGGCTAGAGGAGGAAGACGAACCGATGTCATTCATTCGACTTTACGATGCACGCAGAAATCTGATTTCTATACGCAACAGGATTCATGCTCTATTTAAGCCATGATCCGAGCACTTCTAGGTCTTGGGCTGAACATGAAGGTTGTAGCCCTCGGAAAGACCATTCCAATGGATGGTAGCAAGTTTTCTGGTGAGAAATTTGTCTCCAGGAAAGTGCGATGGAATATGCTGCGTTAAACTAAGATAAGGCCGGAATAGATTTTCTATCTAAGTGATGGGTTAGCCGTGCATCAGGATTTTTTTGGACTCAATAGGAAGATCATAGCCAAATGATATTTTTGATTGGGTGAATTTATTTACATGTAACCACGATAAGCTAATGCATTAAATATGTGCTTTGATGGACCTTGGTTGTATAAATTGTTTATTCATGAAATCCGGGAAAAATGTACTTAATAACAATGCGATGAATTTTATAAGTATCAGAAGAGTTTGTGATGCATGATGCATGACTGTGCAATCAATAACTATGCGGTGATTTACAATTATTGGAATAACTTGTGATGTATTCTTTTTTAAGTTGTGTTGATCATGTAGAAGTATGTTGGAACCCTTGATTGATTTGGGCTAGGTCCACTCTTAGGTTGTTGACCCATATATATATCTAGGGTCAAGGTCTAGGTCTAAGATTATCTCTATAGGTCAGACTTCTCAAGACTAGCTATGGACTTTTCTCTCCAAGATCTCAGACTTAGAAGAAATCTGTGAATTTCATATCAGTTCGACTTTCGTCAAACTCAGCTCAACGATCATTGATCTCCGATCGACGATCTCAAAGCTTAGTCTCTGAACTGAGCTCGACGATCTACGAGCTTAGGTCGACGATCTCATATTTGTTTACAGTATTCTCAGATCGCAGATAGTTGATCTCAGATCGACGATCTTCTAGCTCAGATTGACGATCTTTCTCTGTGCCCGTCTTCTTATTTTCAGCAGCTGTCTATAAGATTTATTTCCTAATTCATTGATTCTATTTATGTCAAATAATCTCTGGTAGTTAATGCTAATATTCTCAAGGCGTATAGCCGTTTCTTTGCAGCATTAACTATGGTATTTCATAGAGTTATTATTTTGACTTATTTACCAAGATAGTTGGGGAGACAATTTAATGCCAGAATTTGTAGCTGTTTCTCTCCTCGTTATCTGTAGTAATTTAAGGAATGTTTTTGAATCTCAAAAATAGACATTCAGATTGGTTAATTGACAGACAAGCAGATTCAGAAATAGACTCTCAGAGGACACAAGTATTTCTGCAATAGCTCTCAAAATTCTCCATTTGCTCTCAGAAAACAGAATAAGAACAACAAATTTTCATCTTGAGTCTTCTTTAGTTCTATCTTTAGGAATCTATAGAGATAGAAAATCAACATCATTCTACAGATTCTGAAGAGCAAGAACACCAGTCTATTGAAGACCTACACCCTGTACAAAGCTTCCATCTTCCTGAACCTACTCAATATCTCACGGGGAGCTTTGGCACCATCAAATCAACATAGTCTTCTCATTTTCTTTGAGAAAGATAAGATTGCCATCTATTTTCTTTTAGCTCTCTTATGTAGGGTTATTAATCCCTTCAAAAGTGAACTCTTTGGTGATAGGGCACTTGATTCAAAACCTATTGGTTTTTAGGCACCTGATCAAAAGCCTGGAGGGTTTCTAGATCTACCTAAAGCAGATCTTATGGTGATAGGGCACTGATCAAAAACCTAAGTGGATTCCTACCAGGGTGGTAGAAGAGTGGATACACCCAGATTTAGGGAACCACTATAATTTTCTTGTGTCGTCTGGTTGCTCATCCTTATTTATTTTCTACTGTGTTGTGTGTTTGTGATTTATTTTCCTATCTTACACATAAGTAACACATATTTTAATTCCGCTATAAAAATTAATTAATAGTTTTTAATACTATATTCACCCCCCCATCTAGAGTAGATTAGATCGATCCCCTCACTTTCAAAGTATAAATGTCATGTTGGATGTTTAATGAAATAAAATTCGGGGAAAGATGAATCATTTTATATACATATGCATGCTAAATTATAGAAAAAGGGCTAGATGAATATTACACCCATGGTCCTGTTATGAGCATATTGATCTTATGAAATGAAAGTATCATTAGAATAAGTCCACCGCTTAGAGTTGTGTGAACTCCCTTCGAGTAGAGGCGAGGGTCGTATATCAATCAAAGGTATTTGATATCTTAAGTTATGACAGAACCTTATGAAAGTCACACTAGTGTCAACTATCTTCACCTAGGGGGGGGGGGGGCAGGTGATGCGCAGTCGTTTTGCGGAATTAACAATTTACCTACACAATAAAAGAAAACAAACAGAGCACAAAAAGACACAGGCAGTTATAGTGGTTCTCCGATTTGGGTACGTCCACTTTCCCCCTTCGACCTATCTCCCAACAAGGGATGACTCGGTCACTTCACCAACATGATTGAAATCCAATCCTCACACTAATGGAAGGAACCCTTCCACTCGAAGGAGTCACCACTCCTCCACCACGGGTTGCACCCAACCCTTACAATGAGGAACCAACGTTCCTTTACAAAAAAAAGTAAAAATGGAATGTATAAAATACAAACTACTTTTGGAGTGCTAGGTGTCCCTCTTCGTTCGATGATGCGTTCTTGAAGAAAACGAAGAGGCCACGACCTTAGCTCTCACTTGGAAAGGATCTCTTCGAGATCGGCGGCGACAAAGATTGCGGCGGCGATTCTTTCAAGATCGGCGGCGGCACAAATTTCGGCAGCGATTCTTTCGAGATCCAACCTTCGTAGCAAAGCTAGCAAGGTCTACCAACGGTCTTACTTTGATCGATAATCTCAATCGATTCGGAAGGGGAAGGTATTCCCGTTCAACAAATCAAGAGACAAAGGATCTCAAGATAGAGACGTGAGACGCGTTGCTTGGCTAAGCTTCTGTCGCCAGGAGATCAGGAAGAATCCACGATCAGCGGCGGCGACCTTCTTCACGAACGACGGCGGCGGCGGAAGAAATACCGCGATCAATTAGGTCACGCGAGGCGGCCGTTCCTTTTCTTGGTGTTCGCCCTTACCTTCGTTCAAAATAGAAGAGTATTTATACAGTAGAATAATCCATTATGACCGTTGTGGGCCCCACCAGTAGAAACCCTAAGTCCGGTTCAAAACAGCGCCTGAACATTTGGTCCGGTCCAGTGAGCCAACGAAAATCGCCTAAGGCAAATTCGGCGGGAATCATTAGTGATTCTCGACGATTCGTCGAGAATCACTAATGATTCCCGTCGAATTCTACTTAGAAGATTTCTAGCTGAAAAAGCAAGCCATCCGGAGTGAATCGGCGAGAATCACAATTCATTCTCGACGAATCGGCGAGAATGCAAAGTCATTCTCGACGATTCGGCGAGAATCACTTAGTGATTCTCGCCGATTCATCCTTAGCAGAATTCTCGATGGCGCTGAGATAGCCGGAAGCATTCGGAGAGAATCGGCTAGTGATTCTCGACGATTCGGCGAGAATCACTAGTGATTCTCATCGAATCGGCGAGAATCACTTAGTGATTCTCGTCGAATCTTACTTAGACGAATTTTCGTCTATCTTCCCGTGAGGTGGTCTTTGACCCATTCTTGCTCCTTGCCTGCTCTTGATCTATCACTGTCCTGTACTTGAAAGTAAGTACACTCCAATAGAGAGAGTACACGTAAGCCAACAAACTGATCAGCTCAACGTGGGATTACGTTGCGCAGACCCGTGTTTATTGACCTACTACACCCTGACATTGGTGTGTACTTAGCGTGGAGTAACTGCAAGCACAACTTAAAGATATATCATCAAATACATTGTGAATTCATCTTAGCTTGACATGAGGTTTCCTCAAATCCAGGTAATTGTGGATACAATACCCAACAATCTCCCCCTATTTGACGAAGCCAAAATCCTACTAGCTAAGATGAATACCACCATCCAGAGAATATACACAACATATTAACAGAGATCAGACACAAAGAAATAAAGGAAATCCGAACAATACTTGAGTCAATCATGAAATCATATATATATATATATATATATATATCTACAAGAATTGTTCAAATAATTAACATGAAAAGACAAATAAGCAACAAAAAATAGATAAGCCCAAGTCCTAAGTCTATTTTTCCTTAGCAATTTCATCCTTCAATTGTTGCGCCAAGTGCTTCCTGCTCTGTCTCTCAAAGTATTCTTTGGGCTTTGGATAGTATCTGGGAGGAGAAGCTTTATTTGCCACGGTGTTGGACCTGAAAAAGATGTTCCTTTTAGCTTCATATGTCTTGTGCAGCTCCCACTCATACTGACTGTATACATCATTCTGATTGATTTCCCCCTTTTGCTGTAGCATAAAAGTATCCAAAATAATACTCCTTAAAACAGGACTCCATCTTTCATTTCTCACTTCATCCTCCTTCAATCTTACTTTCTTTTCAGTTTGAGTTTCTTTGGATGTCCCTTCTTGGAGTTTCCTCTTTCCTTTTGCTTTTGCTAAGGCTACTTGGTCAAACACGGTACTGAGTGTAGCTTTGGAAGCAGCCTTTTTAGTCTCAGCCTCACTATGTGGAACTTCTTCAACACTTACTTCTTTGTCAGCAGCAGTATAAACCTCCTATGGAGGGGCAACTGGAACATGAATGCCTGAAGCCTGTTGAACTAACCAGTGACAACTTTCAAAAACATATTTATTGGATTGATCAAAGTTGTCAATTATTATATGTAGAAGCCCTGCCATCTTAGCTTTATAATATTCCTCCCCCTTTTTGGCTTCAAGGGCAATTGAGTTTGCATAAGTGTGTCGTGACTCATCGATGTGAAATACAGTCTTTGTAAACTTATTCAGCAGGGTTTGTTGATTTGCGTTCAGAGTCACCATGGTAGCATCGAATTTATGGATGTTATTAGACATAACATATGCATTCTGATTAACCACTGCCAGGTCATCCGTGTTCTTTTTGAGTCCTTGCATGAGAAGAGTAACAACAGTGCCAACCTCTATATACTTGGCCTCAAACTCCTTTTCCATCACATCCAGCTTATGATTAATTTCCACGACGTTCTTGAGAATTAGATCCTCAGATTTCTTAATCCTTTTTAACACTTTGTTCTGTGCTTGCTCAAACGACAGTTTGAGCTCATCCACTATACCTTGAATGGCGTTCACTATGTGATTTGCTAGATTAGATCGAAGTGGATGTCCCTGAGGCAAGCCTTGGTCTGGCTCTTCAGCAGATTCACTAGGGGAGCTTGATACATGCACTGTCTCCACTGGGGGATAGGGGCAGCCTCTGTAGATTTCTCAGGAATGCTCATCAGCCTCTACTGAGAGGACTCTCCCTCCATTGGTGCACTAGATTTCTCATGATCTATCACTGGAGCTTGTTCCTCAGATGGAACTTCAGCATCATCCTGAGGCTCCATCATCTCCACCCTATCCCTCAGGGATGTTTTATCTTCAACTTCATCATTCTCTTCTTCATCAGACTCATCTTCCATATCCTCATTCTCAACTACAACATCGTCCAAATCCTCCTGGTCTTCCTCATCATCACATAGATCAGTGGCCAGGGTGTCAACTATATCTTTGGCTATCTAAGAGATATCAGAAACAACGTCAGAAGGAATAGGTACTGAAAGATCTGTCCTGTGAGTTCCAGTAGCAGGGGGTAGAGACTCCCCCTCGGTTCCTGCAGCCAGCAGATCAGGAACTTCACTGGGTTCAGCCACGGAATCTGCTAGAGTTCTGTTGTCCTCATCCCCATGGGACTCAGCCGGGGATTCATCAAGCTCTTCAGCAACGGCTGCTTGACCAATTCTTCTTTCACATCTATCAAAGACACTCAAATCCATTTTCTTCAGATAATGCAGAGGAACTCCTTTGCTCATATCAAACCTATCTCCATCCAACTGATTGAGATATAGGCTGATGATTCGTCCAAAACTTGGAGTTCTTTGAGTATCCTTAATCTTCTCAAATAGCATAGCCCCCCAGTTGAATCTCTTTCGGCAGACTATAACCACTAGAATCTTGAACATGTCTACTGAGATGTGGTCGTGGGAGCCGGGTTTGCATATCAGTACTTTCCCTATGATGTATGACAAGAGCTTCCCTTCCTCATTCATTTCCTTTCCCTTGATTGATTTGGTTCCTCGAGCCAGTCCACATAAGAGGAGAGTCCTGGCTCGATCCTCTTCCTCCAGATAATCTTCTTGATCAAAACTGGAGAGTTGCAGATATTGTGTCAGTTTTCCTGCTGTCATCTTGATCCGTACACCGGCAATCTTACTCTTGATCACTGTATCTTCGTCCCGTAGCCTTGCCGTTGTAAAGAACTCCAGCACTTCCTTATCCAGTATTTTGCATGGATGCTCCAGGATGAATGTAAGTCCGGCCTCTTCAAGCATGAGGATAATATTCCGGAAATCATCTGAGGCATGAGAAAAGCCTGTCCTAACCAGTTCGCTTCCAGTGAAGAGTCCTGCTGTGGTTCTAGGGGCCATTTCAAAACCTAACATGAAATATTCAGGATTTGACACCCTATTAGAGCTGCTAGTATAGGAGCCACACTTTAGACAAGACACAACAAGGAGGATGGAACGTTACCCTAACACCGAGTGGTTTGGCGGGACGACGGCGACGGGATCGACGGGATCGACGGGATTGCCTGACGGGAAGAAGTCGACGGAGAAGGTGTCTGAAGCTCTTGCGTCCTTGGGACTTTGTCGACGGAAGCACAGAGGAGAAACTGGGCGATCGAAGCCGCGATCGACGGGAAATCTGGAAGAGCTCAGGAAGAAGTCGGGATGCGAATCGTCGCCGGGATTCGTCGTCGAGATCGTCGGGATGCTTGGGATTCCGGGAAGTCGACGGAACTATGCGAGAAGCAGGGATGCGAATCGTCGGGATGTGAAGGGTCGGCGGGATTTAAGCATTTATATCATTACGAACCGGGGGGGGGTTCGACGGGATTTCGAAGTGCTTCTATCACTAGGCTAAGGATAAAATGAATGAGCCTTTATTAAGAGACCAAAGTTGATCTTTTCTATACAAACTAGCCGAGGCGTGTTAATTTCAAGCCTTTTCCCCATTTTGTTTCTTGATCATGAACCTCGATCGAGTGGAACGGTATATTCTCCTTATACAAAATTACAGAGTATTACTAAGTGACAAATTGTAGTATTTTGCTACACCCACGACAAACATTACTTAAGTTCAAATGGACTAATTCACACCCATTGAGGTTCATTATCCATTATATCAATATGTAATTACAAGGAATTCTTCAAATTGTATTTTAGGGTCATTTAACAGTTTCGTTCTGTCATCAAGTGTGTGAACATATATGTGTATATATACATATAACCATTTACTTTTTACAGTACGAATTGACAAATTCTTGTGGATAAATATGAGGATATATATAAATGTAAACATCAAGATAATCTGACTCAAGTCTTGACACTGAATGCGTGTACCTGGGATCATAAAATTTATCATTCAGATCTTCTATTTGAGGTACACCAGGTGTTCAATTTGAGTAATCCATTGTAGTTAGCATTTCTCTTATCCTATATACGTGTTCCATGTCATTCTTGGAACATCTCATGTCTAGTTCCCATCATATTTACGGGAACCTAGACTATCCTGTGAAAAAGAATTACCCTACCTTAGGAACCCAATATGTATTGGGTCCTAGGTTCTTTTCAGTAGAAAATATTAAATGCCTTCCTACAGGAATCCTGTCAAGAAAGCTAACTCTGCCCAAAGGAAATGGACATACCCTTGCCCTTGGCAAAGAGGGATTGTGCCAACAATCTATGGCAAAGTGACCCACCTTGCCATAACACCAACAATCATGAATGTTGTATCGCCATTTCTGACCTGATCTACTGACTGAGGTAGTCATGATCTTAGGTCTAAACGGGACAGGGCAAGTTCTGTTCACAAATTTACCCTTTTCACCGTGACACGTGGGAGGGAGGATAAAGAGCATGTGGTGAGTGTCATGAGGACTGGGAGGTGGTTCCTTCCTTTCAGTCAGCACACTTACAGGGGCCCCATGGGTACTTACTACATGTTTCCCAACCCCCCTTTCCTGTTTCTTGGGGTGGAAAGAGATGCAGTGAGAGCTGGTTCCTGTAGATTCATGATGAGTTGGGGCTGAGGCCGAGAATACAAAGGGTTCAGGATGAGCCTTGGGTATTCTCTCATGGGTAGCCATGACAGCTCTTGCACTGTGGGCATTTCCACCTGAGGGCCGATCATTCTTGTAGTGACCATGGATGTTCCTGTGGTCATACCTGAAAGCATGATGTGTGCCCTTCCTACTCGGGGTGGGGGGTCTGAACACAGTTTCCCCATTTCTCCATGAATTAATGATTTGGGAGATCCACCCATTTTCTTCTTTTCTCTTGATAGCAACTATCTTGGAAAAGTTAGAAACTATCCTCTTCTCGGTTTCTAGACGACTGTCTAGATCCGAGATCTTTGAGTCCTTTTCCTTGATGGATTCCAATTGGAGATTCATCAAGGTCTTCAGCTGAGCAATCTCCTTAGCTTGCTCCTCCACAAGTAAGTTGCTCTTTTGAAGGGCACTCTCAAGGGAATCAAGATTTTCAATCTTTTGATTGAAGCTATCCATATCCCTTGCATCACTAGAAGGACAACCCTCTGAACTATTCCTGTTTTCAGGAACTTCAAGGGGAGAGGAGCATGATGAAGAAGTTACCTGATCCTGACTTTGATGTTCCGGGTCAGCGTTAAGATCGGCAGAGACTGTTGGGTCAGCTTCATCAGAACTGCTTTCCTCAGCCTCTTCTTCAGTCTCTGACATGGAAGCAGGAGCCCTAATACTGAGAGATTGGTCTTGACCTTCATCTTCAGAAATGAGGACCCCCACATAGGCTTCATCCTCTTGCTGACAACTGGTCCCTGCTTTCTCTTATCCCTCCATGAGGTCTGAGATGGTTTGCCACATGGACTTGGCCGTCCTACACTTGTCCACTCTTGAATGAGATACACCAGACCAGATGTCAGTGATGATCTGACGAATCAACTTGTCCAAGTTTAATAGTGAGAGCTCGGTCTCAAACATCTCTTCGGGACTCTTGGGGATTTGGAGATCCTTTCCTGAGCTAGAAGCCTTCATGGGAATAAAGGGACCCTCTTCCAAGATGAGTGACGCTCGAGGGTCGATGGCCTCTAGATGAAACATAACTCTCATCTTCTAGATGGGATAATACTCCGTTGTGCAAGCAGGGAGTCTCAGAGGAGAGACATCAGAGTCCAGCTCCATGCTTAAGTCTTGTCTTCTTCTTGACATTAGAACTGGGATCTTACTCAAGGTGTTAACCTTATTGCTGAGTAACCTCCCTCTGATACCACTTGAAAGTCACACTAGTGTCAACTATCTTCACCTAGGGGGGTGGGGGGACAGGTGATGCGCAGTCGTTTTGCGGATTTAACAATTTACCTGCACAATAAAAGAAAACAAACAGAGCATAGAAAGACACAAGCTGTTATAGTGGTTCCCCGATTTGGGTACGTCCACTTCCCCCTTCGACCTATCTCCCAACAAGGGACGACTCGGTCACTTCACCAACAGGATTGAAATCCAATCCTCACACTAATGGAAGGAACCCTTCAACTCGAAGGAGTCACCACTCCTCCACCACGGGTTGCACCCAACCCTTACAATGAGGAACCAACGTTCCTTTACAACAAAAGTAAAAATGGAATGTATAAAATACAAACTACTTTTGGAGTGCTAGGTGTCCCTCTTCGTTCGATGACGCGTTCTTGAAGAAGACGAAGAGTCCATGACCTTAGCTCTCACTTGGAAAGGATCTCCTCGAGATCGGCGGGGCAAAGATTGCGGCGGCGATTCTTTCAAGATCGGCGGCGGCACAAATTTTGGCAGCGATTCTTTCGAGATCCAACCTTCGTAGCAAAGCTAGCAAGGTCTACCAATGGTCTTACTTGGATCGATCGTCTCAATCAATTCAGAAGGGGAATGTATTCCCGTTCAACAAATCAAGAGACAAAGGATCTCAAGATAGACACGTGAGACGCATTGCTTGGCTAAGCTTCTGTTGCCGGGAGATTAGGAAAAATCCACGATCAGCGGCGGCGACCTTCTTCATGAATGATGACGGCTGCGGAAGAAATACCGCAATCAATTAGGTCATGCGAGGCGGCCGTTCTTTTTCTTGGTGTTTGCCCTTACCTTCGTTCAAAATAGAAGAGTATTTATACAGTAGAATAATCCATTATGACCGTTGTGGGCCCCATTAGTAGAAACCCTAAGTCCGGTTCAAAACAGCGCCTGAACATTTGGTCCGGTCCAGCGAGCCAATGAAAATCGCCTAAGGAAAATTCGGCGGGAATCATTGGTGATTCTTGACGATTCGTCGAGAATCACTAATGATTCCCGTTGAATTCTACTTAGAAGATTTCTAGCTGAAAAAGCAAGCCATCCGGGGTGAATCGGCGAGAATCACAATTCATTCTCGACGAATCAGTGAGAATGCAAAATCATTCTCGACGATTTGGCGAGAATCACTTAGTGATTCTCGCCGATTCTGCCTTAGCAAAATTCTAGACGGCACTGAGATAGCCGGAAGCATTCGGCGAGAATCGGCTAGTGCTTCTCGACGATTCGGCGAGAATCACTCGTCAAATCGGCGAGAATCACTTAGTGATTCTCGTCGAATCTTACTTAGACAAATTTTCATCTAACTTCCCGTGAGCTGGTATTTGACCCATTCTTTCTCCTTGCATGCTCTTGATCTATCACTGTCCTGTACTTGAAAGTAAGTACACTCCAATAGAGAGAGTACACGTAAGCCAACACACTGATCGTCTCAACGAGGGATTACGTTGCGCAGACCCGTGTATATTGACCTACTGCACCCTGACATTGGTGTGTACTTAGCGTGGAGTAACTGCAAGCACAACTTAAAGATATATCATCAAATACATTGTGAATTCATCTTAGCTTGACAGGAGGCTTCCTAAAATCCAGGTAATTGTTGGTACAATACCCAACACCTTGTGTGCTTGGAGCATGGGTAAGATATTTTGAAGGGACTCAGTACGGATCCCTTGCGTGCTTTTGAGCATAGGATTGGTATGAAGAGAAGGGACTCGGTTGGATCCCTTGGATGTTTGATGGTATGGCTAAGTGCAATTGCATGTGGTGTGTGTTGACACGTGGTGTCATAATTCTTAGTTAAGGATAGTGTAGCAGGTTTACGGGCTCGCCAATCTTCACACTGACGGGAGCTGACAGATAGACCTTGGGCGGTTGGGCTTGATCCTCGATGCTAATTCCCAAGGCTCATTTCGTGCTAGTGGACGGTTGGGCTTGGTCCTTTGGTGATACGCTCCCAAAGTCTCCTTCCGTGCCACGACAATAGGCCATTTGGGCTAGGCTCTTAGTGTACATCTACCCGAGACCCCTTCTTTGCCATAGTACGCAGACGCTCCGCTGTTCTGTTCTTTGTTTTGAGGCATACGGAGGCCTAGGCTTGGTAGTGTGGAAACCCACCTAGTAGTGGATACGTCCGCTCAATTATCACTATTTGGCCATGACGGATGACGTCTGAGACGTTAGTTACCTACAAGAAAAGTGGGAACTAAAGGACTATGACGATATAGCAAAACAGATTACGTGAGTTGCATGGGTGCATCATAAACAATCATTGCATTACATTGCACCGCATAACATCCTCATCATATAAATTTGTATGGGCACTTTTATATGATGAGTTACTTTCTGTTAAACTGATACTTAACTTATAAATCTATATGAGCATTTTTATAAGTTCAGTTCTATTTCTGTTTGTAGATTAAATGTTGGTAGTTGACTGCTCTTACACTTACAATACTTCTAGTGTAGAATGATGTTGTTACTTTATGTTCACACTACTGTTACATTTATGATATGCAGAGATATACCATCTTCTTGTAATTATAGTTTATATACATATGTTGTACCTTTTCTCTCCCGGTGCCTAAGAGCTGTCGAGGTGAGAGGATGAGATAGCCACTTAGTCTTTATGACTAACGGTTGCTACGAATACTATTTTAGGAGGACACCTAGTGGATAGAGCAGCAGCAGCAGGTTATGCAGGAGGGAAGCTAGGCCAGGGGGACAGGGCCTGATACGACGATACCCTCGCTGCCGTCGGTTACTAATGCGAGATTTTAAGAGACTATATGTTGTAGCCCTTGGGGCACCTAACTCTGATGTATTCAGGAGCTATGTAGCTACCCGTCTCTTTTCTTTTGGACTTGTACTAGTGTGGATTTTGACTTTGGTATATTTCTTTATGTTAGGTTGGCACGGATGATATTTGTGAGAGGAGACGGAATAGGCGTCTTGTAGTACCGGTCAACCCGTGTGTTGACACTACCGCAAGGCTTCTTTTCTGGGGATAAGACTCCCTTCAGCCGTGTGTTGTGTTCCGAGAGGGGAGCCTTACAAATTGTATCAACTTGCAATGATCCTGAACTAAAGAAGTCATTGAATAATGGTGCCACCCCTGCTCGATTGGTCAGTTTGAGGTCCTTTATACGTATATCCGGGCACGTATAGAGCCGGTAGTGGGCACTCCAGCCCCTTCTATCCCTACTTAATTTTAGCAGTCGGAACTGTGAAAAACCCTCACAACATTCTTAGATGCATTCAGATCTCAGCAGGCCCGGTGCAGCAATAAGCCCCAGGTTCTAACTGGTTGAGTATCTTCTGAGCCCTCTCCTCGCCTGCTTACCATGGGATGGAGTCGACTATTTGTATAGAGAAGTGGCTAAATTCTATGCAAGAATTAATTGCCGGAATCAGATGTCCATCTAGTATGGTTGTTATTTTATCTGTATCCGTCTTGGAATCACATGCAAAAAGGTGGTGGAAGTCCCTTATGGGCTCCACTTTTCAAGGACGCGTATACACTGACATCAGCTGGAACAAATTTTCTGCTGCCTTCTTAGAACATATTATTCCCTCAACTGCTCGAAATGAGCTCGAATAAAGGTTCCTGCAGTTGAAACAAGGATCCAAGTCTGGCAGAATATAAGTGGGAGTTTCAGCATCTTGCAAGGTTTGCGGAGTCCTATAGTTTGGATGATCGTGGGTACGTGAAACGGTTTTACAAAGGCTTTCGAGATCCCCTAAGGCAAGAACATTTGTATATAGCGGACTCAAGCCTGTCAGAGATAATATATATGGCAAAAACATTGGAGGCAGACCACCTTTGGGTACAGGCTAGTTGTAAGAGACCCGCTGAGGGCGTGATTGAAGCAAGACCCAGCTTTAGAAGGAGACATAATATTTGAGGTGGAAGAGGAAACAAAATTTAATACACCTCCCCTTACCAAGGAGTTACCGAGTCTTATGCCAAGAACCATCGCCTTACGGTGACACTAAAACATGGGTTAGTCGCCATCGCAAGACGCTAATCCTGCCGGCTAGTACGATCATTTTAACCTGTATGCCAAATTGACAATAGAAGTAAAACTAAATAATATAACAAGTCCACCATCCAGATATATAATATAAATAATGAAAAGTAGTCCAACAATGAGTACAAAAAGAGAGTAAGGGCTTATGCCCAGTACATGCCAAAAATAAATAACTCTCTCCCTCACACAACGCTACGCGGAAGCTGAAACTAAAACACCCGTCATCACCTGATGCTGAGCTGTAGTTGTAGTGTGTGGTAAATTCTCCTCAAGTCCTGCCACCTCGTCCTGCTAGTCGTGTTGGTACTCCAACTCCTCGAGCTCCTATAATCACAAATGACCGTTAGTCATAAAGACTAAGCCATTTTTGTTGGGCTTTGTTATACATCACAACACTTATGCGTAGCGGAAATAAGGAACAAGAAAATCCAAAAGAGTTTGGATATAGCAATGAACATTAATCAATAAGTAAAAGAAGTAAAATAAAATTAATTACCTTTGTGGGATTGAGTCTATACTCACCCTAGATGCTACAAAAAATCAGCCGACCATTGTGCGGCTACAGTTCCTAGTGCAGAATATTGGCCGTACCTCTACAGGAAGTCCACAGGAACGGGAGAACCTATAAAATCTTGTCATTCAAGATCTAGGTCGGGAGAGAAAGCTTTGTATCTTTACGAACTGCTAGGTCTGTTACAGAAGAGGCAGCGACGACACTCACCGGAATCAAGCTAGTGGCAGCGACGAGATCAATGGCGGGCGGAAGAACTTCCGTCAGTTTTAGGTCTCGGGTCTTTTGCACAATGCGGCTTGTGTTCTTTGACAGAATGAACAGTTACTTTGAAACCCTAAAATCTTCTATTTATACCCAAGGAATAAATAGAATACATCCCATCCCTATTTGCAGACCCAGCGCGCGCGCGGCGCGCTGGCCGCGCGGACTTAGAATCCAGCATTTTCGACTAGACAACCCTTGTCTCAATAAATCGTTGAGTATCAATGACATATACGACAAATCGTCGAGTATACAAACTATACTCGATGAATCGTCAAGTATCCATATGATTTTCGACGAATGGTGTTGAGTGAACTCAATGCCTCAACGCTTTCATCGCCAAACCCTTTGAATCAACACTTGACTCGACGAAGGCTTTGAGTGGACTCAATGCACTCAACTCCTAAGTGCTAGATTCTTCGAGTAAACCTTTAAATCGACGAGGGCGTTGAGTAAACTAAACTCCTGAGACTCAGACTCGTTGAATCAACACTTTGACTCAATGAATCATTGAGTGAACTCAACGCACTCAATGCTTAAGTGCCATACTCGACGAATCAACTCTTTGACTCGACGATTTGTTTAGTAAACTCAAGACACTCAATGCCATCATTCGATGAGTCAACACTTGACTCGACGAACGCGTTGAGTGGTCTCAATTCACTCGATGCTTTCCAAGGCCTGGTTGTTGCTAAGTCTTTTCCACTCATCATATGAGCAAATCATACTAAGCCAATCTCCTAATTTCTCCAAACGTTCTTATGTGATACCCTGATAGACTTATACTGCATTTGTAGTGAGGCTACATACTTGATCACTTTCTGATCACAATGGTAACACCAACAATTTTTTTCTCACCTCACCCCCACGACTCCTAGGCACTGAGTGGGAGTACAAAAGCAGAGGACAACAAGGCAGTATCAAAAGAGCAGGTGATAAAGGATCTATTCTATCTTGAGAAAACATCTAAAAGTTATATCTTTATACTAGCAGTTTTATATGAATAGCAAGAGTATAAAGACAGTAATGAAAGAAGTAGTAGTACTGAAAAAGAAAAGCAGAAAAGTAAAAGTAAGAACAATGAAGTAAGGTATGCAACTACAACTATGCTACCTTCATATGAGTACTTTAACCTATATGAATACTTATATAAACTTATAAGTTACGGTTTCTGGAATTGTAACTTATCATATAAAAGAGGCCATACTAATTTATATGATGAGGGTCTGTAATATGAATGTACTAATAATGTATGTATATTATGATATGTTATGCATGCTATGTTTTATACAAGTGCAACTCACTCACACGACTCTATGATCACAAACCTTTAGTTCCCACTTTTTGGAGTTAGCTAAACTCTTTGGTACCACTATTGTGGCTACGGTAGTAGTGGAGCGGGCATCTCCACTCCTTGGCGGTTATGCACACTACCAGTCCTAGACCTCCTATATGTCTATGTATACATCCTTGGTGCACTATAGAGTCTTTGAGTACTAATTACTGGCTATCCCACCAGTCTTTTTGGTCGAGTGTGTGTTTTAGGGAATCGTCCTCTAGACCGCAGTATAAACAACCTACTGGCCCCTCAAACCCTCACACCTTGCCAGAGTCATCGTACTTACATCAGTGTGATGACTAGCCCAGTACGGCATAACCTACCACTAATTTGTTTCTATGCATATGCGATTTATTTCAACCCGAGCCTCCAGCTCGCAGGACCAACCCATCCTGATATAAATCTCCCGAGCCTCCAGCTCACAGGAATAACCCATCCTGATATCAAACTCCCGAGCCTCTAGCTTGCAGGACTAACCCATCCTGATATGAAAATCCCGAGCCTCAGGCTCGCAGAACTAACCCGTCCTAATATAAATCTCCCGAGCTTCTAGCTCGCAGGACTAACCCGTCCTGATATCAAACTCCCGAGCCTCTAGCTCGCAGGACTAACCCGTCCTGATATACAAATCCCAAGCCTCCAGCTCGTAGGACTAACCCATTCTGATATAAATCTCTCGACCCTCTAGCTCGTAGGATTAGCCTGTCCTGATATAAAAATACCGAGCCTCCAGCTCGCAGGACTAACCCGACTTGTATCCCTCCAACCATACACGAGTGAGATTGCTAGTTGTTCCCTTAACCTATTAGACTACTCTTATCTAATTATAGTTATACATAATGACTTAGGGTTAATCCTAGACTTCCCGAGGTCAACCCGGTGAAAGGGTCGCAGTGGTACTGGGGAAAACCATGGGCTGAAACCCAAATCCCCCTTTCCAGGACACTTACTTTTATTAGTGTCTACCTGTTATTAACACCCCACTCTCATTGTTGCTATCGAGTAAACCTAATGGCTTAAGGTACTTCTTAGGATAATGACAATCTTTCATCGACTCCGATCTAACTATTCTCTTTAGCGACTATACACACTAGCACTCGACACTACCTAGTGACATAACCTAGGATTCCAACCAGGGTTCAAAGCCTTCCGACATATCTCTAAATTCAATTACATTCCATTACCCTGAATGTCCTACCCAATCCACCCTTATGAATCTATTGTATAGACGGTATGAACTCGAAAACCCTTACGTGTGGTGCAAACCTACTTATTTATTTTCATAAACCAAAAACACTTCTAATGATGCACTAAGACCTTATTCATGACTTTAGGTGTTTGGGTAGCATTTTCATGTGTTTTGAATGACCTAAACACTATATGTCAATTTTTGCTAAAGGCAGCCCAATGTCTATCCTTAGCCCATATGAGGTGACTTCCAATTCTTTGGGCCAAAGGCCTCCAAATTTTTATCATGGGTTCATCATGTGGTAATTAGTGGGAAATCAGAAATTCACAATTTTCCAAATTATTTTTGGCCCTAATTAAAATTATTTAATTATAATTAACATTGAACATGAACTACCAAAACTAGAGGTCCTCAAGGTCTAATTAATTTATCTGGTGTTCAACTTGGTATAAAAGTTCAGTGTATAAAATTTCTTAATTTTCCAGAATGATTTGACCCATGATTTCTATTTATGAATATTAATACCATATTATCCATTTCAAAAAGAAGTACCCAAAATAATGCACTAATAGTAAAGAGAAAATTCCTAGATGAGAATATTGTCATAGTAGTAAAAAAAACAAATTTTCATAATTTTCCATACAGGTTTAACTTAGTATTTTTACAATTTATATATTTACAAAAATAACACTACTCATATAAACATCATTTCTATCCATCCAAAAATATTAAGAAAATTTACAGAGATCTTTAGTACTGAAATAAAGATCTTGTAAAAATTGCATATTTTTCTAAGTCTTAAAATTTACATTTCTAACCAACAACATTTAAGGGCATAAAAATAAATTGTACTAATCTCCACATGAAATAAATTGCAAAAATCTTCATTAATTTTCCAGAGATACAAAAGTGCATTTTAGGGATTGTTTCAATGATCTATAATTTTCCAAGTTAAAATGCCCATATTTCCTATCATGACATAAATGTGTGTCAAAATTAAAATAAATTTAAACTATAGGATTTTGACTCAAAAAATCCTAACTTCTCCTTGGATGAGGTATTTCATCTCCATAAACCCCTAGCCAGAGTTTTATTGACATACAATGAGTCAAATGGACTTAATTTCCAACTTTCGCCATTTTGCTAAAGGCACGCCAAATACACCTATACCTTCAACCTGCAAGTTTGATCTTCCAAGATGCAGAGGTACAAATGACCTTAAATTTTTAATAGGGTCCTAAAAGGTCATCAAAGTCATGCCACCCAAATTTGGGGGTATTTGGAGTTGTAAAACTCTCTAAATCACATTAATTTGATAACTAAAATGATGGAATAAACTATAAGGAAATTTTCTCCAACACTTTTGATTTTTGGGCACAAGCTAGGTATAGTATATACACATGCATGGTCCAAATTTCGTTACATGTGGAGTTGTAATCTATCATATATACTCATTTAAATTAATGACCTAGGCTAGGAGCACTCCTAGGAAAATAGACCTACAAGGAGCTACATTGCTCCAAATGGCTTGATTAAGGAGCATAATTAAACGTAAGCCAAATTGATACATTTTCCATGTTGGGCACTTTTTCTGAATCTGCCCCTAAAGGGCCTAAATTTAACATGCAAGGTACTGTAAATAATGTGATAGAAAATTAAATAATACTATAGTTTAATACCCATCAAAATGGACGACATCCCATCATCTTCTTCCTCTAGCCGACGGCCCAGATTTCCCCGACCCATAATGCATTGAACTAGATTTTCCCGGCCATTCGACCACCTCCACGGCTTCCGCCGCCGCCGCTGCCGCCGCCGCCACCTTCGTTGAGGTGAGGGCATGCATTTGGCGGCAACTTGGCCACTAGAGGCAGCGGTTTCCGGCGAACCCGAGCTCCCTCAAAAATCCCAAATTTCTAGATTTGCACTCATGGAATTGGGCTCAATTGAGCCCGATATCTCTCCTAATTGATCTAGAAATCTAGCACAAGGGGAGGGGAAGAGAAACAGACCTTGATTGGATCCCAACGGCAGCGGTGGCGGCGGTTGGCCATGAAATTCTTCACCTCCGTGGAGCTTGCTCCCGAACTCAATACTCCACCAAAAGCCTTAATCTAGATGTCTATTTAAACTCCTTTGGACCTTGAAAGTTAGGGTTAGATCTGATATACTCAAGACGGGGGGGGGGGGGGGGTGAATAGAGTATGTAGGTATAATTTAAATATTTTCCTAAACTATAAGAAGTACTCCTAACCTGTGAAACTATATCACAGAAACCAAAGAGAAATAAGTGTAAACACAGAAAGACCTAAATATCACAGCCACAACAAGAACAAAAAAGGGGAAACCAGACGAAACAAGAATTTATAGTTGTTCCCCAACCTGGGTACGTCCTGTAACATCCCGACTTTTATTGGGCCACCAGAACCCTAGTGGGCCCAATAAAAGTGGCCCGGACCCTACCCATGACCCGGTGAGGGGTAACCCAAGGTAGGAAATAGAGCTAGAGGACTCCGAATTGAGTTCCGTCAGTTCATGTGGCCTCGTATAGTCAATACGAGCACATCAGAACTCGTTCAATTGAACCTAGAGGTCATATAGTGGATTTGGCCATTACTCGCAGAACGTCGCGAAAATGAGATTTTTGGATATTGACATAGAGAACTCTGATTTGAGTTCTGTCAATTCTCATGACTTCGTATAGTTGATACGAACGCACCGGAACTCGTTGCGTCGCGATTCGAAGCCTAACGATGATTATGAGCGTTTTGACCGTTTTAGCACGCTGCGACGCGCAAATATCATACTTTCGCCAAACGAACTCCGATTCGACCCCGGTCAGTGGCGTTGGACTCGTATGGTCAATACGAAGTCAACAGAAGTCGTTCCGGTTAATTTCGACGACAATTGGTCAATTCGTGGTCAAACTAAGCATAATCGTGCACCGAAAAGCGTGCACACACCAATTGTGACACGACACCCGAACCTTGACCCGACCCCGATGACTTGGACCCACATTGACTTTGACCAGCAAGGGGGACCCATCCTAGGGTTGACTTGGTCAAACCCTCCTTAAAATCCACTTTTTGGATTTTTTCTCCAAATGAGGAGCCCACCTCCTCTCCATGGATGAATAACCCTTGCCCCCCTCACTCTCCTTGGGCCCCCAACCAGCAAGCCCCCATCCCACTACAAGTGGAGGCCCACCCACTTCTTCCCTCTCTCTCTCTCTCTCTTTCTCCCCCCTCCTTCTTAAGCCCATAAAGGCCCAACCCATCAAGCACACCCCTTGGATGGATCCATGTGGCATGTACAATGACCCCTGGATGGGTGCCATGTGTCCCAGCCAGCTGGAGGGGAGAAGAACTCTTCTCCCTCAAGAGGGATTAATCCCACACCTCCCCCAAGCCAAATGCTCCTCCCCCCTTGCCTATATAAAGCAATGAACCCTCAGACCTTACCAACACCAGCTCAAAAAGAGCTTCCCCCACCTGGCCGGAGCTCCAGCTCGCCGGAAACAACCCACCCGAGCTCCGCCACCCTCCACCGCCATTAATGGCGGAACTCGCCGGAGGCCGCCAAACCCCCCAAACTCAGGTAGAAACTCTTCCCCTCCTCCCTCCCTATCCTTCTGACGTGATGCATGTAAGCTCTGACGACCGGAGCGCCACCGCCGTCACCCCCTCCCCTCCCGTTTTTTAAAAAAAAAATGGCTCCGGCGGCGGCCGGCGGCGGCAGGCCGCCAGACCACCGCCGGAGGGAGCGCCCACCACCGGGCAGTCGGCCGGTGGTGGAGCCACGGCCGGCCGGTGGCCGGCCGGCGGCTGGGAAGGCCCATAAGGGGCGGCGGGATGAGAGGCTGCGGGTGTAAATGAAGATGAATAGTGTTTTTATTTTATAAATTATATTATTATAATATTATAATATTATAATAAGGGGTTTGATTTTTCAGAGGCTAAAATAGGCTCCCAAGAAAAAAATTTTGAACATGAAAAATGTTCCCCTTAATGAGGGCAATCTCCACAAAAATTTTGAGAATTTTTGGAGTTGATTTGGTATTTTTAAAAGGCTAAATAAAATTTGTTTGGCCAAATTAAAGGCCCAAAATAATTTGGAAAATTACCAAAAAATTACCAGGCTCATTATAGGCTCTCTTAGGGGTTGTATCAAAATTTGGGATCTTGAGGATAAGTTTTGATATTTTTCCCAAATTATGGAAGCCTAGGATCGCACCCAGTAAATATTACGCTCATTTTCTTCGAAAATGAAAATTGGAGCGCGCGACTATCCTCACTAAAAAGAATAATAAAATTGTCATATCATCGAGAGTGGCCGAGGCAAGTGACCGAACTCCGTGTGCTCCGATACTTCGTGAAACCGTCGAGCGCCTCGCCTCTCGGGTGATTTGGGTACGCTCGGAGAATGAAAGCACGAGTGGCGAGCTATGAATTATTCTCGATAACTAATGAGGGCGCAACTCCTGATAAGCCCCTGATCTGATTAACCCGTGATTAATAAGGCGCAACCAGATTCTAATCGGATCTTAATAATGAGTGCAACCCAATGAAGTCTTATTAAAAACTGAAATAGAACTGAATGTGCATCCTGAGAACGGAGCTGGAACTGAAAATCTCTCCTGAGAACGGAGATGGAACTGAAGCCTCCTGGATGGAGTGATTGGACTACTAACATTTTCTTTATGATTATTCCAGTCTTGCACTGGTCCTGTTCTTTTATTCTTTTCAGTTCAGTACTTTCAATTCAGTTATACTCCAGTCTCGTACTGGTTCAGTACTTTCAATTCAGTTATACTCCAGTCTCGTACTGGTCAAGTACTTTCAATTCAGTTATACTCCAGTCTCGTACTGGTCAAGTACTTTCAATTCAGTTATACTCCAGTCTCATACTGGTCAAGTATTTTCAATTCAGTTATACTCCAGTCTCGTACTGGTCAAGGATTTTCAATTCAGTTATACTCCAGTCTCGTACTGGTCAAGTACTTTCATTCTGTACTACTCCAGTTTTGTACTGGTCACATTTCATTACAGCACTTTAAATAAGCAGCATAAACACCGCATTTGTCTTTATTGCAATTTACTATTATAACCCCGGGTCCTGCTCTGACGAGCAGTCGTTATTAAGGTTGAGCCTTAGTTGGGGATAATCGGAGTTGAGGTATTCCTCCAGGTCTAGCCCCAAATAATGCGCTCCCACGCTCCTTGACGAAAGTAGAGCTAAGCGCCGCCGCCCGAAGTTTAAGCCTAGTAGGGCAGGCCGACGTAGACCCAGTGTGTGTTATGTTTGCCGTTGATTGATTGATTGTAAATTGCTTGCGGTGGAATAGTGGCGGGTCAGTCCCTTCCGCAGACCGTTCGTACCGGTGCGGGAAGGTTGACGACTCAAGGTGACAGGGAGATGGGTACCACGGGTGACCGACCGTTTTATTCCCCGTCGGGTTTTCCTCCGCTGGTCGGCCAAAATGATTCGTTGGATGTCGCTCACATCCAAGAGTACACAAGGTTGTACGTTAGGGCCTGGGGTTGTGCGGTACGATCATCCCCAGAAGTGGCAGGACTGGCCACTGTCACCGACGGCCACATCAGTGAGGCCCGCGGGGCTCGCTACCCTGCTGGAACAGAAGCAGTCCAAACTATGTCGACATAGGGTCTGTGTGCGCAGGCTGTGAATGCCTGCGGTGTGTGCGCGGTTGTGAATGCCTGCGATAGAAATCAGGGTATGAAAACTTGTTGTGCTGATGAGCTAGTAGAGCATGGTTATAACCGTTTTATACTAATGCTGCTTTTTTCGGTTATACTACACTCTTTTATATTTGCTCCTAGCTGTTCATATATGAAATGTTGTGCTAACCCTCTCTTGCTTCGGCTATTTACTTCTATTGGGTGGGTGCGTGCTCGTCCCCAGGATGTGGATCCGGGGAGGAGATTTGTTTCTACTTAGCTCTGTGACTAACAGTTATTTGATTAACCATTCACAGGAGGTGGAGCACCGTAGTGACTCGCTGCCGCAGGAGATTACGCCAGCAGCTAGGTCGACTCGAGCAGATGTACCCCCGCCATCCCCAGAGTTTAGAGACGTGAGTTCCGCCGAGCAGCGTAGAGAGAGAGTATATGAGGATTATATGTAGCACATGTATAGCCTACGGGCTTATATAAGTACTTAGGCTTCGGCCCTAGAACCGCTGTGATTCTGATGTGTCATATATATAAATCTGCAATGGTTTCCTGTTAATGCTTCCGCTATATTCTGATGGGTTGTGAATGTTATGATTCGAGCCAACCGAGGCGGCCATCTAGTGCTTGGACAGGGTGGATCGTTTCCCCTATAAGCACTGGGTGGGCGTCTTGGGCCAGTAGCACCCCTCCGGCCCGACCCGGGCAAAGGTTGGGGGGGTGCTACACGTCCACTCTTCTACCACCCTGGTAGGAATCCACTCAAAGTTTTGATCAGGTGCCTGACACCAATGAGCTTTTGATCAGGTGCTCAACAACCAAACCTCAAGTCTTTTGATCAGGAGACTTGTAACCAGGAATAAATTTTGAAGGGATGACAACCCTTTTTACAGTGGATGAGAGAATGATTGTGTCTTCTCTTTCTCAATTCAAACAACTAAGAAGACTTGTGGATTTGATGGTAGCAAAAGCTCCCCCTGAGATGTTGCTTGTTTAGGATGATGGAAGCTTTGCTGTAAGGTGATAGGCCTTCAAGCTTTCAATTTTGACAAGAAGAACTTCAGGAACTATTTTGACAGATGCAGTATTGTTGTCCTTCAGAGAGTTCCTGAGAGTATGACAGAAGAAGACACTTGATTTGGATGGTTGTTCTTCTTCTTAAGAATTGTTCTTCTTCTTATCTAGCTGCTATTGATTCTTGACTGATCGATTTTCAATCTCAAGAATTCTGTATGTCTATTGATTATTATCTGTATTGTATCTCTTGTATATTTTTTAGAAGGGAAAATCTATATCTTTTATATATTTCCCGTGTGGAAGTCCATTTGAATTTTGAAATCCTTCTGCAATTAATGCTTACGGCCTTATAATATTTTTGGCATTGATTTGTTTCCCCAACTGTCCCTTATAAAAATGGCAGGCAATAATTCTGATGAAGACCATAATTAATGCTCTTGTCTAACGGTAATATTTAGAGAATATTAGAGCACTAATTACTCAGGGATTATTGCCACATAATAAGGATAAAAGAGGGAAATTTCCAAGACTGGATTCGTCGACCTGAGTCCCCAATTCGTCGAGCTGAGAATAACTGTTCGTTGAGCTGAGATCCAAGATCGTCGACCTCTGAATGCTGCTTGATAACTTTCTTTTTTTGTGCATCAAGTTCGTCGAGCTGAATCTAAGATCATCGAGCTGAGCCCTGAGAACAGAGTTAGTCCACCTGGGGTCCAAGATCGTCGAGCTGAGTCTGCAGTCTAGACTTAGACTATTTTCTGATGTTGAGTGTTGAAGTATCAATTTGGCGTTGAGTGTGATGTCCTCTGATGTTGAGTCAAATGTCATCTGGTGTTGAGTGTTGAATCACCTCATCTAGAATTAGTCGACCAGAGAACAGAGTTCTTCTAGCTGATGTTCTTAGTTCGTCGACTGAGGTTTGACTTAGAGGAGTTATTACTTTGTCCAGAGTTCGTCGTGATGAGATTAGAGAATTTACCCTGAGTTCGTCTAGCTGAGCTCGACTTTCATCGACCGGAGATTGACGAACGTAGAACTCCTTTTTCTAAGTCTTGAATTCTCTAAGTCTTGAGTCTGTGGCAGTGTTGGAGGCTAGTCCTTTGTATTGTTGACTCAAAAGACTTGACCTACACTCAAGGACACAACCATGAACCAGATCTATACAAGTTGGGTCATATCCTAACTTAGTGAACCTAGCCTAAATCCAACTAGGGATTCAACAATCTCCCCCTGTTTGGGTGAGGTCACTAATAACATACTCAATAAAAGAAAATGTACAAAGCAAGAACACAATATATATCTGGCAGAAATATTAACAGTAAATGCAGCAGATATATTTACATAGTCAGCTTTGTAACAAGAAAACACAGTTTATCAAAAATATACCAAATAGTAGTTCAAGTTCTAGTTTTTCTATTTCTTCTCCTTTGGCTGAGCTTTTTTGCTCTTATCCCCAGGCTGAGTAAAAATGATTTTCCTATCAGGATTAGAAGCTTCTTTCTTTGATATGTACATGTCTGCTTCTCCAATCACTATCAGGGTGGAAGTTCTGGGAACTACAGCCTCTGGGTGTCTAGCCATATAATCTGCATAATTAAATACCTTCTTGCTCAACTGAAGTCTTTCAAGTTCTTTATCTCTATATGAGCACATGGTAGTGAACTTGGTTGGATCTTCTCCTTCCTCTCTGGCCTTCTTTATCTGTGACAGACCAATCAATTCTTGAAGTCTAGCCATCCTGAAATTAGGATCAACATCCTGACTGACAGATGATTGATCATCTTGGGAGGGTAGCAGAATAGCAGGCCTCAATTGAGTTAACCGTGCTTGAAAGTTTGTTGCTTTATGGCCTTCATCACTCTGAATGTATAGTGACTTTGGAGGTGCAGTTTCACTATATTTTCCTTTAGGTTTGTGTGATACTGGATGCCTTCTTTGTTCAGCTTATTGTTGGGGAGAAGAGAACTCTGGCTTCTAATAGACTACTTCTTTTATCTGTTCTGTACAACCCATACTTCTTTGTTGGCTGCTTCCATGAGATTGATGTCTAGATGGACTTTCCTGCCTCTGATAAGTTCTGGTGAATGTAGGCTTGGAAGGTGCATCTGACCTTTGAGAAGTGGTTCCTAAAGCACCAGCAGCTGGAGGAGGAGGAGGAGGGGGGTCCTTTCTGTATCTATGAGCTGGGGGAGGAGAGTATCTTCTGATTTTCTTTCTGGCCTTTTGTTCATTCTTTGAAAGCCACATCCAGGCTAGCATCCCTTTGTATGAGGTTATGTTTTGTAAAATATAGTAGGGAGTGTCATTTATATTTCCATGCTTGGGAGCAGGAGGAGGAGGAGACTTACTTTTCTTAGAGATTTTCTTCCTATTTTGGTCCTCATCATCATCATCATCATACTGAGGATTGTCATACATAGCATCAATTTGGCTTATTGTATCCTTGGAGATTTCTTTATTGATTGGAGTGGGGATAACTTCAGCATGAGCTACTTCAGTTTCCATGGCAATGTCTTGAGCTATCATGTCATCCAGATTGGGGAGAGGGCTATCATCCATGATATAAGATGTTCCAGGAGGGCTAGATCTCTGATCATCAGACTTATTTTCTCGAGGAACTGTCAAACTTTTCTTTATAGTGTCTAACACCTCTGAGCTAGAAGGAGAGGTATAACACACCATTACTTTAGATGATGGAATGGGGGGAGGCAGAAATAAATGTACGACCCAAATACTCTTAGTAAAGCTGTAGATTCACTTTGGATTTAATGAAGTAAACCCTTCCTGGCAGAATCTCTGACAGAGTGATCTCTTGAGTATTTGACATTGTAATATCTGTTCTTGCTTCTGACACTTCTATTGTTGCTATTGTTGCTATTGTTGCTACAGCTGCTTTTGCTGGCAGAGTGATCTCTTGAGTATTTGACATTGTAATATCTTTTCCTGCTTCTGCTTCTATATCCATTACAACTGGTTCTGCTGTATCTGAGACCTGTACAACTGGTTCTGCTACTGCTGCTTCAACTTCTTCATGAAGTATCTCCCCCTACATTGTTTTAGTAGATACTGAAGCCAGGCCCCCAAATGAAGAGGGAGCAGTAGTGAGGGAAGAGATCTGGGCAGCAAGAGAGGATATGGAGGCAGCTAGAGGAGAAATGGCCTCTTCTATAAGAGATTTGAGTAGGGGTATGAGGAGAGTAATGAGTGGGGTGACAAGAGATGGATCCAGGTTTGGAGAAGTTGATTGTGGGGCAGTAGCTGGTTGAGTGGAAATTGTAGTTGCTGGGGGTGATAGGTGGAGATAGAATGGGAGTGTCTAGGAGAGAGTCATGTTGAGGAGAGGGAGTGTGCAGTGGAGAGGATAATAGCTTGAAGGAGGGGAGTAAGGGGAGGGTGGTGTGGGGAATATTAGCAATATAAGATGTAAGAGGGGATTGAGGTGGTGTTGGCATTGGTGTATCTTGTTGGGGGGAAGGTGTAGAGGAGGAAATATGTGTCGGAGATTGAGGAATTGGGGATGATGAAGGTAGGGGAGTAGAGACTGTAATATGAGTTAAAGCTGGGGTGTGTTGAGTTGCTGGCAGAGATAAAGGTTGGAGAGCTGGAGATTGAGGAGTGGCTGGAGTAATGTTGGATGGAATAATGTTGGAAGGGATCTCTTCAGAAGGGTGGGAAGTGGCTGGAACAACCCTTGTACTTTCAGAAGCTTGGGTGGAAGAGGATGAAGCCTTAGAGGGATTTGTGATTGTCCTCTCCCACCTGCCACACAAGGCACATGTGAGCCT
Organism: Platanthera zijinensis; assembly: GCA_039513925.1. Taxonomy (NCBI): domain Eukaryota; kingdom Viridiplantae; phylum Streptophyta; class Magnoliopsida; order Asparagales; family Orchidaceae; genus Platanthera; species Platanthera zijinensis. Next base: position 136,971,828 of record CM077087.1, on the reverse strand, counting down.
TTTGCTGGCATTGATGAATGTGGTCTGGGAGACCAGTGATTCAACAGCCGTTTCTGTCAAGAAGATCCCTAGGATCCTTCCAAAGTTTACTTCCTTTTTACTTTTCCTTTTCTTGATAAGATCAAAGATGATCTGTGCCCAGTTCACCTGCCTCTTGTTTACCACTGCACACATAAACAAAAATTGATGCCTGGTTATATAATCGTGTGCAGTGTGCTTGCCCAGCAAGACTTTCCCAACAATATCTGCGAGAAACTTGAACTCGGCAGATAGGTTTTTCTTTAGTAGTTTATTTGGGTTATCTCCAGAGTAACCCATCAGACTCAACATCATATCATATTCCTCATTATCAATTTCTAATTCTTCTTCTCCATTATCTAATCCATAGATTCCAGTTAGTACAATGGGAGTGAGAGAGATGGCAGTACCCGCTATTGATCTGGTCATTGTGTTGTCCTCAGTTGTAGACGCAGTATAGACCCATTCTTTGATTTCCGTGCTGGGTAATTTGATTCTGATGGTCAGCAGATTTTTCAATTTCTAGTCTTCCAGTAGTTGCAGAATGTTGAGGAACATTGGATCGGAGTGCTGGAAGGAGTCAAAATCCACATCGAATCCGATATAAAACCTCATTGTCACAAGAGCGCCTGCTGGAATCGTCATGAGTGCACCTGCAAGAGAGAAAATGATGATCAAGTGCAAAGGGAACTAAAAGCGCAGGAAGGAGGTCGAAGAAAACCTAAATATAAGGTTTTCTGGAATATGAAACGACAGACTCCGGTCCACGACAAATAAAAATATCTTCGTTCTGAGGTCGACAAAATAATTTAGAGTTAAACAGTTCATCGATCTCAGTCTGAAGGGTTGAAGATATTTCGTCGATCTCTGGTCGACGAAAATTTTTTGAAGTAAGTTCGTCGATCGCAGGTCGACGAAGATCACTTACTACAGAGAGTTCATCGATCTCAGGTCGATGAAAATCTCAAGAACCTTTCGTAGTTCGTCGACCTCCGATCGACGAAATTTGAAGAGTTCTTCGAGTGCAGACAGAAACTAAACTAGGTCTTCTCCATTGATCATTCTAAGCTGATTTACAAAGAACAAGTGATTTCTTTCATCCAAGGGTTTGGTGAAAATATCAGCTCTTTGTAAATCAGTGTAGATATAGAAAGGTTTGATTTTGTTTTTGTCTACACACTCTCTAATGAAATGATGTCTAATGTCTATATGCTTAGTCCTACTATGATGGAATAGATTTGGTGCTATGGCTATAGCACTTGTGTTATCACATAGTAGAGTTGAATTATTTAAGTTGAACCCATAATCTAGGAGTTGGTTTTGAATCCTCAGCATCTGGGAATAACAACTGCCAGCTGAATTGTATTCTGCTCCAGCAGTTGATGTGGACACAGATGATTGTTTCTTATAGAACCAGGACACTAATCTCATACCAAGGAACTGGCAAGTTCCTGAGGTACTCTTTCTGTCCACTCTACATCCAGTAAAGTCAGCATTTGAGTATCTAGTTAACTCAAACTCTGACTCAGTGGGATACCAGAGACCTAGACTAGGACAACCCTTTATATATCTCAAAATTCTTTTTAGAAAAACTAGATGAGATTCTTTAGGGTTCACCTGGAACCTAACATAAAGGCATGTGGCAAACATGATATCAGGTCTGATTATTGTAAGATATTGTAGGGACCCAATAATTCCCATATATAGTTTCTGATCCACAGGTTTCCCTTGTTCTTCAGAGTCTATTACAGCATTTGTAGCCATGGGTGTTTTCTTTGCCGAGGCATCATCCATCCCAAACTTCTTGATAAGCTCTTTAGCATTTTTAGCCTGGGAAATGAAGATGCCATCAGGAAGCTGCTTCACTTGGAGACCTAGGAAGTAGGAGAGCTCACCCATGCTACTCATCTCAAATTTAGAATGCATTAGATATTAGAATCTTTTTCACAATTTGGGATCAGTAGACCCAAATATTATGTCATCTACATAAATTTGTACTAACAAAATTTTATCATGATGCATTTTAGTGAATAAAGTCCTATCTACTATGCCTCTTGAAAAACCATGCTCTAAGAGAAAGTTGGCTAAGGTCTCATACCAAGCTCTTGGAGTTTGCTTTAAACCATAGAGAGCTTTATGCAATTTAAATACATGAGAGGGATGAGTTGGAGAAAAAAACCTGTAGGTTGTTCAACATAAACTTATTCTTTAAGTTCCCCATTTAAGAAAGCACTCTTCACATCCATTTGATAAACTTTGAACTTTTTGAATGCAGCATAAGCCAGAAATATCCTTATAGCTTCTAGCCTGGCAACTGGAGCAAAGGTATGATCATAGTGAATTCCTTCCTCCTGCCTATATCCTTGAGCAACAAGCCTAGCCTTGTTCCTCACAATCACACCTTGAGCATCAAGCTTATTTCTGAAAACCAATTATGTTCCAATGACTGGTTAGTCTTTTGGTCTTTGAACCAAAACCCAAACTCTACATCTCTCAAACTGATTGAACTCTTCTTGCATTGTATTGATCCAGTGGGGATCTTGCTCTGCATCAGTTATGGATTGAGGCTCAATTTGAGAGAGGAAACAGGCATGCATCAAGTCTTGGTTGTGTTGATGCCTTGTCTGTACACCTGCTGTTATGTCTCCAATCACTTGGGATCTGGGGTAATACCTTAGTGTGACAAGATCAGTAGGTGGAGTTGGTTCAGCAATAACATTTTGAAAGAATTCCTCTTGTGGAATAGCCTCTATTGTTGTAGGAAGTTCAGCTATTTCCACAGTTTCTTCATCACTTTCTTCACTGACTTATTGAGAAGGATGAGATACAACTTTGGGGGTAAAGTGTAAGCCATCCAATTCCTCACACAAGTTGTGTACCTGCAAGGAGTCTTTGGTAGAAATCTCTTTCTCCTTATAAAACATGTTAACCTCATCAAATATAACATGCATAGATTCCTCTATTTTCAATGTGGATTTATTAAACACCCTATAAGCTTTGCTGACTTTGGAATATCCTAGAAAAATTTCCACTGCAGCCTTTGCTTTAACCTTTCTGATGTGCTTTTTGTCATTATTATGAATATAACAAACACAACCAAAAACTTTAAAATAGTTGATTATTGGTTTCTTCCCTTTGAGTAATTCATAGGGAGTCTTATACTTTAGTTTGTGTATCAAACTTCTGTTCAGGACATAGTTTATTGTGCTCACTGCCTCTACCCAATAGGATGGGGGAATGTAAGAATCTGCATGTAATGTGCCTGCAGCTTCAATGAGTGTTCTATTTTCCCTTTCAGCTACCCCATTTTGTTGAGGAGTTCTAGGAGCTGAGAAACAGTGCCTGATACATTCCTTCTCATAGAACTCATGCATAAGAAGAGACTCAAACTCTATACCATGATCACTTCTGATCAATGCAATATGAGTAGAGTACTCAATCTATATGGTCCTGAGAAAATCTGTAAGAGCCTTAAAGGTATCTGACTTAGATTTCAGAAAGAATACCCAAGTGAACCTGGAAAAGTCATCTACAACCACTAAGGTATAAGATTTCCCTCCTAGGCTTTGTACATCCACAGGGCCAAAAAGGTCCATATGTAGCAAGTAAAATATCCTAGGTGAATCACTCTTATTAATGGATTTGAAGCTAGATTTAGTTTGCTTGCCTAGTTGACAAGCCCTACAGAGGCCTTTCTTCTTGTAGGGGCCAGAAGGTAAACCTATAATAAGGTTGTCCTTAGATAGCCTAGCAATGTTTTTAAGATTTACATGTCCTAATATTTTATGTCATAAGTCATTTTGACTACTAACTATATTGAGCAGGCATATGTCTAAAGTAACAGAATGAAAATTTACTAGGTATATGTTTCCTTGTCTACTTCCAATTAAAACAGGTTGGTTTTCTTTTGAAGTAATAATATAGGAACTAGAGTTGAATGATACCTGATAACCTTCATCACATAGTTGGCTTATAGAGATTAGGTTATGCTTCAGTCCACTTACATATGCAACTCTTTTGAAAGTTACTGCTCCAATTCTGACCTTGCCATAGCCTTCTGTTTGGCCACAATTGGAGTCACCAAAGATGACCTTTGGTCCTAGCTTTGACTTATAATCAATCAGATTGTCCTTGCTGTCTGTCATATGCTTGGAGCAACCACTATCCAGATACCAATGTTGATTGTATGCTGGACATGTCTTTATCTGCAAATAAGACAGTTAGTTGTTCTTGACCCAGGTAACCTTGGGTCCTTGTTTATTTTCATAACTATAACTGAAGATGTAAGATCATTCAGGTTGATATTTATATCCTTTAGGATGGTATCTCCTAGGTGGAATTATCCATTGAGTGAAGGGGTTAAAGTTGTTATTAGAATTTAAGTTTCTGTTATTATGATCTGGGTTCGACGATCTCTAGATGGATCTTCGACCTGAGCTCGACGATGTTGGATGAGATCGTCAATCTCTGCTCGAAGAATGAAAATATACATTCTTTGGGCACCAAAATTGTTGATCTCTGGTCGACGAACCATACTGGTATCGTTGATCATAGATCGAAGAATGATTGTTACTAATGTTTGCGTTTAAAGATCGTCATTCTGAGTTTAACGATCTGTTCATATATCGTCGATCTGAGTTCGACGATAACTGTTGAACATTATTATTTTTGTTATTCTTCTGGATATTGAGTTTATTCTTGGTTTCAATTTATTCAAGAATCTTATTAACTTTATTTACCTGTTAAGTATTCTTCTTTCCCTTGTCAGATATGAAGTTTACTGGTCTAGAAAGATTATTTTCTTAATCAAGGGTGGATCACTAGAGGAGGCACCTAGTCCTAGTTTGCTATTGTTGGTCCTAGAATTTATAGTACTAGTGATATCTAATAATTGTAGACTTCTTCTATTCAGTGATTCTTCAAATAGTTTTGCCTTACTTAGTTCAGTTTTCAGAAAAGATATTTATTTATTAGCAGATATTAGTTTATTGGTTAGTTTTGCATTTTCTGCAGTGATGTTTTCTAGCGTGTTTAACTTTTATCTGAGAAGTTTGATTTCCTTCTCAGAGCTTATCAAGTCTAAGCATAAATTTTTGAATTCAAATTTAAATTCATCTGACTAAAAATCATAAGAAGTTATTACCTGATCTTCAGCTGATATAGATTCTTCATTATCTGATTCATCTGTGTCAGATCTGCTACTGCCTGCCTCAATAGCCATAAGGCAAACTTCTTTTGCTTTTTGCTCTTCTTCGTCCTCACTGGAGCTGGAGGATGTAGATTCTTCTTCAGTATCACTTCATGTCTCAGCAACAAAGCCCTTATCTTTCCTCTTTTGCTTGCTTGAGGAAGGCTTGTTGTAGTGACTCTTCCTTGAGTCCTTTACCTTTATTATGTCCTTATTCTGAGCTTCTGGCATCAGAAATGAAGTACCCAGGATTCCTGCAGCCAAAACACACTACTTCTTTAGAGGGTGTTTTGTCATACCTTGGCTTATCTTCATATTTAGAAGGTTTCCTTCTGAAATCATTTCTAGCTATCTTGAAGAACCTCTTGGCAAAGAGACTCATCAACTCTTCATTTACTGGAGTGACTTCAGAGTCTTCTATAGCTTTGAAAGTTATGTTGTGCTCCTTCCTAGTTGGTGTAGGAGTCTTCACTTCAGTTATTGTTTCCCTTGCTTTGATCAGCTGCTCATAGGACTTTAATTTTCCTAGAAGAGATTCTGTTGAAATCTCTGTCATGCTTTTGGCTTATCTGATGGGCCAGATTCTTGAGTCCCATGTGTTGGGAAAGCACATTAGGATCTTGTCATTCACTTCAGTTAAAGTGAATTCTTTGTCTAGAGTCCTTTGCTCACTGATGATGGAGCTAAGTCTGTTGTATATTACTTCTACTGTCTCTGCTTCATCCTTCTTGAAGTTCTCATACTGAGGGATGAGATTTGACCTTCTGTCTTTCCTCTCATCTACTGATCCAGCAACCATTTGGTTCAGGGAATCCCAAATCTCCTTGGCTGATTGACACTCAGTAAACTTTTGAAATATTTCATCAGACATAGTTTTAGCCAGTATATTCATGGCTTTGACATCAGCTATCTTAACCTTCTACTGTGCATCTATCCATCCAGGGGGTGGAACTGCACTCAGGTCAGTTGATGTAGTTGAGGTTAAAGCCACTAGAGCTGGTGGTCGTGTTAAGATAGAATTAAATATATCTTCATCAATAGAGTTCATGTAAAGCCTAATTCTTGCCTTCCAGATTGTGAACTTGGACAAGTTATACACTAGAGGTCTGCTGCTTGCATATTCTTTGTTTTGTGCCATGCTGTATTTATAAATCTAGTAATGATAAAAAAGAACAGATCTAACTTAGGATCTTTGGTTCAAGGGTTAGCTTGTACAGCCAAAAGGACCGCCTCTGATACCAATTGAAAGTTAGGGTTAGATATGATATACTCTAGAGGGGGGGGGGGTGAATAGAGTATGTAGGTATAATTTAAATCTTTTTCTGAACTATAAGAAGTACTCCTAACCTTGGATACTATATCACAGAAACCAAAGAGAAATAAGTGTAAACACAGAAAGACCTAAATATCACAGCCACAACAAGAACAAAAATAAAAAGGGGCAACCAGACGACACAAGAATTTATAGTGGTTCTCCAACAAGGGTACGTCACCTCTTCTACCACCCTGGTAAGAATCCACTCAGAGTTTTGATCAGGTTCCTGACACCAATGAGCTTTTGATCAGGTGCTAAACAACCAAACCTCAAGTCTTTTTATCAGGAGACTTGCAACAAGGAATCACTTTTGAAGGGAGATGAAAACCCTTTTTACAGTGGGGGGTGAGAGAATGATTGTGTCTTCTCTTTCTCAATTCAAACAACTGAGAAGACTTGTGGATTTGATGGTAGCAAAAGCACCCCTCTAGATGGTTCTTGTTCAGGATGATGGAAGCTTTGCTACAGGGTGATAAGCCTTCAAGCTTTCAATTTAGACAAGAAGAACTTCAGGAACTATTTTGACAGATGTAGTATTGTTGTCCTTCAGAGAGTTCCTGAGAGTATGATAGAAGAAGACACTTGATTTGGATGGTTGTTCTTCTTCTTCAGAATTGTTCTTCTTCTTGTCTAGCTGTTGTTGATTCTTGACTGATCGATTTTCAATCTCAAGAATTCTGTATGTCTATTTATTATTGTCTGTATTGTATCTCTTATATATTTTTTAGAAGGGAAAATCAATATCTTTTATATATTTCCCGTGAGGAAGTCCATTTGAATTTTGAAATCCTTCTGCAATTAATGCTGACGACCTTGTAATATTTTTGGCATTGATTTGTTTCCCAGACTTTCCCTTATAAAAACGGCAGGCAACAATTCTGATGAAGACCATAATTAATTCTCTTGTCTAACAGTAATATTTAGAGAATATTAGAGCACTAATTACTCAGGGATTATTGCCACGTAATAAGGACAAAAGAGGGAAATTTCCAAGACTGGATTCGTCGACCTGAGTCCCCAGTTCGTCGAGCTAAGAATAACTATTCATTAAGCTGAGATCCAAGATCGTCGACCTCTGAATGCTGCTTGATAACTTTCTTTTTCTGTACATCAAGTTCATCGAGCTGATTCTAAGATCGTCGAGCTGAGCCCTGAGAACAGAGTTAGTCCAGCTGGGGTCCAAGATCGTCGAGCTGAGTCTGCAGTCTGGACTTAGACTATTTTCTGATGTTGAGTGTTGAAGTATCATTTTGGCGTTAAGTGTGATGTCCTCTGGCGTTGAGTCAAATATCATCTGGTGTTGAGTGTTGAATCACCTCATACAGAATTAGTCGACCAGAGAACAGAGTTCTTCTAGCTTATATTCTAAGTTCGTCGACTGAGGTTTGACTTAGAGGAGTTATTACTTTGTCCAGAGTTTGTCGTGCTGAGATCAGAGAATTGTCCCGGAGTTCGTCTAGCTGAGCTCGACTTTCGTCGACCAAAGATCGACGAACGTAGAACTCATTTTTCTAAGTCTTGAATTCTCTAAGTCTTGAGTCTAAGTCAGTGTTGGAGGCTGGTCCTTTATACTGTTAACTCAAAGGACTTGACCTAGACTCTAGGACACAACCATGACCCAGATCTATACATGTTGGGTCATATCCTAACTTAGTGAACTGATGAAAATTTTCTATAGTTTTAAAATATTATCCGAACTAAAATCTCAAATAGGCAAGTGTACCTATCGAAATATAGTATAGGAAATGTCGTACTAGACTCGGCGCCTATTGAGTACTTCTACTCACACAAATTAATATTATTTTATCGAAGTACAAGAATGAGGTTAAATTAACTATAGGAGAAAGATAAACTAAAAAAAACTAGCACTTGATCTAGACTCCCTATCAATTCAAATAAACTTCAATAAAATGCAAACTCTAATTTACCTACTTAGACCGTGGAGGTTCCTTAAGTACGAAAGCGTCTCTCTCGAGCTCATGCTTTTGACTAACCTTAGGTTGATCGATTAAGACCTCTCGGCCAGTCGAAACCCCTAAGCTTGCTTTACGCGGTGAACCCCGCTATTGGATTTGACTCCAATCCGGAAGATCCATGTCATCCTCTCTCGAGGAGTGCATGCGGCTCCTTCTCTCTTTGAGTGATCTGCTCGTATCCGCAACCTCTCAGTCATTTAAGATACGGATCTAGGATTGAAAACATATTCGCGAAATATGAATTCGATACAAAATAATTCAAAGATAAATCGATAGTGATAAATAAAGTGTTTGACAAAATGAGTTTATTCACTTTCAAAGTTCATCATGATCAAGTGCTAATGTAAATTAGCTACTTGACATGATAAAAGAAATACATAAAAAGAAGGGAAAGAAGAACATGTTTGCAAAAAGGAAATTCTTGAATTGAAATCTAAACTATGAATTTGAAATATAATGCTGAAAAACAATAAACTAAGCTACAAAATACTCCTTAAACATGCTCCTAATCTTCCTCCTTGGCTTCTGAACTCATCTGCTATTTATAGATTTTTTCTGCTTGGGAGTCACGCCCTACGTCACGCCCGTGACCTAGGGCGTGTCAGGCTCGGAAACTGCAGTCTTGAAAGCCCGGGAACGTTGGAGAAAAACCGCCAAAAATCGCCGTTTTGCGGGTCACGCCCCTAGGTCACGCCTGTGACCTAGAGCGTGTCTAGTCTGTTATAGGAAACGGCAGGAATGGGAACGGCAGGAAGTAATTCTGGCGTTTCTGAAGTGGTCACGCCCTAGGTCACGCCCGTGACCTAGGGTGTGTCTGACTAGGTCAGCAAAACAGTTGGAAATGGTGCAATGTGGGATTAATTTGGCAGTTTCGGGTAGGTCACGCCCTAGGTCACGCCCGTGACAGGGGCGTGTCCTTAGAAAAAAGTCCCAAAAATTGTTCAGGGAAGCTTTCTGGAGAAATCAGTTTTTTTTACCTAGACACGCCCGTGACTCAAATGTCACGCCTGTGTCACGGGCTTTTACTTGTGAAATTCTCCGGAATTGTAGAGGACGTCATCCTCTTTCCGTTGGCTGGTTGCACGTCCCGTAACTCTTCCTGGTTTAAAAGTTATGACCATTTGAAGTTCAGCTATCCGTGACCAAAAATGTTCATTTTCTCCGATTCAACTCCGGATCAGTCCTGTAAGCTCCAAATTGCTATTCGCAGCTCAGATTGACCTGAAATATGAAAAATAAAGTAATTAGAACCATAATTACTAAAATATAATTATAAACTTATTATTAATTAAATAAAAACTATATGAAAATAACTATAATTAGTGACTTATCAAATACCCCCATACTTAATCTTTTGCTATTCCAGAGCAAAACTATGAGAAGTACTTATAAGAAATTTATATTTTTTTTATTTAAACTAAAAAATTATTAAATCAAAAGAAAGTTAAAAAGAAAATTTAGCGATTTAAATATTAAATCCTAAACTATGAAATTAAAATGTACAGAGAAAGGTATTTAGCAAAAATTTCTCATATAAATTAATTAGAATTCAAAATTAAGTAATTTAGCAAACAAAATTAGATTAGAATTATTCACATTATTATTAAAATGAAACTTGTAAGAAATTTTTAACTACTACTTATGCTCTCTTAGTATTTTAATTTACTTCTAAAACCATTTTTTTAGGATTTGGGGAAAAGGAAAATGAAGAGTTTTTGGATTGGGGGTGATGAATTTTATCCTCTCACCCCACACATTTTTTCTTTTGATATTTGCATATGTTTACCAAGAAAATGATGGATTTTATCCTCTCATTTTCCATGACATATGAACAAATATTTTTTCTCTTCAAATCAAAACAAAAATTAAATGGGAGTAATGAATTTTATTCTTTTACTCCTATTTTTTTATTTGGGGATTGCATATATGTACCAAGGAATTTATAAGTCCTATGACATATGATCTAACCAAAATAAAAAATTGCATATGTGTACCAAGGGATGATGAATTTTATCCTCTCATCCCTATGACATATGATCTAATAAGAAAATTTAAAACAAAGGGAAGGTTACACAAAATTTAGATTAAATTAAAATAATTAGAGAGCAACTATAGTAAATTTAGAATTTTCTAAAAATCTTTAAGCATAAATGATTATAATTAAAATCAAAAGATTGTTAAACTAAACACTATAAAATTGAAACTAATTAGAATTAAGAGAAAAAGAAGTAAATAAGGTTCTCTAACAAAATTAATTCATAAGTTTATTTCTCAAAATTAAATCGCTAAAAATTAATTTAACTAACAATGATAAAATAAAAGACTAGCAATTTAAAAATTATAAAAATTATATAAATAAACTCAATTAAATTGATGAAAATCACATAAAATTAAGTAGGGGTTTATTTATATTTTTTGAATTTTTTTTTAAGATAACAATACTAAAACAAAGAAAAGTTAAATTAAAATCCTAATTTTTTTTGTTATTTCTTGGACTTCCCAAGGACTACCTAGTGACGGGTTCGCAAGGTACTAGGCGGTTTTGTGGGATGAAAGCCCAACACGGCCCTTTCCAAGAAATTAATTTTTTATTTTCTATTTTTTTGTATTTTTAAAAATAAAAAGAAAACTATTTTTTTTTATTTTTAAAGATTTTCTTCAATTTTTTTTGAAATAAAAGCATGAAATGGAGTCCACCGCCATACTTAAAAATAAACATTGTCCCCAATGTTTACAAGCCAAGTAGGAGGGGGAAAATGCATAAAAAAAAGTAAATTGCAATGATTTAAAGATAATCAAGGGGTGTCTCCCAAGAGCGCTTTTCTTTTTCCCGTCTTTAAGCTAGACGGTTTGGGTTAAGAAAATGGAAAATAAAAATTAAAGTGAACGGGCAACTCCCTTAATTCATGCTTTGGCGAAGATGCCAAAGTTGCTTGCCCGGCTACTCCTCCGCTTTCTTCTTGATTTTCCTTCTTGCAGTTGACTTGAAAATTTAGATTCAAATCACCGATCCATACCTGAGGTGATTTGAATTTTTGTAGAGGAGTGGAAAATGGATCATGGATGACGTTTAATTGCAACGGCTCCTCTTCTACATGACAATTGTTAGTATAAGGAAAATCAAAAGTAAGCGTTTCAGAAAAATCTTCGCAAGGAGGAGGCTCTTGCGAAGGTATAAGATTAGGCTCCGGTTGTTTATTTTTTAAAATTAATTTTTTATCCAAAAATTTACTGGAAATAAAATCATTGGACGCATCAGGATCAAATATTTTTGCTCCTAAAAAGTCATAAATTGTGCATGGAGGAGAAAAATTGGAAGTCATAGGAGGAGATACATGTTCTTCTTCTACTTCGTCCGGTGTGCCAATAAAATTAATAAATTTTTGATTTAATAATTCTTCTTCCTCCTTTGAATAAGACACCAAGGGGGTACATGAAGATTCATGTTCCACCATAGGTGAAATATTTAAAGAAGGAGAAAAATTAGTAGAACAAGTGATAATTTCTTCTAAATTTTGGGGACTATCAACTTGAAATTGTGTAAAGTCCCCAAAATTAGAAGAAGAAGTGTGTGGTGTGATAAAAGAAGGATAAAAATTCGGATATAAATAATTATTCTCATCACTCGAGAAGTTTCCCGGTTGATCTTGCGAACAAGAAAAACCAACATCCGAGATGGAAGAAGAATTTTTAAATCGAAATAATTATTCATATTTGAATTCGAAAAAGTATTTTCATGAAAATTAGAAGGATTGGAAAAATTATTTTCATAAAAATTTGAAAAAGAATTATCATAAAAGTGAGAATAGTTATTTTCATAATTATTATAAAAATTACTTTCATAAGAAAGATTTTGATAAAAATTATAATGATAACAATATTCACTTTGATGAGAACCACCACAATAATAACAAACAATTTGGCGTTGTCTTGCGGCTTTCAAAAGAATTACTTTGTGTGTAAGCTCGGCAATTTTAGCGGCCAATTGTGATAACATTTTTTTTATAAAAGAAGAAAAAAAACAACCGTTAGCTAATTGAAATGAATTTGAAAAAGAAAATAAAAAAGAGAAATGGTGATAGAGAAAAAGAGGGATAAAAGTAATACAATTCGCGTTTTCAAAATATCAACAAAATAGTCCCCGACAACGGCGCCAAAAACTTGATGAAGATTTTCTATAGTTTTAAAATATTATCCGAACTAAAATCTCAAATAGGCAAGTGTACCTATCGAAATATAGTATAGGAAATGTCGTACTAGACTCGGGGCCTGTTGAGTACTTCTACTCACGCAAATTAATATTATTTTATCGAAGTACAAGAATGAGCTTAAATTAACTATAGGAGAAAGATAAACTAAAAAAAACTAGCACTTGATCTAGACTCCCTTTTAATTCAAATAAACTTCAATAAAATGCAAACTCTAATTTACATACTTAGACCGTGGAGGTTCCTTAAGTACGAAAGCGTCTCTCTCGAGCTCATGCTTTTGACTAACCTTAGGTTGATCGATTAAGACCTCTCGGCCAGTCGAAACCCCTAAGCTTGCTTTACGCGGTGAACCCCGCTATTGGATTTGACTCCAATCCAGAAGATCCATGTCATCCTCTCTCGAGGAGTGCATGCGGCTCCTTCTATCTTTGAGTGATCTGCTCATATCCGCAACCTCTCGGTCATTTAAGATACGGATCTAGGATTGAAAACATATTTGCAAAATATGAATTCGATACAAAATAATTCAAAGATAAATCGATAGTGATAAATAAAGAGTTTGACAAAATGAGTTTATTCACTTTCAAAGTTCATCATGATCAAGTGCTAATGTAAATTAGCTACTTGACATGATAAAAGAAATACATAAAAAGAAGGGAAAGAAGAACATGTTTGCAAAAAGGAAATTCTTGAATTGAAATCTAAACTATGAATTTGAAATATAATGCTGAAAAACAATAAACTAAGCTACAAAATACTCCTTAAACATGCTCCTAATCTCCCTCCTGGGCTTCTGAACTCATCTGCTATTTATAGATTTTTTCTGCTTGGGAGTCACGCCCTACGTCACGCCCGTGACCTAGGGCGTGTCAGGCTCGGAAACTGCAGCCTTGAAAGCCCGGGAACGTTGGAGAAAAACTGCCAAAAACCGCAGTTTTGCGGGTCACGCCCCTAGGTCACGCCCGTGACCTAGGGCGTGTCTAGTCTGTTACAGGAAACGGCGGGAATGGGAATGGCGGAAAGTAATTCTAGCGTTTCTGAAGTGGTCACGCCCTAGGTCATGCCCGTGACCTAGGGCGTGTCTGACTAGGTCAGCAAAACAGTTGGAAACGGCGCAATCTGGGATTAATTTGGCAGTTTTGGGTAGGTCATGCCCTAGGTCACGCCCGTGACAGGGGCGTGTCCTTAGAAAAAAGTCCCAAAATTGTTCAGGGAAGCTTTCTGGAGAAATCAATTATTTTTGACCTAGACACGCCCGTGACTCAAATGTCACGCCCGTGTCACGGGCGTTTACTTGTGAAATTCTCCAGAATTGTAGAGGACGTCGTCCTCTTTCCGTTGACTGGTTGCACGTCTCATAACTCTTCCTGGTTTGAAAGTTATGACCATTTGAAGTTCAGCTATCCGTGACCAAAAATGTTCATTTTCTCCGATTCAACTCCGGATCAGTCCTGCAAGCTCCAAATTGCTATTCGCAGCTCAGATTGACCTGAAATATGAAAATAAAGTAATTAGAACCATAATTACTAAAATATAATTATAAACTTATTATTAATTAAATAAAAACTATATGAAAATAACTATAATTAGTGACTTATCATGAACCTAGCCCAAATCCAACTAGGGATCCAACAGACCTTCTGAAGCTAATGGGATGGTTGAAATGGGGTAAGGATGGTTGTATCTCTAGCAATCATTAAGAGAAATTTTGGCCACCACCTTGGATGCTCCTCCTTAGCTCTAAGTGGCACCTCCCTTACTGGAAATCACTAGAAATTAATTTGTGAGCTCAGAAATGAGCTTAGGAAAGGAGGAGGAGGGCCACATAGCTTCCATCCCTCTTCCATCTTTTCTCTCTCTTGATTTTGGGGAAATCACCAAAATTCCCCTATGCATGTCACTACCCTCCAAAACTAGAGGTTAGGGATTTAATTGAGCTCATGGGTTTTTTATGGTCCATGGTCCATGGCCTTAGGCCATTGGGAATGGGCTTGTTTCTTTAATTCCTCATTTAGGCCTAAAGTTGACCAAGTTAGACTTTAGGATTGAGTTGGTCAATTTGATGAGTGGTCTGGCCCCACATGATGGTCATGAGTACTATGACACCACCCAACATAGGTTTGGTCATGGTCTATAGCCTTAGCCCATTGGGATTGTGCTTGGCTCCTTAATTCTCCACTTAGGTCTAAAGTTGACCAAGTTTGACTCTAGGATTGACTTGGTCAATTTGATGAGTGGAATGGCTCCATATGATGGTCATGTGTCTTATGACACCACCCAACATTGGTTGTGCCATGGTCTATGCCCTTAGCCTATTAGGATTATGCTTGGCTCCTTAATTCACTACTTAGGCCTAAAGTTGACCAAGTTTGACATTAGATTTGACTTGGTCAATTTGATTAGTGGGCTGGCTCCACATGATGGTCATGAGTCCTATGACACCACTCATCATGGGTTGGGCCATGGTGATGCCCCACTTGGACTAATGGAACCTATGTATGTGAATTTGACAAAATTAGGGTTAGGGTTGACTTTGGTCAAATTGGATCAATGACTGATCATGCGATGGGGCTTTATGGTCCAATGCACTCCAATTATTGTTTGGAGTTTAGTGGTGGGGTCAAAATGACCATGTGATGCTTAATTGTGCCACTTCGGGTTGAGTTGCCCGTTGTTGACCCTAAGGGACTTTTGGTCAAATTGGCCAATTTGGGTGACCCAATGAATTGGCTTTTAGGTCACTTAGGTTTCTTTTAGGGTTTGGGATATCGTGGTGAGGAAAGTGTTCTTGTGGTTTCAATTTGGGCTAGATTGGCTTGAGTTGAATTGAACACTATAGTGGGCCCCATGTGAGCTCACCCTAACTCATTGGGTCCTAAGGTCACTATCTAGCATAACCCACCACACTAACCACATGTCCTACCCTAATGTGCGTGTTAAGGGGTCTAGAAGAAAAAGGGATGTTACAAATCCCATTAAACAAAAAAATAATTTCGTCCCCGAAATTCAAGTTTGGGTCTACGAGGTTTTATACATAAGATGTTAAGGAACTTTTCTAAAATATTTAAAACATACCTGTGGCGAAGAGTCCAGGGTACTGTTCCTGTATCAAGTCCATCAGCTCCCGGATGTGCTACTCCTATTCTTGGTTGGACCAAAACACCTTGACTAGGGGAACCTTCTTCTTCCGCAGGACTCAAACCGTTATATCGTTAATCCCGATCGTCTCCAAACGAACTGACCGATCAGATGCTACTGGGCCTGCTGTAACTGTAATGTGCTGCTTCGGTCAAAGTAAGTCTCTCTGAAGTGAGGAGACATGGAAGACGTCATGTAGGTTTTCTAACTTTTACGGTAGCACCAGCCGGTATGCCAAAGGATCGATCCACTCTAGGGTCATGCATGGCCCCATAAACCGAGGGCTGAGCTCCTTATGCCTCCGAAATCGCAAAACCCCGTGCACCAGATGTATCTTCAAGAATACTCTGTCTCCCACCTAGAACTCTACCTTTTGATGCTTCACATCGTAATACTTGGCCTATCGACATTGAGCCTATAGCATACTATCCCTGATCGGTCGTATGTGCTTGTCTGTATCCTCAATATAATTTGATCCGAGTGCCCGTGGATCCTCATCCTAGACCCAAGATAGCGGTGTCTGACACTTCCTACTATATAGGCCTCATGGTTATTATTATTAGAAACTCTATCAGATGTAATAGTCCCCTTCCAAGTGTATTTTCGTTATACTTTGGGATACTCACAATCAAAATTATGGGGACATATTTCCAAGTATTCTGACATATTATCATTAAAATAAACCTTAATCACACATCTGATTTGGAGTCACTTATGACCAATGATCACCAAGCACGTGAAATTCAATAATCTTATATGTAGGAATCTTTTATATTCCTTTCCACCTAGATTATTACCTATCAACAACCGTGAACTTACAATCACCAAAATTATCATACTAATGAGACCAACACTATTATGTATAGCAATTAACCAACTTCCAAGATTATGATGTGATGAAAAGATCATCATTTTTGTTTCTCCCAAATTCATAGCTTATTACATCTCTACTTTAAATAAAAAATACATATTTCGTAGAGTGTTCACCCTTCAATCATACATCAAGTGTTCATTATCAATATGGGTGTTCATAAAATTTTTTTTGACTCCCAATCGCTTTTCACATGGAGTATAATTCATTAAGTATAAGCGTATCTTTTCATAATGGTAAGGTTCTTCATAAGTCGGTTTCATCATAAAGAGAATCTTATTAAACACTCATTAATTCTCGTGTAAATTTACCGTATACACCTTTGATAGTCTAGATCTATATCCCATAGTCAAGTAGGAATGGGTAGTAGTGATCAATCATCGTGTTTACTTCTCCCAATTCTACCCATTAAATATGTGATAATCATGGTCACTTTCCTCAGAGCCCTAGCTATGCAAAAATTCCAATTATCCTTCTGACTTGTACATAAATCCTGTGGATTGTACACAACTTGTTTCGTTTTTGAATATAACATGTCATTATGCATCGATGAAATTACAATCTCTCTTTAAGTAGTGCCAAATAATCATTTGATTCACAAGCCCGAGAAAGTTTTTAACGTCTCATGCCGACTTTCCTTGTTCTAAGATTATAATATATATAGGAGGGAAACCCTCTATGTATATCCCAAACTTCTAGGGAGGGTTGATCATCCTACCAATTATACATACACAAAGTATCAACTTTTACCCTGATAATATTTGAATACCATACCTTCAAGATTACTATGTTTGCGACACAACATTTTATAAACAAGGTCTAGGTAAAATCAAGTCGGTATCAAATTAGCCTAATAAATAAAAAGATCAGCCTCCATACATATTGGGTTAAGTTTCTTCAATATATCTATGGTACATTCATCCTAGATATGCACTCAATCCTTAGAGCTAACAATCTTAGACTTAGTGTCCCATCTTGAGACTTATTGATATGCTACATACCTTAAGCCCTTAAGGTTACTATTTACGACAATCTTCTCATGGTAAACATGTTACACAACCAAAAATGGGTCTCTTCTGAAACTTGAATTCTTATTTGACCTTTGGTATTTATGTAATGCCCCAAAACCCAAATGCGGTAACACGGCCTGGGACACGGGAATGTCTAGGGCCATGTCCTACTCTGTGTTAGCCTAGCAGTGTCGAGTGTGGTACACGGCTGGAAACACGGGTATAAAAAGTGCTGACATGGGCATGTCGATTGGTGACACGGGCGTGTCAAATACCTGTGTCGTTCTCAGGTTGTGTCAGGCGATGCCGACTGAAGTACACAGCCTGGAGCACGGGCGTGTATTGGTCGACACGGGCGTGTCAAAGTTGACACGGTCGTGTTGGGGACCCGTGTCCTGTTCGGGATTTGTTGGTCCAGTGTCAATTGAGGGACATGCCCCACAACACGGGTGTGTACTGAGTGACTAGGGCGTGTCAGGAGATTGACACGGGAGTTTCTAAGCCTGTGTCCTATTCTGGTTTGAGTCAGTTGTTTGTCGCTTAAGGTACACAACCTGTGAAACGGGCGTGTCACGGGCCATGTCAGCATAGGGAAGATGATTTTCAGAACAAATCTGAGTCATTAGTTTCCTTTGATGAAGATCTAACGACCCTTGGTATTTCCTGAAGGGATAAGTGCGGGAATGGATTAGTTAATTCTCATTCTATTCTTACCATTCTCTTTCTAAGAAGAAGAGAGAGAGGAGAGCAAGGGAAGGATGAAGAAGAGAAATCCGGCCACCGGTGGTGCTATGGTGGTCCAAATCGCGAGCCGAGTTCAGATCTGCGGAGGCTAGAGTGTTGCGGTGCTTTCCAACCGTTTAGTTTTCTCCATGGCGCCAAAGCGTCTTCCAAGGGTAATGATTTCCTTCTTGGACAAGTGAAGTCCTTCTTTCCTTCATTTGTATAGGAATCCTCCACCAAAGGGTGGATGTCGAAGTGATTCCCTTGGGATCGGTAGTTCATCCCTTGTTTTATTGCATTAGAATCGAAAGTGTGTAGTACGGTTAGGCATGTTGTGTGAAGCCCATCCGGACAAGTTGGTCTGGATTGGTGATGCTTTATTTGCAAATCGGAGAAGACTCAGGATAAAGTGGTTGTTTGTATGGCATCCTTGGTGGATACCTATGGCATGGTGAGAGTTGGTACATAGTGTTTAACTCTTATAGCCGTGAGTGCCATTTTGTGTGAAGTTGAGCTGTTAGGCTGCAACGGTGGAATGACGGGAAAGGTGAAGTCGTACCTGCGTCAGTCCAGGCTTGAGTCTGACGAATTTGAGAAACGGGAAAGGTGGATCTATACCCGCGTTATGGTTATCTAACTGTGGGTGCTTAAGGCCCTGTTAGGATTATATAGCGAAAGTCTTTGTCCTGCACGCCGTAAAGACTAGGAATGCTTATAATGGACCGTCATGTCTGGGACCTCTGATTGGTGGTGGGACCTGATTTTCGGTACAACAATAATGTGCCCTGAGGCACGGAATGTCGGGCCATCGGGCCGGCATTTGTGATATGTATTGACTTGTGCGGTTGTGCACGTCCTTGGTGGATTGTTAAATATATATGCTGTGTGAATAAAATGCTTTGCAGGGAAGGAATTCCGCTACCCCGTGCCAGGGGCAGGGTTGTTATAATTGGTCAGCTGAATGCTTACCGTTGCCCTGTTGTCCACCGCTTGGTGGATTGATTCTTTGCAGGTGGTGCTGGCCCAATCGAGAAATAGCGGGCTGAAGCCCAGGTTGCGTTGCTGCCCTCGAAGGCTTGTTTTGTTTACTCGTGTTCATGTGTTGCCATCCTGTGCGCCGATGTTTGTAAACCACACTTTTGTTAAGAGAAACTTGTAAGTCTATAAGGCCATGTAACTTGTGTGTTTGGTTGTATACATTCCTATTTGGTAGTAGTGGACATTTCTGTTCTTAATGAGTTCAAGTTTTCAACTATGAAGCTTCCGCTAGAATGCTCTGTATTAGAGTTCGATGGTTTTGATATTATTTAGTAACTTCTCTGCCTGTTTGTGGAATATGGTGTGGGGTCCCGGCCGGACCCTCTATTATATTACACGTAGCGAGTAGAGGTGTTACAATTTGGTATCAACATGTTGGTCTATCTCTTCCGAATTCGTGGTCGAATTCTTTTGAGGGGTGGCGAGCACGTGTAAGTGCTACCGTTATATCACATAAAATGAACTCAAGAATGTCCACATAGGAATGAAAATACACTTGTTTGTTGAACCTGTGTGTTCCTTTTTGTATGTTTGTCGTTTGAACAGTTGCTAAATTTTGTTTCTACAAATATCGGTGACTAGAAGTGTTGCGGGTCACTCAGAACCTCAACGTTCTATTGAAAGTACGGCACCAGCTAAGGTGCCCACACCCCCTCCATCTGCCGAAACTGTACGTTTTTTACGGAGACAGTAATTGTTGTTATGAATGCTCAGCAGGCTGGGCAGGCTTGTCCTGCAATGGTGCCAATGCAAGTTGGGGTAAGGCAAGAACTGGTAGAAGTTGTGGTTGATCTGCGGACAATAAATCAACAATTGAAGCAGTTCATGAGCTTTAATCCTCCTACTTTTACTAGGGCGGGTTCCCCAGCCAAAGCGGAGGATTGGCTCGCAAGGATTATGATAATCTTGACAGCTATCAGGGTTGAGGAGGAACATAAAGTAACTTTAACCACTTTCCTACTTGAGGGAGAGGCTCGGTTGTGGTGGGATGAGGTGGAACTGCATCACTTGGCAGGCAGACCGTTGACGGGGGTCTTGATTGAAGAGTTCTCTCGGTTGTTCTTAGCAAAGCATCTGCCGATGCAACAGAGAATATCTTTGGAGTTGGAGTTCCAACAGTTGACTCAAGGAGAACATAGTGTGAATGACTACCTACATGAGTTTACGCATTTGGGATGTTAGATGGGTACACTCACCCACAAGAGGAGCATAAGACCAGTCAGTTTTATGGGGGACTACGGGATGAGCTATTATATCTGCTCTCGAGTTATTTGAACCAGGGGTTTCAAGCATTGGTATATACAACTCGTTCTTTGTAGAAGGACATGAAAAGAGGACAGGGCAAGGGGAACTTGGTTATTATAAAGCCGGAGTTCAAGCCACCGTGTCCGGAGAAGTCTGGGTATCGAAAGAGATGGGGTAAGAAGTCCAAATCTGCTGGACAAACTCCTTCAGTTGTTGCTTCAGAGGAATCTTCTGGTTATGGTCCTCGCACTTGATACATGTGTGGAAAGTTGGGACACTATGCTCGGGATTGTCGAGTTGGTCCTACAAAAGGCGAAAAGAAGTCGGGTGCATCCTATGTGGAAAAAAGGAAGGCTGTGGTGGATTCTTCTGCATCGCAGGCGCAGCCCTGAGTTTACAATCTTGGACAATAGGAGGCCATCAAGCAGGCCGATGTTGTCACAGGTGCGAGTAATTTATAGTTTTACTTTATGCTTTGTGCTGTGCTTGTTTTAAGTTTGGTGTTATAGGTTTTGTCCTTATACGGGACTATCCAGCAAGAGCACTATTCGATACAGGTGCTTCACATTCGTTTCTGTATGAAGATTTCATCTTGCGAATCGAGGTGCCTATACGGACCACGATAGATAGTATAAAGGTGTTACTACCTAACAGATGTTTGATGTGCGCGGATAAATCTCGTTGTGTTGAGGTAAAGATAGGAAGTCGGGATTTCAAGGTGGAAACATCTGTATTGCCGATATTAGAGTTCGATATAATCTTTGGTATGGACTGGCTTTCAGAGCAGCATGCCTGTATAGATTACACTTCAAAAGAAGTTATATTAGGGCAGAATACCTAACAAGAGACTAAGTTCAATGGTATGCGACGGATGAATGGGATATTGATATCTGCTCTCCAAGTCATTAAGGTAGTTCGGAAGGGTGCGGAGTTATTCTTCACACTCGTAGAGGAAGTGGAGCCGAAGGCCAGTATGAGTGAGGTGCCGATTGTATCGGAATATGCTGATGTGTTTCCAAAAGACCTTTCGGGGTTACCTCCCCAATGGGAAATCGATTTTGCTATCGAGCTGGTGCTAGGTGCGAAACCTGTGGCCCGCACGCCTTTCTGGGTAGCACTAAAGGAAATGGCGGATTTGAAAGTTCAGTTGTAAGAATTGCTAGAACAAGGCTATATACGGCCAAGTCAGTCACCTTGGTGTGCGCGGGTTCTCTTTGTGAAAAATAAGGACGGTATTTTGCGTCTATGTATTGACTATAGAGAACTGAACAAACTGACGGAAAAGAACAAGCATCCGATTCCATGGATTGACGACTTGTTTGACTAGTTAGTTGGCTCGACTGTATACTCCAAGTTGGATTTAAAGTCAGGTTATTATCAGTTAAGAGTTCGTGAAAGTGATATACCCAAAACAGCGTTTGGAACACGCTATGGTCACTATGAGTTCACGGTAATGTTGTTTGGGCTATCTAATGCGCCATCGGTATTAATGGACTTAATGAATCAGAAGTTTAGGGAATAATTGGACATCTTTATGATCGTCTTTATTGATGATATCCTCGTATACTCCCAATCCGAAGAAGATCATGCAAATCATTTGCGGATGGTGTTGCACACCCTGAGGAAGAACAAGCTCTATGCCAAGTTCTCTAAGTGTGAGTTTTGGCTATCGTCAGTGGCTTTCCTTGACCATGTGGTTAGTGGAGTGGGCATTGCGATGGATCCTTCCAAGATAGTTGTTATACGGGAGTGGCCTGTTCTCACTACAGTAGCAGAAGTCAGGAATTTCCTTGGGCATGCGGGTTACTACAGGCACTTCATAGAGAACTTCTCGAGGATAGCCTTGCCTCTTAACACACTGACGAGGAAGGATCATAAGTTCTTTTGGACGCCCGAGTGCGCATGAGCTTTTGAAGAGCAAAAGGGTCGTTTGACCAAGGCACCAATCTTTACATCGCCATGTTATTAGGATGGCATTGAGGTTTATAGTGGTGCGTTAGGGAGCGGCTTAGGCTGCGTTCTTCTATTGTTCGGAAAGGTGATAACATATGGCTCACGCTAGTTGAAGGTGCACGAATGGAATTACCCCGTCCATGATTTTGAGTTGGCGGCGGTGATATTCACACTAAAACTGTGGCATCATTACCTATATAGCGTGAAATTGGATATATTAACAGACCATAAGAGCCTGAAATATCTGTTGGACCAGAAGGAGCTCAATATGTGACAGAGAAGGTGGATGGATTTTCTTGGTGACTACACCTTACAGGTTCATTATACTCCCAGTAAAGGGAATGTAGTTGCGGATGACTTGAGTCGTAGGACTCCGACAAGGGAAAATTGGTTGCTAAGGCATGATGAAAGCCTAATTAGAGAACTAGAAGCATTAAGTATTTCTTGTGTTGAAAAGAATTCCACTACAAATGCATGCTTAAACTGGACGGAGGGACAGTGTGACCTAGCGGATAGAGTTCGGCAAGCAACAATACTTGATGAAAGTCTACAACACTATGCAGCGAAAAGTGCGGATTCTCAATTTTCGTTTAATGACGGCCTTTTTCGGATGGACGGTCGTTTGTGTGTCCCAAATAGGGGTAAACTTCGTGAAGAATTGATGTATGAAGCCCACTTCACAAAGTATTCGATTCACCACGGGAGCACGAAGATGTATAAGGATCTGAAGAAAATTTGCTGGTGGCCTGGAATGAAGAAGAACATAGCGCACTATATTGCTAAATGTCAACCTGTGCCTTAGTAAAGGCTGAATGCCAAAAACCAGGAGGTTTTTTGAAATCGTTGCCTATCCCTATGTGGAAATTTGATGATATTTCCATGGATTTCGTGCATGGGTTGTCGAAATCCCAGCGTGGAAATAATGTAGTTTGGGTGATTGTGGACCGGTTAACTAAGGTGTCGTACTACATCCCAAACCAGAAGGTCGATTCAGGTCAAAAGTTGGCAAAGATATATATGGATACTATTGTACGATTGCAAGGTGTGCCCCGTAGAATCGTTAGTGATCGAGATGGGCGTTTCACTTCGGGTGATTTGAGTTTAGTCCACCAAATGTTGGGTACGAAATTACATTTCAGCACGGCCTTTCATCCTCAGACGGATGGTCAGACCGAAAGGACAAACAGGGCGTTGGAGGATATGCTCTGAATGTGTGCACTGGATTTCGGGAAGAATTGGGAAGATCATCTATTTATGATTGAGTTCTCCTACAACAATAGCAACCAAGATAGTATTCAGATGGCGCCCTTCAGGGCTTTATACGATAGGAAATGCCATACACCTTTGGCTTTGCCGGAGACTGGCGAAACAAAGTTATACAAGCGAAAGGACATGGATGATGCTAACTCAATTATACGGTTGATTGGAGAAAGGCAATTGGTAGCTCAAGATTGGCAGGATAAGTATTATAATGCTAAGCACTGAAATGTGGATTTTGCGGTGGATGATTGGGTATACTTAAATATTAAACCCTTAAAAGGTGTGTCTAGTATACAGCGTTTGAAAAAGCTGAGCCCGAGGTATCTTGGACCGTTTGAAATGGTAAAGCGTGTTGGTGAAGCTGCCTATCGGTTAGCACTTTCGCTAGAGCTGAGTGGTTTACATGAAGTGTTTCATGTCTCGGTGTTGCGGAAAGCGGTGAAAGAACTATTATAGGTGGTTGTTGCAGATCAAGTATCAGTCGACAGTGGGCTAACGACGAAGGTTAGGCCTATTCGGATCGAGGATATGATGATTAATCAGCTACGAAACAAAACTATCGGGATGGTCAAGATCCAGTGGGACAACTGTGTCTGTGAGGAGTTTTCATGGGAGCAGGAGCAAACCATGCGTATTGAATTTCCCGAGCTGTTTATGTGAGGCTATTGTAACCTTATGATTTGAACAAAGAGAATATTTTGTAATATTTTGTTTGCTGCGAACTGCGTGCATTAGCAATTTCGGGATGATATTCTCTTAAGGGGGAGAGTTATAATGCCCCAAAACCCAAATGCGATAACACGGCCTGGGACATGTGTGTGTCTAGGGCCGTGTCCTTCTCTGTGTTAGCCTGGATGTGTCGAGTGTGGTATATGGCTAGAAACACGGGTATGAACAGTGCTGACACGGGAGTGTCGATTGGTGACACGGGTGTGTCAAATACCCATTTCGTTCTTGGGTTGGCCGGGCGGTGCTGACTGAAGTACACGGCCTAGAGCAGAGGCGTGTACTGGTCGACACGGGGGTGTCAAAGTTGACACGGCCGTGCTGGGGACCCGTGTCCTTTTCGGGATTTTTTGGTCCTATGTCGATTGAGGGACACTCCCCTCAACACAGGTGTATACTGAGTGACACGGGCGTGTCAGGAGATTGACACGGGCATGTCTAAGCCCATGTCCTGTTCTGGTTTTAGTCGGTTGTTTGCTGCTTAAGTAACACGGTTTGTGACACGAGCGTGTCACAAGCCATGTCAGCCCAGGTAAGATGCTTTTCAGAACAAATCTGAGTCGTTCGTTTCCTTTGATGAAGATCTAACGGCCATGGGTATTTCCTGAAGGGATAAGTGCGGAAATGGATGAGTTAATTCTCATTCTATTCTTACCATTCTCTTTCTAAGAATAAGAGAGAAAGGAGAGCAAGGGAAGGAAGAAAAAGAGATATCCGGCCACTGGTGGTGCTATAGTGGTCCAAATCACGAGTCAAGTTCAGATCTGCAGCGGCTAGAGCATTGCGGTGCTTTCCAACCGTTTAGTTTTCTCCATGGCGCCAAAACACCTTCCAAGTGTAACGATTTCCTTCTTGGATAAGTGAAGTCCTTCTTTTCTCCATTTACATAGGAATCCTCCACAAAAAGGTGGATGGCGAAGTGATTACCTTGGGATCGTTGGTTCATCCCTTATTTTATTGCATAAGAACCGGAAATGTGTAGTACGGTTAGGCATGTTATGTGAAGCTCATCCAGACAAGTTGGTCTGGATTGGTGATGCTTTGTTTGCAAATCGGAGAAGACTCCAGATAAATTGGTTGTTTGTATGGACCCTTGGTGGATACCTGTGGCATGGTTAGAGTTGGTACTTGGTGTTTAACTCTTATGGCCGTGAGTGCCATTTTGTGTGAAGTTGAGTTGTTAGGCTGCAATGGTGGAATGACGGGAAAGGTGAAGCCGTACCCGCGTTAGTCCAGGCTTGAGTCTGATGAATTTGAGCAACGGGAAAGGTGGATCTGTACTCGTGTTATGGTTGTCTAACTGTTGGTGCTTAAGGCCCTGTTAGGATCATATAGCGAGAGTCTTTGGCATGCACGCCATAAGACTAGGAATGCTCATAATGGACCGTCATGTCTGGGACCTCTGAACGGTGGTGGAACCTGATTTTTGGTACACCAATAATGTGCCCTGAGTGCACGAAATGTCGGGTCGTCGTGCCGGCATTTGTGATATGTATTGACTTGTGCGGTTATGCACGTCCTTGGTGGATTGTTATATATATATATGCTGTGTGAATAAAATGCTTTATAGGGAAGGATTTCCGCAACCCCGTGCTAGGGGCAGGGTCGTTATAATTGGTCAGCTGAATGCTGACCGTTGCCCTGTTTTCCACCGCTTGGTGGATTTATTCTTTGTAGGTGGTGCTGGCCCAAGCGGGAAATAACGGGCTGAAGCCCAGGTTGCGCTGCTGCCCTCGAAGGCAAGTTTTGTTTACTCTTGTTCATGTGTGGCCGTCCTGCGCGCCGATGTTTGTAAACCACACTTTTGTTAAGATAAACTTGTAAGGCAATAAGGCCATGTAACTTGTGTGTTTGGTTGTATACATTCCTATTTAGTAGTTGTGGACATTTCTGTTCTTAATGAGTTCAAGTTTTCAACCATGAAGCTTCTGCTAGAATGCTCTGTATTAGAGTTCGATTGTTTTGATATTATTTAGTAACTTCTCCGCCTGTTTGTGGAATATGATGTGGGGCCCCGGCAGGACCCTCTATTATATTACACGTGACGAGTAGAGGTGTTACAATTTATCACGGTTGTTGTCTCAACATAATCAAGTCATCGATATGAGGGTTAAGTTTATGAGTACCCTACGATTCCACTAATTGATTATAGGAAACAATTCTCCTTGACGCGGTCCTATAAGCTTGGGTAAGAAGTGATAATATCACTCGATAAGTGGAGTAGGGACATCAGAGTTTAAACCTTAAGTAGTGACTCTTGCATTTAATTCTTCCCATAGTAAATTTGGATATCCTCGTACATTAACCAATCTATATTCGAGGTCAATTTTAGACTAGGATATGACACAAACTCCTTTTAGTATGTCAAACCAAATTGGTATCACATAACAAACGATCATATGAGAAAGAAGTACACAAGTCTGGGCAACCCTGCTCGTGCATTAGTTTGCGGATAAATAATGCAGCCAAAATAATGGCGTGTCCATGTGTAAAAGTCACAAAAAATAGTTTATTTAAACAATGAGTTAAGCCAACTGATAAGTTGTATATATACGTATTTTTCAGTGCTTCTATTAGGTTGTTTTAGTCTATTTTTCATTGTTTTTAGTTATTTTTCTTCAATAAAATGTTTTTATTTTTTTTGTAAATATTGTTCTAACTTAGCTTTATTTTGTTTTTTAGAATTTTTGAGAAAAAGTAAAAATTTCAAAGTACACGCTCGTGTCCCAAAATGACATGCCCATGTTTCAGCCTGATAGGCCCTGTGTCACGCCACTCGACACTCGATGCCTTTCGTTCGACGATCGGTATTCGACGATTTGTTAAACACGGTCGTGTCCCTATGAACATGCCCGTGTCCAGTGTAACGACCCTGGCGCGTACGTAACAGTGTTACGGCTCCGCTCTCCAGGCATCGCTACCGGGCTGCAGCCCAAGCACCCCAACCCCTATCCCTCCACAGGCGGGTTGTTGGTGGCCACAGCCTCCCTTTGATGAGCAAACTCGACAGTTAAGTTGGGCCGTACGGGGACTTCTCAGGAGGTCACCCATCCCAGTACTACTCTCGCCCAAGCACGCTTAACTATGGAGTTCTTTCAACCTTCATCACCAATTGAGCAGCTCAATTGGTGATGAAGGTTGAAAGAACTCCATAGTTAAGCGTGCTTGGGCGAGAGTAGTACAGGGATGGGTGACCTCCTGGGAAGTCCCCGTACGGCCCAACTTAGCTGTCGAGTTCGCTCATCAAAGGGAGGCTGTGGCCACCAACAACCCGCCTGTGGAGGGAGAGGTTGGGGTGCTTGGGCTGCAGCCCGGTAGCGATGCCTGGAGAGCGGAGCCGTAACGCGCGTACGTACGCTGTTACGTACGCGCCAGGGTCGTTACAATAAAAAGTGCACTTTTTATGTAACGACCCGGGATTTGGCCCGAAGCCCCCCATGGCATTGCTCTCCGGGCTGCAGCCCAAGCACCCCAATCCTCTCCCTCCACAGGCGGTTGTTGGTGGCCACAGCCTCCCTTTGATGCGACGACATCTCGCACAGTTAAGTTAGGCACGGGACTTCCCAGGAGGTCACCCCATCCCAGTACTACTCTCGCCCAAGCACACTTAACTATGGAGTTCTTTCAACCTTCATCACCAATTGAGCTGCATCAACCTTCATCAACCTTCATCATCAATTGGTGATGAGAGTTGAAAGAACTCCATAGTTAAGCGTGCTTGGGCGAGAGTAGTACTGGGATGGGTGACCTCCTGGGAAGTCCCCGTACGACCCAACTTAACTGTCGAGTTCGCTCATCAAAGGGAGGCTGTGGCCACCAACAACCCGCCTGTGGAGGGAGAGGGGTTTGGGTGCTTGGGCTGCAGCCCGGTAGCGATGCCATGGGGGGCTTCGGGCCAAATCCCGGGTCGTTACATCCAGCCCAGCTCGACGTTTGTCGACCCCAGCTCAACGCTTGATGCTTCCCACAACACTCGATGCTTTGCCGAACACGCCTGTGTCCCTACAAACACGCCTTTATCCATCCCGTTTGACGTTCAACGTTCGTCGATCGACGCTCGACGCCTTCACCAGTCATACCTTTCTGAGACACCCGTGTCACCCCTGACACTCCCGTGACCAACACGTGTCCTATTCCTGAAGCTTCCAAAAATCGACCAGTCACTAGAATATTGCCCTCTTTAGCAAGCCGACCTGACACGCCCCCTGACACTCCCGTGTCCAGGCCGTGTCACCCCCAAAATTTTTCTTATAAATAGAACTTTTTGTAATGACCAAGGGTTCAATCTTTTGATCCATTTTGCTGTTGGGCTACAGCCAGGAGACTTTTTGTGCTTTGTAAGGATAATTTCCCCCTCCTCTTTGTGTTTGTTTTTGTTTGTAATCCGACTTTTTACTTAATAAAATTTGTTAGTTTTTATCCTTATATTATACTGGAATGCCTCTGAGTGCTTCTCTTTCAGCAATCTTATGTATCTTCATTTATTTTATTTTCGTAAGGGTGTGTGTATGAGTTAGATTTGTGGAATTTATTCTTTCAAATGAAAACAAAATCACTTTGATTTATCTTAGATTTTCTCAAATTAACTAGTTGTTATTATAGTTTTTTTCTTATCTTATTCCTTAGATTGGTTTACATTTAGGATTTTTATGCTTTTATATTCATTCTTATGAATTTGTAAAATGATTTCAAAAGTGGTTTTCATTACTCTTTAACTTAGATTTTCCTTTTTAGGTTGTAAAACTTTTGCTTCTTTTTAACTTTCTTCCACTTTTTAAACCCTTTTTCAAAGTTATAAGAATGGATTAGGTGTTATTTCAATTTTTCACCACTTTGATTTTCACATTTACTTAAAAAAACTTTTGCTCGAACAATTTTTATTTCTACTTTTTATGCATTTCCAGCAAATTCTAATGGTAAAAATGTAAATGTTTTAAATTTTTCGATCACTTTGCTTTTCTCTATTGTTGCTTGTGTGTGTTAGTATATGAGTTAGCTTTTTTTGCTTTCCTATTTCAAGTTTTGTGTGTGTGTATGAGATAGTGTTTATTGCTTTCTTTCAATTATGTAGAGTGTGTGCGTGTGTGCATCTATTTCCTACTACTCGTTCGAGTAGGACTCGCTTTAATTTCATGCCTACTCATTTGAGTAGGACTTGTAATTTCCCGTCTACTCGTTTGTGTAGGACTTGTCATTTTATTTCTTTCATTTCCCGCCTACTCGTTTGAGTAGGACTTATAATTTCCCGCCTACTCGTTTGAGTAGGACTTGTCATTTTATTGTTTTCATTTCCCGCCTACTCGTTTGAGTGGGACTTGTGATTTTATTGCATTCATTTCCCGCCTACTCGTTTGAGTAGGACTTGTCATTTTAATTATGCAATTTTCCCCTTTTTTTTTAACTTAGATCTTTTTCCATTATTATGAGTTTGGTTGAGTGCGTGCGTTTTCCTTTTCAGCAACTTTTCTCTTTCTAATGTTAGGTTACCTTATTTCTTCTTATTTTTTGTAACCATTCAGCATTTAATTTAGAACTCGCGCCTCTCCAAAATCATAAGCCGTCTCCATTCCGATGAGTTGATAATCGTTCTTATCCCTCGGCATCGAAGACCAATGGGACAAATTAAATCACTCTAAATAATTAAAGAATCTTTTTCTCACTTTAATTAAAGGGCTTAAGGTTTGCCCCGGGTATACGATGAGTAGAACCACATATCGATGTGTGGGCTCTATTTCCCTTATCCATACGCTAGCTAGCCGAGAGGCCGTGTGTATGGATTGATCACCCTTGGGTAAAAAGAGTTGTGTGCATACCCTCGAGAGAGGAGAAGTGTAATTCTATCGGATTTGGTTCCCTACCCAATAGCGGGGTTCTTTGCGTAAAGCGGACATTAAGAGTAATCCTTCGTCGGACTAGAGTTCCGTTGAATAGTCTTAATGTTCAGGTGAGCGTTATTCCTAGAGCTAGGTGAGCCCATGTTTTTGGAACCTCCACGACCAAGTTGCCTTTAATTAATTTGAAAACAAAGTTCTACAATTATTAAGAGTCATTTTTGTTTCGATCCGATTCGATGTCGAGCGTTAACCCTTCATCGAATATTTTCTAAGTCTTTTAACAACTTTATCTTTTAACCGCTTTAATTAACTAAAACCCGACAAGTTATTTTCGGTAAAATAATAGTCCCTTCGGAAGGAGTAGAAATAGTCAATAGGCCCAAGGAAATATATGACCGCGAAATTCCCCCTTGAAATATCCTGTATTACTTGCGACAAGTGCACTTGCCTTCGTAAAAATCTCATCGCGCGGAACCCCTTTCCCTCCGCGCGCATCACAACCCCAATTAGACCATGGCCCAATTAATAATGGGTGGTGTCATAGGACTCATGAACATCATGTGGGTTATTAGTGGGAAATCAGAAATTCACAATTTTCCAAATTATTTTTGGCCCTAATAAAAATTATTTAATTATGTAACCAAAGTCACATTGAACATGAACTACCAAAACTAGAGGTCCTCAAGGTCTAATTAAATTATCTGGTGTTCATCTTGGTATAGAAGGTTAGTGTATAAAATTTCCTAATTTTACAGAGTGATTTGACCCAAGTTTTCTAGTTATGAATATTAATACCATATTATTCATTTCCAAAAGAAGTACCAAAAATAATGCACCAATAATTCAGAGAAAATTTCTAGAAGAAAATATTGTCATGGTAGTGGAAAAAACAAATTTTCATAATTTTCCATAGAGGTTTAACTTAATATTTTCATAATATAAGATATTTACAAAAAAGCCACTACTCATATAAACAACATTTCTATCCATCTAAAAATGATAAGAAAATTTACAGAGATCTTTCGTACTAAAATAAAGATCTAGTAAAAATTCCAGATTTTTCTAAGTCATATAATTCACATTTCTAAACAACAACATTTAAGAGCATAAAAGTATTTTGTACAAATCTCCACATGAAATATATTCCAAAAATCCTCATAATTTTCCAGAGATACAAAAGTGCATTTAGGGCTTGTGTCAATGATCTAGAATTTTCCAAGTTAAAATGCCTATATTTCCTATCATGACATAAATGTGTGTCAAATTTAAAATAAATTGAAATTATAGGATTTTGACTCCAAAAATCTAACTTCTCCTTGAATGATGTATTTCATCTCCATAAACCCCTAACCAAAGTTTTATTGACATGCAATGAGTCAAATGGACTTAATTTCCCATTTTCACCTTTTTGCTAAAGGCACGCCAAATACACCTATACCTTCAACTTGCAAGTTGGATCCTCCAACATGCAAATGTCTAAATGACCATAAATTTTTACTAGGGTCCTAAAATGACATCAAAGTCATGACACCCAAATTTGGGGATATTTGGAGTTGTAAAATTCCCTTAATCACATTAATTTAATAAATCAAATAATGGAATAAACTATAGGAAAATTTTCTCCAAAAAAATTAATTTTTAGGCACAAGCTAGGTCTAGTATATACACATGCATGGTCCAAATTTCATTACATGTGGAGTTGTAATCTATCATATATACTCATTTAAATTTATGACCTAGGCTAGGAGCACTCCTAGGAAAATAAACCTAGAAGGAGCTACATTATTCCAAATGGCTTGATTATGGAGTATAATTAAAGGTAAGTCAAATGGCTACATTTTTCTTGTTGGGCACTATTTCTGATTCTGCACCTCAAGGGCCTAAATTTAACATGCAAGGTACTGTAAATAATATGACAAAAAAATTAAATAATACTATAGTTTAATACCCATCTAAATGGACGACATCTCATCATCTTCTTTTTCTAGCCGATGACCTAGATTGCCCCAACCTGGGCTGCCTTGATCTGACTTTTCCCTTCCATCCGGCCACCTCCCTGGCCCGCCACCACCACTACCACCTCTGTTAGGGTGAGGGCATGAGTTTGGCGGCGACTTGGCCGCCGGAGGCGGCGATTTCTGGCGAAGCCGAGCTCCCTCTAAAATCCCAAATTTCTTGATTTTCTCTCATGGAATTGGGCTCAATTGAGCCCGATATCTCTCATAATTGATCTAGAAATCTATCACAAGGGGAGGGGAGGAGAAATAAACCTTGATTAGGGCCCAACGGCGGCGGTGGAGGCGATTGGCCATGGAATTCTTCATCTTAGGCGAGCTTGCTCCTGAGCTCGATACTCCACCTAATGCCTTGATCTAGATGTCGATTGTAACTCCTTTTGACCTTCTAAAGCTAATGGTATGTTCGAAATGAGGTGAGGGTGGCTATATCTCTAGCTATCTTTAAGAGAAATTTCGGCCACCACCTTGGTTGCTCCTCCTTGGCTCCAAGTGGCACCTCCCTTGCTGGAAATCACTAGAAATTAATGTGTTAGCCTAGAAATGAGCTTGGCAAGGGAGGAGGAGGGCTACATAGCTTTCATCCCTCATTTCCCTCTTTTCTCTCTCTTGATTTTGGGGAAATGACCAAAATACCCCTATGCATGTCACTACCCTACAAAACTAGAGGGTAGGGACTGTAATTGAGCTTATGGGCTATTGATGGGCCTTAGTCCATTGTCTTAGCCCATTGGGAATGGGCTTGGTTCTTTAATTCCTCATTTAGGCCTAAGGTTGACCATGTTTGACTTCAGGGTTTACATGGTCAATTTGATGAGTGGTCTGGCCCCACATGATGGTCATGAGTCCTATGACACCACCCTACATTAGTTGGGCCATGGTCTATGACCTTAGCCCATTGGGATTTGACTTAGCTCCCTAATTCTCCACTTAGGCCTAAAGTTGACCAAGTTTGACTTTAGGGTTGACTTCGTCAATTTGATGAGTGGGTTGACTCCACATGATTGTCATGAGTCCTATGACACAACCCAAGATTTGTTGGACCATGGTCTATGGGCTTATCCTATTGTGATTGGGCTTGTCTCCTTAATTCTGTGCTTAGGCATAAAGTTGATCAAGTTTGACTTTAGAGTTAACTTGGTTAATTTGATGAGTGGGTTGTAAAGGAATTGGATTCAAGAATGTCTAAACACCTAGAGGGGGTGTGAATAGGTTCAATTCCAGTTAACTTAGGCAGTTAATAAACTAATCACAACACAGCTATAAATTCTACAACTACCACATCACACAATAATACAATCACAGCATACACACAGATTTATAGTGGTTCCCCAAATGATGGGTACATCCACTTTCCCCCTTCACCTATCTAGCAGTACACTAGATTCGGCCAAACTTCCTTCGACATTTTCAGATCCTCAGATCTTATATCTCAGAATCAAAACTGGTTCCTACAGCTCAGACTTCAATAAGTCCTACAACTCTGGCTTTTCCCAAGAACCCTACCTCAGAGTGAATCCACAATCCTACCACTCAAACAATCAAGCCCTACCTCAGCCCTTATCACCAGGCCTATAGCTCAGAGAACTTAATCTCCTACCTCAGGTAAACAACCCTACCTCAGCCTTTATAATTACAGGCTTACAACTAAGAGATTGAAATCTCTTATACTCAGATCTAAAAATAGATCTTACAGAAAACTGATTAAAGTGTATGTTTCTTCCTCCACTTAGAGAGAGAGAGAGAGAGATAGAGAGGTGTGGGAATCTTGATCAAATCTTGATGGATCTGCTTTGTCCTGACCTTTGTTGTAATGAATCGAATTCAACCTGACTTAGCTTATTCAAAGCTTCTTGAAAGAGAGAACCAAGGTTGAATCTTCTTGAGAAGTTGGTGCAGATCCAGCTTCTTCTTCCTTCCAGAATTAAATCTGCAAACTCTGACAGATCTGAAGAGATGATGTCTACTTCTCTGATCTTGAATTAGAATCTTCTTATTGTATAGAATTATGTTAATTCTTCATGGAGTGATTCTCCTTCTTCTTAATTTTTCTCCCTCTTTTTTCATGTCTATTCTGTAATAAATCAACACCTTTTATAGATCTCGTCAGAGGCAACTGGCTGATCTGATAGTTAACTGACATCTGAGAGTTCTGACATATCTGACAGCTTTGACGATTCTTGCAGATGTCAAGTCTTCAGTCTTTAGATCTGGCACTTAGATTTATTTGACTCAGCTAAATGTGTGGAGACATAAATATAGAATGTGTCGACACAAATGTAATGTGTGTTGACACAATTCCTTGGTGTCGACACAGCTTCTTTGATGTCGTCGACATCTTCAGAATCTGTCGACAAAGCTCTTTATTAAGTCTCGACGCGGCATTTGTAGAATGTGTCGACACAAGTCCTGTGTGTCAACACAGCTTCTTCTGCTAATATCAGCACTGACACTAGTCCTGAGTGTCGACACAGCTATTGTCGACTCAAATTCTATGTGTAGACATAAGTCCAGTGTGTCTACAATTCCTTGCTTCTAGTCTCGACGCTGCTCCTTCAAAGGTATTGACACATTATAAATGTCTCAACACTTTTGTACTTAGAATATTTTCTGCAATCTTTAGTCTGCACAAGTAAACTAAAAATGCCATCAAATACAAACTGACATATATCATTGAGTTATGTGAGGCTTCTCCAAATCTGGTACACAATTTTCAATGTGCCCAACAATCTCCCCCTATTTGGAGAAGTAGTAACCCATAGTCAATTATATACACCAATATAACAAAAGTAACAAGCATGATGTATACAGACATTTCAAACAGGGTTATTCATAAGCAAAAATAGCATATTACACACAAATATCCAAAATGAAACATCATAAAGAAAAAACATGCAACTCAGAGACATAGATATATTGTTTTCAACCAAGGATTTCTTTATATCATTTAACCAGAATAAGATTATAAGGTTTTTATAAGTACAACAAAAAGTTTACATAGTTCTTCTAAAACCTAGTCAGTCTAAAGCTAAACTTGGTCTGGTTCCTTGATGACAATTCCTTTGCCTGTCTGAATAGTAGCTTTGATTTCAGCTTCAGCATCAGCAATAGGCTTCTTACCTTTGATGGATTTGGCCTTGAGTTGAGTAGCTTTCAACTTTTGCCTTTCAAAGTAGTGGAATTATTTAGGGAAGTACTTGCAAGGCTCTATGAAATTTGCAGGGATTTTTCCAGCCTTCAATTCCTTCCTGAATTTGTGGATTACTTCTTATTGTGCAAGAGATTTGTCACACTCTTGTTTGGAGTACCACTTACCCCTATCATATTGATAATCAATAACTGCATTCCATGTAGTTAAGATGATGCCTTTGGAGGTTGGACTCCATTTCTCAAAATCAGTCCTAGCCTCAGCCTATTCTCTGAATCTTTTCTTGGATAACCTAGCCTCTTGATCTTTAAGCAAAGCTAAATCAGCCGTATCCACTTCTTTAGAAATTAATGAAAATTTTTCCAGTGGAGGGTGGTACATATTTTGGACTGCCTATTGAATTTCTTCATACTCAGGAGGGGGATATATGACTTGAGCTACTTCAGGATGCATACCCTCCAAGAGTGCAGGTTGGCATCCAGATTCTGAAGTATTGTTGTCATCACATAAGGGTGGATATCCCAAGGTAGCTTTAATGCTGTTAGATATCCATTTAGCATGATCAGAGCTAGCTTTAACAAGCACTCTCTCCCCCTTTATGACTTCTCAAGCAAAATGATCTCTGAGATCATTCTTCTGAAATTTGACTTGATCTTCTACATGATAATTTCCAGTAGTGTAGTAGTCCTTAAACTTCTTTATTTGAGCTGAAATTGCAGACTCAGAAGTTTTGATAGCTTTATCAACTGCTCCCAGATCCAGTGTGATCTGTGCTTCTATAAAAGATTCTTAGGTGTCCATATGTGTTTGTGTTGTAGTGGTGTGTTCGGTCAATTTTTTCGAAGTGATTGAATGCATGTCAATCAAATTCTCATTCATTCTTAGTTGGTTCTCTAGCACATACCCTTGCTTGACAACCAGATCATCTACTTGAGACTTTGTCTCTTGCTGCTGTTTGGCAATATATAACACAACATTGCCTCCCTTATGGAAGCAATCTGTCATTTCCTTCTTAAGCAAATTTACTTCAAATCTTATAGATTTGTTATCCTATGCAAGACTGAACTGCAACTCTTTGTGGCTTTCATCCACATACTTTTCTAGTGCAAGTCTTTTCTCATCAAGCTTGACCTGTAGTTGCACTAATAGAGAACTAAAGTCCACTATAGGAGCAGTAGATGAGGATCCAACCTTTAAGGCTTTCTTATATCCAGAGCAATTTTCCTTAGCTCCATAAACTTCCTTTTATTTATCCTAGAGGTTTCTTTCTCATCAGTAAAATCAGAAGAACTGTCAAGTTCCACTTGTTGTTCCAGAGCATCTACTCCTTGTCCTAGGGCTAGGTCAGGTGCCTCCCCCTCAAACCTCCATCTGGTTGAATATCAACAGGAGTGTCTTCCTTGTTTACTTATTCTTACTCACCCTAGAAGTAATTTTCCATTTCTTGGACTATATCATGTATAGGATTTTGAGGTTGTACTGTTAGATCAGGAATATACATATCTTGTGCCTCTTTTTCAGAAATTTCAGTAGTTGTGTTGATGTTCTGAACCACTTCCATAATAGTAAGGTTTGCAGTCTCACTGTCTAAATCAGCAGCATTGATATCTCCCCCTGGGACTGATATCTCTTGATTATCTGTCAGATGGTAAGTCTCCCCCTGAATTTGAGCTTCAGTTCCAAGTGTTTGGTTAGGAAACTTCAGTTCCAAGTGTTTGAGCTTCTTAATACTTTCTTTAATCTTGTTAAAGAATACAACACTCCAGTCAGTCTTCACCTAGAAGATGACTCTGGTCATGAGGTTGAACATGTAGGAATAGATCCTATCATGCCCCCCAATTTTGCAGAGAATTACTTTTACAATAATTTCAGATAGAAACTTTCCATTGGAGTTCATCCCTTTCCTAGTCATGGATGATTTAATGTTGGTGTTTGAGGGCAGCCCACACCACTTTAGGGTTTCAGTAGTTAAAGTAGAATCAATCTCAGTCTCTTCTTTAATCCTTGGAAGTTGAAGTGATTTGCTCAGACTTTTGAGAGTTATTTTTATCTTTTCTCCATGAACAGTAGACTTTATCTTGTTTCCCTTAGAATTTAATGAAGCGTTGGAAAAGAATTCTAGAACTTCCTTCTTCCAAATCCTTGATGGTTTAGAAACCAGATAATCCAGTCCAATGACTTGGATTAGGTCCACAACCGCCTTGATTTACTATTCAGCATTATTGAATGCGTCTCGAACAAGCTCATAACCTTCGTTAATATTGTTGTCCATCTTGGGCGCCATTGGAGGGAGAAGAAGTGGAAGTTGAAGAGAGAGAAGAAAAATTTCTTGTCGATACTGATGGTTTAGTCTCGAGATTTCTGAGAGCATAGTCGATACGGTCTCATTTTCTCCTATTTATACTTTTTTAAATAGGGTAGGTCAAAAAGCGCGTTTAAATTAGAGTTCCGTATGTCGACACAAGTTTGTTTGTATCGACACTGACTGCTAAAGTCTCGAAAGAGGGTTTAGAGTCTCGATAACTCTCTGTGTCGACACCAACTTCTATGTGTCGACATAGACTACTAAGGTCTCAACACACATTACATATTTGTGTCGAGACATTTATAATGTGTCAACACATATTTTACTTAGTCATATGTTGAGTAGAACTTTTCTTAACCTATCATCTTATTCCAGGTTCAACATGCCTAATTCAATTTTAAAATAATTGAATTTACTTTCATCTAGAGCTTTAGTGAATATGTCATCTACTTATTTATCAGTAGAAACAAACTCTAGACTTATGTCCTCTTTCTCAGCATGTTCTCTAATAAAATGGTACCTAATTTCAATGTGCTTTGTTCTGTTATGTGAAACTGGGTTTCTTGCAATTGATATAACACTAGTATAATCACAATATAATGGAAATCTACTTATCTTGATGTCATAATCTTCAAGTTGATGTTGTATCCACAATAACTGAGCACAGCGACTCCCAGCTGTAATATATTCTGACTTTACTATGGATATAGCAACACTTGTCTGCTTTTTGTTGCTCCATGACACTAATCTTCCACCTAGGAATTGGCATGTACCTGTGGTACTTTTCCTGTCCTCCTTGCAGCCTGCAATTTCTGCATCTGAAAAACCTTTTAGCAAAAAATCTCTATTCCTAGGTTACCATAGACAAAGATCTGGTGTGCCCTTAAGATATCTTAAAATTCTCTTTGCAACAGAATAATGAGACTCTTTAGGGAATGCCTGGTATCTAGCACAGACACATGTAACATACATGATGTCATGCCTTCTTGCAGTCAAGTATAGTAAGTAGCCAATTATACCTCTATACAAAGACTCATCAACAGGTTTCCCTGCCTCATCTTTACTTATAGGCATACTTGACCCCATTGGAGTTTTCATGGTGGAGGCAGTCTCCATCCATATTTTTCAATCAACTCCCTGGTGAACTTAGACTGGGATATGGACAGTCCATCATCAGTCTGTCTTACTTAGAGTCCTAAGAAGAACTTTAGCTCACCCATGCAGCTCATCTCAACCTTCCCTTGCATAAGTTTGGCAAACTTTCTACAATGGTTATTCTCAGTAGATCCAAAGATTATGTCATCAACATATATCTAGACTAGGATGATCTTACCCTTTGATTACCTCAGGAATAGGGTCTTGTCTATTTTCCCCCTTGAGAATTTGTTCTCAATGAGGAATGTAGACAATGTCTCATACCATACTCTAGGGGGTTGTTTCAACAATATAGAGCTTTCTTAAGACTATAAACATGATCAAGAAAGTGAGGATCAACAAAACCTGATAGCTGATCCACATATACTTCCTCTTTTAGATCTCCATTCAGGAATGCTGACTTGACATCCATCTGGAAGACCATGAATTCTTTATAAGCTGCATAGGCAAGGAATAGTCTTATTGCTTCCAGCATTTTTACTGGGGCAAAGGTATGATCAAAGTCTATTCCTTCTTCCTGCATGTAGCCTTTTGCCACAAATCTGGCCTTGTTCTTGACAATAATGCCATTTTCATCTAACTTATTCTTGCAGATCCACTTAGTCCCTATGACATTATGTCCCTTAGGTCTGGGAACCAGTTTCCAGACATTGCATCTCTTATTTTGGTTCAGCTCTTCCTGCATAACACCAATCCAATATGAGTCTTGGATAGCCTCTTCAAACTTCTTTGGTTCCATTTGAGACAGGAAGCTTGAACATAGTGTTGAGTTCAAGCTCTTACTTCTGGTCATTACACCATGACTTGCATCACTAATGATTTGGTGAGCTGGATGGTATCTAAAATGTCTCATAGCTAGAGGCAATATTTCTTCATCTTGATGTTCTTCATTTCCTTCAGCTTGTTGATCCTCAAATTCTTCAGCTGATTGTTCTTCATTCTCAGCTTGTAAGTCTTGAGATCCCCCTGGACACCATCCATCATCTTCAATCTCTTGGCCTGCTGGTTTATCTTTCCTGAAGGTCAGATTATCCATCTTATATTTTAAACCTGTAGGACTAGAAGAAGTGCTTGGCAGCTCACAGTTAATCAACTTAGACTCATCAAAGACAACATGGACAGATTCTTCTACAACTTGTGTAGTAAAGTTATAGATCCTATATGCCCTACTATTATTATTGTACCCAACAAATATCCCTTCGTGGTACTTGACAGCAAACATAGTCAAACGAGACTTACCATTATTAAGTACATAACACTTGCTACCAAAAATCCTGAAATAGGATAAATTAGATTTTTTACATTTCAGAATCTCATAGGGAGTCTTTTTCTGGCTTTTGGTGATGGAAGCTCTATTGAGAACATTACAAGCAGTATTTACTGCCTAAGCCTAGAAATATTATGGGAGAGAAGTGTCATTTAACAAGGTCCTACTTACCTCAATTAGAGTTCTGTTCTTCCTTTCAGCAATTCCATTTTGCTCTTGAGTTCTTGGTGAGGAGTATTCTTGATGAATCCCAAGCCCTTCACAGAACTTTGTCATGCATTCAGACTGAAACTCAGTCCCATAGTCACTTCTAATCTTGACCACAGAATAATTAAGTTCATTCTGAATTTTCTTGACAAAAGTCTGGAAGATATCTAGGGTTTCAGATTTTCTCCTTAGGAAGAATACCCAAGAAAACCTGGAAAAGTCATCAACCACCACAAGGGTATAGACTTTCCTACCTAGACTATGAACTGGCATATGACCAAATAGATCCATATGTAGGAGGTATAAATACCTCACTGAGTCTTTGGTATCAAGACTTTGGAAGGAAGACTTGGTCTGCTTGCCCTTTTGACAAGCTGAGTAGATTCCCTCCTTAATGCACTTAACCACGAGACCATTCCTCACCAACTCTTCACTAAAGAGTCTGTCCATGGTATTGTAGTTCAGGTGAGCTAGCCTTTTGTGCCATTGGACACAATATGAAACTTTCTCATCTACAACAATACAAATAGGAGAGTCCTCACTCTCACACTCAAAGTCTAGATAGTAAACATTTCCTCTCCTAGTGCCTGTCAAGATGACCCCTTGGTCACTTGACCTTCTAATTTTACACTCATCATTGAGTAAAGAAATATCATAGCCAAGATCACATAGTTGACTTATGCTTATAAGGTTATGTTTCAAACCTTTTACATAAGCTGCTTGTGTGATAGTTACTATGCCATTAGTTATTTTACCTAAACCTTTAGTTAACCCTTTTTCTGAGCCCCCAAAGATAACTTTGGGACCATTCTCAATAGAAGTGTATTCCTTTAGCATGCTCCTTGTTTCAGTCAGGTGGCTGTAACATCCATTGTCCAAGTATCATGTAGGGGTATGGCCACTTGGACTTACCTGCAACAAATATATTATCTATGTAACATCCCATTTCCAACTAGACCCCTAAGAGTAGTTTCGTCATGACAAAACCCTAGGAAGCCCAAGAAAAGTCAAGTGGACCTGGTGGTGTGGATAGGGGCACTTTGGTCTGCAAATAGTAAATTCCAAAACCTTGGTTTAAGGTGATCATGGGGCTTCACCAAGACTCCAAGACCCCACCCATACCTTCATAACCCTAGTAAGGGGTCAATAGGTCACTAAGGACCCATGGAGGGCAGTCAAAGGAGCTAAGTTGACCAAAGTCAACTCTAACCCTAATTGGGTCAAATTGACCTCCAAGGGCCAATACAACGTTGTCTTGCCATAAAAGTTATGGCGTTGAGTGAGTTGAGCTCACTCAACGCCATAAAGTAAATGGCGTTGAGTGAGCTCTGCTCACTCAACGCCGTCTTGCAATATAAGTTACGGCGTTGAGTGAGCTGAGCTCACTCAATGCCATAGGGTAAATGGCGTTGAGTGAGCTCTGCTCACTCAACACCGTCTTGCAATATAAGGTATGGCGTTGAGTGAGCAGAGCTCACTCAACGCCATAAAGTAAATAGCGTTGAGTGAGCAGAGCTCACTCAATGCCTTCTTGCCATGAAAGTTATGGCGTTGAGTGAGCTGAGCTCACTCAACACTATAGAGTAAATGGCGTTAAGTGAGCTCTGCTCACTCAACGCCGTCTTGTCATAAAAGTTATGGTGTTGAGTGAGCTGAGCTCACTCAACGCCATTGAGTAAATGGCGCTGAGTGAGCTCTGCTCACTCAACGCCGTCTTGCCATATAAGGTATGGCGTTGAGTGAGCTGAGCTCACTCAACGCCATTGAGTAAAAGGCATTGAGTGAGCTGAGCTCACTCACCGCCATAGAGTGAACGGCGCTGAGTGAGCTTAGCTCACTCAACGCCATTGTACTTAGACAATTTCTGGCAAAACTTCAGCCTGTTGGCTGGTTTGGCTGAATCGGATAACACGCCCGTGTTAGCTTAGACACGCCCGTGATCAACAGTACACGCCCGTGCCCAGTCGCTATACTTCATTCATCATAGCCCGGCACAACCAGAGCAGGTCACGGGTATGACACGCCCGTGTCACCATGCGACACGCCCGTGATAGCACTATTCCCGGTTAATGAAGAGAGAGAAATAAGGAGTTTATGCCATGCATGGCCTGGGAGGTCAAGGGCCCACTCTCTTGCTAGAACCACCTCCCCAACCATGGCAGCCACTTAGAGAAGAGAGCAAAAGTCTTTGGGACTCATCCTTCCCCTCCCCAACCACCCTCATTCAATTCACTAAGACTAAGAGATTTCAGCCAAATGATATTTGACTGATTTCAGCCATGCAGATCATGCTTCATCCCCCCACCTACCATGGCCGCCAACCTTGACCATAGCCAAAAAAAATGGCAGAGAAGCCTATAGCCACATAACACCCCATCTCTCCCTTTTAAAAGCTTCTCTGAACTCCAAGGGTTCAAGTCCACACTCTTCTTGAAGGAGCCAAGGAGTTTCACTTGCTGTTGCAAAATTCCGGCGACGCCACCACCGCGCAAATGGCATCACGACGATCGGCTCGACTCCAAACCGCGAATA
Source organism: Platanthera zijinensis (assembly GCA_039513925.1). Taxonomy (NCBI): domain Eukaryota; kingdom Viridiplantae; phylum Streptophyta; class Magnoliopsida; order Asparagales; family Orchidaceae; genus Platanthera; species Platanthera zijinensis. The sequence goes on along the minus strand of CM077087.1, from coordinate 136,928,693 downwards.
AGGTCCTCCTCTACTCCTTCTTCTATGGATAGATCTTAGAAGTTATTAGGAGAGAAAATCGGGCTCAAAAGGGCTGGATCGGGTGAAGTTTTCCATGGTTTTTCAAAAAAAATGGTGGTCGGGTTCGCCGGAAACCGCCACTCCGGCGGCCGTGCCGCCACCCGACGGTAGCCCTCGCCTCAACGGAGGTGGTGGTGGTGGTGGCTGGCCGGGAAAGTGGCCGGATGGCCAGCAGTAGCTCACGGAAAAGCTACAGAAAATGAGTTTTTAAAGCTCTGTTCGGGCTATTGAGGAAGATGATTAGTACCATAAAGATTAGATTATATTTTTTTAAAGCAATTCTGAATGAAATTATCTGTTACATTAAATAAATTGGGAAAAATACTTAGAGGCTAGACCAGGAAAAACTGTTAACATGAAAATTGTAGATCTATGAGTCTACTTTATTTTAAAATTGATTTGAGTCAATTCAGAGTACTGGTTAGATCACAAAACTCATTTTGGTGAGATCTATACATAGGGCTGACCAGAGAATGAATTTGATTCCCATTCCAAACCAAACTTCCAAATGACTTGAAATTTGGGTTATGGGCTATTATTATCTATATCTAGGACATATCCAAAAATTAGAATTTTTGGAGAACATTTTTCTATAGTTTTTAGAAAAATTTAATAATCCATGAATAAATTATTTGGGTGTCACAAACATCTCAAAACTCCCCCAAATTTTAGTGGGTTGTTTTATAGGGCATCTTAGGGCTCTGGTAATAATTTCACCTCATTTGAAGGTGTTTTGGTTAGGGAATGATCAATCCCTAGTTCTACCTTAAAAGAAGGATTTTTAAGTAAAAGTGTACTTGAGGTTTTGAGTGGTCAACTCACCTCAGCAGAGGCTGATATTTTGACCACTGGCTTGGTATGATCATTATTACCCCCTTAGGGAAAATGGGGTGGTTTAGGGTTGATTTACCCTAGGATCCAAGCTCAAACCCTAAATAGAGGGTTTTGAGGGTTGTGAAAGGCATGTGGCCAAAACACCTTGTATGACTATTAAATTTTGTAGGGAGGATATTAGGATAACTATAACCCTCTGGTTAAAATCTTAGGGTGTTTTGGAAAGTTTGGGACCCACAAAACCCTAACCCTAGTTTAGGGCACAAACATTGTAGGGTTAAAATGGGCTATCTAAACTCCTCAAACTAAGGTGCAATTTTGGTAGATTGGTCATAAGGATATTATGAGACTCTGGTAATTTAATTGGGAATTTTGGGACAATAGTTATAGTACTTCATGTGTAACACAAGGGATACCTCAATTTCATAAATTGAAGATTATGGTCCCTCTGACCCTTGGGAGGTCATGAAAGTTTGGCAGAGGAAGTTTAGAATCATTATATGATTATATAAATTTTATGAAAATTTTTGGATACATATTTGAGGTACTTACTTCACAAGCTTGTTAAATGAGGAAATTATTCAATAATTTAATTAAGACTATTTACTGATAAATAAATTATGAAATTTGGCTCAAATCATTTATATGCCATTAGAATCATACTGGAATTTTCTCTGGATTTTAGGAAGCAATATAGTCTTTTATATTTCTTTAAATGAATTTTCAAGGGTTAAAATAAAATAGGAATTTTTCAATAAAACCTTACTGAAAAATTTAGATGTTTTGAAAGATGAGTTAAATCCTTATTTTAAATATCATATAAAATTAATGGAATGATATCTTTCCTAAAAATGGTACTTCATGTTCATTATTGGAAATTTTAGTCACTAGAATAATTAAATAAATTATTAAATAAATAAGGAAAATTTTGGATCTCTGGATTTAGGGCTTAAAGGTCATAATTGACCTCCATTAATTATTATAAGAGTATCGGATGATTATTTGATGTACTCCCCATTTTACATGGCATTTAACCTTGTGGTCTGCATTTAGTAAATTGTTGAAAGGAAATGAATTGGCATAGTTGGAGTTAGCCATCTTGTTGGATTTTATAGATGTGGATGAGTTCACAACAGAAGGATGGGAAGGTTAGTAAGAAGAGGTGTTGACTAGAGTTAGGTGGTGTTTGGGGTCGACGAAAGATCATCCTCCCCATAGAGTAGAAGGTCAAAATCACCTTAGGTATAGTTTACTATAATATGAAAATGAAATGGGTAACACCTAAGTTGTAGGCATAAAGTAAAATTAAGGAGTAGGTAGTAAACTTAGGATTTCACACTCTCACACCCCTGAGTCTCGAGAGATAGTTTGGGTTACTCGGGCAATAAGCCCAGTAGTTAAGGTAATGGGCATGGTAGCCCGGGGTGCTTCGGCTCGGTTGTTGATTATGACGGACGGGTTAGTCCGGTGAGCTTTGGCTCGGTTGTAGGTTATGACGGACAGGTTAGTCCGGGGAGCTTTGGCTCAGTGGTAGATTGTGACGGACGGGATAGTCCGGGGAGCTTTGGCTCGGTTGTAGATGATGGACGGGATCGTCCGGTGAGCTTCGGCTCGGTTGGTTGTTTGACTCATAACTATTGCATGTGCATAAAAGGTTTAAGGTGGTGGGTCTTCGATATTGGGGAGTTCGATGCACCGACACCAATATCGTTGGCTCGGCAAGTGTGGTGAGCACTTCGCCAACAGAAGTCCGGTGCGCCAGCCGGCAAGAGTACGCAGGCGTCCGCTTAGTGCACCAAGCGTTGAGGCATACGATAGGTCTGACCGGTAGTGCTTTACTGGTTTTGAGGTGGGCGAGGCCCAACCCACCGCTTCCGTCTGCCACTACGGAGGTATCCTGGGAGATAACGGCTCCGAAAGGGGGAACTAAAGGTCTGTGTGCACAGAGTCGGGTGTGTTTGTTGCACTTGCATGTCCATCATACCCACTAGCATGTCATGGCATAATCGATTCATTTAACCCTGACACCTAAAGTATAAGTGGTATGGGACGCTTATACATTAGGACTTGCAAAACGACCCCTTGATCGATAAGCTTGTGTGGGCAAGTTTATAAATCAAAGGTTAATTTCAATATATATATGCTGTTGTTTGATAACCGACACCCCAACGTATAAGTGGTATGGGACACTTTATACGATGGGAGCCTTGCAGAAGAACCCTTGGCTTATGCGCTTTCACACATAAGTTAAGGTTACTTTTCCTACTTATTTATTATAGAACTGCTAGATTAGTTCCGCTGTCACCTGTACCTTGATTAAATCTCCACCTTCATGTCCTTTCCTTTCTTCCTCTTCGCTCGGTACCTAGGAGCCATGGGAGAAGGGGTAGGGGATGATATGGCTTAGTCTTTTAGACTAACGGTTTTCGAACCACATCATTTAGGGGACCACGGAGCCCAGCATGGAGGAGCAGCCCCGGAGGTCGGCACGCTTGGAGATCGGACAGTCTAGTACCGGAGTCCAGATAGCAGGGACTGTGAGTCCCGAACACTAGTAATTGTATTAGTTTTCTTCCGTGATGAGTGATTTGTAGTGAGGACTTGATGTACCGGGCATAAGCCCGAGATTTTCATTATATGTACTATCTGTGGACACTCCCTTCGTGGAGTTTATTTTTCTATATATGTGATTTCTGTGGACTTACTTTTATACTTATGCTACAGTAGAGATCGATTCGGCCGGCAGAACCGGCGTCTTGTAGTGACGACCTTCCCGGGTGAGAAGGTATCACCACAAGGTGGCGGTTCTGGGCCTAAGACCCCGGTGTCTAAAAAGAAAAAAAATGGGGGTCTTACAAGTGGTATCAGAGGGAACCTCGATCAGAAAAGTAGCAGTCCACTAACCCTGGGACACCCCTACTCGAGTTTAGTTTGGGGACAAACTAAGCAGCGGAAGCAGTGGTGGGCCCATATGGGAAATCACATGAAAATTGTCCACTTTTAGTTAAATCTGTGAGACTTCTTATATTTGACTTCTATTTACGCAGCCCCCAGCGCAGCCAACACCACAAGGCAGAATTCAGCAGACCCCGACTGTTGCACCACCTTCCCCGGTCCCCACTCCTTTTCTACACTCGGAGATGGGTCAAACGTTGACGGCCATTCTAGATGCCTTCAGGGCTCAACAGGCTCCGGCTCCGCAACCAAACCCTGGGGCCAATTAGCTGAGCATCTTTCGAGGACTCTCTCCTCCATCCTACTTGGGGACAGAATCCGCCGTACGGACAGAAGAATGGCTAGATATTATGTACGAAATGCTGACTGGGATACGGTGTCCCTGGGAGGAGAGGGTGGCCTTGGTTGTCTCCTGCCTGGAGTCCCATGCCAAGAGGTGGTGGAAGACGCTGCTAGACACAAGGTTTGCTGATAGGGAGGTTGCGGAAGTTACCTTGGAAGAGTTCAGGACCGCGCTGCTGGAGCATTTTGTTCCACAGTCGGCCAGGGATGAGTTGGAGGAGCGGTTCTTACAGCTGAAGCAAGGTACCCGGACAGTGGTAGAGTACCATCGGGAGTTCGACCATTTGGCTCGATATGCAGATTCTTACCAGCTGGACGAAGCGGGATACATCAAGAGATTCTATAAGGGCCTGCGGGAGGACTTGAGGGAGGCTTTGTTGTTTGTATCCGACGGGCCTATCTCCCGGATTTTGGAAATGGCAAAGAGGATCGAGGCCGACTGGCACACTACTCGGGGCCGGAAGCGACAAGCGGAGGATCAGGGCCAGAGAGCCAGAAATGATCAGCAGCAAGGTGCTGTACCAGGTGGGAGAAGGAAAGAGGACCAGCCTCGTCAGGAAGTGAGGCAGGAGCCGAAGGAGCAGGTGATATTGGCCCCTCAGCCTCTTCAGATGAGGGAGGCACCGAGACCCGGGGGTATGGCATTTCCCCCAACGGAGTGCTACAACTGCCACCAGGTAGGACACATTCGTAGAAACTGCCCCATGAGGGGAGCACCCTTACCAGCACCCCAGGATGCCCCGTATGCCCAATAGTTTGGAGGACGAGGACGTGGTCGAGGACGTGGTTTCCAGGGTGCAGATCGTAGGCAGCAGAGGGAGCAAATTTATGCACTGGATCTGGCTCAGCCCCGAAACCCGGAGCAAGTAATCACTGGTACGTCTGAAAATTCTGGTTTAAGTTATTTCTCATGAACTTAAATTTTATATAGAAGTGACAATCTAGGAAAGAAAACCATGGCTAGAATTCTGAGACATTTAATTTTTCCCAAAACCCCAGGAATAGTTTTCATCAGCGGCAAACCCGCTTATACGCTATTTGATACGGGTGCTTCGCACTCATTTGTATCGGAGGCCTTCATAGAAGGATTGGAAGGCGTGGAACGATTCACGGGTCTGATGGTGAGGATACGACTACCCGACGGATCAGAGTTGTTCACCTCTGCCCACTGCAACATGGAGGCGGAGATCGGCGGAAGGATATTTGAAGCTCCAGCGACGATCATAAAGATGCCAATCTTTGATTTGATCCTAGGGATGACGTGGTTGAACTGGAATCATGCTCAAATTGACTGCACGTCCAAAAGAGTTACCGTAAGACATGGGGATTCATACCTCGTCATTGAAGGTATTAAATCTATTCCCCCTCTCATACTGTCGTCTGTACAAGACGTCAAGGCTCACTAACAGGGGGAAGAAGTGTATGAAGTAATATTTGAGATGACTGAGACCAAGGTCTCCACCTCGGATATTCTAGTGGTGCGAGATTTTGCTGACGTATTCCCAGAGAAACTGCCTGGGCTACCCCCGCACCGGGAGCAGGATTTCCGGATAGAGCTGGTGCCGGGGGCTAAGCCGGCAGCTAGGGCCCCTTACCGGATGGCCCCGAAGGAATTGACAGAGTTTCGAAGCCAACTCCAAGAACTGGTGGAGGCTGGATTTGTCCGACCGAGCTCTTTGCCTTGGGGAGCCCCGGTCTTATTCGTTAAAAAGAAGGACGGAACTCTGAGACTGTGCATCGACTACCGAGCACTAAACCGATTGACAGTCCGAAACACATATCCGTTGCCAAGGATAGATGAGCTGTTTGACCAGCTAGAAGGTGCGCATTTCTTTTCCAAATTGGATTTGAGGTCTGGTTACTACCAGCTAAGGATCCAGGAGGAGGACATTTCGAAGACTGCTTTCAGTAGCAGATATGGGCTATATGAATTTACAGTGATGCCCTTCGGGCTCACAAATGCGCCATCAGCATTTATGAGCCTTATGAATTAGGTGTTCGAAGAATATTTAGATGTGTTTGTCATCGTGTTTATCGATGACATCCTCATTTACTCAAGGACAGAGGAGGAGCACACACGACATCTGACACTGACCCTGGAGAGACTACGGAAGCACAAGCTTTATGCAAAGATCAGCAAATGCCAGTTTTGGTTGAAGGAGGTGGCCTTCCTAGGCCATATCATCAGTGGTGCTGGGTTGGCAGTGGACCCGGCCAAGATCCAAGCGGTTCGGGACTGGCCACAATTGAAGACGGCCACAGATGTACGAAGTTTCCTAGGACTTGTCGGTTATTACCGGAAATTTGTAGAGGGATTCTCTCGTGTCGCCCTCGCACTCACATCTCTGACAAGGAAGGAGGTGCCCTTTATCTGGACCCCACGATGTGAAGAGGCTTTTCAAGAACTAAAGGGGCGACTCACTTCGGCTCCAATACTTGCCCTTCCTTCATGGAAAGAAGGATTCCAGGTCTACACCGATGCCTCCTACCAGGGCATGGGGGCAGTACTCATGCAGAATGGCCATGTGATAGCTTATGCTTCTCGGCAGTTGAAGAAGCACGAGCAAAACTACCCAGTTCATGACTTAGAGATGGGAGCAGTCATTTTTGCACTAAAAGTCTGGCGTCACTATCTGTACGGCGTCCACTGCGACATATACTCCGACCATAAAAATATGAGATATGTGGACACACAGAAGGAGCTAAACATTAGACAGAGACTATGGGTGGAATTTTTAGCAGACTACCAGTATGAGATGCACTACCCCCCCCCCGGAAAGGCGAATGTGGTAGCAGATGCATTAAGCCGAAAGACCGCAAACGCTGGAGTAGGAACACCGTTGATGGCCTTGGAGTTAATACAGATGTTTGATAAGATGCAAGTATCCCTGGTATCTGAGGATCACCCTGAGTTATACCGAGAATATCTGTCGTCATTAATCGCCACGGATGACATACGAGAACGGGTCAAGGATGGACAAAGGCAGGATACTCAGCTAGAGCCGATATTCCGATCCTTAGAAGCAGGCACTGCGGGAGATTACACACTGAGGGATGATTTAGTATGCTTCAGAGGACGGGTCTACATACCAGAGGGAGGCCAGATCCGGGAGGACATCATAATGGAGGCTCATTGCAGTCGATATTCGGTACACCCGGGGATTACGAAGATGACTGCAGATCTGAAGAAGACTATGTTCTGGCCCGGCATGAAGAAGGATATCACCTACTTCGTGACCCATTGCAAGGCGTGCCAATTAGTAAAAGCGGAGTGCAGAAACCCCGTAGGATTATTGCAGCCACTCCCAGTACAAGAATGGAAGTTCGATGATATCGCCATGGACTTTATACATGGACTTCCTCGATCCAGGATAGGGAACGATTCGATATGGGTGATCATCGACCGACTGACGAAGGTGGCGAGGTTTATTCCAATCAGGAAGGATGACTCGGTGGGGGTGTTAGTCTGGACATTTGTTGAGCAGTTCGTCCGCTACCATGGTGTACCCAAGTCGATTGTGTCAGACCGGGACGGACGATTTACATCTAGGGAGTGGAGGTCAGTGCAAACTTACTTAGGCACTCGACTAACCTTCAGTACGGCTTTTCATCCCCAGACAGATGGACAGACAGAGCGGACCAAGCAGACTTTGGAGGATTTACTATGACTCTGCGTATTAGATCGCGGTGAACCATGGGAGAAGTTATTACCACTGTTCGAGTTCTCGTATAATAACAGCTACCAGTCCAGTATTAAAATGGCTCCTTATGAGGCGTTGTATGGACGAAAGTGCAGGACTCCTCTGTCATGGATACAAGACGAGGATCCTAAGGCATTGGGTTCGGAGTTTGCTGAGGACACCGAGGCTCAGGTAAGATTGATACGGGACAGAATGCTGGAAGCACAGAGCCGGCAGGCTAAGTATTACGACGCTCGGCACCGTCAGGTGGAATTCCAGATAGGAGATCAAGTGTTCTTAAAGATCCGACCCATGTATGGAGTTACTCGGGTACGCGGACAGAGGAAGAAGCTCAGCCCAAGGTACATGGGGCCTTATAGGATCCAGGAGCGGATCGGTCCCTTGGCATACAGGCTGGAACTGCCACCGGAGCTGGCGAGTCTGCACGACGTGTTCCATATATCCTCTCTTAGGAGAGCTCTACTACGTCCAGAGTAGCAAGTTACAACCACAGATGGACCGATAGCATCTGATCGGTCAGTTCACCTAGAACCGGTCCGGATTGACGACAAGGGGGTACGAGTTCTACGCCACAAGAGGGTTCCGTTAGTCAAGGTCCTGTGGAAAAATCACGGAAGAGAGGAGCACACATGGGAGCACCAGGACTTGATGCGACAAAGATACCTGGAACTCTTCAGTCAGGTATTCCTCGCAACCACTCAAGATGTTCAAATTACCTTCCTATTTTAAACTAGTAGAACTGAAATTTCAAGGTTATGGGCTAAACTTTTGTTTATTGGGGTCTAGACTTTGCCGATTGGGCGAATTGGTCTTAGATTTGACTATCACCTTTAAACCTCACAGAGCAAACATGGTCTCGTGATGTAAATCTTTCAATTCTCATGGGATGTTACAGTTTCTTTCTCCTCGATAGGAGTCCCCATGGGCTTAACCTTGATTTCGGGGACGAAATCTTTGTTTTGTTTATTGGGATTTGTAACATCCCATTTCCAACTAGACCTCTAAGAGTAGTTTCGTCATGACAAAACCCTAGGAAGCCCAAGAAAAGTCAAGTGGACCTGGTGGTGTGGATAGGGGCACTATGGTCTGCAAATAGTAAATTCAAAAACCTTGGTTTAAGGTGATCATGGGGCTTCACCAAGACTCCAAGACCACACCCATACCTTCATAACCCTAGTAAGGGGTCAATAGGTCACTAAGGACCCATGGAGGGCAGTCAAAGGAGCTAAGTTGACCAAAGTCAACTCTAACCCCAATTGGGTCAAATTGACCTCCAAGGGCCAATACAACGTTGTCTTGCCATAAAAGTTATGGCGTTGAGTGAGCTGAGCTCACTCAACGCCATAAAGTAAATGGCGTTGAGTGAGCTCTGCTCACTCAACGCCGTCTTGCAATATAAGTTACGACGTTGATTGAGCTGAGCTCACTCAACGCCATAGGGTAAATGGCGTTGAGTGAGCTCTGCTCACTCAACGCCGTCTTGCAATATAAGGTATGGCGTTGAGTGAGCAGAGCTCACTCAACGCCATAAAGTATGTTGGTACCCTAGTTTGTTTTGAGTTCAGTCCTCTCCTTTGTGCCCCTTGACCCAAGAAATATCTATGGTCAATGGTTAGGAGTATAGCTGTAGGGTCCTCGCTTTTCCAAATTGAGAATTTGGTTAAGTAGGTTTTTCGTTCGACTATAGTCGAACGCCGTTCGACTATCGTCTATCGGCTGATCGACGATCGTCTATCAGTTGGTCGACGCTTTGTCTGCGCTGATAGTTCGACTATCTGTTGATAGTTCGACTATCTGTTCTGCGCTGATAGTTCGACTATCTGTTGATAGTTCGACTATCTGTTTTGCGCTGATAGTTCGACTATCTGTTGATAGCTCGACTATCTGTTCTGCGCTGGTAGTTCGACTATCTGTTGATAGGTCGACTATCTGTTCTGCGCTGGTAGTTCGACTATCGGTTGATAGGTCGACTATCTGTTCTGCGCTGGTAGTTCGACTATCTGTTGATAGATCGACTATCTGGTTTGTTTTGATAGTTCTACTATCTTTTGATAGATCGACTATCTGTTTTCTGAGGTAGGTCGACTATCTGCTTGATAGTTCGACTATCTCTGTGCGCTTGATAGCTCGACTATCTGTCCTAGATAGATCGACTATCTGATAGTTCGACTATCTGTCCTGATAGTTCGACTATCTGCTGCGGTAGCTCGACTATCTGTTTGATAGCTCGACTATCTGGATCGTTCGACTATCTGCCCGATAGTTCGACGATCTCCTGGCGTCGTTCGACGATCTTCGAAGGTCGTTCGACGTTTTCTGTCTGCCTTTGTATTTTGTATTTATTTATTATATTTAATTAATTAAATACATTTTCTGGCACAGTATTTTAAGCTGTATGATAAAGTTTCCAGGCATTATTTGCTCTATTCTGTTTGCCTGAGTTCAAATCTTTTAAGATAAAGTTGTTTGTCTTATTAGCTGTCATTTTAATTTACTTTATCTATTGTCAGCCCTTTATAGCCGTTAGACTGAAAAGTCTTCTTTTGCTATAAAGAGATTGTTTCTGATGTGACTTTTATTAGTCCTTCTGTTATCTAATTTAAGCCTGCAGCTTCTTAGAAAGTGATTTATTCCCTTTATAGAATGTTTTGCTGCAGAGATATTTCTGTCTTCTTGATATTTACAGCCCAGGTCTCAAGGCTTAGAAGAAGACAAATAATTCAAATGGAAGAGAGCCGTTGCTTGCTGATGATTATATAAAGAACCCTTTGCAGAAGGATTCAAGCTAGTTAATTGAAGCCAGTGTTACACACATATTCAAAAGCACTCAAGCCTTCATCAAGCTCAAGCTTCCTGCTCTCAGAAATCTCCACCTAACTGAGAAGTGTTAAGATCTTCATCTCTTCTTCACCTGAGTTCTCCTGCTTTCAGGAAGTTCAACTCAGAGTCTCTTTGAAGAAGAAGAAGAAGAAGATAGCTGCTTGAAGAACTTTGATTTTATTATTTCTTTTCCTTCCTGTAGCTTTTCCTTCAGAATTTTCTGAAGAGTTTCTCTGCACTGAAGCAAGACTTCACCTGGACATTCTTGAGCCAGGGGGAGCCTTGATTCTTTAGAGCATTCTAGCTCAGTGCAAGCTTTTTGTGCTTCTCTAATCTATTGTAAAATAGAGAAGACATCTTAACCTTCTTCCCCCTCCTGTACAGGGTTATTACTCCCTTCAAAAGTATCCCAGGGTGGCAGGGCACCTGATCAAAAACCTGTGCTTGGTTTTTAGACACCTGATCAAAAGTCTAAAGGGTTTCTGAATCTACCTGAATCAGATTCTGTTGGTGGCAGGGCACCTGATCAAAAACCTGTAGTGGATTCCTACCGTTTGGGTAGAAGAGTGGACGTACCCAAGTTGTTTGGGGAACCACTATAAATTTCCTTGTGTCGTCTGGATTCAACTGTTTAATTCCTGTACTGTGGCTGTGAATAGATATAACTAGGTTGCTAGTTGCTGTTTAGGTTTTCCAAGCTTTAACTGTAATTACAGTTAGCTTGTGTTTGTACACATCACTTGTGTTAGGCTTTAAGGTTAAATCAATATCTATAATCTTTTCATTCCGCACTTCACTCCAAGGGAGTTGGGTAGAATATTAAGTTTTGTCTGTGCAAAATTTGATAACTCTATTCACCCCCCCTCTAGAGTAGTATCTATCCCTTCACTTTCAATTGGTATCAGAGGGAGGTTGACTGACTGTATAGGCTAACACCTAAGTCACAAGATCCTGATAGATACCAAGAGCTTATAGATATTCACTATCATGGCCCAGTCTAAGGATTATTCTAGCACCAGACCTCCAGCATGCAACTTAGCAAAGTTTGGCATCTGGAAGGCAAGGATTAAATTATATATGAACTCTATTGATGAGAGTATTTTTGCTTCTATTTTGTCAGGTCCCCCAAGAGCACCTGCTGCAGCCACTGCCTCATCATCTGATATGAGTGCAGTGCCTCCTCCAGATTATAATGATGAATACAAGAAGGCTAAAATTGCTGATGCCAAGGCAATGAACATACTGGCTCAGACAATATCTGATGAGGTGTTCCAGAAGGTGGCTGACTGCTCCTCAGCAAAGGCCATGTGGGACACACTGAACCAGATTGTAGCTGGTTCAGCTGATGAAAGGAAGGACAGAAGGTCCAACCTTATCTCACAATATGAGAACTTCAAGAAAACTGATGTTGAATCAGTTGAAGCTATGTACACCAGGCTCAGCTCAATCATCAATGAGCTGAGGACCCTGGACAAGGACATATCATTGACAGAGGTCAATGATAAGATTCTTATGTGCTTCCCTAGCACATGGGATCTAAGAATCTGGCCCATCAAGGAAGCCAAAAGCACCAATGAGATTTCAACTGAAGCTCTCCTCGGCAAGCTCAAGTCTTTTGAGCAAGTGCTGAAGACCAGAGAAGCAGAAGCTGAAGCCAAGACCCCCACTCCAACAAGAAAAGAGCAATCTCTAGCTCTTAAGGCTGCAGATGTTTCTGAAGGCAGGCAATCCAATGAGGAACTTATGGCACTGTTTGCCAAGAGGTTTCTCAAGATGGGGAGAAAGGAGTTCAGAAAGAAGTCTTCACGCTATGAAGACAAACCAAGGTATGATCGATCTCCTGCTAAAGAAATTATTTGCTATGGTTGCAGGAAGCCTGGACACATTTTGCCAGAGTGTCCAGAGGAGAAGAACAAGGAAAAGAGAAAAGACAAAGAACAACACAGGAAGCACTCCAAGTCATCCTCCTACAAAAACAAGAAGAAGGAGAGAGGTTTCATTGCTGAAACCTGGAGTGATTCTGATGAAGAATCATCCTCATCAAGCTCCAGTGAAGATGAGGAAGAGAAGAAGGCCAAAGAAATTTGCCTAATGGCAATAGATGCCTGCAGCAACCACTCTGCTGCAGAGAGTTCTGATTCTGATGAAGAGATGCCTACTGAAGATGAGGTACTTTCATCTTATGATTTTACTTCAGAAGAGTTTAAGTTAGAATTTAAATCTTTGTGTTTAGATTTAATTAGTTCAGAAAAAGAAATAAAAGAACTTAGAAATAGGTTAGCTGACTCAGATTCAATAGCCTCTAAAAACATTAGGTTAAAGGAAGATCTCACTACTTGTAGTGAAGAAATTAAATTTCTTAAAATAGAATTAGCTAAGTCTAAGAGATTAGAAGAATCCCTTAATGGTAGAAGCCTTAAGCTGTTAGAAATTACCAGCATGACTAACACTAGGTCAGGTAATGATAAATTAGGCTTAGGAGCTTCTCCCAGTGAACCCCCAGTCCTCCTTAAAAATAATCTTTCAACTCCAGTGAACTTCATTTCAGCTAGTGGAAAGAAGAACACTGAGCAAGTAAACCTTGTAAATAAAACCCTAAATAAAGCTAAGAGAGAAAAGAGAAAGAAGTTTTTCAAAGAAATGCAAAGAGCGTCGAACGCCGCTCGACGATCGGATGCTCCATGGTCGAACGAAGCTCGACGATCTGAGCGCCCATCGTCGAACGTCGATCGACGATTTCAATTTGATTTTCAAAATCATAATCAGTATCATAGAAACCTAAATGAAAATAGAAACCCTAGGTTTGTTGACCCATCATCTGCATGGAGAATCCCACCTAGGAGATCTCACCCACTAGGTTATCACCCACAGCCTGCATTCTCTTATATTTCCAGTTTTTCTTATGTGAAAAACAAGGGACCCAAGGTTACCTGGGTCCACTCTGTCTAAATAATTGTTTTGCAGGTGAAGGCCTATCCAATCACTCAAAATAAGTGGTATTTGGATAGTGGATGCTCTAAGCATATGACAGGAAACAAAGAGCTTCTGTCAAAGTACAAAGCTAAGCTCGGCCCAAAGGTTATCTTTGGAGACTCCAGCTGTGGTCAGACAGAAGGCTATGGCAAGATCACCATTGGAACTGTTACATTCAAGAGAGTTGCTTATGTCAATGGACTGAAGCATAACCTGATTTCAGTTAGCCAGCTATGTGATGCTGGCTACCAGGTTTCTTTTTCTAACTCCTCTTGCAATATTACTTTAAATAATAATGTTGTTTTAATAGGTAATAGAATAGGCAATATATATTTAGTAGATTTTAATTCATCTCTCTCTGAAGTCTGCCTGTTTAATGAATTAACCCTTAATAATAATTCTTTATGGCATAAAAGGCTTAGTCATGTAAACCTTAAGAATATCTCTAGGTTATCTAAGCACAACCTTGTTAGAGGTTTACCTTCTTGCCCTTACAAGAAGGAGAGTCTATGCAAGGCTTGTCAGCTAGGCAAGCAAACCAAGAATTCATTTAAATCTGTAAATAAAAGTGATTCTCCTAGAATCCTGTATTTATTACATTTGGACCTTTTTGGCCCAATAAATGTACAGAGTTTAGGAGGGAAGTATTACACATTAGTAATTGTAGATGGCTTCTCTAGGTTCAGTTGGGTTTTCTTTTTGAGAACTAAGTCTGATAACTTCAAAGCCCTTACAGACTTTCTACTTTGTGTGCAGACTGAGTACTCTACTCATGTTGCCTTGATCAGAAGTGATCATGGTACTGAGTTTGACTCTCTTCTCATGCAAGAATTCTGTGAGAGAGAAGGTATCAAACATAGCTTCTCAGCTCCTAGAACTCCCCAACAAAATGGGGTAGTTGAAAGGAAGAATAGAACACTAATTGAAGCTGCTAGCACATTGTTGGCAGATGCTAACATGCCTCTATCCTATTGGGCAGAAGCTGTTAGTACAGCTAACTATGTCTTGAATAGAAGTTTGATACACAAACTTAAGTGTAAAACTCCTTATGAGTTGCTTAAAGGAAAGAAACCAAAAATTAATTACTTTAGAATTTTTGGCTGTACTGTTTATATTCATAACAATAATAAAGAATATATTAGAAAATTTGAAGCAAAAGCTTCAATGGGAATCATGCTTGGATATTCCCAAGTAAGCAAAGCTTATAGGGTGTATAACAAATCAACCTGTAAGATAGAAGAATCTGTGCATGTGACTTTTGATGAGTCTCAGATGTTTTACAAGGAGAAGGAAAATTCTCCTTCATCTAGTTCTTTACAGGTACATGATGCTCCTAAAGAAATTCTCCAACTATCAACTCTTCAGATCACTGAATCAGACAGTGATGAAGACTTTGCTGAAGCTGTTGAAGCTGTTGCTGTACCACCAACAGTAGATCAAATTCCTCCCGAGGAATTAATCCCAACTGTTGCTGAAGATCACATCCCACCTGCTGACACTGTCACACTTAGAGATCACCCCACATCTCAAGTGATTGGAGACATATCAGCTGGTGTACAAACAAGACATCAATTAAGATAGGATGTGATGCATGCTTGTTTCCTCTCACAGGTTGAGCCCCTCACCTTTAAAGATGCAGAGCTAGATCCCCACTGGATCATTGCAATGCAAGAGGAACTCAATCAATTTGAGAGATGTAAAGTTTGGACTTTGGTTCCAAGACCTAAAGGCCAACTGATCATAGGCACCAAGTGGGTGTATAGAAACAAGTTAGATGCAAATGGAATAATAGTAAGGAATAAAGCTAGGCTTGTAGCTCAGGGCTACAGACAGGAGGAAGGTATAGACTATGACCAAACCTTTGCTCCTGTTGCAAGGCTAGAAGCAATAAGGATCTTCTTGGCCTATGCAGCCTTCATGAAGTTTAAGGTGTTCCAAATGGATGTCAAAAGTGCATTCCTAAATGGTGAGCTTAAGGAAGAGGTGTTTGTTGAACAACCACCAGGGTTTGTTTCTTCAACTCAGCCCTCTCATGTTTTTAAGTTGCAGAAAGCTCTTTATGGACTAAAGCAAGCTCCTAGGGCCTGGTATGAGACTCTAGCTAGTTTCCTGTTAGAGCACAACTTCACTAGGGGAGTAGTTGATAGAACCCTTTTCGTCAAGCATCACAAGGACACAATCCTGTTAGTTCAGGTGTATGTAGATGATATTATCTTTGGCTCCACTGATCCCAAACTGTGCAAAAAGTTTTCCAACTTGATGCATTCTAAGTTTGAGATGAGTAGTATGGGTGTGCTGTCTTACTTTCTTGGTCTCCAAGTTAAGCAAGATGTTGATGGTATCTTTATCTCCCAATCCAAATATGCCAAGGAATTGGTAAAGAAATTTGGGATGGCTGATGCTTCAGCAATGCCTACACCCATGGCTACTAATGTAGTTATTGATTCTGATGATCACGGCAAGCCAGTTGATCAAAAGACTTATAGGGCCATTGTTGGTTCCCTATTATATCTAACTGCAAGTAGGCCAGATATAATGTTTGCTACATGCCTTTGTGCTAGATTCCAGGTCAACCCCAAGGAATCTCATCTGATTCTTCTAAAAAGAATCCTGAGATACCTGAAAGGATGTCCAAATCTAGGACTTTGGTACCCAGCTGAGTCAGAGTTTGAATTAATTGGATATTCTGATTCTGACTATGCTGGTTGCAGAGTTGACAGGAAGAGCACCTCAGGAACTTGCCAGTTCCTGGGAGAGAGATTGGTCTCTTGGTTCTGTAAGAAGCAGGCTTCTGTCTCAACTTCAACTGCAGAGGCTGAATATATAGCAGCTGCCAGTTGTTGTTCACAGATCCTGTGGATTCAAAACCAGCTTGTGGATTATGGCTACTCACACAAGAACACCAAGATCATGTGTGATAGTACCAGTGCTATTTCAATTGCACAAAATCCAGTGCACCACTCTAGAACCAAGCACATTGAGATTAGGCACCATTTCCTGAGAGATTGTGTGGAAAAGAACAAGATCTGTCTTGAGTTCATATCCACTGAGTTTCAGAGAGGTGATATATTCACCAAGCCTTTAGATGAACAGAAGCATCTGTTCTTTTTAGTCCAACTAGGCATGATCAATGGACGAGACTAAGTGTGACGATATCTGCCTATGTTGAGGTCTGCTTGAAGATCGTCGAATGATGATCGAAGATCGTCGAACGGATTAAGCCTATCGTCGACCTCTGGTTAATGATAGCTTATCTGTTTAAAGATCGTCGATCGACGTTCGACCATCGTCGAACAGGCTGAGCTTATCGTCGATCTCTACTCGACGACAGCTTGTTGCGTGTGAAGCCAGAATTAGCCGAACGATGGTTCGACTATTCTGCTTCTGAGCCGATCGTCGAACGGCCGTTCGACTATCGGTTCAAGATCTTTTTAATAGATCGACTATTTCCGGTCCAATATAAAGCCGATAGTCGACCTAGGTTAAAAGATCGTGTGCTTTATCGTCGACGGAGCGTGCCCTTTCGCATTCTGCTTTCCCGCTTGCGATTTTCTGGCGCTTCGTCTTTCTCGTTCTCTCTCCAGCTTTCTCGTGCTTTCTCCGGCGAATCCATGGCGATTTCACCAGCTGTTCTAGCCGTAGTAAAGTTTGATGCCGGATTCAGTGTGGATTTCGAAGCTTTCAGCAGTTGCGATGCCGGAATCGTGGAAGTTCTCCAGCTCTGCAGGGATCAAGGTTTAGAGAAGCTGATGTCTGAAAGGATCAAGATCAACATTCCAGAGATAAAAGAATGGGCTTTCACGTCGTCTTCCACAGACGAATCGATGATCGGTACCATCGGCGGAGTAGAAGTTATCCTGACTCCGGCCGTTCTTTCTGATGTTTTTGGTTTAGTTATTGGTGATGAGGATTATGAGCAAGACGCTCAGGAGTTTGGAAGAATGCTGGTTGAGCTGGGACATGCTGAAGGCATTCCCTCCAAGTTGCTCAAGGTAAACTTCCCCTTCAAGATCAAGTTCCTCGCTGAGGTAGTAGGAAAAGTGATTCTGGGCAAGCACTCTGCCCATGATAACATAACAAGACAGCAATTCACACTTATGTGTGCAATTGTTAATCGAAAGAGGATCGATTGGGCTGCAGTTCTGTTTGATTTAATCAGGAAGAAGATAGGAAAGAAGGAAGTCACCCTGGGAAGGGTTGTTGGAATTTTCCTTAAGGAGAAATTCTCCCAGCTGCTGAGTTCTGCCGCAACTACAATCAACGCCAGCAAGAAGATGGATCCCCACTTGTTCTCTAAGTGGAAGAGGACGTTTGTGAAGTCTGCTCCAGCTACATCTGAGGGCACAAGGACTGCATCAGTCGCTCCTCAACCTGTTGAAGCTGGCTCAGCTATTCTTTCCTCCTCCTCTGTTTTGCCATCTACCTCAGTTGAAGTACCATCAACTTCTGCTGAGGTACGACCCTCTTCTTCTGCTGCACCTGAAACAACTATGGTTGTTCCTCTGTCTCCTCCAGTCTCTCCTCTACCTGCTCATCTGGCTAGGATATCTGCTCCTAGCTTTGATTTGTTAGGATCAGAGAGAATTCTTACTCCTCCTGAATCTCCAATTCATTCTCCAATTCATTCCCCAATAAATTCTCCTGCTCCATCACCTGCTCCATCTCCTGCTCGATCCCCTGTTCACACCATCCTCCATCCCAGCACATCTACCATATCTGCTGCAGCTCCATCCACCTCCCTTCCATCATCTTTTGAAATCACTCCTGATTTCATCTCGCGCATTGTGGAGCTGATTACCCCATCAATCAAAACCATGATTGACGAGGCAATCGCTCCCCTTGCTGCCTCCATTGATCTATTATCTGCTTCCATCAAATCCCTCTCCAAATCAGCTGAGCCATCTTCCTCTAGGGGCCTGGTTTCAGTACCCACTGAAATCAGGCAGGGGGAGATGTTCAATGAAGATGTCTCAGGCCTTCCTGCCTCTCCTTCAGTTGTGAAAGATTCAGTCTTATCTGCCCAGCCAGAATCCGCTCAAGTTGAGCCAGAAGAAGTTCCAGATGTTGTTATGACTGTTCAGGAAGAGACAGCTCCTGCTGAGGAAGAGTTTGTTCCAGCTGAGGAAGTGGTAACTCCAGCTGAGGAAGTGGTAACTCCAGCTGAGGAAGAGATTGCTCCAGTTGAGCAAGTTGTAGCTCCAGTTTTGACTGAGAAAGAAATATCAGATGGAATCCTGCTATCTGAGATTGCAGTGAAAGTATGCTTAGAGGATCTAACTACTCCTATGATTGCCAGATTCTTAGAAGGGATTATAACCTCTTATCTGAATGAATCATGGGAAATGGTTAAATATGAAGGTAACTCTTTTATTCGTTTTGTTGATGAGTCTATTAATTTGATAGTTTGTGAATACCTTGAAGGAATGATTCAAGCTTATTTAGCAGATATGTATTCATAATTTTACAGATATTATTAAAGAAGATTTAACTGCTCAAATCATAGCAGTAGTTTCTGAGGCTGACCCAAGTATTCCTGCTACTCAAGTAGACCCTGAGTTGGAATCCTTCTTAGATAATAAAGAAGATGAGTCTGAGAAAGAGGAAGTCAAAGTTGACTCTTCTGTTCAGAGTTTGGAAGAAGCTCAAGCTAGAGCAGCATGGGAATTAAGAGTTCAATTTTTAAACGAGAAAGAGAAAGATTTGCAATGTGAAAAGTCATCCATCTGGGATGACTCTCCAGGTTTAGATTTAGACTCCCTTCTGGCTATGGATGCCATGGAAGAAGAAAAAGAAAAGTCTGCCTCAAAGCTTAAAGAAAAGGCTGTCTCAGAAGCCTATGATCCCTATGAGAACCCTCCATCATCCCATTCTGATGATGATGATGATTCAGATATTTCTGAAAAGTCAAAGAAAAGGAAATCTGCTGCAAAGAAAAGAAAAGCTGCTCCTCCTCCACCTCCAAATAAGGATAATGACATTCCCTATTATATTTTGAATGGCATTGACCCCAAATCCAAGGATTTTAAGCATTGGATGTGGTTTTCGAAAAATCAGCAAAAAGAAAGGAAGAGAACTAAGAGGTATGACAGTCCAGTCTCCAGATGGACTCCCAAAGGTCCTCCTCCACCTCCAGGTGCAGGAGCCTCTGGGAATCTACCTGCTAATCAATCTGCCGCCTATGGAAAATCTGCGTCTGCTCAGCCCCAGCCTAGACAAGGTCATCAAAGTTCACAAAGCAGATCATCTTATGGTTCTCAAAGACAAATGAAGGAGGTTGTGGCCCAAAGACCAACTTTTTCCCCACCTCCTTCTCCAGTTCAATCTGAGAAAAGTATTTCGAAAGGTAAATAGTTTACAGTGTTTTAAAACTTTCTAGCAAGTCCCTTTTGCTAAGTTTATTCTAATGTCTTATCTAGATAAAATAGCTGATGCTGCTTCTCCTGAGCCCGTATATGAAAATCCTGAGCTCGATCCTAATTTTAGGATGGCTCGCTTTCAAGAGCTTGTAGGGGCAGCCCAAATAAGAAAAGCAAGAGCCGAAGGTAAAGATACAACTGGTTTTACTACCATGTCAGCTTATAGAAAGAAAGAATTTGAGAAATTCCAAGTCAATCCTGAGATTTTTGATCCAGCAAAGTACATGGAAAAACATCCTGAAGCTGTTGTCCCCAGAGCTACAGAGCTGAAGATAATTGGTGCTCAGGATTTGAAGATGTCAAAGAAGGAATCAGATGACCCTCTTCGAAAAATTTCTTTTGTCTCTAGTTCTTCTGATCCATTACCTGACCCTAAAGATTCTTAATAGTTTGATTAAACTGCTGTGATATATTTGATTATTTGTTTATCTGATTGATAATCTGCCAGTTTATTGTTAACTATTTGATGAATTTATTTTGTTTATTTTATTGCTAGCTATTTTAGTTTTTGAGAGACTTAACTCAAATAGGGGGAGATTGTTGGTACCCTAGTTTGTTTTGAGTTCAGTCCTCTCCTTTGTGCCCCTTGACCCAAGAAATATCTATGGTCAATGGTTAGGAGTCTAGCTGTAGGGTCCTCGCTTTTCCAAATTGAGAATTTGGTTAAGTAGGTTTTTCATTCGACTATAGTCGAACGCCGTTCGACTATCGTCTATCGGCTGATCGACGATCGTCTATCAGTTGGTCGACGCATTGTCTGCGCTGATAGTTCGACTATCTGTTGATAGTTCGACTATCTGTTCTGCGCTGATAGTTCAACTATCTGTTGATAGTTCGACTATCTGTTTTGCGCTGATAGTTCGACTATCTGTTGATAGCTCGACTATCTGTTCTGCGCTGGTAGTTCGACTATCTGTTGATAGGTCGACTATCTGTTCTGCGCTAGTAGTTCGACTATCGGTTGATAGGTCGACTATCTGTTCTGCGCTGGTAGTTCGACTATCTGTTGATAGATCGACTATCTGGTTTGTTTTGATAGTTCGACTATCTTTTGATAGATCGACTATCTGTTTTCTGAGGTAGGTCGACTATCTGCTTGATAGTTCGACTATCTCTGTGCGCTTGATAGCTCGACTATCTGATAGTTCGACTATCTGTCCTGATAGTTCGACTATCTGCTGCGGTAGCTCGACTATCTGTTTGATAGCTCGACTATCTGGATCGTTCGACTATCTGCCCGATAGTTCGACGATCTCCTGGCGTCGTTCGACGATCTTCGAAGGTCGTTCGACGTTTTCTGTCTGCCTTTGTATTTTGTATTTATTTATTATATTTAATTAATTAAATACATTTTCTGGCACAGTATTTTAAGCTGTATGATAAAGTTTCCAGGCATTATTTGCTCTATTCTGTTTGCCTGAGTTCAAATCTTTTAAGATAAAGTTGTTTGTCTTATTAGCTGTCATTTTAATTTACTTTATCTATTGTCAGCCCTTTATAGCCGTTAGACTGAAA
The DNA here is from genome assembly GCA_039513925.1 of Platanthera zijinensis. NCBI lineage: Eukaryota > Viridiplantae > Streptophyta > Magnoliopsida > Asparagales > Orchidaceae > Platanthera > Platanthera zijinensis. The sequence continues at coordinate 136,907,077 of CM077087.1, read as the reverse complement.
AGTCTTCTTTTGCTATAAAGAGATTGTTTCTGATGTGACTTTTATTAGTCCTTCTGTTATCTGATTTAAGCCTGCAGCTTCTTAGAAAGTGATTTATTCCCTTTATAGAATGTTTTGCTGCAGAGATATTTCTGTCTTCTTGATATTTACAGCCCAGGTCTCAAGGCTTAGAAGAAGACAAATAATTCAAATGGAAGAGAGCCGTTGCTTGCTGATGATTATATAAAGAACCCTTTGCAGAAGGATTCAAGCTAGTTAATTGAAGCCAGTGTTACACACATATTCAAAAGCACTCAAGCCTTCATCAAGCTCAAGCTTCCTGCTCTCAGAAATCTCCACCTAACTGAGAAGTGTTAAGATCTTCATCTCTTCTTCACCTGAGTTCTCCTGCTTTCAGGAAGTTCAACTCAGAGTCTCTTTGAAGAAGAAGAAGAAGAAGATAGCTGCTTGAAGAACTTTGATTTTATTATTTCTTTTCCTTCCTGTAGCTTTTCCTTCAGAATTTTCTGAAGAGTTTCTCTGCACTGAAGCAAGACTTCACCTGGACATTCTTGAGCCAGGGGGAGCCTTGATTCTTTAGAGCATTCTAGCTCAGTGCAAGCTTTTTGTGCTTCTCTAATCTATTGTAAAATAGAGAAGACATCTTAACCTTCTTCCCCCTCCTGTACAGGGTTATTACTCCCTTCAAAAGTATCCCTTGGTGGCAGGGCACCTGATCAAAAACCTGTGCTTGGTTTTTAGACACCTGATCAAAAGTCTAAAGGGTTTCTGAATCTACCTGAATCAGATTTTGTTGGTGGCAGGGCACCTGATCAAAAACCTGTAGTGGATTCCTACCGTTTGGGTAGAAGAGTGGACGTACCCAAGTTGTTTGGGGAACCACTATAAATTTCCTTGTGTCGTCTGGATTCAACTGTTTAATTCCTGTACTGTGGCTGTGAATAGATATAACTAGGTTGCTAGTTGCTGTTTAGGTTTTCCAAGCTTTAACTGTAATTACAGTTAGCTTGTGTTTGTACACATCACTTGTGTTAGGCTTTAAGGTTAAATCAATATCTATAATCTTTTCATTCCGCACTTCACTCCAAGGGAGTTGGGTAGAATATTAAGTTTTGTCTGTGCAAAATTTGATAACTCTATTCACCCCCCTCTAGAGTAGTATCTATCCCTTCACTTTCAAAGTAAATAGCGTTGAGTGAGCAGAGCTCACTCAACGCCGTCTTGCCATGAAAGTTATGGCGTTGAGTGAGCTGAGCTCACTCAACGCCATAGAGTAAATGGCGTTGAGTGAGCTCTGCTCACTCAACGCCGTCTTGTCATAAAAGTTATGGCATTGAATGAGCTGAGCTCACTCAACGCCATAGAGTAAATGGCATTGAGTGAGCTCTGCTCACTCAACGCCGTCTTGCCATATAAGGTATGGCGTTGAGTGAGCTGAGCTCACTCAATGCCATAGAGTAAAAGGCGTTGAGTGAGCTGAGCTCACTCAATGCCATAGAGTGAACGGCGGTGAGTGAGCTCAGCTCACTCAACGCCATTGTACTTAGACAATTTCTGGCAAAACTTCAGCCTGTTGGCTGGTTTGGCTGAATCGGATAACACGCCCGTGTTAGCTTAGACACGCCCGTGATCAACAGTACACGCCCGTGATCAACAGTACACGCCCGTGCCCAGTCGCTATACTTCATTCATCATAGCCCGGCACAACCAGAGCAGGTCACGGGTATGACATGCCCGTATCACCATGCGACACGCCCGTGACAGCACTATTCCCGGTTAATGAAGAGAGAGAAATAAGGAGTTTATGCCATGCATGGCCTGGGAGGTCAAGGGCCCACTCTCTTGCTAGAACCACCTCCCCGGCCATGGCAGCCACTTAGAGAAGAGAGCAAAAGTCTTTGAGACTCATCCTTCCCCTCCCCAAACACCCTCATTCAATTCACTAAGACTAAGAGATTTCAGCCAAATGATATTTGACTGATTTCAGCCATGCAGATCATGCTTCATCCCCCCACCTACCATGGCCGCCAACCTTGACCATGGCCAAAAAAAAATGGCAGAGAAGCCTACAGCCACCTAACACCCCATCTCTCCCTTTTAAAAGCTTCTCTGAACTCCAAGGGTTCAAGTCCACACTCTTCTTGAAGGAGCCAAGGAGTTTCACTTGCTGTTGCAAAATTCCGGCGACGCCACCACCGCGCAAATGGCATCACGACGATCGGCTCGACTCCAAACCGCGAATAAGGTCCTCCTCTACTCCTTCTTCTATGGATAGATCTTAGAAGTTATTAGGAGAGAAAATCGGGCTCAAAAGGGCTGGATCGGGTGAAGTTTTCCATGGTTTTTCAAAAAAAATGGTGGTCGGGTTCGCCGGAAACCGCCACTCCGGCGGCCGTGCCGCCACCCGACGGTAGTCCTCGCCTCAACGGAGGTGGTGGTGGTGGCTGGCTGGGAAAGTGGCCGGATGGCCAGCAGTAGCTCACAGAAAAGCTACAGAAAATGAGTTTTTAAAGCTCTGTTCGGGCTATTGAGGAAGATGAACAGTACCATAAAGATTAGATTATATTTTTTTAAAGCAATTCTGAATGAAATTATCTGTCACATTAAATAAATTGGGAAAAATACTTAGAGGCTAGATCAGGAAAAACTGTTAACATGAAAATTGTAGATCTATGAGTCTACTTTATTTTAAAATTGATTTGAGTCAATTCGGAGTACTGGTTAGATCACAACACTCATTTTAGTGAGATCTATACATAGGGCTGACCAGAGAATGAATTTGATACCCATTCCAAACCAAACTTCCAAATGACTTGAAATTTGGGTTATGGGCTATTATTATCTATATCTAGGACATATCCAAAAATTAGAATTTTTGGAGAACATTTTTCTATAGTTTTTAGAAAAATTTAATAATCCATGAATAAATTATTTGGGTGTCACAAACATCTCAAAACTCCCCCAAATTTTGGTGGGTTGTTTTATAGGGCATCTTAGGGCTCTGGTAATAATTTCACCTCATTTGAAGGTGTTTTGGTTAGGGAATGATCAATCCCTAGTTCTACCTTAAAAGAAGGATTTTTAAGTAAAAGTGTACTTGAGGTTTTGAGTGGTCAACTCACCTCAGCAGAGGCTGATATTTTGACCACATGCTTGGTATGATCATTATCACCCCCTTAGGGAAAATGGGGTGGTTTAGGGTTGATTTACCCTAGGATCCAAGCTCAAACCCTAAATAGAGGGTTTTGAGGGTTGTGAAAGGCATGTGGCCAAAACACCTTGTATGACTATGAAATTTTGTAGGGAGGATATTAGGGTAACTATAATCCTCTGGTTAAAATCTTAGGGTGTTTTGGAAAGTTTGGGACCCACAAAACCCTAACCCTAGTTTAGGGCACAAACATTGTAGGGTTGAAATGGGCTATCTAAACTCCTCAAACTAAGGTGCAATTTTGGTAGATTGGTCATAAGGATATTATGAGACTCTGGTAATTTAATTGGGAATTTTGGGACAATATTTATAGTACTTCATGTGTAACACAAGGGATACCTCAATTTCATAAATTAAAGATTATGGTCCCTCTGACCCTTGGGAGGTCATGAAAGTTTGGTAGAGGAAGTTTAGAATCATTATATGAATATTTAAATTTTATGAAAATTTTTGGATACATATTTGAGGTACTTACTTCACAAGCTTGTTAAATGAGGAAATTATTCAATAATTTAATTAAGACTATTTACTGATAAATAAATTATGAAATTTGGCCCAAATCATTTATATGCCATTAGAATCATACTGTAATTTTCTCTGGATTTTTGGAAGCAATATAGTCTTTTATATTTCTTTAAATGAATTTTCAAGGGTTAAAATGAAATAGGAATTTTGCAATAAAACCTTACTGAAAAATTTAGATGTTTTGGAAGATGAGTTAAATCCTTATTTTAAATATCATATAAAATTAGTGGAACGATATCTTGCCTAAAAATGGTACTTCATGTTCATTATTGGAAATTTTAGTCACTAAAATAATTAAAAAAATTATTAAATAAATAAGGAAAATTTTGGATCTCTGGATTTAGGGCTTAAAGGTCATAATGGACCTCCATTAATTATTATAAGAGTATCGGATGATTATTTGATGTACTCCCCATTTTACATGGCATTTAACCTTGTGGTCTGCATTTAGTAAATTGTTTAAAGGAAATGAATTGGCATAGTTGGAGTTAGCCATCTTGCTGGATTTTATAGATGTGGATGATTTCACAACAGAAGGATGGGAAGGTTAGTAAGAAGAGGTGTTGACTAGAGTTAGGTGGTGTTTGGGGTCGACGAAAGATCGTCCTCCCCATAGAGTAGAAGGTCAAAATCCCCTTAGGTATAGTTTACTATAATATGAAAATGAAATGGGTAACACCTAAGTTGTAGGCATAAAGTAAAATTGAGGAGTAGGTAGTAAACTTAGGATTTCACACTCTCACACCCCTGTGTCCCGAGAGATAGTTTGGGTTACTCGGGCAATAAGCCCAGTAGTTAAGGTAATGGGCATGGTAGCCCGGGGAGCTTCGGCTCGGTTGTTGATTATGACGGACGGGTTAGTCCGGTGAGCTTTGGCTCGGTTGTAGGTTATGACGGACAGGTTAGTCCGAGGAGCTTTGGCTCGGTGGTAGATTGTGACGGACGGGATAGTCCGGGGAGCTTTGGCTCGGTTGTAGATTATGATGGACGGGATCGTCCGGTGAGCTTCGGCTCGGTTGGTTGTTTGACTCATAACTATTGCATGTGCATAAAAGGTTTAAGGTGGTGGGTCTTCGATATTGGGGAGTTCGATGCACCGACACCAATATCGTTGGCTCGGCAAGTGTGGTGAGCACTTCGCCAACAGAAGTCCGGTGCGCCAGCCGGCAAGAGTACGCAGGCGTCCGCTTAGTGCACCAAGCATTGAGGCGTATGATAGGTCTGACCGGTAGTGCTTTACTGGTTTTGAGGTGGGCGAGGCCCAACCCACCGCTTCCATCTGCCACTACGGAGGTATCCTGGGAGGTAACGGCTCCGAAAGGGGGAACTAAAGGTCTGTGTGCACAGAGTCGGGTGTGTGTGTTGCACTTGCATGTCCATCATACCCACTAGCATGTCATGGCATAATCGATTCATTTAACCCTGACACCTAAAGTATAAGTGGTATGGGACGCTTATACATTAGGACTTGCAAAATGACCCCTTGATCGATAAGCTTGTGTGGGCAAGTTTATAAATCAAAGGTTAATTTCAATATATATATGCTGCTGTTTGATAACCGACACCCCAACGTATAAGTGGTATGGGACACTTTATACGATTGGAGCCTTGCAGAAGATCCCTTGGCTTATGCGCTTTCACACATAAGTTAAGGTTACTTTTCCTACTTATTTATTATAGAACTGCTAGATTAGTTCCGCTGTCACCTGTACCTTGATTAAATATCCACCTTCATGTCCTTCCATTTCTTCCTCTCCGCTCGGTACCTAGGAGCCATGGGGGAAGGGGTAGGGGATGATAGGGCTTAGTATTTTAGACTAACGGTTTTCGAACCACATCATTTAGGGGACCACGGAGCCCAGCATGGAGGAGCAGCCCCGGAGGTCGGCACGCTTGGAGATCGGACAGTCTAGTACCGGAGTCTAGACAGCAGGGACTGTGAGTCCCGAACACTAGTAGTTGTATTAGTTTGCTTCCGTGATGAGTGATTTGTAGTGAGGACTTGATGTACCTGGCATAAGCCCGAGATTTTCATTATATGTACTATCTGTGGACACTCCCTTCGTGGAGTTTATTTTTCTATATATGTGATTTCTGTGGACTTACTTTTATACTTATGCTACAGTAGAGATCGATTCGGCAGGCAGAACTAGCATCTTGTAGTGACGACCTTCCCGGGTGAGAAGGTATCACCGCAAGGTGGCGGTTCTGGGCCTAAGACCCCGGTGTCTAAAAAGAAAAAAAATGGGGGTCTTACAATCTAACCTAAGGACCCCAAATTTTATTGGGTCCTAGGTGCAAGTTAGACTTAAACTGAACATGCCTACCTGTAGTTCTTCTTACAGGTAAGCCACCATTACTTCTCTGGACACTCTCATTGTGCCAGCAATCAATGGCATAGTGACTCACTTTGCCATAGCACCAGCACTCATGCACATTGTACCTTCTTTTAAGAATTGGCTTAACAACAATATTGTTTGCAACTCTTAAACCAGCTGGTACATCAGCTCTTTTATTAAGTCTTTCAGCTAAGGCTTGCTTAGGGACTTGTCTGACAGCAGAAGTACTTGGGAAATCTTGAACCCTATCTGCACCTGCCTTCTTTTCAGAATGCATACTCCTGATAACTTAAGATATTCCTAAGTTTGCTTTGCTAACAGACTTTCCCTTAGCTTGATAATAAACTGGCAAAGAGTCAGCTGCTTCCTTTTTCTTGAGTGTTGGGGATGGTACACCAAACACAAATGGTCCATTATGGGCCATTTGGGTTTTCTCATGGACTTCCCAATAGACACTATCACCCTTGCCATTTCTTCTGCCTTGCTCACAGTTACCATAAATATTATCATGGTCATACCTATTAGAAGGTTGAACCACCTTTTTAAAAGAAATTTGAGGCTTGGAAGCAAGTGGCTGAACTGGAGCTTTACCTTTCCTATTGGAATTAGCAGCTCTTATTCTTCCTTTGAAACCTAATCCTTTCTTACCCTTTTGGGAAGAGAAGGAATCTATCAAAGGTAACATAGAACTAGGTTTTGAGAACTTGGCCACTAGCTCCCTCTCCTTTTGGAGTCTACTTTCAAGATTCCTAATATAGTTATTTTTGAAAGTAATTGTATCCATCTGAATAACAGTTATGTTCTTCAATTTACTAATCTCTTTTAACTTCAGATCCAATGCTTTTGCTGAGTTTGAAGTAGCCAACTTCAAAGTGGCATTCTCCTTTACCAGATGTTTGGCTTGGAGCCTCCTTTCCTTAAAGGCTTCCAGGTGCTCTCCATAATCATCAATCAGTTGATTGATGTCTCCTTCAGATTCAGAGCAACCTTCATCTCTTGATGAAATTGCTTCTGACTCTTGGCTAGTAACATAATCTGACAATGAAGGTGAAGACTATACCTTACTAGGACCTGGCTACTCCTGGATGTGTCCATCCTCAGCAATGGCCATCAGCCCTATGCATTGGTTATCTTCTGCTTTATTGATATCATCCAGCAACTGCAAGAATTCTGTTTCTACAAAATCTTCCTCAGTTGAGAACAACCCAATGTAGTCCTCAGCATCCTCTTTATTTCCTGACTCTGATGAAGAAGAGTCAGTCCAGCTTTTCTGCTTCTTGGCCACAAAGGATTTCTCTTTCTTGCCTTTATGTTGGTGTTTCGTTTTCTCACCAGACTCCTTTCTTTTGATAGGACAGTCTTCTATAACATGTCCTGGCTTGCTGCAACAATAACAAACAATTTTAGTAGAAGTTTGTTTACCAGTTTTAGAACCATACCTTTCCTCTTTAGAGGTTTTCTTCTTTCCCTTGTAGTAGTCCTCCTTGGAATAAGAAGAAGAAGATGGCCTGCTCCTCCATTTCTTTTTCTTTAGGAACCTCTGTAATTGCCTTAAAAAGGTAGCAAAATCCTCATCAGAGTTATAGCAATCTGATGTGCTTGTGTCTGAACTTTCTGAATCAGTATCAGCAACTTTTCTGGGAGGAGAAGGAGCCTTTCTCCTGCCCTTCCTTGTAGCTTCAACTTTGAAAGCCACACACTTATCTTTGGCAAAATACCTACTGCTTTTCTCCTCTTCCTTTCTGGCAGTTAGCTGCATTTCATAAGACAGCAATTTTCAAAACAAGGTTGGTGGAGGAGAATCTGCAAGTCTGGACACTTCGCTGATGATACGGCTATGTTATCTATCTTGTCTTATTTGAAGCTTTCATACTCTTGATTGACCATGGACTTCCTATCCTCTCTTACTTCTTCTGCCCCCTCCATGTAGACAATCAATATGTCCCACATTTCCTTTGAGGTTTTGCAGTGGACCAAATTCTGAAAGGTAGCATCATCTATAGTACTAACAATTATGTTCTTTACCCTCTTATCCAAAGTTGCTAAGATGATCTCATCTTTTGTCATCTCAGAATAACTCTTTGGAGTCTGTAGATTTGCATCAAGAACTAATGTCTTCATTTGGATAAAAGGATGTCTTCATTTGGATAAAAGGACTTTCTAGAACTGTGATGTAGAATCTAGGATCAGATGCTTCCATGAATAATCTGACCCTCACTTTCCATATCCCAAATGTTTCTTTTCTATAAATGGGAAGTTTCATGGATCCAAGTTCTTTGTGATTTTCACCTGAACCCATCTTGGCTATCTTATTACTGCCTTGGCAATATACTCAGACTGTTAAGTCTAATTTTGAGTAACCTCCCTCTGATACCACTTGAAGGAATTTGTTTCAAGAATGTCTAAACACCTAGAGGGGGTGAATAAGCTCAACTCCAATTTACTTAGGCAGTTAATAAACTCATCACAACATAGCTATAAATTATATATCTACCACAACACATAATAATACAATCATAACATACACACAGATTTATAATGGTTCCCTAAATGATGGGTGCATCCACTTTCCCCCTTCGCCAATCTAGCAGTACATTAGATTAAGCCAAACTTCCTACCACATTCTCAGATCCTCAGATCTTACAACTCAAAACCCAAACTGGTTCCTACAGCTCAGACTTCAACAAGTCCTACAACTCAGGCTCTTCCCAAGAACCCTACCTCAAAGTGAATCCACACTCCTACCACTCAGGCAATCAAGCCCTACCTTAGCCCTTATCACCAAGCCTACAGCTTAGAGAACTTAATGTCCTACCTCCGGAAAATAGCCCTACCTCATCTTTTATAATTACAGGCTTACAACTCAGAGATTGAAATCTCTTATACTCAGATCTAAAAATAGATCTTATAGAAAACTGATAAAAGTGTATGTTTCTTCCTTCAACCAGATAGAGTGAGAGAGAGGTGAGGGAATCTTGATCAGATCTTGATGGATCTTCTTTCTCCTGACCTTTGTTGTAAAGAATTCGATTCAACCTGACTTAGCTTATTCAAAGCTTCTTGAAAGAGAGAACCTAGGTTGAATCTTCTTGAGAAGTTGGTGTAGATCTAGCTTCTTCTTCCTTCTAGAATTAAATCTGCAAACTCTGATAGATCTGAAGAGATGCTGTCTACTTCTCTTATCTTGAATCATAATCTTCTTATTGTATAGAATTCTATGAATTCTTCTTGGAGTGATTGTCCTTCTTCTAATTTTTTCCTCCCTCAATTTTCATCCATATTTCTTGATAGATCAACTCCTTTTATAGCTGACATCTAACAGTTCTGACATATCTGATAGCTTTGATGATTCTGACAGATGTCAAGTGTTCAGTCTTGAGATCTGGCACATTGAGTTATTTTACTCAGCTGAATGCGTCGAGACACAAATATAGAATGTGTCAACACAAATGTAATGTGTGTCGACACAATTCCTTGGTGTCGACACAGCTTCTTTGATGTTGTCGACATCTTCAGAATCTGTCAACACAGCTCTTTATTCAGTCTCGATACAACATTTGTAGAATGTGTCGACACAAGTCATATGTATCGACACTGCTTCTTCTACTAATGTCAGCACTTCTAGTCAAAGTGTCTTGACACTAGTCCTGAGTGTCGACACAGTTATTATCGACTCAAATTCTGTGTGTCGATACAATTCTAGTGTGTTGACACATCCTTACTTCTAGTCTCGGCGTAACTCCTTCAAAGGTGTCGACACATTATAAGTGTCTCGACACTTTTGTACTTAGAATATTTTATGCAATCTTTAGCCTGCACAAGTAAACTCAAAATGCCATCAAATACAAACTTACATATATCATTGAGTTATGTGAGACTTCTCCAAATCTGATACACAATTTTCAATGTACCTAACAGGTTGGCTCCACATGATGGTCATGAGTCCTATGACACCACCCATCATGAGTTGGGCCATGGTGATGCCCCGCTTGGACTAATGACACATATGCATTGATTTTGACCAAATAACGGTTAGGGTTGACTTTGGTCAAATTGGACCAATGCCTGACCATGTGATGGGGCTTTATGGTCCAATGCACTCCAATTAGGCATTGGAGTTTAGTGGTGGGGTCAAAATTATCATGTGATGCTTAATTGGGTCACTTAGGGTTTAGTTGACCCATCTTGACCCTAAGGGCAGTTTGGTAAAATTAGCCAATTTGGGTCACCCTATCATAGACCTTTTAGGTCACTTTGGTTTCTTTTAGGATTAGGGATATATTGGTGAGGTCAGTTTATTCTTGTGGTTTCAATTTGGGCTTGATTGCTATAGTGGGCTCCATGTGAGCTCACCCTAACTTATTGGGTCCTAAGGTCACTATCTTGCCTAACGCACCACACTCACCACATGTCCTGCCCTAATGTGCGTGTTAAGGGGTCTAGAAGAAAAAGGGATGTTACAAATCCCAAAAAATAAAAAAAATATTTTTGTCACCGAAATTCAAGTTCGGGTCTATAGGGTTCTATACATAAGAAGTTAAGAAACTTTTCAAGAATATTTAAAACATACTTGATAAGAAGAGTCAAGGGTATTGTTCCTGTATCAGGTCCATCGGCTCCCAGGTGTGCTCCTCCCGTTCTTGGTTGGACCAAAACACCTTGACTAGGGGAACTTTCTTCTCCCGCAAGACTCGAACTGTTATATCGTCAATATGGATCAGCTCCAAACGAACTGACTGATTGGATGCTACTGGGCCTGCTGTAACTGTAATGTTCTGCTCTGGTCAAAGTATAACTCTCTAAAGCGAGGAGACAAGGAAGACGCCATGTAGGTTTTCTAACTCTAGCGGCAGCTCCAATAGGTATGCCAAAGGAACAATCTGCTCCAGGATCATGCATGGCCCCATAAACCGACGGCTGAGCTCCTTGTCCCTTCGCACCTGCGAAACCCAGTGCACTGGACGTATCTTCAAGAAGACTCTGTCTCCCACTTGGAACTCTACCTTTTGATGCCTCACATCGTAATACTTGGAAGTCATATCGGAGCCTCTGTCATCCTATCCCTGATCAGTTGTATGTTTGTGTCTGTATCCTCAATATAATCTGATCCGAGTGCCCGTGGATCCTCATCCTGGATCCAAGATAACGGCATATGACACTTCCTACCATATAGGCCTCGTGGTTGTTGATATAAGAAACTCTATCAGATGTAATAGTCCCCTTCTAAGTGTATTTTAATTATACTTTGGGATACTCACAATCAAAATTATATTGACATATTTCCAAGTATTCTGACATATTATCATTAAAATAAACCTTAATCACATATTGGATTTGGAGTCTCTATCTACCAATGATCACCAAGCACGTGAAAATCAATAATTTTATATGTAGGAATCTTTTCTATTCTTTTCCACCTAGATTATTACCTATCAACCAATGTGAAATTTACAATCACCAAAATTATCATACTCATGAGACCAACACAATTATTTATAGCAATTAACAAACTTCCGAGATTATGATGTGATGAAAAGATCATCATTTTTGTTTCTCGCAAATTCATAACTTATTATATCTCTACTTTAATCATCAATACATATTTCGTAGAGTGTTCACCCTTCAAGAGTACATCAAGCATTCATTATCAATATGGGTGTTCATAAAAAAGAAAATTTGACTCCCAATTGATTTTTACATAGAGTCTAATTCATAAAGTATAAGTGTATCTTTTCAAAATGGTAAGGTTTGTCACAAGTCAATTTCATCATAAAGAGAATCTTATTAAACACTCATTAATTCTCGTGTAATTTTACTGTATACACCTTTGATTGTCAAGATCTATATCCCATAGTCAGGTAGGCACGGGTAGCATTGATCAATCATCGTGTTTACTTCTCCCAATTCTACCCATTAAATATGTGATAGTCATGATCACTTTCCTAAGAGCCCTAGCTATGCAAAAATTTCAATTATCCTTCTGACTTGTAAATAATTCTTGTGGATTGGACACAACTTGTTTTGTTCTTTGAATATAACATGTCATTATGCATCGATGAAATTATGGTCTCTCTTTAAGTTGTTCCAAATAATCATCTAATTCACAAGCCCGAAAAAGTTTTTAACATCTCATGTCGGCTTTCCTTGTTATAAGATTTAAATATATATATGTATATATATATATATATATATATATATATATATATATATATATGCGGGCAACCCTCTACGTATATCCCAAACTTCTAGGGAGGGTTGATCATCTTACCAATATGCGTACACAAAGTCTCAAATTTTACCCTGATAATGTTTGAATACCATATATTCAAGATTACTATGTTTGCTATAAAGCCTCCCCTATAGTGACCATATAATATGGGTTCGGCCGGGGCCCCACAACATATAGACTCAACAGCTTAAGCATTATAAGATGATATAAAAAACTACCCAACTAAAAACTCAGAAATAAGAAAGAGGAAACGCACCACATCTTAGAAGTTATCCACTACCATAGGAGTTCGAATCGGTCTTAAGGCCTACAAATGTCCAGAAACAGAAAAATTAAAAAAACAGAGTAACGTGCCATGGCACTCCTAGACTACCTCAGCATGCAAGCCGGATTACAATTCACAGAGTATAGCATTCATCAACTCATCAGAAACACAAGAAGGTACATTTCATGAGGCTTAGGACTTTTGGGCCAGCGAGCTTGCTCCCTCTTGCGATCCTTGCCCTGTAAAATTTTTTTTATAATGTGGGTCATTAAAGGCTGACCTCAACTGTGTAACCAACACATCTCCTCCCGGCCTTCCCTAGTAGACCAGGGGCACTCCATCACCCTGCAGGTCAGCACTTTGTATGCAAATGTATATAAATACATATAGAGTAAAGAAACGGGTTAGGATGTCACATACAGCAAACACGTTTTTGTGTTGAGCATTTAATAAAAAGGGGCATACCATGCAACATGTACGCAAACTTGGGTTTCAACCAAGGCACCTTATAGCGCATATGATTCTAGCACATCATCATGCATCATCACATCACATCACACGGGTACTTCCAATTTCCCCTATTAGCGTTCAAGCCGCAACACAGAATTCTTGCCTCGGCCCCACCCGTTCGTAGGCCTCAAAACTCGGGCTTTCCTGCAAGCTCTGACTTATCACGTCAGGATTGCTTCACACAAACAAACTGATGCTAATAAAACTTGCTTGACCCCCCCCCCCCTCGTGGGCTTCATCTTCTGGGATTGTCCAAAGCTTGGCATTCTTGTCAGTTTCTCAGAAGGGGACTTGTCTTGCCGGGAAACTCTCCAAACATGACTCGCATGTCACGGTCTAGCCAGCCGACCACAGAGACAAAGTTGCACCTTTACACATCAATCCACAAACATAGCCTTTCCCACCCTAATCCAACATTCGTTCTCGCACAAAATAAAGGGGGGGGGGGGCAAACATCACAAATGGCATATTACTGCAAACGGATTTATAGCAAAATCCTTAATGTTCATTATACAACATTACTGAGTTGGACTAACGGTCGCAACTATGGCTTCACCCACAGTGCCTAATCCACTAACAGAGCAGATTTCTAATGCAATATCATGCCAGGGATGAACACAATCAACCCGGTGGCTCCTCTTGAACCATGGGGAACCGTACCCCTCTCACTTGAGAGGATAAATGTCGTTATCTTATGATTCCTCTTCCTAGCCATGGAGATCTCGATTTGCACAGATGAAAGTGTGTGCCTTCAAGTCATCTCCATGGATATGGCTTAGAATCGACGAATGGAGCCTCGGAGCTTCGCAAATGGCGGATAAAGCCCTTATTCTTCCTCCTGCAAACCCTTTCTCCCAAACCCTAACTCCCACTCAAAAGAAAAGAATGAGGGGAAAGAGTACTTCAGCTCTACTTAAGCCTGAAAGACGAAGGATTCTGAGCCATAGTATCAAATCCCAAGCGAATCGGACAGCCAAAAACACAACCCACAGAACTTCTTCCGTCTGCTACTGCCAGACGGTAACTTATGTACCCACCAGTCTAAAAATAAAGCAGCACTACCGCCAGCGGTAGCTCACTCGACACTTTTGTCTCGACACCATTGTCTCAACGCCCACGACTCAACGAACAGGGACTAACGCTGAGCGCTAACTAGCTAATGTCATGCGCTACCACTCGATGACTTCCATTTGATGCCTTCCAGTCGACGAAAGAAGGCTATAGCCAGGCGATAGCAACCTATCACCACGCGGTAGCTCCTAGAGCCTCAAGTCTAGACAACTGGGGTGTTACAACTCCTCCCCCCTTAAAAGAATTTTGTCCTCAAAATTTAGCATGTACTCAAACAACAAAGCATACCTGATACAAAAAGATCCGGAAAGTCTTCTCCCATTTCTTGTTCATGTTCCCAAGAGAATTTGTCTTGCCCGTAGTTATCCAAATGCACTTTCATGAGCTTAACCTCTTTATTCCACAACTGTAGAACTTCTAAATCCTCTATGCCGACCGGATGGACTTTCGTCCTAAAGTCCTCCTCTACTGGCACCGCCGTTGACTTAACCACGACACTTGCCTCCACCAAGGATTTCCTTAAAACTCAAACATGGAAGACATTGTGTAATCCACTCAACTCTGGAGACAATGCTAACTGATAGGCCACTTCTCCGATGCGTTCCATAACTTTGAACGGCCCCAAAAACATCGGACTCAACTTCTTGAGACGGCGAATCCGCGAAACACCTTTAAACTGTTTAATCTTTAGATACACTCAGTCGCCTACCACGAACTCCAAGTTCCTATGGTTCACATTAAAATACTTCGCCTGTTGATCCTGAGCAACCTTCAGGTGCCGCTTAATTGTTCGCACCAAATCACAAGCATCGACCACAACTCCCTTTCCCAAAAGTTTGGTGTCTCTCACCTCTATCCAAGACATTGGTGTTCGACACCGCCTTGCATACAGAGCCTCGTATTGCGCCATCTTGATACTCGCCTGGAAACTATTATTGTAGGCAAACTCCATCATGAAAAGGCGATCTTCCCACTTCTTCCCAAAATCAAGGGTACACATTCTCTGTATTTCCTCCATTGTACTATTAGTCCTTTCCGTTTGACCATCGGCTTGAGGATGTAATGTCGTACTAAACTTGAGCTTTGTGCCCAGACACTTCTATACCAATCTCTAGTCCTTGGACATAAATCGTCCATCACAATCACTAACAATACTCTTTGGAATTCTGTGCAATAATATTGCGAACATACAATTCTACCAGCTTCTCCACGCTGTCCTCCTTCCGATTCGGGATGAAGTCAGACATTTTGGTCAAGAGATCACCAAAATCGCATCGTTACCCTGCAGCGACCGAGGTAAGCCATGCATAAAATCCATGGAGATGTCATCAAATTTCCACTCAGGGATAGGAAGGGACTTCAGTGACCCGCCAGGCTTCTAACACTCAGCCTTTACTAAGGCACAAGTTTAGCACTGACTCACAAACAAAGCTACATCCTGCTTCAATCCAGGCCACCAAAAGGATTTCTTCATATCCAATTACATCTTTGTACTGCCTGGGAGAATGGAGTACTTCGTGAAATGGGTATCAAACATCATCTCCTCAGGGAGGTTACCGAACTGCGATACACATACCCTTCCATCCTTCATTAAGATCTCACTAACCATCTCCCAGGTATTACCCTCGCCTTTTTGAGCATCCACCACAAATGACAGGAACTCTATATCCACACTAGTCACTTCCCGGATATGATCCGAGAAGTCATTCTGTAACTCTATCCAGTTCAACCGAGCCATGCTAAACTCGCCTCTTGCTACACAATCAATGTAGAGGGACTGAAATTCCCGCACTAATCGCTCATCATGAGCTTCAATCTAATTCCCTTGTCCATAATATTTCCTACTCAAGGCATCTGCCACCACATTGGCCTTGCCCAGCGTATACGGAATCTCCTTGTCGTTGTCCCCAAGGAACTCGACCTACCTTTGATGTCGCATGTTCAAGTCTTTTTGATTTAAAAGATACTTCAGGATTTTGTAGTTCGTGAAGATCTCCACCTTCACATTGTACACATAGTGTCGCCAAAACTTTAACACAAAAATTACTGCCACCAACTCCAAGTCATGGACGGGGTAATTCCTCTCATGAGGTTTCAACTGTCTAGACCCAAAGGCTATCACATTACCATGTTGCACTAACACGCAACCCAAACCACAAACCGATGCGTTGTTGAAAATCTGAAATCCATCGGTCCTTTTAGGAAGGCTTAGGATTGGAGTCGTCATTAACCTTTCTTTCAAGGTATCAAACGATTGATTATACTTTCGAGTCCACATAAACTCAAGTGCGTCTCATACTCTGCCTCTAATTTGGAGTAAACCAAAATATCATCAATGAAGACCACAACGAACGAGTCTAAGTACTCCTAAAACACTCGGTTCATTAAATCCATGAATGCCGATGGTGCATTCGTCATCCCGAACAGCATCACCGAGAACTCGAAGTGGCCATACCTCTCATCAAATGTTGTATTGGGTATGTCCTCATCTCAAATCCACAACTGATAATACCCTGACTTCAAGTCCAACTTAGAGTACACCACCGACCCTATCAACTAGTCGAACAGGTCATCTATCCATGGAATCAGATACTAATTCTTGATGGTCAGTTTATTCAGCTTACGGTAGTCTATGCACAAACGCTTACTGCCATCTTTCTTCTTTACAAACAACACCGGCGCACTCCATGGCAATGAGCTTGGCCTAATATACCCCTGCTCCAACAGCTCTTGTAACTGTATCTTGACCTCGGCTAACTCTTTCGGTGCCATCCTAAAAGGAGGACGTGACACCGGTCTAGCTTCTAGCACTAACTCAATTGAGAAATCGATCTCTTGTCTAGGAGGTGCTCTAAGAAGCTCCTCAAGAAACACATCTTCGAATCGGTAGCTTATAAAAATGAACTTCCAATAATGCTACGAAAGCTACTCCTCCCCAGTTAACTACCCGCACCAAATGCATGGCCGAAATCACGGAGTAGGCCACTCCACTAAGGCCCTCAAACTTGACTTCTTCCTTTCCTTTTCTCCTCAGTGTCACCACCTATAACATCCCATTTTGTGTTAGACCCCTCGCATTTTGAGTCAAGAAAGTTTACTCAAGCTTGGGGTGACCGGTAACTGGCGTCGAGTATACTCGACTAATAGGGAAAATTTCACTTAGAAGAATTCTGGACTCAACCAGACGTTGAGTGTGTTGAGTGGTCTCAACGCCATTCCAGTTTAACTTAGAAAAACTGTTCTGGATCCAGCAAGCATTGAGTGTGTTGAGCGATCTCAACGCCATTCTAGTTTAACTTAGAAATATTATTCTGGATCCACTAGACCTTGAGTCCATTTAGTGGTCTTAACGCCATTCCAGTTTAACTTAGAAATTGTCCTAGATTTAGAAAGCGTCAAGTGCGTTGAGTGGTTTCAACGCCACTCAACGAAATTTAACTTAGAATATTTCTAGACACAGAAAGCGTTGAGAGCATTGAGTAGTCTAAACGCCATTCGACGAGGCATTAAGTGACTTGACTTAGAATATTTCTGGACTTAGAAAGCGTCGAGAGCGTTGAGTGGTCTCAATGCCATTCGATGAGGAATTGAGTGATTTGACTTAGAATATTTCTGGACATAGAAAGCATCGATAGCATTGAGTGGTCTCAACGTCATTCGATGAGGCGTTGAGTGATTTGACTTAGAATATTTCTGGACTCAGAAAGCATCGAGAGCATTGAGTGGTCTCAATGCCATTCGATGAGGCGTTGAGTGATTTGACTTAGAATATTTTTGGACTTTGGAAACGTTGATTTCGTTGAGTGGTCTCAACGCCACACGACAAGACGTTGAGTGACTCTCAACGCACTCAATGATTTAACTTGGAAATTTATTCGTGATTCTATAGGCATCGAGTGATCATGACGAATCTCGACAATTCGTCGAGTGAGTATATGTATACATGATGATTTTGACTTGAAAGTATTCTGGACTTTGCAGGCATTTAGTGGACTTGATGCCACTCGACAAAGCATTGAGTGCATTGAGTAAACTCGACGCCATTCAACGAATTCTCATATATACTTGATAATTTTGACTTGAAAGTATGTTGGACTTATAGGCGTCGAGTGGTCACGACGAATCTCGAAGATTCGTCGAGTGAGTGTATGTACACTCGATGATTTTAACTTAGAGGATTTTTCCATCCCAGACAATTTGCTGGTTCATATAAATAAGTTGAACCGGGTTTTCGAGAAATGAGCCAATTGACTTATTCGGACCCAGTCTTTTCAACAAGGCTTAATTTAAATAATAATGGGCGGTCCAATACTAGGGTGACATGTGGCAGGCGGTCTAACCCTAATTCCTCTTATAAAAGGAGATTTACGGGAAAACCCTAGCCATCACTTCACTTCTTGCCGAATCGTTATCTGTGCCAAAACCGTCGGGGTGAAGAAGTTGCTGAAGTCGATTTTCTTGAAGAAGAGTCGATCTACCTTTATAGGAAGAACAATACCTACGGGAAGAGGATGCAACCGAGGAGGATAACGAGATCCATGGCCGAAAATGAGGTGAGCTTCCTACCCTCTCCCTTGGTGCTAGATCTGTAGTTATTATCTAGGAGATTTGTCGACTCAAAAGAGTTTGACTTGTGAGATGAAGATCTCCTAGGGAGAGACCATGCTAGGATCTTGTCCTAGAGATTTATAGTCTTCAACATCTCCTCTCTTCGATGTGAAGTTGATGGACTTGGTTTCGTGAAGATAAATTGTCTATTGAGGGTGAATAAGGGAGGAGGATAATCTGGATGTAGTTTTGACCCAGTGGCTGGAGAAAGAAGACGAATCGATGTCGTTCATTTTGCTTTAAGATGCGTGCATAAATCTGCTTCTATGTAATGCCCCGAAACTTAAAAGGGTGATGGGTGGCATTTTTAGCCAAATCTGGGATTTGGTAGAGGTGACATGGCCTGGGACACAGGCGTGTCCCAGGGCGTGTCGTGCTCGGGTTCGGCGTTGGTCGCGTGGTCGACGATTTTGGAGTCAATGGTCACCGGGGGGGTGAACATGGCCTGGGACACGGGTGTGTCCCAAGGCATGTCAGCCACTGAAAGCTTTCCACTCAACAATTATTGAGTGAGGGTGCACGACCTGAGCCCAGACGTGTTCGGGTCCGATACAGGCGTGTGAAATTCGACACGGGCGTGTCGAATACCCGTGTCTTGCTCAGGTCGTTTGGCGAGTTGTGCTAAGGCATCAACACGGCCTGGGACTCGGGCGTGTCCCATGGCATGTCTAGAACACGGCATGTGACACGGGCGTGTCACATGGCCGTGTCAAGATCTGATTATTTTGGACCTGTGTCATTTGAGGAACACGCCCAGCTACACAGGCGTGTACTGGATGACACGGGCGTGTCAAGCCTGACATAGGAGTATCGAGTGCCCGTGTTCTTTTCGGGGCATGACAGTTTCAATGGCGAATGAGTGACATGGCCTTGGAGACGGGCGTGTCGTAAGCCGTGTTCGACCCAGATCTTGTATTTCAAGTCCGGATCGCAGCCATCCGTTTCCTTATATTGAGATCCGACGGCTGGGGGTTGTTTACCTAGGGTTATACCCGGTTTTAGGGCTTAGAAAACCCCATTTACCTTAGGTTGATCTCTTTCTAAGATCTAGAGAGAGGAGAGAGCAAGGAGGAAGAAGGAAGGTTAGATCCGGTCACCGGCGGAGTTTCGGAGCTCCAAATCGCGAGCCGACTTTGGATCTACGGAGGCAAGGAGATTGTGGTGCTTTTCATCCGTGTAGATTTCCATGGTGACAAGGAAAAATGCTAGGGTAACGATTTTCATCTTGAGCATGTGAAGTTCTTCTTCCTTTGCATGGGAAAACCCTCTCTCGCGAGTATGCGGCGAGTTTGCGGCGTTCCTTGGGGTAGATATGTAAAGTACCCCTTGTTAGAGTCCGGAATCGTAGTACGGACATTGGCATGATGTGTGAAGCCTACTTGGACAAGTTGGTCTTGATCAGTGATGTTGCATTGCATAGTATCCGGAGAAGAATATGTTCCATTGATTGTTTTCGGGTTTCGACGGGGTAGATTGCAGTAGGGACCCTAGGAATTAACCCAAAGGCGCACCCGGAAAACAGGGTGGAAACGTATTTCTGCCATCCTGGTTGCCTGGGAGCCAACCTTGAACATAACTAGGTTATGTGCTTGTGTGATCAAATTGTGGGATCCAAGAGAATCTTGGTTCGCGCATACGTCTTAAAGTGACTAGGCGGTGTGAGCAACAGGCAAGTGGATACGGACCGGGGTATGTGGTTTGGTGTCAGATACCATAAATAGGGACTAGCCATTGGCATGGTCGTGCGAGTTTTAGGCTTAGACCGGAAACACTAATAATGCTCACGAGATTTGCCGTCCAAGGGATGGTGGTGAGACCACGGTTATGACCGAGTTCACCGAGTTAGTGCCTTGAGAGCACAGGGTGTGTGGCCGTGTGAGCCTGCACTTGTTATGTTGTGCTTATTCTCTATTTTACTTGATATGCTAACAAGTGCAGGGAAGAATCTTTGCCGCCCTGAGTTTGGGGGCGGAATCGTTATAATTGGTCGAATTTAGCTGACCGTTATTCTTGTTTGCCACCGTTGCGGTGATTTGTGCTTGCAGGTGCTGCGGAGCCGAGCGGTAAATAGCGGGCCAAAGCCCAAGTTGCTGAGCCGGCCCTCGAAGGCCTTGTGTGCTTACTTTATTTGTTCATGTGTGGCCGCCCTGCGAGCCGAAGTTTGGAAAACAGAATTTTATTCAAGTGAACAGTTGTAAGGCCAGTACTTTTTGGTACTTTGTATTTCATTCCTGTTTTGTTTGCTAGTGGACATTCATGCTTGTTGGCAGGGTTCTTATTGTACAACTTAACAAATTGCTTCCGCTATATGCTCTATATAGGACGTGTGTATTGGTTGAATGGTTTCGTTGAGTAACCCACCGGTCTGTCCGTAGTATATTGCATCGGGCCCCGGCCGGACCTACTGCTATATGCTATGTGACAGATAAGGCTGTTACAATTTGGTATCAAACTACCAGTTTCGGTAAGGCTTAAATGAATTCGTGGATGAATTCACTTTAAGGGGTGGTGAGCACATGTGTGTGCGTCATCGTTATAACATGAAAAGAACCCATGAATGTCCACTTACGAATGAAAATACACTTGTTTGAGGAACCTGCGTGTTCTTATAATTGCGTTTTGCAATGTTATTTGGTCGCTTATCGGTGTTTTGTACAATTATAGGTAACTAGGAGTGGTGCTGGGCCGTCAGAACGGCCAGTTTCTGAGGAAAGCAGCGCACCAAATGATGCGCCTGCAACACCTCCTTCAGCTGAGACCATTCGATTGGTAGCGGAGGCTGTGTTTGTGATGATCAATGCGCAGCCTGCGAGGCAGGTGCACCAGCCTGCTCCTGATGTGGAGCAAGTACCGCTATAAGCGGCAGAGCCAAGGAGAGTGGAACAGGTGATAGTGGAGCCAGTGTTGCCTAGGAGAGCAATGGAGAAGCAGCTTAAGCGCGTGATGGGCTTCAATCCTCCTGTGTTCTCGGGGACTGGAACCTAAACTCAAGCAGAGGATTGGCTCTCTATAATTAAGAGAGTGTTGATAGATACTGAGACTAAAGAGTGGTAGAAGACCATAATTGCCACGTTCTTACTGTATGGTGATGCAAGACTATGGTGGGAGGGCTTGGAGCTACACCGTCTGAGGGGAAGGAAGTTGACGGACGTCTCGATAGACAATTTTTGAGACTGTTCTTAGCTCGCTACCTCCCCTCAGCTCAGAGGATAGTAATGGAGAATGAGTTCCAGAAGCTAGTGCAAGGTGAAAGCAGTGTGGATTACTATCTTCACGAGTTTACTCGATTAGGTCGGTATGAAAGCGCTACCTTTGCTGATGAGGAGCGCAAGACAAGCCGATTCTACGAAGGCCTAAGGTATGACTTGAGACTGCTACTATCGGGGCCGTTGACGCAGGGTTTTCTGACCATTGTCAACACGGCCCGGTCTTTAAAGAAAGTCATTAAGAATGTTAAGGAAAATAAGGACTCTAGTGGTAGGAAGTCATAGTTCAAGGTGCCGACTTCAAAGTCTAGTTTTCAAAGGTGTAATAAGAAGGCTAGGACGTCGGGTCCAGCCCCTTCTTCGGGTGCCTCGGGGGCAACTACCAATCGAACCCCGGGCGCTTGTTTTACTTGTGGGAAGACAGGACATTTTGCCCGGGACTGTTGGAGCGAACGTCTAAAGTCCGAGAGAAAGCAAGGAGCAACTTATGAAGAAAAGGGCAAAGCGGTGGAGTCAACCGCGTCCCACTATGCTCCGACTCAATCGAGAGTCTATAATCTTGGCTAGTAGGAGGCCATCAAGCAAGCAGATGTCGTGACAGGTACAGTTTAATTTAAAGCAAGTTAGCTTTAAATACTATTACCTAGTGCTTGTTAGCTTATTACTATTTGTGTAGGCTTTGTTTTGATTTGCGATAGTCCGGCAAGGGCACTATTCGATACAGTAGCTTCGCACTCCTTTTTGTCCGAAGGTTTCATATAGTGCATCAGAGTCCCTTCTTCGATGGCGAAGGACAAATTGGACGTGTTGCTACCGAATGGGTGTTCTATGCGTGCGGACAAAGTTTGCACCGTAAGGGTTCATATTGGGAGTCAGGAGTTCGACTTACTAAGTCGTTGCTGCCGCTAGTAGAGTTCGACGTTATCTTCGGTATGGACTGGCTTTCAGAGCAGAAGGCTTTTATTGATTGCAACCGTAAAGAGGTAAAGCTGGGTGTTGGGCAGGAGAAAATTTTTGTGGGATTGAAGGGGTCGAGAAAGACGCTGATGTATGCTCTTAAGGTGGTGAAGGCGGTTCGTGCTGGAGCAGAGCTGTTCTTCACGTTAGTGGAGGCTATAAAGCCTAAGACCACATTGGATTGTATCCCAGTGGTATGCGAGTACCCCGACGTGTTCCCGGACTATCTTCCCGGAGCCCCACTACAGCGAGAGATCGATTTTACCATCGAGCTAGTGTCAGGTGCCAAACCTGTGTCACGCTCTCCTTATAGGTTGGCGTCTAAGGAGATGGCGGAGCTAAAGGTTCAACTGGAGGAGTTGATGGAGCAAGGTTATGTACGTCCAAGTTCATCTCCTTGGAGCGCACCAGTCCTCTTTGTTAAGAAGAAGGATGGAAGTTTGCGGCTGTGTATCGACTACAGAGAACTGAACAAGTTAACGGAAAAAAACAAATACCCGATCCCATGGATTGATGATCTTTTCGATCAGTTAGTCGGGTCATCGATATATTCAAAATTGGATCTGAAGTCTGGTTACTATCAGTTGATGATAAGGGATAGTGATATCCCAAAGACAGCGTTCAGCACAAGGTATGGGCATTTCGAGTTTATGGTCATGCCGTTCAGGTTGAATAATGTGTCATCCTTATTCATGGAACTGATGAACAGAACGTTCAGGGAGTACCTAGACCGTTTTGTGATCGTCTTTATTGATGACATATTGGTGTTCTCGCAGTGCGAACAAGATCACTTCAAGCATCTGCATCTGGATTTGGAGATGCTAAGGAGGAACGAACTTTACGCAAAGTTCTCTAAGTGCGAGTTTTGGTTATCCTCAGTGGCATTCCTTGGTCACATAGTCAGTGGTGAAGGGATTGCGGTAGATCCGGCGAAGATTATTGCGATACGAGAGTGGCCTGTGTTGTCTTCGGTAGCGGAAGTTCGGAGTTTTCTTGGGCTTACCAGCTATAACAGGCACTTCGTGGAGAACTTCTCGCGGATAACATTACCTCTCACGACGTTGACAAGGAAAGATCAGAAGTTTGTATGGACGTAGAAGTGCGCGCAAGCGTTCAAAGAGCTGAAGTGTTGGTTGACCACGGCGCCAGTGCTAAGTTCGCCGAGTGGGACCGAAGGCTTTGAGATCTACAACGATGCGTCGGGCAGTGGTTTGGGTTGCGTGCTGCTGCAGCATGGTAGTGTTATTGCGTATCGCTCGCGTCAGCTAAAAGTGCATGAAAGGAATTATCCGGTCCACGTCTTGGAGTTGGCGACCGAGATTTTTGCGCTAAAGCTGTGGAGGCACTACTTGTACGGCATAAAGGTCGATATTTATACCGACCACAAGAGCCTTAAATACCTGTTGGATCAGAAAGATTTGAACATGAGGCAGCGGAGATGGATGGAGTTCCTGGGGAACTACACGTTCAAAATTCATAATGTACCCGGGAAAGGCAATGCGGATGCGTTGAGTCGCAGGGCTCCCGCCCAAGCCAACTGGTTCTCGGTTCATGATGAGAGGTTAATTCGGGAGTTGGAGGCGTTAGAGATCTGTTGTGTTGACAAGCAGACTTGCGCCAAAGCGTTATTGAACTGGACTGAAGTTCAGTATGACCTGGCTGATCGCATTCAACAGGCTATGGAATTGGATAGCAGTATGAAGGAGCTCATGGATGCAACATTGGATGGGTCAAATTCCTAGTTTTCAGTTATAGATGGGCTACTAAGGATGGACAATCGTTTGTGCATCCCAAACATGGGAAATCTACGGGCAGAGGTTATGTACGAGGCTCGTCATACCAAGTACTCAATCCACCCAGGGAACACGAAGATGTACCGGGACCTAAAGAAGTTATTCTGGTGGCCAGGACTCAAGAAGGAAGTGGCACTATCTATGGCTAAGTGCCATCTTGCGCCTTAGTGAAGGCAGAGTGCAAAAAGCCAGGGGTTTCTTGAAATCCTTACCTATTCCAGAGTGGAAGTTCGACAACATGTCGATGGACTTTGTGCATGGCTTGCCAAGGTCGCAGAAGGGAAACGACGCCATCTGGGTGATCGTTGATCGGTTAACAAAAGTGTCGCACTTCATTCCGCATAGGAAGGATGATTCTGTGGAGAAACTGGCGAAGTTATATGTGGATAATATTGTGCAGCTTCACGGTGTGCCCCGCAGCATCGTGAGTGACCGAGATGGGCGGTTCACGTCCAATGATTGGAGGTTGGTGCAACAGATGCTCGGAACTAAGTTGAAGTTCAGCACAGACTTCCATCCGCAGACGGATGGGAAGACCGAGAGGGTCAACAGAACCATGGAGGACATGCTCCGCATGTGTGTTCTAGACTTCGGAAAGCATTGGGAGGACTACCTGTATCTAGTAGAATTTGTGTACAATAATAGCTACCAAGTGAGTATACAAATGACGCCCTTTGAGGCCCTATATGGTAGGAAGTGTCGCACGTCGTTGTTGTGGCTAGAAACGGGTGAGGCAAGGTTGCACAAAAAGAAAGATGTGGAAAGCGCTACTTCAGTGGTACGAATCATTCGGAAGCATTTGCTGATCGCTCAGGATAGACAAGCTAAATACTACAACGCCAAGCACCGGAACGTGGAGTTCGCGGTTGGAGATTGGGTGTATCTGAAGATAAAGCCATTCAAGGGTGTTTCACGGGTGCGACGTTTGAAGAATCTGAGCCCGAGATACCTTGGACCGTTTAAGATTCTGGAGTGGATCGGTGAAGCGGCTTACCGTCTGAAGCTATCAGTGGAGTTGAGTGGTCTACACGACGTATTCCACATATCAGTGTTGCGGAAGGCGGTGCAAGAGCCTTCGCAGGTGATCGCAGTTGATCAAGTACCAGTGGACGAAGGGTTGATAACTAATGTCAAGCACGTTTGTATTGAGGACTCTGAAGTCAAGATACTTCGTAATAAGGAGATCAGAATGGTAAAGGTCCGTTTGGACAATTGCGGTCGTGAGGAGCTCTCTTGGGAACGGGAGCAGACCATGCTTGAGGAGTACCAAGAGTTATTTCACTCAGGTACCACTTTTGGTTTCTATTTTCTTTTCCTTTGGTAATTTCGTGGACGAAATTCTTTAAAGAGGGAGAAAGTTGTAACGCCCCGAAACTCAAAAGGGTGACGGGTGGCGTTTTGAGCCAAATCTGGGATTTGGTAGAGGTGACACGGCCTTGGATACGGGCGTGTCCCAGGGCGTATCGTGCTTGGGTTTGGCGTTGGTCGCATGGTCGACGATTTTGAAGTCAACAGTCGTCGGGGGGTGAACACGTCCTGGGACACGGGCGTGTCCCAGGGCGTATCGTGCTTGGGTTCGACATTGGTCGCGTGGTCGACGATTTTGAAGTCAACGGTCGTCGGGGGGGTGAACACGTACCTGGACACGGGCGTGTCCTAGGGCGTGTTAGCCACTCAAAGCTTTCCACTCAACGATTGTTGAGTGAGGGCACACAGCCTGAGCCCAGGTGTGTTAGGGTCCGACACGGGTGTGTCGAATACCCGTGTCCTTCTCGGGTCATTTGGCGAGTTGTGGTAAGGCAGCAACACGGCCTGGGACACAAGCATGTCCCAGGGCGTGTCTAGCGCACGGCATGTGACACGGGCGTGTCACATGGCCGTGTCGTGCTCTGGTTGTTTTAGACCTGTGTCGTTTGAGGAACACGCCAAGCTACACGGGCATGTACTGGATGACACGGGCATGTCAAGCCTAAAACGGGCGTGTCGAGTGCCCGTGTTCTTTTTGGGGCGCGACGGTTTCGACAGCGAATGAGGGACACGGCCTTGGACATGGGCGTGTCGCAAGCCGTGTTTGCCTAGATCTTGGATTTCAAGTTTGGATCGCAGCCGTCTGTTTCCTTATTTTGAGATCCGATGGCTGGGGTTTGTTTCCCCAGGGTTATACCCGGGTTTAGGGCTTAGAAAACCCCATTTCCCTTGGGTGGCTCTCTTTCTAAGATCTAGAGAGAGGAGAGAGCAAGGAGGAAGAAGGAAGGCTAAATCTGGTCACCGGTGGAGTTTTGGAGCTCCAAATCACGAGCCGACTTCGGGTCTATAGAGGCAAGGAGATTGTGGTGCTTTTCATCCGCGTAGATTTCTATGGCGCCAAGGAAAACTCTAGGGTAACGATTTTCATCTTGAGCATGTGAAGCTCTTCTTCCTTTGCATGGGAAAACCCTCTCCCACGAGTATGCGGCGAGTTTGCGGCATTCCTTGGGGTAGATATGTAAAGTCCCCCATGTTAGAGTCCAGAATCATAGTACGAACATATACATGATGTGTGAAGCCTACCCGGACAAGTTGGTCTGGATCGGTGATGTTGCATTGCATAGTAGCCGGAGTAGACTCCGTGCCATTAATTGTTTTTGGGTTTCTACGGGGTAGATTGCAGGAAGGACCCTTGGGGATTAACCCTAAGGCGCACCCAGAAAACTGGGTGGAAACACATTTCTGCCATCCTGGTGGCCTGGGAGCCAACCATGAACATAACTGGGTTATGTGCTTGTGTGATCAAATTGTGGGATCCGGGAAAAGCTTGGCCCTCGCGTATGTCTTAAAGTGACTAGGCGGTGTGAGAAACGGGCAAGTGGATGCGGACCCGGGCTATGTAGTTTGGTGTCAGATACCTGAAAAGGGACTTGCCATTGGCATGGTCATGCGAGTCTTAGGCTTAGACCGGAAAGACTAATAATGCTCACAAGATTTGCCGTCAAGGGATGGTGGTGAGACCACGGTTATCGAGTTGGTGCCCTGAGAGCATGGGGTGTGTGGCCGTGTTAGCCTGCACCTGTGATGTTGTTCTTATTCTCTATTTTACTTGCTATGCTAACAAGTACAGGGAAGAAGCTTTGCTGCCCCGAGTTTGGGGGCGGAATCATTATAATTTGGTCAGCTTTAGGTGACCGTTATTCTTGTTTGCCACCGTTGCGGTGATTTGAGCTTGCAGGTGCTACAGAGCCAAGCGACAAATAGCGGGCCAAAGCCCAAGTTGCTGAGCCGGCCCTCGAAGGCCTTTTGTGTTTACTTTATTAGTTCATGTGTGGCCGGCCTACGAGCCAAAGTTTGGAAAACACAATTTTATTCAAGTGAACTATTGTAAGGCCATAAGGCCAGTACTTTTTGGTACTTTGTATTTCATTCTTGTTTGGTTTGCTAGTGGACATTCATGCTTGTTGGCTGGGTTCTTATTGTGCTACTTAACAAATTGCTTACGCTAGATGCTCTGTGTAGGACCGATGTATTGGTTGAATGGTTTCATTGAGTAATCCACCGGTCAGTCTGTGGGATATGGCGCCGGGCCTCGATCAGACCTACTGCTATATGCTATGTGACGGATAGGGGTATTACATTTTATGCGTAGCGAACTTCGAGGCCGATTTCGGGTATGTTACGGCCAGATCTGGGACTTGGGTCAAATATGAAAATTGTAGTCCTAGGAAAGACCTTTCCAATGGATGGTTACACGTTTTTATATGAGTCTTGTAGCCTCGGTAAACTCCAGTCGAAGTTGTTGCATGGTAACACTTATGTGCAATTTGTCTCGGGTATGTTACGGCAAGAAATCTGTTTTCTGTGCGTAGCGAACTTAGGGGCCGATTTCGGGTATGTTACGGCCCGATCTGGGACTTGGGCCAAATACGAAAATTGTAGTCCTTGGAAATACCTTTCAAACAAATGGTTACATGTTTTCATACGAGTCTTGTAGCCTCGGCAAAGTCCACTCGAAGTTGCTGCATGGTATCACTTATGTGCAATTTTTCTCGGGATTAGTGTATAATCAGATTTGGACTCGGTTGAAAGGTTATAACAGGGAGGTGTTGAGGTTTTGGTGAAATTAGTTTATTTGTGATCGTGATAGACAAGTGGTTGATAGGATTCAGTTGTTAGATCCTTAAGTAAATAAATGGTTTTGTGAAACATGTTTGTACAAATGGTTTGAAGGAGTTTAATAAACAAATGGTTTGGGAAAAGTTAGTGAACGAATGATGTAATGCCTCAAAACTCATTAACGAATGGATAGCGTTCTAAGGCCAATTTGGTGCCTGATTAGGTTCACACAGCCTGTGACACGGACATGTCTAGGGCCGTGTCGTGCCTGAGGTCGACGAAATGAAGTCGACGATCCTCGAAGTCAAGCCAGGTCGGGCATACGGCCTGTGACATGTGTAACACCCCCATCCGTTATATGGTATATAACAGAAGGTACAGCTGGAACCCGATGCCATATACCACGGATAGTCGGAAGGGTTATAGAATAATACCAAAAACTCAACTACTCGCCCTAACACAGAGCATTCTAGCGAAAGCTTTTAAACAGTTTAAGAGAACCCAAAATTTGCACAACAACGGCATGAATGTCCACTATACACCACAGGAATGAAATACAACAAATACACAAAAGAGTACTTGGCCTTAAGGCCTTACAAATGTTCACTTCACAATATAATGCTTTATATACATCGGCTCACAGGCCGGCCAAACATGACAAAAGTAAAACAATAGTTCGCTTTGGCCTTCGAGGGCCGGCTCAGCAACTTGGGCTTCAGCCCGCTACTTGGCGCTTGGTTCCGCAGTACTTGCAAGCAACATCCCACCGCACGGTGGCAAACAAAGCAACGATCAGCTAAGTCTAACCAAATTATAACAACCCCGCCCCTTACTCGTAACGGCGGTGCTCCTTCCCTGCATTTCATTATCCCGGCTAAACCTTTAAGTGCATAAGTATATTTCGCCATAGGTGTAGGCTCGCTCGGCCAAACACCCCGTGCACTAAGGGCACATTCTCAGTGAATCCGGTCAATTCCATGGCTTCACTACTATCCTCGGGATGGCAAACATTGTGAGCATTTTTTAGTCTTTCCGACCGCAGTCCAAGACTCCCAACTATGCCAACGACCAGTTCCACTTTAGGGCCTCTAGCACCGAACCGCAAAGCCCAGGTCTGTTTCCACCCGCCCGTTTCTCACGCCGCCTAGTCACTTTAAGACGTACGCGTGGGCCAAGCTTCACCCAGATCCTAATTCATTTCAAAACACCACATAACCCAGTTATGTTCAAGGCTGGATCCCCGGCCGCCAAGTTAGCAAAACTATGATTCCATCCAGTTTTCCGGGTGTGCCGTAGAGTTAATCCCCAAGGATCCCTACTGCAAACTACCGCGTAGAAACCCGAAAACAATCAAAGGCACGGAGTCTTCTCCGACCACTCATGAAATGCAACATCACTGATCCAGACAAACAGGTCCGGGTAGGCTTCACACACAATGCCTATATCCGTACTACGATTCCGGACTCTAAACAAGGGGGACTTTACATATCTACCCCAAGGAACACCGCAAACTCACCGGACACTCGCGTGAGAGGGTTTTCCCATATAAAGGAAGAAGAGCTTCACATGCTCAAGTTGAGAATCGTTACCCTTGAAGTCTGCTTTGGCGCCATGAAAAATAAGCCGGATGAAAGGCTTCACAAGGGAATTCTCTTTGCAAATCCGGTCTCGGTTCTCAATTTTGTGCTCCGACGCTCTGCCGGCGACCGGATTCCTCCTCTCCCTTCTTCCTTGCTTTATCCTCTCTCTAACTCCTTAAAAAGAGAACACTTAAGAGGAAATGAGGAATTAATCCTCTATTCCCGGACTTAAAAAAGCAGGAACTCATCTTGGCCTTCAGATCCTTCTTAAAGAAAACGAACGGCTCAGATTCGACTAAAATATCTTAATCCTTGGACGAATATAGCTTTGCACATGGCCATGTCCCAGGCCGTGTGCCTCGATCTAGACATGATTGTTGATACAGAAAATCACATGGGTTAGGACACGCTCGTGTCGAGTCATCGACATGCCCGTGTCCAGTGGCGTGTCACGAATAACCGCCACGCCAACCATCACGACCCTTGGTGGACACGGATGGCCACACGCCCGTGCCGAATCTGACATGCCCGTGTCATACAGTACACGCCCGTATTCCGGGCCGTGTCCCTCAGTCACACAGGAACAAACATCTAGAGGAGTACACGGCCATGTAACACGCTCGTATCACATGCCGTGTGCCTGACACGCCCGTGTCACAGGCCGTATTCGAGCACTCAATGCTCGTCGACCTCAACTCGACTACCCGAGCACGACACGGCCATGTGACACGCCCGTGTCACTGGCCGTGTTCACCCTACGAAGACCCGAACTTGGTTCGAACACCGCCCATTTCACTTTTAAGTTTCAGGGCGTTATAATACGAGCGTTTCAAGGTTCGTGTCCTGCTCTGTGTTATGTCGGGCTGTGTCGAGTGAGTTACACGGCCTGGGACACTGGCATGTCCAAAGGCATGTATGGCACACAGCCTGTGACACGAGTGTGTCACATGGCCGTGTCCTGTTCGGGATGCGATTGTTTCAACGTCGATTGGAGCACACGGCCTATGACACGGGCGTGTCCATGTTTGACACGGGCATGTCCATGTTTGACATGGGCGTGTCCCAAGCCGTGTTAGAGGGCATGTCCTGTTCTGTGTTTCCTGGATTACGGTGAGTGTGGAACACAGCCTATGACACGGGCGTGTCACAAGCCGTGTTCGGCCCAGGAAAGTTATTTTTAGGTGCGAATCGTGGCCGTTCGTTTCCTTCAAATGGGATCCAAGGGTCCAGATTGGTCCTTGCTGTTATAAGGCCGGGAATAGGGGTGAAACCCTTATTTCTCATATGGCTTTCTCTTTCTAAAGTGTTAGAGAGACGGGAGAGCAAGGAAGAAAGAGATGGAGAAATCCGGCCGCTAGTGGTGCTTCGGAGCCCCATATCGCGAGCCGAGTCCAGATCTGTGGAGGCAAGACCGTTGCGGCACTTTTCATCCGGCTAGTTTTCCATGGCACCGAAGCGAACCGCTAGGGTAACGATTCTCTTCTTGGACATGTGAAGTCCTCTTCCTTTTTGCATAGGAAACTCCCTCCCGGGAGTGAGCGGTGAGTGCAAGGTATTCCTTCGGTTGGACAGGAATAGTCCCCGTTGTTTTGCATATGGAGTCCAGAATCGAAGTACAGACATAGGCATGGTGTGTAAAGCCTACCCGGACAAGTTGGTCAGGATTGGTGATGTTTTAATTATGCTTGTAGTGCCGGAGAAGAGTCTGTGTCGTTTGCTTTTTGGGTTTTCTATGCGGTAGATTGCAATAGGGAGTCTTGGGGATTAACTCCAAGGTGCACCCAAAAATCAGGCAGAAGCGAAGTTCTGCCGTTTTGGTGGCCTTGGAGCCAACCTTGTGCATAACCGGGTTATGTACTTTTGTTTGATCAATATTCGGGCTTCAGGGAATCTTAACTCGTGCCGATGACTTGAATTATTGTGGCGATGTGAGCAACGGGTTGAGTGGAACTGTACCCTCTCTATGTGGTTCGATTTAAGAGGCCTACCGATAGTATAGAGAACGGGTCTTAGGCTTCGGCTGAAAAAGGCTGTTAGCTCACGTTATTGCCGTCCTAGGGGCAGTGGTGGACCGAGTTCACCGAGAATGTGCCCTGAGTGCACGAGGTGTATGGTCATGTGTGCCTACACTTGTGGTGTAGTGTTATTTAACTATCCTGTTTGGTTATACTAATAATATGAAGGGAAGGAGCATCGCCGCCCCAATTAAGGGGCGGGGTCGTTATAATTTGGTCAGCTTTAGCTGACCGTTGCTTTTGTTTGCCACCGCTGCGATGGAATGTTGATTGCAGGTGTTGCGGAGCCTAGTGGCAAATAGCGGGCAGAAGCCCTTATTGCTGAGCCGGCCCTTGAAGGCCAATGTGAACGTTTACTTTTATACTCATGTGTGACTGGCCTGCATGCCGATGTTTGGAAGACACTTATTGTTTAAAGTAAACTCTTGTAAGGCCATAAGGCCAAGTAATTTGTGTATTTGTACGCTCATTCCTACTTTGGGTTTTTAGTGGACATTCATGTTGTGGATTGGGTTCTTTTCTTTACAACATTTAAAATGTTTCCACTAGAATGTGCTCTATGTAGGACGTGTGTTATTGGAAGGATGGTTTCATTTAGTAACCCTTCGGTCTGTCTGTGGTATATGGCGTCGGGCCCCGGCCGGACCTACTGCTATATGTCATGTGACGGATAGGGGTGTTACAAATGATTTGATAAGATTTTGTTGTACAAATGATACTCTTGTAAAATTCGGCAATGATATGCATGATTATAATCAGAAGATGAAATAGGTTTTGGAAGAGGGTGTGATGCCCGATAATTGAATGTGTAACATATAGCTATATTATCATGTTTGATGAATATGTGAAGTATCATTATACTATTTTGATTATCATAAGGAAGTATACTTGTTGCTGAATGCTTGATCATTTGGGAAGGAATTGGATGAGGTTAATTCACGGCCATGGAATATGTGGAATAGTGATCTCAGGTTTTGAAGGATAATTAGTATAGTCCACTACTTAGAGTTGTGTCTCCCTACGGGTAGGAGTGTGGGATTTGTATGTTGTATAATGTGCCTTGCCACCTGTGTAAATGATGAACCCTTGTATGGTATGGAAAGGTGGAAGGGTTGGACATGCATGTGTGTTTATCGCACTGGAATGATGTGTTGATAAGGGACTCGGTGTGGAGCCCTTGAGTGATGTTGAACACGAGATGTGAATGATGAAAAGAGACTAATTGTGGAGCTCTTGGACATGATGGCATGGCCAAGTGAAAATGCATGTGTTGTGAGTTGACACGCAGTGTCATAATCCTGAGTTTAGGATAGTGTGGTAGGTCTATGGGCTCGCCATTCATCACACTAACGGGAGTTGGCAGATAGACTTGCACGGTGGAGCTTTGGTCCTCGGTGCTCACTCCTGAGGCTCCTTCAGTGCCACGATGATAGGACATCATAGGGATATGTTCTTGGTGCAAATCTACCTGAGACCCATCTGAGCCGTAGTACGCATGGGCTCAACTATTGTGTTCTTATGTTTAGGCATATGGAGGCCTAGGCTTGGTAGTGTGGATGCCCACCTAGTAGTGGAGAAGCCTGCTTTACTATCACTATCTGGCCACGACGGATGGTGCCTCAGAGGTTAGCTACCTGCTCAAAAGTGGGAACTACAAGTCTGTGTCGATATAGCAGTTTGAATGTCTATGAGCATGGATGAGTCATCATATGTCATTCATACACTGCATTGCACCGCGTAAGATCCTTATCATATAAGTTTGTATGGGAACTCTTATATATTGAGTTACTTTACTGTTAAGCCATCCTTAACTTATATGTCTGTATGAGCATTCATATAAGTTATGTTACTTTCCAGTTATAGACCTATTTACTTTGATGGATGGATATGTTTTGAGTAGAATTGCTAGAATATAATGTTGATAATAATGTTATACCTTTATTGTTGTTGTTACTCATTTTTATACATTCTCCACCTTCTTGTACTACTACTTACATATATTTTACCCTTGTTCCTTTTCTCCGCCTGGTGCCTAAGAGTCGTCGGGGGAGCAGATGTGATAGCCACTTAGTATTTATGACTAAACGTTGCTACGTCTTCCTTTTTAGAAGGAAACCTCGCAAATAGAGCAACAATAGGTTGTGCAGG
This sequence comes from Platanthera zijinensis, assembly GCA_039513925.1. Taxonomy (NCBI): domain Eukaryota; kingdom Viridiplantae; phylum Streptophyta; class Magnoliopsida; order Asparagales; family Orchidaceae; genus Platanthera; species Platanthera zijinensis. Next base: position 136,872,534 of record CM077087.1, on the reverse strand, counting down.
CAGGAAGCTAGGCCAGGGTGACAGGGCCTGATGTGATGTTACCATCGTTGCCATCAGTTATTGATGTGAGTTTCAAGAGACTCATTATGTAGCCCTTTGGGCATTTTTGTACTCTGATATTATAGAAGCCTTATTGTTGCTTCTTTTATTGATGTACTAGTTGGACTTATATTCTTGTGTGGATTTTAACTTCTGTTTATATTCTTTATGTTGGGTTGTCATTGATGATATTGATGTTAGCTGGTAGGATAAGTGTCTTGTGGTATAGGTCGACCCGTGTGTTGGCGCTACTGCAAGGCGGCTGTTCTAAGTGTAAGACTCCCCTCGGCCATGTCTTGTGTTACAGGAGGGGGGTCTTACAAATGGTATCAGCTTGCAATGATCCTCAACTAAAGAAGTCATTGAAAAATGGTGCTACCCCCGTTCGATGGGTCAATTTGCGGACAAACTGACATAGCGGAAGCAGTGATGTGCACATGTGTAATTCACACTAAGTATGTTCAGTCGTTAACCTACGATTAGCCAACCTGACCTTAGGTTTGTACCTTTATGTGTAGATTCTGGCGTGTGTAGAGCCAGTAGTGGGCAATCTCGCTACTTCCGTCCCTTCCAAGTTCCAGCAATTGGAGTTGGGACAAACACTTAAGGTTATCTTAGACATTGTTAGGCCTCAACAGGCTCCAGTTCAGCAACATGCTCCGGGCTTGCGAGATTCCCTAAGTAAAGCTCTTTTGTTTATAGCGGGCACAAACCTGGCAGAGATAGTGGATATAGTGAAAGGGTTAGAGGCGGACCACTTGAGATTCCATACTTATGGTAAGAGACCCACTGAGAGAGAAATAGAAGCAAGGCCCAACTATAGAAGGAGGCAGGGCAATGGAGATAGAGGAAATCAAAGAGGCGGTGGCCGCTCCTGTCGTAATTTTAGGATGGAACGCCCCGCACCGTAGCCAACATTACCCCCACCTCAACAAATATATCAACAACCTAGAGAACAGTATGAGCATGTTTGCTTCTGGTGTAATCAACTGGGCCATATCCGTCGTTACTGCCCTCAACTACATAGGAAGGCTCCCCCTGCTTTTCCTCCGACAGCTCTACGAGGACAAGGACAAGTGTGTGGTCAAGGACGAAGGCCATGAGGAAGGAATCAAGGACCTTCTCAAGAGCAGATATTTGCTCTATATATGGCGCAGAAGCAGAATCCTCAGGGCATAATTGAAGGTATGTTGTGATTTGACCAATACATTATAAACATTCGTCCTTAATTTTCCTAAGCTATGCTAGGAGTCTTGTTTTGAGTTTTATAATTGATACATAGAAACCATGATGGTTAGTGGGAAACCAGCTCACACTCTATTCGATGTCGGTGCCACACACTCATTTGTGCTGGCAGACCTTGTTAAGACCTATATGGAGTGTAATACTTCACCAGTATCACTCGGAGAGTACACCTTCTGGATGGCTTCGAGATGACTTCATTCACAAAGTGTGACTTGGAAGTATGTATTGGAGGAATTATTTTTTTTTAAACCCCTACAATGGTGCTGGGATTGCCAGAATTTGACCTCAATCAGGGCATGACATGGTTGGATTGGCACCATGCTAGGGTTGATTGTGCGGAGAAGCAAATCACCTTAAGACATGGAGATTATGGGGTCATCTTCCATGGTAATTAATTCGCACCCCGTATGTTATTGTCTTCAATTCAGGTCTTAAAATCCTATATGAAAGGGTATGAGGTATATGGGATATGCTTCAGACTAAAAGAGATGACGAATGGTATGAAAGATGTGCGAGTAGTGCGGATTTTCCCTGAGGTATTTCTCGTGAAATTGCCATGATTACCCACGCATAGAGAGGTGGACTTTCGGATTAAGTTTGTACCGGGTGCCAAAACCATCTCTCGGGCCCCATACAGAATGGCCCCAAAGGAACTCGCTGAGTTTAGAGTTCAGATGCAAGAATTAGTAGAGTCAGGGTTTGTTCATCCCAGTTAATCACCTTGGGGAGCCCCTATTCTATTTGTTAAGAAGAAGGACAGAACATTAAGATTATGCATAGACTACCGGGAGCTAAACCGATAGACGGTACGAAACACATATCCCTTACCACAGATCGATATGTTATTTGATCAATTGGTATGATTGCATTTTTTTCCAAATTGGATCTGAGCTCGGGGTATTAGTAGTGTGCGAACATGAAAAAGAAGACCAAAAATTTGGACTAACAGAATTTTATTATCCAAAAAATAAGTTTATTACAAAGGTATGAACTCCCTTTATAGAATGGAGGAGAGAGGAGAGATTTCAAGTAAGCAATGTTGCACAAATAGTTACAGGAGCAAGCAACTATACAAGCCGCACAAGCTGTGCGGTTAAACTAACCGCCTGGCAACTACAATGAAGAGAAGACAAGCCGACACTGTCTTTAAGTCGTCTGTGTCAAGCCGCCAGACCGCCCGGTCAATAATCAGCAACAACCAACTACCAAATTGTTGGAGAGAAACTGCCAAATCGCGCGGTCTCCAAGCCATCAGGGGAAGACCGACAGATCGCCCGATCTCCAAGCCGCCAGGGGCAGACCGCCATACCGCCCGGTCACCATACACCAACACTCCCCCTCAAGCTAGATCATATATATCAATCATACTCAGCTTGAAGCAAATGTGAAAAAAGGAAGCAGACACAGGCTTGGTGAAGATATATGTTAACTTGTTGTCAGAGGTAACGAACGGAGTACAAATCTATTTCTTCAAAATCCCTTCCTGAATAAAATGGCAGTCGACTTCAATGTGCTTTGTTCTCTCATGGAAGAAAGTATTTTTGGAGAGATATATAGCGGCCTTATTGTCGCAGAACATCGGTAGAGGATGGTTGTAGACCTCTCCTAAGTCAAGCATGAGAGCCTGTAGCCACTTTAACTCACATATAGTTGACACCATACTTTGATATTTTGCTTCTGCACTTTACCTAGAGATAACAGACTATTTCTTGCTCTTCCAGCTAACAAGGTTCTCCCCCACAAATGTGCCAAAGCCCAACGTGGACTTGTGATATCCTTTGTCATCAACTTAGCTGGAATTTGAGTACGCTTCAACTTTAAAGTGACCATTCTTCTGAAACAGTATTCCTTTACCTGGCGCTGCTTTAATATATTCTAATATCCTCAGGGCAGACTGTAGATAACACTCCCTAGGAGCTTGCATGAACTAGCTAACCTTGACTATTGGGTCCATTGATCCCAATAGACCTGATTTGATGATGTCAAATAGGTAAATGAGATACACACAGCTGTATTTTATGTGTGTGTAAGTTCGTGTGTACAGGATAGTCCTTGTGATAAAGATTAGGCAGGTGGACTAAAATAAGTGGCTGGAAGGGCAGAAGATTTGCCTAAATCCACAGACGTTGAGTGAAGTCTATTCACTCTGGGTAAGCAAAATCACTGAGTATAGTCAGTCAAACAATTGGCAAGCTAAAAATGTGGCTAAGTCCACAAGCGTTGAGTGAAGTTTACTCACTCAATGCCACACACACCTAAAAGCTGTGAGAGGCTAATCCTAAGAAGAATAAGGTAGAAATATGACTCTAAGTCCACTGGCATTGAGTGAAGTCCACTCACTCAATGTCATAACATCAAAATCGTTGAGTACTGCCCAGTCATTCAAAGCCACAGAAATTCTGTGTAGAATTTTGACCAAGTCCACACGCATTGAGTGTAGCTCACTCACTCAACGCCAAGAGATAGAAAATATGTCTAAGTGATTAGGCGTTGAGTGTAGCTCACTCACTCAACGCCATGAGACGGAAAATCTATCTAAGTGATTAGGCGTTGAGTGTAGCTCACTCACTCAACGCCATGAGATAGAAAATATGTCTAAGTAATAAGGCATTGAGTGTAGCTTACTCACTCAATGCCATGTAACAAAATCTGTCTAAGTAGTTATTGAGTGATGCTTACTCACTCAACGTCATGGGGCTATAGAGTTGACTGAATCCTAGTCAGTTAGAGCATCTGTGTTTTCAGACACAAAAAATTGGCTAAGTCCAAATACATTGATTACTTTTACTTTCGTCGAGTTGAGCTCTGAGTTCGTCGAACTGAGATCTGAGTTCGTCGAACTGAGCTTTCACCTTTCGTTGAGCTGAGCTCTGAGTTCATCGAATTGAGCTCTGAGTTCGTCGAACTGAGCTTTCATTTTTCGTCGAGCTGAGCCTTGAGTTCGTCGAACAGAGTTCTGAGTTCGTCGAACTAAGGATTCATGGAATACACCTTCTGAAAGTAAAATATGACCCTAGTCTCATTCCTAAGTGTCTTGCTCACTCAATGCCTTCGCTATTGATGCTTGATTTTGTCTAAGGCCAGAGAGATGGTGACGTCAGTGATGCGTGTAAATACGGCAAGCACACCGGTCGCAAAAGTAATAAAGTTTTGGGAATGAATCCCCGAGTCTCGGTCTCTTGAGGAATGCAATTAGCGTAGAACAACGAACGATCCGAAATTATCGTTATGATAGTTAATTAAATAAAGGAAAAATAAAGGGCTTTGAAGGTGGTTTTGCAAACAAATAAACTAAAGCGAAATATGCGGGTCGCAATCACCGCTTCACAAGGTGAGATGGATGTAACGGCCGTGATGCCGTACTTCGGTAAGGCGAATGGACGGTGAGCCAGTGAGTGAGGTGTTTAGTGCGGATTGCAATCGAATGGAATGAAGGAACGGAGTGAAGTGAGATAGGGCGAGGCACATCAAATCACAAATCTCACGAGCAAGATTAAACAACAATAATCTAATTAAAACAACTAGAAATCGAAGTTCATTACAAGCTTAAGTCATTTCATACAACAAGAGAGATGGAGAAAAACTAAACCAAGAAAGTGAAGATCCACCGCGGTTGTTGGCCGGAGGTGCGGGTTGTCAATCCGCTTCCACGCGCAGTCCGAGGAGGCTTCCGGTACCGACGATCTATCACCTCGAGGGCCTTTAAGTCCGTTCTCTAGGTTGTCTTCATCATCTTCTTCGGTGGAAAGCTCGGAGAAGAGGTCTTTAATGGCCGGGAGGATCACCGGAGGATGCGGAATGCTTTAGAATCGCCGGAAAATGACCTCCTGATGGTAGGGATGAAGGTGGAGATGGATGGAACTCCTGGGATGTGGAACGGCGAAGTGGCAGCAAAGATCGATCCAGGGTCCGTACCCTAATTCGCGGAATAGGCCGATTTATAGAAGCAGAGTTAAATAGCGCGCACGACCACTGGCGCATGACCAGTGGTCATGCGCGAACAAAGTCAGCGCCCGTGCAGCAACAACCTGTAGAACCTTCACCAGGAAATCAAAGCTCGCGCACGATCAGTGATCGTGCGAAATTGTGAGACCGAACTTTTCAAAAGAGGGCATGACTGCGCACGACCGACAACGCACGAGCAGTGATCGTGTGCGGTATAGCTGGTGACCGTGCGATATGGTAGTGCAGAACTTTCATAAGAGAAGACAGACTGCGCACGACCGATGATCGTGCGCCAAAGAGGTCGATGGTCGTGTGTGGGTAAAAATGCACGACCATTGACTCCTTTGCCAAAAAATAGTGAAAGCCCTATCCCGAACGCCTACACGATCCCCGAACCTGCAGGAAAACTGGACGGGTTGTCGATCATGGAAGTCAAAGATATTTATAAAATTCATAGCAAGAGGAAAATACACACACACACAGAAATAGGCTAATAAAGTGCACAAGACGTAGAATGTCGTAGCAAACCAAAAGGAGTGCTAATGGCGCTAAATGACAATGCAAAGTCATGAAATGAAGCCTAGATGAGTCCAGAATTCGGTATGAAATGGGGACTCATCACACCCCCAGACTTAACCATTTGCACGTCACGGGCAAATAATCATCTCGTGAACTCCAAAATAGCTAGCTGACGAAGTAACTTCAATTTAAAATAGAACGAGAAATCGAAAACTCAAGTGTATAGAAAATATAATAGAAGAAATTTTTAATTATACTATGAAATTTATAACTTTCGACAAACGTAAATAGATATTATCACTACTCAAAAATTGAATGTCGGAGAATCGCTCGGTCATGTGTAGGAAAAAAATAGGCAAGTCGCTTGGCTAAGCATTGCCAAAGATCGGGGCTCGTGATCACCTCCAAAGGAATCCACCAATGTCAGGGACCATATGCTTGCCCGTTCGCACTCTCTCCACGGCACTAGTTTTACTCTAGCGTGAGTTCGTAGGACTTCGGGTAATAATGGGGCTTGGGTTACGGTGAGGAAAACAAGGATAAACAAGATGGGTAATGTATCAAACCCAAATGAGTTAACGAACAAAAAATTGTAACCGCTAACCACCAAATAAACGCAGGTGCACCACACCCCCAGACTTACTTTTACAAATGGGTGTGTGCACCACCTACTCCAAACAATAATCCCATCTCAAAAAGATTGTTCATTTAAACTTTTTTTTTATTTCTTTTCTTTTCCTCTTTTTTTTCCTTTTCTTTTTATAAATTTTTCTTTTAAGCTTTCACATTTTTATTTTACAAAATCAGCACATTTTTCTTTTGGGCACATCCACATATAACAAAAACGAATCACCACATCACAACCCAACGTAAAATGTAAACTACTAATGCTCGAATCTGGCGTGTGACTAGGATCGGCTATGAGGCTTTTGCAAATATAGTGGAGCTGAATCAAAAGGAAGGGTAGGCACAAAGGGGCTAGCGAGGGGGACATTAGGAAAGGGTACAAAGCTCAACCGGGCCAACATGATGGCCTACATCACTCTCACGCTAGACTAACCATGCACCAATGCTTTGAAAGTAGCTTGGGGCAATTTCTTAGCCACCGAGAGAAATGATCCGTCCTCCTGACTCGAGCAATACAAAGCTAGATACGCCTACACACATTCCTACGCTACCGACAGATTGCTCCGGATTCACAATTTTGAGTAGGACAAACATGATTTACGAGTGCAGAAAAAATATAAATTTACAAGAATAAAGAAAAATTAAACCTATACAATTTCTACACCACGTGAGTACTCGATTAGGAGCACTGCACGAGTTTCGAACTACTCTAAATTAAAATCCAAAGCCAGCACCGCCATTTTAAAATTGACACAAAATGACAACATTGACTCGAGCCGCGCGCGTGGTTAAGTGCGCGCTCGTGTGGGTGGCAAGGTGTGTGCAGCAGGATTCTACAATAATGAAGCATAAAATAAAACTACTGGCATGCTATCAATGTGCTCGTGGAGTGCATAAGCGGCTCTTCCCCCCAGACTTGAATGAAAACATAGGCAGAAATGAAAATAGACATCTAAAATAAAAAGAGGGCTGAGGAGAAAGGGTACCTATGCTCCAAAGAATGAGCGTACCAGAAGGCGGAGGTTGCTGCATCGCACAAAAGTATGCTGGACCTGCGAATTAGGTTGAACAGAAGAAAAGACAAATAACAGAAAATATAATAGAAGAGTAAAGTAAAAAGCACAAAAAAGAGGGACCAAAAAGGTCCAAGCTTGGGTTGTCTCCCGAATAGCCCTTTTGTTTACCGTCCTTAAGGTGGACCAAATAACTGTATTAGCTGTTTATATATTGTTCTTGCAGGAATTAAAGAATTACAGAAAAATAAAGCACAGCAACGAAAAGTTCCCAACAAAACAAGCAAGCACAAAGCATAGGGAATTACGGAAAAGGGGAGAGCAATCAGCAAAATGCGGACTGTGATAAGTATATCCGATGGGGTGCGAGGGAACAACAGAGTGTCGTTTTACATTGGGAGAAAGGGCTTTCCCTTTACTCCAAATGTGCAATTCCTCGCGCCGAAGGGCAGCATAATGCTCATCGCGTACACGCTTGGCCTTCCTTAGCTTCTCCACCGTAGGAGATTTCCAAAGATTGCAGTCCGTGGTGGGTCCTATTTTTGCGGTTTGCGGCTTCATTTCTGGTACGAAAACGGCAACCGGATCAGCCCATGCTACTGATCGCTGGACAAAGTATGAAACAATATTACACAATTCATTGTCTAGGGATTTCTCCCGAATAGAACTAGTTTCGCCATGCTCAAAAATTGACGCGACGGGAAACGGGAAGGTAGCCATTGCATCAGTGCACTCGGTCTCTTCTTTGAACTCTTTCTCATTATTCTCGATCATCTCCTTAGAAAGTCCTTCCTTAATCATCTCTTTCGTATGAGCATCCCTCACCAAGGAGAGTTCTAAACAAATCTTGATATCTGCAGCACTTTGTAAATTGTTGTTATGGAGAAGAGGGTCATGTACAGAAGTGATATCCAAGGTTGAAGCAACAACCGACCAAGTTACGCATCCTTTGGCGAAATCAAGAGATGCGCCGCTAGCCGTCAGGAATGGAACCCCCAATATAGGAATATAATTGTTTTCCTTGGGTCCCAAAACCTGGAAATCAGTGGTTAAGCACTTCCCATTAACCTCGATTTCAACTTCTCGTACACCTCCCTCAGTGTCAGCCAAAATACCATTTGCCAAAATTAGCGACTTCCGGTTTGCTGGATCAACATGCAGGTTCATCTTTGCAACATCCTGCATGGTGAGGATGTTGCTAGACGCTCCGGAATCGCACAATGCAGTAGTTTCAATATTATTAATTTAACGAGCTACAACGAGCTCGTGAGTTTTTTTCAAATTTTCTTCCCCAAGGCTTTTTCCTTGCTCATAGGGGTTTTTCTCAGTGTTGCTCGGTAAAGTGCCTTGGGTCCGCTCAGAGACCATTTGGGCCAGTTGGCCCAATTATGCCTCTAGCTTACGCATTGAGGCCGCTTGGTTCGTCATGTTAGTCTTAGAGACCTCAACAAACTTTTCAAACATTTCAGCTAAAGAATTTGTTTTTATAGCAGGGGGCCCATGGGCGTAATTCGGTTGAGGCGGCCGCGGTTGGCTTTCGGAGGCATACACATCATTTTGATGCTACCCCGGTTGCCATCGTTGGCCTTGTGCGTTTTGATTCCAAGAAAAATTTGGATGATTTCTCACCCCCGGATTGTACGTGTTCCCATAAGGTGCTCCCCTATTATGATTTGCAATAAAATTAATTGATTCATTAAGGAAAGTAGTTTCATCACGTACCTCGCCTACTTGGCATTCGAAGCTGTGGTGGTCGGAACCTCCACAACCCTGGCATGAGATTGCCATAACTGGAGCAGCAGCGGCGGCGGGCTTGGATGCTTCCAGAGCAAAAACTCCACTAGTACCTCATGTAATATTCCTTCCTGCGGTCCAATATGCGATGTAGATGGCGGTATCCTACAAAATTCTCAATGCATCATCAGGCGCAAGATTCATTATCGTTCCACCAAAGGCAGCATCAATCATAGCTCGGTGCTGTGGTTCAATAGAGAAATAGAAGCTTTCAACGAGATTCCAAGTTTGGAATCCGTGGTTTGGACACTTCCTCAGCAACTCATTGCAGCGTTCCCACACCTCAGCTAGTCTTTCTTGATCATTTTGTCGAAAGTTGGCAATTGCACGCCGCATACTCACAATCTGGTCCACCGGATGGAAGTTTGCTAAGAATTTCGTTATCAATGCCTCCCAAGTGGTGGTTGTTCCAGGCGGAAGACAGTGGAGCCATGTCTTGGCTTTGTCCCAGAGGGAGAAGGGGAAAAGACGGAGCTTGACTATATCATCGGGGATCCAGTATAGCGAAACATGGCGCAGATCTCGGAGAATTCAGCCAAGTGAAGATGGGCGTCTTCAGTGGCCATTCTAGAGAACTGTGCGTTTTTCCGGATTATGTTCAGAATGGCTGGTTTGATCTCAAATTGCTGGTTGGTGATCGCCGGTCCGAAGCCGGGGTAAATACTCCCAACGGTCGGTGTGGTGTAGTCCCTCATGGTGCGGACCTGGGGCGTGTTTACTTCATTCTCTTTGCCATTTCGGTCACCATGAAGGATCCCTCCAACACGGTTTTCGGCATCAATGTTCAGCTGGTCCCCCATTAGGACTGGATTGATGGCAGCAGCACGTCTTTGTGCACGAAGAGTTCGTTCGATCTCAGGGTTGTAAGCTACAAGATCTCTTGCAGCGCGTCCCTGCATTCACTGCGATAACTAAACAAAGAAACAGCGGTCAAAAAACACTAACTCTTACAACAATACTTTCAAACGTCATGGTCGTTCTACAGTTGCATTCCCCGGCAACGGCGCCAAAAACTTTATGCGTGTAAATACGACAAGCGCACCGGTCGCACAAGTAATAATGTTTTGGGAATGAATCCCCGAGTGTCGGTCTCTTGAGGAATGCAATTAGCGTAGAACAACGAACGATCCGAAATTATCGTTATGGGAGTTAATAAAATAAAGGAAAAATAAAGGGCTTTGAAGGTGGTTTTGCAAACAAATAAACTAAAGCGAAATATGCGGGTCGCAATCACCGCTTCACAAGGTGAGATGGATGTAACGGCCGCGATGTCGTACTTCGGTAAGGAGAATAGACGGTGAGCTAGTGAGTGAGGTGTTTAGTGCGGAGTGCAATCGAATGGAATGAAGGAACGGTGTGAAGTGAGATGGGGCGAGGCGCATCAAATCACAAATCTAACGAGCAAGATTAAACAACAATAATCTAATTAAAACAACTAGAAATCGAAGTTCATTACAAGCTTAAGTCATTTCATACAACAAGAGAGATGGAGAAAGACTAAACCAAGAAAGTGAAGATCCACCGCGGTTGTTGGTCGGAGGTGCGGGTTGTCAATCTGCTTCAACGCGCTGTCTGAGGAGGCTTCCGGTACCGACGAGCTGTCACCTCGAGGGCCTTTAAGTCCGTTCTCTAGGTTGTCTTCATCATCTTCTTCGGTGGAAAGCTCGGAGAAGAGGTCTTTAATGGCCGGGAGGATCACCGGAGGATGCGGAACTCTTTAGAATCACCGAAAATGACCTCCCGATGGTAGGGATGAAGGTGGAGATGGATGGAACTCCTGGGATGCAGAACGGCGAAGTGGCGGCAAAGATCGATCTAGGGTCCATACCCTAATTTGCGGAACAGACCGATTTATAGAAGCAGAGTTAAATAGAGCGCACGACCACTGGCGCACGACCAGTGGTCGTGCGCGAACAAAGTCAACGCCCGTGCGACAACAACCTGTAGAACCTGAACCAGGAAATCAAAGCTCGCGCACGATCAGCAGCGCACGATCAGTGATCGTGCGAAATGGCGAGACAGAACTTTTCAAAAGAGGGCATGACTGCGCACGACGGGTAACGCACGAGCAGTGATCGTGCGCGGTATAGCTTGTGAACGTGCGATATGGCGGGGCAGAACTTTCACAAGAGAAGCCAGACTGCGCACGACCGATGATCGTGCGCCAAAGAGGTCGATGGTCGTGCGTGGGTAAAAACGCACGACCATTGACTCCTTTGACAAAAAATGGTGAAAGCCCTATCCCGGACGCCCACACGATCCCCGAACCTGCAGGAAAACTGGACGGGTTGTCGATCATGACAGTCACAGATATTAATAAAATGCATAGCAAGAGGGAAATACACACACGCACAAAAATAGGCTAATAAAGTGCACAAGACGTGGAATGTCGTAGCGAACCAAAAGGAGTGCTAATGGCGCTAAATGGAAGTGCAATGTCATGAAATGAAGCCTAGATGAGTCCAGAATTCGGTATGAAATGAGGACTCATCAGTCAGCAAAGTCAATAAAGTCAAAGCACGTTCAAATATTGTGGGAATGCTGCTAGAGGCGCTAGGGCCAGCTGTCATGATTTTCTGCACTACGAAAGAGATTTCTCTCTGGGCCCACACAAAGCAAAGAGTCGTTGAATCAGCCGCCAATGGAAAGAAGGTGGCTGAATTAAAAAATCACAACCACCCTTTTTGGTGGGGCCCACTGCTCAACGAGACGTTGATCGGCAGACGATAAAATAGGCAATGAATCAATCAAAAGTTGAGTAATCAAAAAGACAATCAACACCAAGAAGAGAAGCAATTAAGGTTTTCTGTATGCGTAATCTTGCTGCTGGTCGACGTCTTCTTCCTTGCTTTCTTGCTGTGCCAGAAGAACAAGTTTAGATCAATGAACCTGAACGCTAAAAGAGTTAGCTGCTATAATATTCATCTGCGACAGCAAGGTCAGGATTGACTCCTGAAAAAAAAAGCAGAGTTTTCTGCAAGTTGCTTCCAGAACAAGCCGGGATTCAAGTGAAGATTTCTTTTCAACTTGTTACTGTGAAGAAGAAGATAGGGTTGATATCTGCTCAGTCCAGGAAGACAGACAGAGAGAACTTTCTCTAGTGTCTGAGTATTTCATCTCTTTGACATTCTCTGTAATATCCAATTTGGGATCTGAGGGTAGGATTCTTTAGGGAATCTGAGCGTAGGCATGTGCTATAAAGGTTGTGGTAAGATCTATTGTAGATCTGAGAGTAAGATCCATTCTGGGATCTGAGAGTAGGATTCTTATAAGAATCTGAGTGGTAAGGCTTAGCGCCTGAGTGTAGGCATTGTTATAAAGGTCAGAGTAAGGTCCAGTTGGGATCTAAGTGGTAGGGCTTAGTGCCCCAGTTGTAGGTCTTGTATAAGACTTAGGGGTCTTGCGGGATCATGTTGTAAGCTCTTAAGGAGACGAGGAATTGGTGAAGAGACTTATCTAAAACACTGTTAGAAAGGCGGAGAGGGACAATGGACGTACCCAAGATTGGGGAACCACTATAAAAATATCTGAGTCGTCTGTGATTGTTCTTGAAAGCACAAATCAATTAATCACTATGCATGGGAAATCAGATATAGGTCAGAGTATTTAAAAAGAAGGCCTAAAACCTATTCACCACACTCTAGGTATTTTGTTGACCTTGAATACAAGACTTTCCTTGCCTATAGCGTAGGAGATGTCAAGTCTGGTTACCGTGAGATAAATGAGTTTGCCGACCAGACGCCTACACCTCATAACATCAGATAGAGGAGGCGAGTCATCTATCCAGGTTTTATCTTCTCCAGTAGCCACGGGGCATCGGGCAGGTTTAGCCCAAGTCAACCCAGACAATTTTAGAAGATTAAGAGCATACTTACGTTGGGAGAGGACCAAGGAGCTGGGTTTTCGAGAGATTTCTATCCCCAGAAAGTATTTTGGGGAGCCCATATCCTTTGTGACTTGATGTTGACAGAGATGTTTCTTTGTCAAGCTTACCACAGCCTGGTCATCTCCAGTGAGAAGAATATCATACACATATATGACAAGAACCACCAGACCCGGGGATGTTTTGCGGATGAATAATGTTTGATCAACAGAACTTCTTATAAACCCCACGACTGCCACATTATCGTGAAACTTATAAAACCAAACCCAAGGGCTTTGCTTTATGCCATAAATGGCCTTCTTCAGCCTATAAACCTGTGTCTTCCCCTGTGCAACATATCTAGGAGGTTGCTCCATGTATACATCCTCCTGAAGATCACCATAGAGAAACACATTCTTGACATCCAGTTGGGAAATGGGCCAATCCCGGTTAACGGCCACAGAAAGGAGTACCCGAATAATGCTGAGACGAGCAACAGGAGAGAAGGTGTCAAAATAATCAACCCCATAATTCTGAGTGAAGCCTTTGGCAACAACGCATGCCTTGTAACGATCCACACTATCGTATGGACTGAACTTTATAATAAAGACCCAGCGGCAGCCAAAACATCGATACCCAACAGAGGTGGAACAAGGGTCCATATACACCGCTAAGTAAGGGTGGAAATTTCCTCATCCATGGTAGTCTTCCAATGAAGAACCACAAGGGCTTCTTGGTATGTGCGGGGAGTAGGAGTAGCAGATATAGCCAACACAAAAGTCCTATAAGGAATAAGACGAGCATAGGAAACAACTGCAGTAAACGAGTGTTGGGTACATATCTGCACCCCTTTACAAAGAGCAATGGGAAGATACAAGTCTGCGTGTTCCTCAGTATCTGAAGCATTTGTGGTGGAGAGAGCTGTCCCAGGAGTAGAGAGAGACGACCATGGAGAAGTGGAAGACAACAGAGGCAGAGATAGAGGAGGAGGAGATGGTGGACACAATGGAGGAGGATAAATCTTGGTATACGTAGACATGACGGAGGGGATGGTAGCAGGAGAAATGTCGGTAGAATAAGCAAGATCATCAGGAAGAAAAGAGGAGTCACAAGAGAAATAGGACGCATTTTCGAAGAAGGTTACATCCACGGAGACGAACTGCTTGTGAAGAATGGGGTCAAAATAATAATAACCTTTCTGAGTGGTAGAGTAACCCAAAAAGAAACATTTGGTGGCATGTGGGGAGATTTTATCACGGAGGGCAGAGGGAGCGTGCACAAAAGCCGTGCACCCAAAGATATACAGAGGGAGAGGAAATGGATCCTTGCCCGGGTAGAGAATGGAGAAGGGGGTTTGATCGTGGAGAACCGTGAAGGGAATGTGATTGATGAGATAGCAGGAAATGAGAACGACATAGCGCCAATAGGAATAAGGAACCTGCATCTGTGTCATAAGAGTACAAGCAACATCAAGAAGGTGACGGTTTTTGTGTTCTGCCACACCATTTTGCTGTGAGGAATAAACGCAGCTAGTTTGATGAACAATGCCATTTTGCATGCAAAAAGAAGAAAAATCACCACTAAGATATTCTTTGTCATTATCAGAGAGAAAGACTTTAATAGAGACATCAAACTTAGTTTTAATCATATTATAAAAAGATGTCCATACAGAGAATAATTCGGAGCAGTCTTTTAAGAGATACACTCACGTACAACGAGAGAAATCGTCAATAAAAGTTACAAAATATGAACTACCCCGACCTATGGTGAGGGTAGGAGCAAGACCCTAGACATCGGAGTGAACGAGATCAAACAGACGGGAAGATCCACGACTTTGCTTTGGTGGGAAGGTGGAGCGGTGATGCTTGCCAAGTTGACATGCGTCATAGTTTAGAGGAGGACTGTGTGCAGAGGGAGGGGGGCATAAGTTGACGAAGAAGACATGGAGTAGGATGACCAAGCCAGGCGAAGATGCCATTACAGAAGGTCTGTAGAAGAGGAGGAGAAGCCGGACAGAGCGAAAACGTTGTCGAGAAAGTAGAGGGGTCCTTTCTCAGTCCCAGAAGCAATCGTCCGTTGGGAGCTCGGATCCTCAAAAGAACAAGATGTAGGAGTGAATGTGACAAAACACCGTAGTTGCTTGCATAGAGAAGTAACAGATAACAAATTGCAAGGAAACTTGGGTACGTAGAGAGTGTCCGCCAAGAGAAGAGACGGATTGACTTGAACCACTCCTGTCTCATTGACTAGTGAGGGAAAGCCATCCGTAATAAAGACCAGGGGCAACTGATCATGTGTTTTTAGGAGAGAAAAATACTGAGGATTGTCAGTCATATGATTTGTAGCACAAGAGTCGATCAGACATTTACCTTGAGTAACGACATGGGCACTACCTGAACACGTGAACACCGAGGCGGACTGCTTCTAATAGGAGGTGGAAGCGTCCTCTGAGGGGCGAAGATGTGGATGTTTATTCTAGCAGCGATCAACCGTATGACCAGTATGGCCATAATGATAGCAGATAAAGTGGGAAGGACCATGCCTGTCGGATTGTTGGCTGCGGCTACTAGAGCCATTCCATTGATTCTGGTTAGCATAGTTGTCTTGTTGAGGTGGGGAGGATAACAATGGATGTTGTAGCCGAGAGGTAATCGCGGCGATGCGGGTATTAGTGGCATCTAAGGTATGAGAATCCGCCTCGCCAAGGTTCTGTTGACGAATCATGTCATAAAACTTATGAAGTCGAAGAAGATAGCACACAACCACAAGCTCCTAGAAGTGCTTGCGTTTCTCAGCCAGATCCGCATAGAAGGGTCAATTCTTGAGAATCTCGGCTCCGATATCTTGAACCAGTTGGTAAGCAACGATAGCAGACATGGAGGGACGAGCAAAGAGTTCCGCATACAGACTATAGATGCGAGACGTCTTAGCCCCCTTTGAGTAGAGAGAGGCAAGATGAAGCCAAGCAGCCTTGACTGTTTCATCATGATGGTTGATCAGGAGGCACTCATCAGAAAGGCTGTTAGAGAGCCAAGTGCGAACAAGAGTGTCACTAGCATTCCAATCATGAAAGAGAGTGGATTCTGGAGGAGGAGGGTCATCGGTGAGATGATGTCATTTGCGTTGTGAGAAGAGAAGGAAGGTTAAGGAGACACTCCGTAAGACCTCATTTTTTTTCTTTTTAAAACCCCGGGGTCTTAGGCCCAGAACCGCCGCTTTATGGTGACACCTTCACACTCAAGAAGGTCACCACTACAAAATGTTGATTTTGCTGGCCGATTCGATCGCAAGACAGTAGCAATATAATAAAGGCAAGTCCACAAGAATCACATATATAGTAAATATTCTCCACGAAGGGAGTGTCCACAGATATAATAAAGTACAGAAGTTGGGGCTTATGCCCGGTAAATAAAAATCCTCACTACATATTTCTCAGCCGCAAAAGCAAAACTAAAATAACTACTAGCGATCAGGACTCACAATCCCAACTGTCTGAACTCCGGTACTAGACTGCCCAATCTCAAAGCGTGCCGACCTCCGGGGCTGCTCCTCCATGCTGGGCTCCACGGTCCCCTAAAATGATGTGGTTCGAAAACCGTTAGTCTAAAATACTAAGTCCTATCATCCCTCGCCCCTTCCCCATAACTCCTAGGCACCGAGAGGGGAGGAAGAAAGGAGAGGACATGATAGTGGAGAATATCAAATGCAGGTGACGGCGAAACTAGACTGGAAGTTGTATGAGCATGTAGAAATATAGCGATAATAAAGGTAAGAAAAGCTACTCAAGAAATAAGTAACCTTAGCTTATATGAAAGCACATTATCCAAGGGATCTTTTGCAAGGCTCCTATCGTATAAAAAGTCTCATACCAATTTATACAATAGGGTTTCAGTTTTCTAGCAAGCATACATATATATTTACTAAATAAAAACCATAACTTATAAGCATGCTCGCGCGGACTTATAAACCAAGGGGACGTTTTGCATAGCCTATTATATAAAGCATCTCATACCACTTTAAACAATATGTGTAAGGGTTATATGCAACTGTTATGCTATGACATGTAATTATACCATGATGTGAACATGCAAGTGCAACACACCCACTCGACTCTGTGTACATAGACCATTAGTTCCCCCTTTCTGGAGCTGAACCTCCCAGGATACCTCCGTAATGGCAAACAGAAGCGGTGGATTGGGCCTCGCCCACCTCTAAACCAGTAATTGCACTACCAGTCATACCTATCATGCGCCTCAACGCTGGTGCACTAAGCGGAGCGCCTGCGTACTCTTGTCGGCTGTCGCACCGGACGTTTATGGCGAAGTGCTAAACCACACTTGCCGAGTCAACGTATTGGCGTCGGTGCATCGACGCTCCAATACAGAAGACCCACCACCTTATATCTTATGCATATGCAATATTAATGTATCATCCACCGAGCCAAAGCTCCCCGGACTATCCCGTCCCTCACAACCAATAACCGAGCAAAAGCACCCCGGACTATCCTGTCCGTCACAACCAACAACCAAGCCAAAGCTCCTCGGACCATCCCGTCCGTTACAACCAATAACCGAGCCAAATCTCCCAGGACTATACTGTCTGTCACAACCAACAACCCAGCCAAAGCTTGTCGGGAAACCCTGCCCATCACCAAAATACCTCAGGCCTACAGCCCGTGTGAACCAACCAAACATCTAGAGACATCGAGGTGAGTGAAAGTGAATCCCTAATTATGCTAGTTACTCTTACAATTCAGTTTTACCTACAGTTTAGGTTAGCCCGGGACTGCCCCAGGCATACCCTGTGAAGGATTATCAAAGGGCACTAGGAACTAAAATGGGCTGAAGCACAAAGCTCCCTTTTGCAAGGAATTTATTGTTATTAAGTGTTACCCATTACCCGTTCCCTTCTCATATTACCTTGGATCTAACCTAGTGTATTAAGTCCCTTCCTCTCTGAAAGAGAAGGGATAGATACTACTCTAGAGGGGGGTGAATAGAGTAATCAAAAATTGCACTAGCAGAGTTGACTTTCTACTCAACTCCCTTGGAGTTAAATGCGGAATGAAAGTTATAGATATTTGAGATTAAACCTTAGAGCCTAACACAAGTGTTGTGCACAAAAAGGCAGCCAACTGTAATTACAGTTAAGGCTTGGAAACCTAAACAGCAACTAGCAAACCTAGTTAAGATCTAATCACAGCCACAATACAAGTAATTAAATAAAGCAATCCAGACGACACAAGGAATTTATAGTGGTTCCCCAAACAACTTGGGTACGTCCACTCTTCTACCAACAAGGTAGGAATCCACTCAGGTTTTTGATCAGGTGCCCTGCCACCAACAAGATCTGCTTCAGGTAGATCAAGAAACCCTTTAGACTTTTGATCAGGTGTCTAAAAACCAACACAGGTTTTTGATCAGGTGCCCTGCCACCAAGGGATACTTTTGAAGGGAGTAATAACCCTGTACAGGAGGGGGAAAGGAGGTTAAGGTGTCTTCTCTATTTTACAATAGATTAGAGAAGCACAATAACTTGCACTAAGCTGGAAAGCTCTAAAAGAATCAAGGCTCCCCTGGCTCAAAGAACGTCCAGGTGAAGTCTTGCTTCAGTGCAGAAACACTTCAGTAAATACTGAAGGAAAAACTACAAGAAGATATAAAATAAGAAATGAAAATCTTCTAGCAGCTATCTTCTTCTTCTTCTTCTTCAAAAGATCTCTGAGTCAGAACTTCCTGGAACAAGGAGAACTCAGGTTGAAGAAGAGCAGAAGAGCTAACACTTCACAGTTGAGTGAAGATTGCTGAGAGCAGTAAACTTGATCTTGCTGTAAGCTTGCTGAATGAATTTTTATCTAAGAACTAGTTGATTTCTTTCTTCAAAGAAGTCTTTATATATCAGTAGCAGCAACGGCTCTAATTGAGTTTGAATCTTGTCTTTTACTGAACTCTGCAAGCTGGGCTGTAAAAAGCATAAAGCAAAACAAAATACTGCAGGAAGATATCCTATAAAAGGATAAAGCTTTCTAAGAAGCTGCAAATACTTCTGATGAAATAATATAAGAGAAAGTCACATCAGAAAAGACTCTTTACAGCCAAGGAAGACTTTTTGAGTCTAACGGCTATAAAGGACAGCCTGTCAGAAATCATATCTCAGCTATAAGACAAACAACTTTGTCAGAAAAGATTAGCTCATGCATAAAGAATAGAATAGATATTGCATGGAAGAGTTATCACAATTTACTCAGATAATCTTTTATAAAAAGTGCCAAAATAATTATGAAATTAGTCACATCACAGAAGACGACAAAACTATTTAAAACAAACAGCAAAACGTCGAACGACCCTCGGAGATCGTCGACCGACGCACGGAGATCGTCGACCTATCGGATAGATAGTCGAACGATCCAGATAGTCAAACTATCAAAGAAGATAGTCGAACTACCTCGGCAGATAGTCGACCTATCAGAACAGATAGTCGAGCTATCAGATAGTCGATCTATCCGGACAGATAGTCGAACTACCAAACGAAACAAATAGTCGACCTATCAAGCAGATAGTCGACCTATCACAGAAAACAGACAGTCGACCTATCAACAGATAGTCGAACTATCAAAACAAAACAGATAGTCGACCTATCAACAGATAGTCGAACTATCAGATAGTTGAACTATCCAAGCAGATAGTCGAACTATCAAAGCAACACAGATAGTCGACCTATCAACAGATAGTCGAACTATCAAAACAAAACAGATAGTCGACCTATCAACAGATAGTCGAACTATCAGATAGTTGAACTATCCAAGCAGATAGTCGAACCATCAAAGCAACACAGATAGTCGACCTATCAACAGATAGTCGAGCTATTAGATAGTTGAACTATCAGGACAGATAGTCGAACTATCAAAGCAAACAGATAGTCGAGCTATCAGATAGTTGAACTATCAGGACAGATAGTCGAACTACCAAAGCAAACAGATAGTCGACCTATCAACAGATAGTCGAGCTATCAGATAGTTGAACTATCAGGACAGATAGTCGAACTATCAAAGCAAACAGATAGTCGACCTATAACCAGATAGTCAAGCTATCAACGCAGACAGAACGTCGACCAACTGATAGACGATCGTCGATCAGCCGATAGACGATAGTCGAACGAAAAACTACTTAACCAAATATTCATCTGGAAAAGTAATTCTACACAACTAGAGAATCTAAACTATCAACTAACCTTTGACCATAGATAAATATTGGGTCAAGAGACAGAAAGAGAGGACAGAACTCAAATCAAAACCTAGGGTTCCAACACTCTCCCCCTATTTGAGTTAAGTCTCTCAACAAATAAAGCATACAAAACTAATTACTGAAAGTAAAATAAAATGCATAAAGGGAAATAACTAACCAGATATCATCAATCAATCAGATAAGAAATTAACTGTCAATCAATGAATAATTAAGGTGCTTCAGAGTTAGATTCAGGATTAGAAGAGCTAGAAACAAAAGTAATTTTTCTTGTAGGATCTAGAGCTTCTTTTTTCGATAGTTTCAAGTCTTGTTCTCCAATAATTTTCAGTTCTTTTATCCTTGGGACCACTGCCTCAGGATGCTTTTCCATATATTTTGAAGGATCAAACATCTCAGGTCTGACCTGGAATTTTTCGAGCTCCTTCTTTCTGAATTTAGACATTGTGGTTAATCCTGCAGTGTCCTTTCCTTCTGCTTTTGCTTTCCTTATTTGCGCTGCTCCAACCAGTTCAAGAAAATGAGCCATCCTAAAGTTAGGATCAAGCTCTGGGCTTTCATAAACAATCTCAGAAGAAGTGTCAACTGGTTCTTTATCCTGATTAACTAGATAACAAGAGAGAGCAGACTAAGCAAAGTTCTTGCTAGAATTTTTAGTTTAAGAAATAAATTGCTTACCTTTTAGAACATCTTTCTCAGTATGAACTGGCTTTGGAGATGAAACTTTTTTCTTTGGAGAAGGAGGAGGGGAAAAGGTTGGCCTTTGATATACTACCTCCTTAACTTGTTCTTTAACAGTATCAGGTCTTTGATAGCCAGTTTGGCTTTTACCTTGGAATCCTTGCGAACTTCTCCTTTGAGCAGATTGAGATGGATTTGATCTTTCAGATTGAGAAGCAGATTTAGAAGATAAATTTCCTGAGGCTCCTGCACCGGGAGGTGGAGGAGGAGGACCTCTAGGATTCCATCTGGGAACAGGAGAGTCATACCTCTTAGACTTTTTCCTTTGCTTTTGCTGGTTCTTAGAAAACAACATCCAATGCTGGAAGTCTTTTGACTTTGGATCAATTCCTTTCAGTATATAATATGGTGTATCATTGTCTGGATTAACAGGAGGAGGGGCAACAACTTTTCTTTTCTTCTTAGCAATTCTTTTTCTTTTAGTCTCAGCAGACTCATCAGAATCGATCTCATCTTCAGAATTAGAAGAAATAGACATATCATATGGGTCAATAGCCTCTTTTATAGCTCTTTCTTTTTTCCTTTCGAGCAGCTCTTTCTCGTTCTTCTTCTATGGCATCCTGTGCCAATAGAGCATCTAAATCCAAGCCTGGGGAATCATCCCATACAGTAGATTTTTCAATCTGGGCATCTGCAGCTGATTCTTGAATCTCAGAAACTGTCAAAGTGACCAGTTCTGCTTGCACTTCAGGCTGAGCAACTTCAGAAATTTGAGCCTCTGGTTCTGGTTGAACTTCTAGAGCAGGTGGAATAACAGACTCTTGAACTTCTAGAATTTCTTCCAATTTATCTGTAGTTTTATGAATAAAATTGTTCTAAATGACATCTAATCATGCCTTCCAGATATTCCCAAACTAGCATATCAGTTAACAAGTCTAAAAAATAAGTAAAGGGAATACCTTCAGAATCGACCACAGCATGTCCTAACTCCCACAATTCATCTAGAAAGGATGTGATGATTCCTTCTAGGTATAGGGCAACCAAGGGAGTAGAACTCTCTTCTAAACAGGCTTTAACAATGAATTCAGATTTCAAAAGTGCATCAGAAATCTCTTTTTCAGATAGAGGAGGAGGTGGAGGAGCTGAATCTTCTGTTGCTTTCTCTATTACTGCAAGATGAACTGCTGGAGGAGAGGCCAAGGGCTGCTCAGAGACGTCTTCATCAAGCATCTCCCCCTGCCTGATTTCAGTAGAGACTGAAACCAGGACCCTAGAAGAAGAGGGCTCAGCAGACTTGGAGAGTTTCAGAATAGCAGCAGTTAGAGAGGAAATAGAGGAATCAAGGGGAGCAATTGCCTCATCAATCATAGTTCTGATTGAGGTGGTAATTAACTCCACAATGCTAGAAATAAAATCTGGAGTTATTTCAAAAGAAGATGATGAAGATGATGGAGGAATTTCAGAGGGTGGAAGAGCAGCAGTGATGGTATATGCAAGATGAGCTGGAGAATGAGCTGGAGATGCAACTGGAGATGGAGCTGGAGAATGATGTGGAGATACATGGGTGGATGTAGGGTGATCAAGATGATCTGAAGAGGGAATTGGTGACTGAGGAGGGGAGGGAATCTCAGACACCAACAAATCAAAACTGGGTTGAGATATCCCAGCAAGATGAGGAGGTAGAGAAGATGCAGGAGGAGAAGCAGAATGTCGTACTTCAATTGAAGTTGAAGGAACTTCAACTGAAGTAGACGGCAGAACTGATGAAGAAGATGGAAGAGATAAATTTGTTGAGCCAGCTGCTAGAAGGGGGGAGTGACTGCGATAGTCCTAGTTCTCTCAGAAGTAACTGGAGCAACCCCTGCGGGAGCGGGCTTCAGGAAGGTCCTTTTCCATTTGGCGAATAGCAATGGATCCATCTTCTTGCTTGCGTTGATGGAGGAGGCGGCTGACACAAGCAGGTGAGGGTATTTCTCCTTCAGAAAAATTCCAACTACCCTTCCTAGGGTAACTTCTTTCTTTCCATTCTTTTTCCTTATCAAATCAAACATAATGCCAGCCCAATTGATCTGCTTCTTATTAACAATTGCACACATTAGTACAAATTGTTGCCTTGTAATATTATCGTGGGCTGAGTGCTTTCCCAGTAGCACTTTTCCCACAATTTCCGCAAGAAACTTGATCTTAAATGGGAAATTCACTTTGAGCAGCTTGGAGGGAATGCCTTCGGCATGTCCCAGCTCAGTTAACATTCTTCCGAACTCAGGAGCATCTTTCTCATACGCTTCTTCACCATTAATTAATCCAAAAATTTCAGTCAGAATAGCATGAGTCAATATTACCTCTTCTCCGCTAATTGTTCCAGTCATCGAATCATCAGTAGAAGATGAAGTGAAGGCCCACTCTTTGATCTCTTGAATGTTTATCTTTATTCTGTAAGACATGAGTTTCTCTAATCCTTGATCTCTGCACAGATTCAGAATCTCCACTATCCCTGGTTCACAGCAGCTGAAGGCGTCGAAATCTACGCTGAAACCGGCATCAAACTTTATTACTACAAGAAGCACTGGAGCAATCGCCATCGAGAAAGCTGGAGAAGACGAGAGAGAGACGGCGAGGACGGAGCGCAAGACAAAGAGCAAGCGGGAAGACGGAATGCGAAAAGACGCTCTCCGTCGACGATAAGAGCAACTATCTTTTAACCTAGGTCGACTATCGGCTTTATATTAAAACAGCGATCGTCGATCTATTTAAAAGATACTGGAGACTATAGTCGAACGGTCGTTCGACGATCGGTCCTGAAGCAGAGTAGTCGATCAATCATTCGACTATTTCTGTCTTCACAAACAGCAAGCTGTCGTCAACCATAGATCGACGAAAAGCTCGACCTGTTCGACTATCTTCGAATGTCGGTCGACGATCTTCAAGCAGATAAGCTATCTTCAACCATAGGTCGACGATAGGCTTGATCCGCTCGACTATCGTCGAACGTCGTTCGACTATCTTCGAACATATTTCAACAAGGCAGACGTCACACTTAGTCTCTTCCATTAATCATGCCTAGTTGAACTAAAAAGAACAGATGCTTCTGTTCATCTAAGGGCTTGGTGAAAATATCACCTCTCTGAAGGTCTGTGGATATGAACTCAAGGCTAATCTTGTTCTTTTCCACACAATCTCTCAGGAAATGGTGTCTAATCTCAATGTGCTTCGTTCTAGAGTGGTGCACTGGATTTTGTGCAATGGAGATAACACTTGTACTGTCACACATGATTTTAGTGTTCTTGTGTGAGTACCCATAATCCAAAAGTTGATTTTGTATCCACAGGATATGTGAACAACAACTAGCAGCTGCTATATATTCAGCTTCTGCAGTTGAAGTTGAGATAGAGGCCTGCTTCTTACAGAACCAAGAGACCAATCTCTCTCCCAGGAACTGACAAGTTCCTGAGGTACTTTTCCTGTCAACTCGACAACCAGCATAATCAGAATCAGAATATCCAATTAATTCAAATTCTAACTCAACTGAGTACCAAAGTCCTAGATTTGGACATCCCTTCAGGTATCTCAAGATTCTCTTGAGAAGAATCAGATGAGATTCCTTGGGGTTGACCTGGAATCTAGCACAAAGGCACGTAGCAAACATTATGTCTGGCCTACTTGCAGTTAAATACAATAGGGATCCAACAATGGCCCTATAATTCTTTTGATCAACAGGCTTTCCCTGATCATCAGAATCAATAACTACATTAGTAGCTATAGGTGTATGCATTGCTGAAGCATCTGCCATCCCAAACTTCTTTACCAATTTCTTGGCATATTTGGATTGGGAGATGAAGATGCCATCAGCATCTTGCTTTACTTGGAGACCAAGAAAGTAAGACAGTTCACCCATACTACTCATCTCAAACTTGGAATGTATCAAGTTAGAAAACTTTTTGCACAGTTTGGGATCAGTGGAACCAAAAATAATGTCATCCACATACACTTGAACTAACAGGATTGTGTCCTTGTGGTGCTTGACGAAGAGGGTTCTATCAACTACTCCCCTAACAAAGTTGTGCTCTAACAGGAAACTAGCTAGAGTCTCATACCAGGCTCTGGGAGCTTGCTTTAGTCCATAAAGAGCTTTTTGCAACTTGAATACATGTGAGGGCTGAGTTGAAGAAACAAAACCAGGTGGCTGTTCAACAAATACCTCTTCCTTTAGCTCACCATTAAGAAAAGCACTTTTGATATCCATCTGAAAAACCTTAAACTTCATATAGGCTGCATAGGCTAAGAAGATCCTTATTGCCTCTAGCCTTGCAACAGGAGCAAAGGTTTGGTCATAATCTATACCTTCCTCCTGTTTGTAGCCCTGAGCTACAAGCCTAGCTTTATTCCTTATAATGATACCATTTGCATCCAACTTGTTTCTATACACCCACTTGGTGCCTATGATCAGTTGACCTTTAGGTCTTGGAACCAAAGTCCATACTTTACATCTTTCAAACTGATTGAGTTCCTCTTACATAGCAATGATCCAGTGGGGATCTAGCTCAGCATCTTTAATGGTGAGGGGCTCAATCTGTGAGAGGAAACAAGCATGAATCACATCCTGTCTTAACTGATGTCTTGTTTGAACACCAGCTGATATGTCTCCTATCATTTGATATGTAGGGTGATCTCTAAGTGTGACAATATCAGCAGGTGGGATGTGATCTTCAGCAATAGTTGGGATTAATTCCTCAGGAGGAATTTGATCTACTATTGGTGGAACAATAACAACTTCTGCAATGTCTTCATCACTGTCTGATTCAGTGATATGAAGAGTTGAAAGATGGAGGATTTCTTGAGTGACATTTTTGGAAGATTCTTGTACCTGTAATGAACTTGAGGAAGGGGAAGTTTCCTTCCCCTTGTAAAACATTTGGGATTCATCAAAGGATACATGAACAGACTCTTCAATTTTAGAAGATGATTTATTAAAAACCCTATAAGCTTTGCTTACTTGGGAATATCCAAGAAAAATTCCCATTGAAGCCTTTGCTTCAAATTTTCTTAGGTATTCTTTATTATTATTATGAATATAAACAACACAGCCAAAAACTCTAAAATAATTTATTTTAGGTTTCTTTCCTTTAAGTAACTCATAAGGAGTTTTACACTTAAGCTTGTGTATCAGACTTCTATTCAAGACATAGTTGGCTGTGCTAACAGCTTCTGCCCAATAGGAAAAAGACATATTAGCATCTGCCAACAATGTGCCAGCAGCTTCAATTAGTGTTCTGTTCTTCCTTTCAACTACCCCATTTTGTTGGGGAGTTCTAGGAGCTGAGAAGCTATGTTTGATACCTTCTCTCTCACAGAATTCTTGCATGAGAAGAGAGTCAAACTCAGTACCATGATCACTTCTGATCAAGGCCACATGAGTAGAGTACTCAGTCTGCACACATAATAGAAAGTCTGTAAGGGCTTTGAAGTTATCAGCCTTAGTTCTCAAAAAGAACACCCAAGTGAACCTAGAGAAGCCATCTACAATGACTAGGGTGTAATACTTCCCTCCTAAACTCTGTACATTTATTGGGCCAAATAGGTCCAAATGTAATAAATACAGGATTCTAGGAGAAACACTTTTATTTACTGATTTAAAAGAGTTCTTGGTTTGCTTGCCTAGTTGACAAGCCTTGCATAGGCTCTCCTTCTTGTAGGGGCAAGAAGGTAAACCTCTAACAAGGTTGTGTTTAGATAACCTAGATATATTCTTGAGGTTAACATGGCTAAGCCTTTTATGCCACAAGGTATTATTATTAGTTACTTCATTAAACAGGCAGATTTCAGAATCATTTGAATTAAAATCTACTAAATAAATGTTACCTTGTCTAATGCCTACCAATACAACATTATTATTTAATGTAATATTACAAAGAGAGTTAGAGAATGATACCTAGTATCCAGCATCACATAACTGACTTACTGAAATTAAATTATGCTTCAGTCCAGTCACATAAGCAACTCTCTTGAATGTTACAGCTCCAATTGTCATCCTGTCATAGCCTTCAGTTTGACCACAGCTTGAATCTCCAAAGATTACCTTTGGGCCAAGCTTTGCCTTGAACTTTGACAGATGTTCTTTATTTCCTGTCATGTGCTTGGAGCAACCACTATCCAAATACCACTTATTTTGAGTGATAGGATAGGTCTTCACCTGTAAATAAATCAATTTAAACATTGTGGACCCAGGTAACCTTGGGTCCCTTATTTTTCACATAAGAAAAACTGGAAATAAATGAATAAGCAGGCTGAGGGTGATAACCTAATGGGTAAGATCTCCTAGGTGGGATTCTCCATGCAGATGATGGGTCAATGAACCTAGGGTTTCTATTCATATTCGGGTTTCTAAAGTTCTGGGTGTAATTTTGAAATTCATATTGGAAACGTCGACCAGCGTTCGACGATGGCTGCTCAGATCGTCGATCTCCGTTCGACCACTGAGCTTGAGATTGTCGATCGACGTTCGACGATAGATGCTCAGATCGTCAAGCTTCGTTCGACCACTGAGCATGCGATCGTCGAGCAGTGTTCGACGTTTTTTGTAATTCCTTGAATTTCTGTTTTCTTTTCTCTCTTTTGGCTTTATTTAAAGCTCTATTTACTTGATTGACTTGCTCAGTGTTCTTTATTCCACTAGATGAAATAAAATTCACTGGAGTTGAAAGTTGATTTTTAAGAATGATTGGGGGCTCACTAGAAGATGCTCCTAAGCCTAATTTGTTATTGCCTGACCTAGTGTTAGACATGCTGGTTATTTCAAGCAACTTAAGGCTTCTACCATTTAGAGACTCTTCTAACCTTTTGGATTTAGCTAACTCATTCTTAAGAAATTTAATTTCTTCACTAGAATTAGTGAGATCTTCCTTTAACTTAATGTTTTCAATTGATATGATTTCTGATTCAGCTAGCCTATGTCTAAGTTCTTTTATTTCTTTTTCAGAACTAATTAAATCTAAACATAAAGATTTAAACTCAGATTTAAATTCAGCAGATGTAAAGTCATAAGAAGATAATACCTCATCTTATGTTGGCATTTCTTCATCTGAATCTGAAATCTCTGCAGCTGAGTGATTGCTGCAGGCATCAATTTCCATCAGGCAAACTTCCTTTGCCTTCTTTTCTTCTTCATCCTCACTGGAGCTTGAGGAAGAGGATTCCTCATCAGAATCGCTCCAGGTTTCAGCAACAAAGCCTCTCTCCTTCTTTTTATTCTTGTAGGAGGATGGCTTGGAGTGCTTCCTGTGCTGATCCTTGTCTTTTCTTTTATCTTTGTTCTTTTCCTCTGGACAATCTGGAAGAATATGTCCAGGCTTCCTGCAACCATAACAAATTATTTCTTTAGAAGGGGTACGATCATACCTTCGCTTTTCTTCATACTTTGAAGACTTCTTTCTGAATTCCTTCCTTCCCATCTTGAGAAACTTTTTGGCAAATAATGCCATCAGTTCCTCATTGGACTGGATGCCTTCAGAAGTGTCAGCAGCTTTAAGAGCAAGGGTTTGCTCTTTTCTTGTAGGAGTTGGGGTCTTTGCTTCAGCTTCAGCTTCCCTGGACTTCAGCACTTGCTCAAAAGACTTGAACTTGCCGAGAAGGGCTTCTGTTGAGATTTCATTTGTGCTTCTGGCTTCCTTGATAGGCCAGATCCTCAGATCCCATGTGCTAGGGAAGCACATAAGAATCTTATCATTGACCTCTGTCAATGAAATATCCTTGTCAAGGGTCCTCAGCTCATTGATGATTGAGCTGAGCCTTGTGTACATAGCTTCAACTGATTCAGCATCAGTTTTCTTGAAATTCTCATACTGTGAGATAAGGTTGGACCTCCTGTCCTTCCTTTTATCAGCTGAACCAACTACAATCTGGTTCAGTGTATCCCACATAGCTTTTGCTGAGGAGCAGTCAGCAACCTTCTGGAATACTTCATCAGACATTGTCTGAGCCAGAATGTTCATTGCCTTGACATCTGCTATCTTTGCCTTTTTGTACTCATCATTGTAGTCTAGAGGAGGCACTGCACTCATATCAGATGATGATGAGGCAGTAGCAGCAGCAGATGCTCTTGGTGGTCCTGTCAAAATAGAAGCAAAAATACTTTCATCAATAGAGTTCATATATAATTTGATCCTTGCCTTCCAGATGCCAAACTTAGCTAAGTTGCATGCTGGAGGTCTGATGCTAGAATAATCCTTGGACTAGGCCATGATAGTGAAAATGAATATCTATAAACTTTGGTATCTATCAGGATCTTGTGACTTAGGTGTTAGCCTATTCAGTCAGTAAACCTCCCTCTGATACCAATTGAAAGAGAAGGGATAGATACTACTCTAGAGGGTGGGTGAATAGAGTAATCAAAAATTGCACTAGCAAAGTTGACTTTCTACTCAACTCCTTTGGAGTTAAATGCGGAATGAAAGTTATAGATATTTGAGATTAAACCTTAGAGCCTAACACAAGTGTTGTGCACAAAAAGGCAGCCAACTGTAATTACAGTTAAGGCTTGGAAACCTAAACAGCAACTAGCAAACCTAGTTAAGATCTAATCACAACCACAATGCAAGTAATTAAATAAAGCAATCCAGATGACATAAGGAATTTATAGTGGTTCCCCAAACAACTTGGGTACGTCCACTCTTCTACCAATAAGATAGAAATCCACTCAGGTTTTTGATCAGGTGCCCTGCCACCAACAAGATCTGCTTCAGGTAGATCAAGAAACCCTTTAGACTTTTGATCAGGTGTCTAAAAACCAACACAGGTTTTTGATCAGGTGCCCTGCCACCAAGGGATACTTTTGAAGGGAGTATTAACCCTGTACAGGAGGGGGAAAGGAGGTTAAGGTGTCTTCTCTATTTTATAATAGATTAGAGAAGCACAATAACTTGCACAGAGCTGGAAAGCTCTAAAAGAATCAAGGCTCCCCCTGGCTCAAAGAACGTCCAGGTGAAGTCTTGCTTTAGTGCAGAAACACTTCAGTAAATACTGAAGGAAAAACTACAAGAAGATATAAAATAAGAAATGAAAATCTTCTAGCAGCTATCTTCTTCTTCTTCTTCAAAAGATCTCTGAGTCAGAACTTCCTGGAACCATGAGAACTCAGGTTGAAGAAGAGCAGAAGAGCTAACACTTCTCAGTTGAGTGAAGATTGCTGAGAGCAGTAAACTTGATCTTGCTGTAAGCTTGTTGAATGAATTTTTATCTGAGAACTAGTTGATTTCTTTCTTCAAAGAAGTCTTTATATATCAGCAGCAGCAACGGCTCTAATTGAGTTTGAATCTTGTCTTTTACTGAACTCTGCAAGCTGGGCTGCAAAAAGCATAAAGCAAAACAAAATACTGCAGGCAGATATCCTATAAAAGGATAAAGCTTTCTATGAAGCTGCAAATACTTCTGATGAAATAATATAAGAGAAAGTCACATCAGAAAAGGCTCTTTACAGCCAAGGAAGACTTTTTGAGTCTAACGGCTATAAAGGACAGCCTGGCAGAAATCATATCTCAGCTATAAGACAAACAACTTTGTCAGAAAAGATTAGCTCATGCATAAAGAATAGAATAGATATTGCATGGAAGAGTTATCACAATTTACTCAGATAATCTTTTATAAAAAGTGCCAAAATAATTATGAAATTAGTCACATCACAGAAGACGACAAAACTATTTAAAACAAACAGCAAAACGTCGAACGACCCTCGAAGATCGACGACCGACGCACGGAGATCGTCGACCTATCGGACAGATAGTCGAACGATCCAGATAGTCGAACTATCAAAGAAGATAGTCGAACTACCTCGGCAGATAGTCGACCTATCAGAACAGATTGTCGAGCTATCAGATAGTCGATCTATCCGGACAGATAGTCGAACTACCAAACGAAACAGATAGTCGACCTATCAAGCAGATAGTCGACCTATCACAGAAAACAGACAGTCGACCTATCAACAGATAGTCGAACTATCAAAACAAAACAGATAGTCGACCTATCAATAGATAGTCGAACTATCAGATAGTTGAACTATCCAAGCAGATAGTCGAACTATCAAAGCAACACAGATAGTCGACCTATCAACAGATAGTCGAACTATCAAAACAAAACAGATAGTCGACCTATCAACAAATAGTCGAACTATCAGATAGTTAAACTATCCAAGCAGATAGTCGAACCATCAAAGCAACACAGATAGTCGACCTATCAACATATAGTCGAGCTATCAGATAGTTGAACTATCAGGACAGATAGTCGAACAATCAAAGCAAACAGATAGTCGACCTATCAACAGATAGTCGAGCTATCAGATAGTTGAACTATCAGGACAGATAGTCGAACTACCAAAGCAAACAGATAGTCGACCTATCAACAGATAGTCGAGCTATCAGATAGTTGAACTATCAGGACAGATAGTCGAACTATCAAAGCAAACAGATAGTCGACCTATAACCAGATAGTCGAGCTATCAACGCAGACAGAACGTCGACCAATTGATAGACGATCGTCGATCAGCCGATAGACGATAGTCGAGCGACGTTCGACTATAGTCGAACGAAAAACTACTTAACCAAATATTCATCTGGAAAAGCAATTCTACACATCTAGAGAATCTAAACTATCAACTAACCTTTGACCATAGATAAATCTTGGGTCAAGAGACAGAAAAAGAGGACAGAACTCAAATCAAAACCTAGGGTTCCAACACTCTCCTCGGGAAATACGATCCTTCGTCGACCCCAAGCACCTCTTAACATTAGTAAACCTATCTCTCCTCATCTTGACTACTAAAGATACATTCATTCACATTTCCAAATCAGTATTCTAATGTCCAAAATTCTCTAAGTTCGTTATGCACCTTATTATGATTTCTGCAGTTTTTACTAAATGCAGACATCCTAAGTGTTAGGGAACACGACGCAACCAACTCTCACAAAAGCCCGAAGTATTAGGAAGGGTTCTACCGCTCCTTTATAGAGATGTACAGCAGGATCCACGGGGCAGCCAGTTAGGCCCAGGGGACACACCCTTCTATTCGACTAGTGTGGGCAATAGTGCCTCACGCCGTACCTCCCATACCGGGGGCATTACTGGACCCCAACAATCCCCCCCCCCAGAAATGACCTCGTGGTTTCGAACCCATGACCTGCCCTGATACCACTATAAGGGAACATGGCGCAACCAACTCTCCCAAAAGCCCGGACTGTTAGGAAGGGAACTACCGCTCCTTTATAAAGCCGTACAGCAGGATCCATGGGGCGTCTAGTTATGCCCAGGGGACACACCCTTCTATTCGACTAGTGTGGGCCATAGTGCCTCAAGCCATACCTCCCACACCGGGGGCGTTGCTGGACCCCAACACTAAGTTATATGATTTATACAATGAGAGATACTCAAAATTATCATCCAATATCCCTATAATAATTATTGGGGGTCTAACATGCCATGATTAGCCTAAATCCAGGATTTCAAAATTTTCCTAATTTATTTGATAATTTATTTAATTTTCCTAAGTAATCTAAGAACCAAGTTTGAACATGAAGTACCCCTTTCAGACATGCAAATGCTCTACAAAATTTATGATAATTACATGATGACTATTAAATATAAAAATCAGAGTCTCCTAATTTTCTAGCAAGTTTTAGGCCTCTTAATCTAATTTTAAATACAACCTACATTAATTATTTTAAAGAGACAAGTACTGTCAATATACTTCTAAAAATTCTGAGAAAATTCAAGGATGATCAAAGAGAAATATAAACACTCCAAGTCAAGTTTCATAATTTATCAGTGAATAATAAACTCTAAACTTGATTTTCTCATAGTAATCTAAGTTAACAGGTTAATGAACTAAGTATAGTAATCATTCATCTAAAATTTTTAATAAAATCCCCATATGAGCATATTGACCTAGGAACACTACTGATTAAGTTTCACAATTTTACAATAAGTGTGGATTTCTAAATTTATTATTGAACATAAAATTATTCTCAAAAGCTTGTGAACAAAGTACTGAAAATATATCTCTGAAAATTATAATAAAATTCATGTAAGAGTATATTGATATATAATACCCTGTGCCCAATTCTCATAACTTACTACTCAATAGGGTGATCATAATAATTGAAAGATTATCAAGGGAAATTTTCATGTATTCTAAAGATGGTGCTAAATGTATTAATCCAAAATTACCAATAAAATCACCAAAGGGCCTTATTGACCCTATGACGATACTACCCAAGGTTCATGGCTTTTCATTAAGTTTTGGTGGCTTATCTTGCATGTACAAGTATTGTGCCCTAAACTATGGTTAGGGTTTTGTGGGGTCTATCCATCTCCAAATCTTCTAAGATTTTTACCAAAGGACCTTAGCTACCCTAGAGTCCTCTCCACCAAATTTCAAATCATTTCAAGGTCATTTGACCACATGCCCTTCTCAAACCACCAAAGCCCAAACATAGTTTTGAATTTGGTTCGTAAGACAATTCAATCCCAAACCATCCCATATCCCATATGAAGGTGTTATATATCATGCCAAACTAGTGGCCAAAATCCCAACCTCTGTTGAGGTGATTTTACCACTCAAAACTCAAGTGCACTTTTGACCTAAATACCCTTATTATGGCAAGGCTAGGGTTTGCAAAAATTCAATCCAAATCATCTCCAAATGAGATGACATTTTATCCAGAGCCTTATCATGACCCTAAAGACCACTCACCAAAATTTGAAAGGGTTTGAAGGTCATTTGGTCCCTTAATTAATTTAATCATGGTTTATTAAATGATTACAAACACTATAGGAAGATTATCCCCCAAAATTTTCATTTTTGGGAAGGACCTAGATATAGACTAGGGTGACTCCCTGTCTAAATTTCAAGTCATTTGGACAAGAGATGAAGTGGGGGGCACACATTTTAATCTCTTCCTAGCCCTAGGTATATACCCCACCAAAATGGGTGCCTTGGTCAAACCATTTGACCAAATTGCCCCAAATTAATTTTAAAATAAAGTAGACCCATAGGGCTACAAATTATATGTTGACCATTTCCTTATATAGAGCCTTTAAGTATTTTTCATTAATTTTCTAATGTGATTGTTATCTTAATACAGAAAATTCATTTAAAAAGAAAAGGATTTAAATGATCAGCACAGATCTGTATGCAAGATCCGACGGTTGCTAGATCGTCTTCTTCCTCCAGCTGAGGGCCATGATTGGCCAAACCTGGAGCTTATTCCAAGACATTTTCCCGGCCACCCGGCCAGCTCCCTGGCTGGCCACCGCTACCACCACCTCCGTTGAGGTGGGGGCTATTGTCGGGCGGCAGCACGGCCGCCGGAGGGGTGGTTTCCGGCGAACCCAACCACTCATTTTTTTTGACGGAAAAACTAGTGATTTTCATCACCCGATCGGGCTCAATTGAGCTCGTTCCTTAGCCCTAACAATTCAAACGATCTACCCATAAGGAAAGAGGAAGGGGAGGACCTTGCTCGTGGCCTGGAGACGTGTCGATCGCCCGGTTGCAATAATCAGTGGTGGCGTCGCTCGATTTATGCAACTGCATAGTGGGCTTCCTCGGCTCCTTTAGGTTTTGTGTGGAAACTGCTCCTCTAAGTCCAGTGAGTCTTTTAAAATGTTAAAAATGGGGGAGGGGAGTGGTCTAGCTAGCGGCGGCCATTAATGCCCCTTTAAGAGCCTTTCAGCCATGGAGGAGGAGGGTTAATGTGGGCTCAATCCAACTAGGAAATGGCTGGAAACTCCTCCTCTTCTCCAGAGGAGTTGAATCCTGCCATAAAAGGGGCAGGGGAATGAGGCCAAGGCATTCAAGTGCCATTTATGGCCATAAAAGCCAAATATCTGTCATGGCTTTGAGTTAAACTGTCTGTCGTGTGTCACTCTACCATTGGACCATTATTATTATTTAAATAAGTCTTAATGAAAGTACCGGCAAACATGGCCTATTAACCGGGGCCTATTAATTCAGCTTGGCGCAATTCCCGAAAATGCCCGGTTCAGCCTATTCACCCGAACCAGCAAATAGGGATGAAAATTTTGCTAAGGCAAAAGCATTGAGACAAGCCTCCACACTCAATGCCAAAATCGCCAGAAATTTTCTAAGTACAATGGCGTTGAGTGAGCACAGCTCACTGTGAGCTCACTCTACATCATTCAGTCTATAGCGTTGAGTGAGCTCAACTCACTCAACGCTATAATTCCAGAAATTTTTCCAAGTATAATGGCGTTGAGTGAGCTCAACTCACTCTACGCCATAATTCAAGAAAATCCTTTCTCAGTAAGATGGTGTTAAGTTAACTCAACGCACTAAACTCCATTCAGCCCATGGCATTGAGTGGACTCAATACACTCAATGCCCGAGCTCAACATTCTTTCCAAGTAATATGGCATTGAGTGAACTCAACGCACTCAACGCCATTCAGCCTATAGCGTTGAGTGCACTCGATGCACTCAACGCCCAAGCCCAAGATTCTTCCTAAGTAAGATGGCATTGAGTGCACTCAACGCACTCAATTCCATTCAGCCTATGGCATTGAGTGCACTTGACGCACTCAACGCCCGAGCCCAAGATTATTTCTAAGTAAGATGGCATTGAGTGCATTCCACGCACTCAATGCCATTCAGCCCATGGAGTTTAGTGCACTCCACGCACTAAATGCCCGAGCCCAAAAACCTGTCTAAGTAGATACCTGATCTACTCGTCGAGTCTTGTCGACTCACTCGATGCTTCCCAGACTTTAGTCATCTTGGCCTCTTTTTGGTGTACCCCAATGGGTCCGTAGCGACATATTGGCCTCTCTTAGGGTTAGAGGTGCCATGATGGGATCATGGAACCAAGTTAAAATCCTAAGGTCATGCCTAGGATTGTAATTGGGATTCTACTACTTGCAGACTAAGGTGATTTTCACCTTGAGCCTTTTTCACATGGTTTTCTTGGCTTCCTAGGGTTTTGTCATGACCTAGTCATGACAAAAACCACTCTTAGGGGTCTAGTTGGAAATGAGATGTTACAAATCCTAATAAACAAAATAAAAATTTCGTACCTGAAATTCAGGTTAGGCCTGCGGGGTTTCTACTTAGGATAAATACTTATAACATCCTATAGGATAATGAATGTATACTTTACCCGTAGGGATCCAGGTACCTCTATTGTATTAGATCTGGTGGCTCCCAGGTATGCTCCTCCTGCCCCTGGTTCGTCTACAGGACCTTGACAAGTGGGACCTTTTTGCGCTGCAAGACCCGCACCGCTGTGTCATTTATCCTGACTGACTCATCTTGTTACCGATTGATCAAAATCTATCCAGCCATCTATACCAAGAACCTACTGTTCCAGCCATAGTAGAGCTTTCCTAAGAGAGGAGACGTGGAAGAGGTCGTGCAAACCCGATCACTCCTGTGGTAGCTCCAGCCTGTAAGACAATGGGTCGTTCTGCTCCAGTGTTGGGTACATAGGAAAATGTGTACCTGATTTGGAGATGCCTCACTTAGCTCAATGATATACATCAAGGTGTATTTGATGTTATTTTGAGTTGATATGTGCAGGTTAAGAATATGCTAAAATGAAGAAAAAAAGTTTCTAAGTTCATGAGTCAACACAAGAGGAAGCTGTGTCGACACTTAAGAAAGCCTATGTCGATACTTGGAAAAGCAGTGTCGACACCAGAAGCAACTGTGTCGACATACTGAAGTTTTAGTCAATATCAACTGTGTCGACACTTGGAGGCAGTGTCGACACACAGAATTCTTAGACTATATCAACTGTGTCGACACACAAGACTTGTGTCGACACACAGCAGAGTTTCAACAAAGTTGATTGCTGTGAAGTGAAGAAGTGACTGTTTCGACACAAAGAAGCAGTGTCGACCAATTCTACAGATGCAGTGTCAAGAATCAATGTCGACACCAAAGGAGCTGTGTCGACACTTAATCTACTTGTGTCGACACATAATGAAGATCAATCTCGACTCTTTGCTGATAAAAACAAAGGTTTAAGAAATGACTGAAGACTTGACAGCTGTGAATTCCAACAAGTTTGCTGAAGCTATCAGAACTGTTAGAAGTTTGTTAGAAACCGGATCAGCCGGTTACCATAGATGAAGTCTATATAAAGACGGATTCTGTCAAATCAAAGGTGAACAATCAAAAAAACAACTAATAAAGAATTGATCATTGATCAAGAAAGAGCACGTCACAAAGAAGAAGATTTTCGTGAGAAGATCTAAGAAGACAGTCTGAAGTTGCAATCTACTCAGAATTTGTCTAAGGAGAATTCAAACAGGAATTCAGAAGAAACTTCAGAAGATTTGGAGAGTGAGAGAGAGCTCCAGCTGTTTGAAGTAAAGTAGGAGACATTTACAAGTCTCTTAAGAAGCAGATCCTAAACAAATTTGCTAAGAAGAATTCAGATCTATTTCTGAAATATTAGAAGGAAGCTGTCAGCCAATCAACTTCAAAGGAGATCAACCCTACTGAGTTCAGATTCAAGAAGCTTTGAAGAAAGCTAAGAATAGGTTGATCTCAGCAATCAGTTTTATCAAGAGCTGATCAAGAAACCTTTTATCCCTTCTCTCTCAACAAGGGTAAGAGTCAATTTATAAGATTTTTCAAATTCTGTAGGATCTTTAAAGATCTGAGTTGTAAGCCTATAATATAAAGGCTGAGTGTAGGAGATATAGATCTCTGAGTTATAGGCCTTGTGACAAGGCTGAGGTAGGGATGTTAGCCTGAGCTGTAGGAGTGTGGATACATTCTGAGTTGTAGGCCTTGTGACAAGGCTGAGGTAGGGCTGTTAGCCTAAGCTGTAGGAGTGTGGATACATTCTGAGTTGTAGGAACCTTTCAGGGTTCTGAGCTGTAAGATCTGTGGATCTGAGAAGAAGGAATAAGTTAGGCCAAATCTAGAACACTGCTGGATAGGCGAAGGGGGAAAGTGGATGTACCCAGACCTTGGGGAACCACTATAAACCAGTGCGCAATCTGTGATGTTTGTGTGATTTTGAATTCTGTGTTTTGGTTGCTATGTTAGCTGTAGAATAGTTAGATTCTTTTTAAAGAACTGAATTCTTATTCTGCCTTAAAAAGAAAAAAGAAAGAACCTATTCACCCCCCCCTCCCCCTCTAGGTGTTTGGGTTATCTTGAAATCGATTCTATCAAGTGGTATCAGAGCGAGGTTCCTCAAAGAAGGACTTAACAGTCTGAGTTAGATCCATAAGGAAGATTCAAGATCAAGAAAATGGATTCAGGAGAAAATCATAAGGAACTAGGTTCTATAAAATTACCCATATACAGGAAAGAGATATTTAGAATATGGAAAGAAAGGGTCAGGCTTTTTATGGAGGCTTCTAATCCAAGGATCTATATTACAGTAAAGGAAGGTCCTTATATTCCAATGAAGTTTTCAGTTCTAGATGCAAATCAAAGAATTCCCAAGGATTTTTCAGAGATGACTAAGACAGAGATCATCCTGGCAACTTTGGATAAAAGAGCCCAGAATATCATAGTAAGTGCCATAGATGATTCAACCTTTCAAAATTTGATTCACTGCAAGACCTCCAAGGAAATGTGGGACTCTTTGATAGTCTACATGGACGGTTTTGAAGAAGTCAGACAAGATAGAAAATCTCTGTTGAACCAGGAATATGATAGTTTCAGACAAGGAAAGTCAGATGGTATAACTGAGTGTTATAAAAACTTCTATAGAATAGTAAATGAGCTGATGTACTATGGAAGTATCTTCAG
This sequence comes from Platanthera zijinensis, assembly GCA_039513925.1. Lineage (NCBI taxonomy): Eukaryota > Viridiplantae > Streptophyta > Magnoliopsida > Asparagales > Orchidaceae > Platanthera > Platanthera zijinensis. The sequence continues at coordinate 136,833,796 of CM077087.1, read as the reverse complement.
TACATATCAACTGAATGATAAATTCCTAAGATCCTTGACAAAGGATTGGGACACTAAGATTTGTATCATTAGGGAAGTGGACAAACTGGCAGATATCTCTCCTCCAACTTTGTTTGGAAAATTACTGTCATATGAGATGCAGCTGATGGCTAGGAAAGAGGAAGAGAAAAGTGCAAAAGGGGAGCATAGAGAAAAGTCTGTGCCCTTCAAAGTGGAAGCCATTAGGAAGAATAGGAGGATGTCTCCATCACCTCCAAAGATAGTTGCTGAAATTACTTCAGATAATTCAGACAACCAAAGTTCAGACAGCAGTGACTCAGATAAAGACTTTGCTGCCTTCACAAGGAAGTTTTAGAGATTCCTAAAGAAGAAGCAGTGGAATTCTAGGCCCTCCACATCTCAGCCTGTGGATGACTATTATCAAAAGAGGAAGTCATCTAGGAAGGACAGGAGCAGGTCTAAGCCCAACAAATCTACAACATCAAAGATAGTTTGCTACTGCTATAATAGACCTGGACATGTTGTAGCTGAGTGTCTAGAAAAAAGAAAGAAGTCTGCTGATAAAAGGAAGACTCAACAAAATAGCAAGAAGGAGAAATCCTTTGTTGCTAAGAAGGAGAAGAGCTTGACAGACCAATCATCTTCAGAGTCTGAATCTGAAGCTGAGGCATACATTGGTCTATATGCAACAGATGAAGAAGATAAGTTTATGCAAGTGCTGAACTCTATCTATGAACAAGAAGACCATCAGTGCATGAGACTGATGGCTGTGTCAGAAGAAGAGAAGTGCCAGGATCAGCCTGGTCCTAGTAAGGTATAATGTTTTTCTAGAAATTCAGATTATAGTACTGGTTCAGAGTCATCAACATCTGCATCAAGTGATGTGGATGGGTCTGAGTCTGAAGGTGATATTCATCAGCTGATAGATGAATATGGGGACTTGTTGCAGACACTAAAGAAAAGAAAAAACCTTGGCCAAAACTCAGGCTAAGGAAATTGCAGATCTTAAGATGGTTGCATCTGATTTAGAGAAAGTGTTGGATCAAAAAGTGAATTAGATTGCCAAACTGAAAACTATAACTGTTGTTCAGATGGGCACAATCACATATAAAAATGATCTAATTAAAAGTCGGGAAGCCAGACTTCAAAAAGAAAAAGATTTCGTGGCTAGTTATTCCATGCCAAATTCAGTTTTACCCTTAATAGATGAGTTTGTGGCTCAAAAGGGTAAGGCTGGAATAGGCTTTAAAGGTGACACCAGGGCTGTCCAATTTAAGGTAAAGGGCAAAGCCTTAGTCCAGCCACTGAACTTTAATGTCCCTGTAGTTTTTAGAAAGGTACAAGTGCCTTCTAACAAGTATGACCTTGAGAATACTCATGGTCATACTAAGACTGGAGATCTGAATGACAAGGGTGTTTATGTCAATAAGGCAGCCCATGTCCATAAACCCCATGTTCTTTTGAAAATAATGGGTGTAGCTGCAGCAGTACCAGCACAAAACAAAAGATTTGTTATCAACCAGACTGCCAAGAATGTATCTAAAAATAGATACAAAAAGTATGAATGCTGGTGTTGTGGCAAGATAGGCCATTATGCCTTTTAGATTGCTGGCACAACATTAGTGTCAGGAAGAACAACAGTCTACCTGTCAGAAGAGCAACAGGTAGATTTACCATGCCCTTATATGGTACTTGGACAGTGGATGTTCCAGGCACATGATTGGAACAAGGGGTTGCTGAAGGAGTACATACCTATCATAAATGGGCCTAAAGTAATCTTTGGTGGTTCTAAAAAAAGAATCATTAAAGGATTTGGTAACATTTCTAATAACCAGATTACTATCACTCAAGTGGCCTATGTGAAGGGTTTGAAACACAACCTTATAAGAATAAGTCAGCTGAGTGATTTAGGATATGACATTTCATTTATTAAGAATGGATGTCATATCAAAAAGTCAAGTGATCAAAAGGACATATTGACAGGATATAGAAAAAGAAATGTGTACTGTCTTAACTTTGAGTGTGAGAACAAAGATTCTCCTATTTGTCTTGTACCTATTGAGAGAGCCTCTCATTGTGTCAAATGGCACAAGAGGCTGGCCCATCTTAACTACAAAACAATTGGCCAACTCTTTAGCAAAGAGTTAGTGAGGAATGGTCCTAAAGTTAAGTGTATAAAGGATGGGATATGCTCAGCATGTCAAAAAGACAAGCAGACAAAATCCTCCTATCATAGCCTTGAAAACAAGGATTCAGTGAGGTGTCTATACCTCTTGCATATTGATCTATTTGGTCCTATGCCAGTTCATAGTCTAGGTAGGAAGGTCTACACTTTTGTGGTGGTAGATGAATATTCTAGATATTCCTGGGTGTTCTTTCTGAGACAAAAATCAGAAACCCCAAGTGTTTTATATAGTTTTGTCAAGCAAATTCAGAATGAATTTGACAGTACAGTGGTCAAAATCATAAGTGACCATGGCACTGAATTTCAATCTGAGAGTATGATAAGACTATGTGAAGAATTTGGGATTTTTCAAGAATTCTCCTCACCTAGAACACCACAGCAAAATGGTATTGCTGAAAGGAAGAATAGAACATTGATTGAGGCTGGTAAAACTCTATTGAGTGACACTTCTCTCCCAGAATATATCTGGGCTGAGGCAGTAAATATTGCATGTCATGTGATCAATAGGGCTTCTATCACCAAAAGCCACAAAAAGACTCTCTATGAGATCACGAAGGGTAGAAAACCAAACTTATCCTATTTTAGGATCTTTGGTTTCAAGTGCTATGTCCTTAACAATGGAAAATCTTATCTAACTAAGTTTGCTGCCAAATCCCAAGATGGGATATTTGTTGGGTACAACAACAATAGTAAGGCTTATAGGGTCTACAACTTGATTACTCAAGTTGTAGAAGAGTTTGTACATATTGTCTTTGATGAACCAAGACTAATTAACAGTGAGTTGCCTTGTAGCTCATGCAGTTCTACAGGTATAAATGAGAGAATGGACAAGCTCACCATTACAAAAAAGTCAACTGCAGAGCAGGAAGTGGAAAATGGTGGCTATTGTCTAGGGGGAGTACAGGACTCTCTAGATGCTGATGAAAACCAAGAGGTGTAGCAAATTGAAGAAACTGGAGGTGTTCAACCTGAAGATAGTCTACCTCCAGCTGTTAGACACTTAAAGGATCATCCAGCAAATCAGATAATTGGTAATCCAAGACATGGAGTGCAAACCAGAAGCAGGGACTTGAACACAGTTCTTTGCTCAAGCTTCCTATCTCAACTGGAGCCAAAGAGATTTGAAGAAGCTATTCTAGACCCACATTGGATTGATGCCATGCAAGAGGAGCTGAATCAGTTCAGAATATGCAAGGTCTGCGAGTTAGTGCCTAAAACAAAAGACCACAACATCATTGGAACAAAGTGGATCTTTAGGAATAAACTGGATGAGAGTGGGATCATTGTGAAGAACAAAGCAAGACTTATTGCAAAAGGATACAGGCAGACAGAGGGTATTGACTTTGATCAAACCTTTGCCCCAGTAGCAAGACTGGAAGCAATTAGGATGTTCTTTGCCTATGCAGCATATCAAGGCTTCAAGGTATTCCAAATGGATGTAAAATCAGCATTCCTAAATGGAAATCTAAAAGAAGAAGTCTATATAGAGCAGCCCTCAGGTTTTGTTGATTTTCTCAAACCTGATTATGTTTATAGACTTAGGAAAGATTTGTATGGGTTAAAGCAAGCCCCAAGGGCTTGGTATGAAACCCTGTCTACTTTCCTTATTGAGAACAAATTCTCAAGGGGGAAAATAAACAAAACTCTATTCCTAAGGGAGTCCAAAGGAAAGATAATCTTAGTCCAGATTTATGTAGATGACATAATATTTGGGTTTACAGAAAACAACCTTTGCAAGAAGTTTGCTAAACTTATGCAAGGAAAGTTTGTGATGAGCAGCATGGGAGAACTTAAGTTCTTCTTGGGACTCCAAGTAAGACAGACTGATGATGGCTTGTCCATATCCCAGTCTAAGTTCACCAAGGAGTTAATTAAGAAGTATGGTATGGAATCATCCTCCACTATGATAACTCCTATGGGAACATGTATGCCTATATGCAAAGATGATACAGGTAAGCCTGTAGATGAGTCTTTGTATAGAGGAATAATTGGCTCTCTTCTATATCTGTCTACTAGTAGATCAGACATTATGTATGCAACATGTGTCTGTGCTAGGTACCAATCATGCCCTAAATAATCTCATTACACTGCAGTAAAAAGGATTTTGAGATATCTAAAGGGCATACCTAATCTAGGCCTTTGGTACCCTAGGAATGGAGATTTTCTACTAACAGGCTATTCAGATGCAGACTTTGCAGGTTGCAAAGAAGATATAAAAAGCACAACAGACACCTGTCAATTTCTAGGAGGAAGGTTGGTGTCTTAGAGAAGTAAGAAGCAGACTAGTGTGGCAATTTCCACAGCTGAGTCTGAATATGTGGCAGCAGGAAGTTGTTGTGCACTTCTGTTATGGATTCAGCACCAGATAGAAGACAATGGTATTCAGGTAAGTAGAACACCTTTGTTTTGTGATTCTACAAGTGCTATTTCTATTGCTAATAATCCTATTTCACATAGTAGGACAAAGCATATAGAAATTAGATACAATTTTCTTAGAGAACATGTAGAGAAAAAGGACATCTCACTAGAATTTGTCAAAACAGATTATCAAATTGCAGATGTGTTTACTAAGCCTGTTGGAACACCCTATTACTAATTTGGGTAAGGATCACTATGCTTGTCTTAGGAATCCCAGTTGACCTCGTTGTATAGTTGAAAAGGTCAACATTAGAATGAGTCTAGGGCTTAGAACTTAGGTTTGAAGCTGCCCCCAGGATCATTCCAAGATCAAGGTTGAAGAGCTTAGTCTAAGGCAATTTACATCGAGCTAAGGTCGACGAATCGTCGAACTCCGTTCGACGCTCTCTGAGCTCATCTTCAATAAAACGTCGAACTCCGGTCGACGATCTTCGAGCTCAGATCGACTATCTGCTTTTGTCTAGCTTCTGCTGAGTCGTCGAACTCCCCTCGACTATCTTCTAGCTCAGTTCGACGATCCCTCCCTAAAGTTATTTCTTAGGTCTCTGAGCTCGGTTCGACGATCTTCGAGCTCAGATCGACGTTTTCTGTCTGCTTGTCCATTTAATCTCTGAGCTCAGTTCGACGATCGTAGAGCTCAGATCGACGTTTTCTGTCTGCTTGTCAATTTAATCTCTGAGCTCAGTTCGACGATCGTAGAGCTCAGATCGACGTTTTCTTTGGAGAGATCGACGCTTTCAGGAATTCAAATGCTGCTGTTCTTTGGAATGTTTTTGAATATTATCAGCATTTATGTCAGAAGATCTCCCAGCCGTTTGTCTTTATTTCTGGAGCAAGTTTCAAGGAATTATTCAAAGAATGTTTGCTGGACTTTCCTCTAGAAGACAAGACTATTTTTGGAAGACATTTATGACTCCCAACGGCTAATTTTGGACAAGGAAACGTCAGAGAACTATTATTCCTTTCTTCTATGTTATTAAGATTTAGAGAATACACAAGAAGAAGATATACAGAGATTGAAAAGTCTTCACAAAAAAAAAATCTTCTTGCTGACTGAAAAGTGTTCACAATCTCATCACTCCAGACACCTTACCTTCAGCCTTCTTGCTGAAACCATCCTGTGCTGGAGATCAAAGTTCTGAAGACCTATCACCCTAGAGCAAAGCTTCTTTTCCTGAACCTTTCTACATCTCAGGGGGAGCTTTGACATCATCAATCCACTTGTGCTTCTCTCATTTGATTGAGAACAGAGAAGACACCCTTCACTCTTATTTTTCTTTTCCTACTGTAAAAGGGTTCTTGAACTCCCTTCAAAAGTTCTGTCTAGTTCTGAGAGCCTTGTCAAAACTCAGTGGTGGCAAGACACCTTATCAAAAAATCTAGTTTTGGTTTTTGGGCACCTTATCAAAAGCTCATTGGTGTCAGGACACCTGATCAACTCATCCTGAGTGGATTCCTACCAAGGGTGGTAGAAGAGTGGATGTACCCAGGTTTTTGGGGAACCACTATAATTCCTTGTGTCTTCTGGTTTGTTTGTGTGATTTGTTTGCTGTGTGCTGTGCTTTTTACTTCTTAGTTTTTAACTTCTTACTAGCACTCTACACTATATCATAAATTGAATTTTATATGTGCTGTTTAATTCAACTGTGAAAAATTATTTTAAAATACTCTATTCACCCCCCTCTAGAGTTGAGATAGATCTTAGCCTCACTTTCAAAGCCTCTAGATGAAACTAAATTCAATAAATTTAAAATTGAATTAGGTATGTTGAACATAGATTAGTTTAACAATATTGGCTAAGTAAAATAGTGTCAACACATCCAGAGAAGTGACGTCGGCACTTCAGAAAGTGGTGTCGACACATCCAGAGTAGTTGTGTCGATACATCCAAAAATTGTGTCGACACTAACAATAAGAGTCGACACAGAATTTCTGTTGAACTACTAAGTATGTCAAGTGTCGGCACATCATCAATTGGTGTCGACACATAGAAGTCAACACCGTTGTCGAGACATTAGAAGTATGTGTCGACACATTTCAATAGTGTCAACACATTCAGACAGTTTTTGCCCGCTTTTGACCTTCTTTGTTTAGAATGGTATAAATAGGTCAATAACAAACTCTGTCGACACACTATATAGGTTTTTGAGACCAAAACCTTATGTCGACAAACTCTCTCCTCTCAATCCAAGCTTTCTCATCATCCCAATGGCGCCAAAGGTAGAAGATAACATCAATGAAGGATATGAGTTGGTTAGCCACGCCTTTGATGATGCAGAATCTGAGATTAAAAGGGTAATTACCCTAATTGCTGAAAATGGTTTGGAGTTTTTGGTATCCGAACCAACCAAGATATGGAAGAAAGAGATACTTGAGTTTTATGGCGCAGCTACAGTAGATTCAACTGGCATTAAGATTAAATCAACGGTTCATGGCGCTAGAGTCAAATTGACCTTGAAGAGTTTGAGGAAAATTCTTAATCTTCCAAGGACTCAGGATGAAGAAGAAGTACCCGTATCTAAGACAAGGAAGCACTACAATGGTGTGGATTGGATCCCATCTTGAAGATTGGATCTGCTATAAACAGGAAAGGGATGAATCAGAAGGGGAAGTTCCTCTTCTAAGTGGTTGGCAAGGTAATTCTATGTAAGCTAGGGGGACATGATAGGATTTCAGCCTATATGTTCAGCCTAATGACAAGGATTATTTTTAGACTAAACACAGATTGGTCTATAGTAATTTTTGAGAAGATTAAGGAAGGCATAAAGAAGCCTAATTTGGATAGACTGATGAGTTTATACTTGGCTGGAGCAATTCCAGAAGTAATGCACCATATTCCAGGTTCTAAAATCAACCATATGAGAAAAATGGATATCAGGATTATCTCCAGATGGGATAGGGTCCTAACAAAGGACATACCTGATATAGCAAGATAAGAAGCTGCTGAGAAATCACCTACACAGGACATTACTGATAATGCACAGGTGCAGGGGGAGCCAGATAATGCACAGGCACAAGACATTACTGATAATGTGATGATGATTTTCTATAGTTTTAAAATATTATCCAAACTAAAATCTCAAATAGGCAAGTGTACCTATCGAAATATAGTATAGGAAATGTCGTATTAGACTCGGGGCCTGTTGAGTACTTCTACTCACGCAAATTAATATTATTTTATCTAAATATAAAAAGAGATTATTTTAACTAAATGAAGAATATTAAATAAAAAGTAGCACTTGATCTAAACTCACTTTGAACAAAAATAAACCTTCATGAAATAGCAAAAGTGCAAGCTCCTAATTACTTACTTCGACCGTGGAGGTTCCTAAAGTACAAAAGCGTCTCTCTCGATCTCATGCTTCTGACTAACCTTAGGTTGATCGATTAAGACCTCTCGGCCAGTCGAAACCCCTAAGCTTGCTTTAGGTGGTGAACCCCTCTATTGGATTTGACTCCAATCCGGCAGATTTATGTCGTCCTCTCTCGAGGAGTGCATTCAACTCCTTTTATCCTTGAGCGATCTACTCGTATCCGCAACCTCTCGGTCATTTAAGATACGGATCTAGGATCGAATAACAAATCCGCGAAATATGAATTCGATACAGAATAAATCAAAGATAAATTGATAGCGAGCAAAAATAGAGAGCTTGACACGTTTTTGAGAAAATAAATAAAGTTAGCTTTATTCAAAGTTTGTCTTGATCAAGTGCTGAGAAAATTAGCTACATGACATGAAAAGGGAGGTACATAAACAAGAAAACATAATTGCTAAAAGTAAATTGCTTGAAAACAAAACTAAGTTATGAATGAAAAGTACAAGAGAGAAATGCATAGAAAAAAAGGTAAACTAAGCTACAACAAAAGCCTAAAACTTGCTCCTGATCTTCCTTTTTGAGCTTCTGGACTCATCTGCTATTTATAGATTTTTCTGCTTGGGAGTCACGCCCTACGTCACGCCCGTGACCTAGGGCGTGTCAGGCTCGGAAACTGCAGTCTTGAAATCCCGGGAACGTTGGAGAAAAACCGCCAAAAATCGCCGTTTTGCGGGTCACGCCCCTAGGTCATGCCCGTGACCTAGGGCGTGTCTAGTCTGTTACAGGAAATGGCGGGAATGAGAACGGCGGGAAATAATTCTGCCGTTTCTGAAGTGGTCACGCCCGTGACCTAGGGCGTGTCTGGCTGGGCCAGCAAAACGGTTGGAAACGGCGCAATCTGGGATTAATTTCACAGTTTTGTGTAGGTCACGCCCTAGGTCACGCCCGTGACAGGGGCGTGTCCTTAGAAAAAAGTCCCAAAATTGTTCAGGGAAGCTTTCTGGAAAAATCAGTTTTTTTTGACCTAGACATGCCCGTGACTCAAATTTCATGCCCGGGTCACGGGCGTGTACTTATGAAATTCTCCAGAATTGTAGAGGACGTCGTCCTCTTTCCGTTGACTGGTTGCACGTCCCATAACTCTTCCTGGTTTGAAAGTTATGACCATTTGAAGTTCAGCTATCCGTGACCAAAAATGATCATTTTCTCCGTTTCAACTTCTGATAAGTCCAGCAAGCTCCAAATTGCTATTCGCAGCTCATATTGACCTGAAATATGAAATTAAAGCAATTAGAACCATAATTACTAAAATATAATTATAATCTTATTATTAATTAAATAAAAACTATATGAAAATAAATATAATTAGTGACTTATCATAATGCACAGGATCAGGGGGAGCCAAATAATGCTTAGGTGTAGGGAGAAGAGACAACACACTTTGCAAGTGAAATGGCTTCACAAATAATTCTTGAGAGACCTCATGTCAACATTCCAGCACAAGATGTTATCATGGAGGATACATCTGTAGTTGCTGATGCTCTTGAGAAAGAAGTACCACCAGTCCACACTCAACAGGAGTTTACTCTTGAAGAGTTGTTTCCTGATATTGAGGGAGCAACAAATAAGGGGGAGCAAATAAGGATTGAGGGGGAGCAGGCTGACATTGAGGGGGAGCAAATTAGGACTGAAAAGGAGCTTCCTCTTAGTCCTAAGGAAAGAGTAGACATTGCTAGTACATCTGCTTCAGCAGATGAAGAAATCACAAGTACCAAAAAGAGAAAACTAATGGTTTTCAAGAGAAGGAGCCAAAGATACAAGAAAGCATTGCAAACTGCTGCTCCACATCCTGCCCCAGAGGCTGATTACAGCTCATTATTGGTGGCCTTGCAAGTGAAATTAGATGAGCAGAGAGTGGCCCTAGAGAAGTATGTGGATGAAAGCCATAAGTCACTTCAATTTGATCTGGATCAGGATATCAAATCCATCAGGTTTGAAGTGAATCTACATAAGAAAGAGATGATAGATTGCTTCCACAAAGGGGGCAATGCTGTAGTATTTCTGGCTACGCAGCAAGCAGAAGTAAAGGCTCAAGTGGATGACATTGCTATTAAACAAGGCTATGTCTTTGAGAATCAGATTAGGATGAATGACAATCTGACTGAATCTCACAATGAGATAGTAACTAACATAAAGAATACAGTCTATAGAATGACTCAAGCAAGGGCTAAAGAGAAAGAGGAGTTTGATAAGAAGCTACAGGCTGCCTTAGACTCATTTCAGACAGCCATTACTACTTCTCAGGATTTAATCTCTTATATTCTTCTCAAGTTAAAATCATTTTATAAAGATGGTGTTAACTTTCTTGATGGACAAGTGAGATTTCAGAAAGATGACTTACGATACCATATTGAAAGAGAAGTCATAAAGGCGGAGAGAGTGTTAGTCAAAGCAGGCTCAGATCATGCCAAATGGATATCCAATAACATTAGAGCCACTCTGGGATATCCACCCATTTATGATGATGATAATGTTGCTGAGTCAGGTGTGCAACCTGCTTATCTTGAAGGTGATCAACCTGAAGTTGCTCATGTCATCTACCCTCCAGCAGATTTTGATATTATTCAGCAACAAGTTAAGTCAATGTACAGTCCTCCACAGTAAGTTGATAATGTTATTATTGAGAAAGTAAAAATGCCAGAAGCTGCCTTGAAAGCTCGGCACGAAGCTCAACTGTCAAAGAAAAGGTTCAGAGAACAGGCTGAGTTAAAGCCTGATTTTGAGCAGTGGAGTCCCACTTCCAGGAATATCATTTTGACTACCTAGAAAGCTGTGAAAGATCAAATCCATGAAAGGGGCAAATGGTATACTGAACAAAAATGACAGAAATATGAAGCAAGGCAAGAAGCCATTCTGCAATATAGAAGAAAGGCTAAAACTGGGAAGCTACCTCCTAATGCTCAGGAGCCTAGCAAATACTTCCCTAAGCCTTTTCATTATTTTGAAAGGAAGAGAATTAAGGCTGAAGCACAGAAGAAGGCAGAGTTGAAAGGAAAGAAGCTCATTGATGATGCAGAACCTACTGTGCAGGCTTAGATTAAGCCAGGAAAAGGCATAGTCATCAAGGAGCCTAATCAGCCTTAGTATAAATTTACTAGATTTTATAAGAACAATGTAATCTTTAGTTTTAAAGAAATCTATGCAAACAATTATTAAGAAACTTTTTGATAAACAAAATAATGTTTCATGTTCATTAAGGTTGCATCATTATTCTGTAATGTCATTTTGGTATATGTTTTGTTTATAAGTTACCCTGTCATATAATGCTTATATACATCATAATGTTTGTTTATTATAAGTGGTGTATATCATTGACTAAAGGGTTATGACTTCTCCAAATAGGGGGAGATTGTTGGGTACATAGGAAAATATGTACCTGATTTGGAGATGCCTCACTTAGCTCAATGATATACATCAAGGTGTATTTGATGTTATTTTGAGTTTATATGTGCAGGTTAAGAATATGCTAAAATGCAAAAAAAAAAGTTTCTAAGTCCATGAGTCGACACCGGAAGAAGTTGTGTCGACACTTAAGAAAGCCTGTGTCGACACTTGGAAAAGCAGTGTCGACACCAGAAGCAACTGTGTCGACACATAGAAATTTTAGTCGACATCAACTGTGTTGACACCTGGAGGAAGTGTTGACACACAAAATTCTTAGACTATATCAACTGTGTCGACACACAGAACTTGTGTCGACACATAGCAGAGTTTCAACAAAGTTGATTGCTGTGATGTGAAGAAGTGAATTTGTCGACACAAAGAAGCAGTGTCGACACATTCTACAGATGCAGTGTCAAAAAGCAGTGTCGATACCAAAGGAGTTGTGTCGACATCACCAAAGCTTGTGTCGACACTTAATCTACTTGTGTTAACACATAATGAAGATCAATCTCGACTCTTTGCTGACAAAGATAAAAGTTCAAGAAATGGCTGAAGACTTGACAGCTGTGAATTCCAACAAGTTTGCTGAAGCTATCAGAACTGTTAGAAGTTCGTTAGAAACCGGATCAGCCGGTTACCATGGATGAAGTCTATATAAAGACGGATTCTATCAAATCAAAGGTGAACAAACAAAAAAACAACTAATAAAGAATTGATCATTGATCAAGAAAGAGCACGTCAGACAGAAGAAGATTTTTGTGAGAAGATCTAAGAAGACAGTCTGAAGTGGTAATCTACTCAGAATTTGTGTAAGGAGAATTCAAACAAGAATTCAGAAGAAACTTCAGAAGATTTGGAGAGTAAGAGAGAGCTCCAGCTGTTTGAAGTAAAGTAGGAGACATTTATAAGTCTCTTAAGAAGCAGATCCTGAACAAATCTGCTAAGAAGAATTCAGATCTATTTCTGAAATCTAAGAAAGAAGTTGCCAGACAGTCAACTTCAACGGAGATCAACCCTACTGAGTTCAGATTCAAGAAGCTTTGAATAAATCTAAGAACAGGTTGATCTCAGCAATCAGTTTTATCAAGAGCTTATCAAGAAACCTTTTATCCCTTCTCTCTTAATAAGGGTAAGATTCAATCTATAAGATTTTTCAAATTCTGTAGGATCTTTCAAGTTCTTAGTTGTAAGCCTATAATATAAAGGCTGAGTGTAGGAGATATAAATCTCTGAGTTGTAGGCCTTGTGATAAGGCTGAGGTAGGGCTTTTAGCCTGAGCTGTAGGAGTGTGGATACATTCTGAGTTGTAGGCCTTGTGACAAGGCTGAGGTAGGGCTATTAGCCTGAGCTGTAGGAGTGTGGATACATTCTCAGTTGTAGGAACCTTTCAGGGTTCTGAGCTGTAAGATCTGTGGATCTGAAAAGAAGGAAGAAGTTAGGCCGAATCTAGCACTTTGCTGGATATGCGAAAGGGGAAAGTGGATGTACCCAAACCTTGGGGAACCACTATAAACAAGTGTGCAATCTGTTATGTGTGTGTGATTTTGAATTATATGTTGTGGTTGATGTGTTAGCTGTAGAATAGTTAGATTCTCTTTAAAGAACTTAATTCTTATTCTGCCTTAAAAAGAAAAAAGAAAGAACCTATTCCCCCCCCCCCTCTAGGTGTTTGGGTTATCTTGAAATTGATTCTATCATCCAGGATCCTATAACGCCCAATATTCCTTGGACTGAGCTTTTTCTTCCTGCATACACGCGAGACTCCATACACCAGACGTATCTTCAAGAAGTCATGATCTCTATCTTCAGACTCTATCTCGCAATGCCACACATCATAATATATGGCCGGTCTGTACATGGCCTCCAGCATCCTATCTTGAATTAGTCACACCCAGGTATTTGGGTTCTTCATAAATTCTGAGTCGAGTTCCTTTAGATCCTCGTCCTAGATTCATGATAGTGGTATCCTATACTTTCGTATTAGGGTGGAGAGCTGTGTTGAATGTCGGCCGACAGTCCAGATAAGCTTGTACTGATCCTGTCTCCTTGGACGTACACCATCCATCCTGATTCGACACGATCACCTTAAGAATACCATGATAATGGACTTCTACTCCCAAACTTCATGAAACACCTATGGGAGTTTTCTTCCGGGTCAGGGTGACCCCAGCTACCTCGGCCAGTCTATCCTCGATGTTCCCTTTATAATTATGTCTGGAGTGGGGATGAGGAATCCTGTGTTTGAAAATCCCTAATTATACCCTCGAACTTCCACTCTAACTCGGGCAGTGTATGATAATTGTGCCTCTTTCTTCACTCTGGGAGATACATGTTCTGAGATACACCATACTTCCGGTGATATATCTTAGCGATTAAATTTTTACCTTCTCAGATATCCTGAATCTTATTACCCATCATCTAATTTTTCGTGATCATAGTTAATCCTCATAATTAATATGTCTTATCACAGAGTCATTGTCTTGGTAATGCTACAGGTCATCATTCCAAACATGTTTTTACAAAATCTTATCTTTGCCCGAATAACGTCGAATTATATCAACTTCAATCTCACTATGTTCGTTATGCCTCATTCTCTAAATTAGGTCTAAGGAAACCCAAGTCAATACTAATTTACCTAATAAACAAAGGACAAGTCCCCAATAAACAAAAGGTAAGCCCCCAATAAACAAAAGGTAAGCCCCCAATAAACAAAAGATAAGCCCCTACCTCCCTTGGTCTAAGTATCTTCGATATTTCCATGTTATATCCATCCTAGCTGGGTGCACAAACCCTAGGGCATCAATCTTCGACTTGGGGTTCCAACCTAAAACCTGTTGATATACTTCATACTTTAAACCCTCTGAGTCACATTTACGACAACATTATCTGGGTCAAAATGTTCCCAATCCCAACTGGGTCTCTTCTGAACTTAAATTCCTATCCGACCCTCGATGTTTGTCTTGATGGTTGTCTTCAGGTAATCTTGTTACTGGTATGAGGGTTGAGACTAAGTGTCTTCTACCATTCTGCTATTAGATTATTAGCCTCTATTCTTCTTAAGGCAGCCCTACCGGTTTGAGTAATCCTTGATATGGACCATAGGGTCGCATGAGTTTATTTCTTAGGTTTACATTCTCGTTTTAAACTGCTCCTTTATTCTCTTTGGGAATCTCCTTACCCTAACCAAGTTCATACCGAAGGTCTATTTCTAACAATGGCGTACTTTAAGTTGTCATGGTTAGTCATGAGTCCTAGTGGGTTGAGACTAACTCGACGGCTAGAGAACTATAAGATAAGATCTTCGCAGCCGGAGGTGCTCCCTGCTGGGTCAGGGTTTGTCGAAGGCTACAAAGAAGAATTCCAATTAATGAAAAAGTGGACTTTTACATGTGATTTACCTTATGGGCAAACCACTGCTTCTGCTAATAGTTTGTCCTCAAACTAAGCTCGCGTGGGGGTGACCCAGGGTTAGTGGACTTCTACTTTTTGGATTGAATTTTCCTCTGATACCACTTGTAAGACCCCATTTTTTTTCTTTTTTAAACCCTGGGGTCTTAGTCCCAGAACCGCCGCTTTGCGGTGACACCTTCACACTCGAGAAGGTCGCCACTACAAAATGCCGATCCTGCTGGCCGATTCAATCACAAGACAGTAGCAATATAATAAAGGCAAGTCCACAAACATTACATATATAGTAAATATTCTCCACAAAGGGAGTGTCCACAGATATAATAAAGTATAGAAGTTAGGGCTCATGCCCGGTACATCAAAATCCCCACTACATATCACTCATCCGCGGAAGAAAACTAAAATAACCACTAGCGATCAGGACTCCCAATCCCAGGTGTATGAACTCTGGTACTAGACTACCCCATCTCCAAGCATGCCGACCTTAGGGGCTGCTCCTCCATGTTGGGCTCCACGGTCCCCTAAAATGATGTGGTTCGAAAACCATTAGTCTAAAAGACTAAGTCCTATCATCCCCCGTCCCTTCCCCCATTGCTTCTAGGCACGAAGCGTCGAGGAAGAAAGGATAGGACATGATAGTGGAGAATAGCAAATGCAGGTGACGGCGGAACTAGACTATTAGTTTGATGAGCATGTATAAATATAGCAATGATAAAGGTAAGAAAAGGTACTCAAGAAATAAGTAACCTTAGCATATATGAAAGCACATAAGCCAAGGGATCTTTTGCAAGGTTCCTATCATATAAAAAGTCTCATACCAATTTATACGATAGGGTGTCGGTTTTCTAGTAAGCATACATATATATTTACTAAATAAAAACCTTAACTTATAAGCACGCTCGCGCGGACTTATAAACCAAGAGGTCGTTTTGCAAAGCCTATTGTATAAAGCGTCCAATACCACTTTAAATAATAAGTGTCAGGGTTATATACAATGGTTATGCTATGACATGCAATTATGCCATGATGTGAACATGCAAGTGCAACACACCCACTCGACTCTGTGTACACAGACCTTTAGTTCCCCCTTTCTGGAGCCGAACCTCCCAGGATACCTCCGTAGTGGCAAACGGAAGCGGTGGGTTGGGCCTCGCCCACCTCTAAATCGGTAATTGCACTTCCAGTCAGACCTATCGTACGCCTCAACGCTGGTGCACTAAGCGGAGCGCCTGCATACTCTTGCTGGCTAGCGCACCGGAATTTTATGGCGAAGTGC
Source organism: Platanthera zijinensis (assembly GCA_039513925.1). Classification (NCBI taxonomy): domain Eukaryota; kingdom Viridiplantae; phylum Streptophyta; class Magnoliopsida; order Asparagales; family Orchidaceae; genus Platanthera; species Platanthera zijinensis. The sequence goes on along the minus strand of CM077087.1, from coordinate 136,817,748 downwards.
TAAACCACACTTGCCGAGTCAACGTATTTGCGTCGGTGCATTGACCCTCTAATACTGAAGACCCACCACCTTATATCTTATGCACATGCAATATTAATGTATCATCCACCGAGCCAAAGCTCTCCGAACTATCCTGTATGTCACAACCAACATTCGAGCTAAAGCTCCCCGGACCATCCTGTCCGTCACAACCAACAACAGATCCAAAGCTCCTCGAACCATCCCGTCCGTCAGAACCAACAACTGAGCCAAAGATCCCCGGACAATCCTGTCTGTCACAATAAACAACCGAGCCAAAGCTCGTCGGGCCAACCTGCCCATCACCAAAATCCCCCGAGCCTACAGCCCGTGTGAACCAACCTAACATCCCGAGACATCGAGGTGAGTGAAATTGAGCCCATAATTATGTTAGTTACTCGTGCAATTCATTTTTATCTACAGTTTACGTTAGCCCGGGACTACCCCCAGCATACCCCGTGAAGGATTCTCAAAGGGCACTAGGAACTACGATGGGCTGAAGCCCAAAGTTCCCTTTCGCAAGGCACTTATTGTTATTGATTGTTACCCATTACCCGTTCCCTTCTCATATTACCTTGGATCTAACCTAGTGTATTAAAACCCTTCCTCTCCTCGGGAAAGACGATCTTTCGTCGACCCCGAGCACCTCTTAACATTAGTCAAACTAACCACTCCTCATCTTGACTACTAAAGATACATTCATTCACATTTCCAAATCAGTATTCTAATATCCTAAAATCTCTAAGTTCATTTTGCACCTTATTATGATTTCTACAGTTTTTACTAAATGCAAACAATTCTAAGCTATATGATGTATACAATGCGAGGTACTCAAAATTATCATCCAATATCCCTATAATAATTATTAGGGGTCTAACATGCCATGATTAGCCTAAATCCAGGATTTAATAATTTTCCTAATTTACTTGATAATTTATTTAATTTTCCTAAGTAATCCAAGACCCAAGTTTGAACATAAAGTACCCCTTTCAGGCATGCAAATGCTCTACAAAATTTTTGATAATTACATGATGACTATTGAATAGTAAAATCAGTCTCCCAATTTTCCATCAAGGTTTAGGCCTCTAAATCTAATTTTAAATACAACCTACATTAATCATTTTAAAGAGACAAGTACTGCCAATATACTTCCAAAAATTCTGATAAAATTCAAGGATGATCATAGAGACATATAAACACTCCAGGTCAAATTTCATAATTTATCAGTGAATAATAAACTCTAAACTTGATTTTCTCATAGTAATCCAAGTTAACGGGTTAATGAACTAAGTATAGTAATCATTCATCTAAAAATTGTAATAAAATTCTCATATGAGAATATTGACCTGGGAACACTACTGATCAAGTTTCACAATTTTACAACAAGTGTGGAGTTCTGAATTTATTATTGAACATAAAATTATTATCAAAAGCTTGTGAACAAAGTACTGAAAATATAACTCTGGAAATTATAATAAAATTCATGTAAGAGTATATTTATATATAATACCATCTGCCCAATTCTCATAACTTCCTACTCAACAGGGTGATCATAATAATTGAAAGATTATCAAGGGAAATTTTCATGTATTCTAAAGAAGGCCCTAATTGTATTGATCAAATATTACCAATAAAATCACAAAATTAAGGGCCTTATTGACCCTATGACTATACTACTCATGGTTCGTGGCTTCTCATTAAGTTTTGGTGGCTTATCTTGCATGTGCAAGTGTTGTGCCCTACACTAGGGTTAGGGTTTTGAGAGGTCTATCCATCTCCAAATCCTCTAAGATTTTTACTAGAGAACTTTAGCTACCCTATAGTCCTCTCCACCAAATTTCAAATCATTTCAAGGTCATTTGAACACATGCACTTCTCAAACCCCCAAAGCCCAAACATAGGTTTGAACTTGGGTGCTAAGACAATTCAATCCCAAACCACCCCATATCCCATATGAGGGTGTTATATGTCATGCCAAACTAGTGGCCCAAATCCCAACCTCTGTTGAGGTGATTTTACCACTCAAAACTCAAGTGCACTTTTGACCTAAATACCCTTATTATGGCAAGGCTAGTATTTTCCAAAATTCAATCCAAATCATCTCCAAATGAGATGAAATTCTATCCAAAGCCTTATGATGACCCCATTGAACACTAACCAAAATTTGGGAGGGTTTGGAGGTTATTTCGTCCCTTAATTAATTTAATAATGGTTTATTAAATGATTACAAAAACTATAGGAAGATTATCTCCAAAAATTCTCATTTTTGGGCAAGTCCTAGATATAAACTAGGCTGACTCCCTGTCCAAATTTCAAGTCATTTGGACAAGAGATAAAGTGGGGGCACACAATTTAATCTCTATCTAGCCCTAGGTATAGACCCCACGGAAATGGGTGCCCTGGTCAAACCAGTTGACCAAATTGTCCCAAATAAATTTTAAAATAAATTAAACCCATAGGGATACAAATTATATGTTGACTATTTCCTCATTTAGTGCCTTTAAGTATTTTTCATTAATTTTCTAAAGTGACTGTTATCTTAATACAGAAAATTCATTTAAAAAGAAAAGGATTTAAATGATCAGCACAGATCTTGATGCAAGATCCGACGGTTGCTGGATCGTCTTCTTCCTCCAGCCGAGGGCCATAATTGGCCGAACCTAGAGCTTATTCCAAGACATTTTCCTGGCCACCCAACCACCTCCCTGGCCGGCCACCGCCACCACCAGCTCCATTGAGGTGGGGGCTATCGTCGGGCGGCGGCACGGCCGTCGGAGGGGTGGTTTCTGGAAAATCCGACCACTCCTTTTTTTTCACAGAAAAACCAGTGATTTTAATCACCCGATCGGGCTCAATTGAGCGTGTTCCTTAGCCCTAACAATTCCTACGATCTACCCATAAGGAAAGAGGAAGGGGAGGATCTTGCTCGCAGCCTGGAGACGTGTCGATCGTCGGGATGCCATGGTCGGTGGTGGCGCCACTCGATTTCTGCAACTACACAGTGTGCTTCCTCGTCTCCTTAATGTTTTGTGTGTAAACCGCTCCTCTAAGTCCAGTGAGTCTTTTAAAATGATAAAAATGGGGGAGGGGAGCGGTCTAGCTGGCGGCGGCCATTAATGCCCCTTTAAGAGCTTTTCGGCAATGGAGGAGGAGGGTGAATGTGGGCTAAATCCAGCCAGGAAATGGATGGAAACTCCTCCACTTCCCTAGAGGAGTTGAATCCAGCCATAAAAGGGGGGGGGGGGGAATGAGGTCAAGGCATTCAAGTGCCATTAATGGCCATAAAAGCAAAATTTTGGCCATGGCTTTTAGTTAAACTTACTGCCACGTGGCATTCTACCATTGGACCGTTATTATTGTTTAAATAAGTCTTAATGAAAGGACCGACAAACAGGGCCTATTAACCGGGGCCTATTAATTCAGCTTGGCGCAATTCCCGAAAAGGTCCGGTTTAGCCTATTCACCTGAACCAGCAAACAAGGCCGAAAATTTCGCTAAGGAAAAAGCGTTGAGACAAGCCTCCAAACTCAACGCCCAAATCGCCAGGAATTTTCTAAGTACAATGGAGTTGAGTGAGCTCACCACACTGTGAGCTCACTCGATGCCATTAAGTCTATGGCATTGAGTGAGCTCAACTCACTCAACGCCATAATTCAAGAAATTTTTCCAAATACAATGGCGTGGAGTGAGCTTAGCTCACTCAATGCCATTTAGTCTATGGCGTTGAGTGAGCTCAACTCACTCAATGTCATAATTCCAGAAAATCCTTTCTTAGTAAGATGGCGTTGAGTGCACTCAATGCCATTCTACCCATGGCGTTGAGTGGACTCAATGCACTCAATGCTCGAGCTCAACATTCTTTCCAAGTAAGATGGAGTTGAGTGCACACAACGCCATTCATCCTATGACGTTGAGTGCACTCGACGCACTCAACGCTCGAGCCCGAGATTCCTCCTAAGTAAGATGGCATTGAGTGCACTCAACGCACTCAACGCCATTCAGCCTATGGCGTTGAGTGAACTCGACGCACTCAACGCCCGAGCCCAAGATTCTTTCTAAGTAAGATGGAATTGAGTGCACTCCATGCACTCAACGCCATTCATCCCATGGCGTTGAGTGCACTCCACGCACTCAATGCTCGAGCCCAAAAACATGTGTAAGTAGATACCTGATCTACTCGTCGAGTCTATTTGACTCACTCAACGCTTCCCGGACTTGATTCATCTTGGCCTCTTTTTGGTTGACCCCAATGGGTCTGTAGCGACATATTGGCCTCCCTTAGGGTTAGAGGTTCCATGATGGGATCATGGAACCAAGTAAAAATCCTAAGGTCATGCCTAGGATTGTAATTGGGATTCTACTACTTACAAACCAAGGTGATTATCACCTTGAGCCTTGTTCACTTGATCTTCTTGGCTTCCTAGGGTTTTGTCATGACCTAGTCATGAAAAAAACCACTCTTAGGGGTCTAGTTGGAAATGGGATGTTACACACTCCAGTCCCTGTAGTTGGGACCTATGAGTTTGGAAACGGTGCCAAGATTGCCCAAAGGAGTAGGGGGAGGAGGAGTGGCAACGGGAGTAGTAGTGGTAGAGATATCGTAGGGAGACATAGAAGAGAGCAGAGAGCATCGAGAATGACAAGTCTTAGCAAGAAGGTTAGGTCACAGCGACTAAGTGCAGGGTGCAACTAGACAAAAATGTTGCGGCGAGAAGAACAAGTCGTGGCGAGATGAGGAGGGCGCGGCGACTAGGAATAGGGCGCGGCGACTAGGAATAGGTCACGGCAAGAACAACCGGTCATAGCGACTTAAGAGAAAGTCGCGATGAGAAGAAACGGTCAATTAGAGAGGCCACGCACACAAAGGGCAACGGTAAGGATGAGAAAGAAACTGCGCGAACAGGGCGCAAATAGGAGGGAGATACAAGTCACGAAGGCAGGTCATGAGAAGAAGGAGCAAGCCGCAAAGACAGGTCGCGGAGACAGGTCATGAGAAGACAGGTTGCGAAGACAGGTCACGAGAGGGAGTAAGCCGCAAAGACAGGTCGTGAGAAGACAGGTCGTGTAGTCAAAGGAATTTCACAGAATTAGATGGAAAAGATCGAGTCCTCTGATACCATGTGCTAACAAGAAAAAGAAAACCAAAAATTTGGACTTACATAATTTTATTATCCAAAAAATGTGTTTATTACAAAGGTATGGCCTCCCTTTTATAGAATGGAGGAGAAAGGAGAGATTACAAATAAGCAATGTGGGACTAATAATTACAGGAGCAGGAAATTATACAAGCCACCCAAGCCGCGCTGTTAGACTAACCGCCCAACAACTATAATGAATAGAAGACACGTCTACACTGTCTTAAAGTCATTTGTGTCAAGCCGCCAGACCACCCAGTCACCAATCAGCAACAACCATCTAGCAAACCATTGGAGAGAAACCACCAGACCGCACGGTCTCCAAGCCGCCAGGGGAGACCGCCAGACTGCCTGGTCTCCAAGCCACCAGGGGCAGATCGCCAGACCGCCCGGTCACCATACACAAACAACCAGTTATGAATACAAGAGGACATTCAAAAGACCTCGTTTAGCTCAAGTTACGACTTATATAAGTTTACGGTGATGCCGTTCGGACTCACGAACGCCCCTTCGGCATTTGTGAGTTTGATAAATAATGTGTTTGAGCCGTATTTAGACATTTTCATCATCATTTTCATCGATGACATTTTGGTCAACTCGAAGACGGAAGAGGAGCATGCTGAACACTTGGATTTGGTTTTGAAGAAGCTAAAAGAGCATGTCCTGTTTGCTAAGTTCAGCAAGTGCGAATTTTTGCTCCGATAAGTTGTCTTCTTAGTCCATGTGATTAGTAGTGCTAGACTAGCCGTGAACTCGGCCAATGTGCGTACTGTGAAGGAATGGTCGCCTTTGAGGTCAGTGGCCGACGTACGGAGATTCCTTGGACTTGCTGGGTATTATCGCAAGTTTGTGAAAGGATTCTGGAAGATAGCCTTTCCCCTCACTGCTTTGACGAAGAGAGGTGTGCCATATGAGTGGACACCCCAGTGTATAGCTACATTTCAAGAGCTGAAAGATAGACTTACCACAGCACCCATCCTATCTCTTCCATCAATGAAAGAGGGATTTGAAGTTTACACTGATGCCTCCTATCAAGGGATGGGAGCAGTGTTGATGCAGTATGGGCATGTGATCTCTTACGCTTCAAGGCAGTTGAAGAAGCATGAAATTAATTCTCCGGTACATGATTTGGAGTTAGGAGCAGTGGTGTTCACCTTTAAGGTTTGGTGACATTACTTGTATGGCTTCCACTGCAAAATCTTTTCGGACCACAAGAATCTGAAGTATGTTCATACTCAGAAGGAGTTGAATTTAAGGCAACGGCAGTGGTTAGAATTTTTATGTGATTATGAGTTTACATTAAATTACCACCCCAGGAAAGCAAACTCCGTAGCTGATGCGTTGAGCAAAAAAGTACCGGAGTGGAGCCCGGAGTCTCGGATGATGAGTATGGAATTGGCACGATTGCTCGAGAAGATGGAGATCACCTGTGTGTGTGTGTGTGTGTAAGGATCATTCTGAGAAGTATACGGAGATCATAACTACTATGAGTATAATTTGTGAGATTCGAGATCGGATTCGGGCAGAGCAAGATAAGGATGTTGCTCTGGCCCTTGTAATCAAGACAATTGAAGATGGATCTACTGAAGAGTCTACTATAAAGGACGAGCTCGTTCATTTTCGTGGTCGGCTTTACATTCCTAAGGGAGGTGGAATCCGGGAAGATATATTGAGAGATGCACATTGCTCCAAGTATTCGGTGCATCCCAAGATTTCCAAGATGTATATTGACTTATGAAAGACCATGTTCTGGCCGAGAATTAAGGGTGTTGTCAAGTATTATGTTACATACTGTGAGGCTTGACAAAAGGTGAAGGTGGAGTGCAAGAGCCCTGGAGGTTTATTAAAGTCATTGCCCATCCCTGAGTGGAAGTTTGAGGATATCTTTATGGACTTTGTTCACGGGTTGCCTCGCATGCGCTCTGCGAACGATTCAGTTTGTGTAATTGTGGATCTATTGACAAAGGTTGCCAGATTTATCCCAATGAAGAAGGAGACACATGTGGATGTATTGGTTCGTCTATTTATGGAGCAATTTGTATGGTACTATGGCGTGCTTAAGAAAATAGTCTCTGGCCATGATTGTCGCTTTAACTCCAAAGAATGGAAGGAGGTTCAAGCGTATTTAGGTTCTCACCTTTCCTTTTGCATGGCCTTTCATCCTCAAATGAACGGCCAGTCTAAAAGGACCATCAGAACTATGGAAAACCTGTTGAGATTATGTGTATTGGATAGGGGAGAGCCATGGGAAAGGTTCTTTCCACTAGTAGAATTTTCATACAATAATAGTCATCAAGCTAACATCGGGATGCAACACCAAAAGGTGATTTATAGGAGGAGGTGTAGAACTCCATTGTCATGTGTGCAGGATGAGGATCCAAAGATTTTAGGAATCGAATATATTGATGATACCGATGCTGCTGTTAGATTGATACGGGACCGCATGCTTGAGACTCAGATTCGATAGGAAAAGTACTATAATGCGAAGTACCGGATGGTAGAGTTTCAAGTGGGTGAGAAAGTGTTCTTAAAGATCAGGTTGATGCATGGAGTGTCGTGTGTGCATGATGGAAAGAAGCTCAACCCGAGATATGTGGGGCCTTATATTATTTTGGAGAGAATTGGTCCATTGGCCTAACGGCTGGAGCTACCATAAGAGCTGGAAATTTCCATGACATCTTCTATGTGTCGTCGCTTCAAAAGGCACTATTATGGACTGATCAACATGTTTACACTACAGATTGAGCAGTGGCAACTGATAGATCTGTTAAACTAGAGCCGGTGCAGATAGTGGACACCAAGATGAGGAACTTGCATCGTAAAAGTGTACCTTTGGTGAAGGTCCGGTGGTCTAACCATGGGAAGGAAGAATATACTTGGGAGCCAGTGGACATGACGCGGAAGAGCTACCCGGAGTTGTATCCCCAAGGTAAAATTTAAGCACATTATGTTTCCATGCACTTGTAATAGGCGTCGAGTAATACTAGATTAATAGGGAAAATTTCACTTAGAATAATTCTGGACTCGACCAGGTGTTGAGTGTGTTGAATGGTCTCAACGCCATTCCAGTTTAACTTAAGAAAATTGTTCTGGATCCACCAGGCATTGAGTGCATTGAGTGGTCTCAACGCCATTCCAGTTTAACTTAAAAATTGTCCTTGATTCAGATAACGTCGAGTGCATTGAGTGGTTTCAACGCCACTCGATGAAATTTAACTTAGAATATTTCCAGACTCAAAAAGCATCGAGAGCGTTGAGTGGTCTCAATGACATTCTACAAGGTGTTGAGTGATTTGACTTAGAATGTTTTTAGACTCAGAAAGTGTCAAGAGCATTGGGTGGTCTCAACGACATTCAATGAGGCGTTGAGTGATTAGACTTAGAATATTTCTAGACTAAGAAAGCATCGAGAGCATTGAGTGGTCTTAACGCCATTCGACGAGGCGTTGAGTGATTTGACTTAGAATACTTCTAGACTCAGAAACCGTCGAGAGCATTGAGTAGTCTCAACTTCATTCGAAGAGGCTTTGAGTGATTTGACTTAGAATATTTCTTGACTCGGGAAGCATCTAGTGCATTGAGTGGTCTCAACGCCACTCAACGAGGAATTGAGTCATACTCAACGCACTCAATGCTTTAACTTAGAAAATTATTCGGGATTCTATAGGCATTGAGTGATCACGATGAATCTCGACGATTCGTCGAGTGAGTATATGTATACTCGACGATTTTAATTTGAAAGTATTCTGGAATTGGTAGGCGTTGAGTGGACTCGACGCCACCTGACGAAGCATTAAGTGCGTTGAGTAAACTCGACGTCATTCGATGAATTATCATGTATACTTGACGATTGTGACTTGAAAGTATGCTGGACTTATAGGAGTCGAGTGGTAATGACGAATCTCGATGATTCGTCGAGTGGGTGTATGTACACTCGATGATTTTGACTTAGAGGATTTTTCCATCCCAGACCGTTTGCTTGTTCATATAAATGAGTTGAATCGGGTTTTCGGGAAATGCGACAATTGACTTATTTGAACCCAGTCTTTTCGACAAGACTTAATTTAAATAATTATGGGCGGTCCAATACTAGGGTGACACATGGAATGCTGTATAACCCTAATTCCTATTATAAAAGGAGATTTACGAGAAAACCCTAGCCATCACTTCACTTATTATCGAATCGTTACCTGTGCCGAAACTGTTGGAGTGAAGAAGTTGCCGAAGTCGATTTTCTGGAAAAAGAGATGATCTACCTTTCTGGGAAGAACAATACCTACGGGAAGAGGATGTCGTTGAGGAGGATCACGAGATCCATGTCTAGAAACGAGGTGAGCTTCCTACCCTCTCCCTTGGTGTTAGATCATTAATTATTATTTAGGAGAGATGTCGACTCAAAAGAGTTTGACTTGCGAGATAAAGATCTCCAATGGAGAGACCATGCTAGGACCTTCTCCTAGAGATTTATAGTCTTCAACCTCTACTCTCTTCGATGTGAAGTTGATGGACTTGGTTTCATGAAGAGAAATTTTCTATTGAGGGTGAATAAGGGAGGAGGAAAATCTGGATGTAGTTTTGAACCAGTGGCTAGAGGAAGTAGACAAACTGATGTCATTCGTTTTACTTTAACAGACGTGCAAGAAATCAGTTTTCTGTACGTAACGAACTTCAAGGCCAATTTCGGGTATGTTACGACCAGATCTGGGACTTGGGACAAATACGAAAAATTGTATTACTTTGAATGACCTTTCCAACAGATGGTTACACATTTTCATACGTGTCATGTATCCTTGGAAAATTCCAGTCGAAGTTACTGCAAGGTAACACTTATGTGTACTTTGTCTCGGGATTAGTGTATTATCAGATCTGAACTCGGTAGAAAGGTTGTAACAGGAAGGTGCTGAGGTTTTGGTGAACTTAGTTTATTTGTGATCGTGATAAACAAGTGGTTGATAGGATTCAGTTGTTAGATCCTTAAGTAAACAAATGGTTTTGTGAAATATGTTTGTACAAACGATTTGAAGGAGTTAAATAAACAAATGGTTTGGGAAAAGTTAGTGAACGAATGATTTGATAAGGTTTTGTTGTACAAATGATACTCTTGTAAAATTTGACAATAATCTGCATGATTATAATCAGAGGATGAAATAGGTTTTGGAAGAGGGTGTGATGCCCGATAATTGGATGTGTAACCTATAGCTATGTTATCATGTTTGATGAATATGTGAAGTATCATTATACTGTTGTGATTATCATAAGGAAGTATACTTGTTGTTGAATGCTTCATCATTTGGGAAGGAATTGGATGAGGTTAATTCATGGCCATGGAATATGTGGAATATTGATCTCAGGTTTTTAAGGATAATTAATATAATCCACTGCTTAGAGTTGTGTCTCCCTATGGGTAGTAGTGTGGGATTGATATGTTGTATAAGGTGGCTTTCCACATATGTAAATGAAGAATCCTTGCGTGGTATGAAAAGGTCGAAGGGTTGGACGTGCATTTGTGTTTGCCGCACTGGAATGATGTGTTAATAAGGGACTCGGTGTGGAGCCCTTGCGTGTTGTTGAGTACAAGATGTGAATGATGAAAAGAGACTCATTATGGAGCTCTTGGACGTGATGGCATGGCCAAGTGAAAATGCATGCGGTGTAAGTTGACATGCAGTGTCATAATCCTGTGTTAAGGATATTGTGGCAGGTCTACGGGATCTCCTGTCATGACACCAATGGGAGTTGGCAGATAGACTTGCACGGTGGGGCTTTAGTCCTCGGTGCTCACTCTCGAGGCTCCTTCCGTTCCACAATGATAGGCCAGCGTAGGGATATGTTCTTAGTGAACATCTACCTGAGAACCCTCTGAGCCATACTACGCATGGGCTCAGCTGTTGTGTTCTTATGTTGAAACATACGGAGGCCTAGGCTTGGTAGTGTGGATGCCCGCCTAGTAGTGGAGAATTGCGCTCTACTGTCACCGTATGGCCACGATGGATGGTGCCTGAGAGGTTAGCTACCTGCTCGAAAAGTAGGAACTATAAGTCTGTATCGACATAGCAGTTTGCATGTGTGTGAGCATGGGTGAGTCATCATATGTCATTCATACATTGCATTTCACCGCATAAGATCCTTATCTTATAAGTTTGTATGGGCACTCTCATATGATGAGTTACTTTACTACTAAGCCGATCCTTAACTTATATGTTTATATGTGCATTTATATAAGTTAAGTTTCTTTCCAGTTGTAGACCTATTTACTTTGATGGATGGATATGTTTTGAGTAGAACTGCTAGAATATAATGTTGATAATAATGATATAGCTTTACTGTTGTTGTTACTCATGTTTATACATTTTCCACCTGCTTGTATAACTGCTTACATATGTAGGATCAAGCGCATACCCAACTATTTCAAAATCCCGGACTATTGGAAAGGGCGCTACTTAATTTCTTAAATAAGTAGCAGAGCGCCACGAGTCAAGTGAAGGAACGCCGGACCCAACAATCCCCCCCCAACATCCAGCACAACCCGTCGGCTCAGAGGTGGGGTTACCATATACCCACACGGCACAGAGGTGGGGTTACAACATGTCTACGATTGTCTGACCCGCAGCTGGACCCACATAAGTAGAAGGGAAAAATCGGGATTTAATAGCCCCCCCCCCAGTCTTGAACCCGTGACCTCCTCTGATACCAAATGTAGGATCAAGTGCATACCCAACTGTTCCAAAAGCCCGGACTGTTGGAAAGGCCGCTACTTAATTTCTTAAATAAGTAGCAGAGCGCCACGAGTCATGTGAAGAAACGTCGGACCCAACAATATATATTGTACCCTTGTTCCTTTTCTACGATCGGTGCCTAAGAGCCGTCGGGGGAGTGGATGTGATAACAACTTAGTATTTATGACTAACGGTTGCTGTGTCTTCCTTTTTAGGAGAAAACCCCACAGATAGAGCAGCAGCAGGTTTTGCAGGAGGGTAGCAAGTACAGGGTGATAGGGGATGATGTAACATTACTACCATTGTCGTCGGTTACTGATGTGAGTTTCGAGTGACTCATGATGTAGCCCTTTAGGCATTTTTGTATAGAAGCCTTGTTGTTGCTTCTTTATTGATGTACTAGTTGGACTTATATGCTTCTATGGATTTTGACTTCTGTTTATGTTCTTTATGTTGGGTTGGCACTGATGATATTGATCTCAGCCGGCAGGATAAGCGTCTTGTGGTACAGGTCGACCCGTGTATTGGCATTACCGCGAGGAGGCTATTCTGGTCATAAAACTCCCCTCGGTCGTGTCTTGTGTTCCGGGAGGGGGGGTCTTACACCACCTTTGATAGACAGTCAATATTGGCTCGCTACTCTACAAGGTATAGCCTATGGCTATGAGATGAGTCAAACCTTGATCTCAATATTGTTGGGATGTTGTAGTCCACATCTTAAAGTTGCGTCTCCCTACAGGTAGTAGTGCGGGACTAGTGTGGTATATAAGGTGGTTCACCACCTGTGTATAATGTGAACCCTTAGGTGCCCTGGAGCACGGGAATGCGAAGAAGTTGTAAGTGCGTGTGCGTTGACCGCATAGTGTTGGATTTGGTATGAAGGGACTTGGTTAGAGCCCTTGGTTGTATGATGGCATGTAAATGTGAATTGCATGGGTTAGGTGTGTGTTGATACTCGGTATATGATCTTGTGAAGAAGACTTGGTGATAGGTATATAGGATCACCAGTCGTCACACTGACGGGAGCTGGCAGTTAGAACTTGGGCGATTGGGCTGGGTGTCCTTCCGTGCTCACTCCCGAAGGACTCTTCCGCACTAATGGACGGTTGGGTTGTGTTCTTTGGTTATTTTCTCCCGAAGAACCATTCTGTGCTAGTTATAGGCCAGTTGGGCTATGTTTATGGTGCAAATTTACCAGAGACCCCTTCTGAGCCATAGTACGTAAGGGCTTTGCAGTTGAGTTCTTAGTATTGAGGCATACGGAGGCCTAGGCTTGGTAGTGTGGATGTCCGCCTAGTAGTGGAGATCATCGCTCTACTGTCACTGTTTGGACACGACGGATGACGTCTGAGAGGTTAGCTAACTTCTCGAAAAGTGGGAACTACAAGTCTATGACGGCATAGTAGTGTGCGTGTGTGAGAGCATGGGTGAGTCATCATATTGCATTCATATCATAACATTACATTGCACTGCATAAGATCCTCATCATATAAATTTGTATAGGCACTTTTATATGATGAGTTACTTTGATGTACCCGATCCTTAACTTATAAATTTGTATGAGCATTTTTATAAGTTAAGTTAATTATTGTCCTTATGAATAATGTGATATTAGCGTAGAATTCCAATTATTTATTGCTGATTAATGTTCATACTTACTTAGTTAAAATGTGCTAATACATACATATATGAACGGCTAGTTATAACGCTTGTATCACCTGTTGATTGTATATTACTGTTATATTGAGCTCCTCCTCTTTCTCCGCCCAGTGCCTAAGAGTTGCTGGGGTGAGCGGATGTGATAGCCAATTATTCTTTATGACTAATGGTTGTTATGTCTACCATTTTAGGATGATACCCTACAGATGGAGCAGCAACAGCGCCAAGTGTAGGAGGACAGCCAGGCCAGGGAGACAAAGCCTGATACGACATTACCCTCCCTCCTTCTGTGATCAATGTGAGTTTGAGCGTTAAGATGTAGCCTTAAGGCAGTGTTTTGTGTAATCTGATATTAAAGAAGCTGAGTAGCTTCTTATTTATTGATGTACTCTTTTAGACCCTTTCTTATATGATATTATTACTTATGTGTTCTTTTTTTGGTTGGGTTGGCATTATGATATTGGATTGGCCGGTAGGAGAGGCGGCTTGTGGTACAGATTAGCACATGTGTTGATGCTACTACAAGGCGGATGTCCGGGGAATAAAACTCCCCTCGGCCATGTCAAGTGTTCCGGGAGGGAGGCCTTATAAATGGCATTAGTTTGCCTCGGTCCTACGATAAAGAAGTCATTGAACGTGGTGTTACCCCCGCTCGATTATTCAATTTTTGGATAAAACAGATTAACGGAAGTAGTGGTATGCCCATTTGTGATTCACACTAAGTATGTCCACCCGTTACACTATGTTTAGCCAACCTAACCCAAAATTTGTATTTGGTACGTAGATTCCGGTATATACAGAGCTGACGATAGGCATTCCTATTCCCCGATCCCTACTCCATTCCAAAAATCGGAGTTGGGTCAGACCTTAACTGCAATTTGGATGCCTTCAGGTCTCAGTAGGCTCTGGTGTAGCAACATGCCCCGGGCTCTAATTGGCTGAGTACCTTCCGAGCTCTTTATCAACCCGTCTACCACAGGACTGAATCGGTGGTTTGCACAGAGGAATGGCTAGATGTTGTGCAAGAATTGATGGATGGAATCAGATGTCTAGCTAGCATGGATGTTACTTTAGCTGTATCCGTCTTGGAATCACATTATGGGCTCCACTTTTTAAGGGCGTGTATATACTGACATCAGCTGGAATGAATTTTTGGAGGCCTTCTTAGAACATTTCATTCCCTCCACTGCTCGAGATGAACTTGAAGAAAGTTTTCTGGAATTAAAACAAGGATCTAAGTCAGTCGTGAAGTATAGATGGGAGTTTCAGCACCTCGCCAGGTTCGTTGACTCCTACGATTTGGATGATCGCGGATATATAAAACGATTCTACAAAGGTTTACAAGACACCCTAAGGCAAGCACTTTTGTTTACAGCTGACTCGAGTCTCGCCCAGATAATTGACATGGAAAAAAGATTGGAGGTGGACCATCTTGGGGTCTAGGCTAGTGTTAAGAGACCCGCTGAGGGTGTGATGAAAGCAGGACCCAGATTTAGAAGGAGACAGAATATTAGAGGTGAAAGAGGAAACCAAAGAGGTGGCGGTCGTTTCCATCAGAATCTTAGGATGGAGCATCCGTCCCCATAGTTATCATTACCACCAATCCCGTAGCTCCAACCTCACCAATAACCCGGAGGGCCATTCGGGCAAGTTTGTTTCCAGTGTCATCAGTAGGGCTACATCAGGCATCATTTCCCACAACTAAGTCGAAACAGTCCCCCTATTTTTCCTCCGGCAGCTCAGCAAGGACGAGGGCAAGTTCATGGTCAAGGATGAGGACCACGAGGTAGGAGTCCTTGACCTACTAGAGAGCAGATTTTTGCTCTAGATATGACTCAAGAGAAGAATCCTCAGGACATGATTGCAAGTATTTCGTAGTCAATTAATACGTTAGAAGCATTGTCCTTAGCTTGCCTAAGTTTGTGCTAAGAATCTAGCTTTGAGGTTATTATAACTTGATATTTAGGCATTTTGAATGTTAGTGGGAGACCAGCCCACACCCTGTTTGATACCGGCTCCACTCACTCGTTTGTCTCGGTGAACTTTGTGAAAGATCTAAATGTTGTGCAATACTTCACCAGTTTCACTCATAGAGTACGCCTTCCGGACGACTCCGAGATGACTTTGTCCGCCAAGTGCGACTTGGAGGTGTATATTGGAGGAAAACTTTTCGAAACCCCTGCGATAGTGTTAAGGATGTCAGAATTTGACCTTATTCTAGGCATGGCATAGCTGGATTGGCACCATGCCAGGATTGACTGTACGACGAAGCAAATCACCTTGAGGCACAGAGATTCTGAGATAATTTTTCAAGGTATTAAACTTGTACCCCGAATAATGTTGTCTTCAATTAAGGCCGTTAAGGCCCATAAGAAAGGGGATGGGGTGTATATGATATGTTTTTAACTAATAGAGATGGCGATGAATATGAAAGATGTACCAGTGGTGCGGGATTTTCTTGAGGTTTTTCCCAAAAAGTTACCTGGATTGCCCCTGCCTAGGGAAGTAGATTCCAGATTAAGCTAGTGTTGGGTACCAAGCCCATCTCCCAAACCCATTATAGGATGGCTCCAAAGGAACTGGCAGAGTTTAGGGTGCAGTTGCAAGAGTTGGTAGAATCATGGTTTGTTCATCCTAGCTCATCATCCTGGGGAGCCCATGTTCTGTTTGTTAAGAAGAATGACAGATCATTACGATTATGAATAGATTATCAGGAGCTCAACCGATTGACGGTGCAGAACTCCTATCCTTTAACCCAGCTCGACGAGCTATTCGATTAGCTGGTGGGAGCACATTAGTTTTCCAAATTGGTTTTGCGCTTGGGGTACTATCAATTGAGGAAACAAGAGGAAGATATTCGGAAAATAGCGTTTAGCTCGAGATACGGCTTGTACGAATTCACTGCGATACTGTTTGGGCTCACAAATGCCCCTTCTACATTCATTAGTTTGATGAACCCGGTGTTTGAGCTGTATATGGATGATTTTGTCATCATATTTATTGATGACATTTTATTCTACTCAAAGACAAAAGAGGAGCATGCGGAGCACTTGGCCTTAGTGTTGAAGAAACTAAAGGAGCACTGCTTGATTGCTAAATTCAACAAGTGTGAGTTTTGGCTCTAAGAAGTTGCTTTCTTGGGACATGTTATAAGTGTAGCCGGGTTAGCAGTAGATCCGGCCAAGGCGCGTGCAGTGAAGGAATGATCGTCTTTGAGGTCAGCGGCCGACGTGCGAAGTTTCCTTGGACTTGTTGGATACTATCACAAGTCTGTTGAAGGATTTTCAAAGATCGTTTTCCCCCTCACAACTCTGACGAAGAAGGGTGTGCCATTTGTGTGGTCACCCAAATGTGAAATGGTATTTCAGGAGCTGAAGGACCATCTTACCTCCGCCCCAATCCTTGCCCTATTATCTATAAAGGAAGGATTTCAGATATATACTGATGCATCCTATCAGGGAATGGGGTGGTGTTGATGCAACACAGACATGTGATTGCATACGCTTCTCAGAGGCTTAAGAAGCATGAAGTGAAATATCCAGTGCATGATTTGGAGTTGGGAGCAGTGGTATTTGCCTTGAAAATTTGGAGGAACTATTTATATGGCGTCCACTGTGAGATCTTTTTGGATTATAAGAATTTGAAGTATATTCACACCCAGAAGGATTTGAACTTGAGACATCGGCGGTGGTTGGAGTTTTTATGTGTTTATTAATTTACATTGAACTATCACCCTGGGAAGGCAAACACGGTGGTGGATGATTTAAGCAGGAAGGCACCTGTGATAAGCCAAGAATCTCAGTTAATGATTATGGAGTTGGTTAGGGTACATGAGGAGATGGAGATTACACCCATGTCTAGGGTTTGTCCCGAGGCATTTCGGAGTACTTGTCTACCATGAGAATAGTCTGTGACATTCGAGATCAGATTTAGGCAGATCAAGGGAAGGATGCTGCTTTATCCCTGGTATTTCAAGCCGTTATGGGAGGATCAGCGGAAGGATATATGCTAAGAGAATACCTTATTCATTTCCATGGCAGACTTTACATTCCCATAGGTGGTGGGATTCGGAAAGGCATCTTGAGAGTGGCTCATTGCACCCAGTATTCAGTGCACCCTGGTATTGCCAAAATGTACATCGGCTTGCGTAGGACCATGTTTTGGCCAGGGATGAAGAGAGATATCATGTACTACATTACGCATTGTGTGGCTTGTCAGAAGGTTAAGGTGGAGTACAAGAGCCCTAATGGATTGTTATAATCACTGCCCATTCCGGGTGGAAGTTTGAGGATATCTCCATGGATTTTGTTCACGGTCTTCCCCGATCCCGATCAGGGAATTATTCAGTTTGGGTGATTGTGGATTTCTAGACCAAGGTTGTCAGGTTTATTCCGATGATGATGGAGGTTGTAGATGTGTTGTTACGCCTCTTTATGGAACAGTTCGTACGGTATCATGGGGTGCCTAAGACGATAGTCTGGACCGTGATGGTCGTTTCACCTACAAAGAATGGAAGGCAGTTCAGGCATATTTGGGTTCTCTCCTTACTTTTAGCATGACTTTCCACCCTCAGACTAATGGCCAGTCTGAGAGAACAATCAGAACTATGGAAGACTTGTTGAGGTTATGTGTTTTGGATAAGAGAGAGCCATGGGAGAGACTTTACCGTTGGTGGAATTTTCATATAATAATAGCCACCGAGCAAGCATCGGAGTGGCACCTTATGAAGCACTTTATGGTAGTAAGTGTAGGACCCCTTTATCATGTGTTCAGGATTAAGATCCTAAGGCATTGGGACTGGAGTATATAGATGACACCGATGTTATGGTTTGATTGATTCGAGATCGCATGCTAGAGGCTTAGAGCTGGAAGGCAAAGTGTTTTGATGCAAAGGACTGGATGGTGGAATTTCAAGTGGGTGATAAGGTGTTTTTGAAGATCAGCGCAATGCATGGAGTGTCGCATGTGCACGGTCAGAATAAGCTCAGCCCAAGATATGTGGGGCCTTATGTTATATTGGAGAGGATTGTCCCTTTGGCATATCGGCTGGAGCTACAACTAGAGCTAGAAAATTTGCACGACATCTTCCATGTGTCTTCTCTTCGGAAAGCACTACTACAGCCTGATTAGTATATCACCGCTACAAATGGAACAGTAACAACTGATAGGTCTGTTCGACTAGAGCCGGTGCGGATAGTTGATACTGAAACAAGAAGCTTGCAGCAAAAGAGTGTTTCTTTGGTGAAGGTCGAATGGTCTAATCATGGAAAAGAGGAGTATACTTGGGATCAAGTGGACTTGATGCAGAAACGCTACCCAAAGCTGTTTTCTCGAGGTAAATCTGGAACCTACCTTGTATTTGATTAAATATCGATACTCGTGGACCCAACCTCAATTTCATGGACGAAATTTTTGTTTTGTTTATAGGATTTGTAACGTCCAATTTCGAGCTAGACCCCCCTGGTGCATGTTTTGGTGTGACCATGCGTGGTTTAGGCTGGTATAAAGGTTGATGAAGAGGACATAGGCCACAGGAAGGCTGTGAAATTAGGCTTGAGGATTTTTCCTGTCGGGTTAAGTCAGAATTTGTAGGATTTCACCGGATATATCCGATGAATTTGTCGAGTGATACTCAGTGAATTTTTTGGAAAAGGCTTGGGTAATTCGGTGTAATAAGTGTCACTCGTAAGATATTGTCAAGGATATCTGACAAATTTGTCGAGTGATACTTGACGTATACGTCTAATAGGACTTGAGTGTTTTCAAGCTGGTTTGTCCGTTTCAGAGAAACTCATCGAAACAAAGTACTGTTCGTCGAATCTCATCGGAGATAATCGACGAATTCATCGAGTTGGACTCAACGAATTCGTCGGATTTGCTTTAAAGTATTTAGCCATTTCGTTGTGATTACACAGAGGATTCCTACGATTCATCGGGTATATATATATAACGAAATGGACTTAGAAGATTTTCGGCCCAGATTGTGTTTGTTGATTAGTACTCATGGGTTGAACCGAGTTCGGGATACGTGTTGAATGGCTCTTATGACTTGTCTTTTCAGTAAGTATATGTTATGGGAAATATTGGACGGTCCAATGAGGAAGTGGCATGTGGCGGAGTAACCCTAACTCCAATATTTCCTTATAAAAAGGAATGCTCGAAAACCCTAGTCGTCTTCATTCTTCCTTGTCGAGTCATTCTGCTGAGCTCGACGAGAACGGAGAGATTGCCGGTGGTGGATTTCTAGGAAGGATGACGGAAGAGCGTCGGTGTCGGACTTTCCTGGAGGGGCTCCGAACTTCTTGAAGAAGTTTCTCTCAGTGTTCCTTGTCTCCAAAGAACGATCTGAAGAGGAATCGGACACTTACATTCCGCCAAGACAAAGGACACGATCCATGGCCGGAAATGAGGTGAGCTTCCTACCCTCTCCCTTGGTGCTAGATCTTTAGATCTAAAATGTCGGAGATACATCAGATCAAGAGAGCTTGATATGGGAGTTTAATGGAGATTTCCTAGGAAGGGGCAATGCTAGAACTTCGTTCTAGGGTGCCGATCATCGTATGATAATCTTCAATCATCTCCTCTCTTCATTACGAGGATGGTGAACTTGATCTCGTGAAGAATCGTTGTCAAACTAGGGAGAAAAGGGTAGAGAGATGTTGGTTTTTTTATGTGATGGTTGGAGGAAGAAGATGAACCAGTGTAGTTCATTCTTCTTTACGATGCATGCAAAGTGCTGTATAGAACTTTGTTTTCTGTGCGCAGTAGGCTTCAAGACTATTTTTTGGTATGATTCGGTCTGATTTAGGTCTTGGGCTTAGCACGAAAGTGGTAGCCCTCAAAAGACCTTTCCAATAGATGATTACCCGTTGTTAGGAGAGCTCTGTAGATCAAGGAATTTTCAGTCAAAGTTACTGCGTTGTAATAACATATGCGCAGGCTGCATTTTTTCTAAGTGCACATGGCTGGATAGAAATCCGATTTCGGGTGTGATGGATTGGATTTGGACCCCAGGCTCAATGCGGAAGTTGTATCCCTTGGAGATACCTTCCCGATTTGGGGTTGTACGGGATTAATGGTGGATTGTAACTTCTTGAAAATCCAGTTTTAGTAAATTGTGGCGCTTAGCCGTGATGTACTAATAATTGATGATTGCCTTGTTTATGAATTGATTACCGGGAGTTTGGATGTCAAATAACTGAAGATATTGTAATCACATCTTGCATGATTAATAAATTTGGGAGTATTATATATGTCGCGATGAATTGCCGGTTTATGAAATAAGCTCTGGTTAAGATGATTGAAACAGTAAAATTAATGTGCGCATGTTTAATTCTAGGGAAAGGATTGGATGATGTATATGAAAGTGAGGATAGATACAACTCTAGAGGGGGGTGAATAGAGTATTCAAAAATTATGACACCCTACTCAACTCCCTTAGAGTTAATTTGCGGAATGAGTTTATAGATATTTGAAACCCTAGAGCCTAACACAAAGTGAAGTGCACTAGAGAAAGCTAACTATAATTACAGTTGAGCTTTGGTCCTATCACAGCAACTAGTAATCCTAGTTATTTCTACTCACAGCCACAGTGTAATAAATTAATTAAGCAACACAGACTGCACAAGAAGTTTATATTGGTTCCCTCTAAATAGGTACGTCCACTCTTCTACCACCCTAGTAGGAATCCACTACAGGTTTTTGTTCAGGTGCCCTGCCACCAACTGATCTGCTTCAGGTAGATTAAGTAGACCCTTTGAGCTTTTGATCAGGAGCTCAAAATCCAACACAGGTTTTTGATCAGGTGCCCTGCCACCAAGGTTCACTTTTGAAGGGAGTAATAATCCTTTATACAGGAGGTTGAGAGAGTTAAAGTTTCTTCTCTATTGTTAAAACAGATTAGAGAAGCTAGTGGATTGCACAGAGCTAGAAAGCTCTAAAGAATCAAGGCTCCCCCTGGCTTAGAGAATATCCAGGAAGAAGTCTTACTTCAGGGTGCAGGAACTCTTCTGAACTTGAGACAGAGAACTGTATTAAAGTTTTTGAAGGAGCAGCTTGAAGAAGACTCTTGATTGTAGAATGATTGTTCTTCTTCTATAGCTTTTCTTTCTTCTTCTTCTTCTTCTTGAGACTCTGAGTGAATGTTCCTTACAGCATGATGAACTCGGGATTGAAGAAGAGAGAGTTGAAGAAGGATGATCTTCTCAGTTGAATGTATCAATGACTGAGAGTTGTATCTCTTTAAATCTGTATATCTCTATTATCTTTGTATATCTGTATGTTGTTGTTATCTGCTATCTTTTTAAAGCACTTTATATATTGGCCTTTGCAACGGCTCTAAACTTTGTTTGAACTTTGTCTTCTTCTGAAATCTGCAATCTGGGCTATAAATAGCATAAAGAAAACATATCCTGCAGACAGATATGCTATAAAGGGATAAAGCTTTCTAAGAAGCTGCAAATCCAATCTGATAAAAGGAGTACTAAAGAAAGTCACATCAGACTAAACTCTTTACGGCTAAAGAAGACTTTTGTGTCTAACGACTATAAAGGACAGCATGGCAGAATAAAGCAAAAAGATATTTCAACAAATAAGACAAAAAACTTTGTCAGAAAAAAGCTTGACTTATGCATAAAGAAAGAAGCAAGTATTGCTTAGAAATGATAACATAAAATCACTTAAATAAGCTTTTATAAAATATGCCAAGCAGATAGGAAATAAAACTCAGAAGAGAAAGAATACAAAATTACTAAAGGCAGACAAAAGAACGTCGAACGACCCTCGGAGATCGTCGACTGAAGCACAGAGATCGTCGACCTATCAGAACAGATAGTCGAACGATACAGATAGTCGAACTATCAAAGAAGATAGTCGAACGACCACAGAAGATAGTCGAACTATCATAACAGATAGTCGAGCTATCAGATAGTTGAACTATCAAGGCAGATAGTCGAACTATATAGCAAAACAGATAGTCGACCTATCAAACAGATAGTCGAGCTATCAGATAGTCGAACTATCAAGGCAGATAGTCGAACTATCAAACAGAACAGATAGTCGACCTATCAAGACAGATAGTAGAACTATCAAGCAAAACAGATAGTCGGCCTATCAAACAGATAGTCGAGCTATCAGATAGTTGAACTATTAAGGCAGATAGTCGAACTATCAAACAGAACAGATAGTCGATCTATCAAGACAGATAGTCGAACTATCAAGCAAAACAGATAGTCGACCTATCAAATAGATAGTCGAGCTATCAGATAGTTGAACTATCCTAGCAGATAGTCGAACTATCAAACAGAACAGATAGCCGGCCTATCAAGACAGATAGTCGAGCTATCAGATAGTTGAACTATCCAAGCAGATAGTTGAACTATCAAGAAATCTGTCTGGTCAAAAGAAGTCGAGCGGGGTTCGACGATCGACGAGGCAGATACCACAGATCGTCGAGCTAATAAGAGTTTAACTAACTCAGAGATAGATGATCTGCCGACTGACGATAGTCGACCAACTGATAGGCGATCGTCCAACAGTTGATAGACAATAGTCGAGCGGCGTTCGACCATAGTCGAACCAAAAACAACTTAACAAAATTTTCATCTAGATAAGTGACAACTCTACAACTAGAGCAATCAAACTAAACAACTAACCTTTAACCATAGATAAATCTTGGGTCATGAAACTAAATGAGAAGACTAAACTCAAATCAAAACTAGTGTACCAACAATCTCCCCCTATTTGGGTTAAGTCTCTCAAAACAAAACAAACAAAACAAACTACTGGAAATAAATATAATTCAGGAAAAGAAATATCTAAGCAGCAAATAACATCAATCAAACAGATAAATAAACAACTGTCAATCAATGAAACTTAAGAAGCATCAGAATCTGATTTAGATACAGAGGAACCAGGAAGAAAAGAATTTTTTTTGAAAGGATCTAAAGCTTCTTTCTTTGATATCTTTAAATCTTGTTCTCCAATAATTCTAGATTCTCCTGTTCTTGGTACTACTGCTTCTGGGTGCTTTTCCATATATTTAGAAGGATCAAAAACCTCAGGTCTAACCTGGAATTTGTCTAGCTCCTTCTTTCTGAATTTAGACATAGTAGTTAAGCCTGTAATATCTTTTCCTTCAGCTTTGGCTATTCTGATCTGGGCTGATCCAACTAGTTCAAGAAATCTAGCCATCCTGAAATCAGGATTAAGCTCTTGACTTTCATATTCATTTTCACCAGTTGAATCTAAAGGTTTTACAGCTTTAAATTTTGTAGATAGTTCTAACATGCTTACAGCTGGCTCTCTATTTTCTTGAATAACTAAGGAAGATGGAGGAGCAAACTCAGCATATTTCTTACTTGATTTTTCAGAGAAAATAATCCTTTTACCTTTTGAATCAGTTTTATTTGCTTGAGCTGGCTTTGAGGAAGATATGCTTTTGGTTTCTTTGGAAGGTGATGCTCTTATCTTGGGAGAAGGAGGAGGTGAAAAAGTTGGCTTCTTATATACTACCTCCTTTACTTGCTCTCTTGTATCAGCTTCTTGCCTTTGATATCCAGATCGGGATCTGCTTTGATATCCTGGATTGCTTTTTCTTTGATGAGATTGAGATGGAGTGAATCTAGCAGACGGGGCTGAAGGATTTGCAGACATATTTCCAGATGCTCCTGCACTAGGAGGTGGAGGAGGAGGACCTCTAGGGGTCCACTTTGGAGCTGGACTATCATATCTTTTACTTTTTTTTCACTGCTTTTGATGATTTTTGGAAAATCCCATCCAGTGCTGATATTCTTTGGACTTGGGATCTATCCCATTTCAGTATATAATAAGGAATATAATGATCAGGGTTAGGAGGAGGAGGAGGAGCAGCTTTCCTTTTTCTTTTAGCTGCTTTCTTCTTCTTAGACTCTTCTGAATCATCAGAGTCATCCTCATCCTCAGAATGAGATGACGGAGGTTGATCATAAGGATCAAAAGCCTCTTGCTCAGCTTTTTCTTTATCTTTTAATGCAGCTTTCTCTTTCTCTTCTTCTAAGGCATCCTGTGCCAGAAGTGTATCCAGATCTAGTCCTGGGGTATCATCCCAGACTGTAGACTTTTCTTCTTGAACATCTGAAACTTTTTCTATCTCAACTGCAACTGTCATGAGGACCAGTTCATCATGCACAGCTACCTGATCTGGAGGAGAAGATACATGATCTTGAATAGCAGGTTCTTGCACTGGTTGCTGAGCAGGTTCTTGAGCAGCTTGAACTTCTTACACTAGATCTGTAGCATCAGGAACACAGATTTGCTAAATGAAATTGAAACATCCCTTCTAGGTATTCACAGACTAGCATGTCAGTTAACATATCAAGGAAATGAGTAAATGAATTACCTTTAGGATTTTCTCCAGAATTTCCTAACTCCCACAAGTCATCTAGAAAGGAGGTAATGACTCCTTCTAGGAATAGAGCAACTAAGGGAGTAGAAGCTTCTTCAAGGCATACTTTGAATGCAAATTCTGCTTCCATTATGATATCGGAAGGCTTCTGAACTGGTGCTGGAACTACAAAAGATGTTGTCTTGACAACTGGAACTACTGTTACTTCTTGAATCTCAGCTTGGGGATTTGCTGGATGAGAAACAAGGGACAGTCCTGAGGCATCTTCCTCGAACATCTCCCCCTGCCTGATTTCAGTAGAAACTAAGTCAGGCCCCTAACTTAAGATGGCTCAGCGAACTTAGAGAGGGCTACGATGGAGGATGAAAAGGTAGAGATGGAAGAAACGAGAGGGGCAATTGCTTCTTCAATCATGATTTTGATTGAAGGAGTAATTAGCTCCAATATGTTTGAAATGAAGGCTGATGTGATTTCAAATGATGGTGGGGGAATCACAGTGGATGGATGATCATCAGGGATGGTGTTCTCCTGATGAGATAGAGTGTGAACTGGTGATTGATGGGTGGATGCAGGAAGATCAATATGATCTAAATGAGGAATTGGTGACTGAGGAGGAGTGGATAGCTCAGAAACCAATAAATCAAAACTAGGATGAGAAATCCTAGCAAGATGAGAAGGAAGTGGAGATGCTGGTGGTGATGCATGGAGAATTGTGGAGGAATCAAGAAGAAGAGATGTAACACCCCAAAAAGACTCAAAAATGGTTTTGAGGTGCAGGTCATTTTACACGGCCTGGGACACGGGCGTGTCCCAGGGCGTGTCAGGGGTACACGGCCTGGGACACGGGCATGTCCCAGGGCGTGTCACGTAAAATGCGTTTTGAGTCAGAAAGTTACACGGCCTGAACCAAGCCTTGAACACGGGCATGTCAGGTTGGACACGGGCGTGTCCGATGTCGTGTGCCTACCCGTGTACTACTTGCAGCTCGATGAGGCAGGGGTGACACGGGAGTGTCTCAGGAATGACACGGGCGTGTAAGGTTCGACACGGGCGTGTCGATGCCCGTGTTCTGGTAAATCTCAGTCGGTACGAATACCGCATGTGCCGCTTAAGGGTACACGGCCTGTGACACGGGCGTGTCACAGGCCGTGTCAGCCAAAAAAATGAGTTTTTGGGCAAATCGTGGCCGTTCAGATTTCTCTCTTTGGATCCAAGGGCTCAGGTGATTCCTGGCTGGATTTAATCCGTGCTGATGAAGACTTCATTCTTCATTTGGTTAAGGAAGAGAGAAAGAGAGAGGAGGAAGAAGAAGGAGGAGGAGATCAAGCCACCGGCGGAGTTCCCGTGGTCCGATTCGTGATCCGAAGCCGGCGTTGTGAAGGCAAAGCTGCTGCGGTTCTTTCTCACTGGCTAGTTTGTGATGGCTCCCAAGAGATCGACAAGGGTAACGATCTCCCTTCTTGGACATGTGAAGTCCTTCTTTTCTGCATTGCATAGGGAAAACCCTTCCCCGCGAGTGTGCGGTGGGTTGTGGTGTCCCTTGGGGTAGATATGTAAAGTCCCCCTTGTTAGAGTCCGGAATTGGAGTACGGATCTAGGCATGCTGTGTGAAGCCCATTTTGGTCTGGATTGGTGATGCTTGTTTGCATATCGGAGAAGGCTCCGTGATTATGGCTTGTGTTGCCTTGTGCCTACCTGTTGCTTGGTGCAGCAGGAAGTACTGGATGATGTCCAGGAAATGAAGAGGGTTGGATGCAACTATATGGCCGTGCATTGCCACTTTATGAGCGGTTGAGCCGTTGGGCTGCAACTCGAGAAAAGGCAGATTACCGAAAGGAAAGGTTATAAATAGCCATGGATACTTCCGTATTCGAGGTGGCACGGCGACTTGAGCAACGGGGGGTGGCTGATCCGTACCTGCGTTATCCGTCCGACTTGGAAGCCTGGTTATAGGTTTTGTTGGAGCGCCTAATGAGAGTCTTAGGCCCGCGCGCCGGAAAGACTGCTCAAATACCGTGTAGACGGTGGTGTTGGTATTCCGGTACACCAAAAATGTGCCCTGAGTGCACGGACTGTCGGGACGTGTGGCCAATAGTTGTGATGGCTTGAATGTGCCTGCGCGCACATAGTTGCTATATGATGATGCCATGCTTTGCAGGGAAAGAATTCTAATGCCCCGAGAAAGGGGTAGGATTGTTATAATTGGGTCAGATGAATGCTGACCGTTGCATTATTTGCCACCGGTTGGGTGGATTGTCCCTATGCAGGTGCTGGAGAGCCAAGTGGTAAGTGAAGGGCTGAAGCCCAACTGCTGTTACTGCTGCTGCTGCGGCTAGCCCTTGAAGGCTAAGCGAATGTTTTTGCTTGTTTTCTTTTTCTCATGTATGGCCGGCCTGCGCACCGAAGTTTGTAAACCATACGGTGTGAAAAGAGGAACTATAAGGCCTTAAAGCCAAACTCTATGTATTTGTTGTACATTCCGTGGTTATATATAAAGGTGGTTTATATATTGGACATTCCTGGTTAGAGTTCAAATTACAACTTAAAGCTTCCGCTAGAATGCTCTGAGTTAGGATTCGTGTTTGGTTTGGTATTATCCTGTGACCTCACCGTCTGTTTGTGGCATATAGTGTGGGGCCCCGGCCGGACCTTCTACTATACGTCATTTAACGGATGGGGTCGTTACATTTTGGTATCAGCTTCGTTCGGTCTTCCTCCTTCGAATTCGTGGTCGAATTCTTTTATGGGGTGGCGTGCGCGTGTTTGTGCGCCCTGCTGTAACGCTAATGAACTCTGGAATGTCCACTAAGGAATGTACAAAATCTTGTTTGAGGAATCTGCGCGTTCCTTTTTGTGTTGTTTTGCTTGCATACGTTCGCTAATGTGTGTCTTGTCCACCTATAGGTGACGCGTAGTGGTGTTGGGCAGTCTGAGCCCCAGCGCTCTGATGAGAGTGCGGCACCAGCTGAGGTGCCAACACCTCCTCCATCTGCGGAAACTGTTCATTTAGTTGCTGAGGCTCTATTTGCCATGATTCAGCCGACCGGGCAAGCGCAGCCGGCAGTCGAGCCAGTTCGTGTTGTTGTAAGACCCGAGCCGATTGAGGCTGTAGATCCACGAGCAGCTGACCGACAGTTGAAGCAATTCATGAGCTTCAGTCCGCCTACGTTTATGGGAATGGGATCCCCAACACAGGCAGAGGATTGGTTATCGCGTGTCAAGCGGATAATGACAGCGATCAGGGCGGAGGAAACTCTAAAGGTCACCTTGGCCACCTTCATGCTTGAAGGCGAGGCGCGGTTGTGGTGGGACGAGGTTGAGGTACACCATTTGGCGGGTAGGCAATTAACGCAAGTGTCGATTGAGGAGTTCTCTCGGATATTTCTGGCGAAGCATGTCCCAGCGGCGCAACGCATTGCTATGGAAAACGAGTTCCAACGGTTAAAGCAAGGGGAAGATAGCGTGGATATCTACTTGCACGAGTTTACCAGGTTAGGCCGGTATGCGGGAACAATCTTCGCGGATGACCAAAGGAAAACGAATCGGTTCTATGAAGGATTGCGGGATGAGTTGAGATTCCTGCTTTCGAGTTCAGTGAACCAAGGGTTTCAGGCGTTGGTTGATACTGCGTGTGCGTTGGAGAAGGACATGCGGCGAGTGCAAGGGAACAAGGGCTTGGTTGTGTCGAAGCCAGAGGTTCAAGCACCTCGCCCTAGCAAATCGTTCTACCAGAAGAGAGGGGGAAAGAGGTCCAAGCCGTCTGGGCAAGTGACTACGACCGTTGTGTCGGGAGCGACATCAAGGCCGGATTCTCGTACATGCTATAACTGTGGCCGAGTGGGGCATATAGCTCGTGACTGTCGGGTTGTTCAGCCCAAAGGGGAAAAGAAGACGGGTATGTCTTATGCTGAGAAGGGCAAAGCGGTGGTTGATTCCTCTGCGTCTCAGGCACAGCCCCGAATCTATCAGCTTGGCCAACAGGAAGCGATTAAGCAAAGTGACGTCGTCACAGGTACGAGTTGATTTAGCTTACTTGCTTACGTGCTAGTGTTTTTGGTTATGTATAGCTTGTGCATGATGTGTGTGCTGCAGGCTTTGTCCTGATTCGGAATAATTTGGCGCGAGCCCTGTTTGATACGGGTGCTTCGCATTCTTTCCTGTCTGAGGATTTCGTATCTCGAATTGGGGTACCGAGTCATGTGACGGTGGATAGTACAAGGGTGCTATTACCGAATGGCTGTGTGATGCTTGCGGATAGGGCTTGCGATGTGGATGTGCAAATAGGAAGTCGGGATTTCGGTTTGAGTGCAGCCGTGCTACCGTTATCGGAGTTTGATGTGATCTTTGGTATGGACTGGCTCTCGGAGCAGCGTGCCTTTATTGATTGCAACTCCAAGGAGATTAAACTGGGCCAGAATACCGGACTTGTGACGAAGTTCGCTGGTATGCGAGGAGTTGGTGGAACTCTGTTGTCTGCGCTCCAAGTCGTCAATGCTGTTCGGAAGGGCGCGGAGTTATTCTTCACGCTAATTCAGGCTGTTGAGCCAAAGGCCAGTGTCGGTGAAGTACTGGTTGTGTCAGAGTTTGCCGATGTGTTTCCTAAAGATCTTCCTGGGTTACCACCCCAGCGGGAGATTGACTTCTCTATTGAGTTGGTGCCAGGTACGAAACCTGTGGCCCGCTCACCATATCGCGTCGCGCCAAAAGAGATGGCTGAGTTGAAAGTCCAATTGCAAGAGTTGTTGGAGCAGGGATATATACGCCCAAGTATGTCACCTTGGAGCGCGCCTGTTCTATTTGTGAAAAAGAAAGACGGTAGTTTACGGTTATGTATTGACTACCGCGAATTGAATAAGCTGACGGAGAAAAACAAATATCTGATCCCACGGATTGATGACCTCTTTGATCAGCTGGCAGGATCAACGGTCTATTCCAAATTGGATTTGAAATCGGGATATTATCAGCTGAGGATTAGGGAAGGTGACATTCCCAAGACGGCGTTTGGAACACGCTACGGTCATTATGAGTTCACGGTAATGCCGTTTGGCCTATGTAATGCGCCTTCGGTATTTATGGACCTAATGCATCGAACGTTCCGAGAGTACTTGGATTTGTTCGTTATTGTTTTTATCGATGACATATTAGTATACTCTCAGTCGGAAGAGGATCATGCAAACCATTTGCGGTTGGTCTTACATACCCTGCGGAGGAATAAGCTTTATGCCAAATTCTCAAAGTGTGAGTTCTGGCTCTCTTCAGTAGCCTTTTTAGGCCATGTGGTAAGTGGAGAAGGTATCGCGGTAGATCCGTTGAAGATAAGTGCCATTCGGGATTGGCCAGTGATGTCTTCAGTGGCCGAGGTCAGGAGCTTCCTTGGACTTGCGGGCTACTATAGACGGTTTGTGGAAAACTTCTCACGGATTGCTTTACCTCTGACCACGCTGACGAGAAAAGATCAAAAGTTCATTTGGACGCCGGAGTGCGTGCGAGCTTTTGAAGACTTGAAGAGTCATTTGACCACGGCGCCTGTGTTGACATCGCCATGTGATACAGATGGGTATGAGATCTATAGTGATGCTTCCGGGAGCGGCTTAGGCTGCGTTCTTCTGTAGTTTGGTAAAGTGATTGCTTATGGCTCGCGCCAGTTGAAAGTGCATGAGCGGAATTACCCC
Organism: Platanthera zijinensis; assembly: GCA_039513925.1. NCBI lineage: Eukaryota > Viridiplantae > Streptophyta > Magnoliopsida > Asparagales > Orchidaceae > Platanthera > Platanthera zijinensis. The sequence goes on along the minus strand of CM077087.1, from coordinate 136,787,165 downwards.
GTCCATGATTTGGAGTTGGCGGCGGTAATCTTTGCGCTCAAGTTGTGGCGGCACTATCTATATGGCATTAAAGTGGATATCTATACAGATCACAAAAGCCTAAAGTATTTGTTGGATCAGAAGGATCTGAATATGCGACAACGAAGATGGATGGAGTTCCTTGGGGACTACACCTTCGAGATTCACTATACTCCCGGGAAGGGAAATGTGGTCGCTGATGCTTTGAGTCGGAAGACTCCGGTACGGGCAAGCTGGTTGCAGAGGCATGATCAGCGGTTAATCCAGGAATTGGAAGCGTTGGAGATATCTTGTGTTGACAAAGGTTCGTCAACCGATGCATGCTTGAACTGGACTGAGGTGCAATATGACCTTACGGACAGAGTTCGGCGAGCAACGGAGCTTGATGAAAGTCTCCAGCGCTATGCAAAAGATGTGCCGGATGACCAATTCTCTTGGGATAACGGTTTGTTACGAAGAAATGGTCGAGTGTGCGTCCCGAGTGTGGGTAAATTGAGGGAAGAGTTGATGTACGAAGCTCACTTTGCAAAGTACTCAGTTCACCCAGGGAGCACAAAGATGTACAGAGATCTGAAAAAGCTGTTCTGGTGGCCCGGACTAAAGAAAAATGTCGCACGTTATGTGGCTGAATGTAATACCTGTGCGTTGGTGAAAGCAGAATGCCAGAAGCCTGGCGGTTTCCTGAAGTCGTTACCTATTCCGGAGTGGAAGTTCGATGACATTTCGATGGATTTCGTGCACGGGTTGCCGAGATCTCAACGCGGTCATGATTCAATCTGGGTGATTGTGGACCGGTTGACAAAAGTGGCGCACTTCCTTCCAAACAGAAGAGACGATTCAGTGGAAACCTTGGCCAAGCTTTATGTGGAGCAGGTTGTTCGACTGCACGGTGTTCCTCGGAGCATCGTTAGTGACCGTGATGGGCAGTTCACATCGAATGATTGGCGGCTCGTTCATCAAATGTTGGGTACAAAGTTAGCGTTTAGTACGGCCTTTCATCCCCAAATGGATGGCCAGACTGAACGAACCAACAGGACGATGGAGGACATGCTCCGCATGTGCGCCCTAGACTTTGGTAAGAGATGGGAAGATTATATATTTCTTGTCGAATTTGCCTATAATAATAGCTACCAAGCGAGTATTGGTATGGCACCATTTGAGGCTTTATATGGTCGGAAATGTCGTACACCATTAGCTTGGGCAGAAGCAGGCGAATCTAAGCTGAGTGGGAAAAAGGAAGTCGAAGAAGCTACCTCTCTCATACGCTCTATTCGGGAGAGTCTATTGATAGCCCAAGATCGTCAAGCAAAGTATTACAATGCCAAACACCGGAACGTGGAGTTCGCGGTGGGTGATTGGGTATATTTGAAGATCAAACCCTTCAAAGGCGTGTCCAGGATTCGGCATTTGAAAAAGCTAAGTCCGAGGTATCTTGGTCCGTTTGAGGTGGTGGAGCGGGTTGGGGAAGCTGCTTATCGACTAGCACTTTCAGCAGACTTGGGTGGATTACATGATGTATTTCACATCTCAGTCCTTCATAAGGCAGTGAAGGATCCAGCTCAAGTAGTGGAGAATGATCGGGTACCGGTCGAGTATGGGCTAACGACGAGGGTTAGACCCATTCGGATCGATGATCGAGCCGAGAAACAGTTGCGGAACAAAGTGATCGGGATGGTCAAGGTCCGATGGGACAATTGTGGCCGTGAAGAGCTAACATGGGAGCGAGAGCAGACCATGCGAGCTGAATTTCCTGAGTTGTTTGGTTAAGCTGTAGACCGTGTAGTTTTTATTATAACAGAATTCTCAAGTAATAGTATTGTTGGTTCTTGTTTCCTTACTGTGCAAATTTCGGGACGAAATTTCGTTAAGGGGGGGAGGATTGTAACACCCCAAAAAGACTCAAAAATAGTTTTGAGGTGCAGGTCATTTTACATGGCCTGGGACACGGGCGTGTCCCAGGGCGTGTCGGGGGTACACGGCCTGGGACACGGGCGTGTCCCAGGGTGTGTCACACAAATAAAATGCGTTTTGAGTCAGAAAGTTACACGGCCTTGAACCAAGCCTTGAATACGGGCGTGTCAGGTTGGACACGGGCGTGTCCGATGCCGTGTGCCTACCCGTGTACTGCTTGCAGCTCGATGAGGCAGGGGTGACACGGGCGTGTCTCAGGAATGACACGGGCATGTCAGGTTCGACACGGGCGTGTCGATGCCCGTGTTCTGGTAAATCTCAGTCAGTACGAATACCGCGTGTGCCGCTTAAGGGTACACGGCCTGTGACACGGGCGTGTCACAGGCCGTGTCAACCAAAAAAATGAGTTTTGGGGCAAATCGTGGCCGTTCAGATTTCTCTCTTTGGATCCAAGGGCTCAGGTGATTCCTGGCTGGATTTAATCCGTGGAGGCTGATGAAGACTTCATTCTTCATTTGGTTAAGGAAGAGAGAAAGAGAGAGGAGGAAGAAGAAGGAGGAGGAGATCAAGCCACAGGCGGAGTTCTTGTGGTCCGATTCGTGATCCGAAGCCGGCGTTGTGAAGGCAAAGCTGCTGCGGTTCTTTCTCACCGGCTAGTTTGCGATGGCTCCCAAGAGATCGACAAGGGTAACGATCTCCCTTCTTGGACATGTGAAGTCCTTCTTTTCTGCATTGCATAGGGAAAACCCTTCCCCGCGAGTGTGCGGTGGGTTGTGGTGTCCCTTGGGGTAGATATGTGAAGTCCCCCTTGTTAGAGGCCGGAATTGGAGTACGGCTCTAGGCATGCTGTGTGAAGCCCATCTGGACATGGTCTGGATTGGTGATGCTTGTTTGCATATCGGAGAAGGCTCTGTGATTATGGCTTGTGTTGCCTTGTGCCTACCTATTGCTTGGTACAGCAGGAAGTACTGGATGATGTCCAGGAAATGAAGAGGGTTGGATACAACTCTTGTGGCCGTGCATTGCCACTTTATGAGTGGTTGAGCCGTTGGGCTGCAACTCGATGAAAAGGCAGATTGCCGAACAGGTAAGGTGAAACCGACCCGCGCCTATAAATAGCCATGGATACTTCCGTATTCGAGGTGGCACGACGACTTGAGCAATGGGGGGTGGCTGATCCGTACCTGCGTTAGGTCCGTCCGACTTGGAAGCCTGGTTATAGGTTTTGTTGGAGCGCCTAATGAGAGTCTTAGGCCCGCGCGCCGGAAAGACTAGAATGCTCAAATACCGTGTAGACGGTGGTGTTGACCATGGTATTCCGGTACACCAAGAATGTGCCCTGAGTGCACGGACTGTCGGGCCGTGTGGCCGATAGTTGTGATGGCTTGAATGTGCCTGCGCGCACATAGTTGCTATATGATGATGCCATGCTTTGCAGGGAAAGAATGCTAATGCCCCGAGAAAGGGGTAGGATTGTTATAATTGGGTCAGTTGAATGCTGACCGTTGCATTGTTTGCCACCGGTTGGGTGGATTGTCACTATGCAGGTGCTGGAGAGCCAAGTGGTAAGTGAAGGGCTGAAGCCCAACTGCTGTTGCTGCTGCTGCTACGGCTAGCCCTTGAAGGCTAAGCGAATATTTTTGCTTGTTTTCTTTTACTCATGTATGGCCGGCCTGCGCGCCGAGGTTTGTAAACCATACGGTGTGAAAAGAGGAACTGTAAGGCCTTAAGGCCAAACTCTATGTATTTGTTGTACATTCCGTGGTTATATATAAAGGTGGTTTATATATTGGACATTCCTGGTTAGAGTTCAAATTACAACTTAAAGCTTCCGCTAGAATGCTCTGAGTTAGGATTCGTGTTTGGTTTGGTATTATCCTGTGACCTCAACATCTGTTTGTGCCATATAGTGTGGGGCCCCGGCCGGACCTTCTACTATACGTCATTTAACGGATGATGTCGTTACAAGTGAGGCAGTGGATGTAGATGGTAATGCAGAAGTGGATGGCACTTCAGTATAAGTGGATGGTAATGCAGATGTAGAAGAAATGGGGGGAATGGAGGAGCCTTCTTCATGTAGGTGGGGAGTGACTGAAACAGTCCTTGTGCTCTCAGACACAACTGGAGCTACCCCTGCTGGAGAAGGCTTCTGAAAGCTCATTTTCCACTTAACAAACAATGTTGGATCCATCTTCTTACTGGCATTGATGGATGTTGAGACTGTAACCAACAGTTGGGGATATTTCTCTCTTAGAAATATCCCAAGTACCTTACCCAGTGTTACTTCCTTCTTACTATTCTTCTTTCTGATCAAGTCAAACATAATTCCTGCACAATTTATATGTTTCTTATTTACTATTGCACACATCAAGGCAAACTGTTGCCTGGTGATGTTATCATGAGCAGAGTGCTTGCCCAGAAGCACTTTTCCAACTAGTTCAGCCAAGAACTTTATCCTTAACGGAAAATTAACCTTTAGCAATTTAGAAGGAATGCCTTCTGCATGTCCTAATTCGATCAACATCCTCCCAAACTCTGGAGTATCTTGTTCATATTCCTCTTCACCATTCAGTAATCTGAAAATATCAGTTAATACGGCAAGAGTCAAGCTTACCTCTTCGCCGCCAATCGTCCCAGTCATAGATTCGTCACTAGAAGACGAAGTGAAGGTCCACTCTTTAATCTCTGGTATGTTTATCTTGATCCTTGTGGACATTAGCCGTTCTAGTCCTTGTTCCTTGCAGAGCTAGAGGATTTCTACTATCTCAGAATCACAGGCGCTAAAGGAGTCAAAATCTACGCTGAATCCGGCGTCGAACTTCATCACTGATAGAAGAGCTGGAGCAATCGCCATTGATTGGGTTGGAGAAGACGAGAGAGACGACAAAAGCGAAACGGCAGAGAGCGCGAGGCAGAGCTCAAACAGAAAGATGGAATACGAAAAGACGAGCTCCGTCGACGACAAAAAGAATGATCTATTAACCTAGGTCGACCATCGATTTTATATTAAAACAACAATCGTCGATCTATTTTAACAGATACTGGAGACGATGGTCGAACGGTCGTTCGATGATCGTTTCCTGAAGAAGAGTAGTCGATCAATCGTTCGACTATTTCGGTCTTCACAAACAAATAAGCTGTCGTCGTCCGTAGGTCGACGATAGGCTCGACCTGTTCGACTATCATCGAACGTCGTACGACGATCTTCAAACAGATTTCAACAAAGGCAAAAGTCACACTTAGTCTTTTCCATTAATCATGCCTAGTTGAACCAAAAAGAACAGATGCTTTGTTCATCTAAGGGTGTAACATCCCATTTCCAACTAGACCCCTAAGAGTGGTTTTGTCATGACAAAACCCTAGGAAGCCCAAGAAGGAGTCAAGTGGACCTGGTGGTGTGGATAGGGCCACTATGGTCTGCACTTAGCAGATTTCTAAACCTTGGCTTAAGGTGATCATGGGGCTTCACCAAGACTCCAAGACCCCACCCATACCCTTATAACCCTAGAAGGGGGTCAATGGGTTACTAAGGACCCATGGAGAGCAATCAAAGGACTTAAGTTGACCAAAGTCAACTCTAACCCTAATTGGGTCAAATTGACCTACACAAGGGTCAATTGTAGTCCCTTAGCCCAGTGGACCCCACCCATACCCTCATAGCCCTAGTGAGAGGCCAATAGGTCACCAAGGACCCATTGGGACCAATCATAAAGGCTAGGTTGACCAAAGTCAACCCTTGACCTAAAATGGTCAAAGTGCCCTACTTAAGGGCCAAGTGACCTCCAAGGGCCAATCCAACCCCACCTTGACCCTAGGGGAGGCTAATGGGTCACCAAGGACCCATTAAAGAAATCTCAAGGACCAAATTGACCTAGGTGGGCCCTAGTCCAACTTTGGGTCAAGTTAGCCCAAATGGGCTAACTCAAGCTCAAGCCCATTTCAATTGGGCTAACCATGACTTAAGTGACCAAATGGACTTGTGGGGTGCCATGGGACATGTAGGAGCCAAAAAAATTCAGGCTTGGTGACTAGAAGAGAGAAAGTCACCCATGGAGGAGAGAGAAACAGAAGGAAGAAAAGGGAGGAGGACTTTTGGGCTCATCCTCCCCCTCCCCAACCCCTCCATTCACTCCTCTAGGACAAGGAAAGTAGCCCCAACTCAACCAGCTAGCTTTGACTGGTGTGATCCATGCTTCATCCCCTACCTACCATGGCCGAAATCTTTGACCAAGGAAGCCAATAATGGCAATGAAGCTTGCAGCCAACTACCACCCCAATTCTCCTCTTTAAAAGGTTCACTGGAATCCAGGGATGAATTCCCACCAGTTTCCTGAAGAAGTTGAGCCCTATTCTGCATTTTTGAATAAGCCGACCACCGCCGGCCACCACCATGCCAATCCGGCGATCAGCCCTGCTACAGCCGCCACCACAGGTCCTCCTCCACTCCTTCTTGCATTGGTAGATCCTTAGAATCCATAGGGCCAAGGTTGGAGCTCAATTGAGCCCAATCGGATTTTGAAAATCATGGATTTTCCATGAAATTACATCCTATCGGGTTCGCCGAAATAGGGCTTCCTGGCGGCCTAGATGCCGCTTGGAGATAGCCCCGACCACCACGAAGGTGTCGGCGGCGGTGGCAGGCCGGGGAGGTGGCCGGAGCGACGGCGGCAATCGCTGGAAATCAGCCCAGGCGGGATGAATTTGGGCCGTTGGCGTGTGGGGACGATGACGGGATGCCATCCAATTATGTGCCAAGATTCGTGCAGATGAATAATAAACTATAGCTTAAGTTTAATTTTATTTCATTTCCTGTCACAGAATTTGTATTTATTGGTATTAATTATTAAAAATAGCTAGACCCTTTTTCAGAGAAAATGGTCAACAGAAAAAATGTAGCCCTATGAGCTTATATAAATTTTATAAAAATTCTTGGACACTTATTTGAGGTAGTTACTTCACAAGCTTATTAAATGATGGAATTATGCAATAATTTAATTAAGTCCATTTACTGATAAATGAATTATGAAATTTAGCCCAAGCCATATACATGCCATTAGAATCATACTTGAATTTTCTCTGAATTTTTGAAAGTAATATAGTATTTTATATTTCTTAAATGAATTTTCAAGGATTAAAATGAAATATTGATTTAAGGATAAAACCTTACTGAAAAGAATTAGATATTTTGGAAGATGAGTTATATCCTTATTTTGAGTAACATATAAAATTTGTAGAATGATATCTTGACTGAAAATGGTACTTCATGTTCATTATTCGAAATTTTATACATTAAAATAATTAAATAAATTATTAAATAAGTAAGAAAAATTTTGGAACTCTGGACTTAGGATTTAAAGGTCATAATGGACCTTCATTAATTTTTTTATAGGAGTATTGGATGATTACTTGACATACTTCCCATTTTACATGACATTAAGCCTTGGTGGTCTGCATATAGTAATTCTTCAGAAATAATCTAGAGTACAAGTTAGGTACATAAGTCAAAAATTCGTGGAATGAGTTCATCACTCATGGTTGGATGAGATAGGAATGAGTTTGACTAAATGTTGGGTGGTGTTTGGGATCGACGAAAGATCATCTTCCCCATAGCATGGAAGGTCAAATCACCTTGGATTTAGTTTACTGTAATACGAAAATGAAATGGGTAAAACCTAAGTCATAGGCATAAAGTAAATAGTAAACTTAGGGTTTCACACTTTCACACCCCAGTGTCCCGGGAGATAGTATGGGTTACTTGGGCAATAAGCCCGGTAGTTATGGTATTGGGTATGGTAGCCTAGCGAGCTTCGGCTCGGTTGTTGATTATGACGGGCGGGATAGTCCGGAGAGCTTTGGCTCGATGGTAGATTGTGACGGACGGGATAGTCCGGGGAGCTTGGGCTCGGTTATAGATTATGATGGACGGGATTGTCCGGTGAGCTTCGGCTCGGTTGTTTGTTTGACTCATAACTATTGCATGTGCATAAAAGGTTTAAGGTGGTGGGTCTGCGATATTGGGGAGTTCGATGCACCGACACCAATATCGTTGGCTCGGCAAGTGTGGTTAGCACTTCGCCAACAGAAGTCCGGTGCGCCAGCCGGCAAGAGTACGCAGGTGTCCGCTTAGTGCACCAAGCGTTGAGGCGTAAGATAGGTCTGACCGGTAGTGCTTTACTGGTTTAGAGGTGGGCGAGGCCCAACCCACCGCTTCTGTCTGCCACTACGGAGGTATCCTGGGAGGTAACGACTCCGAAAGGGGGAAGTAAAGGTCTGTGTACACAGAGTCGAGTGGGTGAGTTGCACTTGCATGTTCACAACATAGCATATTTGCATTCCATAGCATAACCATTGCATATAACCTGACACCTAATGTATAAGCAGTATGGGACGTTCTATACATTAGGCCTTGCAAAACGACCCCTTGGCCTATAGGTTCGTGCGAGCGTGCTTATAAGTCAAGGTTCTCTTTCAATATTATAAGCCTGCTAGTAGAACCGACACCCTAACGTATAAATTGGTATGGGACTTTTTATATGATAGGAGCCCTGCAAAAGATCCCTTAGCTTATGTGTACTGACATAAGTTAAGGTTACTTATTTAATTTTGTATATTATCATGTTTACACTGTTAGTTTAGTTCCGCTGCCACCTGCAATTTGACTATTCTCCACCTTCAAGTCCTTCCCTTTCCTTCTTCCCACTCGGTACTTAAGAGCCTGGGGGAAGGGGTGGGGGACGATAGGACTTAGTCTTTTAGACTAACGGTTTTCGAACCACATCATTTAGGGGACCACGGAGCCCAGCATGGAGGAGCAGCCCCGGAGGTCGGCACGCTTGGAGATCGGACAGTCTAGTACCGGAGTCCAAACAGCAGGGACTGTGAGTCCCGAACACTAGTAGTTGTATTAGTTTGCTTCCGCGATGAGTGATTTGTAGTGAGGACTTGATGTACCGGGCATAAGCCCGAGATTTTCATTATATGTACTATCTGTGGACACTCCCTTCGTGGAGGTTATTTTTCTATATATGTGATTTCTGTGAACTTGCTTTTATACTTATGCTACAGTAGAGTTCGATTTGGCCGGTAGAATCGGCGTCTTGTAGTGACGACCTTCCCGGGTGAGAAGGTATCACCGCAAGGCGGCGGTTCTGGGCCTAAGACCCCAGTGTCGAAAAAGAAAAAAAAATGGGGGTCTTACAAGTGGTATCAGAGGGAACCTCGATCAGAAAGGTAGCAGTCCACTAACCCTGGGACACCCCCGCTCGAGTTTAGTTTGGGGACAAACTAAGCAGCGGAAGCAGTGGTGGGCCCATATGGGAAATCATATGAAAATTGTCCACTTTTAGTTAAATCTGTGAGACTTCTTATATTTGACTTCTATTACGCAGCCCCCAGCACAGCCAACACCACAAGGCGGAGTTCAGCAGACTCCGACTGTTGCACCACCTTCCCCGGTCCCCACTCCATTCCTATACTCGGAGATGGGTCAAACGTTGACGGCCATTCTAGATGCTTTCAGGGCTCAGTAGGTTCCGGCTCCGCAGCTAAACCCGGGGGCCAATTGGCTGAGCATCTTTCGAGGACTCTCTCCTCCATCCTACTTGGGGACAGAATCTGCCGTACAGACAGAAGAATGGCTAGATATTATGTACGAAATGCTGACTGGGATACAGTGTCCCTGGGAGGAGAGGGTGGCCTTGGTTGTCTCCTGCCTGGAGTCCCATGCCAAGAGGTGGTGGAAGACGCTGCTGGACACAAGGTTTGCTGATAGGGAGGTTGCGGAAGTTACCTGGGAAGAGTTCAGGACCGCGCTGCTGGAGCATTTTGTTCCGCAGTCGGCCAGGGATGAGTTGGAGGAGCGGTTCTTACAGCTGAAACAGGGCACCCGGACAGTGGTAGAGTACCATCGGGAGTTCGACTATTTGGCTCGATATGCAGATTCTTACCAGCTGGACGAAGCGGGATACATCAAGAGATTCTATAAGGGCCCGCGGGAGGACTTGAGGGAGGCTTTGTTGTTTGTATCTGACGGGCCTATCTCCCGGATTTTGGAGATGGCAAAAAGGATTGAGGCCGATTGGCACACCACTCGGGGCCGGAAGCAGCAAGCGGAGGATCAGGGCCGGAGAGCCCGAAATGATCAGCGGCAAGGTGCTATACCAGGTGGAAGAAGGACAGAGGACCAGCCTCGTCAGGAAGTGAGGCAGGAGCCGAGGGAGCCGGTGGTAATGGCTCCTCAACCTCTTCAGATGAGGGAGGCACCAAGACCCGGGGGCATGGCATTTCCCCCACCAGAGTGCTACAACTGCCATCAGATAGGGCATATTCGGAGAAACTGCCCCATGAGGGAAGCACCTCTACCGGCACCACAGGTTGCCCCGCATGCCTAGCAGTTTGGAGGACGAGGACGTGGTTGAGGACGTGGTTTCCAGGGTGCAGATCGTAGGCAGCAGAGGGAGCAAATTTATGCACTGGATCTGGCTCAGCCTCGGAACCCGGAGCAAGTAATCACTGGTATGCCTGAAAATTTTCCTTATTTATAGTTATTTCCTCATGAAGTTAAATTTTATATGGAAGTGACAATCTAGGAAAGAAAACCATAGCTAGATTCTAAGACATTTAATTTTTTTCAAAACCCCAGGAATAGTTTTCATCAGCGGCAAACCCGCTTATACGCTATTTGATATGGGTGCTTCGCACTCATTTGTATCGGAGGCCTTCATAGAAGGATTGGAAGGCGTGGAACGATTCACGAGTCTGATGATGAAGATACGATTACCCGACGGATCAGAGTTGTTCACCTCTGCCCACTGCAACATGGAGGCGGAGATCGGCGGAAGGATATTTGAAGCTCCAGCGACGATCATAAAGATGCCAATCTTTGATTTGATCCTTGGGATGACGTGGTTGAACTGGAATCATGCTCAAATTGACTGCACGTCCAAGAGAGTCACCGTGAGACATGGGGATTCCTACCTCGTCATTGAAGGTATTAAATCTATTCCCCCTCTCATACTGTCATCTGTGCAAGCCGTCAAGGCTCACTTACAGGGGGAAGAAGTGTATGAAGTAATATTTGAAATGAATGAGACCAAGGTCTCCACCTCGGATATTCCGGTGGTGCGAGATTTTGCTGACGTATTCCTAGAAAAACTGCCTGGGCTACCCCCGCACAAGGAGCAGGATTTCTGGATACAGTTGGTGCCGGGGGCTAAGCCGGCAGCTAGGGCCCCTTACCGGATGGCCCCGAAAGAATTGACAGAGTTTCGAAGCCAACTCCAAGAACTGGTGGAGGCTGGATTTTTCCGACCGAGCTCTTCGCCTTGGGGAGCCCCGGTCTTGTTCGTTAAAAAGAAGGATTGAACTCTGAGACTGTGCATCGACTATCGAGCACTAAACCGATTGACAGTCTGAAACACATATTCGTTGCCAAGGATAGATGAGTTGTTTGACAACCTAGAAGGAGCGCATTTCTTTTCCAAATTGGATCTAAGGTCGGGCTACTACCAGTTACGGATCCAGGAGGAGGACATTCCGAAGACTGCTTTCAGTAGCAGATACGGGTTATATGAATTTACCGTGATGCCCTTCAGGCTCACAAATGCGCCGTCGGCATTTATGAGCCTTATGAATCAGGTGTTCGAGGAATATTTAGATGTGTTTGTCATCGTGTTTATCGATGACATCCTCATTTACTCAAGGACAGAGGAGGAGCACACACGACATCTGACGCTGACCCTGGAGAGACTACGAGAGCACAAACTTTACGCGAAGATCAACAAATGCCAGTTTTGGTTGAAGGAGGTGGCCTTCCTAGGCCATATTATCAGTGGTGCTGGGTTGGCAGTGGACCCGGCCAAGATCCAAGCGGTTCGGTACTGGCCACAATTGAAGATGGCCACAGATGTACGAAGTTTCCTAGGACTTGCCGGTTACTACCGGAAATTCGTAGAGGGATTCTCTCGTATCTCCCTTCCACTCACATCTCTGACAAGGAAGGAGGTGCCCTTTATCTGGACCCCACAATGCGAAGAGGCTTTTCAAGAGCTAAAGGGGCGACTCACTTCGGCTCTTATACTTGCCCTCCCTTCAGGGAAAGAAGGATTCCAGGTCTACACCGATGCCTCCTACCAGGGCATGGGTGCAGTACTTATGTAGAATGTCCATGTGATAGCTTACGCTTCTCGGCAGCTGAAGAAGCACGAGCAAAACTACCCAGTCCATGACTTAGAGATGGGAGCTGTCATTTTTGCACTAAAAGTCTGGCGTCACTATCTGTACAGTGTCCACTGCGACATATACTCCGACCATAAAAATTTTAGGTATGTGGACACGTAGAAGGAGATAAATATCAGATAGAGACAATGGGTGAAATTTTTGGCAGACTACCAGTACGAGATGCACTACCACCCGGGAAAGGCGAATGTGGTAGCAGATGCATTGAGCCGAAAGACCGCAAACGCTGGAGTAGGAACACCGTTGATGGCCTTGGAGTTAATACAGATGTTTGATAAGATGCAAGTATCCCTGGTATCTGAGGATCACCCTACGTTATACCGAGAATATCTGTCGTCATTAATCGCCATAGATGACATACGAGAACGGGTCAAGGATGGACAGAGGCAGGATACCCAGCTAGAGCCAATATTCCGAGCCTTAGAAGCAGGCACTGCGCGAGATTACACACTGAGGGATGATTTAGTGTGCTTCATAGCACGGGTCTACATACCAGAGGGAGGCCAGATCCGGGAGGACATCATGATGGAGGCTCATTGCAGTCGATATTCTGTACACCCGGGAATTACAAAGATGACTGCAGATCTGAAGAAGACTATGTTCTGGCCTGGCATGAAGAAGGATATCACCTACTTAGTGACCCATTGCAAGGCTTGTCAGTTAGTGAAAGCAGAGTGTAGAAATCCCGCAGAACTATTACAGCCACTCCCGGTACCAGAGTGAAAGTTCGATGATATCGCCATGGACTTTATACATGGACTTCCTCGATCCAGGACAGGGAACGATTCGATATGGGTGATCATCGACCGACTGACAAAGGTGGCAAGGTTTATTCCAATCAGGAAGGATGACTCGGTGGGTGCGTTAGTCCGGAAGTTTGTGGAACAGTTCGTCCGTTATCATGGCATCCCCAAGTCGATTGTGTCAGACCGAGACGGACGATTTACATCCAGGGAGTGGAGGTCAGTGCAAACTAACTTAGGCACTCGACTAACCTTCAGTACGGCTTTTCGTCCCCAGACGTATGGACAGACAGAACGGACCAGCCGGACTCTGGAGGACTTACTACGACTCTGCATATTAGATCGCGGTGAACCATGGGAGAAGTTATTACCACTGATCGAGTTCTCGTATAATAACAGCTACCAATCCAGTATAAAAATGGCTCCTTATGAGGCATTGTATGGACGAAAGTGCAGGACTCCCCTGTCATGGATACAGGACGAGGACCCTAAGGCGTTGGATTCGGAGTTCATCGAGGACACTGAGGCTCAGGTAAGATTGATACGGGACAGGATGCTGGAAGCACAGAGCCGGCAGGCTAAGTATTACGACGCTCGGCACCGTCAGGTGGAATTCCAGGTAGGAGATCAGGTGTTCTTTAAGATCCGACCCATGCATGGAGTTACTCGGGTACGCGGACAGAGGAAGAAGCTCAGCCCAAGATACATGGGGCCTTATAGGATCCAGGAACGGATCGGTCCCTTGGCATATAGGCTGGAACTACCACCGGAGCTGGCGAGTCTGCACGACGTATTCCATATATCCTCTCTTAGGAGAGCTCAACTACGCCCAGAGCAGCAAGTTACAACCACAGATGGACCGATAGCATCTGATCGGTCAGTTCACCTAGAACCGGTCCGGATTGACGACAAGGGGGTACGAGTTTTATGCCACAAGAAGGTTCCGTTAGTCAAGGTCCTATGGAGAAATCACGGAAGAGAGGAGCACACATGGGAGCCCCAGGACATGATGCGACAAAGATACCCGGAACTCTTCAGTCAGTTATTCCTCACAACCACTCAAGATGTTCAATTTACCTTCCTATTTTAAACTAGTAGAACTGAAATTTCAAGGATATGGGCTAAACTTTTGTTTATTGGGGTCTAGACATTGCCAATTGGGGGATTTGGTCTTAAATTTGACTATCACCTTTAAACCTCATATAATCAAACATGGTGTCGTGACGTAAACCTTTCAACTCTCATGGGATGTTACAAGCCTCTTCCTTCTCGATAGGAGTCCCCGTAGGCTTAACCTTGATTTCGGGGACGAAATCTTTGTTTTGTTTATTGGGATTTGTAACATCCCATTTCCAACTAGACCCCTAAGAGTGGTTTTGTCATGACAAAACCCTAGGAAGCCCAAGAAGGAGTCAAGTGGACCTGGTGGTGTGGATAAGGCCACTATGGTCTGCACTTAGCAGATTTCTAAACCTTGGCTTAAGGTGATCATAGGGCTTCACCAAGACTCCAAGACCCCACCCATACCCTTATAACCCTAGAAGGGGGTCAATGGGTCACTAAGGACCCATGGAGAGCAATCAAAGGACCTAAGTTGACCAAAGTCAACTCTAACCCTAATTGGATCAAATTGACCTACACAAGGGTCAATTGCAGTCCCTTAGCCCAGTGGACTCCACCCATACCCTCATAGCCCTAGTGAGAGGCCAATAGGTCACCAAGGACCCATTGGTACCAATCATAAAGGCTAGGTTGACCAAAGTCAACCCTTGACCTAAAATGGTCAAAGTGCCCTAGTTAAGGGCCAAGTGACCTCCAAGGGCCAATCCAACCCCACCTTGACCCTAGGGGAGGCTAATGGGTCACCAAGGACCCATTAAAGAAATCTCAAGGACCAAATTGACCTAGGTGCACCCTAGTCCAACTTTGGGTCAAGTTAGCCCAAATGGGCTAACTCAAGCTCAAGCCCATTTCAATTGGGCTAACCATGACTTAAGTGACCAAATGGACTTGTGGGCTGCCATGGGACATGTAGGAGCAAAAAAAATTCAGGCTTGGTGACTAGGAGAGAGAAAGTCACCCATGGAGGAGAGAGAAAGAGAAGGAAGAAAAGGGAGGAGGACTTTTGGGCTCATCCTCCCCCTCCCCAACCCCTCCATTCACTCCTCTAGGACAAGGAAAGCATCCCCAATTCAACCAGCTAGCTTTGAGTGGTGTGATCCATGCTTCATCTCCTACCTACCATGGCCGAAATCTTTGACCAAGGAAGCCAATAATGGCAATGAAGCTTGCAGCCAACTACCACCCCAATTCTCCTCTTTAAAAGGTTCACTGGAATCCAGGGATGAATTCCCACCATTTTCCTGAAGTAGCCAAGCCCTATTCTGCATTTTTGAACAAGCCGACCACCGCCGGCCACCACCATGCCAATCCGGCAATCAGCCCGGCTACAGCCACCACCACAGGTCCTCCTCCACTCCTTCTTGCATGGGTAGATCCTTAGAATCCATAGGGCCAAGGTTGGAGCTCAATTGAGCCCAATCGGATTTTGAAAATCATGGATTTTCCATGAAATAACATCCTATCGGGTTCGCCGGAATAGGGCTTCCCGGCGGCCTAGACGCTGCCTGGAGATAGCCCCGACCACCACGAAGGTGTCGGCGGCGGTGGCAGGCCGGGAGGTGGCCGGAGCGACGGCGGCAGCCGCTGGAAATCAGCCCAGGCGGGATGAATTTGGGCCGTTGGCGCGTGGGGACGATGACGGGATGCCGTCCAATTATGCGCCAAGATTCGTGCAGATGAATAAATAAACTATAGCTTAAGTTTAATTTTATTTCATTTCCTATCACAGAATTTGTATTTATTGGTATTAATTATTACAAATAGCTAGAGCCTTTTTCTGAGAAAATGGTCAACATCAAAAATATAGCCCTATGGGTCTACTTTCAAAAAAAATTGGTTTGAACCAATTTGGGTGACTGGTTTGACCAAGGTACTCATTTTGGTGGGGTCTATACAAATGACTAGGCAGTAATTAAACTAAGTACCCACACTTCATCCTTGGTTCAAATGAGCTGAAATTTTGGCAGGGAGTCACCCTACCCTATAGCTAGTCCCTGCCCAAAAATGGGAATTTTTGGGAATAATTTTCCTATAGTTTTGTAAATAATTTAATTATGCTAGGGAAATTAATTTGTGGGTCAAATGAACCTCAAATTCATCCAAATTTTGGTGGGAGGTATATGAGGTTATTATAAACCTCTGGTTAAAATTTCATTAAGTTTGGAGGAGATTTGAATGGGAATCAAGCAAACCCTAGCCTTGCCCTAAGAAGGGCATTTTGGTCCAAAATGTAATTTTGGCTTATAGTGTCCAATTCACCTCAACAGAGGTTCAAATTTGGTACACTGGTTTGGCATGACATTATACACCTCCCAAAGAAAAATTGGGGGCATTGGAATTGGTTTGGCCCAAGATCCTAGGTCAAACCCTAAGGAAGGGCTTTTGTACCTTGTGAAGGGCATATGGACAAAACACCTTGTATGGCTATGAAATTTTGTAAGAATGGTATTTTGGTAGCTATAACCCTCTGGTAAAAATATTAGGGTATTTTGGAAGGTTTAGGACCCTCAAAAGCCTAACCCTAGTTTAGGGCACAAATGTGGTGGGATAGGAATGGGTTAGCTAAACCCCTTAAAATGATATGAAATTTTGGTAGAATGGTCATAAGGATATTAAGAAGCTTTGGTGATTTATTTAGAAATTTTGGAGTAATATTTATAGCACTTCATTTGTAACACAAGGAATGCCTCAATTTAGTAAATTAATTATTATGCTCCCTCTGACCCTTGACAGGTCATGAAATTTTGGTAGAGGATGTTTTGAATCATTATGAGCTTATATAAATTTTATAAAAATTCTTGGATACTTATTTAAGGTAGTTACTTCACAAGCTTATTAAATGATAGAATTATGCAATAATTTAATTAAGTCCATTTACTGATAAATGAATTATGAAATTTAGCCCAAGCCATATACATGCCATTAGAATCATACTTGAATTTTCTCTGAATTTTTGAAAGTAATATAGTATTTTATATTTCTTAAATGAATTTTCAAGGATTAAAATGAAATATTGATTTAAGGATAAAACCTTACTGAAAAGAATTAGATATTTTGGAAGATGAGTTATATCCTTATTTTGAGTATCATATAAAATTTGTAGAATGATATCTTGAATGAAAATGGTACTTCATGTTCATTATTGGAAATTTTAAACATTAAAATAATTAAATAAATTATTAAATAAGTAAGGAAAATTTTGAAACTCTGAACTTAGGATTTAAAGGTCATAATGGACCTTCATTAATTTTTTTATAGGAGTATTGGATGATTACTTGACATACTTCCCATTTTACACGACATTAAGCCTTGGTGGTCTGCATATAGTAATTCTTCAGAAATAATCTGGAGTACAAGTTAGGTACATAAGTCAAAAATTGGTGGAATGAGTTCATCACTCAGGGTTGGATGAGATAGGAATGAGTTTGACTAAATGTTGGGTGGTGTTTGGGATCGACGAAAGATCGTCTTCCCCATAGCGTGGAAGGTCAAATCACCTTGGATTTAGTTTACTGTAATACGGAAATGAAATGGGTAAAACCTAATTCGTAGGCATAAAGTAAATAGTAAACTTAGGGTTTCACACTTTCACACCCCAGAGTCCTGGGAGATAGTATGGGTTACTTGGGCAATAAGCCCGGTAGTTATGGTATTGGGTATGGTAGCCTGGCGAGCTTCGGCTCGGTTGTTGATTATGACGAACGGGATAGTCCGGAGAGCTTTGGCTCGATGGTAGATTGTGACGGACGGGATAGTCCGGGGAGCTTGGGCTCGATTATAGATTATAATGGACGGGATTGTCCGGTGAGCTTCGGCTCGGTTGTTTGTTTGACTCATAACTATTGCATGTGCATAAAAGGTTTAAGGTGGTGGGTCTGCGATATTGGGGAGTTCGATGCACCGATACAAATATCGTTTGCTCGGCAAGTGTGGTTAGCACTTCGCCAACAGAAGTCCGGTGCGCTAGCCGGCAAGAGTACGCAGGTGTCCGCTTAGTGCACCAAGCGTTGAGGCGTACGATAGGTCTGACCGGTAGTGCTTTACTGGTTTAGAGGTGGGCGAGGGCCAACCCACCGCTTCCGTCTGCCACTACGGAGGTATACTGGGAGGTAATGGCTCCGAAAGGGGGAACTAAAGGTCTGTGTACACAGAGTCGAGTGGGTGAGTTGCACTTGCATGTTCACAACATAGCATATTTGCATTCCATAGCATAACCATTGCATATAACCTGACACCTAATGTATAAGCGGTATGGGACGTTCTATACATTAGGCCTTGCAAAACGACCCCTTGGCCGATAAGTTCGTGCTTGCGTGCTTATAAGTCAAGGTTTTCTTTCAATATTATAAGCCTGCTAGTAGAACCGACACCCTAACGTATAAATCGGTATGGGACTTTTTATACGATAGGAGCCCTGCAAAAGATCCCTTAGCTTATGTGTACTGACATAAGTTAAGGTTACTTATTTAATTTTGTATATTATCATGCTTACACTGTTAGTTTAGTTTCGCTGCCACCTGCAATTTGACTATTCTCCACCTTCAAGTCCTTCCCTTTCCTTCTCCCCGCTCGGTACTTAGGAGCCATGGGGGAAGGGGTGGGGGACGATAGGACTTAGTCTTTTAGACTAACGGTTTTCGAACCACATCATTTAGGGGACCACGGAGCCCAGCATGGAGGAGCAGCCCCGGAGGTCGGCACGCTTGGAGATCGGACAGTCTAGTACCGAAGTCCATACAGCAGGGACTGTGAGTCCCGAACACTAGTAGTTGTATTAGTTTGCTTCCGCGATGAGTGATTTGTAGTGAGGACTTGATGTACCGGGCATAAGCCCGAGATTTTCATTATATGTACTATCTGTGGACACTCCCTTCGTGGTTGTTATTTTTCTATATATGTGATTTCTGTGGACTTGCTTTTATACTTATGCTACAGTAGAGATCGATTTGGCCGGCAAAATCGGCGTCTTGTAGTGATGACCTTCCCGGGTGAGAAGGTATCACCGCAAGGCGGCGGTTCTGGGCCTAAGACCCCGGTGTCGAAAAAGGAAAAAAAATGGGGGTCTTACAAAGGGCTTGGTGAAAATATCACCTCTCTGAAGGTCAGTGGATATGAACTCAAGGCTGATCTTGTTCTTTTCCACACAATCTCTCAAGAAATGGTGTTTAATCTAAATGTGCTTGGTTCTAGAGTGGTGCACAGGATTTTGTGCAATGGAGATAGCACTGGTACTGTCACACATGATTTTTGTGTTCTTATGTGTGTACCCATAATCCAAAAGCTGGTTTTGAATCCACAGGATCTGTGAACAACACCTAGCAACTGCTATATATTAAGACTCTGCAGTGAAGTTGAGACAGAAGTCTGTTTCTTACAGAACGAAGAGACCAATCTCTCTCCCAGGAACTGACAAGTTCCTGAGGTTCTTTTCCTGTCAACTCTACAACCAGCATAGTCAGAATCAGAGTATCCAATTAACTCAAATTCTGATTCAGCTGGGTACCATAGTCCTAAATTTGGACAACCCTTCAGGTATCTCAAGATTCTCTTGAGAAGAATCAAATGAGATTCCTTGGGGTTGACCTGGAATCTAGCACATAGGCATGTGGCAAACATTATATCTTTTCTACTTGCAGTTAAATACAATAGGGAACCAACAATGGCCCTATAGTTTTTCTGATCAACTGGCTTACCCTGATCATCAGAATCTATAACTACATTAGTAGCCATAGGTGTATGCATTGCTGAAGCATCAGCCATCCCAAACTTCTTTACAAATTCCTTGGCATATTTGGATTGGGAGATAAAGATGCCATCAGCATCTTGCTTTACTTGGAGACCAAGAAAGTAAGACAGCTCACCCATACTACTCATCTCAAACTTAGAGTGCATCAGATCAGAGAACTTTTTGCACAGTTTGGGATCAGTGGAGCCAAAAATAATATCATCCACATACACTTGAACTAACAGGATTGTGTCCTTGTGGTGCTTAACGAAAAGGGTTCTATCAACTACTCCCCTAACAAAGTTGTGCTCTAACAGGAAACTAGCTAGAGTCTCATACCAGGCTCTGGGTGCTTGTTTATGTCCATAAAGAGCTTTTTGCAACTTGTACACAAATGAGGGTTGAGTTGAAGAGACAAACCCAGGAGGTTGTTCAACAAATACCTCTTCCTTTAGCTCACCATTTAGGAAGGCACTCTTAACATCCATTTGAAATACCTTAAACTTCATATAGGCTGCATAGGCTAGAAAGATCCTTATTGCCTCTAGCCTTGCAACAGGGTCAAAGGTTTGGTCATAATCTATACCTTCCTCCTGTCTGTAGCCCTGAGCTACAAGCCTAGCTTTGTTCCTTACAATAATTCCATTTGCATCCAACTTGTTTCTAAACACCCACTTTGTGCCTATGATTAGTTGTCATTTTGGTCTTGGAACCAAAGTCCATACCTTACATCTTTCAAACTGATTGAGGTCCTCTTGCATAGCAATGATCCAGTGGGGATCTAGCTCAGCATCTTTTATGGTGAGGGGCTCAACTTGTGAAAGGAAACAAGCATGCATCACATCCTGTCTTAATTGATGTCTTGTTTGTACACCAGCTGATATGTCTCCAATCACTTGAGATGTAGGATGATCTCTAAGTGTGACAAGATCAGCAGGTGGGATGTGATCTTCAGCAACAGTTGGGATAAATTCCTCCTGAGGAATTAGATCAACTATTGGTGGTACAACAATAACTTCTGCAAAGTCTTCATCACTGTCTGATTCAGTGATATGAAGAGTTGATAGATGGAGAATCTCTTGAGTGACATCTTTACTAAATTCTTGTACCTACAATGAACTTGAGGAAGGGGAAGTTTCCTTCTCCTTGTAAAACATCTTTGACTCATCAAAAGAAACATGCACAGACTCCTCAATTTTAGAAGATGATTTATTAAATACCCTATAAGCTTTGCTTACTTGGGAATATCCAAGAAAAATTCCCATTGAAGCTTTTGCTTCAAACTTTCTAAGGTATTCTTTGTTATTGTTATGAATGTATACTACACAACCAAATACTCTAAAATAATTAATTTTAGGTTTCTTTTCTTTAAGCAACTCATAAGGAGTTTTACTCTTAAGATTGTGTATAAGACATCTGTTCAAGACATAATTAGCTGTGCTAACAGCTTCTGCCCAATAAGAGAGAGGCATGTTAGCATCTGCCAATAATGTTCCAGCAGCTTCAATCAGGGTTCTATTCTTCCTTTCCACTACCCCATTTTGTTGGGGAGTTCTAGGAGCAGAGAAGCTATGTTTGATACCTTCTTTCTCACAGAATTCTTGCATGACAAGAGACTCAAACTCAGTACCATGATCACTTCTGATCAAGGCAACATGAGTAGAATACTCAGTCTGCACACATAGCAGAAAATCTGTAAGAACTTTGAAGTTATCAGCCTTAGTTCTCAAGAAGAACACCCAAGTGAACCTAGAGAAGTCGTCTACAATTACTAAAGTGTAATACTTCCCTCCTAGACTCTGTACATTTATTGGGCCGAAAAGGTCCAAATGTAATAAATACAGGATTCTATGTGAATCACTTTTATTTACAGATTTGAAGGAGTTTTTGGTCTGCTTGCCTAATTGACATGCCTTGCATAGGCTCTCCTTCTAGTAGGGGCAAGAAGGTAAACCTCTAACAAGGTTGTATTTAGATAACCTAGATAAGTTCTTGAGGTTAACATGGCTAAGCCTCCTATGCCATAAGGTATTGATATTTGTTACTTCATTAAATAAGCAGATTTCAGATTGAGTTGAATTAAAATCTACTAAATAAATATTACCCTGTCTAATGCCTACTAACACAACATTACTATTTAAAGTAATATTACAGAGAGAGTTAGTGAAAGATACCTGATATCCTACATCACATAACTGGCTTACTGAGATAAGGTTGTGCTTCAGTCCAGTTACATATGCAACCCTCTTGAAAGTTACTGCTCCAATGGTAATCCTACCATATCCTTCTGTTTGACCACAGCTGGAATCCCCAAAGATCACCTTTTGTCCAAGCTTGGACTTGTATCTTGACAGATTTTCTTTGTTTACTGTCATGTGTTTGGAACAACCACTATCCAAATACCATTTATCTTTAGTAATTGGATAGGTCTTCACCTGTAAATTAAACAGTTAGACATTGTGGACCCAGACAACCTTGGGTCAATTATTCTTTACATAATGAAAACTTGAAATAAAAGAATAAGCAGGTTGGGGTTTATATCCTAAAGGGTAAGATCTCCTAGGTGGGATGCTCCATGCAGTTAATGGGTCAACAAACCTAAGGTTTCTATTTACTTAGGGTTTCTAAGGCTCAGGTGATTATTTTGAAAATCATATTGAAATTGTCGATCATCATTCGACGATCGATGCTCAGATCGTCGAGCATCGTTCGACCATTGAGCCTTCGATCGTCGAGCAGCGTTCGACGCTTTTTGTAGCTCCTTAAATTTTTGCTTTCTCTTTTCTTTCTTAGCTTTATTTAAGACTTGATTAACTTATTTTACTTGCTCAGTGTTCTTTATTCCATCAGCTGAAATAAAGTTTACTGGAGTTGAAAGATGATTTTTAAGAACCAATGGGGGTTCACTTGATGAGGCTCCTAAGCCTAGCTTATTATTGTCTGACCTAGTGTTTGTCATGCTGGTGATTTCTAGCAGCTTAAGGCTTCTACCAATTAAAGATTCTTCTAATCTCTTGGACTTTGCTAGTTCATTTTTAAGAAACTTTATTTCTTCACTAGACTTAGTGAGTTCTGCTTCTAGCCAAGTGTTTTCATTAGAAATAGATTCTGATTCAGCTAACTTATTTCTAAGTTTCTTAATTTCTTTTTCTGAACTAATTAAATCTGAACAAAGAGATTTAAATTCAGCAGAAGAAAAATCATAAGAAGATAATACCTGATCTTCTGTAGGCATTTCTTCATCATCATCAGAACTCTCTGCAGCTGAGTGGTTGCTGCAGGCATCAATTGCCATTAGGAAAAATTTCCTTTGCCTTCTTCTCTTCCTCATCTTCACTAGAGCTTGAGGAGGAAGATTCCTCATCTGAATCACTCCAGGTCTCAGCAACAAATCCTTTCTCCTTCTTCTTATTTTTGTAGGAGGAGGACTTGGAGTGCTTCTTGTGATGTTCTTTTTCTTTTCTCTTTTCTTTGTTATTTTCCTCTGAACACTCTGGTAGAATGTGTCCAGGTTTCCTGCAGTCATAACAAATAATTTCTTTAGCAGGAGATCTGTCATACCTTAGTTTATCTTCATATCTTGAAGATTTCTTTCTGAAGTCTTTTCTGCCCATCTTGAGAAACCTTTTAGCAAAGAGTGCCATCAGCTCCTCATTGGATTGGCTTCCTTCAGAAGCATCAGCAACTTTGAGAGCAAGAGTTTGCACTTTCCTTGTTGGGGTTGGAGTCTTGGCTTCAGCCTCAGCTTCCCTGGTCTTTAGAACTTGCTCAAAAGATTTGAGCTTTCCAAGGAGAGCTTCAGTTGAGATTTCAGTAGTACTTCTGGCCTCCTTGATAGGCCGGATCCTGAGATCTCATGTGCTGGGGAAGCACATCAGTATCTTATCATTGACCTCTGTCAATGTAATCTCCTTATCAAGAGTTCTCAACTCATTGATGATTGAGCTGAGCCTTGTGTACATGGCTTCAAGTTATTCAGCTTCAGTCTTCTTGAAGTTTTCATACTGAGATATAAGGTTGGACCTTCTGTCCTTCCTTTCATCAGCTGAACCAGCTGTAATCTGGTTCAGTGAGTCCCACATGGCTTTTGCAGAGGTGCAATCAGCCACTTTATGGAAGATTTCATCAGACATAGTCTGAGCCAGAATGTTCATAGCTTTGGCATCAGCTATCTTTGCCTTCTTGTAGGCATCATTGTAGTCTGGAGGAGGCACTGCACTGAGATTTGTAGATGTTGTAGCAGTGGCTGCAGCTGGAGGTGTTGGAGGTACTGTCAAAATAGAAGAAAAAATGTCTTCATCAATAGAGTTCATATATAATTTGATTCTTGCCTTCCAGATGCTAAACTTAGCTAAGTTGCAAGCTGGAGGTCTGGTGCTAGAGTAATCCTTGGACTGGGCCATGAAGTGAATATCTATAAGCTTGGTATCTATCTAGATCTTGTGACTCAGGTGTTAGCCTGTACAGTCATTCAACCTCCCTCTGATACCAATTGAAAGTGAGGATAGATACAACTCTAGTGGGGGGTGAATAGAGTATTCAAAAATTATGACACCCTACTCAACTCCCTTAGAGTTAATTTGCGGAATGAGTTTATAGATATTTGAAACCCTAGAGCCTAACACAAAGTGAAGTGCACTAGAGAAAGCTAACTGTAATTACAGTTGAGCTTTGGTCATATCACAGCAACTAGCAATCCTAGTTATTTCTACTCACATCCACAGTACAATAAATTAATTAAGCAACACAGACGACACAAGAAGTTTATAGTGGTTCCCTCTAAATAGGTACGCCCACACTTCTACCACCCTGGTAGGAATCCACTACAGGTTTTTGTTCAGGTGCCTGCCACCAACTGATCTGCTTCAGGTAGATCAAGTAGACCCTTTGATCTTTTGATCAGGAGCTCAAAATCCAACACAGGTGTTTGATCAGGTGCCCTGCCACCAAGGTTCACTTTTGAAGGGAGTAATAACCCTTTATACAGGAGGTTGAGAGAGTTAAAGTTTCTTCTCTATTGTTAAAACAGATTAGAGAAGCTAGTGGATTGCACAGAGCTAGAAAGCTCTAAAGAATCAAGGCTCCCCCTAGCTTAGAGAATATCCAGGAAGAAGTCTTGCTTCAGGGTGCAGGAACTCTTCTAAACTTGAGACAGAGAACTGTCTTGAAGTTCTTGAAGGAGCAGCTTGAAGAAGACTCTTGATTGTAGAATTATTGTTCTTCTTCTATAGCTTTTCTTTATTCTTCTTCTTCTTCTTGAGACTCTGAGTGAATGTTCCTTGCAGCAGGATGAACTCAGGATTGAAGAAGAGAGAGTTGAAGAAGGATGATCTTCTCAATTGAATGTATCAATGACTGAGAGCTATATCTCTTTGAATCTGTATATCTCTATTATCTTTGTATATTTGTATGTTGTTGTTATCTGCTGTCTTTTTAAAGCACTTTATATATTGGCCTTTGCAACGGCTCTAAACTTTGTTTGAACTTTGTCTTCTTCTGAAATCTACAATCTGGGCTGTAAATAGCATAAATCAAAACATATCCTGCAGACAGATATGCTATAAAGGGATAAAGCTTTCTAAGAAGCTGCAAATCCAATCTGATAAAAGGAGTACTAAAGAAAGTCACATCAGACTAAACTCTTTACGGCCAAAGAATACTTTTGTGTCTAACGGCTATAAAGGACAGCATGGCAGAATAAAGCAAAAAGATATTTCAACTAATAAGACAAAAAACTTTGTCAGAGAAAAGCTTGACTTATGCATAAAGAAAGAAGCAAGTATTGCTTAGAAATGATAGCATAAAATCACTGAAATAATCTTTTATAAAATATGCCAAGCAGATAGGAAATAAAACTCAGAAGAGAAAGAATCCAAAATTACTAAAGGCAGACAAAAGAACATCGAACGACCCTCGGAGATCGTCGACCGAAGCATAGAGATCGTCGACCTATAAGAATAGATAGTCGAACGATACAGATAGTCGAACTATCAAAGCAGATAGTCGAACTACCACAGCAGATAGTCGAACTATCAGAACAGATAGTCGAGCTATCAGATAGTTGAACTATCAAGGCAGATAATCGAACTATCAAGCAAAACAGATAGTCGACCTATCAAACAGATAGTCGAGCTATCAGATAGTCGAACTATCAAGGCAGATAGTCGAACTATCAAACAGAACAGATAGTCGACCTATCAAGACAGATAGTCGAACTATCAAGCAAAATAGATAGTCGACCTATCAAACAGATAGTTGAGCTGTCAGATAGTTGAACTATCAAGGCAGATAGTCGAACTATCAAACAGAACAGATAGTCGACCTATCAAGACAGATTGTCGAACTATCAAGCAAAACAGATAGTCGACCTATCAAACAGATAGTCGAGCTATCAGATAGTTGAACTATCCAAGCAGATAGTCAAACTATCAAACAGAACAGATAGTCGACCTATCAAGACAGATAGTCGAGCTATCAGATAGTTGAACTATCCAAGCAGATAGTTGAACTATCAAGAAATCTGTCTGGTCAAAAGAAGTCGAGCAGGGTTCGACGATCGACGAGGAAGATACCACAGATCGTTGAGCTAACAAGAGTTGAACTAACTCAGAGATAGACGATCTGCTGACTGACGATAGTCGACCAACTGATAGACGATCGTTGAACAGTTATAGACGATAGTCGAGCGGCGTTCGACCATAGTCAAACCAAAAATAACTTAACCAAATTTTCATCTGGATAAGTGGCAACTCTACAACTAGAGCAATCTAACTAAACAACTAACCTTTGACCATAGATAAATCTTAGGTCAAGAAACTAAATGAGAAGACTAAACTCAAATCCAAACTAGGGTACCAGCAGTATACCTCATGGCCATGAGATAAGTTAAACCTTGATCTCAATATTGAAGGGATGATTGTTGTAGTCTACTGCTTAGAGTTGTGTCTCCCTATGGGTAGTAGTGTGGGACTAGTGTGGTATATAAGGTGGTTAGACACCTGTGTAGAATGTGAACCCTTGGGTGCTCGGGAGCACGGGAATGTGAAGGGGTTGTAAGTGTGTGTGTGTTGACCGCACAGTGTTGGATTTGGTATGAAGTGACTTGGTTGGAGCCCTTGGTTGTATGATGGCATATAAATGTGAATTGTATGGGTTTGGTGTGTGTTGACCCACGTTATATGATCCTATGAAGAGGACTTGGTTGCAGGTCTATGGGCTCGCTAGTCATCACACCGACGGGAGCTGGTAGTTTGACCTTGCGCGGTTGGGCTGTGTCCTTCATTGCTCACTCCCAAAGGCCTCTTCTGCACCAATGGATGGTTGAGTTGTGTTCTTTGGTGATACGCTCTTGAAGACCCTTTCCATGATAGTTATAGGCTAGTTGGGATGTGTTCTCAGTGCATATCTACCTGAGACCCCTTCCGAGCCGTATTACACAAGGGATCCACTGTTGTGTTCTTAGCATTTAGGCGTACAGAGGCATTGGCTTGTTAGTGTAGATTCCCGACTAATAGTGGAGTTGCCCGCTCTACTGTCACCGTTTGGCTACGACGGATTATGCCTGAGAGGTTAGCTACCTGCTCAAAAAGTGGGAACTACAAGTCTATGATGTCATAGCAGTGTGCGTGCATGTGAGGATGGGTGAGTCATCACATTGCATTCATATCATAACATTGCTTTGTGTAACACCTCCGTCCGTCACATGAAATATAACAGAGGGTCCGATCGGGGCCCCACGCTATATTCCACAGACAGTCGGCGACGTTACTTATTAATATCACAAATTACTACACGCATCCTAACTCAAAGCATTCTAGCAGAAGCTTAAAGGGTTATTATTGAACTCATCAACCATGAATGTCCACTATATATATAAACAACCACATTTATATATATCTCACAGTAATTTACATAGAAATACACAAAAGTGTTTCTCCTTAAGGCCTTATAGTTAAACTTCACAAGTGCGGTTTACATACTTCGGTGCGCAGGTCGGACGCACATGAAAACAATAAAACTATTCCTCTTGGCCTTCGAGGGCTAGCAAAGCAGCAAGGGCTTCTGCCCGCTATTTCCCTCTCGGCTCCCCAACACCTGCACAGATACAATCCACCATAAGGGTGGCAAACAAGGCAACAGTCAGCATTCAGCTGACCAATTTATAACGACCCTACCCCTTTCCCGGGGCAGTGTTATTCCTTCCCTGTAGGCATAGTATTTTCACAAGCAGATATATTACAAAATGTGCACTTAGGAATGAAAATACACTTGTCTTGGTCTTCCTCTTGCAAATTCGTGGTCAAATTCTTTTGAGGGGTGGCGAGCACGTGTATGTGCGGTCGTTATAACATAAATGAACTCAAGAATGTCCACTTAGGAATGAAAATACACTTGCTTAAGGAACCTGTGCATTCCGAATAGTCATTTTTTGTTTCTGATTAGTCGCTAAATTTTGTATTTTACACTTATAGGTGACTCGAAGTGGTGTGGGGCAGTCTGATCCCTAACGTTCTGTTGAAAATGCGGCACCAGCTGAGGTGCCCACACCTACTCCTTCTGCGGAGACACTGTGTTTAGTTGCTGAGGTATTGTTTGTAATTATCCACACACAGCCTCCTAGGCAGGCGCAGCCTACAATGGTTCTAGAACAGGTTGGTGTGAGGCCAGAACCTGTGGTGGCTGTGGTAGATGTAAAAGCAACGGAACGATAACTGAAGCAGTTCATGAATTTTAGTCCTCCTACATTCACGGGGGAAGGATCCCCAACTCAGGCAGAGGACTTGCTTGCCTGAGTCAAAAGAATTTTGACGATATTACCAATTGAGGAGGAACAAAAAGTCACCTTGGCCACTTTCCTGTTGGAAGGAGAGGCTCGGCTTTGGTGGGATGAAATAGAGCTGCACCACTTAGCAGGAAGACAACTAACGAAAGTCTCGATATGGGAGTTTTCGAGACTGTTTTTGGCAAATCATCTACCGTAAGCACAATGCATAGCCATGGAAAATGAGTTCCAGCGTCTAACTTAGAGAGAAATTAGCGTTGATACCTACTTACATGAGTTTATAAGATTGGGATGCAATGCAGGGTCTACCTTCGTAGAAGAAGAGCATAAAACCAATAGGTTTTACGAAGGACTGCGGGATTAGCTGAGATTTCTACTCTCGAGTTCGGTGAACCAAGGGTTTCAAGCGTTGGTATATACGGCCCGTGCATTGGAAAAAGATATGAAGAGGGTACAAGGCAAGAGGGACTTAGAGGTGACAAAGTCCGTGTTCAAAGCACCGCGTCCTGAAAAGTCGGGCTACCACAAGAGATGGGGTAAGAGGTTCAAGTTTTTTGGATAGGCTCCTTCTATAGTTGCGTCTAGAGCAACTTCTAGGCAAGACCCTAATGCATGTTATACATGTGGAAAGGTGGTTCATCTAGCCCGTGACTGTCGGGTTGGTCTGCCAAAGGTTGAGAAGATGGCAGGAGCTACTTATGCTGAAAAGGGAAAGGCGCTGGAATCCACTGCATCCCAGTATGCTCCAGCCCAATAAAGGGTGTATAACCTTGGACAACAAGAGTCCATCAAACAGGATGATGTGTTCACAGGTATGAGTTAAGAAATAGTTTTTACTGTTTTCCATACTTAGTACCTTGTGCGTTATTTGTGCATGAATTGTTTAAATTAGGCTTTGTACTTATTCGGGACTGTCCGGCGAGAGCACTGTTCGGTACAGGTGCTTAACATTCCTTTCTATCTGAGGACTTCGTGTCACGGATTGAAGGGATTATTACCTAATGGCTGCGTAATGGGTGCGGATAGGTCTTGCTTTGTGGAGGTACGGATAGGAAGTCGAGATTTCAGGTTGGAAGCATCCTTGCTACTGATATCTGAGTTCGATGTGATCTTTGGTATGGAATGGCTTTCGGAGCAGCGTGCTTGTATTGATTGCAACTCAAAGGAAGTAACAATGGATCAGAATACTGAGCTAGAGACTAAATTTTTTGGTATGCGAGGATCGAGCAAGATATTGATATTTGCTCTCCATGTAGTCAAGGTTGTTCGGAAGGGCGCGGAGATGTTCTTCACGCTTTTAGAGGCTGTGGAGCCAAATACATGTTTGAGTGACGTTCTGATT
This sequence comes from Platanthera zijinensis, assembly GCA_039513925.1. NCBI lineage: Eukaryota > Viridiplantae > Streptophyta > Magnoliopsida > Asparagales > Orchidaceae > Platanthera > Platanthera zijinensis. The sequence goes on along the minus strand of CM077087.1, from coordinate 136,757,286 downwards.
GTATCAGAGAATGCAAATGTGTTTCCAAATAATCTTCTGGTGTTACCTCCCCAACGGGAAATAGACTTCGCTATCGATTTGGTTCCAGGTGCAAAACCTGTGGCCCACTCACCGTACCAAGTAGAGCCAAAGGAAATGGCGGAACTTAAGATTCAATTGCAAGAGCTGCTAGAGCAAGGATATATATGTCCAAGTATATCACCTTGGAGCGCACCGGTTCTTTTTGTGAAAAAGAAGGACGGAAGCTTGCGGCTGTGCATCGACTAAACTGAACAAGTTAAAAAAAAAAGAATAAGTATTTGATTCCACGGATAGATGACTTATTTGACCAACTGGTGGGATCAACAGTATACTCAAAGCTGGATTTGAATTCTGGCTACTACCATTTGAGGATTCAGGAATGTGACATTCCCAAGATAGTGTTTGGAACACGCTACGGTCATTACGAGTTCACTATGATGTCGTTTGGGCTTTCTAATGCGCCATCAGTGTTCATGGATCTAATGCACCGAACGATCTGAGAGTACTTGGACTTATTTGTGATCTTCTTTATTGACGACATATTAGTGTATTCTCAATCTGAAGAAGACCATGTGAATCATTTACGGATGGTGTTGCACACCCTGAGGAAGAACAAGCTTTATGCCAAGTTCTCGAAGTGCGAGTTCTAGTTGTCGTCGGTAGCCTTCCTTGGCCATGTGGTTAGTGGAGAGGGCATTGCGGTGGATCTTGTGAAGATAGTATGATATGGGAGTGGACGGGGTTGTCTTCTATAGCCGAAGTCAGGAGTTTCCTTGGATTGGTGGGCTACTATAGGCGCTTCGTAGGGAACTTTTCACGGAAAGCCTTGCCTCTCACCACACTGACGAGAAAAGAGCAGAAGTTCGTTTGGATGCCGGAGTGTGCGCGAGCTTTTAAAGAGCTGAAGAGTCGTTTGACAATGGTGCCCATTCTGAGTTCGTCATGTGGTACAGACAGCTTTGAAGTGTATAGTGATGCATCAGGGAGTGGCTTAGGCTGCGTACTTCTTCAGTTTGGTAAACTGATAGCTTATGGCTCACGCCAGTTGAAAGTGCATGAGCAAAATTATCCCGTCCACGACCTGGAGTTGGCGGCGGTGATTTTTGCACTTAAATCGTGGCGTCACTATTTATATGGCGTGAAAGTGGATATATTCACGGAACATAAGAGCTTGAAATATATATTGGATCAGAAGGATCTCAATATGCGACAATGGAGGTGGATGGTGTTCCTTGGTGACTACACCTTTGCGATTCATTACACTCCCGGGAAGGAAAATGTCATCGCAGATGCCTTGAGTTGTAGTACTCCGACAAGGGCAAATTGGTTACAGATGCATGATGAACGTCTGATCCAGGAGCTTGAAGCTTTAGAGATTTCTTGTGCTAATAAGAATTTCACTACAAATGCATGCCTGAGCTAGACTGAGGTTCAGTATGACCTTACGGACTGGGTTCGACGAGCAACGTAATAGGATGAGAGTCAAAAATGCTATGCAGTGGATGGGTCAAACTCCCAATTTTCCTTGGATGACGGCCTTTGGCGGAAAGATGGTCATTTGTGCATCCCGAATATGGGTAAGTTAAGAGAAGAATTGATGTATGAAGCTCACTACATGAAGTTTTCAATTCATCCAGGGAGCACAAAGATGTACAAGGACATGAAGAAGATGTTCTGGTGGCCGGGCATGAAGAAAGACGTAGCTTTCTATGTGGCAAAATTTCAAATGTGTGCCTTAGTGAAAGCAGAATGTCAGAAGCCTGGAGATTTCTTGAAGTTGCTGTCTATTCCGGAATGGAAGTTTGATGACATTTTGATGGATTTCGTGCACGGATTGCCGAGATCGCAGTGCGGGAACGATTCTGTTTGGGTGATCGTGGACTTGTTGACTAAAGTGGCTCACTTCATTCCGAATAAGAGGGATGATTCAGTGGAAATCTTGGCCAAGCTTTATGTCGAGCAAATAGTATGATTGTACAGTGTACCCCGTAGCATCGTAAGTGATCGAGACGGGTGCTTCATTTTGAATGATTAGAGGCTTATACATCAATTGTTGGAGACAAAATTAAAGTTCAGTACAAAATTTCATCCACAAACGGATGGTCAGACCAAGAGGACCAGCAAAACTATGGAGGAGATGCTCCGGATGTACGCTTTGGATTTCGGGAAGAGATGGGAAGACCATCTCTATATAGTAGAGTTCTACTATAATAATAGCTATCAAGCTAGCATAAATATGGTGCCTTTTAAAGATTTGTATAGTAGGAAGTGTCGTACACCATTAGCTTCGGCGGAAACAAGCGAGTCTAAGTTGTATAAGCATCAGGAAGTCGAAGAGGATAATTCGACGATATGCTCTATCTAGGAGAGGCGACTGATAGCCCAAGATAGGCAAGAAAAGTACTACAATGCCAAGCACCAAAACTTAGAGTTTGCGGTTGGCAAGTGGGTATACTTGAAAATCAAACCATTCAAGGGCATGTTCAGGATTCGGCGCTTGAAAAATTTAAGTCTGAGGTATCTTGGTATGTTCAAAGTAATGGAGCGAGTTAGAGAAGTTTCCTATCGGCTAGCTCTTTCAGCAAAACTGAGTGGCTTGCATGATGTATTCCACATATTAGTACTTCGAAAAGCGGTGAAAGAGCCAGCTCAAGTGATTGTGAATGATCGAGTATCGGTCGAATCTAGGATAACAACGAAGGTTAAGCTCATTCTGATCGAAGATAAGGTGGTTAAGCAGCTGCAAAACAAGATAATCGGGATGGTCAAGGTCCAGTGGGACAATTGTGGCTGTGAGGAGCTAATATGGGAGCGGGAGCAAACCATGCGTGCTGAATTTTCCGAGTTATTTGTATAAAATGTTGTAACATTTTTTTTGTGAAGAGAATATATATTGTAACATATTTGTTGCTGTCTTTCTTATAGTTGTATACAAATTTTGAGACAAAATTTCTGTGAGGAGGGGAGGATTGTAACACCCTAAAAAAGGAGTAGGAAGTAACAAGCTGAAACGTCGAACGGCTCAAGTTCGACGAACGTCAAACGACTATCTAGAGTTTGACGAACGTCGAACGGCTCGAGTTCGACGAACGTCGAACAGCTTTCTAGAGTTAAACAAATGTCAAATGGCTATCTAGAGTTTGGAGAATTTCGAACGGCTATCTTGAGTTCGATGAATGGCTATCTGGAGTTCGACGAATATGGTTCTGTTATATGTCACATATCCTTTCGGCGAACGTCGAATGGAGTTCGACGAACTTCGAACGGATTTCGGGAAGGTCAACGAATGTCGTGCTGTATCATTTCGATGAACGTCGAAAGGATTTCTCGAGTAACTGCGGTGCCGACTGGCTGGTCAAAGCGATTAGGGTGACTTTTCAACACAAATCCAGGTCAGTGCTTCGTTTTGATGGAGTGATCGTGTGGCTGTTGTTTAATCTGAGGCCACATATACAGAGGGGTTGGGATGAGGAAATCATTATTTCCTTCTCTCTCTCTCTCATCATTTCATCTAAGTTCTGGAGTAGAAACTAAAGGCTGGAGCTAAAGGTTTGGGCTGACCTTTATAAGGTGTTGAAGGAGATTCCCTCATCGGAAGCGGGATCCGAGGCTATATCCGCAACGGGGAAAGTGAGGCACTCATTTCCATCCTCGTAGAAAAGCTTTGTCATGGCTCTAAAGAGAACTACAAGGGTAACGACCTCCTGCTTGGACAAGTGAAGTCCTAATTTTGCATGTGTATGAAATCCTCCACCAAAAGGTGGAATTTTTAAGAGAATTCCATAGGTTGATACGTGTTATCCCCAATTACATTTGCATATAGATCCGGAAATGTGTAGTATGGAATAAGCATGTTCTGTGAAGCCTATCCGGACAGGTTGGTCTGGCTTGGTGATGCTTTATTTTGCGAACCAGAGAAGACTCCGCGTATAAACAGGCACTTTACGGAGTTTGTGGGCTATGCCTATGAAGTGGACTAATAGGAAGTACTGGAGGGGAGTGCTAGGAAATTACACTAGGAATCTATGTGTTGTATTCTATGGAAAGACTAGTGTTTATGGCACTGCAGGATGCTGTAGGGTTTGGGTTGAGTTTGGGCGCAGAAAGAGAGCTTCTGTTGGCCCCACCAAGCAATCGTAACAAACGTTGGCACTAACTCACTTTTTGTTTGTAAAGCCAGTCCTTGGAGGATAGTGTGGCTATTGTGAGCTACGAGCTCTTAAAGGCCATCGAGTCGAATGGACAAGGGGAAGCTGACCAGCGTCAGTCTAGACATTGAACTGGAGATTTGAGCAACGATCAAGGGCTGAACGGTATCCACTTTATCGTTGTCTAACTTGAGTGCCTAAGTTATTCGCATTTGTTAGGATCACATAATGAGATTCTTAGGCTGTTCTCCATCAATACTAAAGTCTCTGGCTGTGGTCCATGGATCTTGAATGCTCAATGTTTACCATTGGGTCTGAAACCTCTGAATGGTGGTGAGACCCCGGTTTTCCGATACACCGATAATGTTCCCTGAGTGCATAGAGCGTCGGGCCATGCAGCTAATATTTGTGATATATTGAACTGTGTGTGAGTGCACGTTTTATAATATATCTGTTTGTGAAAATATTATTCCTACGGGGAAGGAATACCACTGCCCCGGGAAAGGGGTAGGGTCGTTATAAATTGGTCAGCTAAATGCTGACCGTTGCCTTGTTTGTCACCCTTATGGTGGATTGTCACTATGTAGGTGTTGGGGATCCGAGCGGGAAATAGTGGGAGGAAGCCCTTGCTGCTTTGCTGGACCTCGAAGGCCAAGAGGAATAGTTTTACTATTTTCATGTGTGGCTTGCCTGCGCGCCGAAGTATGTAAACCACATTTGTGAAGTTTAACTGTAAGGCCTTAAGGCCAAACACTTTTGTGTATTTCTAGGTAAATTCCTATGAGATATATATAAATGTGGTTGTTTATATATATAGTGGACATTCATGGTTGATGAGTTCAATAATAACCCTTAAAGCTTCCATTAGAATGTTCTTAGTTAGGATGTGTGTAGTAGTTTTTGATATGAATAAGTAATGTCGCCGACTGTCTGCGGAATATGGCGAGGGGCCCCTGCCGGACCCTCTTTTATATTTCAAGTGATGTACGGAGGTGTTACACATTACACCTCATAAGATCCTCGTCATATAAATTTGTATGGGCACTTTATATGATGAGTTACTTTGATGTACCCGATCCTTAACTTTAAATTTGTATGGGCATTTTTATAAGTTAATTTAATCTCTGTCCTTATAATTAATGTGTTGTTAGCGTAGATTTCCAGTTATTTGTTATTGATTACTATTCATACTTGCTTAGTTTAAATGTTCTAATACATACATAAATGAACTACTGGTTATAACGCTTTTGTCACTTGTTGATTGTATATTACTGTTATATTGAGCTCCTCCTTCTCTTTCTCCGCCCGGTGCCTAAGAGTCACTGGGGTGAGTGGAGAAGATAGCCACTTAGTCTTTATAACTAATGATTTCTACGTCTACCATTTTAGGAGGATACCTGTGGATGGAGCAGCAGCAACGCCGGTGCAGGAGGACAGCTAGGGAGACAGGGCCTGATACGATGTTACCCTCCCTTCCTTCTATGGTCGATGTGAGTTTGAGCATTATGATGTAGCCTACGGGAAGTGTTTTGTGTACTCCAATATTAAATAAGCTGAGTAGCTTCTTATTTATTGATGTACTCTTTTGGACACTTATGTGATATTATGACTTCTGTGTTCTTCTTTTTGGTTGGGTTGGCATTGTGATATTAGATTGGCCGACAAGATTGGAGGCTTGTGGTAAAGATTAGCCCATGTGTTGATGTTACTGCAAGACGTCTGTCCTGGGCATAGGAATCCCATCGGCCGTGTCGAGTGTTCCGGGAGGGGGGCCTTACAGATTCTTAGCTACTTTCTAAGGTATTCTACCTCAGTAGGCTCTGCATTCTTGAAACTAGAGTTATTTGCAGTGATGTGAATTTGAATTGGTTATTTACTCTAACATAGTATAGGCTTAACCCGTTTATTAGGGCCTAGGGAGAGTTGTGTGTCACTCCCCTAGAAGTGGTGGTAATCGTACCGCTGTTATTGTCTTGCCATAATGAGAAGGCATGTAAGATCGCTACCTACTTAATAAGGTTGTTGGTATTGAAAGTCTTTGTTTCAAGAGTAGTTATACACCTATAGGGAGGGGTGAATAGGTTTCCTAGTCTTTATGACTATCTTTTTCTTTTGGTATGATGAGTGTTCAGTTACAAAGTTAGCTTTCAAGAATAAGACACAGCACACCAGGATTTATAGTGGTTCCCCAAGGTACGGGTACATCCACTGTCCCTCCCACTGTAACCTCCCTCAAACAACTAGACCCCTAGGAGTGGTTTTGTCATGACTAGGTCATGAAAAAACCCAAGGTAGACCAAGAAGACCAAATGAACTTATGCAAGAAAGTGAAAACCACCTTGGGCTGCAAATAGTAAGTTTCAGTTACCAAACATTTTTGAAAACATTCTGTCTTCTATTAATATAAAACAGGTAGGATTCGTCGAACTCAGCAAGTAATTCATCGAACTGAGCTTGGCTTTTATCGATCTGAGCTTTTACGGACTAAACTTCTACTTCGTCGAGTTGAGCTCTGCGTTCGTCGAACTGAGCTCAGAGTTCGTCGAACTGAGCTCAGAGTTCGTCGAACTAAGCTCAAAGTTTGAGATCTGAGTTAGTCAAACTAAGCTCATAGTTTGAGACCTGAGTTAGTTGAATTGAGATCATAGTTCGTCGAACTAAGCTCAGAGTTTGAGATCTAAGTTCGTCGAACTAAGCTCAGAGTTTGAGATCTAAGTTCGTCGAACTAAGCTTAGAGTGTGAGATTTAAGTTAGTAGAACTGAGTTCAGAGTTCGTCAAACTGGGTTCAGAGTTCGTCAAACTAAGCCTCACTAGAATTAGTGACTAGGAGAGAGAAAGATCCTCTTTCTCTCTAATGGAGGAGAGAGAAAGTGGGGAGAGAGAAGGCCATTCATGGTCAAGGAAGGCCAAGGGACTCTCCAAAGGCTTGATCCATCTCCCCTGGTCAGTTCTGAGGAGGTCAACTGCCCTGGCTGGACCCATTGATGGTTGTAATGAAGGAAATTTCAATGGCCGAAATTCTCCTTCATGACCATTAATGGCATTGATGCCATGGCCACTACCCTCCCTCATTTGGCTCTTTTAAAAGCTTCCCCAAGGTTAGAGGAATCGTTTCCACCCTTCACCCGAAAAACTGAAAAAGTTTGGTAGTGTAGTTGTAGAGCACCTGAAAACTCAAAACTCTGGCAATGGCGGCACGACGGCATGGCAGTCGGCTCGACTCCAACTCTCCCAAAAGGTCTTGTACCTCTCCTCTCTTCTATTGGATAGATCCACTCGTAATAGTTGCCTGGATTGAGTCCAATTGGCCTAAGATCGGCATGGCCGAAAGCTTGGTTTTCAAGCTTTTAAATTCCATGACCAAACCTATTGGGTCCCTAGTTTGGTTTGGGCCAGGTTCACTAATAGGTTATTGAACCATCATGTATAGCCTAGGGTCAATTTGTTAGTTCTAAAGTCTAGGTAGTCTTACTAGGTTAGACAATCTTTGATCAAGCCTTCAGAAGACTTCAGAGACTCAGACTTAGAAGAAATGCAGTTTTTGAGAGTTTAGAAAATCAGTTTGATGTTCTTCGAACTCAGCTCGACGATCGTCGATCGACGAACTCAGAGTTTCTACTCTAAGCTGAGCTCGATGAAATACAAGCTCAGGTCGACGATCTTCCTCCTCTACTCAGTTTCTCTAGTCGATGAAAGTCCATCTCAGTTTGACAAACATGGAGATCAGCTCTAGCAGTTTATTTCCAGAATAATTTTCTCTGAGCTCAGCTCGACGAAGACGATTTCTTAGCTCGACGAACTTGGATTTTAGGTCGACGAAATCTGTCCTGAGGTCGACGATTTCTGTCAGTATCAGTTTTGGCGATTTCTCTGTCACTTTAATTTCAATTGGTATTATTCTAAGGCAGTAATTCTCTGATAATTAATTCTTATATTCACAAGAATATAGCCGTTGCATGACAGCATTAATTATGGATTTCACAGAGTAAATTACTTGGCTTATTTACTGGGACAGTTGAGGAAACACATTAAAGACATTTTTTTAGACGTTTTAACTCCCAGAATCTCAGCAGCAAATCAAGGATAATATTCAAAATTCAACAGTTGGAAATCCTCTAAGGATATAAAAATAAAAAAGGTCTTTTTCAAAAAGTAGAACAAGAGATCTTTGCAAAAAGAATTTTTTTACAGACAACTGATACAGAGAACAGTATTGCCATCTACAAGAAATTGAAGAAGAACAACACACACAGATCTCTAGTCTTCTTCAGTTTTATACTTCAGGCTTCACAAGGACAACTCTTTAACACCAGGCCAAGAAGTTTCTGAAGATCTTCATCGAAACCTACACCTTGTGCAAAGCTCTCATCTTCCTGAACCATTCAACTTCTCAGGGGGAGCTTTGACAACAGCATCCACTAAAGTCTTCTCAATTGTTTGAGAAAGAGAAGACAACATCAAGTTTCATTCCTCATTGTAAAATGGGCTTCTAACTCCCTTCAAAAGTTATCACCTGGTTGACAAGTCTCCATATCAAAAGACTTGATTTGGTTTTTGGGCACCTAATCAAAAGCCTAAAGGGTTATGAGATCTCCCTTGAAATAGATCTTGTGGTGACAGGGCACCTGAGCAAAAACCTGTGGTGGCAGGGCACCTGATCAAAAACTATTAGTAGATTCCTAGCAAAGTGGTAGAAGAGTGGATATACCAAGTTTTGGGGAACCACTATAATTTTCTTGTGTCTTCTGGTTGTTCCTTTCTTTATTTCTGCTGTGTTGTGATAGCTTCTTTTTCTTACCTCTCTTTATATATATACTACTATCACTTAGTTAAATTCCACCATAAAAACTAATCAAGTTTTTAAAATACTCTATTCACCCCCCCCCCCTCTAGAGTTAGTCAGATCTGAAAGAGAGGATAGATCTGACTTACTCTAGTTAGATATATATGTTATATAAAAGAGCAAGAACATCATAAAAATAAAGAAAGAAAGCAATCAAACACAGACGACACAAGGATTATAGTGGTTCCCCAAAATTGGGTACATCCACTCTTCTACCACCCTGGTAGGAATCCACTACAGGTTTTGATCAGGTGACTGCCACCAAAATATTTATTTTCTAAGGGAGATATTGCAACCCTTTGAGTTTTTAATCAGGTGCCCAAAAACAAAACTCAAGCCTTTTGGATGGTGACTTGTGAACAAGGCTAACTTTTGAAGCGAGTTAAAACCTTGTACAGTTGGGTGGGAAAGAAAGTGATGTTAGTCTTCTCTTTTCTCAAAACAACTGAGAAGACTTTGTGTGGATTCCAGATCTTGTCAAAGCTCCCCCTAAGATGTAGAGTTGTTTAGGATGATGAGAGCTTTGATTCAGGGTGTAGGCCTTCAAATCTGATGTTGCTCTCCAGCAAGCTTCTAGACTGATATTGTATTTGTTGTCTCTTGAAAGTCTTGAGCAGATGATGAAGAACACTATATGAAAGAATGCTGTATTGTGTTCTTCAGAATCTCTATTCTGACAACTGTATCGTTTTGTTGTCAGTCACTTCTTCTATATCTACAAACCTCCAATCTGAATATATTCCCCCGAGCCATATTCAAACATTTGAATTAACTCTATCTTGAAATGGCTGAAGCATTCCCAAGAGAGAAAGATGCTTGGGGGATTAATCACATTAACTGCTGCTGTTGAACGGCTATATGCATTAAATCTGAGGGATATTGAATTCCTTAAACAATAATTAAATCTTCCAGCTATTAAAGCCTCTGTCTGTAAAACTTTACAGGATTTGTAGACCTCAGTCTGCTATTCCTTGACCTTAGTTCAGAGATCGTCGACCTGAATAACCTTTGCGTCGAGCTGAGATTCTGTCTTGAGATCAGCAATCGTCTACTAGAGCTTGGAGATCGTCGAGCTCAACTCAGAGATAGAACTCTGAGTTTCGTCGACCAGAGTTCGTCGTTCGTCGAACACAGCTTGAAGTTTGTCGAGCTCAATTCCTGCCTTTGTCAAAACTGATTTCTGCATGATTTCTCTGGAGTTCTTTTGAGGCAGACCTAGAAATAATCCTATGACCCTGACTATACATTTTGGTTCAATCTAAAAACATCCTTATAGTACTCCTTGCCCAAATCCAAACTAGGGTTCCAACAATCCCCCCCTATTTGGGTGAGGATACTATTTACACAAAAGGAATACAAAGCAAGTTTGATATAGGTGCTTTGAAACATAAAATAAACAACAACAAAGTTTTTGAAATATAAATATGAAAAACTTCTTATAGGCTCTGTAGCTTTTCTTTGCTTATCTTTAACTGAGCATATTTCAGATATGTTGCTCCTGTTGTATTTAGCAATTTCCTTGATATCATCCCCCTGATTTATGACTAATTGAAACGGCTGTTGCTGAATCCTCTAAAGCAGTATCCCCCTATACAACTACCCCTGTACTGAAGTGTCTTTTCTTGAAATAAGGGGTTAGGAGTTCTTGACCCAGATTACCTTGGGTCCTGGTTCTTTTTCATAATAATTAGATATGAAAGAACATATAGGTTGATCTTTATAACCTAATGGATGAAATTTCCTAGGAGAGATGAACCACTGGATAAAATGATTTTTTAATATTTGAGTTTGATTATAATTTTAAAAAAGATAAACAAAAATAATTTCGTCGATTTGAGTTCGACAAAGAGTAGTGAGATCGTTGATCTCTGTTCACAGAATGATAATATTTGTTTTCTGTGTTCCACAATCGTCGAGCTCGGTTCGACGAAGTATATTGATTTCGTCGATCATAATTTCTAGACTGGTTAAAATTAAAATCTCAATTCAGAGTTCGTCGATCTCTGTTCAACGAATAGTGTTATTTTCTTCGAGCTGGGTTCGACGAATTATTTTGAACAAAAATTTTCTGAAGATTTTTAGCTTGTTTTGGTAAAAATTCAGTTATTTTGTCTAAATATATTATCTTTTCTTTGTCTTTAACTGATTCTAATGAAGCTAATTTTTTTGAAGTAATTGTTAAGTCTTCTTTGAGTTGAATGTTTTCAGATGATAAATTAATTACTTTTTCTCTTAGAAGTTTTATTTCCTACTCAGATTCAATTAAGTCATTGCATTAAATTTTAAAATCTTCTTTAAAATGTTCTGAAGAGAAATCAAAGGAAGAGATAACATGATCCTCTTCTGATTTTGCTTCTGATTCTTCATCAGATTCAGATCCTTCATCATAGCTGCTGTAATATGCATTGATTGTCATCAAGCAGAATTCTCTTGCTCTTATTTCTACTTCATCCTCAGTTGTATAAGATGATGCTTCAGAATCACTCTAAGTATCAGCATCATATTTTCTCTTTTTAGCTGATCCAGCAGCCATTACTGTGAGGGAGTCCCAGATGTCCTTTGCTGAGGAACATTCAGCAATTTCCTAAAAAATTTCATCAGACATTGATTGAGCAAGAATGTTCATTTCTTCTGCACCAACCGTCTTTAGCCTTTTCTGGGCTTCTGTCCATGGAGATGATGGAACAACATTCATGCTTGTTGTTTCCAATGGTTGATAAGGACCTGACAAAATGGAATTAAAAATGGCTTCATCAATAGAATTCATAAATAGCCTTATCCTTGCCTTCCATAGTGCAAGCTTATCTAGATTGCACATAAGAGGTCTAGTGCATGAAAATTCTTCATTTTGTGTCATGACAAACTCTTAAAAAAAATAAGATCTATCAAATCGTTTTGGTTCAGGTGTTAACATTTACAACCAAAGAAACAACCCTCTGATACCAATTGAAAGAGAGGATAGATCTGACTTACTCTAGTTAGATATATATGTTATATAAAATAGCAAGCATACCACAAAAATAAAGAAAGAAAGCAAGCAAATATAGACGACACAAGGATTATAGTGGTTCCCCAAAACTGGGTACATCCACTCTTCTATTACCCTGGTAGAAATCCACTATAGGTTTTGATCAGGTGACTGCCACCACAATATCTATTTTCTAAGGGAGATATTGCAACCCTTTGAGCTTTTGATCAGGTGCCCAAAAACCAAACTAAAGTCTTTTGGAAGGTGACTTGTTAACAAGGCTAACATTTGAAGGGAGTTAAAACCTTGAACAGTGGGGTGGGAACGAAAGTGATGTTAGTCTTCTCTTTTCTCAAAACAACTGGGAAGACTTTGTGTGGATTCCAGATCTTTTCAAACCTCCCCCTAAGATTTTGTGTGTTTAGGATGATGAGAGCATTGCTTCAGGGTGTAGGCCTTCAAATCTGATGTTGCTCTCCAGCAAGCTTCTAGACTGATATTGTATTTATTGTCTCTTGAAAGCCTGGAGCAGATGATGAAGAACACTATATAAAAGAAAGCTGTGTTGTGTTCTTCAGAATCTCTATTCTGACTACTGCATCATTTTGTTTTCAGTCACTTCTTCTGTATCTGCAAACCTCCAATTTGAATATATTCCCCCGAGCCGTATTAAAACATTTGAATTAACTCTATCTTGAAATGGCTGAAGCATTCCTGAGAGAGAAAGATGCTTGGGGGATGAATCACATTAACTGCTACTGTTGAACGGCTATATGCATTAAATCTGAGGGATATTGAATGCCTTAATCAATAATTAATTCTGCCAGCTGTTAAAGCCTCTATCTCTAAAACTATACAGGATTCATCGCCCTCAGTCTGTTATTCGTCGACCTCAGTTCAGAGATTGTCGACCTGAATAACCTTTGCGTCGAGCTGAGATTCTGTCTTGAGATCAGTGATCGTCGACTAGAGCTCGGAGATCGTCAAGCTTAACTAATAGATTGAACTCTGAGTTTCGTCGACCTGAGTTCGACATTCGTCGAACGCAGCTTGAAGTTTGTCGAGCTCAATTCCTGCCTTTGTCAAAACTGATTTCTGCATGATTTCTCTGGAGTTCTTTTGAGGCAGACCTAGAAATAATCATATGACCCTGACTATACATTTTGGGTCAATCTAAAAATATCCTAATAATACTCCTTGAGCAAATCCAAACTAGGGTTCCAATAAGATCTATCCCCTCACTTTCAATTGGTATCAGAGGGTGTGTTTTATTTGGTTTTATAGACTAATACCTGAACCAAAAGTTCCTTGATAGATCTTAATATCTCTAGTGTCTCTCTTATATCATGGCACAGAATAAAGAATATTCAAGCACCAGACCTCCAGTCTGCAATCTGAACAAGTTTGCAATCTGGAAGGCAAGAATCAGATTATATATGAACTCTATTGATGAAGATATCTACAACTCCATTTTGACAGGTCCTCCAACTCAAGAGGCTTCTACTTCAACAAGCACAAATGCAGTTCCACCACCTGAGTGGACTGATGCTCAAAAGAAGGTAAAGGTTGCTGATGCAAGGGCCATGAACATTCTGGCACAAACCATGTCAGATGACATTTTTTAGAAGGTGGCTGAGTGCACATCAGCCAAAGCCATTTGGGACTCTCTAAATCAAATGGTTGCAGGAACAGCTGATAAGAGAAAGGACAGGAGATCCCATCTCATCTCTCAGTATGAAAATTTCCAGAAGGATGAGTCTGAGTTAGTGGCTGACATGTACAATTGACTCAGCTCAATTGTCAATGAGCTGAAGAATTTGGACAAGAATATCTCACTGACAGAGATTAATGGCAAGATCCTTATGTGCTTCCCTAGCACATGGGATTCCGGGATCTGGCCAATCAAGGAGGCCAGAAGCTTGACTGAAATCTCCACTAAATCATTACTAGGAAAGCTCATATCTTATGAGCAGCTAATAAAGATAAGAGAAGCAGTTGAGCAGAAGACTTCCTCTTCGGGAAGAAAGGAGCAAAACATTGCTTTCAAAGCATTTGATGGAACAGAAGCTCCACCAGTAAATGATGAGCTCATAAGCTTACTGGACAAGAGATTTTATAAGATGGACAGAAAAGATTTCAGAAAGAAGTCGTCTAGACAAGATGACAGGCCAAGATATGATAAAACTCCTACCAAGGAGATTGTCTGCTTTGGTTGCAGAAAACCTGGACACATTCTTCGTGAATGTCCAAAGAATCAGATCAAGGAGAAAAGAAGAGATAAAGACTCCAGAAATAAGAACAACAAGCCCTCCTCAAGTAAGCATAAGAGGAAGGAGAAAGGTTTTGTTGCAGAAACCTGGAGTGAAACAGAATAAGAATCTTCATCTTCTAGCTCCAGTGAAGATGAGGAAGAAGCTAAAGCAAAATAAGTTTGCTTGATGGTTATCAATGCATCAAGCAGCTTTTCAAAAGCTAAAAATTCAGAGGATGAAGACTCTGTATCTGAAGAGGATCAGGTAATATGCTCATTTGACTTTAATTCTGATTACTTCAAAACTGAATTTAAATTATTATGCAATGATCTAATCAAATCTGAGAAGGAAATCAAACATCTCAGAGATAGGCTAACTGAACATGAAAATCTATTATCTTAAAATATTAAACTAAAAGATAAACTAGTTATAGCTTTAGGAGAAATTATTTCTTTTAAAACTAAACTAAATGAGGCTAAGAAATTTGAAGAATCCCTTAATGGGAGAAGCATCAAATTGATTAACATCACAAGCACTATAAATGTCAGGCTCAATGGCAAGCTAGGCTTAGGTGCTTCATCAAGCCAACCTAATTTAATTCAGAAAAATATACTTTCTACCCCCATTAAATTTATATGAGAAAAAGATAAAGAAAAGGTAGATGATAATAATAAACTAGTTGAATTAAAACAAAAACCTAAGAAAAGGAAAAAGAACAAGAAAAATCTTAATCATAATAATGTTCAACAGATTTCGTCGAACTTAAATCGACGAAATTTGTACAGTTCGTCAAACTCAAGTCGACGAACTCCGAACGCAGAATTTTATTATAATTATTCTTGGAACTACAATCGACGAAACCAATATGGTTCTTCTAGCCGAGATCGATGATTTTGGGGCTCAGAGAATGAATATTTCCATTCTTTAAATGGAGTTTGATGAACTCATCCCTATTCGTCGAACTCAGGTCGGCGAATTTATCAGAATTCATTGATCCCTGTTCAGCCTAACAAAAACTTTAATTATTCCAGAACAATTAATCAACCAAAAGATTTTGTTAACCCATTTACCTAATGAATAATTCCACCTAGGAAATTTCACCCCTTAGAATATAATAACAAACCTGAATACTCTTATATCTCTAGCTTTAAATTTGAAAAGAATCAAGGACCCAAGGTTACCTGGGTCAAGAACACCTAACTTTTCATTTTGCATGTGAAAGACTATCCTACCATGGAGGAACAGTGGTATCTGGATAGTGGATGCTTAAAGCACATGACAGACAGCAAGGACAACTTAACAAACTACAAGTCCAAGCTTAGTCCAATAGTGATATTTGGTGACTCCAACTGTGGCCAAACTGAAGGCTATGGAATTGTCAAGATTGGAGCTGTCACTTTTAAGAAGGTAACATATGTGAGTGGTTTAAAACATAACTCGATATCCATAAGCAAATTATGTGATGAAGATTATCAAGTATCATTTAACCATTCTTCTTGCATTATATCTTCTGTAGATAATAAAACTGTCTTAACTGGTCTTAGGCAAGGAAACATCTATGTAGTAAATTTAAAATCTGCTAAGTCAGAAATCTATTTATTTAATCAAATTAGTAATAATAATGAACTTTGGCATAAAAGATTAGGACATATAAATATGAAATATATTTCAAAACTCTCTAGGGACAACCTTGTTAGAGGATTGCATTCTTGCCCCTATAAGAAGGAAAGCCTTTGCAGGGCTTGTCAATTAGGCAAGCAAACAAAAAATAGTTTTAAATCTATTAATAAGAGTGATTCACCTAGGACTTGGGAGGGAAATCTTATACCTTAGTCATTGTAGATGACTTTTCTAGATTCACTTGGGTGTTCTTCTTGAGAAACAAGTCAAATAACTTTAAAGTTCTTACAGAATTTCTTAAGAGCATAAGGATTGAGTATTCTACTCCAATTATATTGATCAGAAGTGATCATGGTACTAAGTTTAAATCTCTTCCTATGCAAGAATTCTGTGAGATGGAAGTTTTCATGCATTGCTTCTCTGCTCCTAGAACTCCTCAACAAAATGGGGTAGCAGAAAGGAAAAAATAGAACCCTGATTGAAGTTGTAGGAACATTGCTTGCAGATGCTCACATGCCCCTATCCTTTTGGGCAGAGGCTATAAGCACAGTAAATTATGTCCTGAATAGAAGTTTGATATATAAACTTAAGGGCAAGACTCCCTATGAATTACTCAAAGTTAAGCAACCTAAAATAGACTATTTTAGAATCTTTGGTTGTATATGTTACATTCATAATAACAATAAGAAACATCTTAGAAAATTTGAAGCCAAAGCTGCAATGGGAATTTTTCTTGGATATTCCCTAGTCAGCAAGGCCTATAGGGTGTTTAATAAATCAACCTTGAAAATGGAAGAATTGGTACATATTATATTTGATGAAGCAAACATGTATTACAAGGAGAAGGATTCTTCTACCAAAGACTTATTGCAGGTACCCCAATTGTGTGAGAAATTGGATGATCTGAACCTCACCAATGAGGCTGAATCACATCCTTCTCCACACATTAATGAAGATAGTGAAGAAGAGGCCATTGATATAATTACTGAACCTTCAAAGCAAATTTAATTCCACAAGACGAATTAATTCCCAATGCTGTTGCTGAACCAAATCCTCCAACTAATCTTGTCACACTTAGAGATCACCCTGTATCTCAAGTGATTGGAGATATATCAGCTGGTGTGCAAACAAGGCATCAACTCAACTAAAATTTTATGCATGCTTGCTTCATATCTCAACTTGAGCCCCAATCCATAAAATATGTAGAGCAAGATCCACATTGGATTATTATAATGCAAGAGGAGCTCAATCAGTTTGAGAGATGAAGAGTTTGGGACTTAGTTCCTATACCCAAAGAAACACAAGGTATTGGAACTAAGTGGGTATTCAAAAATAAATTGGATGCACAAGGAGCTATCATCAGGAATAAAGCAAGGCTGGTAGCACAAGGATATAGACAGGATGAAGTAATTGACTATGATCAAACATTTACACATGTTACAAGACTGGAAGCTATCAGAATTTTTCTTTCATATAGAGCCTACAAAAAGTTCAAGGTCTACCAAATGGATATCAAGAGTACTTTCTTGAATTGTGAACTCAAAGAGGAAGTATATGTTGAACAAACACCAGATTTTATTTCTCCAACTCATCCCTCTTTTGTTTTCAAATTGCATAAAGCTCTTTATGGTTTAAAGCAAGCTCCAAGAGCTTTGTATGAGACCCTAGCTAGATTTCTTTTAGAGCATAAGTTCACTAGGGGCATTGTAGATAGGACTTTGTTTACTAGGCATCATAATAATAACATATTGTTAGTACAAATATATGTAGATGACATCATTTTTGTTTCTACTAATTCCAAGCTATGCAAAAGGTTTTCTGACCTGATGCATTCTAATTTTGAAATGAGTTGCATGGGTGAGTTTTCTTACTTCCTTAGTCTCCAAGTGAAGCAATCCCCTAATGGCATTTTCATCTCCCAATCCAAATATGCTAAGGAATTAGTTAAAAGATTTGGGATGACTGATGCCTTAGCCAAGAAAACACCAATGGCTTCCAATACTGTGATTGATTCTGATGAATATGGCAAGCCAGTTGATCAGAAAACATATAAGGCTATTATTGGGTCCTTGTTGTATCTCATAGCTAGTAGGCCAAACATAATGTTTGCTACATGTCTTTGTGCTAGGTTCCAAGTGAACCCTAAAGAATCTCACCTTATTTTTTTAAAAAGAATTTTGAGATATATAAAGGGTTGCCCAAATCTAGGACTCCTTTATCCAACTGAGTTAGAATTTGAATTAACTGAATTCTCAGATGCTGACTTTGCTGGATGTCGAGTTGATAGGAAAAGCACATCAGGAACATGCCAGAGCCTTTGTGATAGGCTTGTGTCTTGGTTTTGTAAGAAACAAACATCTATGTCCACTTCAACTGCAGAAGCTGAATATATTGCAGCAGATAGTTGTTGTTCACAAATATTATGGATTCAAAACCAACTCCTGGATTATGGATACAATCTAAATAATTCAACTATATTTTGTGATAGTACCAGTACAATTTCCATTGCACAAAATCAAGTACATCATAGTAGGACAAAGCATATAGAAGTAAGAGCAGACATCTTCACCAAACCTTTGGATGAGAAGAAACATCTATTCTTTCTAAATCAGCAATGTATGATCAATGGAGAAGCATTTATTTAATTTTCTGCCTGAGGTCGAAGAATTAGTCACAGTTCGTCGAACCGAGATCGATGATCTGAGAACTGTTCTTGAGAAATTTCATCAATCTGAGATCGACGAACTCTCTGTGTGAAGTTATTTTCGTTGAGTAGAGATCGACGATCTTGCTTCAGAAAATTTTTCGTCGACCTGAGAATGACGAAATGTTCTTCCCTCTTCAAACTGAGATCGACGATATCATTTCTTCATGAAATTTTTCATCGACCTAAGAATGAAGATTTTCTTTTATTTTCGCAGGACGGAGTCTGGCGCTTCATATTCTAAAAACCTTATAACTAGGTTTTCTTCGAGCACAATCCCATGCTTTCTATTCTCTTGCACTTGATCTCTATTTCTTTTTGTAGAAAACCTAATGGCGATTCTGGCGATTTCCGTTTTCGGCATGAAGTTTGACAACGGGTTCGACATCGATTTCAATTCCTTCTGTCACTCTGATCAAATTTTAATGGACATTCTGTAGTTATTTGAAGATCAACAACTGAAGAGATTCATGACCACCAGGATCAAGTTGGCAGCAATAAAGATAAGGAAGTGGGTTTATACTTCATCTTCTCCAGATGCAAGCACTCTGACTGGCACCATTGCAGGAAATAAGGTTACTCTAACCCCTGATGTTTTAACAGAGATTTTTGGTTTGATAAATGGAGATGAGGATATTGAAATAGATAGTTCTGAATATGATAATATATTGATCAAAATGGGTCACTCTGATGGAAACCCAAACAAACTGCTTAAAATGAATTTATCTGCTGAATATAAATTCCTTGTTGATATCATTGGGAAAGTGTTGCTAGGCAAACACACCGCCCATGACTATATAACCAGGCACCAGTTCTTAGTGATGTGTGATCTGGTGAATAAGAAGGCAGTAAATTGTGGAAAGTTACTGTTTGAGTTGATTAAAAAGATGAATTCTAAGAAAGAGGTGTGTTTTTGGAGGATTTTAGGCATTTTCCTCCAGGCCAAGGCATCTGAACTACTGGTATCACAGACCACATTCATTAATGCCTCCAAGAGGCTTACATCTGCCTTGTTTGGCAGATGGGAGAGGACCATCCCTAAGACATCCAGGGCTTTCTCATCTTCAAGGAGTTTTGAGGACACAAGGGTAGTTACAGCTACTCCCCCACCTCCAGAAGAAATTACTCCCTCCATCAGAATTCCTTCACCTTCTTTTCAACAACAACCATCCATTTCCTCTCCATTCCCTATTTGATCACCATCTCAACCTCATTCTCATCTTCCTCAATCTCCAATCCACATACCAGAGGATTCTCAATCTACACCACCTCAGTCCCCTCTTCCAACTCATCTGGCTGACATCCCATCCATATCTCCACAGCCTAATTTCAATCTGCTATCTCCACCTCCACTATCTCCACATCAATCTCTGATATTACAAAGGATCTTCTTAAATTCATCTCTCCTACTATAGAGCAGTTAATAGCTACTGCTATTTCTCCTCTCTCTGCCTTTATCACTTCTATATCTACTAGAATTGCTGCCCTCTCTACTATCCCTTCTTCTGGGGGCCTAGCTTCAGGACCCTCTAAAACCAGGTAAGGGGAGATGTCTTGTTAAGAAATTCCAGTTCCTCCTCTAGTAGCAGTAGCAGTAGTTCCAGTTCCTCTTCTAGCAGCAGTAGCAGATTCCCCTGAGGCAGACATTCCAACATATATTATAGATATTATAAATGATTCTGATATGGATATATCTTATGATATTATGTTTGCTGACATGGAAGAAGAGGAAGGAAATTAGATTGTTACTAAAAGTTTTGCAAGGCCAGAATTTCAAGTACAGCCTCAGGCTGAGAAGCAGATATCTAAATAAACTCTAAAGGAAATTGATGATTTATATGACAATCCTCTTAGATCATCTGATGATGAGGAGGAGGAGGAGGATTCTGGTGACTCTGGTCCTGAGAAGACAAAATCTAAGAAGAGAAAGGCTCCTGCTATGGTTATTCCTAAGCCTAATCCTACAGCTGACACTCCTTATTACATTCTGCATAATATTACTCCATATCTAGAAATGCCTCAATGGATGTGGTTATCCAAAAATGTGCAAAAGGAAAGAAAGAAAAGAAGAAGATACAAATCCCCGCCTAAGAAGACAAGGAGAGGACCTCCTCCTCCTGCTGCAGGTGATTTAGGAAGTGTTGCAAAAACTCAGAAGCTAGCTTCCAGCAGTTCTCAAACTCCCAGGCTAGCCTCCCATCAGTCCTCTAGACTTGCTGGGAAATACAATCAATATAGACCTCCAAAGTCTTACTATTTAGGCCAATCTCAACAGTCTCTTCCTCTAACAAACTTTCAACAACAATCCATTATTTTTTGACACCCTCAAAAGTCTTCTCAGGATGCTTCTAAATCTGATCTTGAGAGACCTCCCTCTCCAGTTTATGAACCTGAGTTAGATCCAAACTTAAGAATGGCTAGACTTCAAGAAGTGATTGGTTTGTCTCATATGAACAAAGCCAGAGCTGATGGATCGGATCCATCAAAGTTCACTACTATGTCTACCTACAGAAAGAAAGAATTTGACAAATTTCAAGTAGATAGACATTTATTTGATCTAAATGAATATATGCAGGTAAAACCAGAAGCTATTGTTCTTATAGCTTCATCTGTGACAGTTCTTGGAGTTCAAAACATAAAGATATCTAAGAAGGAAGAAGAAAATCCTCACAGGACAATTATTTTTGCTAAATCCTCATCTGCTCCTCCCTTTGATAATTCTTGAACTTTTATTTCTCTGTGATATATGTGTATTGAACTTTAGCTATATTATATCTGCTAAATGGTTTAAAATTCTATTAGATATTTATATTGCTTTGTGTTTGTATGTTTTTCTTTTTGTTTAGTGACCTCACCCAAATAGTGGGAGATTGTTGGATCCCTAGTTTTGATTTGGGCTAGGTTCACTAATAGATTATTGACCCATAATGTATAGCCTAGGGTCAATTTATTAGTTCTAAAGTCTAGGTCAGTCTGACTAGGTTAGACAATCTTTGATTCAGCCTTCAGAAGACTTCAGAGACTCAGACTTAAAAGAAATGCAGTTTTTGAGAGTTCAGAAAATCAGTTTGACGTTCTTCGAACTCAGATCGACGATCATCGATCGCAGATCGATGAACACGGAGTTTGTACTCTTAGCTGAGCATGACGAAATACGAGCTCTGGTCGACAATCTTCCTCCTCTACTCAGTTTCTCTGGTCGACGAAAGTCCATCTCAGTTCGATGAACTTGGAGCTCAGCTCTAGCAATTTCTTTCTAGAATAATTTTATCTGAGCTCAGCTCGATGAAGACGATTTCTCAGCTCGATAAACTTGGAGTTCAGGTCGACGAAATCTGTCCTGAGGTCGATGATTTCTGTCAGTATCAGTTTTGGCGATTTCTCTATCACTTTGATTTCAATTGGAATTATTCTAAGGCAGTAATTCTCTGATAATTAATTCTTATATTCTCAAGAATATAGCTGTTGCATGGTAGCATTAATTATGGATTTCACATAGTAAATTACTTGACTTATTTACTGGGACAGTTGAGGAAACATATTAAAGACATTTTTTAGCTATTTCAACTCCCAGAATCTAAGCAGCAAATCAAGGATAATATTCAAAATTAAACAGCTGGAAATCCTCTCAGGATATAAAAATAAAAAAGTTCTTTTTCAAAAAGTAGAATAAGAGATCTTTACAAAAAGAATTTTTTTTACAGACAACTGATATAGAGAACAGTATTGCCATCTATAGGAAATTGAAGAAGAACAACACACATAGATCTCTAGTCTTCTTCAGTTTTGTGCTTCAGGCTTCACAAGGACAACTCTTAAACACCAGTCCAAGAAGTTTCTGAAGATCTTCATCAAGACCTACACACTGTGCAAAGCTCTCATCTTCCTGAACCATTTAACTTCTCAGGGGGAGCTTTGACAACAGCATCCACTAAAGTCTTCTCAGTTGTTTGAGAAAGAGAAGACAACATTACTTTGCATTCCCCACTGTAAAAAGGGATTCTAACTCCCTTCAAAAGTTATCACCTGGTTGACAAGTCTCCTTATCAAAAGACTTGATTTTGTTTTTGGGCACCTGATTAAAAGCCTAAAGGGTTGTGAGATCTCCCTTGAAATAGATCTTGTGGTGACAAGGCATCTGAGCAAAAACCTATGGTGGCAGGGCACCTGATTAAAAACCTATTAGTGGATTCCTACCATGGTGAAAGAAGAGTGGATGTACCCAGTTTTGGGGAACCACTATAATTTTCTTGTGTCGTCTGGTTTTTCCTTTCTTTATTTCTGTTGTGCTGTGATAGTTCCTTTTTCTTACCTCTCTTTATATATATACTACTATCACTTATTTTATTTTCTCCATAAAAACTAATCAAGTTTTTAAAATACTCTATTCACCCCCCCCCCCTCTAGAGTTAGTCAGATCTATTCCCTCACTTTCAAAACCTCTGTTCCGGCAACCTCCGGCCGGCCAGCCACCGCCAATCGCCGGCCACCCCCTCAACGGAGGTGGTGGTTACACTGGCCGGCCGGAGAGGGGCTCAGGTTGCCGGGAAAATGCCTATCAAAATGTCTCAGGACGGGCCAATCCCGACCGTTGGCTCCATGAAGAAGACGACGGGATGCCGTCAATTCTGCTTTAGGATTCGTGCTGGCTTATTTTATAATATTAAATTTTAATTCATTGATTCTGTCACATAACTGGTAGTAGATAGAACTAATTATTAAAAATACTTATAGTCCCCTACAGTGAAAGTGGCTGTCACAACCCGCATTTTCTCCAAATTAAAGAAGCATCAGAGTATGAGAAAACACGCATCGTGATGCCACGTCGAGCAGGGGATAACTGCTGATGTTCAGGCAAAACTATCTACTTTACTTTATTAAATTCAATGTTTTAATTATTAGAAAATCAGTTATATTTTAAAGGTCGTATCCCTCGGCTCAGTGGATCATCTAGTCCACAATTTAAAAATTATACTTATACGCTGCAGAAAATACTTTAT
The DNA here is from genome assembly GCA_039513925.1 of Platanthera zijinensis. NCBI lineage: Eukaryota > Viridiplantae > Streptophyta > Magnoliopsida > Asparagales > Orchidaceae > Platanthera > Platanthera zijinensis. The sequence goes on along the minus strand of CM077087.1, from coordinate 136,733,729 downwards.
TCAGGTTTGACATCCTAAAAGAGAGCATAAGTGCCCCTAGAGGATAACATATACTATGCAGGACCCTACATTTAATTTATACTATATATAGGAAAACGATCTTTTTACATTATTTGGAAAATAGTGTTTGCGTTTTATAAAACATGTTGATCATGAGATATACTTATAATAGTATTTTTAGGTTTAAAAGTAACTAGCAACCTAGCATAAATCATCCCAAGAGCAAGTAGACTATCTCAAGAAAAGGTAGCAGCAAAAAGATAATATATCTAGTATCAAGGTAAAACTACCAGTGGGCGCCAACAAACTGACACGAACCCACTGGAAAGTATGTATGTTTGTAAGAAAGAAGTACAAAACTACCTCACAAGTCTAAGGAACTGATCTCTATAGTACGAGAGACCACCAGCAACAGCACAGCACAACTAGCCGCCTAATCGGCTACTAACCAGAACCTGAGGCATTCAAAGAAGAAAAGAATACCTCAGCAAGAAAAAAAACAAATAAGCTGTACGGAAATGTTAAGCTAAAAGATAATCAAGAAGAGTAAGTAAACCGCAACAAGCACTATTGTCCAAGGCAAGACAAAAAGGAAAAGCACTATGTGCGAGGAAACAGCAACAACCCTACCCAAAAATCCTGCAGAGTTTACAAGGCTACCATGAGCCCAAACGTTGAAAATTACAAAGGAAGAAACAATTAACACCCTAATTTGTGAGAGATGGCAGTAGCAAAAACAACGCGGATCTGGGTTGCAGGCAAACTCAGTACCCCAACCACCATTTCCAAGAAACAAAGCTCAAGGGTTTACAAGTGAAAGCACTAGGGACCTCCCACCAACTTGCCCAGCCCGTACCTGGAACAAGATAAAAGTTTGGCCACGGCTAAATCACACAATTTCACCCCTATAAAGAGCTTCAAACCACCACTACTAACCACGACCCACGATTCGACCCTTATAAAAACATAGCCGACAAGGAACCTCAGAATCAAAGAAATTCACTCAGGAGGGAAAATCAAGTACGGAAAAAAATGTTAAGATGACTCAACACGACAAGGCGTTGAGTGGGCCCCACTCACTCAACGCCCTAACAGACGGTGGCGTTGAGTGAGCTAACCTCACTGAACGCCAAAACAGCTATGGCGTTGAGTGAGGTTCACTCACTCAACGCCTTCTGCAATACTGGCTGTGGCGTTGAGTGAGCTAACCTCACTCAATGCCAAAACAGTTATGGCATTGAGTGAGGTAAACTCCCTCAACGCCTTAAGCAACACAGGTTATGGCATTGAGTGAGCTAACCTCACTCAATGCCAAAACAGCTATGGCATTGAGTGAGGTCCACTCCCTCAACGCCTTAAGCAACACAGGTTGTGGCGTTGAGTGAGCTAACCTCACTCAACGCCAAAACAGCTACGGCGTTGAGTGAGGTCCACTCCCTAAACACCTTAAGCAACACAGGCTGTGGCTTTGAGTGAGCTAACCTCACTCAACCCCAAAATAACTACGGCGTTGAGTGAGGTCCACTCCCTCAACGCCTTAAGCAACACAGGTTGTGGCGTTGAGTGAGCTAACCTCACTCAATGCCAAAAAAGCTACGGCGTTGAGTGAGGTTCACTCACTCAACGCCTTAGCACTTAGCCGCAAAAACTAACTGTGTCATTGAGTGAGTCCACCTCTCTCAACGCCAAAACAGCTACGGCGTTGAGTGAGATTCACTCACTCAACGCCTTAGCACATAGCTGCAAAAGCTGACTGTGGCGTTGAGTGAGTCCACCTCTCTCAATGCAAAAACAGCTTTGGCGTTGAGTGAGGTCGACTCACTCAATGCCAAAATACTTAACCGCAAGAAAGGGCTGCGGCGTTGAGTGAGGCCCACTCACTCAACGCCATCCGAAATAACCGCTCAGATTGGCTGCAGCATTGAGTGAGTCCGCCTCACTCAACGCCTAGACATCCATGGCATTGAGTGAGGTCGACTCACTCAACGCCACACTACTTAGCCGTAAAAGAAAAGAACAAAGGGCAATGGCGTTGAGTGTGTGCACCACACTCAACGCTAAGCCCAAGCAGACCCGGCGTTGAGTGTGTGCACCACACTCAACGCCAAGCCCAAGAAGACCCGGCGTTGAGTGTGTGCACCACACTCAATGCCATGCCCAAGAAGATTGGGCATTGAGTGTGTGCACCACACTCAACTCCAAGCCCTGAATTCTCCAATGCTAACTCCAGCAAGTCTATTACTGTAGTAATATTAATCTAACAGCCAAACACATTTCTAGGGTTATAATGAGGACTAGCACAATTTTCGAGTTGAAACTTCTAACTCCTACCTAGCCACAGCTACGGCACAGGAAAATGCTAACCTAACCCTTCTTCCTTCCCCAGCCCGAGAACAAACAAGCTACAACGAGGGAAAAAATGAACAGAGAACATACACGGCTGTTTTGAGCAAGGTTCTGTACAGGGAATTTTCTAACATCAGGCTTAGGCATCATCACCGGTTCTTGCACAGGAAAAGAAAGCATCTATAATACAGGAAAGGAAACTGACTATGGCTAAAGCAATGCTCGGTTGTATCAAATAGGCTAACTGGGCATATAAGAAAACAGGACAACTACCTGGCAAGGGCAAGAGTACTACTTTCCTCGATTTCAACTGGAGCTTTGTCGGCCTCCCTTATCCTCACTCGGCACCAACAACAGCAACACCTAAAGCATAAATCTGGAGCTTTAATGGCGAAAACGGACAACCCTAGAAAATCGAGACCCCTAGAAACACAACGAAAACTGAATTTCTTACCGTAGGAATGAAGGTCTAGGCGAGAGCAATCCAAATCCGCTTTCGGAATCGAATTCCGTCCACAAACGCTCTCGGAATTGGCGTCCGAAGGGGAGCAGGTTCGGCAGTTTCTCCGCTTCTTTCCGCGAACAGCCGCAGACGGGTTCGGGAAGATGAACAGGAGCGGTTGTCGTAACTCTTAACTATCCTATATATAGACCCCTATTAATCTTAATTAGCTAATCAATAAAATATTATATAATGAGACACCACAATAACCGCCCAGCACCCGCACCTTTCCAAAATGATAATTAATATAGTATTTATTAAATATTTTATTTTTTTCATAAAATACAAAACGACACAAAAACCGAACATCCTCGGAATTTGATGAAATTCGCACCGTAGCTAAATATACATGCTACGAACACAACGGTGAAATCGAAATTAACTTTTGACGAACAGAACTCGAGTTATACCCACCTGAAGTCAAAACACAAGCATCCCCCGAGAGGCCACACCGGGTCACCCAAAACGACTCGGCTTGCTAGGGAGATCTTTCCAATAGGCTACAAAATAGGCCACTCAGTTCTAAGGAGTTACGACCACACTCCACAGATGTCACAAGCCAAGAAAATGCTTCGACGTAACGCCAAGCAAGAATTAAATAATCGCAGAAAAATCGGGGCGTTACAATCACTCCCCCTAAAAGAAAGTTTCGCCCCGAAACTTTACGCACAACACCTTTACTATATAAGGAAAAGTAACAAGCCAAACATTACAAGAAGAAAACATACCGATCCAATCAGGGGAATAGTTGAGGGTGAGCCTCCCTCATAGCCGACTCTAACTCCCAAGTCGCGCTTTCCAAATCCTGATTCTTCCATAGAACTTTGACCATCGGGATGGACTTCCTTCGCAACACCTGATCTTAAGTATCCAAAATACGGACCGACACTTCAACAAAAGAGAGATTAGGCTCCAACTGGGGCACAACATCCAAGACTTGCCCACTGCTGCGCACACACTTCCACAATTGGCTTACATGAAATACATTATGAACACTTTTGGTACCCTAGTTTGATTTGAGTTTAGTCTTCTCCTTTTGTCCCTTGACCCAAGAAATATCTATGGTCAATGGTTAGTGGTCTAGCTGTAGAGTCCTCGCTTTTCCAGATGAAGAATTTGGTTAAGTAGTTTGTTCGTTCGACTATAGTCGAACGCCGCTCGACTATCGTCGACTAACTGTTCGACGATCGTCTATCAGTTGCTCGACGTTCTGTCTGCGAGGATAGTTCGACTATCTATTGATAGTTCGACTATCTGTTTGTTTGATAGTTCGACTATCTGTTGATAGTTCGACTATCTGTTTGTTTGGTAGTTCGACTATCTACTTTGATAGTTCAACTATCTGATAGCTCGACTATCTGTTGATAGTTCGACTATCTGTCGTTCTTTGATAGTTCGACTATCTGATGATAGATCGACTATCTGTTTTCCCTTGGTAGTTCGACAATCTGCCTTGATAGTTCAACTATCTGATAGCTCGACTATCTGTTGATAGTTCGACTATCTGTTCTGCGTTGATAGTTCGACTATCTGTTGATAGGTCGACTTTTGGTTTTGCTTTGATAGTTCAACTATCTGTTGATAGGTCGACTATCTGATAGCTCGACTATCTTCTGATAGTTCGACTATCTGTTGTGATAGTTCGACTATCTCCTTTGATAGTTTGAAAGTGAGGGGATAAGTTGTAAACTACTCTAGAGGGGGGGTGAATAGAGTATTCAAATTTTATGAATAACTAGTCAGCTCCCTTGGAGTTGATTTGCGGAATAAAAATAATCTGATACTTGAACCCTAAGAGCCTAACACAGTGAAGTGCACAAGTGAGAGAGTTAACTGAAATTTCAGATTAACTATAAACCTATCACAGCAACTAGCAATCCTAGGTAGTTCTATCACAGCCACAGAATAAGCAATTTAAGCAAAACAGCCAGAGACACAGGATATATAGTGGTTCCCTCTTAATAGGTACTCCACTCTTCTACCACCCTGGTAGGAATCCACTATAGGTTTTTGCTAAGGTGCCCTGCCACCAATGATCTGATTCAGGTAGATCAAACAGACCCTTTGAGCTTTTGATAAGGATGCTCAACCACAGGTTGTTGATAAGGTGCCCTGTCACCAACGTTCACTTTTGAAGAGATGTGAACAAACTCTTTTTACAAAGGGGTTGAGAGGGTTAGGTTATCTTCTCTATTGTAAATACAGATTAGAGAAGACTTGTGGATTCTCTAAAGAATCAAAGTCTCCCCCTGGCTCAGTGAAAGTCCAGGGAAAGCCTTTGCTTCAGGATGAAGGAGTTTCAGATAAACTGAAACTAAATCCTCAGAGATCTGTAGACTGATTTTTATCAGGTCTTCAGATTCTGGAGCACATGAAGCTGATCTGGAGCTTTTTCTGAAGTCTTGAAAAACTCTAAGCAGATGCTCAGGAGACTTGAGAATGAAATGGATTGCTTTGAACTTTTGCTTCAGGAAAGCTTTTCTTCTTCTGATTGTGAGATTGTGAAGAGTTGCTCTAGAGAAGCTTGAAAGAATGCAGCACGCTGAAAAACTCTCTGTTACTGTTCCTTCTTGTTATTCTGAGAAAAAATCTCTCTTAAATATGTCTTCTCGTTTATCTTTTGGAACGGCTCTATTGATTTGAATTCTCGAGCCCTGCAACAGATTATCTCAAAATAGAATATAGCAATAGGAATAGAATGACCTATTAGCTCTCTGTCAGTCCCAATAAGGAAATAAATGAATAGGAAAATATCTCAGCATAAAGATTTATCGTTCTTGGAAATAGCATACACCGCCAACGGCTAGAATACAGCCTGGCAATATATTTTGTATAATAAGACAAAAATGCTTTATCAAAATACGAAATCCCGTAATTTATGCTTGACATATTTGGTAAGTAATTCATTTGAATTTAAGCCATAAATTAGCAAAAACATTCTTCAGAAAATCTTTCTAACCATACGTTAAAACACTTGGAAATAAACCAAGGAATAAAATAAATACAAACAGTTAAAGGCAGACAGAAATCGTCGAACAGGGGTTCGATGATCGTCGACCTAGCTAACAGATCGTCGACTGAAAACAGAAATCTGTCGAAACAGAAATCGTCGACCAGAAATCGTCGACCAGCTCAAGATATCGTCGACTGAAGCAGAAAATCTGTTATCACAGAAATCGTCGAACATCTCATGATGTCGACGACTAAGGCAGAGATCTGTCGAGACAGATATCGTCGACCATCTCATGATGTCGACGATTAAGGCAAAGATCTGTCGAGACAGAAATCGTGAAACAAGACCACGATCGTCGAACTGCTGATAGCAGATCGTCGACCAACCTTCAGAGCATAATACGCTTGCTCTGAGATCGTCGACCATCGGTCGACGATAATTGTCTTGACTTCAACGATTCTAAAGCCCTGCTATCGTCGACCACTGATCGACGATCGCGAGGCCTCGTTCGACGATGGTCGAACGGAAAAAGAGCCTTAACTAAAGATTCATTCTACAACTTCTATTCTAAGCTCTAGGTCAGATATAAACTGCCCTAGGGAGACTAAACAAAGTCTAAACAAGATCATATATGGTTATATGGATCAAGAGGGACTGGAAAAGGGATTACATAAGCCAAATCACATCTAGGGTACCAACAATCTCCCCCTATTTGGGTTATGTTATCCAATTCGATCTAAAAGGTAATGCACACAGTAACAAAAGCAGATATTAACCAAAAAATTTAAATCACAGGCAATCCACAGGAAAACATAAAACCATAAATCAGCAGAACTAAAGTATCAAGCAGATTTATCAGAGGTTTTAGCATCAGATGATTTCTTAGGGATTACAGCTGGTTTGAAGATAATTTCTCTGTTTGGATTTGCTGCTTGTCTTTTGGATAGCATTAGATCGTGTTCACCAATAATTTTCTTTTCAGCATAGCTTGGTAGAACTGCAGCAGGGTGCAACCTCATGTATTCTTCAGTATTGAAAATTTCAGAGTTTACTTGAATTTTGCTGAGTTCCTTTTCTCTGAATTCAGACATGGTTGAATACGATGTAGGGTCTAGTCCTTGAGCTTTGGCTCTCTCCATCATGCTTAGTGCAATGGATTCCTTAAATCTTGCCATAGAGGCAATTCTTTCAGATTCAGTCATATCTGATGGAGAGGGAGGTCTGTCAGAATCAGCTTGAGCTGCAATCTCCATGTTCCTTTGAAGAGCTGTGGCTATTTTGCTTGAGTCAGAAGGGATTTGTGCAGCCTTCTTAGGATTTGTTTCAGCATAAAGAGATCTTGGAGGAGCAAGTTCAATGAACTTCTTGTGGGATTTCTCTGAAAAGACCACTCTTTTTCCTTTTGTTTCAATTGTCTCAGCAGCAGCAGGTTTCCTTGATGAGGAGGATGGACCTCTCCTGGGAGGAGAAGGTTTCCATTCTGGAATTTTCTTTTTAGGAGAGGGAGGAGGAGAGAAGGTAGGTTGCTGAAAAGTCATCTCCTTTATTTGTTCCATGAGAACATTGTCATTTCTTTTTCTTCCTTGTCCTGATACATCTTGGCCTCCCTGGCTTTGATTACTTCTTCTTTGGTAAGACTGATGAATGTTAGAGCTGGCTGATCTTGTAGACGGGGCAGAAGAGAGACTTCCAGAGGCTCCAGCACCAGGAGGTGGAGGAGGACCTCTGGGGGGGAATTTCTGAATAGGGATGTCATATCTTTTTGATCTCTTTTTCTCTCTTGTCTGATTCTTTGAGAGCCTCATCCAAGGTCGAAATTCTTTGCTCTTGGGATCAATTCCCTTCAGAATGAAATATGGAACATCCTTGTCTGGATTGGCAGTAGGAGGAGCAGATGCTTTCCTTTTCTTGGAGACAGCCTTTTTCTTTTTCTGGGAGCTATCAGAGTCCTCAGAGTCATCATCATCAGAGGAGTGAGATGAGGTTCTGCCGGCATAATCATCAAAATCTAGATTTGGGATATCCTTGGCAGCTATAGCATGCTCAGCCTTCTGCTTCTCTCTATCTTCTCTTTCTCTTGCTTCCTCAATGGCATCTTGCTCAAGGAGGGCATCAAGATCAACATTTGGAGTGCTCTTCCAGAGATCTGATTTGGGATACAAGTCAGGAACTATCCTGGGGACCAGTTCTGCAGTAGAAGGAATGGATAGAGGATAGGTAAGTATAGGAGGAGAAAAGATGACAATATCTGCAGGGGCAGATGCTTTTTCTAGAGAGATGGCTAGGGAATCCAAATGATAATTAGCCAACCCTTCAATGTACTCAGAGGCAATATTCTCAGCCACAAAGGCTATAAATTGTTCTAGGTTTAGAGTACCTGAGCTTGATTCCTTTTCAGTCATCTTGGAGGCTTTTTCTGGTAAAGCTAGCATGGCCTCAGCTTCTTCAGCAGCAGCAGCAGCAGCAGCAGTGTTGATTGTGCCTGCATACAAAGAAGGATAGGTTAACAACCAAGTGGGAATAAAATATTCCCCCCAAGGTGAGCAACAACAGGTAATTGATAGAGTTACCTGAAGATCTACACAGGATACCACTTTGCATCTAGGAAGGAAGTTATAATTCCTTCTAGATGTTTAGCGACATCAGGGATAGACACCTCTGCAAGACACACGAGGAGTGATATACAGGAAAAGAAGAGAGAGTCCTTGACCAAGGGGTCATCAAGGTACTCAGGTCTATAAGAGACCATTTTCTCTTGAAAAGAAGGAACAATAGGAGTAGATGTGAGTGAGGACTCACAGTCTAGGTTAAGATAGGATTCCAGATCTTCAATGGAATTTGCAGCAACATCTTGCAATACTGATGCAGGATCATCAGCAGCTGAGATGAGATAGGAAGGAATAAGAAATTAACTCCAAGTTGGAGTGAATTAAATAGAGTCTTAAATAACATTATACCATCAGATTGAGCAGCAACATTCTCAAATTGTTGAACCACTACTTCTGTATCAGTAGTGTTCAATGGAGATTTTTCACCAATGTCCATGGGGACTACTTCATTATCTTTCTCAGGAATTTCTTCATCAGAAGCTTGATTCACTAGGGAGTGAATGTCCTTGTTAGATAAAGATATCAATTTAAAATCCTGATTATAACCTTTAGAGGAAGTGATTTACCTTCTGGATGCTTTGGAAGCTCTTGAGATTCTCCTATAGTTGCTGAAAGGGGAAGAGAAGAGTTGTCTTGAAGGGCCAAGGCATCACCTGAGACCACTTCAACAGACATCTCCCCCTGCATGACTTCAGTGGGAACTGGAGTCATGCATCTTACTGAAGAGGGCTCAGCAGAGGGTGGAAATGATTTGATGGCTTCAGTAAGGGCTTTGATGGATGCAATGAGAGGGGCATTGGCAGCCTCAATCATTTTTTGGATGGATGGAGTGATGAGCTCTACAACATGTGCAAGCAATTCAGGAGTTATCTGAAATGCTGATGATGTAGAGGTGGATGGAATGGAAGCAGTATGATCTACCACATGATCAAAGGAATCACGTGGAGATGGGTGAACATCAACATGAGTGTGGGATTCATGTTGAGAGAGGTGCGTGAGGATGGTAGCAGTCGCCATGTCAACACTGGCTGAAGCTGCCAGATGTTGTGGTGTTGGTGACTGGGATGGAGATGCAGGTGGAATGAGAGATGCATGTTGTGGTGGCACTGCAGGGTGTGTGGAAAGTAATGCAGGAGATGAGGATGCAGGGGTAAAGAGGGAGGATGAAGGTATTGCTGAGCCTTCCCCAGCAAGCTGGAGAGTGGCTGAATCAGCCTTTGTGTCTGATTGAGGGTTAGGATCAACCCTGGCTGACTTCTTGATAACTCTCTGAGATTTCTTGAAGAGAGAGGGGTCCAACCTCTTGCTGGCGTTGACTGCGGAGGGTGCAGAAACAAGCAGCAGGGGTGCTTTCACATATAGAAACACACCCAACACCCTGGCAAGATTTACTTCTTTCTGATTGTTCTTTCTCCTTATTAGTTCAAACAGAACTTTTCCCCAGGCAATCTGTGCCTTATTCACCAAAGCTGACATCAGGGCAAACTGTTGCCTGTTGATGTTGTCGTGAGCAGAATGTTTTCCCAAAACGACCTTGCCCACCAGGTCGGCCAGAAACTTATACTCTGGAGCCAGATTTATCTTTAGCAACTTAGCTGGAATACCCTCAGCATGGCCCATCACAGTTAGCATGCGGCCATATTCTTCTGCAGTTTGCTCATAGTCATCAGTTCCGGTTGGCAGTCCAAACAGTTCAGTCAAAACTTCAGGAGTCAGAATGACCTCCTCTCCATTTATCTTTCCAGACATCGCTTCGTCGCTGGAGGACGAGGTATATACCCACTCTCGAATTTCTGGTATATTAATCTTTGGTGAGAATGACATAAATTTCTTTAGTCCTTGATCTTCACATAGCTTCAGAATGGCTTGGATAGGTTGATCGCATCGGCTGAAAGAATCGAAGTCGACACAGAAGCCAGTGTCGAACTTCATCCCAAAGAGAACAGCAGAAGGAATCGCCATAGGATTTGAGAGAAAATGGCGGATCGAGAAGCAAAGCAGGGGAGAAGAGAATCGCGCGGGATTAGAGTTCGAGAGCGAATTCTAAGCCAGAAGATGGAATATGAAAAGACGGAGCGGAAGGACGACGATCTCCAGACCTAAATCGACTATTAGAAATAAATCTGCGATCGTCGATCCCAGAATAAAATCGGTCGTCGAATAAAGATCGACGATAGTCAATGTTTGACTAATCGTCAAATATCGACCGACTACAAGCAATCACCACGATCGTCGATCAATATATGATGGTCGACGATTCTCCACACAGTACAGAAAATCTGTCGTCGACCATTGGTCGACGATAGATACCTAAGGAGAGATCGTTGACCGGTTGATCGACAATTTCTGCCTTACTACCGAACGAGCTGTCGTCGACCGTTGGTCGACGATAGTTCTGACCTGGTCGAAGATCGTCGAGCAGTCGTTCGACGATTTTAGACAGAAAACAAAACTAACCAAATTTTCACTACTCTGAACCATTAATCATACCAAGCTGGTTCAGGAAGAACAAATGCCTTTGTTCATCAAGGGGCTTAGTGAAAATATCTCCTCTCTGCAGGTCTGTGGATATAAATTCCATTGCTATCTTGTTCTTTTCCACATTATCTCTCAGAAAATGATGTCTAATCTCAATGTGCTTGGTCCTGGAATGGTGCACAGGATTTTGAGCAATTGATATTGCACTGGTACTGTCACACAGAATTTTTGTTTTTGAGTGTGTATACCCATAATCCACTAGCTGATTTTGAATCCACGGAATCTGTGAACAACAACTAGCTGCTGCAATATATTCAGCCTCAGCAGTTGAAGTAGACACAGATGCCTGTTTCTTACAAAACCAAGAGACAAGTCTCTCTCCCAGGAACTGACAGGTCCCTGAGGTGCTTTTCCTGTCAACTCTACATCCAGCATAATCAGCATCTGAATATCCAATTAATTCAAATCCTGACTCAGCTGGGTACCACAGTCCTAAGTTAGGGCATCCCTTAAGGTATCTCAAGATCCTCTTGAGGAGAGTTAAGTGAGATTCCTTTGGGTTGACCTGAAACCTAGCACATAGGCATGTAGCAAACATTATGTCAGGCCTACTTGCAGTCAAATACAGCAGGGAACCAACAATGGCTCTATAGTTCTTTTGATCAATAGACTTGCCATTGACATCAGAATCAATAACTGCATTTGAGGCCATAGGTGTGCTCATTGATGAAGCATCAGACATTCCAAATCTTTTAACCAGCTCTCTGGCATATTTTGATTGAGAAATGAAAATACCATCAACACACTGTTTCACTTGGAGACCAAGGAAATAGGATAACTCACCCATGCTGCTCATCTCAAACTTGGAGTGCATTAGTTCAGAGAACCTCTTGCATAGTTTGGGATCAGTAGAGCCAAATATAATGTCATCTACATAGATTTGAACTAACAGTTGTGAGTCCTTATGATGTCTAATGAATAGGGTTCTATCTACTACACCTCTCACAAACTTGTGTTCTAGAAGGAAATTTGCTAAGGTCTCATACCAAGCTCTAGGAGCTTGCTTAAGTCCATATAGAGCCTTTTGGAGTTTGAACACATGAGTGGGTAAGGTTGATGAAACAAACCCTGGTGGTTGTTCAACAAACACTTCTTCCTTTAAATCTCCATTGAGGAAGGCACTCTTCACATCCATTTGGAAGACCTTAAATCTTTTATAGGCAGCATAGGCTAGGAAAATCCTAATGGCTTCTAGTCTAGCTACAGGGGCAAAAGTCTGATCATAATCTATGCCTTCCTCCTGTCTATAGCCTTGAGCTACTAGCCTAGCCTTATTTCTAACTACTATGCCTTGGGCATCAAGCTTGTTTCTAAACACCCACTTGGTGCCTATGATCCGTTGGCCTCTTGGTCTTGGAACCAAAGTCCAAACTTTACATCTTTCAAACTGGTTAAGTTCCTCTTGCATGGCTATAATCCAGTGTGGATCAAGCTCAGCATCTTTAATGGTTAGGGGCTCAACCTGAGAAAGGAAACAAGCAAACATCACATCTTTGTTGAGTTGATGTCTTGTCTGGACTCCTACTGAAATGTCTCCAATCACTTGAGATACAGGATGATCTCTAAGTGTGACAAGGTCAGTAGGTTCAGCAATGATCTGATCTTCAATAGTTTCAGGATTTGATTCCTCATGTGGAATTTGATCAACTGTTGGAACAGGTGCTTTAACTTGAAAAAGTTCTACATCAGATTCAGAATCTGAAAAAGCAGCCTGAGGAGTTTGTTGGGGATGATTCTCCTGTGTGAGTCTCAAACCTTCCAAATCCTTACTTACTCCTAGGACTTGCACTGTCCTATTAGAGGAAGAGTCCTTCTCCTTATAATACATGACTGTCTCATCAAAAGAGACATGTGCAGACTCTTCTATCTTAAGAGAGGATTTATTGAGGACCCTATAGGCTTTGCTTACTTGAGAGTATCCTAGAAAAACTCCCATTGAAGCTTTTGCCTCAAATTTTCTATGGTATTCTTTGTTATTGTTATGAACAAAAGCAACACAGCCAAATACTCTAAAATAGTCTATTTTAGGTTTCACTTGCTTAAGTAATTCATAGGGAGTCTTACCCTTAAGTTTATGTATCAGACTTCTGTTCAATACATAGTTAGCTGTGCTAACTGCTTCAGCCCAAAAGGACAGAGGCATGTTAGCATCTGCCAACAATGTACTTGCAGCTTCAATTAGGGTTCTGTTTTTCCTTTCAACTACCCCATTTTGTTGAGGAGTTCTAGGAGCAGAGAAGCTATGTTTGATACCTTCCTTCTCACAGAATTCTTGCATAAGAAGAGACTCAAACTCAGTACCATGATCACTTCTGATCAAGGCAATCTGAGTAGAATATTCACTCTGTATACACTTTAGAAAATCTGTAAGAACCTTGAAGTTATCAGCCTTAGTTCTCAAGAAGAATACCCAAGTGAACCTAGAGAAGTCATCTACAATTACTAGAGTGTAAGACTTTCCTCCAAGACTCTGTACAGCAATAGGACCAAATAAATCCAAATGTAGCAAGTACAGAATCTTGGGAGAATCACTTTTATTAACTGATTTAAAGCTATTTCTTGTTTGCTTACCTAATTGACAAGCTTTGCAAAGGCCTTCCTTCTTGTAGGGGCAAGAAGGTAAACCTCTTACAAGATTGTATTTAGCCAACCTAGAAATGTTTTTCAAATTTACATGACTAAGTCTCTTATGCCAAAGGGTATTATTACTGGTTACTTCATTAAATAAGCATATTTCAGATTTGGATGAGTTAAAGTCTACAACATAAACATTACCAATTCTAATACCTACTAAAACAACATTATTATTCAAAGTAATATTGCAAGCAGTGTCAGTAAACCATACCTTGTACCCAGCATCACACATTTGACTTACAGAGATTAGGTTGTGCTTTAGTCCGGAGACATACGCAACCTTCTTGAATGTTACAGCTCCTATGGTGAAGCTGCCATACCCTTCAGTCTGTCCACAGCTGGAATCCCCAAATATAACTTTTGGTCCCAGCTTGGCTTTGAACCCTGACAGATTCTTCTTCTTTCCTGTCATATGCTTTGAACATCCACTATCCAGATACCATTTGTCATGTATGACTGGATAGGTCTTTACCTGCAAAGATATCAATTATACATTGTGGACCCAGGTTACCTTGGGTCCAGTATTCTTTACAAAAGAAAAACTAGATATAAAAGATTTTGCAGGCTTAGATTTAAATCCTAAAGGGTGTGATCTCCTAGGTGGGATAATCCATTCAGTTGAAGGATTAAACATCCTAGGGTAGTGATTGGAATTTGCACATCTGGAAGTTTGAAATTTATTTTCCAGCTTAAGTCCAGATCGTCGATCCACGGTCGACGATCGCAAGCCATATCGTCGACTATTTGTAGTAGTGCTATGTTCTGGATTCCACGATCGTCAATCACTGGTCGACGACTCAAGATGAGATCGTCGATCTCCTGCACCAAAGATATCATACTTGGTGAAGGTGTTCAGCGATCGTCGATAGACGTTCGACGATTGGTTTGACGATCGTCGATTAATGTTCGACGATTTTTGTAAAGCTAGAAATTTTTTCTTCCTATTCTCTTTCTTAATCTTATTCTGAATTTTCTTGCATTTTTCAATTTCCTCAGTATTCTTTATTCCTGATTCAGAAACAAATTTTACTGGAGTGCTAAATCTCTCCTTTGTGAGGAGGATGGGTTCACTAGGTGTAGCACCCAAGCCTAGTTTATCATTACCAACCCTAGTGTTTGCTATACAGGTTATTTCAGATAATTTAAGGCTTCTGCCATTTAATTGTTCTTCTAACCTCTTAGATTTAGCTAGTTCTAATTTTAAGAATGTTACTTCTTCTCTTAATCTTTCTAATTCCTTTTCTAATCTGATTATTTCAGTACCTTCCATGTCTAGTTCCATTATTTTTAATCTAAGTTACTTAATTTCTTTTTCAGATAATAGTAAATCTAAACATAGAGTTTTGAATTTTAGTTTGAACTCAGGAGATGAGAAATCAAATGAGTCGATTACCTGGTCCTCCATAAAGGAATCTTCTTCATTGTCTCCTTCTTCTTCAGAATTCTCTGCAGCTGACAGAGAGCTGTAGGCATCAATAGCCATGTGGCAGACCTCTTTGGCTTTCTTCTCTTCTTCTTCTTCTGAATCACTGGAGCTAGAGGAGCAGGTATCCTCTTCTGTTTCACTCCAGGTAGCATCCACAAATCCCTTGTCCTTCTTCTTGTATTTGTGTGATGAGGACATGGAGTGGTGCTTCCTGTACTCTTTCTCATGTTTCTTCTCCTTGTGTTTCTTCTCTGGACAATCTGGAGCAATGTGTCCAGGCTTGTTGCAAACATAACAAATGATTTCTTTAGATGGAGTCTTGTCATACCTTGGTTTGTCCTCATGCTTGGAGAACTTCTTTCTGAGGTCTCTTCTTCCCATGTTGAAGAACCTCTTGGCAATGAGTGCCAGTAACTCCTCATTTGATTGACTTCCTTCAGAAGTCTCAGCCGCCTTAAGAGCTAGAGAGTGCTCTTTCTTTGTAGGTGTAGGAGTTTTTACTTCAATTGCAGCAGCTCTGCTCTTCAGAGTTTGCTCATATGACTTGAGCTTTCCCAACAGAGCTTCTGTGGAGAGTTCCACAGTGTTTCTTCCATCCTTGATGGGCCATATCCTTGAGTCCCAAAAGATGGGAAGGCACATCAGGATCTTGTCATTTACTTCTGACAAAGTTATCTCCTTGTCCAAAGACCTCAGTTCACTTATTATTGAACTGAGTCTTGTGTACATTGTGTTAATGTCTTCAGCATCATCCTTCTTGAAATTTTCATACTGAGAGGTGAGATTGGATCTCCTGTCCTTCCTCTCATCAGCTGAGCCAGCAACTATGTGGTTGAGGGAATCCCACATAGCTTTGGCTGAGGTACATTCAGCCAGCTTCTGGAATATCTCATCAGACATTGTCTGAGCTAGGATATTCATTGCTTTAGCATCAGCTGCTTTTGCCTTCTTGTAAGTTTCATTGTAGTCAGGTGGTGGCACGGCACTGAGATCAGCAGAAGTGGAAGCAGCAGCAGGCCTAGTAGGTGGTCCTGTCAAAATAGAAGAAAAAATATCTTCATCAATAGAATTCATGTATAGTCTTATCCTGGCCTTCCATATGCCAAACTTGGACAAGTTGCATACAGGAGGTCTGGTGCTTGAATAATCCTTAGACTGGGCCATGTGTGAAAGTGTTTGTGAATGGTATCAGGAAACAACTTATCACAGGATCTTTTAACTCAGGTGTTAGCCTGTATGAACAGCTAACCTCCCTCTGATACCAATTGAAAGTGAGGGGATAAGTTGTAAACTACTCTAGAGGGGGGTGAATAGAGTATTCAAATTTTATGAATAACTAGTCAGCTCCCTTGGAGTTGATTTGCGGAATAAAAATAATCTGATACTTGAACCCTAAGAGCCTAACACAGTGAAGTGCACAAGTGAGAGAGTTAACTGAAATTTCAGATTAACTATAAACCTATCACAACAACTAGCAATCCTAGGTAGTTCTATCACAGCCACAGAATAAGCAATTTAAGCAAAACAGCCAGAGACACAGGATATATAGTGGTTTCCTCTTAATAGGTACTCCACTCTTCTACCACCCTGGTAGGAATCCACTACAGGTTTTTGCTAAGGTGCCCTGCCACCAATGATCTGATTCAGGTAGATCAAACAGACCCTTTGAGCTTTTGATAAGGATGCTCAACCACAGGTTGTTGATAAGGTGCCCTATCACCAACGTTCACTTTTGAAGAGATGTGAACAAACTCTTTTTACAAAGGGGTTGAGAGGGTTAGGTTATCTTCTCTGTTGTAAATACAGATTAGAGAAGACTTGTGGATTCTCTAAAGAATCAAAGTCTCCCCCTGGCTCAGTGAAAGTCCAGGGAAAGCCTTTGCTTCAGGATGAAGGAGTTTCAGATAAACTGAAACTAAATCCTCAGAGATCTGTAGACTGATTTTTATCAGGTCTTTAGATTCTGGAGCACATGAAGCTGATCTGGAGCTTTTTCTGAAGTCTTGAAAAACTCTAAGCAGATGCTCAGGAGACTTGAGAATGAAATGGATTGCTTTGAACTTTTGCTTCAGGAAAGCTTTTCTTCTTCTGATTGTGAGATTGTGAAGAGTTGCTCTGGAGAAGCTTGAAAGAATGCAGCACGCTGAAAAACTCTCTGTTACTGTTCCTTCTTGTTATTCTGAGAAAAAATCTCTCTTAAATATGTCTTCTCGTTTATCTTTTGGAACGGCTCTATTGATTTGAATTCTCGAGCCCTGCAACAGATTATCTCAAAATAGAATATAGCAATAGGAATAGAATGACCTATTAGCTCTCTGTCAGTCCCAATAAGGAAATAAATGAATAGGAAAATATCTCAGCATAAAGATTTATCGTTCTTGGAAATAGCATACACCGCCAACGGCTAGAATACAGCCTGGCAATATATTTTGTATAATAAGACAAAAATGCTTTATCAAAATACGAAATCCCGTAATTTATGCTTGACATATTTGGTAAGTAATTCATTTGAATTTAAGCCATAAATTAGCAAAAACATTCTTCAGAAAATCTTTCTAACCATACGTTAAAACACTTGGAAATAAACCAAGGAATAAAATAAATACAAACAGTTAAAGGCAGACAGAAATCGTCGAACAGGGGTTCGATGATCGTCGACCTAGCTAACAGATCGTCGACTGAAAACAGAAATCTGTCGAAACAGAAATCGTCGACCAGAAATCGTCGACCAGCTCAAGATATCGTCGACTGAAGTAGAAAATCTGTTATCACAGAAATCGTCGAACATCTCATGATGTCGACGACTAAGGCAGAGATCTGTCGAGACAGATATCGTCGACCATCTCATGATGTCGACGATTAAGGCAAAGATCTGTCGAGACAGAAATCGTGAAACAAGACCACGATCGTTGAACTGCTGATAGCAGATCGTCGACCAACCTTCAGAGCATAATACGCTTGCTCTGAGATCGTCGACCATCGGTCGACGATAATTGTCTTGACTTCAATGATTCTAAAGCCCTGCTATCGTCGACCACTGATCGACGATCGCGAGGCCTCATTCGACGATGGTCGAATGGAAAAAGAGCCTTAACTAAAGATTCATTCTACAACTTCTATTCTAAGCTCTAGGTCAGATATAAACTGCCCTAGGGAGACTAAACAAAGTCTAAACAAGATCATATATGGTTATATGGATCAAGAGGGACTGGAAAAGGGATTACATAAGCCAAATCACATCTAGGGTACCAACATAGTTCGACTATCTAGATCGTTCGACTATCTGCCCGATAGTTCGACGATCTCCGTGCGTCGGTCGACGATCTCCGAGGGTCGTTCGACATTTTCTGTCTGCCTTTTTATTTTGTATTTATTTATTATTTTTAATTAATTAATACATTATCTGGCATATTATTTCAGTTATTTTATGATAATATTTCCAGGCAATATCTGCTCCATCCCTTTTGCCTGAGTAAAATCTTTTCAGATAAAGTTGTTTGTCTTATTAGCTGATATTGTATTTTACTTTATCTACTGTCAGTCCTTTATAGCCGTTAGACTGAAAAGTCTTCCTTTTGCTATAAAGAGTTTATCTCTGATGTGATTTTATTTAGTACCTGTATTATCAGATTGCTTCCTGTAGCTTCCTAGAAAAAGGTTTATCCCTTTTATAGAATATTTTGCTGCAGAGTTTGTTTGTCTTTGTGATATTTGCAGCCCAGGTTTCAAGTTTCAGAAGAAGACAAACAGTTCAAATTGAAGAGATCCGTTGCTTGTTGCTGCTATAAAAAGAATTTTTGGAGAAGGATTTTAGCTAGCTAACCAGTTATTCATTTTAAGCATTCAAGCTTTCATCAAGATCAAGTGCAACTGCTCTCAGCAATATTCAATTCAACTGAGAAGTGTTAAGCTCTTCTGCTCTTCTTCAACCTGAGTTCTCCTGCTTCCAGGAAGTTCAGACTCAGAGTTATTTTGAAGAAGAAGAAGATAGCTGCTAGAAGATTTCCATTTTATATTTTATTTATCTTCTTGTAGTTTTTCCTTCAGTTTTTACTGAAGAGTTTCTGCACTGAAGCAAGACTTCACCTGGACATTCTTTGAGCTAGGGGGAGCCTTGATTCCTTGAGCTTTCTAGCTCAGTGCAAGTCTTTGTGCTTCTCTAATCTATTGTAAAATAGAGAAGACATCTTAACCTTCTTTCCCCCTCCTGTACAGGGTTATTACTCCCTTCAAAAGTATCCCTTGGTGGCAGGGCACCTGATCAAAAACCTGTGTTTGGTTTTTAGACACCTGATCAAAAGTCTAAAGGGTTTCTGGATCTACCTGAAGCAGATCCTGTTGGTGGCAGGGCACCTGATCAAAAACCTGAGTGGATTCCTACCTTGTTGGTAGAAGAGTGGACGTACCCAAGTTGTTTGGGGAACCACTATAAATTCCTTATGTCGTCTGGATTGCCTTGTTTAATTCCTGCATTGTGGCTGTGATTAGATATAACTAGGTTTGCTAGTTGCTGATTAGGATTTCCAAGCCTTAACTGTAATTACAGTTAGCTTGAGTTTGTGCACAACACTTGTGTTAGGCTTTAGGGTTATTTCTATATCTATAATCTTTTCATTCCGCATTTCACTCCAAGGGAGTTGGGTAGACTATTATGTTTTGTCTAGTGCAAAATTTGATAACTCTATTCACCCCCCCTCTAGAGTAGTATCTATCCCTTCACTTTCAATTGGTATCAGAGGGAGGTTGACTGACTGAATAGGCTAACACCTAAGTCACAAGATCCTGATAGATACCAAGGATTATAGATATTCACTATCTCTATCATGGCCCAGTCCAAGGATTATTCTAGCACCAGACCTCCAGCATGCAACTTAGCTAAGTTTGGTATCTGGAAGGCAAGGATAAAATTATATATGAATTCTATTGATGAAAGCATCTTTGCTTCTATTTTGTCAGGACCCCCAAGAGCACCTGCTGCTGCTACTGCCTCATCATCTGATATGAGTGCAGTGCCTCCTCCAGACTACAATGATGAGTACAAGAAGGCAAAGATAGCAGATGCCAAGGCGATGAACATTCTGGCTCAGACAATGTCTGATGAGGTATTCCAGAAGGTAGCTGACTGCTCCTCTGCAAAAGCCATGTGGGATACACTGAACCAGATTGTAGCTGGTTCAGCTGATGAAAGGAAGGACAGAAGGTCCAACCTTATCTCACAATATGAGAACTTCAAGAAAACTGATGCTGAATCAGTTGAAGGCATGTATACAAGGCTCAGCTCAATCATCAATGAGCTGAGGACCCTTGACAAGGACATATCATTGACAGAGGTCAATGATAAGATTCTTATGTGCTTCCCTAGCACATGGGATCTAAGGATCTAGCCCATCAAGGAAGCCAGAAGTACAAATGAGATTTCAACTGAAGCCCTTCTCGGCAAGCTCAAATCCTTTGAGCAAGTGCTGAAGACAAGGGAAGCAGAAGCTGAAGCAAAGACCCCTACTCCAACAAGAAAAGAGCAATCTCTAGCTCTTAAAGCTGCTGATGTTTCTGAAGGCAGCCAATCAAATGAGGAGCTAATGGCATTATTTGCCAAGAGGTTTCTCAAGATGGGGAGAAAGGAATACAGAAAGAAGTCTTCACGCTATGAAGACAAACCAAGGTATGATCGTTCTCCTGCTAAAGAAATTATATGTTATGGTTGCAGGAAGCCTGGACATATCTTACCAGATTGTCCAGAGGAGAAGAACAAAGATAAGAGGAAAGAAAAGGAACAGCACAGGAAGCACTCCAAGCCATCCTCCTACAAGAACAAGAAGAAGGAGAGAGGTTTCATTGCTGAAACCTGGAGTGATTCTGATGAAGAATCTTCCTCCTCTAGCTCCAGTGAGGATGAGGAAGAGAAGAAGGCAAAGGAAGTTTGCCTGATGGCAATAGATGCCTACAGCAATCACTCAGCTGCAGAGAGTTCAGATTCAGAAGAAGAAATGCCAACAGAAGATGAGGTACTATCTTCTTATGACTTCACTTCTGAAGAATTTAAATTAGATTTTAAATCATTATGCTTAGACTTAATTAGTTCAGAAAAAGAGATTAAAGAACTTAGAAATAAGTTAGCTGACTCAGAATTAATTGCTACAGAAAATATTAAGTTAAAGGAAGATCTCACTACTTGTAGTGAAGAAATTAAGTTTCTTAAAATTGAGTTAGCTAAGTCTAAAAGGTTAGAGGAATCTCTAAATGGTAGAAGCCTTAAGTTGTTAGAGATAACCAGCATGACTAACACTAGGTCAGGCAATAACAAACTAGGCTTAGGAGCTTCTCCCAGTGAACCCCCAGTTATTCTTAAAAATAATCTTTCAACTCCAGTGAACTTCATTTCAGCTAGTGGAATGAAGAACACTGAGCAAGTAAACCAAGTTAATAAAACTTTAAATAAAGCTAAGAGAGAAAAGAGGAAGAAATTTTTTAAAGAAATACAAAGAGCGTCGAACGCTGCTCGACGATCGGAAGCTCAATAGTCGAACGAAGCTCGACGATCTGAGCGCCCATCGTCGAACGTCGATCGACGTTTTTAATATAATTTTCAAAATCATAATCAAACCCGTAGAAACCTAAATGAAAATAGAAACCCTAGGTTTGTTGACCCATCATCTGCATGGAGAATCCCACCTAGGAGATCTCCCCATTAGGTTATCACCCTCAGCCTGCATTTTCATTTATTTCTAGCTTTTCTTATGTGAAAAATAAGGGACCCAAGGTTACCTGGGTCCACACTGTCTAAATAAATGTCTTGTAGGTGAAGGCCTATCCTATCACTCAAAATAAGTGTTATTTGGATAGTGGATGCTCCAAGCATATGACAGGAAATAAAAATCATCTGTCAAAATTTAAAGCTAAGCTCGGCCCAAAGGTTATCTTTGGAGATTCAAGATGTGGTCAGACAGAAGGCTATGACAGGATCACAATTGGAGATGTTACTTTCAAGAGAGTTGTATATGTGACAGGACTGAAGCACAACTTGATCTCAGTCAGCCAGCTATGTGATGCTGGCTACCAGGTTTCATTTTCTAACTCCTCTTGTAACATTACTTTAAATAATAATGTTGTTTTAGTAGGCATTAGAATAGGTAATATTTATTTAGTAGATTTCAATTCAACTCATTCTGAAATCTGTTTATTTAATGAAGTAACAATTAATAATAATTCTTTGTGGCATAAGAGGCTTAGTCATGTTAACCTTAAAAATATATCTAGGTTATCTAAACACAACCTTGTTAGAGGTTTACCTTCTTGCCCCTACAAGAAGGAGAGCCTATGCAAGGCTTGTCAGCTAGGCAAGCAAACCAAAAACTCTTTTAAATCAATAAATAAGAGTGATTCTCCTAGAATCTTGTACTTATTACATTTGGACCTTTTTGGCCCAATAAATGTACAGAGTTTAGGAGGGAAGTATTACACCTTAGTAATTGTAGATGACTTCTCTAGGTTCAGTTGGGTTTTCTTTTTGAGAACTAAGGCTGATAACTTCAAAGCCCTTACAGACTTTCTATTATGTGTGCAGACTGAGTACTCTACTCATGTGGCCTTGATCAGAAGTGATCATGGTACTGAGTTTGACTCTCTTCTCATGCAAGAATTCTGTGAGAGAGAAGGTATCAAACATAGCTTCTCAGCTCCTAGAACTCCCCAACAAAATGGGGTAGTTGAAAGGAAGAACAGAACACTCATTGAAGCTGCTAGCACATTGTTGGCAGATGCTAATATGCCTCTCTCCTATTGGGCAGAAGCTGTTAGTACAGCCAATTATGTCTTGAATAGAAGTCTGATACACAAGCTTAAGTGTAAAACTCCTTATGAGTTGCTTAAAGGAAAGAAACCTAAAATTAATTATTTTAGAGTATTTGGTTATGTAGTGTATATTCATAATAACAATAAAGAATACCTTAGAAAGTTTGAAGCAAAAGCTTCAATGGGAATTATGCTTGTATATTCCCAAGTAAGCAAAGCTTATAGGGTTTATAACAAATCAACCTGTAAAATTGAAGAATCTGTGCATATATCTTTTGATGAGTCTCAGATGTTTTACAAGGAGAAGGAAAATTCTCCTTCCTCCAGTTCATTGCAGGTACCTGATGCTACTCAAGAAATTCTTCAACTATCAACTCTTCAGATCACTGAATCAGACAGTGATGAAGACATTGCAGAAGCTGTTGTTGTACCACCAACAGTAGATCAAATTCCTCTTGAGGAATTAATCCCAACTGTTGTTGAAGATCACATCCCACCTGCTGATATTGTCACACTTAGAGATCACCCCACATCTCTAGTGATTGGAGACATATCAGCTGGTGTACAAACAAGACACCAATTAAGACAGGATGTGATGTACGCTTGTTTCCTCTCACAGGTTGAGCCCCTCACCTTTAAAGATGCAGAGCTGGATCCCCACTGGATCATTGCTATGCAAGAGGAACTCAATCAGTTTGAGAGATGTAAAGTTTGGACTTTGGTTCCAAGACCTAAAGGCCAACTGATCATAGGCACCAAGTGGGTGTATAGAAACAAGTTGGATGCAAATGGAATTATTGTAAGGAATAAAGCAAGGCTTGTAGCTCAGGGCTACAGACAGGAGGAAGGTATAGATTATGACCAAACCTTTGCTCCTGTTGCAAGGCTAGAAGCAATAAGGATCTTCTTGGCCTATGCAGCCTACATGAAGTTTAAGGTCTTTCAAATGGATGTCAAAAGTGCATTCCTGAATGGTGAGCTTAAGGAAGAGGTGTTTGTTGAACAACCACCAGGGTTTGTTTCTTCAACTCAGCCCTCACATGTATTTAAGTTGCAGAAAGCTCTATATGGACTAAAACAAGCACCCAGAGCCTGGTATGAGACTCTAGCTAGTTTCCTTTTAGAGCACAACTTTACTAGGGGAGTAGTTGATAGAACCCTTTTCGTCAAGCACCACAAGGACACAATCCTGTTAGTTCAAGTGTATGTGGATGATATTATATTTGGCTCCACTGATCCCAAACTTTGCAAAAGGTTCTCTGACCTGATGCACTCTAAGTTTGAGATGAGTAGTATGGGTGTGCTGTCTTACTTTCTTGGTCTCCAAGTTAAGCAAGATGCCGATGGTATCTTCATCTCCCAATCCAAATATGCCAAGGAATTGATAAAGAAATTTGGGATGGCTGATACTTCAGCAATGCCTACACCTATGGCTACTAATGTAGTTATTGATTCTGATGATCACGGCAAGCCAGTTGATCAAAAGAATTATAGGGCCATTGTTGGTTCCCTATTATATTTAACTGCAAGTAGGCCAGATATAATGTTTGCTACATGCCTTTGTGCTAGATTCCATGTCAACCCCAAGGAATCTCATCTGATTCTTCTAAAGAGAATCTTGAGATACCTGAAGGGATGTCCAAATCTAGGACTTTGGTACCTAGCAGAATCAGAATTTGAGTTAATTGGATAATCTGACTCTGACTATGCTGGTTGCAGAGTTGACAGGAAGAGCACCTCAGGAACTTGTCAGTTCCTGGGAGAGAGATTGGTCTCTTGGTTCTGTAAGAAGCAGGCTTCTATCTCAACTTCAACTGCAGAAGCTGAATATATAGCAGCTGCCAGTTGTTGTTCACAGATCCTGTGGATTCAAAACTAGCTTGTGGATTATGGTTACTCACACAAGAACACCAAAATCATGTGTGATAGTACCAGTGCTATCTCAATTGCACAAAATCCAGTGCACCACTCTAGAACGAAGCACATTGAGATTCGACACCATTTCCTGAGAGATTGTGTGGAAAAGAACAAGATTTGTCTTGAGTTCATATCCACTGAATTTCAGAGAGGTGATATATTCACCAAGCCCTTAGATGAACAGAAGCATCTGTTCTTTTTGGTTCAACTAGGCATGATCAATGGAAAAGACTAAGTGTGACTATATCTGCCAATGTTGAAACTTGTTTGAAGATCGTCGAACGATGCTCGAAGATCGTCGAACGGATCAAGCCTATCGTCGACCTCTGGTTGATAATAGCTTATCTGTTTGAAGATCGTCGACCGGCGTTCGACCATCATCGAACAAGTCGAGCTCATCGTCGATCTCTGGATGACGACAGCTTGTTGTTTGAGAAGCCAGAAATAGTCGAACGATTGCTCGACTACTCTGCTTCTGGACCAATCGTCGAACGGCCGTTCGACCATCGGGTCCAGTATCTTTTAAATAGATCGACTATCTCCGGTTTAATATAAAGCCGATAGTCGACCTAGGTTAAAAGATCTTTTGTTTTATCGTCGACGGAGAGCGTCCTTTCGCATTCCGTCTTCCCGCTTGCTCCTCCTCTTGCGATTTTCTGCCGATTCATCTTCTTCGTCTTTCTCGCGCATTCTCCAGCACTTCAATGGCGATTTCTCCAGCATTGCTCGCAGTTGTGAAGTTCGACGCAGGATTCAGTGTCGACTTCGATGCCTTCAGCTGTTGTGAATCAGGGATTGTGGAAATCCTCCAGTTATGCAGAGATCAAGGGTTAGAAAGATTAATGTCAACAAGGATTAAGTTAAATATTCCCGAGATTAAGGAATGGGCATTTACTTCGTCCTCCACCGACGAATCGATGACCGGCTCTATTGGCGGAGAAGAGGTTATTTTAACTCCCGCTATTCTGACTGATATATTTGGATTGATAAATGGTGAAGAAGATTTCGAGCAAGATGCTCCAGAGTTCGGAAGAATGCTGATTGAGCTGGGACATGCGAAGGGCATTCCCACGAAGCTGCTCAAGGTGAATTTTCCCTTCAAGATCAAATTTCTTGCTGAGTTAGTTGGAAAAGTGCTTCTAGGAAAGCACTCCGCCCATGACAACATTACTAGACATTAATTTGCACTGATGTGTGCAATTGTAAATCAGAAAAGGATTAATTGGGCAGGAGTTTTGTTCGATTTAATAAGGAAAAAGAACAGTAAGAAAGAGGTTACCCTAGGCAGGGTTATTGGAATTTTTCTGAAAGAGAAGTATCCCCAGCTGCTGAGTTCAACTGCTACAACAATTAATGCAAGCAAGAAGATGGATCCGAATTTGTTCTCCAAGTGGAAGAGGACCTTCTTGAAGCCCGCTCTCACAGGGGTTGCTCCAGCGACATCCGAGAGCACAAGGACTGATTCAGTCACTCCTCACCCGCTAGAAGCTGACTCAGCTCATCCTTCTCTTCCATCATCTTCTTCTGCCTTACCATCAACTTCTACTAAAGTAGTTCCATCCTCTTCAGTTCCGTCTACCTCAGTTGAAGTTCCATCAACTTCAGCTGAAGTATGACTTCCTGCTTCTCCTGTTCGAGATACAACCACGGTTGTTATTCCTTCTCCTCCTGCATCTCATATTCCTTCTCGTCTGGCTAGGATATCTGATCCTAGTTTTGATTTGTTAGGATCTGAGAGGACTCCAACACCTCGTCAGTGCCCTATTCGTTCTCCAGTTCATTCTCCACATCATTCTCCATCTCCAGTTCGCTTTCCAGTTCAACAGGAATACATTCCTCCTGCTGATCTTCCATCATCTGCAGTTCCCCCACATTCTTTTGAAGTCACCCCAGCATTCATATCCAGCATTTTGGAGTTGATTACCCCTTCAATCAAAATCATGATTGAAGAGGCAATTGCTCCACTTGCCTCCTCCATTGCTACTTTGACTGCTATCATCCAATCCCTCTCTAAATCTGCTGAGCCCTCTTCTTCCAGGGGCCTGGTTTCAGTTCCCACTGAAATCAGGCAGGGGGAGATGTTCTATGAAGATGTCTCAGAGCTTCCAGCCTCCCCTCCAGCAGATCCTCCAGCAGAACCTTCAGCGGTGACAGATATAGTGATGACAGTTCAAGAAGAGACTGCTCCAGCTCCAGCTCAAGAAGAATCAGTCTCAGTGTTATCTGAAAAAGAAATATCTGATGCAGTTATGATATCTGAATTTGCTGTAAAAGTTTGTTTAGAAGATCTCACCACTCCTTTGGTTGCCCGTTTCCTAGAAGGCATTATTACATCCTATCTAGATGAATCCTGGGAGTTGGTAAAGTATGAAGGTAATTCACTCATCCGTTTTATTGACGAGTCAATTGATTTGCTAGTTTGTGAATACCTAGAAGGAATGCTTTTAGCTCATTTAGCAGATTTGTGTTCATGAATCTAGAGATTATATTAAAGAAGATATAGCTGCTCAAGTAGAAGTAGTTGTTCGAGAATCTGTTGCAGATGTTTTAGTTGTTCAAGCTGATATAGAAGATGTTGAATCTAAAAGTCAAGATGAAAAGACTCTAGTACTAAGTTTAGAAGAAGAGAAAGCAAGAGCTGTCTGGCAGCAAAGAGTACAAGATATTTTGAAAGAGAAAGAAAAAGTTTTGCAAGATGAAAAATCTTCTGTATGGGATGACTCTCCAGGACCTGATCTGGATTCTCTTCTGACTCAGGATGCCATAGAAGAAGAAAAAGAGAAAGCTGATCTGAAAGCAAAGGAAAAGGCTGTATCTGAAGCCTATGGCCCTTATGATCATCCTCCCTCATCTTATTCTGAAGATGAAGATGATTCAGATATGTCTGAGGACTCTAAGAAAAGGAAAGCTGCAAAGAGAAAAAGGAAAGCTATTGCTCCTCCTCCTCCCAATCAAGACAATGATACTCCATATTACATATTGAAAGGGATTGACCCTAAGTCGAAAGACTTCCAACATTGGATGTGGTTTTCCAAGAACCAGCAAAAGGAGAGAAAGAAACCTAAGAGATATGATAGTCCTACTTCCAGATGGACACCCAGAGGTCCTCCTCCTCCAGCTCCTGGTGCAGGAGCCTCTGGGAATTTATCTGCTAATCCATCTGCTCCATCTGCAAAATCTGCTCCTTCTCAGCCTCATTCAAGGAAAAGTTCTCAGAGCCACCAAGGAAAATCATATACTGGTACTCAAAGGCATGATACTGAGGTTAAAGAGCAAGTAAAGGAGGTTGTATTTCAAAAGCCAACATTTTCACCTCCTCCTTCTCCCAAGAGAAAGGTTTCTCCTGATATACCAGTTCATGTTGCTAAGGATGTTGCAAAAGGTAAAAGAACCATCTTCTCTGAAAAATCAAGTAAAAAGTTTGTTGAATTTGCTCCTCCTCCAGCTTTAGTTGTTCAAGAAGTTAAAGGTACAGCTGAAAGTTTATTAGATTTATCTGTTAAGTTTAAAACTGTGAAGCCTATAGATACATCATCTGAAAATGTGTATGAAAGCCAAGAGCTAGATCCTGATTTCAGGATGGCTCGATTCCTAGAACTTGTTGGATCAGCTCAGATAAAGAAAGCCAAAGCTGAAGGAAAGGACTCTACAGGATTTACAACAATGTCAAAGTTCAGAATGAAGGAACTCAATAAGATCCAGGTTAGCCCTGAAGTATTTGATCCTTCTAAATATATGGAAAAACATCCAGAAGCAGTTGTTCCAAGGGCTGCAGAACTGAAGATTATTGGTGTGCAAGATTTGAAGTTGTCTAAGAAAGAAGCTATTGATCCCTTGCGGAAAGTTTCTTTTGTTCCTAGCTCTTCTGACCCTAAACCAGATTCTGTAGACTCTTAATTTTGTTTGACTGTTATTTATCTGTTTGATAATTGCTAGTTAATTGTTATCTATTTCCTGTATTGTTTTATTGCTCTATAGCTAGTTCTATGTTTTAGTTTTTGAGAGACTTAACTCAAATAGGGGGAGATTGTTGGTACCCTAGTTTGATTTGAGTTTAGTCTTCTCCTTTTGTCCCTTGACCCAAAAATATCTATGGTCAATGGTTAGTGGTCTAGCTGTAGAGTCCTCGCTTTTCCAGATGAAGAATTTGGTTAAATAGTTTGTTCGTTCGACTATAGTCGAACGCCGCTCGACTATCGTCGACTAACTGTTCGACGATCGTCTATCAGTTGCTCGACGTTCTGTCTGCGAGGATAGTTCGACTATCTGTTGATAGTTCGAATATCTGTTTGTTTGATAGTTCGACTATCTGTTGATAGTTCGACTATCTATTTGTTTGGTAGTTCGACTATCTGCTTTGATAGTTCAACTATCTGATAGCTCGACTATCTGTTGATAGTTCGACTATCTGTCGTTCTTTGATAGTTCGACTATCTGCTGATAGATCGACTATCTGTTTTCCCTTGGTAGTTCGACTATCTGCCTTGATAGTTCAACTATCTGATAGCTCGACTATCTGTTGATAGTTCGACTATCTGTTCTGCGTTGATAGTTCGATTATCTGTTGATAGGTCGACTATCGGCTTTGTTTTGATAGTTCGACTATCTGTTGATAGGTCGACTATCTGATAGCTCGACTATCTTCTGATAGTTCGACTATCTGTTGTGATAGTTCGACTATCTCCTTTGATAGTTCGACTATCTAGATTGTTCGACTATCTGCCCGATAGTTCGACGATCTCCGTGCGTCGGTCGACGATCTCCGAGGGTCGTTCGACGTTTTCTGTCTGCCTTTTTATTTTGTATTTATTTATTATATTTAATTAATTAATACATTATCTGGCATATTATTTCAGTTGTTTTATGATAATATTTCCAGGCAATATCTGCTCCATCCCTTTTGCCTGAGTAAAATCTTTTCAGATAAAGTTGTTTGTCTTATTAGCTGACATTGTATTTTACTTTATCTGCTGTCAGTTCTTTATAGCCGTTAGACTGAAAAGTCTTCCTTTTGCTATAAAGAGTTTATCTCTGATGTGATTTTATTTAGTACCTGTATTATCAGATTGCTTCCTACAGCTTCCTAGAAAAAGGTTTATCCCTTTTATAGAATATTTTGCTGCAGAGTTTGTTTGTCTTTGTGATATTTGCAGCCCATGTTTCAAGTTTCAGAAGAAGACAAACAGTTCAAATTGAAGAGAGTCGTTGCTTGTTGCTGCTATAAAAAGAATCCTTTGGAGAAGGATTTCAGCTAGCTAACCAGTTATTCATTTTAAGCATTCAAGCTTTCATCAAGATCAAGTGCAACTGCTCTCAGCAATATTCAATTCAACTGAGAAGTGTTAAGCTCTTCTGCTCTTCTTCAACCTGAGTTCTCCTGCTTGCAGGAAGTTCAGACTCAGAGTTATTTTGAAGAAGAAGAAGATAGCTGCTAGAAGATTTCCATTTTATATTTTATTTATCTTTTTGTAGTTTTTCCTTCAGTTTTTACTGAAGAGTTTCTGCACTGAAGAAAGACTTCACCTGGACATTCTTTGAGCCAGGGGGAGCCTTGATTCCTTGAGCTTTCTAGCTCAGTGCAAGTCTTTGTGCTTCTCTAATCTATTGTAAAATAGAGAAGACATCTTAACCTTCTTTCCCCCTCCTGTACAGGGTTATTACTCCCTTCAAAAGTATCCCTTGGTGGCAGGGCACCTGATCAAAAACCTGTGTTTGGTTTTTAGACACCTGATCAAAAGTCTAAAGGGTTTCTGGATCTACCTGAAGCAGATCCTGTTGGTGGCAGGGCACCTGATCAAAAACCTGAGTGGATTCCTACCTTGTTGGTAGAAGAGTGGACGTACCCAAGTTGTTTGGGGAACCACTATAAATTCCTTGTGTCGTTTGGATTGCCTTGTTTAATTCCTGCATTGTGGCTGTGATTAGATATAACTAGGTTTGCTAGTTGCTGATTAGGATTTCCAAGCCTTAACTGTAATTACAGTTAGCTTGAGTTTGTGCACAACACTTGTGTTAGGCTTTAGGGTTATTTCTATATCTATAATCTTTTCATTCCGCATTTCACTCCAAGGGAGTTGGGTAGACTATTAAGTTTTGTCTAGTGCAAAATTTGATAACTCTATTCACCCCCCCCCCTCTAGAGTAGTATCTATCCCTTCACTTTCAAACACCTAGGAAGTTTGCTGGCAAATCCAACCTATATGCTGACACACCAATCCATTCAACAATCTTTATCGGGCCCACATACCTCAGGTTCTATTTTCGGTTCTTACCGAACCTATTAACACCAACCATCGGGGAAACCTTAAGAAACAAAAGGTCCCCTACAGAAAACTCCAAGTCTGACTTACGCCGATTGGCGTTCTTTTCATATCTCTCCGGAGCTATACGAAGCTTTTCTCGAATAAGCTTCACCGCGACTTCCATCTCCTCGAGCGCATCTAGACCCAACAAGGGTCTCTCACCTACCTCAGCCCAAAATAGGGGAGTTCTGCAGCGCCTCCCATACTAAGCTTCAAACGGAGTCATTTGCAAACTTTCTTGATAACTGTTATTGTATGCAAACTCCATCAGTCGTAACCGCTCATCCCACGCTCCTCCGTGGTATAGAATGTAGCATCTGATCATATCCTTAACTATCTGGTTCACCCGCTCCGTCTGCCCATTGGTCTGTGGGTGGTAAGAAGTAGAATACCTCAGATCTGTACCCAAACCCTCCTGCAGACTCTGCCAAAAACGAGAAGTAAACCGGGAGTCTCGATCAGAAATGATACTAACAGGCACACCGTGCAATCTGATGACCTCATTCAAGTAAAACTCTGCTATATTCTTCATCGGATAGTTAATCTTATACGGTACGAAGTGAGCACACTTCGTCAGTCTATCCACTATAACCAAAACAAAATCAAATCCCCTTGGAGATCTCGGTAAGCCCGTAATGAAGTCCATAGAAATACTTTCCCACTTCCAAGTCGGGATCTCTAATAGAGTCAACTTGCCACCAAGCCTTCCGTGATCGGCCTTCACACTCTTGCAAGTGTGGCACTCAGCAACAAATCGGGCTATATAACTCTTCATCCCATACCACCAGGCAATTTGCTTCAAATCACGATACATCTTTGTAGAGCTTGGATGGTAGGCAACACTGGATCCATGGGCCTCTCTGCATATCATACCCCTGATGTCTCCAATAGCAGGGATGCAAAATCTATCACGGTACTTCAAAGTACCCGCATCATCGATAGAAAAATCCGGCAACTCCCCTCTCTTAGACCTGAGGTATAAGTGCAGCAGGTCCGGATCATCCTTCTGGTGAAACCTAGTAAGAGAAATCCAAGACGGCTCTGCCACTTCAAAACTGCTCTGCATGTCACAGCATCCCACTGAGATATCAATAAGGAGGAACTCTTCCACTAAATGATCGACGGAGAGATTAAAGATCTTCCCCATCTTCTGGCTCAGGGCGTCGGCCACCACATTTGCCTTGCCTGGATGATACTGGATCTCCACATCATAATCGGCCACATACTCTAGCCACCGCCGCTGGCGTAGATTCAACTCCTTCTGCGTGAACACGTACTTCAGGCTCTTATGATCAGTGAAGATCTTTCACTGAGCCCAATAAAGTAGATGCCTCCACAGCTTCAATGCATAAATCACCGCTGCAAACTCAAGGTCATGCGTAGGGTAATTCCTCTCATGAGTCTTCAATTGCCTTGACCCATACACAATCACTTTTCCAGCCTGCATCAACACACACCCAGACACACATGCAAAGCATCCACGTACACATCATACTCCACACCCTCAGTAGGTAGGGTCAGAACAGGAGCAGTGCACAATCTGCTCTTTAGCTCCAGGAAGGCTTCTTCGCACTTCACGCTCCAAACAAAGGTCGCGTTCTTCTGAGTCAACCTGGTCAAAGGTGCAGCCAGAGTAGAGAAACCCTCCACGAACCTCCTGTAGTAGCCGGTCAACCCTAGGAAGCTTCTGATCTCCTTGGGCGTGCCCGGTCTGCTCCAATCCATCACTGCTGCGATCTTTTATGGGTCGACCGAGATCCCATCCTTGTTCACCATGTGACCCAGAAACGAGACCAGAGGCAACCAAAATTCGCACTTGCTCAGCTTGGCAAATAACTTGTGATTCCTCAACTCCGATAGAACCAAGCGCAGATGCTTCTCATACTCCTCAGCGCTGCGGGAATAGACCAACACGTCATCGATGAAAACCACAACGAACTTGTCTAGGAAATCCTTGAACACCTGGTTCATCATATCCATGAAAGTTGATGGTGCGTTGGTAAGACCAAACGACATCCCCAAGAACTCAAAATGTCCATGCCTCGATCTAAACGCAGTCCGTGGAATATCTTCCTCACAGATTCTGAGCTGATGATAGCCAGAATGAAGATCGACCTTGGAGAACACCGTTCTACCGCGCAACTGATCAAATAAGTCATCGATCCTCAGTAGAAGGTAACTGTTCTTAATAGTGACTTTGTTCAACTCCATGTAGTCGATGCAAAGCCGCATCGACCCATCTTTCTTCTTTACAAACAAAATAGGAGCACCCCAAGGCGACGAACTCTGCCTGATAAATCCTTTTGCCAACAACTCATCCAACTAGACTCGCAACTCCTCTAACTCACGAGGTGCCATCCGGTACGGTGCCTTAACAATAGGATGCGTACCCGGTTCCAAATCAATCACAAATTCAATCCCGATCGGGAGGAAGACCAGGAAGGTCATTAGGAAAAACATCAGCGAAACCACGAACAACGGGAATCTCCTCCAAGCGCAGTAGACTAACAGCAATCCCAACCACCGAGATTAAACAAGCAAAACAATCAGAAAGAAAAAACTTCTGAGCACATACCACAGAAATGACAGGAGAATCTTGGCACGGATCAGCATACACGCTTCCCGGCTGACCATTGTCCTTGATGAAGTCCAAGCGCTTCCCTTTGCACTGAATAACCGCATCATACTTAGAAACCCAGTCCATGCCCATGATAACATCGAAGTCTTCCAGATCAATCATCTTCAAGTCTGCCTTCGCAAGAAAGTCTCCCAACAAAATAGGGCAATCTAGAACGCCCAAATCTGATAACAAAGATTCACCAGAAGGGAACTTGACGCAGAAGGTATCACGAACTCGATCTAGAGTCAACCAATGTCGCTCCACAAAGGCTCTAGCCACAAATGAGTGGGTAGCGCCGGAGTCGAACAGAACACGCGCCCAGCGGTTCTTCACCTTTAATTTCCCTATAGGAGTATATACAACTAAGGAACTACCCAAAACAAAACTATAACCATTCTAGTAAACAAAACTTTCAGGCTAGATAAACAACTAACCTGAGATGACCTGAGTTGAAGCTTGAGCCTCCTCGAAAGAGATCACGTTCAGCTTTCCTTTGCACTTGTCCACACGCTGAGGCGGAGGTAGTGCCTGAAGTGGAACTGCATGAAGAGAAGGCTGGACCTGAGGACACCTAGACATGATGTGACCCTTCTGCCCACACTGATAGTAGACTTTATCCTTGGACCAGCACTGGGCAGCATCATGCCCGGGTCGCTTGCAAACAGAACAGGAAACATCCCTCCTAGGAGCACCCTGAATAGCATGAACTTGCTCCTTCTTCTGAGCTACTGCCTTCTTAAAACACCTCTCAACAGGATGGCCTGACCGACCACAAAAGCTACACACCACCTTGCTCTTCTTTCCTGAAGCAGCACCAGGTACCTGGGGTTTCTTCTCCTCAACAGACTTCCTCTTATCCTTCCTCATTTGCTGGCCTCTGCTCTTTGCAGTCTCGATTGCCTCCACCTTCAGAGCAGCCTCCACTACCCCTGTATAAGTCTCTGATCCATAAGCACTGGTCAATTGCTACACCTCGCTCCTCAAGCCACCATGAAATCGCTTGACTCGATCAGCCTCAACACTCACCAACCCAGGAGCAAACCGGCTCAACTTGCTGAACTCTATCTCATACTCACCGACCGTGAGTTGCCTTTGCTTCACGTGGAGGAAGTCGTTCATAAGACGGTCACGCTCGACCGAAGGCAAGAACTTCCTCAACAGCATTTCCTTGAATACTTCCAAGGAACAACCAGCTACCAAGCTCTCCTTTTCTTTAAGACACAAACTCTTAGCCAAACCCTTGAGCTGATAGGCGGCTATCATCACTCTCTGATAATCTGTAATACTGGAGTACGAGAACATCTCCTCCATGGAGATCAGCCAATCATCTATGACCATAAAATCTGTCTTCCCATCATAAGTAGGAGGGCTAAGTCTCTGAAACTACGAGATAAATGCCATCTCTGCTGGCACCACCACTGGAGGTCTCAGGGGTACAGGAGGAGGAGGAACAGCTAACCCTCCTACAGGGCCTTGCACTCCCTGAGTCTGTCCTGCCACAACTGCCACTAGAGACTGGATCTGGGC
Source organism: Platanthera zijinensis (assembly GCA_039513925.1). NCBI lineage: Eukaryota > Viridiplantae > Streptophyta > Magnoliopsida > Asparagales > Orchidaceae > Platanthera > Platanthera zijinensis. The sequence goes on along the minus strand of CM077087.1, from coordinate 136,698,564 downwards.
TCGCATCTCCACCATCTGCCTGCTCAAGGAATCGCTACTCTATCGCAGGCTCTCGATCACCGCATCATTCTGCGCTCCAGATGACTCACCCTCAGACAGGGGGGTTGATCTAGTCGAAGGGCATCTCGCCATCCTAAAATCATAACAACATTTGGTAGATCCTAGTACCACAGCTACTACTAACTATAAGTACAGACAATACATACATAAATATGAACTTAAAGCTGCTAAACTTGCTCTAGGAGTTTATTTTTTTTACAAGAATTGATGTTATGCCTAACCTAGGATGGTTTACCACCACCTTTGTAACTCTTGTGCCTAGATCGGGAATGCATGAACTTATATTATTTCTGACTTAAAACTTATGTGTGTACATATGTCATCCTGCCAGTCTTTAGCTTGGCACATTGTGCTTATGCAATTTTATGCTATGCATGTTTGTGCTATGCATTCTAAAAAGGCCCTAATGCATGTTATGAGCGGCGTACACATGAAAATTTTATGCATCCCATACTACATAACATTCTCATGCAACGAAAAGAAAATGAACTAGTCGCAGCCATGTGGTGAGGTTATGCATCCCATACTACATAACCCTCACATGTTTACCCTATGGTGGATCCATATACGAACACATATTATGCATCCCATACTACATAATATGACCCGTATACTTCATGTTATGCTATGAGTGTAGTGTTCATTCTTTTGCCAAGACGTGCTGATGACATATCGGTGTGTGAATGACATGATGCTAAACTGCTAATGCAATCAAAAGGGACAGTTGCCCGACTAACTTGTCAAGCAACCTGTTAGAACACCCTATTACTAATATGGGCAAGGATCACTATGTTCTTAGGAAATTGTTTTGACCTTATTGTATAGTTTTAAAGTTCAACTAGAATAGGTCTAAGGCTTAGAACTTAGGTTTGTCAGCTGCCCCCAAGACCTTCTAAGATCAAAATTCAAGTGCAGAAGACTAGGACAATTTTCGTCGAGCTCAGGTTGATGAAACGTCGAACTCAGTTCGACTATCTCTGAGCTCAGTTCAACGAGTCGTCAAACTCGATTCAACGATCTCCGAGCTCAGATCGACGTTTCTGTCTCTAGCCAAAATCCAATCTCTGAGCTCATGTCGATGATAGTTGAGCTCAGATCGACGATTTCTGTTTTCAGTCTAGCTTCAATCTCTGAGCTCAGGTCAACGATAGTTGAGCTCAGATCGACGATTTTCTGAAGAGATCGACGTTTTCAGGAATTCAAATTCAGACAGTTATGGAATTCTATCAGATTTATATCCAGCATTTATTTCAAAGGATTTTGTAGCCATTTCAATTAATCTGGAGCAAGTTTTAAGAAAGACTAAATGGAATGTCTCTTAGGACTTTCCTCCAGAGACAAATATCATTGAAGGAAGTCATTTATGACTGGCTAATGGCTATCTAGAAGACTGATTTTCAATATATCATCTCAGAGTAATTGAGACAAAAAAATCATCATTCTAAGGAATAGATTTTGAGACACCAAGTCTACAGGATTACAAGATAGAATTCATACAGAACACAAGGAATACAACAGTGAAGGAGATCAACACACAGAAAAGAATTCCCATATTCTTTCAAGATCTCTTCTAATTCAAGTATTCAAAGGCTTCTTCATCAAGGACTTCAGACACATCACATTTCAACCTTTGTTGAAATCATTCTTTGCTGGAGATCTCAATCATACTGAAGACCTATCACCCTATGCAAAGCTCTTCTTCCTGAACAATTGCAGATCACAGGGGGAGCTTTGACAAAATCATCCACTAGTCTTCTCTTAGTCTGTTGATAGAGAAGAACAACAAACTCTTTTCTTTCTTTCTTTATTCTGCTGTAAAAGGGTTTCTCAAAACTCCCTTCAAAAGTTTTGTGGTTGGTTTCTGAGACCTTGTCAAAACTCAGTGGTGGCAAGACACCTGATCAAAAAATCTAGTTTGGTTTTTGAGCACCTTATCAAAAGCTCATTGGTTCCCAGGACACCTGATCAACTATTCCTGCAGTGGATTCCTACCTAGGGTGGTAGAAGAGTGGATGTACCCAGGTTGATTGGGGAACCACTATAAATCCTTGTGTCTTCTGGTTGCTGTGTTTTATTTGCTGTGTGTTGTGCTTTTATTTTACTTAGTTTTTATTTACTGCTAGCACAATACATATATATATATAAATCAAGTCTTCCACTGCCAAAAGATTTTTTATCTGGAAAATTATTTTAATATACTCTATTCACCCCCCCCCCCTCTAGAGTAAAGGTAGATCTTACCCTCACTTTCAATTGGTATCAGAGCCAGGTTGGTTATTCAACAACTAAATCCTCATCAGATTGGTTGTTCCTATAGGCTAACACCTGAACCAAAAGATCTCTGATAAGATCAATCTTCTATAGAGGGTTATTATTTTTATTATATTTATTTTTATACGAAACCATGGCATAGAACAAAGATTATGCTAGCACCAGACCTCCAGTGTGCAACCTTTCTAAGTTTGCACTTTGGAAGGCAAGGATAAAATTATATATGAATTCTATTGATGAGGACATCTACAATTCTATTTTGACAGTGTGTCCAAGACCACTAGAGAACACAAGTACAAGTGATGTTCCACCTCCTTCAGGAACAGATGCAGAAATCAAGAAATGGAAAGTTGCAGATGCAAAAGCAATGAACATTCTGGCTCAGACTATGTCTGATGAAATATTTCAGAAAGTAGCTGAATGCAACTCAGCAAAAGAAATATGGTATAAGTTATCTGAAATTGTATCAAGATCTGCTGATGAAAGGAAAAATAGATGATCCCATCTCATAACCCAGTATGAGAACTTCAAAAAGGGAGAAACTGAGTCAGTTGCTGACATGTACAACAGACTCAGCCTAATAGTTAGTGAATTAAAAACATTGGACAAGGAGATCTCACTAACTGAACTCAATGACAAGATCCTAATGTGCTTTCCCAGCACTTGGGACTCAAGGATCTGGCCAATCAAGGATGCTAGAAGCCTAACTGAGATCACCACTGAGGCTCTTTTGGGCAAGCTCAAGTCCTATGAGCTGCTCATCAAGAATAGAGAGGAAGAACATGTTGGAACTGCGGTTCGGAATCGCCCCAGTGCTGCGGTACTATTCGAAGCAGAAGGACATGTTCCCTGCGGGCCTAACTAGCTACCCCGTGGATCCGCCCGAGGACCGTTAATATAAAGAATAGTTGCATCGTCTTCTATCAGACAGATCTTTTGGTCGAGTTGGTAGCGTTAGGTCCACTCAATTGGTATCAGAGGGGGTCGCGGGTTCGAAACCTCGGGGTCGTTTCCGGGGGGGATTGTTGGAACTGCGGTTCGGAATCGCCCCGGTGCTGCGGTACTATTCGAAGCAGAAGGACGTGTTCCTTGCGGGCCTAACTAGCTGCCCCGTGGATCCGCCCGAGGACTGTTGATATAAAGAATAGTTGTGCCGTCTTCTATCAGACCGGTCTTTTGGTCGAGTTGGTAGCGCTAGGTCCTCTCAGAACAAAAGGTTGCTTCTCCAGCAATCAGGAAGGAGAAGATAATAGCATTCAAAGCTATAGAAGAACAGCCTGAAGACAAGGTCACAGGCAATGAAGAATTAATGAGCTTACTAGCCAAAAGATTTTATAAGATGTACAGAAAAGATTTCAGAAAGAGTCATCCAGAGGGCATGAGAAGCCAAGGTATGACAAGTCCAGTAACAAAGAAATCATTTGTTTTGGATGCAGGAAACCAGTCCACATTGTGCCTGATTGTCCAGAAAATCAGAATAAGGACAAGAAGGATAGGAAAGATAGGAGAAAAGACAATGACTTCAGGAGAAACAACAATGACAAATCCTCCTCCAGTAAGAACAAACACACCAGGAAGGGATTTGTAGCTGAAACCTGGAGTGAAACTGAAGAAGAATCAGAGGCTTCATCAAGTTCAAGTGATGATAAAGATGATGCTGAAGAGAAGGAGTTCTGCATGATGGCTATCAATGCCTCTCAACATAATTCTGATGCAGAACAAGAGTCAGAATCTGAATCTGAACATGAAAATGAAGAAGATCAGGTAATAGATTCTTTTGATTTCAATTCAGAGGACTTTAAATCTAAATTTAAGGCACTTTGTTTAGACCTGTTAAAGTCTGAGAAATAGATTATCTCTCTCAGAAATCAATTGTCTGAACATAGCACTTTAAAGTCAGACAACCTCAAACTCTCTAAGGAGTTAGAATGTTGTAGGGAGGAGATAGCTTCACTGAAGAGTGAACTATCCCAGGAAAATAAGTTTGAAGAATCCCTCAATGGGAGAAGCATCAGACTGATGGACATCACAAGTACAGTGAACTCAAGACTTAATAGTACACTGGGCTTGGGTGCTTCATCCAACCAACCTATAGTATTAACAACCCCAATTAAATTTATCTCAGATAAAGGAAATGGTGTTGTAGAGGTAGCTAGGAAGAATCCTAATTTACCTAAGAAAACCACAGTTCAACAGAAAATGACGAACAGAGCTCGACGATTGTGGAACAGAGCTCAGCGATCTCAAGCTGAATCGTCGAACTCAGGTCGACGATCGCTGAACTCTAACTCTGGCAAAGTCGATCTTCGAATTGAGCTCGACGATCTGACCCAAGATCGTCGAACTCAGCTCAGAGATCATCAAAGAGAGATCAGAGCTTTGAACAAACTTTTAAAGGTAAATCAAAATTCAATCCTAGTGGTCCTACATCCCAAAACTTTAACCCTTATACTGAATGGATAATACCTCATAGGAGATATCATCCTGAAGGTTATAAGAGTCAGCCAGGGATGTCTTTCATTTCAGAATTTAAAGGTTATCAACCTAGGCCCAAGGTAAACTGGGTCAAAAACAAGTAAATTATTATGTATGTAGGTGAAGACTTATCCAGCAATGAACCAACAATGGTATCTGGATAGTGGGTGCTCAAAGCACATGACAAGAAGCAAGGAGAATCACACATCCTTCAAAACCAAACTTGGACCCAAAGTAATATTTGGAGATTCAAACTTTGGACAAAAAAAGGATATGGTGTTGTCCAGATTGGCTCAGTCACATTAATGAAGGTGGCCTATGTGGAAGGACTGAAGCATAATTTAATCAGCATCAGTCAACTATGTGATGAAGGATACCAGGTGACATTCAACAAATCCTCATGTAAAATCAAATCAGAGGACAACACAACTGTGTTGATAGGTAAAAGGAAAGGTAACATTTATCTTGTAGATTTTCATTCAACTAAGGTAGATATTTGTTTGTTCAATTCTGTTAGTAAACCAAATGAACTTTGGCATAAAAGATTAGGACATATAAACCTTAGAACCATTGCTAGGTTATCCAAGGACAACCTTGTTAGAGGACTACCTTCTGGCCCCTATAAGAAGGAAGGTCTTTGTAGGGCTTGTCAATTAGGCAAGCAAACTAAAAATAGTTTTAAGTCACTTAATAAGAGTGCTTCACCTAGGATCTTGTATCTGTTACACATGGATCTTTTTGGACTCATTACAGTACAAAGCTTAGGAGGGAAATCTTACACTTTAGTAGTTGTAGATGACTTCTCTAGATTCACATGGGTGTTCTTTCTAAGGAAGAAGTCTGATAACTTTAAGTGTTTGACAGAGTTTCTCAAATGCATACAGATTGAGTTCAATACTCACATTGCCCTGATCAGAAGTGATCATGGGACAGAGTTTGATTCTCTTCTTATGCAAGAGTTCTGTCAGAGTGAAGGGATCAGGCATACTTTCTCAGCTCCTAGAACTCCTCAACAAAATGGGGTAGCTGAAAGGAAAAATAGAACCCTTATTGAATCTGCTACTACATTGTTGACAGATGCTCACCTTCCTCTATCCTATTGGGCAGAGGCAGTAAGCACCTCAAACTATGTGTTGAATAGAAGTTTGATACATAAGCTAAAGGGCAAGACTCCCTATGAATTACTCAAAGGGAAGAAACCTAAAGTCGATTATTTCAAGATTTTTGGTTGTATTTGTTACATACACAATAATGACAAGAAATACATAGCAAATTTTCAAGCAAAAGTTGATGAAGGAGTGTTTCTGGGATACTCCATGATCAGTAAATCTTATAGGGTGTATAACAAAACTTCTCTTAAAATTGAAGAATCTGTATATGTATCTTTTGATGAAACTAGCATATTTTACAAGGAGAAGAATACTTATACCATAGAACCTTTGCAGGTACATTCTCTTTTAGAAAATTTGGACAGATTACATATTATGGAAAAGGATTCAACACACTCACCTATCCAACAAAGAGGTGAAAGTAGTGAAGATGAAGAGAGTACTCAACATCTTTGTGAGAATTATCTTGAAGAGCCAGTTGTTGTTCCACAAGAGGAAACAACAATACAGGTTGGTGAACAATCAACACCCCAATTGATTTAGTAACATCAAGAGATCATCCAATCTCCCAAGTGATTGGAGAAATCTCAGCTGGTGTGCAAACCAGAAATCAGGTCAACCAAAATCTGATGCACACCTGCTTTTTATCTCAAATTGAACCTCAATCCATACAAGATGCAGAACAAGATTCACACTGGATCATTGCAATGCAAGAGGAATTGCATCAATTTGAAAGGAACAAAGTTTGGGAGCTAGTGCCAAGGCCTAAGGATCACTCAATTGTTGGAACAAAGTGGGTGTTCAGAAACAAATTGGATGATCAAGGAATCATTGTAAGGAACAAAGCAAGGCTAGTTGCACAAGGATACTTTCAAGAAGAAGGAATAGATTATGACTAGACCTTTGCACCAGTTGCAAGGTTGGAGGCCATAAGAATTTTTCTAGCTTATGCAGCACACAAGGGATTCAAGGTCTATCAAATGGATGTGAAGAGTGCATTTCTCAATGGAGACATCAAGGAAGAAGTCAATGTTAGACAACCCCCAGGTTTTATCTCTCCAACTCATCTTGATCATGTTTTTAAATTGTATAGAGCATTATATGGTCTTAAGCAAGCTCCTAGAGCATGGTATGATACCTTAGCATGCTTTCTTTTGAAAAATGATTTTATAAGGGGTAGAGTAGACCAAACTCTTTTTATTAGAAATCATAAGTCCCATATCCTACTAGTACAAATCTATGTAGATGATATTATCTTTGGCTCTACTGATTCAAATTTGTGCCAGAGGTTTTCCAACCTAATGCATTCTAAATTTGAAATGAGTAGCATGGTTGAGCTTTCCTTCTTTCTAGGATTGCAAGTCAAACAACATGCTGATGGCATATTTATTTCTCAAACAAAGTATACAAAAGAATTGGTTAAGAAATTTGGTATGTTTGAAGCATCATGTATGAAAACACCTATGTCTACTAATGCTGTATTAGATGCTGATGAACATGGGAAACCTGTTGATCAGACAACATATAGAGCAATGATTGGCTCTTTATTGTACCTTATAGCTAGTAGACCTGACATAATGTTTGCTACATGCATCTGTGCTAGATTCCAAGTAAGCCCTAGAGAGTCACACCTAACATTAGTAAAAAGGATTCTTAGGTATGTGAAAAGTTGTCCAAATCTAGGACTCTGGTATCCAAAAGACTAAGGATTTGAATTAACTGTATTTTCAGATACTGATTATGCTGGATGTAGAGTAGACAGGAAAAGCACCAGTGGAACTTGCCAGTTTCTTGGTGACAGACTTGTCTCCTGGTTTTGTAAGAAATAAACATCTGTGTCCACATTAACTGTTGAAGCTGAATACATGGCAGCAGGTAGTTGTTGCTCACAGATTTTGTGGATTCAAAATCAGCTCCTAGACTATGGTTACAACTTAGAAAACTCAAAAATCTTTTATGATAAAACTAGTGGTATTTCTATAGCACAAAATCCAGTCCTCTATAGTAGGACAAAACATATAGAGATTAGGCATCACTTTTTAAGGGATAATGTTGAGAAGAATAAAATTGAACTTCAATATATCCCAACTAATTTGCAAAGGGGAGATAATTTCACCAAACCATTGGATGAAAAGAAACACACTTTCTTCCTGAATCAGTTAGGAATGTTAAATGGAGGAAGTTTAAATTAAGATCCAAGATTTTAAAACTCTAAAATTGACCAAGACTAGGCTAAAAACTTTATTTTTTGTGTCTATAGGCTGTTTCTGATCTCTGAACTGCGCTCGACGTTTTTACCCAAGATCGTCGAATGGAGGTCGACGTTCTCAGAAAATGTCGACCGGAGTTCAGCGTTTTCTAGATAATGCTAGGCTATCTCTTTCCGGTCAGAGATCGTCGAACGGAGTTCGACGCTCTCCAATATTGTCGAACGGAGATCGACGATGTTGAAGACCCTTCAGATTCCTTTAGAAGCCCAGATCGTCGAACTAAGTTCTACGATCTTTCCTTTTCTGCGTCGAACCCTAATATAAAATTCATTTTTGGCCGTCATTCTCCTTTTGCGCTTTCATACTCTCTGCAGAACTTTTCTTTCCCTACAAACTTCTCTGTACTTGGTCTCGTTTGTTCATTTTTGCAGGTATACAAGGGCTATTTCTGTTACAGTTCTAGCCGCGATGAAATTTGATACTGGATTCGACATCGATATGGAATCTTTTGAAGGCAGTGACCAAATATTCAAAGACATTCTAGAATTATTCAAGGAACAGCAGTTGGTGTATATCATGTCCACAAGGATGAAACTTGCTACCGATGAAATCAAGGAGTGGGTGTATACGGCTCATAATCTGGATCAGAATACAGTGGTTGGTACAATAGCCGGTACTCAGGTATCCCTAATACCTGCTCTCCTAACAAAAGTTTTTCAGTTGAGTTCTGGGGATGATTCTGTAGACTTATCTGGAGAAGAGTTTGCAAGTATGCTTGATAGAATGGGTCACTCTACAGCAAACCCTAACAAGCTGCTTAAGAAAAATTTGTTAGTAGAATACAGATTCCTAGTAGATGTTGTGGGAAAAGTGTTGTTGGCAAAGCACTCTGCTCATGATACCATCTCCGAGTATCAATTTTGTTAGATGGGTGCATTAGTAGATAAGAAACATTTAAATTGGGGGAAGATATTCTTTGATTTGATTAAGAAAAAGGTGAACAAAAATTTTGTTAATTTTGGGAGGATTCTAGGGCTGTTTTTGCATAACAGATGCCCTCAGTTGCTTGTGTCCAGTGGGATGCACATCAATGCCTCCAAGAGGCTGTCATGTGCCCTATTTGGTAAATGGGACAGGCAGATTGTCAAACCAAGCAAAGCTCTTGCAGCCAGTTCAGACAGTGACAAATTCAAAACTGATTCTGATGACTCCTCTACAACCATTACAAGTAAGAGGAAAGCTAGAAGCAAAGCATAGAAGAGGGTACCTCCAAAGAAAGTGAAAGATGACAATGATATTCCATACTATATTCTGCATGATTGCCCCATCTCTGAACCCTGGATGCAATATTCAAAGAACCAGCTCAAGGCCATGAAGAAAAAGAGGATGTATGATAAGTATGATAAAGGATCTTCTCATTTTAATCCTCCTCCTCCTCCTCCAGATACAGGAACTGGTGGAGGTTCTGCTTCTCAGATCTCATCTGCTGCAAATCAAAGCTTCTCTTAATCTCAAGATAGATCTCAATCAAGAGTATATCAACATAGAGGTTATCATTCAAGAAGAGGTCAGTATAGAGGAAGCCAAAGAGATTATAAAGTATTCTCTAGAGATCAATCTAGACAACATCCATATCAAAGGGAAGGACAAGGATCCATTGACTCAACTTCTGTTCCTTTCCCTTATAAGCTGAAAGATACTGTTGCTTCAAGAACTCCTCCTTCTGATGATACAATGAATACATATGAACCTCCTGTCCCTTTTGAAGATCCAGAAAATAATCCACTATCTTGGACTGCCAGAATGAAAGAGTTGGCTGCTTTGGATCAAATAAAGAAGGCAAGGGAACAGGGAAAAGATGCTTCAAATATCTCTACTCTATCTGAGCAAAGGAAAAAGGAACTAGAAAGATACTCATCCAGAAAATTCTTTGATCCAGAAAGCTATATGAAGCTGCACCCAGAGGCTGTGGTTCCCAGGCCCAAATCTCAAACCTCCTTAGGTGTTGATGATGACAGGAGATCCAAGAAGGAAGCTCTCAATCCAAACAGAGAAATCTTATTCAAAAAGGGCAATGAAAAGAAGTAAATGTGTAAGCTGACAATATATATCTAATTCTGGCTGTCTGCTGTTATTCTATCTGTGCTTCTGCAATGCTGCAAATTCATTCTTCTGCTTGTTGTTTCTTCTTTTTAATTGTATGCTTGTTATTTCCTTTTTGTCATGTAAATAGTAATCCTAACCCAAATAGGGGGAGATTGTTGGAACACCCTATTACAAATTTGGGCAAGGTTCTCTATGTTCTTAGGAAATTGTTTTGACCTTATTGTATAGTTTTAAAGGTCAACTAGAATAGGTCTAAGATTTAGAACTTAGGTTTGTCAGCTTCCCCCAATACCTTCTAAGATTAGAATTCAAGTGCAAAAGACTAGGACAATTTTCGTCGAGCTCAGGTCGACGAAACGTCGAACTCAGTTCGACTATCTCTGAGCTCAGTTCAACGAGTCGTCGAACTCGGTTCGACGATCTCCGAGCTCAAATCGACGTTTCTGTCTCTAGACAAAATCCAATCTTTGAGCTTAGGTCGATGATAGTTGAGCTCAGATCGACGATTTTCTGAAGAGATCGACGTTTTCAGGAATTCAAATTCAGACAGTTATGGAATTCTATCAGATTTATATCCAGTATTTATTTCAAAGGATTTGGTAGCCATTTCAATTAATCTAGAGCAAGTTTCAAGGAAGACTAAATGGAATGTCTCTTGGGACTTTCCTCAAGAGATAAATATCATTTAAGGAAGTCATTTATGACTGGCTAACGGCTATCTAGAAGACTGATTTTCAATATATCATCTCAGAGTAATTGAGACAAAAAAATCATCATTCTAAGGAATAGATTTTGAGACACCAAGTCTACAGGATTACAAGATAGAATTCATACAAAACACAAGGAATACAATAGTGAAAGAGATCAACACACAAAAAAGAATTCCTTTATTCTTTCAAGATCTCTTCTGATTCAAGTGTTCAAAGGCTTCTTCATCGAGGACTCCAGACACATCACATTTCAACCTTTGTTGAAATCATTCTTTACTGGAGATCTCAATCATACTGAAGACCTATCACCCTATGTAAAGCTCTTCTTCCTGAACAATTGCAGATCTCAGGGGGAGCTTTGACAACATCATCCACTAGTCTTCTCTTAGACTGTTGACAGAGAAGAAGAACAAACTCTTTTCTTTCTTTCTTTATTCTGTTGTAAAAGGGTTTCTCAAAACTCCCTTCAAAAGTTTTGTGGCTAGTTTCTGAGACATTGTCAAAACTCAGTGGTGGCAAGACACTTAATCAAAAAATCTAGTTTGGTTTTTGAGCACCTTATCAAAAGCTCATTGGTGCCCAGGACACCTGATCAACTATTCCTACAGTGGATTCCTACCTAGAGTGGTAGAAGAGTGGATGTACCCAGGTTGATTGGGAAACCACTATTGATCCTTGTGTCTTCTGGTTGTTGTGTTTTATTTGCTGTGTGTTGTGCTTTTATTTTACTTAGTTTTAATTTACTGCTAGCACAATACGCATATATATATAAATCAAGTCTTCCACTGCCAAATAATTTTTTATCTGGAAAATTATTTTAATATACTCTATTCACCCCCCCCCCTCTAGAGTAAAGGTAGATCTTACCCTCACTTTCACAACCTCCCTCTGATACCAACTGTCACAACCCGCATTTTCTTTAAATTAAAGAAGCATCAGAGTATGAGAAAACACGCATCGTGATGCCATGTCGAGCAGGGGATAACTGCTGACGCTTAGGCAAAACTATCTACTTTACTTTATAAAATTCATAAGTTTAATGATTAGAAAATCAGTTATATTTTAAAGGCCGTATCACTCGGCTCAGTGGATCATCTAGTCCACAATTTAAAAACTATACTTATACGCTGCAAAAAATACTTTATTCAGGTTTGACATCCTAAAAGAGAGCATAAGTGCCCCTAGAGGACAACTTATACTATGCAGAACCCTACATTTAATTTATACTATATATAGGAAAACGATCTTTTTACGTTATTTGGAAAATAGTGTTTGAGTTTTATAAAACATGCTGATCATGAGATATACTTATAATAGTATTTTTAGGTTTAAAAGTAACTAGCAACCTAGCATAAATCATCCCAAGAGCAAGTAGATTACTCCAGAAAAGGTAGCAGCAAAAAGATAACATATCTAGTATCAAGGTAAAACTTCCAGTGGGCGCCAACAAACTGACACGAACCCACTGGCAAGTATGTATGTCTGTAAGAAAGAAGTACAAAACTACCTCACAAGTCCAAGGAACTGATCTCTATAGTTCGAGAGACCACCAACAACAGCACAGAATAACTAGCCGCCTAATCGGCTACTAACCAGAACCTGAGGCATTCAAAGAAGAAAAGAATACCTCAGCAAGCAAAAAAACAAATAAGTTGTACGGAAATGCAAAGCTAAAAGATAAGTAAGAAGAGTAAGTAAACCGCAACAAGCACCACTGTCCAAGGCAAGAAAAAAAGAAAAAGCACTATGTGCGAGGAAACAGCAACAACCCTGCCAAAAAATCCTGTAGAGTTTACAAGGCTACCATGAGCCCAAACATTGTAATTTACAAAGGAAGAAACGTCTAACACCCCAAGTTGGGAGAGATGGCAGTAGCAAAAACAACGCGGATCCGGGTTGGATGCAAACTCAATACCCCAACCACCATTTCCAAGAAACAAAGCTCAAGGGTCTACAAGTGAAAGCACTAGGGACCTCCCACCAACTTGCCCAGCCTGTACCTGGAACAAGATAAAAGTGTAGCCACGGCAAAATCACACAATTTACCCCCTATAAAGAGCTTAAAACCACCACTACTAACCACAACCCACGATTCGGCCCTTGGAAAAACATAGCCGACAAGGAACCTCAGAATCAAAGAAATTCACTCGGGAGGGAAAATCAAGTACGGAAAAAAAACATTGAGATGACTCAACACGGCAAGGCGTTGAGTGGGCCCCACTCACTCAACGCCCAAACAGACGGTGGCGTTGAGTGAGCTTACCTCACTCAATGCCAAAACAGTTATGGCGTTGAGTGAGGTTCACTCACTCAACGTCTTCTGCAACAATGGCTGTGGAGTTGAGTGAGCTAACCTCACTCAATGCCAATACAGCTATGGCGTTGAGTGAGGTACACTCCCTCAATGCCTTAAGAAACCCAGGTGTTGGCGTTGAGTAAGCTAACCTCACTCAACGCCAAAACATCTATGGCGTTGAGTGAGGTCCACTCCCTCAACGCCTTAAGAAACACAGGTTGTGGCGTTGAGTGAGCTAACCTCACTCAATGCCAAAACAGCTACGACATTGAGTGAGGTCCACACCCTCAACGCCTTAAGCAACACAGGTTGTGGCGTTGAGTGAGCTAACCTCACTCAACGCCAAAACAGCTACGGCATTGAGTGAGGTCCACTCCCTCAATGCCTTAAGCAACACAGGTTGTGGCGTTGAGTGAGCTAACCTCACTCAATGCCAAAACAGCTACGGCGTTGAGTGAGGTTTACTCACTCAATGCCTTAGCACTTAGCCGCAAAAACTAACTGTGGCGTTAAGTGAGTCCACCTCTCTCAACGCCAAAACAGCTACGACAATGAGTGAGGTTCACTCACTCAACGCCTTAGCATATAGCTGCAAAAGCTGACTGTGGCGTTGAGTCAGTCCACCTCTCTCAATGCCAAAATAGCTTTGGCATTGAGTGAGGTCGACTCAGTCAACGCCAAAATACTTAACCGCAAGAAAGGGCTGCGGCATTGAGTGAGGCCCACTCACTCAATTCAATCCGACATAACTGCTCGGATTGGCTGCAGCATTGAGTGAGTCCGCCTCACTCAATGCCTAGATAGCCATGGCGTTGAGTGAGGTCGACTCACTCAATGCCACACTACTTAGCCGCAAAAGAACAGAATAAGGGGAAATGGCATTGAGTGTGTGCACCACACTCAATGCCAAGCCCAAGAAGACCCGGCGTTGAGTGTGTCACCACACTCAACGCCAAGACCAAGCAGACCCGGCGTTGAGTGTGTGCACCACACTCAATGCCAAGCCCAAGCAGACCGGGCATTGAGTGTGTGCACCACACTCAAAGCCAAGCCCTGAATTCTCCAACGGTAACTCCAGCAAGTCTATTACTGTGGTAATATTAATCTAACAGCCAAACACATTTCTAGGGTTATAATGAGGACAAGCAAAATATTCGAGTTTAAACTTCTAACTCCTACCCGGCTATAGCTACGGCATAGGAAAATGCTAACCTAACCCTTCTTCTTTCCCCAGCCCGAGAACAAACAAGCTACAACGAGGCAAAAAATGAACAGAGAACATACACGGCTTTTTTAAGCAAGGTTCTGTACAGGGAATTTTCTAACAGCAGACTTAGGCATCATCACCGATTCTTGCACAGGAAAAGAAAGCATCTATAGTGCAAGAAAGGAAACTGGCTATGGCTAAAGCAATGCTCGGTTGTATCAAATAGGCTAACTGGGCATATAAAAAAACAGGACAACTATATGGCAAGGGCAAGAGTACCACTTGCCTCGATTTCCAGCGGAGCTTGGTCGGCCTCCCTTATCCTCACTCAGAACCAACAGCAATAACACCTAAAGCAGAAATCTGGAGCTTTAATGGCGGAAACGGGCAACCCTAGAAAATCGAGACCCCTAGAAACACCACGAAAACTGAATTTCTTACCGTAGGAATGAAGGTATAGGCGAGAGCAATCCAAATCCGCTTTCGGAATCGAATTCCGTCCACAAATGCTCTTGTAATCGGCGTCCGAAGGGGAGCAGGTTTGGCGGTTTCTCCGCTTCCTTCCGCGAACAGCCGCGGACGGGTTCGGGAAGATGAACAGGAGCGGTTCTCTTAAGTCTTAACTATCCTATATATAGACCCCTATTAATCTTAATTAGCTAATCAATAAAATATTATATAATGAGACACCACAATAGCCGCCCAGCACCCACACCTTTCCAAAATGATAATTAATATAGTATTTATTAAATAGTTTTATTTTTTTCATAAAATACAAAACGACACGAAAACTGAACATCCTCGGAATTCGTCGAAATTTGCATCGTAGCTAAATATCCACGCTACAAACACAATGGCGAAATCAAAATTAACTTTTGACGAACAGAACTCGAGTTATACTAACCTGAAGCCAAAACACAAGCATCCCCCGAGAGGCCACACCGGGTCACCCAAAACGACACGGCTTGCTAGGGAGATCTTTCCAATAGTCTACAAAATAGGCCACTCAGTTCTAAGGAGTTACGACCACACTCCACAGATGGCACAAGCCAAGAAAATGCGTCGACTTAACGCCAAGTAAGAATTAAATAATCGCAGAAAAATCGGGGGCGTTACAGTGGCCTACATGAAATGTTTAGCCCTTGGTGTCTAGTTTATTTTAAAATTGGTTTCATCCAATTTGGGTTAGTTGTCTGACCACAGCACTCAAAATGGTGCAGATTATACAAATGGCTAGTCAGAGACTAAATATAGTGCTCCCACTAAACCACTTGTCCAAATGACTTGAAATTTGGGAAGGGAGTCACACTTACCTATACCTATGACATATACAAAAATTGGAATTTTTGGAAAACATTTTCCTATAGTTTTTGTAATACTTTAATAAACTATGTAAGAATTAATTAAGGGGTCTATGGACCTCAAAATCAACCAATATTTTGCTGGATGATTCATAGGGTCATGATATGACACTGGTATAAAAATCTTAGCCTAATTGGATTTTATTTAAATAGGTTTTGGTGTGACCAAAGTGTGGCCCCTTAAAGGTAAATTAGGGCAAAAGTGTATTTGGGGCATAGAGGGGTCAATTCTCACCAAGAGGGGTTAGATCTTTGGTCAGAGCCCCAAGGTCGGTAAAAACACCCTCTCATGGAGTTTGAGATATATTGGGGTGGATTTGCCCTAGGACCCTAGTTTAAATCCTAAGGTTGAACTTTGGGGGTTTGTGAAGGATATGGAGTGATATGTCCTTGTATGGACTTGGAGTTTTGTCCATGTGTTCATAAGGTGGTAAATAGCCCTAAGAAGGAATTTGGGGACATTTAGACTTTGGCACACAACCTAAACCAATTGGGAATCATTTAGGCATATACCTTTTATGGAAAAATTAAAGGGGTCATATGACCTTGGTCCTCATGAAATTATGGTAGAAGAGTTTTTATATCAATATGAGTCTCTAGAATTTATTGTAGGATGTTTGGAGGACAGTAGCTCATACTTATAGTTAAAACCACGAGGTTGCCCCCTATTGATGATTTTGTTGTAATCATGGCTAAACTAACTTAGAATATTATGAAACTTAGTCAGTAATGTTTTGTGATCATATAAAATCCCTGGTAATTTTTGTGTAATTTTTGGATAGTATTTTGAGCTACTTCTCACTTTAATTATATTTATTGTATTTATCTAAAATTAATTAATTATGGGCTAATACATTTATGAAAGTTTGTAAGACTTGTTAATCTCTGATATTTTGGCATCATATAGTGATCATAATTTTTGTAAAACCATAGCTTAAGGAAATCTAGTACTTCTTGTTCAAAACTATCCATGGCCTAATTTTGGGGAAAATTTAATAAATGCTAAATAAATTAGGAAAATTACAAGTTTCTAGATTTACTCTAAACATATCATGATAGACCCCAGTAAAAAGTCTAGGGAATTTGGAGGAATATTTGAAGGGGATCATCGTCCATACCCATCATGTAGCTTAGGTTGGTCTACACATAGTAAAGCTGACGATTTGTGTTAGTTTGAAGGATGGACATAGGGAGTTGGGTAGATTGTATACTGATTTGGTAAGGTGAAAATTAATGCTTCATTAGGAGTCATGATGGGGAGAATATTGGGTTGTCTAGTGTTAAGTGGTGCTCGGGATCGACGAAAGATCGCCTTTCCTGGAGAGAGAGAGAAAGAGTCAAATACATTAGGGTTAGATTTAGTATAACATAAAATGGGATTGGGACCTGGGTAGATATCAATAATAGTAAGTGCCTTGCGAAAGGGAACGATGAGCTTCTGCTATCATCATAGTTCCTAGTGCCCCGTGAGTGCCCTTCACAGGGAATACTGAAAGATGGGGGTTAGATCTGATTTACTCTAAAGGGGTGAATAGAGTATTTAAAACTTTGGCTATTTTTAACTTTATATCAGAGTTTAAAATTGGTGATACCAATAATAATATAGAAAGAAATAAAAACAGGTTAAGCTAATCTATTTATCTATCACAGCACAACAAGAACAGAAAGAGAATGAACACAACCAGATAACACAAGAAATTTTATAGTGGTTCCTCAACCTGGGTATATCCACTCTTCTACCACCCTTGTAGGAATCCACTAACAGGTTTTTGATCAGGTGACTGCCACCACAATATCTATTTGCAGGGAGATATAGCAACCCTTTAGGCTTTTGATCAGGTGCCCAAAAACCAACCAAAGTCTTTTGATCGGGAGACTTAAAAACAAAGCGGTTAACTTTTGAAGGGAGTTAAAACCCTTTTATAGGAGGTGAGAGGAGGTGATGGTGTCTTCTCTTTCTCTAATCAATAGAGAATGCTAGTGGATTTTGATGTTTTCAAAGCTCCCCCTGAGATGTTGAATGGTTCAGGAAGACTAAAAGCTTTTCTTCAGGGTGTAGGTCTTCAGCCTTGTCTGAAAACAATCCTGTAACTTTCTGGTGATTTCTTTCCGCTTAAGAAAAGAGAGTAGAACTAGCAATCCAACTAGGCAAGTATACCTATCGAACTGTAGCTAGGGGACACAAGTGTCATATTGAAATCCGGGAACTGTTGAGTAAACCTACTCACACGAAGACTATTATTTTATCGAACGATGGTTTTAGGGTTAAAGAGAAATCTAAATCCGATTAAGAAAGAGAAATATAGTGCTAAAAATAGAATTAATTGCAGTTAAATAGAGAGCTAATAAAAATGATTATAATAAAGGGTTGGAACAAAGGAATGGAAATGCACTCGATCGAGAATCACCTCGGCTAAAGTCGATTAAAAATGCGATAATAAACCTAAACTTAATAGGGTAAAGGTACTTGACCGTGGAGGTTCCTAAAGCTTAAACACACTTCTCTCGAAGTCATTCCCAACTGAGTTTAGGAAGGTCCAATCGAACTCTCGTCCAAATCAGAGGCCTAAATCTCGCTTTATGCGGTGAACCTGGCTATTGGATATTACTCCAATCCAGGAGATTTGGACGTATGCCTCTCCCGTGGGTGCATACAACTCTCTTTACTCTTGAATGTTAACTTCACACTACAAGCCTCTCGGATAACTAAGAGTGAAAACAGAAGTGGAAATTATATATCGATAATATAATTCTACACATAAAAAATCAAGAGTAAATTGAATGCCTAAAACCCTAAAATGAAAAGGTAAATTCAAAGCATCATAACTTAATCACTCGAACCTCGGATCATCAAGATCGAGTACAAGGAGGATTAGTTAATCATAGCGAAGTGGAGGAGGAGGGATGAGTAGTAAAGCATTAAGAACACAATGTAATAAAGAGCACTAATATTAATAATGAAAGAGAGCTACACTTGAAATGAAAATTACAATTGCATGGAAATTGAAAACCTATTCTAGCCCTACATTAAGCAACTAGAGCAAGTGCAAAGATTACAGCAAAAGCAAATACAACAAAAGCACTAAGCTAGGGTTAAGAAAAAAAAATCCACCTCTCAGCTGGATAGGTGAAGGGGGAGAGTGGATGTACCCATGATTTAGGGAACCACTATAAAACACTATGTGGTGTGCTGTGTTTTTTCTGTGCTTATTTTATCCTGTGCTGTGATATTTGTAGCTTAATTAGCTATGCTGAGATTAACCTTTTAATTGCCTAAGTTTAAAATGGATTTGAACCTATTCACCCCCCCCCCCTCTAGGTTTTTAGGATCTTTAGACGAAATCTTTCATTTTTATTGGAAATATTACCCGGTCGTTGACAACTATCACACCTACTCACAAAGGCCTGCGCGTCTTTAAATAGGCTAGGCAATTAAAAAACCCGCGCTTAGCACTTTATGAGCGGTGCGAGCAGCTTGATAGTTTCCACCTGTCGGTCCTTCATGCAAATGCTTTAAAATATTTGATCCTTCTTCAAATGAGACACATCTCCTTATCACCTGGTCTGCACAGACTCGGAAAAGATGTGGGTCCTCCTAAAAGTAGTTCTTCAACTCAGAAAATAATTTCTTCTTTTGCTGAGAGGAGAACTCTTTTGGGAGCACCCGGGCCACTAAATAGTTAGCTATTTGTGCCAACAAAGGAGAAAGCGATGTGTTAATTAACAGCAGCTTCTCATCAGGAAAATAATCATTAAAAGATCTTTCGTCTAACTTTTCTATGTGCGGGTTATCTAATCGTGAGAGATGGTCAGCGGCCAAATTCTCGGCTCCTCACTTATCACAGATCTCTAAGTCAAACTTCTGGAGTGAATCAAGCGCGGCTTGGTATCCGATTAAGAAAGAAGATATTTGAGGGTCAAGTGGTCCGTAAAAACAATAATTTTTGAAAGCGTAATATAAGGGCGAAATTTATCAAAAGAGAATACTACAGCTAGGAGCTCCTTCTCAGTCGTGGTGAAATTTTCCTGTGCAGATGTAAGCATTTTACTTGCATAATAGATGGGGTGGAAGTTTTTAGATATACGTTGACCTAATACGGCTCCTACCGCGAAACTACTTGCATCGCATATGATTTCAAATGGAAGGTCTCACACCGGAGCTATCATAATTGGGGAATTAATTAGTTTATCTTTTATTAATTCAAATTCAGACAGACAAAGGTCATCAAAAAAAAATGGGACGTATTTTTCTAGAAGATGGGTAAGGGGTTTGGTGATTTTGGAGAAGTCCTTTATAAAGCGGCGGTAAAATCTAGCGTGACCTAGGAAACTTCTTATAGCTTTTACATTCGTAGGCGGCGGCAGCCTCTCGATAACTCTATCTTAGCTATGTCTGCTTCAATCCCTCTTGCAGAAATCTTATGACCATAAACTAACCCTTCCCTCACCATAAAATAGAATTTTTTCCTAATTTAGGGCAAGGTTAGTTTCTTCACATCGTTCTAAGACTTTTTCTAGATTTTCTAAACAACTATCAAAGGCATCACCCAACACGGAGAAATCATCCATGACTACCTCCATAATGCTTTCTACGTACTTATCGAAGATAGCGAGCATACATCGCTGGAATGTAGCTGGCGTATTGCACAATAAAAACGGCATTCTTTGGTAGGCAAAGGTGTCGAAGGGACAAGGAACGTAGTTTTCTCCTGGTCCTCGGGAGAGATGGGGATTTAAAAATACACCGAGAGACCATCGACAAAATAGTAAAAGCTATGGCCGTATAATCGCTCTAATATTTGATTGTTGAACGGAAAGGGAAAGTGATCCTTGCGGGTGACGTCATTTAACTTACGATAATCTATACACATTCGCCACCTGGTCACCGTCCGTGTCGGGATTAATTCATTATTCTCATTACTAACTACCGTTATCCCTCCCTTCTTCAGCACTACCTGAATAGGACTAACCCACTTACTATCAGATATAGGATAGATAATTCCTGTATCTAAGAGTTTCATAACCTCTCCCTTAACTACTTATTTCATGTTGGGATTTATGCGGCATTGTGGTTGGATTTAATTACGTGAATTATCTTCCATTAGGATTTTGTGAGTGCAGAAAGATGGGCTTATGCCCTTGATATCAGAAATTTTCCAGGCAATAGCTCGGTGATGTTTACGTAAAACTAAAAAAAGTTTATCATTTTGCGCATCTGTGAGGTAGGCCGAAACTATTACTGGTAGCTTGGAGTCCTTTTCTAAGAAAGCATATCTAAGATGTTCGGGTAGTTCCTTTAATTCCAGGGTAGGGGTTCTTCGTATGATGTTTTAGAAATTCTTTCTTTTTCAAAAACAATGTTTTCATAGACTTTTCTTTATACGGAAAATTGAAAGGGGTATAGCTGGTGGCCATGGCAGCTTCTTGCAGCGATTCAGTTGGACGAGTAGAGGAGGAACAAAAATCAGAAAATTCTTTTTCAAATTCAGAGAGGAGATAAGAGGATTCTTCACTTAGGTGCAGCGATTCAATTGGAAGAGTAGAGGAGGAACAAAAATCAGAAAATTCTTTTTCAAATTCAGAGAGGTGATAGAAGGATTCTTCACTTAGGGCATCTACGAAAAAACAGGAGTCGTCATTTGCTATGGTGTTCTTCATCGAGGGGGTGATTGATAAAGTCACTTCGTCATCGCCTACTCAAAGGAAGAGCTTACCATTTCTTACATCAATGATAGATTGGGAAGTGGCAAGGAAGGGTCAGCCAAGGATCAAGGGAACCTCGACGTCTTCTTCGATGTCCAATATGACGAAGTCCGCCGGTAAGATGAACTTGTCGAATTTAACTAAGACATCCTCCACGATTCCTAACGGGTATTTGACTGATCTATCGGCGAGATGGATACTCATGCGTATGGGGTTGAGGCTACCAAATCCTAACTTCTTAAATAACGAGAGGGGCATCAGTTTTATACTCGCACCTAAGTCAGCTAATGCGTGCTTGACAAAAAGATCACCAAAGACACGCGGAATAGAAAAACTACCCGGATCACTGATCTTCTTTGGTAAACCATTCGTCAAGACAGCAGAGCACTCAGTATTTAGCAGGCATGCGACAAGTTCTCTAACTTCCTCTTGTTAGTAAGGAGGTCCTTATGATACTTAGTGTACTTTTGCATCTAGGAAATGGCTTCATGGAAGGGTAGGTTTATATGGATTTGCTTAAATATTTCTAGTAAGTGAGAGTATTGATTGTCCTGACATTGCTTATTATGTTCGGAAGGGTATGGAAGGGTTGGATTATTTTTAAAGATGGGTGGTGGAGTGAGATCTTTTCCTAACGTAGGGAGAGGAGTGATAACTTCTTCTTTAGCAGAGGGTGGAATTTTTAAAATGGGAGCGGAGCTTGGCTCGGGCTCTTCGCTAACCCTACCGGAAACTTTCTTCCCACTCCGAAGAGTTATAGCTTTCGCTTTCTCTCTCGGGTTGGGATCGGTATTGGAAGGAAGAGACCCGGCGGGTCGCTCAGAAATAATTTTAACGAGTTCTCTTACTTGATTTTCAAGACTTTTAATGCTTCCGGTTAAGGTTCTTATAGTAGCGTCATTTGTGGTTATATATTTATAAAGTAACTCCACTGAGCTTGGAGGTTTTGGATAGTTTTTAAGAGGTTGAGGTGGTGCAGAAAAACCTTTTTGAGGTGGTGGGCGCATCGCGTTCGAAGGGTTACTCCATGAAACATTTGGGTGGTTACGTAAAGCAGGATTATAACTATTCGGAAAAGCGAAACCCAGAGCATGAAAATTCGCAGCAGAAAAATTATTAAAAGCATTTCTAGGCATATTATTAACATAATCTAAGTGTTCGAGAGCAGGAGTTGCAGATTCCCATACCTGAGGGGTTAAGGCAGCTGTCATCTCCGTAATTTTTTTACTTAATACTTCCACATGCAGAGCTAGCTGGGAGACATTGTCTACTTCAAAGATACCTGCAGGTTTGTTTGGGTGGGACCTAGGCACATTCCACTGATAGGTGTTCATGGCCATGTCCTCAAAAAGCTCAAGAGCTTCTTTCGGGATTTTGCGGTTTAAAGTACCGCCAGAAGCTACGTCTATCATTTGCTTTGTGTTTTGATTTAGCCTGTAATAAAACGTCTGCACTTGTAACCATACAGGCAGTGTGTGATGGGGGCATCATCTTAAGAGTTCTTTAAATCTTTCCCAAGTTTCATACAAAGTTTCAGAATCAATTTGAAAAAAGGAAGAAATATCGTTCCTAAGTTTTGCGGTTTTGGCTGGCGGAAAATACTTCGCCAGAAATTTTTCAGTTAGTTGATCCCAAGTGGTGATGCTCCCTCTTGGCAGAGTGTTCAGCCACTGTTTTGCTTTAGTTCTAAGGGAGAAAGGAAATAATCTTAGCCTAATAGTATCATTTGTAACACCATTTATCTTGAAGGTGTCACAAATCTCAAGAAAGATTGTTATATGTGCATTCGGATCTTCATCTTGAAGTCCGTCATATTACACATACTGCTGCACCATTTGAATTATGTTAGGCTTTAGTTCAAAATTATTATTAGCTATAGCAGGGGGCACTATACTGGATTCTGTTCCCTCTAGATTTGGTCATGCATAATAGGACATAGGCATATGCACGACCTCCTCCACATGGGGTTCTTCCATTCTTAAAGTAGAAAGTGACTCGGAATCCTCAACCGGTATTTGGAAAGTAGGGCCTTGAAATCGCGATCTTCTCCAACGAGTACGCTCAATTTCGTGGTCCAAGTCCAAAATAACCGACGGACTCCCGCGGTTCATGCACTAGAAGAAGAGAAGATAAAAAAAGAGAAATAAATAAACTAGAAAAAAGAGAAGCTAAAAATTTTTTTGAAATATATTTTTTTTTATGTTTTAACTCCCGAACTTCCCAAGGGCAACCCAATGAATGGTTCGCAAGGTACTAGATAAGATAGTTACATTTAAAGCCACATTGCCCTTTTCGAGAGAGTTAGGTGGTGTAGGAAAATTATGATGTGGGTTTCTATTAAGAGTGTTAGTAATTTTTTTTATTTTAAATTTTTTAGAAGGAGGATGAGAAAGAGAAATGATAAAAGCAATAGTTTCGTGTTTTCAAATTATCAACAAAAGTTGCTCCCCGGCAACGGCGGCAAAAACTTGGTGATCGTTTTCCGCTTTAGAAAAGAGAGTCGAACTAGTAATCCAACTAGTCAAGTATACCTATCGAATTGTAGCTAGGGGACAGAAGTGTCGTATTAAAATCCGGGAACTGTTGATTAAACCTACTCACACGAAGACTATTATTTTATTTAACGATGGTTTTAGGGTTAAATAGAAATCTAAATGTGATTAAGAAAGAGACATATAGTGCTAAAAAGAGAATTAATTACAGTTAAATAGAGAGCTAATAAAAATGATTGCAATAAAGGGTTGGAACAAAGGAATGGAAATGCACTCGATCGAGAATCACCTCGGCTAAAGTCGATTAAAAATGCGATAATAAACCTAAACTTAATAAGGTAAAGGTCCTTGACCGTGGAGGTTCTTAAAGCTTAAACATGCTTCTCTCGAAGTCATGCCCAATTGTGTTTAGGAATGTCCGATCGAACTCTCGTCCAAATCGGAGGCCTAAAGCTCGCTTTACGCGATGAACCCCGCTATTGGATTTTACTCCAATCCGGGAGATTTGGACGTCTGTCTCTCTCGAGGGGTGCGTACAACTCTCTTTACTCTTGAATGTTCACTTCACACTACGAGCCTCTCGGCTAACTAAGAGTGAAAATAGAAGTGGAAATTATATATCGATAATATAATTCCACACATGAAAAATCAAGAGTAAATCGAAGCCCTAAAACCCTAAAAAGAAAAGGTAAATTCAAAGCACCATAAATTAATCACTCCAACCTCGGATTATCAAGATCGAGTACAAGGAGGATTAGTTAATCATAGCGAAGTGGAGGAGGAGGGATGAGTAATAAAGCATTAAGAACACAAGGTAATAAAGAGCACTTATATTAATAACGAAAGAGAGCTACACTTGAAATGAAAATTACAATTGCATGGAAATTGAAAACCTATTCTAGCCCTACATTAAGCAACTAGAGCAAGTGCAAAGATTACAACAAAAGCTAATACAACAAAAGCACTAAGTTAGGTTTAAGAAAAAACACAAAATGAGAAAGAGAGAGAGGGAAGAACACTAAAATACCAAGGAACATAGGGGCAGCACCTCCCCCTCTCAGCCCAAAAACTACTCTGGACACAAGTGGGTACCACTCAATTTATAGGAAAAATTATCGGGATGGTCATGCCTTGTGACACGCCTAGGGAGGGTTTGTCAGGGGGCATGACAGGTACGGGGTTAACCTCGGGCTTTGGATTCTGGCGGGAAGGATGATTGCTTCTATACGATGGTGGACACGCCCTGGGTCATGCCCGTGTAGGGGGGGCATGACACGCACGTCGCGTCGAAATCATTGGTCGGAAATCCGTCAGTCATCGAAAAAGGTTGAACACGCCCAGGGACACGCCCGTGTTGGGGGGGCGTGTCAGTACTATTGACGTGCAGGGCTAAAAAATCTTTATTTGTGACAGCAGGCTTCGGGATGAGGGCGACACACCCAGGGACACGCCAAGGGAGGGCGTGATAGGGGGCGTATCAGCGGTTTTTTCTGTTATTTGGTCTCTTTCAACAAGCTTCCTCGGGATCGGGTCACACTCCCTATGATATGCCCAGTGAGGGCATGACAGGGGGGCGTGTCAGGTCATTTTTGTCCAAAATTCTAGAAACCTGCAAAAAGAGAGGAAAATGTTATCGACAATAATATATACATAAGGAAGATAGAAATTAAGCTTACAAGACATGATTAACACCTACAAAACACAAAAATACACCCTAATAATTTAGACTACAAAACGTACTATCACTTTCTGACTGAATAGAGATGAGTTGTCCTTGAATGTTCCTGGAGGAGAAGTTTGAAGAAGACTCTTGATAGTGATGAATGTTCTTCTTCAGTGTTCAGAATTGATAAGGAGGAAAACAGAATGTTTTCTATACTGGGAGAGAGTTCTGAAAGTTCAGTCTGTGTCTCTCTGTATTCTTTGTGTGATGTATATTCTCTTCTGAATGTCTGGCTCAGTGTGTAATATCTGGCTAAGTGTCTCACGATTGAAAAGAGAAAAACTCTTTTATATTCTGCAGTCAGAAATTCTCCTTTGAATTTGAATTCCTGCATTAATTGCTGAAGGATCTGGAGAATACAAACGGCTGGAATGACTGTCATAAATGAGTTTCCCCAACTATCCCTAATCAAATAAGCAAGTAATTACCCTGATGAAACCATAATTAATGCTTTAAATAATGGTTATATTCACGGGAATATTAGCATTAATTACTCAGGAATAATACTGTTAAATAATATAGAAATTAAGGGACAGAAGTATGGAAAACTTCTCATTCTAGCTCTAGACAGAAATTGTCGACCTCTGAACGGAATTTGTCGACCTGAGTTCCATGTTCGTCGACCTGAGAATTCCTATTCGTCGACCTGAGCTCTGCGAACTGCATTCAGAGAATAACTTGCCAATTCTACGCTCTGAGTTTGTTGAGCTGAGAATCTGTCTGAAAGACATGAGCGTCAACCTTAGCTTGAATATCATCGAGCTCAGCTCAGAGAAAAAACTCTGAGTTCGTCGATCTGAGATCGACGATCATTGAGCAGAGTTCAAAGAACTTCAAACTGATCATTCTGTTCTCTGAATCTTCTAAGTCTTGAGACTACTGATGTCCTCTGCTGGCTGGTCCATGAAGGTTGAACCTAATTACTAGCCTAAACTCTAGGATAACTAGACTTGACCCTGGTTATACAATGTGGGTCAAACTTAACCTAATTTAGTGAACCTAGCCCAAAACAAATTAGGGATCCAACAATCTCCCCCTATTTGGGTGAGGTCACTAAAATAAGATAAAAGAAACAATCATAAAGCATAAAACATATATCTGACAAAAATAAAACATTCAGCAGATATTTACAGAAGGTGCTTCATGATTAAACATACAGAGTTCAAAATAAGTACAAAGCAAAAATACAAAATCACTTGTTCTGTTTGGGCTTTTCTTTCTCAGGCTTCTCAAAAGGCTGTCTGAAAATAATTTCTCAGTTAGGATTGGCAGCTTGTCTCTTTGACATGGTCATGTCAGATGCACGAATTATATTGAGAGATGTTGCTCTTTGAACTACAACTTTTGGGTACAATTTCATGTAATCATCAACATTAAAGAATTTGTTTGCCTTGGCATACCTTTTAAGTACTTCCTTCCTGTATGAAGACATTGTTGAAAACTGAGAGGTATCCTTTCCTTTAGCCTTTGCTTTGTTAATTTGAGAGAGTGCTATCAGTTCCTGAAATATGGCCATTTTAGCTGTTATTTCCTGCTCTTGATCTACAGATGGTATTGGAGGAGATGCTGGCCTCTTAGTACTTGAGTCCTTCTGTGAATCATCAAGGGAATCTATAGTTCTTTTCTTATATGAGGCTGGAGGAGGTTGGCTCTGAGATAACTGCTGCTGATTGCTTGGCTTGGAATGTCTCTGATAAGTTTTTGTGATAGGTGCAGATCTTTGAGTTACATTTCCAGAGGCCCCTGAAGATTGAGGAGGAGGAGGAGGGTCTTTCCTAAATTGCTTAGGAGGAGACTTGTACCTCCTTCTCTTCTTCCTTTCTTTCTACTCATTTTTTGATAGTCACATCCACTGTGGCATCCCTGGGTATGGAGTAATCTTTTGCAAGATATAATACGGAGTATCCTTTGTGGGATTTGGCTTAGGGGCAGCCTTTGGAGCAACTTTTCTCTTCTTTGTAGCCTACTTTTTAGATTTAGGATCACCAGATTCATCAGAATCATCATCATCTATGTCATCATCATAAGAATCTTGAGGATTATCATACAATGCATCTATCTCCTTTAAAGTTTCCTTTGAGATTTGTTTTACATCCTGAGGATGTGCTTGAGGTTCAACCACTTCAGGTGGAGCAAATTTCTCAGTGATCATTTGATAATCTTTTATATCTTTGTCAGTCAACAGAAATTCATTCAAAGCAGGATCATTCTGAATAAGTGCAAATTCTTATGCCACATCCTAAGCAATCAAATAATCTAAATTTTGGATTGGGATATCATCCATAATGTAAGTTGGGCCTGATGGTTCCTCAATTATTTTACTAGCAAAACTTGCCTTCAGTTGTTTAACAACTTCAGGGCTTATTGGAGGAGTGAATCACACTATAACCAAGGATGGCTCTGGGCAAACTGCTGGAAGATAATTTATATATCCATAAACAAAAGGTTTCAATAAATTAAACAAATCTACTATGGCATTGATAAAACAATCACCAACATTCACAAACTCTAGGGGAGCAACTTGCTCATCTGCACTCAACATATCAGAATTAATTGATTCAGCCTCTGTAACTATCTGTACATCTGTTGTTGTGAACTCAACTAACTGTAAAACTGGACCTTCTGTTGCTTCTACTGATGCTACTGGAGGAGGAAAAACTAGAGCTTCTTCCCTGGGCAGTAGGCAGAAAGAGCAGAGAGGGTGGAAATGGATTCAGCAAGAGGTTTAATAGCCTCTGCTATGAGTTGTTGAGTAGTGGAGTGATGAGTTACAGAAAAGAGGAAATGAAAGGGGGATCCATTTGCATGAACTCAGAGGGTGTCTGAGTTAATACGGAAGGATTGAGGGATGAGGTTGAAGGGAAGGGAGTGGAATCTAGCATGGGCTCATCTATAGATGATGGGGAATGGATGGGGGTTGACAGCAAATTAAATGAGGGTATGGATGATATGTTATGTAGGGGGATATAAGCAGATGTTGAGGAAGAGGGGACTGAGGAGGAGTGATATGCTCTGGGGTGTGAGGTGGAGTTGCATGCACTGGAGATTGGGGTGGATAGGGTTGATGTTCAGGAGTATGAACTGGTGAAGTATGATGGACTGGGGAAGCAGGAGGTGTTGGTATATGGGCTGGATATGTGGATGTTTATTGGAGGCTTTTTGAGGGTGTTTGAATTTGAGGAGGTGTTGGTTGTTGAGATGAAGGTAGAGGGGATGGAATCCTAATGGAGGGGGCATCTTCTGGGGATGGAGGAGCAGCTGTTATAACTCTAGTATCCTTAGAAGTCTTAGAGGTGGAAGAAGCCTTGGATGGCTTGGAGATGGTCCTCTCCCACCTACCAAATAAGGTGCAAGTGAGCCTCTTGGAGGCATTAATGAATATGATCGAGGAGACCAGGGATTCAGCAGCCTTTGCTTGAAGGAAGATTCTAAGAATACTTCCAAAGCACACCTCTTTCTTTGTATTCTTCTTCTTTATCATATCAAACATAATTTGAGACCTGTTCATGGGCTTTTTGTTCACAACTGCACACATCACAAGAAATTGTTGTCTAGTGATGTAATCATGGGCTGTGTGCTTGCCCAACAGTACCTTGCTCACAACATCCGCTAGAAACTTGTAATCAGCAAACAAATGTTTCTTCAGAAGTTTATTGGGGTTTTCTCCATTATAACCCATCTTAATCAACATCTCATCAAATTCACCACTATCTTTTTCTAACTCTTCTTCTCCATTCAGTAATCAAAAAAATTTAGATAGAACGGAGGGGGTGATAGAAACTGTATTACTTGATATCATTCCTGTCAAAGTATCAGCATCTGGAGAGGAGGAGGTGAAACCCAATTCTCGAACTTCTGTCGCAGCAATCTTTATTCTTGTGGTCATAAGATTCTTCAACTGCTGATCTTCAAATAATTTCAAAATGTCTAGTAAAATCTGATCGGAGTGTTGGAATGACTCAAAGTCTATATTAAAACCCATATCAAACTTCATTGCCGCAAGAATGCTTGCTGGAATCACCATTATCACCTGGAAAAGGAAAACAGAGAGACCAAGTGCAAGGGAAACAGAAAGTGCGGGATGGAGCTCGAAGAAAACCTAGATATAAGGTTTTTTAGAATATGAACCGACAATCTCCGTCCTGCAAAATAAAGAAAAATTCTTCGATCTGAGGTCGACAAAATATTTTATTAACAAATGAGTTCGTCGATCTCAGTCGGAAGAAGGGAAAACTTTTTGTTGTTCTCAGGTCGACGAAAATTTTCTGAAGCCAGATCATCGATCTCCGGTCGACGAAAGTGTCTCACACAAAGAGTTCGTCGATCTCAGGTCGACAAATTTTCTCAAGAACTTTTCTCAGTTCATCGATCTCAGGTCGACGAACTGTGGCAAATTCTTCGACCACAGATAGAAAGTTAAATAAAAGCTTCTCCATTGATCATACCAAGCTGATTTAGAAAGAACATATGGTTCCTCTCATCCAAGGGTTTGGTGAAGATATCTGCTCTTTGCAAATCAGTGTAGATGTAGACAAGATTAATTTTCTTTTTATCCACATACTCTCTAATGAAATGATGCCTTATCTCTATATGCTTAGTTCTACTATGATGAACTGGATTTTGGGCAATAGAAATTGCACTAGTATTGTCACAGAGTATAATTGAATTATTTAAGTTGTATCCATAATCCAGGAGTTGGTTTTGAATCCACAATATCTGTGAATAGCAACTGCCAGCTACTATGTACTCAACTTCTACTATTGATGTAGACACAGATGTTTGCTTGTTGCAAAACTAGGAGACGAGTCTAGCACCAAGGAACTGGTATGTTCCTGATGTGCTCTTCCTGTCCACTCTACATCTAGCAAAGTCAGCATCAAAGTATCAAGTTAACTCAAATTTTTACTCTGTTGGATACCATAGTCCTAAATAAGGGCAACTCTTTATATATCTTAAAATACTTTTTAACAAAACAAGGTGAGATTCTTTAGGGTTCACCTAGAACCTAGCACAAAGATCGGTAGCAAACATAATATCTAGCCTACTTGCTGTGAGATATAACAGGGACCTAAAAATGGCCCAATATAATTTTTGATCAACAGGTTTCCCATATTCATCAGAATCAACCACAACATTTGTAGCCATGGGTGTTTTCTTAGCTGAGGCATCAGCCATCCCAAACCTTTTTATCAACTCTTTAGCATACTTAGATCGGGATATGAAGAAGATGTCAGGGGTCTGCTTCACTTGGAGTCCAAGGAAGTAGGAGAGCTCACCCATGCTACTCATCTCAACCTTTGAATGCATAAGGTCAGAAAACCTTTTGCATAGTTTGGATTTGTAGAGCCAAATATAATGTCATCTATATATATTTTTACTAACAAGATTTTATCTTTATGATGTCTAATGAAAAGAGTCCTATCTACAATTCCTCTAGAAAATTTATGCTCTAACAGGAAGCTAGCTGAGGTTTCATACAAAGCTCTTGGAGCTTGCTTTAAACCATAGAGAGCTTTATGCAAACTAAAGACATAAGAGGGATGAGTTGGTGAGATAAAACTTGGTGGTTGCTCCATATATACTTCCTCTTTGAGTTCACCATTGAGGAAAGCACTCTTTATATCCATCTGGTAGACTTTGAACCTTTTGTAGGCAGCATAAGCTAAGAAAATTTTTATGGCTTCAAGCCTTGCCACTGGAGAAAAGGTCTGGTCATAATCAATTCCTTCCTCTTATGAGTAGCCTTGAGCCACTAGCCTTGCTTTGTTCCTTATAATGTTACCATCACCATCCAATTTATTTCTGAACACCCATTTGGTTCCAATGACTGGGTAGTCTTTGGGTCTAGGAACACAATCCCAAAATCTACATCTCTCAAATTGATTAAGCTCCTCTTGCATTGCAATGATCCATTGGGTATCTTGTTCTGCATCTTTGATAAAATGGGGCTCAAGTTGAGAGAGGAAACAAGCAAACATTAAGTCAGGGTTGAGTTGATGCCTAGTTTGCACACCAGCTGATATGTCTCCAAGAACTTGAGATATGGGATGATCTCTAAGTGTGATAAGATCAGTGGGAGGAGTTTGACTAATAGCTTGAGGGATTAATTTCTCTTGTGGAATTGGGTTAGTTGTTTGGAGAGTGTCAAAAGCATCCAAGCTATCTTCTTAACTATCATCTTCAATAGCTTGTGGAGAGGGATTAGATGGAGACTCTTGGGTGAGGTTTATATCATCCAATCTCTCACACAAGTAAGGTACCTGCAATAAGCTACTGGTAGAAATTTCTTTCTCCTTGTAATACATGTTAGCTACATCAAAAGTCACATGGACTGATTCCTCAATTTTAAGGTAGATTTATTAAAAACCCTATAAGCCTTGCTGACTTGGGAATATCCTAGAAAAAATCTTACTGCAGCTTTGGCTTCAAACTTTCTAATATGTTTCTTGTTGTTATTGTGAATATAGCATATACAACCAAACACTTTAAAATAAGTGATTTTAGGTTTCTTCACTTTAAGCAATTCATAGGGAGTCTTATTCTTAAGTTTATATATTAAACTTCTATTCAGTACATAGTTTGTTGTGCTCATAGCCTCTGCCAAAAAGAAGAGGGGCATGTAAGCATCTGCAAGTTATGTGCTTGTAGCTTCAATTAGGGTTCTATTCTTCCTTTCATATCAATATTTCTCAGTCCAGAATCAAACTCCAGTCGATGAACTTGGTTCTCAGCTCGACGATCTTGGTGCACAGAATTGGAAAGATTCATCAAGCAGCAGTCAGCAGTTCTGAGGCCGACGATCGTGGATCTCAGCTTGACAAATAGAATTTCTAAGCTTGACGAACTGTGGACTCAGCTCGACGAATCCATACTTGGTTATTTTCATCCTTCTGTCCCTATTATAATACAATAATTCCTGAGTAATTAATGCTAAAATATTATCTGAATATTACCGTTAAACGGAGCATTAGTTATGGTCTTCATCAGGATTATTGCTTGTCATTTTCCAAAGGGACAGTTGGGGAAATCAATCAATCCAAACGTTCTAAAGACCGTCAGCATTGAATGCAGGAAGGAATTCAAAATTCAAAAAGAAAATTTATATATAAAATATAAAAGGGATTTTCCTCCTTCCGGTAAGATACAGAGAACAAGAAGACATACAGAAGAACAAAAAAATAACAGAGAACAAGGATCTTCTGCTCTCTCTCTCTCTCTCTCTGTATAGCACTCGGAGACGCAGAGTACACAGAACAAAGTGATAGAGAGAAACAAGTGCTAGACCAGAGGAAGAAATTTAAGTTGAACAAGAAGAAGAACAGCCATTCAAAAATCAAGAGTCTTCTTCTGTCCTCATCCAAGGATTCTTCAAAGGACAACAACTACAGCATCAGTCAAGAAGTTCCTAGAGATCTTTTGATCAAAGCAAAAAGTCTGAAGGCCTATCACCCTGCAGCAAAGCTCCACCTTCCTGAATCATTCAATATCTCAGGGGGAGCTCTTTGCTAAAGTCAATATCCACAAAAGTCTTCTCAGTTGTATTTGAGAAAGAGAAGACAAAATCATTCTCTCACCCCACTATATAAAGGGTTATTAACTCCCTTCAAAAGTTATTCCTGGTTGCAAGTCACCTAATCAAAATACTTGAGGTTTGGTTTTTGAGAACCTGATCAAAATCTCATTGGTGGCAGTCACCTGATAAAAAACCTGAGTGTATTTGATGTAGCCCTACGCGTTTGTACCAAAAATCCTACGGATTACTATATTTGCCTCTCGAAGAATAGGATTCGACACTCGCACACAATTTTCACGCAATGCACGCTCCATGCAATTATATCACGATTACGTTAACGCACGGGTAGCCAAGATAATAGGGATCAAATAGAGGCGATAGGCTAATATCCAATCGAGCTAAAAGGACTAATATTGGATCCGACCGAGCGAGGTTATACCAAAAGAGATCTACAAAAATGACGATCCGGAAAACGGTAGATCTCTCCCAACATTAGTTTCGAGGCTCACCAAACCTTTCAAAAATAAATCAATCAAGATAGATGCAAAATCAATCGGATAAAAAAAACAAGATCATTCAAGGATTCAAATCCAACGCTAAAATTTTCCCGCCACAAGATTATCTAAGAGGGAAGCACACGTGAGTAGAGATATTTGTTACCAAGTCAGAATGGATGATTCCGGCTATCTAAGTTGGATCGCCCTTCTACGGTTCTGCCGGAGTTGCGCCGGAACGGAGAGAAACTTAGCCCCCTTAGTCATTTCACATCGTCGAACGAGTTTCACGTAGGATGTAGCAACCAAAGGCCGGCCCACAAAGGAGAGGTGGTGCGGCCGAGATCTTCTTGAGGGGCTCGGGTAGGGATTCTGGAGGGGCGGCTGGCTGGAGTTGAGAGAGGGGCAGTCGGGTGGTGTGGTTATCAAGCTGGCGGTTAGAGTGGGAGAGGGAGGGTGGTCGAGATATTCTTGAGGGGCTCAGGTAGGGATTTTGGAGGGGCGAACGGCTGGAGTTGAGAGAGGGGTGGTCGGGTGGTGTGGTTGTCAAGCTGGCGGCTAGGGTTGGAGAGGGAGGGTGGCTGAGAGTTGGAGGAGGAGAGGAGGGGTTGAAGTTGGCGGCTAGGGAAAGGGAAGGGCTAGGCTGGCCTAAAATTTTAGGGTGAGGAGAAAGAGAAGTCAAGAGGAAATTTTAGGGTTTTTCAATTCTTAATCAACTTAACTTCATAATGAACCAACCTAGGCCTTATATAGGCTTACAAGCATCATGAGGCTACATGCAGCCCACATCAAAATAAAACATTCTAATGTTTTTTTTTTGAAAGAAAATGACATAATAAAAATGCTTAAAAATAACAACAAAATAACTTCAAATAAATAAAACTAAATAATTCATTCTAGATATTATTTTGAGGTCTTGCGACGAGGGCGGAGATTATAGAGCCGCTCCGCACGAACACCATGGCGACGCGAGTCTTTTGTTGGAGATGAGGGTGTTCTTCCGCTAGCGTGTCATAAACAACAAGTCAGGGCCCATCATCTCCACCAATCCTCCCCCGCTCGAAAGGACTCATCACCAATGAGTTGTCTTGAAGGTACCGTCGTAGAAGAACATCATCCAATAGAGCGGCCTCCGATTCCGGGAGCCAAGAGTCATCGTAGGCGGGGCGACTGTGCCATCGAATCAAGTAGCGGCGCACATCACCATCTGGGGAGGGAAACACTTCATCCTGGAGGATCCTATCTGGAAAATAGTTTGTCCTGGAAAACCTGGGGAAAGCATTAGGCATCAAAGGGGGAAAATCTTTTTCATCAACATTCAACGTACCTCCGTTGGAGACCGAAGGATGGGGAGATACAGTACCACACTCAATCCCAAACCCAGTAGAATCTGTAGTGGCGCTAAATGGACAAGAAGATAATTCTAGTAGCGGAGCAATATATGGCGTTAAATCTGAAACATTAAAAACAGGGGAAATACAACCAATCAATTGGTAATTCCAGAAGAAATGCATTGCCTCCTAATTTTTTTAAAATCTGAAAAGGTCCTGCTCGCCAATCCGCTAACTTTTTTAAGGCGCCAGTAGGCAACCGTTCAGGGACGAGACACACCATGACTAGATCGCCAACTTTTAAGTGAGACACTCACTTATGTGCATTAGCATGAACTTGATAATATGCGTATTGAGTGGTTAGCATTTCATTTATGTGCTTATGTAGATTATGAATATGAGTGGAAAAATCCTGTGCAAATTGACTTGACTTAAAAGATGGTGGTAACGGAATCAATTCAAGTGGCATCGGTGCTTTATATCCATGCACGATCTCATTCGGCGATAAACCCGTGGACCTATTTTTGGAATTATTATAAGCTAACTGAGCATGAGGGAGGATAAGGTCCCAAGTACCCTTGTGGTCTCCCATAAGTCATCACAACAAGCTACCTAAACTTCTGTTTACCACTTTCGTTTGCCCATCCATCTGCGGATGGTATGTTGAAGAAAACAGAAGTTTGGTGCCCATAATCCTCCACAAGGTCTTCCAAAAATAACTAGTAAACTTAACGTCTCTATCGGTAACTATAGATTTTGGAACGCCACAATGGCCAACTACTTCTTTAAAATATAATTGTGCAACATGTGACGCATCGTTGGTTTTATTATACGTGATAAAGTAGGCCATTTTGGAGAAGCGATCTACGATGACCAAAATAGAGTCATGACTTCTAAACGTGATAGGTAAGCCTAGAATAAAATCCATACTAATGTCTTCCCAAGGTATGGATGGAATCAGAAGATTGGTATAAATCCCCACATTGGTTTTGTTACCCTTCACCAATTGACACGCTCGACAACTCCCCACGATTTTGTTAACCATTTTCTTAAGTCCGGGCCAATAAAACTTGTCTTCTACTAACGTGATCGTTTTATCACGGCCAAAATGTCCACCTAACCCACCACTATGCAATTCCCAAACAATGAAGTGACGTAGGGAGGAGCGTGGAATACATAGCTTCGAATGGGTGAATAAATAGCCGTCACGAATATAATAAGACGTAATGGTCATAGGCGCGTTATCTTGAGTGGCTAAGTCGATATCGTTAAAATCCATATAGTGGACATTTTCATCTTTAATTGTATCGAAGTCAATCACCTTAATTTCTAGCGTAGACAATAATAAAGAAACACGACTAAGAGCATCGGCTACACAGTTGAGGGTACCTTTAAGGTGTTTGATGATGAATGTGTACTCCTGAAGATAGGATACCCATTTTGCATGCCTAGGACTAACCTTATTTTGAGAGTTATTAAATCTCAGCGCCTCATGGTCGGATAAAATGACAAATTCCTTAGGGAGCAAGTAGTGCCGCCAATATTGGAGGCACCTAATGACCGCGTAAAACTCTCGATCGTAATTAGAATAATTTAATTTAGGCCCTGCGAGTTTCTCACTGAAGTACCCAATAGGGTGTCCTTCCTGACTCAATACACCACCAACTCCCACTCCAAACGCATCACATGATAACTCAAAGACTTTATTAAAATCCGGCAATCGCAGTAGGGGAGCTTCCGACATGCGTGATTTAATGGTGTTAAATGCTTTAGCGGTCGAAGTCGTCCAAGAAAAATCACCATTTTTCATGCACTCGGAAATGGGGGCCATGATGCTACTAAAATCTTTAATGAATTGACGATAAAGCGTAGCTAGGCCATGGAAACTCCTAACATCTCGAATATTGGCGGGCACTGGCCACTCCTTAATAGCTTGGACCTTCTTGGGGTCAAAATGTATGCCTTCCGAACTCACTATATACCCATGAAACTCAATAGACGACACATGAAAAGTGCACTTCTTAATATTGACAAATAATTTCTCTGACCTCAACGTGGTAAGGATAATCTTCAGATGTGGCTCGTGATCGGTCGTAGATGTGTTAAAAACTCGAATATCATCAAAATACAATACTATGAACTTTCCCATATACGGTTGGAAGACATGAGTCATCATCCTAGAAAATGTGCTCGGGGCATTGGAAAGCCCAAACAGCTTTACTAACCACTCGTAGAGACATTCCTTTGATTTAAAAGTCGTTTTCCACTCATCACCTTCCCTAATCCGGATCTGATGGTAGCCACTCCTAAGATCCAATTTTGAGAAAATCGTGGCACCAGCTAGCATGTCCAATAAATCGTCCAAGCGAGGGATGGGGAATCGATATTTAATAGTAATTTTATTTATGGCTCTACTATCCACACACATACTCCAAGAGTCGTCTTTCTTTGGAGAAAGTAATACGGGTACGACACACATACTTTTGTTATGACGAATGAACCCCTTTTGTAACAACTCAGAAATTTGGGTTTGTAATTCTAGGTGTGCGGATGGGTTTAGTCGATAATGTGGTAGGTTGGGCAATGAGGACCCCAGGATCAGGTCTATTGCATGTTGGATGTCCCGCATGGGAGGTAACTCGGACGGAAGCTCAATCGGATACACATGCTTGAACTCCTCTAATAGCCCATTCAAGGCTGGGGGTAAGTTCTCAGTTAACACTGCATCTTCCTTAATTTACAAACAAACTAGAGCATACATGACACCATCCATGAAGGTGGTATGTGCCAATTCTTTCTTACCCATTAGGCTTAACGTTTTTTTCTCAACTGGGACAACTGTGTCCTTAGAAGGGACCGAGGGATCCTTAGGTGGAGTGGGTTTCAATGTTATGGCCTGGTATAAAAATCTTAGCCTAATTGGATTTTATTTAAATAGGTTTTGGTGTGACCAAAGTGTGGCCCCTTAAAGGTAAATTAGGGCAAAAGTGTATTTGGGGCATAGAGGGGTCAATTCTCACCAAGAGGGGTTAGATCTTTGGTCAGAGCCCCAAGGTTGGTAAAAACACCTTCTCATGGAGTTTGAGATGGATTGGGGTGGATTTGCCCTAGGACCCTAGTTTAAATCCTAAGGTTGAACTTTGGGGGTTTGTGAAGGATATGGAGTGATATGTCCTTGTATGGACTTGGAGTTTTGTCCATGTGTTCATAAGGTGGTAAATAGCCCTAAGAAGGAATTTGGGGACATTTAGACTTTGGCACACAACCTAAACCAATTTTGGAATCATTTAGGCCTATACCTTTTATGGAAAAATTGAAGGGGTCATATGACCTTGGTCCTCATGAAATTCTGGTAGAAGAGTTTTTATATCAATATGAGTCTCTAGAATTTATTGTAGGATGTTTGGAGGACAGTAGCTCATACTTATAGTTAAAACCACGAGGTTGCCCCCTATTGATGATTTTGTTGTAATCATGGCTAAATTAACTTAGAATATTATGAAACTTAGTCAGTAATGTTTTGTGATCATACAAAATCCCTGGTAATTTTTGTGTAATTTTTGGATAGTATTTTGAGCTACTTCTCACTTTAATTATATTTATTGTATTTATCTAAAATTAATTAATTATGGGCTAATACATTTATGAAAGTTTGTAAGACTTGTTAATCTCTGATATTTTGGCATAATATAGTGATCATAATTTTTATAAAACCATAGCTTAAGGAAATCTAGTACTTCTTGTTCAAAACTATCCATGGCCTAATTTTGGGGAAAATTTAATAAATGCTAAATAAATTAGGAAAATTACAAGTTTCTAGATTTACTCTAAACATATCATGATAGACCCCAGTAAAAAGTCTAGGGAATTTGGAGGAATATTTGAAGGGGATCATCGTCCATACCCATCATGTAGCTTAGGTTGGTCTACACATAATAAAGCTGACGATTTGTGTTAGTTTGAAGGATGGACATAGGGAGTTGGGTAGATTGTATACTGATTTGGTAAGGTGAAAATTAATGCTTCATTAGGAGTCATGATGGGGAGAATATTGGGTTGTCTAGTGTTAAGTGGTGCTCGGGATCGACGAAAGATCGTCTTTCCTGGAGAGAGAGAAAGAGTCAAATACACTAGGGTTAGATTTAGTATAACATAAAATAGGATTGGGACCTGGGTAGATATCAATAATAGTAAGTGCCTTGCAAAAGGGAACGATGAGCTTCTGCTATCATCATAGTTCCTAGTGCCCCGTGAGTGCCCTTCACAGGGAATACTGAAAGATGGGGGTTAGATCTGATTTACTCTAGAGGGGTGAATAGAGTATTTAAAACTTTGGCTATTTTTAACTTTATATCAGAGTTTAAAATTGGTGATACCAATAATAATATAGAAAGAAATAAAAACAGGTTAAGCTAATCTATTTATCTATCACAGCACAACAAGAACAGAAAGAGAATGAACACAACCAGATAACACAAGAAATTTTATAGTGGTTCCTCAATCTGGGTATATCCACTCTTCTACCACCCTAGTAGGAATCCACTAACAGGTTTTTGATCAGGTGACTGCCACCACAATATCTATTTGCAGGGAGATATAGCAACCCTTTAGGCTTTTGATCAGGTGCCCAAAAACCAACCAAAGCCTTTTGATCGGGAGACTTGAAAACAAAGCGGTTAACTTTTGAAGGGAGTTAAAACCCTTTTATAGGAGGTGAGAGGAGGTGATGGTGTCTTCTCTTTCTCTAATCAATAGAGAATGCTAGTGGATTTTGATGTTTTCAAAGCTCCCCCTGAGATGTTGAATGGTTCAGGAAGACTAAAAGCTTTTCTTCAGGGTGTAGGTCTTCAGCCTTGTCTGAAAACAATCCTGGAACTTTCTGGTGATTGCTTTCCGCTTAAGAAAAGAGAGTCGAACTAGCAATCCAACTAGGCAAGTATACATATCGAACTGTAGCTAGGGGACACAAGTGTCATATTGAAATCCGGGAACTGTTGAGTAAACCTACTCACACGAAGACTATTATTTTATCGAACGATGGTTTTAGGGTTAAAGAGAAATCTAAATCTGATTAAGAAAGAGAAATATAGTGCTAAAAATAGAATTAATTGCAGTTAAATAGAGAGCTAATAAAAATGATTACAATAAAGGGTTGGAACAAAGGAATGGAAATGCACTCGATCGAGAATCACCTCGGCTAAAGTCGATTAAAAATGCGATAATAAACCTAAACTTAATAGGGTAAAGGTACTTGACCGTGGAGGTTCCTAAAGCTTAAACACACTTCTCTCGAAGTCATTCCCAACTGAGTTTAGGAAGGTCCAATCGAACTCTCGTCCAAATCAGAGGCCTAAATCTCGCTTTATGCGGTGAACCCGGCTATTGGATATTACTCCAATCCAGGAGATTTGGACGTATGCCTCTCCCGTGGGTGCATACAACTCTCTTTACTCTTGAATGCTAACTTCACACTACAAGCCTCTCGGATAACTAAGAGTGAAAACAGAAGTGGAAATTATATATCGATAATATAATTCTACACATAAAAAATCAAGAGTAAATTGAATGCCTAAAACCCTAAAATGAAAAGGTAAATTCAAAGCATCATAACTTAATCACTCGAACCTCGGATCATCAAGATCGAGTACAAGGAGGATTAGTTAATCATAGCAAAGTGGAGTAGGTGGGATGAGTAGTAAAGCATTAAGAACACAAGGTAATAAAGAGCACTAATATTAATAATGAAAGAGAGCTACACTTGAAATGAAAATTACAATTGCATGGAAATTGAAAACCTATTCTAGCCCTACATTAAGCAACTAGAGCAAGTGCAACGATTACAGCAAAAGCAAATACAACAAAAGCACTAAGCTAGGGTTAAGAAAAAAAATCCACCTCTCAGCTGGATAGGTGAAGGGGGAGAGTGGATGTACCCATGAATTAGGGAACCACTATAAAACACTATGTGTTGTGCTGTGTTTTTTCTATGCTTATTTTATCCTGTGCTGTGATATTTGTAGCTTAATTAGCTATGCTGAGATTAACCTTTTAATTGCCTAAGTTTAAATTGGATTTGAACCTATTCACCCCCCCCCCCTCTAGGTTTTTAGGATCTTTAGACGAAATCTTTCATTTTTATTGGAAATATTACCCGGTCGTTGGCAACTATCACACCTACTCACAAAGGCCTGCGCGTCTTTAAATAGGCTAGGCAATTAAAAAACCCGCGCTTAGCACTTTGTGAGCGGTGCGAGCAGCTTGATAGTTTCCACCTGTCGGTCCTTCATGCAAATGCTTTAAAATATTTGATCCTTCTTCAAATGAGACACATCTCCTTATCACCTGGTCTGCACAGACTCGGAAAAGATGTGGGTCCTACCAAAAGTAGTTCTTCAACTCAGAAAAGAATTTCTTCTTTTGCTGAGAGGAGAACTCTTTTGGGAGCACCCGGGCCACTAAATAGTTAGCTATTTGTGCCAACCAAGGAGAAAGCGATGTGTTAATTAACAGCAGCTTCTCATCAGGAAAATAATCATTAAAAGATCTTTTGTCTAACTTTTCTATGTGCGGGTTATCTAATCGTGAGAGATGGTCAGCGGCCAAATTCTCGGCTCCTCACTTATCACAGATCTCTAAGTCAAACTTCTAGAGTGAATCAAGCGCGGCTTGGTATCCGATTAAGAAAGAAGATATTTGAGGGTCAAGTGGTCCGTAAAAACAATAATTTTTGAAAGCGTAATATAAGGGCGAAATTTATCAAAAGAGAATACTACAGCAAGGAGCTCCTTCTCGGTCGTGGTGAAATTTTCCTATGCAGATGTAAGCGTTTTACTTGCATAATAGATGAGGTGGAAGTTTTTAGATATACATTGACCTAATACGGCTCCTACCGCGAAACTACTTGCATCGCATATGATTTCAAATGAAAGGTCTCACACCGGAGCTATCATAATTGGGGAATTAATTAGTTTATCTTTTATTAATTCAAATTCAGACAGACAAAGGTCATCAAAAATAAATGGGACGTCTTTTTCTAGAAGATGGGTAAGGGGTTTGGTGATTTTGGAGAAGTCCTTTATAAAGCGGCGGTAAAATCTAGCGTGACCTAGGAAACTTCTTATAGCTTTTACGTTTGTAGGCGGCGGCAGCCTCTCGATAACTCTATCTTAGCTATGTCTGCTTCAATCCCTCTTGCAGAAATCTTATGACCATAAACTAACCCTTCCCTCACCATAAAATAGAATTTTTTCCTAATTTAGGGCAAGGTTATTTTCTTCACATCGTTCTAAGACTTTTTCTAGATTTTCTAAACAACTATCAAAGGCATCACCCAACACAGAGAAATCATCCATGACTACCTCCATAATGCTTTCTACGTACTTATCGAAGATAGCGAGCATACATCGTTGGAATGTAGCTGGCGTATTCCACAATAAAAACGGCATTCT
The DNA here is from genome assembly GCA_039513925.1 of Platanthera zijinensis. Classification (NCBI taxonomy): domain Eukaryota; kingdom Viridiplantae; phylum Streptophyta; class Magnoliopsida; order Asparagales; family Orchidaceae; genus Platanthera; species Platanthera zijinensis. Next base: position 136,656,055 of record CM077087.1, on the reverse strand, counting down.
TTGGTAGGCAAAGGTGTCGAAGGGACAAGGAACGTAGTTTTCTCCTGGTCCTCGAGAGAGATGGGGATTTAAAAATACACCGAGAGACCATCGACAAAATAGTAAAAGCTATGGTCGTATAATCGCTCTAATATTTGATTGTTGAATGGAAAGGGAAAGTGATCCTTGCGGGTGACGTCATTTAACTTACGATAATCTATACACATTCGCCACCCGGTCACCGTCCGTGTCGGGATTAATTCATTATTCTCATTACTAACTACCGTTATCCCTCCCTTCTTCAGCACTACCTGAATAGGACTAACCCACTTACTATCAGATATAGGATAGATAATTCCTGTATCTAAGAGTTTCATAACCTCTCCCTTAACTACTTTTTTCATGTTGGGATTTATGCAGCATTGAGGTTGGATTTAATTACGCGAATTATCTTCCATTAGGATTTTGTGAGTGCAGAAAGATGGGCTTATGCCCTTGATATCAGAAATTTTCCAGGCAATAGCTCGGTGATGTTTACGTAAAACTAAAAAAAGTTTATCATTTTGCGCATCTGTGAGGTAGGCCGAAACTATTACTGGTAGCTTGGAGTCCTTTTCTAAGAAAGCATATCTAAGATGTTCGGGTAGTTCCTTTAATTCCAGGGTAGGGGTTCTTCGTATGATGTTTTAGAAATTCTTTCTTTTTCAAAAACAATGTTTTCATAGACTTTTCTTTATACGGAAAATTAAAAGGGGTGTAGCTGGTGGCCATGGCAGCTTCTTGCAGCGATTCAGTTCGACGAGTAGAGGAGGAACAAAAATCAGAAAATTCTTTTTCAAATTCAGAGAGGAGATAAGAGGATTCTTCACTTAGGTGCAGCGATTCAATTGGAAGAGTAGAGGAGGAACAAAAATCAGAAAATTCTTTTTCAAATTCAGAGAGGTGATAGAAGGATTCTTCACTTAGGGCATCTACGAAAAAACAGGAGTCGTCATTTGCTATGGTGTTCTTCATCGAGGGGGTGATTGATAAAGTCACTTCGTCATCGCCTACTCAAAGGAAGAGCTTACCATTTCTTACATCAATGATAGATTGGGAAGTGGCAAGGAAGGGTCAGCCAAGGATCAAGGGAACCTTGACGTCTTCTTCGATGTCAAATATGACGAAGTCCACCGGTAAGATGAACTTGTCGAATTTAACTAAGACATCCTCCACGATTCCTAACGGGTATTTGACTGATCTATCGGCGAGATGGATACTCATATGTGTGGGGTTGAGGCTACCAAATCCTAACTTCATAAATAACGAGAGGTGCATCAGTTTTATACTCGCACCTAAGTCGGCTAATGCGTGCTTGATAAAAAGATCACCAAAGACACGCGGAAAAGAAAAACTACCTGGATCACTGATCTTCTTTGGTAAACCATTCGTCAAGACAGCAGAGCACTCAGTATTTAGCATGGCATGCGACAAGTTCTCTAACTTCCTCTTGTTAGTAAGGAGGTCCTTATGATACTTAGTGTACTTTTGCATCTAGGAAATGGCTTCTTGGAAGGGTAGGTTTATGTGGATTTGCTTAAATATTTCTAGTAAGTGAGAGTATTGATTGTCCTGACATTGCTTATTGTGTTCGGAAGGGTATGGAAGGGTTGGATTATTTTTAAAGATGGGTGGTGGAGTGAGATCTTTTCCTAACGTAGGGAGAGGAGTGATAACTTCTTCTTTAGCAGAGGGTGGAATTTTTAAAATGGGAGCGGAGCTTGGCTCGGGCTCTTCGCTAACCCTACCGGAAACTTTCTTCCCACTCCGAAGAGTTATAGCTTTTGCTTTCTCTCTCGGGTTGGGCTCGGTATTGGAAGGAAGAGACCCGGCGGGTCGCTCAGAAATAATTTTAGCGAGTTCTCTTACTTGATTTTCAAGACTTTTAATGCTTCCGGTTAAGGTTCTTATAGTAGCGTCATTTGTGGTTATATATTTATAAAGTAACTCCACTGAGCTTGGAGGTTTTGGATAGTTTTTAAGAGGTTGAGGTGGTGCAGAAAAACCTTTTTGAGGTGGTGGGCGCATCGCGTTCGAAGGGTTACTCCGCAAAACATTTGGGTGGTTTCGTAAAGCAGGATTATAACTATTCGGAAAAGCGAAACCCAGAGCATGAAAATTCGCAGCAGAAAAATTATTAAAAGCATTTCTAGGCATATTATTAACATAATCTAAGTGTTCGGGAGCAGGAGTTGCAGATTCCCATACCTGAGGGGTTGAGGCAGTTGTCATCTCCGTAATTTTTTTACTTAATACTTCCACTTGCAGAGCTAGCTGGGAGACATTGTCTACTTCAAAGATACATGCAGGTTTGTTTGGGTGGGACCTAGGCACATTCCACTGATAGGTGATCATGGCCATGTCCTCAAAAAGCTCAAGAGCTTCTTTCGGGATTTTGCGGTTTAAAGTACCGCCAGAAGCTACGTCTATCATTTGCTTTGTGTTTTGATTTAGCCTGTAATAAAACGTCTGCACTTGTAACCATACAGGCAGTGTGTGATGGGGGCATCGTCTTAAGAGTTCTTTAAATCTTTCCCAAGTTTCATACAAAGTTTCAGAATCAATTTGAAAAAAGGAAGAAATATCGTTCCTAAGTTTTGCGGTTTTGGCTGGCGGAAAATACTTCGCCAGAAATTTTTCAGTTAATTGATCCCAAGTGGTGATGCTCCCTCTTGGCAGAGTGTTCAGCCACTATTTTGCTTTAGTTCTAAGGGAGAAAGGAAATAATCTTAGCCTAATAGTATCATTTGTAACACCATTTATCTTGAAGGTGTCACAAATCTCAAGAAAGATTGTTATATGTGCGTTCGGATCTTCATCTTGAAGTCCGTCATATTACACATACTGCTGCACCATTTGAATTATGTTAGGCTTTAGTTCAAAATTATTATTAGCTATAGCAGGGGGCACTATACTGGATTCTGTTCCCTCTAGATTTGGTCGTGCATAATAGGACATAGGCATATGCACGACCTCCTCCACATGGGGTTCTTCCATTCTTAAAGTAGAAAGTGACTCGGAATCCTCAACCGGTATTTGGAAAGTAGGGCCTTGAAATCGCGATCTTCTCCAACGAGTACGCTCAATTTCGTGGTCCAAGTCCAAAATAACCGACGGACTCCTGCGGGTCATGCACTAGAAGAAGAGAAGATAAAAAAAGAGAAATAAATAAACTAGAAAAAAGAGAAGCTAAAATTTTTTTTGAAATATATTTTTTTTTATGTTTTAACTCCCGAACTTCCCAAGGGCAACCCAATGAATGGTTCGCAAGGTACTAGATAAGATAGTTACATTTAAAGCCACATTGCCCTTTTTGAGAGAGTTAGGTGGTGTAGGAAAATTATGATGTGGGTTTCTATTAAGAGTGTTAGTAATTTTTTTTATTTTAAATTTTTTAGAAGGAGGATGAGAAAGAGAAACGATAAAAGCAATAGTTTCGTGTTTTCAAATTATCAACAAAAGTTGCTCCCCGGCAACGGCGGCAAAAACTTGGTGATCGTTTTCCGCTTAAGAAAAGAGAGTCGAACTAGCAATTCAACTAGGCAAGTATACCTATCGAATTGTAGCTAGGGGACACAAGTGTCGTATTAAAATCCGGGAACTGTTGATTAAACCTACTCACACGAAGACTATTATTTTATTTAACGATGGTTTTAGGGTTAAATAGAAATCTAAATGTGATTAAGAAAGAGACATATAGTGCTAAAAAGAGAATTAATTACAGTTAAATAGAGAGCTAATAAAAATGATTGCAATAAAGGGTTGGAACAAAGGAATGGAAATGCACTCGATCGAGAATCACCTCGGCTAAAGTCGAATAAAAACGCGATAATAAACCTAAACTTAATAGGGTAAAGGTCCTTGACCGTGGAGGTTCTTAAAGCTTAAACACGCTTCTCTCGAAGTCGTGCCCAATTGAGTTTAGGAATGTCCGATCGAACTCTCGTCCAAATCGGAGGCATAAAGCTCGCTTTACGCGATGAACCCCGCTATTGGATTTTACTCCAATCCGGGAGATTTGGACGTCTGTCTCTCTCGAAGGGTGCGTACAACTCTCTTTACTCTTGAATGTTCACTTCACACTACGAGCCTCTTGGCTAACTAAGAGTGAAAATAGAAGTGGAAATTATATATCGATAATATAATTCCACACATGAAAAATCAAGAGTAAATCGAAGCCCTAAAACCCTAAAAAGAAAAGGTAAATTCAAAGCACCATAAATTAATCACTCCAACCTCGGATTATCAAGAACGAGTACAAGGAGGATTAGTTAATCATAGCGAAGTGGAGGAGGAGGGATGAGTAATAAAGCATTAAGAACACAAGGTAATAAAGAGCACTTATATTAATAACGAAAGAGAGCTACACTTGAAATGAAAATTACAATTGCATGGAAATTGAAAACCTATTCTAGCCCTACATTAAGCAACTTGACCAAGTGCAAAGATTACAACAAAAGCTAATACAACAAAAGCACTAAGTTAGGTTTAAGAAAAAACACAAAATGAGAAAGAGAGAGAGGGAAGAACACTAAAATACCAAGGAACAAAGGGGCAGCACCTCCCCCTCTCAGCCCAAAAACTACTCTGGACACAAGTGGGTACCACTCAATTTATAGGAAAAATTATCGGGATGGTCACGCCTTGTGACACGCCCAGGGAGGGTTTGTCAGGGGGGCATGACAGGTACAGGGTTAACCTCGGGCTTTGGATTCTGGCGGGAAGGATGATTGCTTCTGTACGATGGTGGACACCCCCTGGGTCATGCCCGTGTAGGGGGGGCATGACACGCACGTCACGTTGAAATCATTGGTCAGAAATCCGTCAGTCATCGAAAAAGGTTCAACACGCCCAGGGACACGCCCGTGTTGGGGGGGCATGTCAGTACTATTGACGTGCAGGGCTAAAAAATCTTTAATTGCGATAGCAGGCTTTGGGATGAGGGCGACACACCCAGGGACACGCCAAGGGAGGGCGTGATAGGGGCGTATCAGCGGTTTTTTCTGTTATTTGGTCTCTTTCAACAAGCTTCCTCGGGATCGGGTCACACTCCCTATGATATGCCCAGTGAGGGCATGACAGGGGGGTGTGTCAGGTCATTTTTGTCCAAAATTCTAGAAACCTGCAAAAAGAGAGGAAAATGTTAGCGACAATAATATATACATAAGGAAGATAGAAATTAAGCTTACAAGACATGATTAACGCCTACAAAACACGAAAATACACCCTAATAGTTTAGACTACAAAACGTACTATCACTTTCTGACTGAATAGAGATGAGTTGTCCTTGAATGTTCCTGGAGGAGAAGTTTGAAGAAGACTCTTGATAGTGATGAATGTTCTTCTTCAGTGTTCAGAATTGATAAGGAAGAAAACAGAATGTTTTCTGTACTGGGAGAGAGTTCTGAAAGTTCAGTCTGTGTCTCTCTGTATTCTTTGTGTGATGTATGTTCTCTTCTGAATGTCTGGCTCAGTGTGTAATATCTGGCTAAGTGTCTCACGATTGAAAAGAGAAAAACTCTTTTATATTCTGCAGTCAGAAATTCTCCTTTGAATTTGAATTCCTGCATTAATTGCTGAAGGATCTGGAGAATACAAACGGCTGGAATGACTGTCATAAATGAGTTTCCCCAACTATCCCTAATCAAATAAGCAAGTAATTACCCTGATGAAACCATAATTAATGCTTTCAATAATGGTTATATTCACGGGAATATTAGCATTAATTACTCAGGAATAATACTGTTAAATAATATAGAAAGTAAGGGACAGAAGTATAGAAAACTTCTCATTCTGGCTCTAGACAGAAATTGTCGACCTCTGAACGGAATTTGTCGACCTGAGTTCCATGTTCATCGACCTGAGAATTCCTATTCGTCAACCTGAGCTCTGCGAACTGCATTCAGAGAATAACTTGCCAATTCTACGCTCTGAGTTTTTTGAGCTGAGAATTTGTCTGAAAGACATGAGCGTCAACCTTAGCTTGAATATCATCGAGCTCAGCTCAGAGAAAAAACTCTGAGTTCGTCGATCTGAGATCGACGATCATTGAGCAGAGTTCAAAGAACTTCAAACTGATCATTCTGTTCTCTGAATCTTCTAAGTCTTGAGACTACTGATGTCCTCTGCTGGCTGGTCCATGAAGGTTGAACCTAATTACTAGCCTAAACTCTAGGATAACTAGACTTGACCCTGGTTATACAATGTGGGTCAAACTTAACCTAATTTAGTGAACCTAGCCCAAAACAAATTAGGGATCCAACAATCTCCCCCTATTTGGGTGAGGTCACTAAAATAAGATAAAAGAAACAATCATAATGCATAAAACATATATCTGACAGAAATAAAACATTCAGCAGATATTTACAGAAGGTGCTTCATGATTAAACATACAGAGTTCAAAATAAGTACAAAGCAAAAATACAAAATCACTTGTTCTGTTTGGGCTTTTCTTTCTCAGGCTTCTCAAAAGGCTGTCTGAAAATGATTTCTTAGTTAGGATTGGCAGCTTGTCTATTTGACATGGTCATGTCAGATGCACCAATTATATTGAGAGATGTTGCTCTTTGAACTACAACTTCTGGGTACAATTTCATGTAATCATCAACATTAAAGAATTTGTTTGCCTTGGCATAACTTTTAAGTACTTCCTTCCAGTATGAAGACATTGTTGAAAACTGAGAGGTATCCTTTCCTTTAGCCTTTGCTTTGTTAATTTGAGAGAGTGTTATCAGTTCCTGAAATATGGCCATTTTAGCTGTTATTTCCTGCTCTTGATCTACAAATGGTATTGGAGGAGATGTTGGCCTCTTAGTACTTGAGTCCTTCTATGAATCATCAAGGGAATCTATAGTTCTTTTCTTATATGAGGCTGGAGGAGGTTAGCTCTGAGATAACTGTTGCTGACAGCTTGGCTTGGAATGTCTCTGATAAGTTTTTGTGACAGGTGCAGATCTTTGAGTTACATTTCCAGAGGCCCCTGAAGATTGAGGAGGAGGAGGAGGGTCTTTCCTAAATTGCTTAGGAGGAGACTTGTACCTCCTTCTCTTCTTCCTTTCTTTCTGCTCATTTTTTGATAGTCACATCCACTGTGGCATCCCTGGGTATGGAGTAATCTTTTGCAAGATATAATACGGAGTATCCTTTGTGGGATTTGGCTTAGGGGCAGCCTTTGGAGCAACTTTTCTCTTCTTTGTAGCCTACTTTTTAGATTTAGGATCACCAGATTCATCAGAATCATCATCATCTATGTCATCATCATAAGAACCTTGAGGATTATCATACAATGCATCTATCTCCTTTAAAGTTTCCTTTGAGATTTGTTTTACATCCTGAGGATGTGCTCGAGGTTCAACCACTTCAGGTGGAGCAAAATTCTCAGTGATCATTTGATAATCTTTTATATCTTTGTCAGTCAACAGAAATTCATTCAAAGCAGGATCATTCTGAATAAGTGCAAATTCTTATGCCACATCCTAAGCAATCAAATAATCTAAATTTTGGATTGGGATATCATCCATAATGTAAGTTGGGCCTGATGGTTCCTCAATTATTTTACTAGCAAAACTTGCCTTCAGTTGTTTAACAACTTCAGGGCTTATTGGAGGAGTGAAACACACTATAGCCAAGGATGGCTCTGGGCAAACTGCTGGAAGATAATTTATATATCCATAAACAAAAGGTTTCCATAAATTAAACAAATCTACTATGGCATTGATAAAACAATCACCAACATTCACAAACTCTAGGGGAGCAACTTGCTCATCTGCACTCAACATATCAGAATCAATTGATTCAGCCTCTGTAACTATCTATACATCTGTTGTTGTGAACTCAACTAACTGCAAAACTGGACCTTCTGTTGCTTCTACTACTGCTACTGGAGGAGGAAAAACTAGAGCTTCTTCCCTGGGCAGTAGGCAGAAAGAGCAGAGAGGGTGGAAATGGATTCAGCAAGAGGTTTAATAGCCTCTGCTATGAGTTGTTGAGTAGTGGAGTGATGAGTTACAGAAAAGACGAAATGAAAGGGGGATCCATTTGCATGAACTCAAAGGGTGTCTGAGTTGATACGGAAGGATTGAGGGATGAGGTTGAAGGGAAGGGAGTGGAATCTAGCATGGGCTCATCTATAGATGATGGGGAATGGATGGGGGTTGACAGCAAATTAAATGAGGGTATGGATGATATGTTATGTAGGGGGATATAAGCAGATGTTGAGGAAGAGGGGACTGAGGAGGAGTGACATGCTCTGGGGTGTGAGGTGGAGTTGCATGCACTGGAGATTGGGGTGGAGAGGGTTGATGTTCAGGAGTATGAACTGGTGAAGTATGATGGACTGGGGAAGCAGGAGGTGTTGGTATATGGGCTGGATATGTGGATGTTTGTTGGAGGCTTTTTGAGGGTGTTTGAATTTGAGGAGGTGTTGGTTGTTGAGATGAAGGTAGAGGGGATGGAATCCTAATGGAGGGGGCATCTTCTGGGGGTGGAGGAGCAGCTGTTATAACTCTAGTATCCTCAGAAGTCTTAGAGGTGGAAGAAGCCTTGGATGGCTTGGAGATGGTCCTCTCCCACCTACCAAATAAGGTGCAAGTGAGCCTCTTGGAGGCATTAATGAATATGATCGAGGAGACCAGGGATTCAGCAGCCTTTGCTTGAAGGAAGATTCTAAGAATACTTCCAAAGCACACCTCTTTCTTTGTATTCTTATTCTTTATCATATCAAACATAATTTGAGACCAGTTCACGGGCTTTTTGTTCACAACTGCACACATCACAAGAAATTGTTGTCTAGTGATGTAATCATGGGCTGTGTGCTTGCCCAACAGTACCTTGCTCACAACATCCGCTAGAAACTTGTAATCAGCAAACAAATGTTTCTTCAGAAGTTTATTGGGGTTTTCTCCATTATAACCCATCTTAATCAACATCTCATCAAATTCACCACTATCTTTTTCTAACTCTTCTTCTCCATTCAGTAATCAAAAAATTTTAGATAGAACGGGGGGGTGATAGAAACTGTATTACTTGATATCATTCCTGTCAAAGTATCAGCATCTGGAGAGGAGGAGGTGAAACCCAATTCTCGAACTTCTGTCGTAGCAATCTTTATTCTTGTGGTCATAAGATTCTTCAACTGCTGATCTTCAAATAATTTCAAAATGTCTAGTAAAATCTGATCGGAGTGTTGGAATGACTCAAAGTCTATATTAAAACCCATATCAAACTTCATTACCGCAAGAGTGCTTGCTGGAATCACCATTATCACCTGCAAAAGGAAAATAGAGAGACCAAGTGCAAGGGAAACAGAAAGTGCGGGATGGAGCTCGAAGAAAACCTAGATATAAGGTTTTTCAGAATATGAACCGACAAACTCCTTCCTGCAAAATAAAGAAAAATTCTTCGATCTGAGGTCGACAAAATATTTTATTAACAAATGAGTTCGTCGATCTCAGTCGGAAGAAGGGAAAACTTTTTGTTGTTCTCAGGTCGACGAAAATTTTCTGAAGCCAGATCATCGATCTCCGGTCGACGAAAGTGTCTCACACAGAGAGTTCGCCGATCTCAGGTCGACAAATTTTCTCAAGAACTTTTCTCAGTTCATCGATCTCAGGTCGACGAACTGTGGCAAATTCTTCGACCACAGATAGAAAGTTAAATAAAAGCTTCTCCATTGATCATACCAAGCTGATTTAGAAAGAACATATGGTTCCTCTCATCCAAGGGTTTGGTGAAGATATCTTCTCTTTGCAAATCAGTGTAGATGTAGACAAGATTAATTTTCTTTTTATCCACACACTCTCTAATGAAATGATGCCTTATCTCTATATGCTTAGTTCTACTATGATGAACTGGATTTTGGGCAATAGAAATTGCACTAGTATTGTCACAGAGTGTAATTGAATTATTTAAGTTGTATCCATAATCCAGGAGTTGGTTTTGAATCCACAATATCTGTGAATAGCAACTGCCAGCTACTATGTACTCAACTTCTACTATTGATGTAGACACAGATGTTTGCTTGTTGCAAAACTAGGAGACGAGTCTAGCACCAAGGAACTAGTTTGTTCCTGATGTGCTCTTCCTGTCCACTCTACATCTAGCAAAGTCAGCATCAGAGTATCAAGTTAACTCAAATTTTTACTCTGTTGGATACCATAGTCCTAAATAAGGGCAACTCTTTATATATCTTCAAATACTTTTTAACAAAATAAGGTGAGATTCTTTAGGGTTCACCTAGAACCTAGCACAAAGATCGGCAGCAAACATAATATCTAGCCTACTTGTTGTGAGATATAACAGGGACCTAACAATGGCCCAATATAATTTCTGATCAACAGGTTTCCCATGTTCATCAGAATCAACCACAACATTTGTAGCCATGGGTGTTTTCTTAGCTGAGGCATCAGCCATCCCGAACCTTTTTATCAACTCTTTAGCATACTTAGATCGGGATATGAAGAAGATGTCAGGGGTCTGCTTCACTTGGAGTCCAAGGAAGTAGGAGAGCTCACCCATGCTACTCATCTCAACCTTTGAATGCCAAGGTCAGAAAACCTTTTGCATAGTTTGGATTTGTAGAGCCAAATATAATGTCATCTATATATATTTTTACTAACAAGATTTTATCTTTATGATGTCTAATGAAAAGAGTCCTATCTACAATTCCTCTAGAAAATTTATGCTCTAACAGGAAGCTAGCTGAGGTTTCATACAAAGCTCTTGGAGCTTGCTTTAAACCATAGAGAGCTTTATGCAAACTAAAGACATAAGAGGGATGAGTTGGTGAGATAAAACTTGGTGGTTGCTCCATATATACTTCCTCTTTGAGTTCACCATTGAGGAAAGCACTCTTTATATCCATCTGGTAGACTTTGAACCTTTTGTAGGCAGCATAAGCTAAGAAAATTTTTATGGCTTCAAGCCTTGCCACTGGAGAAAAGGTCTGGTCATAATCAATTCCTTCCTCTTATGAGTAGCCTTGAGCCACTAGCCTTGCTTTGTTCCTTATAATGTTACCATCACCATCCAATTTATTTCTGAACACCCATTTGGTTCCAATGACTGGGTAGTCTTTGGGTCTAGGAACACAATCCCAAAATCTACATCTCTCAAATTGATTAAGCTCCTCTTGCATTGCAATGATCCATTGGGTATCTTGTTCTGCATCTTTGATAAAATGGGGCTCAAGTTGAGAGAGGAAACAAGCAAACATTAAGTCAGGGTTGAGTTGATGCCTAGTTTGCACACCAGCTGATATGTCTCCAAGAACTTGAGATATGGGATGATCTCTAAGTGTGACAAGATCAGTGGGAGGAGTTTGACTAACAGCTTGAGGGATTAATTTCTCTTGTGGAAATGGGTTAGTTGTTTGGATAGTGTCAAAAGCATCCAAGCTATCTTCTTAACTATCATCTTCAATAGCTTGTGGAGAGGGATTAGATGGAGACTCTTGGGTGAGGTTTATATCATCCAATCTCTCACACAAGTAAGGTACCTGTAATGAGCTACTGGTAGAAATTTCTTTCTCCTTATAATACATGTTAGCTTCATCAAAAGTCACATGGACTGATTCCTCAATTTTAAGGTAGATTTATTAAAAACCCTATAAGCCTTGCTGACTTGGGAATATCCTAGAAAAAATCTTACTGCAGCTTTGGCTTCAAACTTTCTAATATGTTTCTTGTTGTTATTGTGAATATAGCATATACAACCAAACACTTTAAAATAAGTGATTTTAGGTTTCTTCACTTTAAGCAATTCATAGGGAGTCTTATTCTTAAGTTTATATATTAAACTTCTATTCAGTACATAGTTTGTTGTGCTCATAGCCTCTGCCAAAAAGAAGAGGGGCATGTAAGCATGGTCAAGTTATGTGCATGTAGCTTCAATTAGGGTTCTATTCTTCCTTTCATATCAATATTTCTCAGTCCAGAATCAAACTCCAGTTGATGAACTTGGTTCTCAGCTCGACGATCTTGGTGCACAGAATTGGAAAGATTCATCAAGCAGCAGTCAGCAGTTCTGAGGCCGACGATCGTAGATCTCAGCTTGACAAATAGAATTTCTAAGCTTGACGAACTGTGGACTCAGCTCGACGAATCCATACTTGGTTATTTTCATCCTTCTGTCCCTATTATAATACAATAATTCTTGAGTAATTAATGCTAAAATATTATCTGAATATTACCGTTAAACGGAGCATTAGTTATGGTCTTCATCAGGATTATTGCTTGCCATTTTCCAAAGGGACAGTTGGGGAAATCAATCAATCCAAACGTTCTAAAGACCGTCAGCATTGAATGCAGGAAGGAATTCAAAATTCAAAAAGAAAATTTATATATAAAATATAAAAGGGATTTTCCTCCTTCCGGTAAGATACAGAGAACAAGAAGACATACATAAGAACAAAAAAACAACAGAGAACAAGGATCTTCTGCTCTCTCTCTCTATATATATATAGCACTCTGAGACGCAGAGTACACAGAACAAAGTGATAGAGAGAAACAAGTGCTAGACCAGAGGAAGAACTTTAAGTTGAACAAGAAGAAGAACAGCCATTCAAAAATCAAGAGTCTTCTTCTATCCTCATCCAAGGATTCTTCAAAGGACAACAACTACAACATCAGTCAAGAAGTTCCTAGAGATCTTTTGATCAAAGCAAAAAGTCTGAAGGCCTATCACCCTACAGCAAAGCTCCACCTTCCTGAATCATTCAATATCTCAGGGGGAGCTCTTTGCTAAAGTCAATATCCATAAAAGTCTTCTCAGTTGTATTTGAGAAAGAGAAGACAAAATCATTCTCTCACCCCACTATATAAAGGGTTATTAACTCCTTTCAAAAGTTATTCCTGGTTGCAAGTCACCTAATCAAAATACTTGAGGTTTGGTTTTTGAGAACCTGATCAAAATCTCATTGGTGGCAGTCACCTGATAAAAAACCTGAGTGTATTTGATGTAGCCCTACGCGTTTGTACCGAAAATCCTACGGATTACTATATTCGCCTCTCGAAGAATAGGATTCGACACTCGCACACAATTTTCACGCAATGCACGCTCCATGCAATTATATCACGATTACGTTAATGCACGGGTAGCCAAGATAATAGGGATCAAATAGAGGCGGTAGGCTAATATCCAATCGAGCTAAAAGGACCAATATTGGATTCGACCGAGCGAGGTTATACCAAAAGAGATCTACAAAAATGACGATCCGGAAAACGGTAGATCTCTCCCAACAAAAGTTTCGAGGCTCACCAAACCTTTTGAAAATAAATCAATCAAGACAGATGCAAAATCAATCGGATAAAAAAAACAAGATCATTCAAGGATTCAAATCCAACGCTAAAATTTTCCCGCCACAAGATTATCTAAGAGGGAAGCACACGTGAGTAGAGATATTTATTACCAAGTCAGAATGGATGATTCCGGCTATCTAAGTTGGATCTCCCTTCCACGGTTCTGCCAGAGTTTTGCCGGAACGGAGAGAAAGTTAGCCCCCTTAGTCACTTCACATCGTCGAACGAGTTTCACGTAGGATGTAGCAACCAAAGGCCGGCCCACAAAGGAGAGGTGGTGCGGCCGAGATCTTCTTGAGGGGCTCGGGGTAGGGATTCTGGAGGGGCGGCCGGCTGGAGTTGAGAGAGGGGCAGTCGGGGGGTGTGGTTATCAAGCTGGCGGTTAGAGTGGGAGAGGGAGGGTGGTCGAGATATTCTTGAGGGGCTCAGGTAGGGATTTTGGAGTGGCGGACGTCTGGAGTTGAGAGAGGGGTGGTCGGGTGGTGTGGTTGTCAAGATGGCGGCTAGGGTTGGAGAGGGAGGGTGGCCGAGAGTTGGAGGAGGAGAGGAGGGGTTGAAGTTGGCGGCTAGGGAAAGGGAAGGGCTAGGCTAGCCTAAAATTTTAGGGTGAGGAGAAAGAGAAGTCAAGAGGAAATTTTAGGGTTTTTCAATTCTTAATCAACTTAACTTCATAATGAACCAACCTAGGCCTTATATAGGCTTACAAGCATCATGAGGCTACATGCAGCCCACATCAAAATAAAACATTCTAATGTTTTTTTTGAAAGAAAATGACATAATAAAAATGCTTAAAAATAACAACAAAATAACTTCAAATAAATAAAACTAAATAATTCATTCTAGATATTATTTTGAGGTCTTGCGATGAGGGCGGAGATTATAGAGCCGCTCCGCACGAACACCATGGCGACGCGAGTCTTTTGTTGGAGATGAGGGTGTTCTTCCGCTAGCATGTCATAAACAACAAGTCGGGGCCCATCATCTCCACCAATCCTCTCCCGCTCGAAAGGACTCATCACCAATGAGTTGTCTTGAAGGTACCGTCGTAGAAGAACATCATCCAATAGAGCGGCCTCCGATTCCGGGAGCCAAGAGTCATCGTAGGCGGGGCGACTGTGCCATCGAATCAAGTAGCGGCGCACATCACCATCTGGGGAGGGAAACACTTCATCCTGGAGGATCCTATCTGGAAAATAGTTTGTCCTGGAAAACCTGGGGAAAGCATTAGGCATCAAAGGGGGAAAATATTTTTCATCAACATTCAACGTACCTCTGTTGGATACCGAAGGATGGGGAGATATAGTACCACACTCAATCCCAAACCCAGTAGAATCTGTAGTGGTGCTAAATGGACAGGAAGATAATTCTAGTGGCGGAGCAATATATGGCGTTAAATCTGAAACATTAAAAACAGGGGAAATACAACCAATCAATTGGTAATTCCAGAAGAAATGCATTGCCTCCCAATTTCTTTAAAATCTGAAAAGGTCCTGCTCGCCAATCCGCTAACTTTTTTAAGGCGCCAGTAGGCAACCGTTCAGGGACGAGACACACCATGACTAGATCGCCAACTTTTAAGTGAGACACTCTCTTATGTGCATTAGCATGAACTTGATAATACACGTATTGAGTGGTTAGCATTTCATTTATGTGCTTATGTAGATTATGAATATGAGTGGAAAAATCCAGTGCAAATTGACTTGACTTAAAAGATGGTGGTAACGGAATCAATTCAAGTGGCATCGGTGCTTTATATCCATGCACGATCTCATTTGGAGACAAACCCGTGGACCTATTTTTGGAATTATTATAAGCTAACTGAGCATGAGGGAGGATAAGGTCCCAAGTACCCTTGTGGTCTCCCATAAGTCATCGCAACAAGCTACCTAAACTTCTGTTTACCACTTTCGTTTGCCCATCCATCTGCGGATGGTATGTTGAAGAAAACAGAAGTTTGGTGCCCATAATCCTCCACAAGGTCTTCCAAAAATAACTAGTAAACTTAACGTCTCTATCGGTAACTATAGATTTTGGAATGCCACAATGGCCAACTACTTCTTTAAAATATAATTGTGCAACATGTGATGCATCGTTGGTTTTATTATACGTGACAAAGTAGGCCATTTTGGAGAAGCGATCTACGATGACCAAAATAGAGTCATGACTTCTAAACGTGATAAGTAAGCCTAGAATAAAATCCATACTAACGTCTTCCCAAGGTATGGATGGAATCAGAAGATTGGTATAAAGCCCCACATTGGTTTTGTTACCCTTCACCAATTGACACGCTCGACAACTCCCCACGATTTTGTTAACCATTTTCTTAAGTCCGGGCCAATAAAACTTGTCTTCTACTAACGTGATCATTTTATCACGGCCAAAATGTCCACCTAACCCACCACTATGCAATTCCCAAACAATGAAGTGACGTAGGGAGGAGCGTGGAATACATAGCTTCGAATGGGTGAATAAATAGCCGTCACGAATATAATAAGACGTAATGGTCATAGGCGCGTTATCTTGAGTCGCTAAGTCGATATCGTTAAAATCCGTACAGTGGACATTTTCATCTTTAATTGTATCGAAGTCAATCACCTTATTTCTAGCGTAGACAATAATAAAGAAACACGACTAAGAGCATCGGCTACACAGTTGAGGGTACCTTTAAGGTGTTTGATGATGAATGTGTACTCCTGAAGATAGGATACCCATTTCGCATGCCTAGGACTAACCTTATTTTGAGAGTTAATAAATCTCAGCGCCTCATGGTCGGATAAAATGACAAATTCCTTAGGGAGCAAGTAGTGCCGCCAATATTGCAGACACCTAATGACCGCGTAAAACTCTCAATCGTAATTAGAATAATTTAATTTAGGCCCTGCGAGTTTCTCACTGAAGTACCCAATAGGGTGTCCTTCCTGACTCAATACACCACCAACTCCCACTCCAAACGCATCACATGATAACTCAAAGACTTTATTAAAATCCGACAATCGTAGTAGGGGAGCTTCCGACATGCGTGATTTAATGGTGTTAAATGCTTTAGCGGTCGAAGTCGTCCAAGAAAAATCACCATTTTTCATGCACTCGTAAATGGGGGCCATGATGCTACTAAAATCTTTAATGAATTGAAGATAAAGCGTAGCTAGGCCATGGAAACTCCTAACATCTCGAATATTGGCGGGCACTGGCCACTCCTTAATAGCTTGGACCTTCTTGGGGTCAAAATGTATGCCTTCCGAACTCACTATATACCCATGAAACTCAATAGACGACACATGAAAAGTGCACTTCTTAATATTGACGAATAATTTCTCTGACCTCAACGTGGTAAGGATAATCTTCAGATGTGGCTCGTGATCGGTCGTAGATGTGTTAAAAACTCGAATATCATCAAAATACAATACTATGAACTTTCCCATATACGGTTGGAAGACATGAGTCATCATCCTAGAAAATGTGCTCGGGGCATTGGAAAGCCCAAACGGCTTTACTAACCACTCGTAGAGACATTCCTTTGATTTAAAAGCCGTTTTCCACTCATCACCTTCCCTAATCCGGATCTGATGGTAGCCACTCCTAAGATCCAATTTTGAGAAAATCGTGGCACCAGCTAGCATGTCCAATAAATCGTCCAAGCGAGGAATGGGGAATCGATATTTAATAGTAATTTTTTTTATGGCTCTACTATCCACACACATACTCCAAGAGTCGTCTTTCTTTGGAGAAAGTAATACGGGTACGACACACATACTTTTGTTATGACGAATGAACCCCTTTTGTAACAACTCAGAAATTTGGGTTTGTAATTCTAGGTGTGCGGATGGGTTTAGTCGATAATGAGGTAGGTTGGGCAATGAGGACCCCAGGATCAGGTCTATTGCGTGTTGGATGTCCCGCATGGGAGGTAACTCGGACGGAAGCTCAATCGGATACACATGCTTGAACTCCTCTAATATCCCATTCAAGGCTGGGGGTAAGTTCTCAGTTAACACTGCATCTTCCTTAATTTACAAACAAACTAGAGCATACATGACACCATCCATGAAGGTGGTATGTGCCAATTCTTTCTTACCCATTAGGCTTAACATTTTTTTCTCAACTGGGACAACTGTGTCCTTAGAAGGGACCGAGGGATCCTTAGGTGGAGTGGGTTTCAATGTTATGGCCTTGCCATTAAATTTAAACTCATAGGTTTTGGCTCGACCAAAGTGGGTGACATCATGATCATACAACCACGGACGTCCTAATAGGATGTGACAAGCATCCATAGGGATGACATCACACCAGATCTTTTCCAAATAGGCTTTGATGGTAAGGGGTACCAAACAACGCTTTGACACCGGGAGGGATGACTTATTTACCCATGCCACCTTATACGGGTGAGGGTATGGCTCCATAACTAAGGACATTCGTTTCACCGTGGCCTCAGAAATGTTCATACAGCTACCGCTATCGATGATCAACCTACACCATTTATCTCCACTCTTAAAATTTAGCGAAAATATGTTCGTTCTATTTCAGTCATCAAGCGCTCGTGGAGTTGCCAGAATACATCTCATAACCATCATGTGGGATTCATCTTCCATATCACTAGGCACTCCGTCCAACTCGCTATCCTCTCCTGCCTCATAAATGAGATTGTTTGACTCATTGGTGGGATCTAACTGGGCTAAAGGTTTGGGTTTAGTAGGACACTCACTAGCGTAGTGACCTTGAATCCTGAAAGCGAAGCAAGTAGAACTTGTTTTGTTGACCCTACCCACCGAAACTCTCTCACCTGTGGGGTTTCTATTATTCCTCGCAGTCACGCTATGGAGGTTGAATTGGTGTACTGGTACTTCCCCTTATCTTTATAGGTGGAAGTGGGAGGTGGAACTAAAATGGACTTCCCCTTCTGAAACGAGCGAGACTTGTTTTTGTGCACGTTGTGCTTTTCGATATCTAAATCCGCGTTAAACGTGATGTGCAAGTCGGTGTGTCCATAACGCAATAATTTGCTCTGTATGTCGGGGTTCAACCGCTTATGGAACCTAGATAGGGTGACCTCGGGCATCTCTTTCATGCCACACCTAATGATAGATTGAACCGACTATCAACCCGAAGAGGCAAGTGTACCTATCGAATTGTAGTACCAAGGTCGTATTTAAACTCGGGGATGTCAAGTACTGCTACTCACGCTTCAACTATTATCCTACCGTACGATTTCTGGTGGGGGTTTTGAAAAATTAAAAATTAACTGAAACGAAATTAAAACGAAACTATGGATTAAAAGATAGCACTTCATCTATGATTCACCATAAAAAGAGATAAGAGAAATAAAAATATAATTTTATAATTGCGAATTAAACTCAACCGTGACGGATCCGAAAATAAGACAAAATCTTGCTAGAGCATTGAGTCTCCTAACTTATAGACGCTTTGATCGAAATCTCTTTACAAATCAAAGAAGTCGAAAGTTGCATTATCGAGGTAATCCGCACTATTGGATTTGACTCCAATCCGGAGGATTTACGTCGTCTTATCTCTAGGATTGTGTGTAACTCCTTCCTTCTTTAAGCGATCTTTCAAATCAACGAGTCTCTCGACTACTATGAAATGAGATCAAAGGCCTACCACCATATACCGGAAATACGGATTCGACTAAAAATAAATCAAAGATGGATCGAGCAAAATTTAACAAAAATAAAATTACACAATAAGGGAAATTCTCATCTCAATTCATGGATCCTCATGATCAAATGCTAAAAGAAAATTAGCTACGCATATTGGAAAAGGGAACGACAATGATAAGAGAAGAAAATTTCATTTGCATTGATACTAAAAGAAAAAGTACACAATGCTTAAAACAAAATGATATTATTTCACTTAAACAAAATGAGATTGCAACAATGCAAAATAAGAAATAAAATTACAAAAGCTCTCTTGACTTGTACTCTCCACTTGCTCTCTCAGAAATCCAACTTCACTAAACTTCTTAACATAAAATTGCTTACAAAAAAGTGGGTCCCTAACAAGGAGGGGAGGGGTTCCTTTTATAGGAGATGGAGAAGCTTCTAGATTAAGGGGAGACAAGGGGTGGCCGGCCATGTATTGGGAAAAGGGTGCATGAATTGTATTTAATGATGGAGAGAGAGAGGGAAGGTTCATTGTATGCAATTTAATGGAAATAGGAATATTAAAATATCAAGGGGAATGAATGGAAATGTTTAGAAGGGGCAAAGAGAGGGGACGACCACTCCTTTTGGAATGGTGCATGTATCTAATTAATGAGGGGGAAGAGGAGGATGTGAGGTGGCCAACCATTTGGAATAAATGGGCTGCTAGGTGCTTTTATTGTTGGGCTTTGTAGTGGGCTCGGGTAGAGGCTTGTAGGTGGGCTGCTTGTAAAGGGTTTGAGTGAGGCTCAGGTAGGAGCTGCTTGGTTTAGGTGGGCTGCTCCAAATTCTCGGGTAGCATGTAGGGGGGCTGCATCATGATATGGGATGCACCATAAGTGGTCGGGCTGTACCATAGTGAAGAGTGGGCTGCTCTTGATAGCATGAACCTACAAAATATAACAAACCAAAACAAATCATTAGTCAAATAAAGCTAAACATTACAAACATAACATACATACTATTAATTAGTTATTAAAAATAAAACTAAACAAAAAAAAACATAACATAACATAACTTATTAAACAAGAACAAAAATACAAAACACATATAATAAAACTAGAAATAATAAAAACAAAACATGAAAGACATTAACAAGAAATAAAACAAAGCATGCATAAAAATACTTAAAACAAATAAATAAACTAGAAATTATGAATACTTAACTACCCAAAAACCAATGACTAAAAGTAGTCATCAAATTCCCCCATGCTAGAGTTTTTGCTTGCCCTCAAGAAAATATCATTTAAGAACCTTGGAATAATAAAAAGAAAACAAAACATTTTTAGGTTGCATGAATATGAAAACAAATCATGAAAAATTAAACCATCCTAATTCCTATTTTATCAACTAGTGGGGTGAGAAGTGCAAAATAGAAAACTTGAAAGTGGAAACCTAAAATTATCATTAGAACATAAAGAAGAATTACAAACTTCAAAATTCCTAAAACAAGGCATCCAAAATTAATGAAAATAAGATAAACAAAAATAGAAGTTCTAAATAAACGGTGCATTGACGAACTACTAGGTTGTTAGAATAATGATTAACCCTAAATCACCTCAAGATAACCTCCAAAGAAATCCATCAATGATGGTGGCCATAGGCTTGTCCGTTCACACTCTCTCCACTACGCGAATTTACATTCTAAAGATTAATAGGACTTCTAATAGGCGTTAAAACGTGGCTTAGGTAAATGATTAGGAATTGAAAATCAAAGATAAACGTGATGGCTAAAACACACACTAAACCAAGGTTGAGCTCAAGATAAACATGAAAACATGAAGAGAAATGATAAGTACTTCAAACAAACAAAAGGCCATAAAATTTTTTACTTTAATAAATTGGCCACAAATAAACTTCATTTTTCTTTTCTTTTTTATTTGATAACATTTTGATAATAACACTTTTTGTTTCATAAAAGAGAGCTCCAAAAATAGGCTTTAAAATTTCCTTTTCATTTCAAAGATAATACCCCTTCACAAAAATGATTTATAAGCTCAATGTTTTAGTGTGAAAAATAGGAAAGGCATTTTGGCTTTGGTGAAAATAATGAAATAAAGGTGGAGCTAAATCAAATAAATATGGAAAAGGCCATAAATTGTTTTGCAATGGTTAATTTTTTGGTGGGCAAGAAAAGCTCAAACGAGTCAAAGGGTGGCCTAAATCATTTCTAAAGTACGTAAAAGCGATGCACATGCTTCAAGAGTAGCTAGGGACAAATTCTAGACACCAAGAAAGACTACCCCACAAATAAAAAAGAGCTAATATTACCTAGCAACCATTCGTACGTAACTAACCGAATAAAAAGAGCAACTACAAATTGCTAACTTAAAATGAGAAAATAGATGCCTATATTTAAGAACTAGTAACTAGTAAAACTAAGCTATGTTAAAATGATAGGTTTAGCAGACCTTTTCAAAGAAATCTATCTAGAACTACAAAACCGCACGGGCCTACACATCACTAGAAGAAACATAAAAATAAAGATGGAAAATAATTTTTGATTTTGTTTTTCAAATAAATTTTAGCAATTTTTTTAATTTTGATTTTATAATTTTTTGGGTTTTGTATTTTCTATTTTTTGGATTTTGATATAGTTAAATAAAAATAATACTCCTAAAAGACTTAATATAACTATACTAATTTTTTTGTGATTTTTTTTTAAAACATTTTTTTTTGAAAGAAACGAAGAAAGAAGACAACTAAACCCTCCCTCATGCTAAAGTTCTCCATTGCCCTCAATGAAAAAAACAAAAAAATGAGAAAGAGAAGGAGACTGAGAAGGAGAGAAAAATAAAATGCAGTAAAGTAAATAAAAAAAGGACTTCCCCGGGTTTATGAGATGAAGGCGGATGTTGCTCCCACATGCTTGCCTTTTAACGAACTTGATCATCAGTAAGTTTGACTTGATCCATCTTGAAATCAGCAACGTTGGAGTGGCAAACACGAACTTGCTCGGTTGGCCACTGGAAGAGCAAAATAAAAGTTGAAAAATAGAGTCTGCGGGCAGGTGCCCAAGATTGTTCTTTATTTTACAATAAAAAGTCCAAATAATAATAAAAGGGTTTCATAATGAAGTTCAAAATAAAATAAAATAAAAGTCCACATGAAAATAAACATTTAAGAGTCCAGAATAAGATTCTCCTTTTCAGGAGACACAGAATCATTAGGAAAATATAATTTAAGTCTATGACCATTTACTTTAAAATCACCCTTCTTCGGGTGTGAGAGTAGCACAGTGCCATAAGGAAAAACCTGTTTGACCGTAAACGGTCCAGACCATCTAGATTTATGTTTTCCAAAGAAAATACGTAAGCGTGAATTAAGAAGAAGAGCCTGATCGCCTGGTTTAAACGTTTTAGGATGGCGCAGGTTCTTATCGTGATAAAGTTTCGTGCGTTCTTTATAAATTTTATTATTTTCGTAATTGTACGCTCTTCATTCATCGAGTTCATTCAATTGATTTTTCCTATGCTTGCCGACTGAGTGCGGATCGAAATTAAAATAGTTTATCGCCCAATACGCTCGGTGTTCTACTTCTACCGGAAGATGACATGATTTTCCATAGACCAATCGGAAAGAAGTACAACCGATGGCGGTCTTGTACGCTATCTGATAGGCCCAAAGAGCATCGTCTAATTTTAAGGACCAATCTTTACGAGAAGTAGAAACAGTTTTTTCCAAAATTCTTTTTAGTTCTCAATTGACGACCTCGACCTGACTGTTAATTTGGGGGTAATAAGCGGTGGATAATTTATGCGTACCGCCATATTTAGTTAAAACCTTAGCTAGTTGGGCGTTACAAAAATGGCTCCCCCTATCACTAACGATCGCTCGAGGAAAACCAAAATGAGAAAACAATTTTTTTTAGAAATTTATGACTACACGAGCATCATTACTTGGTAAAGTTTGGGCCTTCGCCCACCTAGAGACGTAATTTACGGCAACTAAAATGTATTTATTTCCTAAACTTGAGGGAAATGGGCCGACAAAGTCTATGCCCCAAAAATCAAAAACTTCGTATTCGAGAAAATAATTTTGTTCCATTTCATTTTTAGTAGAGATGTTTCCAGTCTGCTGGCACCGATCGCACCCGCCCACAAAAATTTGTGCATCTTTAAATATGCTCAACCAATAGAAGCCAGCACTAAGTACTTTGTGTGCGGTGCGGTTTGCTTGAAAGTGCCCGCCAGTCGGACCTTCATGAACATGTTTTAAAATTTATTGACCTTCTTCCCAGAAGACACATCTTCTAACCACCTGGTCCACACAAATGCGAAATAGAAATGGATCCTCCCAAAAATAATACTTCAACTCAGAAAAGAATTTCTTTTTTTGCTGAGAGGAGTATTCTTTTGGGAGGACGCGGGCCACCAGATAATTGGCCAAATAAGCAAACCAGGGGGTAGAAGAAGAAACGTTAAAAAAAATTTCATCCGGAAAAGAATCAATAGGTAAATTTTCATCAAAAATATCAATTTTAGGATTTTATAGGCGTGAAAGATGATTAGCCGCTAAATTTTCCGCTCCTTTCTTATCTCGGATCTCCAAGTCAAATTCTTGAAGTAATAGGATCCAACGAATAAGACGCGGCTTGGAATCCAGTTTAGAGAGGAGGTACTTCAACGCGGAATGATCCGTAAAAACGAAAACCTTAGAAAGAGTGATGTAGGGTCGGAATTTATCAAAAGCAAAAATGATAGCTAAGAGTTCCTTTTCAGTTGTAGTGTAATTTTCTTGCACTGAATTAAGCGTTTTGCTAGCGTAATAGATTGGGTGGAAATTCTTAGCTATACGTTGTCCTAGTACCGCACAGACCGCAAAACAACTTGCGTCGCACATAATTTCAAAAGGCAAATCCAAAACTTGGGCGATCATAATCGGAGCATTTATAAGTTTGGATTTAATTAAGTTGAACGCCGCTAAACAAGAATCGTCAAAAATAAAAGGAGCGTCTTTCTCGAGAAGGTGGGTGAGAGGCTTAGTAATTTTTGAAAAGTCCTTAATAAATCTTCGATAAAAACCCGCATGCCCTAAAAAACTTCTTATCGCTTTGATATTCGTAGGCGGCGGTAACTTTTCAATTACTTCGATTTTTGCCTTGTCCATTTCAATTCCCCTAGCGGAAATTTTGTGGCCAAGGACTAAGCCTTCACGTACCATAAAGTGGCACTTTTCCCAATTTAAAACTAGATTTGTTTCTTCGCAGTGTTTTAAAACTTTTCCTAAATTCTTTAAACATAACTCAAACAAGTCGCCAAAAATCGAGAAGTCGTCCATAAACACTTCCATAATGTTTTCTACATATTTATCAAAAATGGTCAGCATGTGTAAGACCCCCCTCCCAGAACACAAAACACGCCACAAGAGGGGTCTTATGCCCGGAACAGCCGCCTTGCGATAACACTAGCACTCGGGCTAGCATGTACCACAAGACGCCTATTCTGCCGGCAACAACCAATATCAACACGTAGTTGCCAACCCAACCATAATAATATAAGAAAGTCAACCCACACTAAGTATATGTCCATAGTCATAACAAAAGAGAAGCTAACAAGCTTCTACATAATCAGAGTACGTGAATATATTTGCCTCGAAGGGCTACAACAAAATCTCTCTCACTCACATCTGTAACTGACGGTAGCGAGGGTACCATCACTTCAGGCCCTGTCGTCCTGGGCTGGTTGTCCGGCTGCATAATCTGCTGCTCCACCTGCGGGGTTCCATCCTAAAAAGGAATACGTAGCAACCGTTAGTCATAAAGACTAAGTGGCTTCGCATCCGCTCCCCCGGCGACTCCTCAGCACCGGGCGGAAAAAGGAATAGGTACAATATATAAATAACAGAAATACAACAGGTGAAGTGAGTATACATATCATAAGCAGCAACAGCAGTAGTGTATAATAAACAAGCTTTTAGTTTACAAATTTACTATCTACAGCAGCAAGAGAGTATATAGCTACAAAAGTAAGTAACTCAACTTATATGGATGCCCATACAAGCATATAAGTTGAGGGTCGTTCAACAATAAGTAACTCATCGTATAGGAGTGCCCATACAAACTTATACGATGAGGGTCTTAAGTATGCAATGAAGTGTAATGCTATGAATGCAATGCAATGACACACCCATGATCATGCACATGCAACTGCTATGTCGACATAGACTTATAGTTCCCACTATTCGAGCAGGTAGCTAACCTCCCAGGCGTCATCCGTCGTGGCCAAACGGTGACAGTAGAGCGGGCATCTCCACTACTAGGCTGGTCTCCACACTACCTGGCCTAGGCCTCCGTACGCCTCAACGCTAAGAACACAACAGCGGAGCTCACATGCATACTACAGCTCAGCGGGTTCTCCTGGGTAAATGAGCACCAAGATCCTAGCCCCGAACTGGCCTATGCGTGACACGGAAGGAGCCTCAGAAAAACACGAGGACCAAGCCCAACAGTTCACTTGGCACGGAAGGAGCCTCGGGACATGAAACCGAGGACCAAGCCCAACCGCCCAAGGTCTAGCTATTGACTCCCATCGGTGTGACGATTGGCGAGCCCGTAGACCTGCCACACTATCCTTGACCTGGGATTACGACACTGTGTGTCGACTCACACCACATGCAATTTCACAATATCGTGGCATGGAAGGAGCCTCGGGACTTGAACACCGAGGACCAAGCCCAACCATCCATCAAATGCGGAAGGAGCCTCGGGGCATGAACACCGAGGGCTAAGCCCAACCGCCCAACTTTACTCATCTCAATCTCATTCCAACTAGTGACAGTCAACACCGCACTTGTTACTTCCACAATGGTACCCGTAGGGAGATGACACTCTAAGCATTGAATTACTAATTCCCTTTTTATCCATTCAACATGTATCATGGCCATGGTTAAATCATTTATACTTTTTCCCGATCATATATACCCAATTATATCAGGTTCCTTCCTTCAATTAAACTTGTCCACAACTCGTTATATGAATTTAGATTCATAACCCTACGTCAAAAGAGTCCACCCAAGCCTCGAGTTGGACCACAACATTAAACTCCACCACATCGCATTCCACGTACACAAGCCCATAATTTAGGTGCAGCCTTAACCCGGGCAGCCACTTCGACCAAGGATTCCTGAGGCTACAGAGATCTGACGAGTGCATGTAACCACTCGTTGGAAAGATAATTTCGCGGGCTACGACTTTCGTGTTTAGTCGAAAGCCCATATTTGATCGCATCCCACCAGAAATCCACTCGAAGCCTGCTACGTCCAGGGTACAGATTTCCTAGGTGGAATTTCCCCCAACCGCAGCAGATTCGAATAGACTTTTCCGTGGCTACAGGTATCACCTGGGAACGTGCAACCACTCGTTGGAAAGATAATTTCGAAGGCTACGACTTTTATGTTTAGTCGAAAACCCAGATATGATCAAAACACCCCCGAAATTGGCCACGAAGGTCGCTGCGTGTAGAAAACAGATTTCTGCACGCATCTTAAGGCGAGATGAACAACATCCGTTCATCTTCCTCCTTGCAGCAAACTCCCAAAATCTCCTCCCGAAAATCGTCCACCCTTATTCACCCTCACGAAGCCATATTTCTCCACGAAACCTTCTCTCATCTTCACCTTGAAGGATGAAGAGGTTGGAGGGGGGCTAAAGCCTAGAAAACAAACCTAGGCATGGCTTTCCTAGGAAATCTCCTCCTCACCATCAAGACTCTATGGAGTCGATATCTCTCCTAGAATATATCTACATATCTAGCACCAAGGGAGAGGGGAGGAAGCTCACTTCGTTTCCAGCGGTACCAACATTCCCGGCCATGGATCTAGTCGTTCTCCTTTGCGGCATCTCTCGCTTGGTGCGGTTGTTCTTCACGGCAAAGGAAGGAGAGAGAGAGAAAGAAGGCCTCCTCAAAAAGCTCCGTCTGCTTCCGTCGGTTTCACGAGATCCACGATGAAGGCAAGGTCGGTCGGCGCAAGGCTAGGGTTTGGCTTTTAATTCCCTTTTTATAGACTGATGTATTAGGTTTAATCACCTCTTCCACGTGTCAATGCCTCATTGGACCGCCCATAATGGGTCATATTGAAGTGACCCGGTCCAAGGAACCATCCAGCGCGAATACCGAAATCCGGTTCGGTCTGTCTGTACAAGCCGGCGAATCTGCCTGGGCGAAGAAAACGCACAAGTCAAATTCGACGGGAATGACCTGTCATTCTCGACGACCGGTGAGAATCACCAGGTGATTCTCGACGATTTTCCCTTGGGCCATTCTTATCGGAAATCTGGCGTTGAGAGCGTTGAGTATTTCTCATCGATACTTGACGATCGGCGAGAATCACCAGGTGATTCTTGACGATTTTCCCTTAGGCCATTCTTATTGGAAATCTGGCATTGAGAGCGGTGAGTATTATCATCGATGCTCGACGATCGGCGAGAATCACCAGGTGATTCTCGACGATTTTCCTTTAGTCTATTCCCTTTCGATCCGTTGGATATCACTCCACCCTACACTCCATCCAACACACTTGACACCTTTTGCCAGTGTGCCCCGAGCCCAAGTCAAGTTTCTTGACTCAAAACTCGTGCGAGGGGCCTAGCGCGAATTGGGACGTTACAGCATGCACCGCTCAAAGGTAGCTGGTGCGTTGCATAGCCCGAAAGGCATCCTATGGTAGGCAAAAGTTCCGAAAGGGAAAGTGAATGTTGTATTCTCTTGGTCCTCGGGTGCGATAGGGATTTGGAAGTATCCTGAAAGACCATCGAGAAAACAAAAAAAACTATGCCCGGATAAACGTTCTAAAATTTGATCGATAAAGGGAAGGGGGAAGTGATCCTTATGAATGGCATCATTTAATTTACGATAATCGATGCACTTCCTCCATCTCGTTACCGTCCTAGTTGGAATTAAATCATTATTTTCATTTGTTACTACCGTGATCCCACCCTTCTTAGGTACAACCTGAACCGGACTTACCCACTTGCTATCGGAAATAGGATAGATTATCCCCGCATCTAATAACTTAAGAACCTCGCCCTTCATAACTTCTTTCATATTAGGATTAAGACGACGTTGAGGTTGGACTACACCCTTAAAATTATTTTCAAAAAATATTTTGTGGGTGCAAAAGGAGGGGCTTATGCCAGGAATATCAGAACTTTGCCACGCTATAGCTCGACGATGCTTTTGTAGTAGTTCAATCAATTGATCGTTTTCGGATTGAGAAAGCAAAGCCGAGATGATAACGGGAAATTTAAAATTTTGTTCAAGAAAGGCATATTTGAGATGTTCGGGAAGGGGTTTTAGTTCTAAGTTGGGTGATTCATCGTAAGAGTTCTTTAAAACTTTGTCATTTTCAAAAACAATATTTTCATAATTTTTTTGCCTAAACACTTGTTCATTTGCAAAGTTGGCTTGTGCGGACATAACCGTGTCTTCAAAAACATTTGTAGAAAAATCAGAAAAAGTGGAAGAAAAATCATTGGAAGAAACATTTGAAAGAGAAAGAGATGAGTCTTCATTTAAAACATCAAGAAAGAAACATGAGTCGTCATTTTTTAAAGAATTTTTCATGGATTGATTTATTGAAAACATCACCTCGTCATCTCCCACGTGAAGCAAAATTTTCCCGTTACTTACATCGATGACCGTAAGAGAGGTGGCTAGGAAGGGACGACCAAGGATAAGGGGCACCTCGACGTCTTCTTCAATATCAAGAATGACAAAATCCACCGGGAAGATGAATTTGTCGACCTTCACTAACACATCCTCAATGATACCAAATGGATACTAAATCGATCGATCAGCCAATTGAATACTCATACGTGTAGGGATGAGAGTGCCCAATCCTAGCTTTTTATACAATGAAAAAGGCATCAAGTTGATGCTCGCACCTAAATCCGTTAGCGCGTGTTTTACAAAAAGATCGCCAAAAACACAAGGAATCGAAAAACTACCCGGATCATTTATCTTTTTAGGAAGATTGGAATTTTTTATGATCGTCAAGCGTTATTCATTTAACGTAACATGAGATAAGTTTTCTAATTTCTTTTTGTTCGTTAACAGGTCCTTAAGATATTTGGCGTATTTTGGCATTTGGTTAATCGCTTCATGAAATGGCAAATTGATATGAATTTGTTTAAACATTTCAAGAAAGAATTGGTATTGATCATCTAGCTTATCTTTCCTAAGCTTAGCGGGGTAGGGAGGTGGCGAAAATTCTTTTAAAATCTCGAGATCATTATTTTTAAAACCCTCTTTTTCTTTTTCCAAAATAGGTGTTTCTTGTTCATTTTCAAAAATAGAGTTTTCTTTTCCAAAAATTTAATTAGTTATTTCTTTGTCACTAATTCATTCAGCAGTAGGAGAGGCAATCACCTTTGGCAATTCCCTTATGGTGGGCTCGTGAATTACTTTGTCACTCCGAAGGGAAATCGCTTTCACGTGCTCCCTTGGGTTTGGCTCAGTATTTGAGGGAAGAGTCCCAGGTGGCCTCTCGGAAACCATCTTTGCTAATTGACCGACCATATTCTCTAAATTTTTCATTGAGCCTGTTAGATTTCTAATGGTCGCTTCATTGGTGCTTATGTATCTTGAAAGCATTTCCTCCAAAGAGGAAGGTTTTAGAAAATGTTGATTTTATTGTGGTGTTGGTGGTGGTAGAGTGAAATCGTGCGGTGGACATGTGGCATTTGCGGGATTACTCCAAGAAAAATTTTGATGGTTACGCTATCCAGGGTGATATGAGTTTGAAGAAGAATTAAAACCAGGTGGAGCAAAAAAATTAGAAAAAGCAGAAAAGTTCGAAGCATTATTTTGAGCAGGCCTGGGTATGTTCCCCAGATAATCCACCTGCTCAGCAACAGCAGCATTTGCATTTTCATATACCTGAGGGGCGGAGGAAACAGTCATCTCCGATATCTTCTTATTCAGCATCTCCACTTGCAGCGCCAGTTGCGATACAGAGTCCACTTCATAGATACCTGTAGGTTTATTTGGGCGAGTCCTAGACGAATTCCACTGATAGGTGTTCATCGTCATGTCCTCTATAAGCTCAAGAGCGGCTTCCGGAGTTTTTTGGTCCAAAGAACCAGCGGAAGCTGCATCTATCATTTGCTTAGTCTCTTGATTTAGCCCATTATAAAATGTCTGGACCTGTAACCATACAGGCAGAGCATGATGAGGGCATCTTCTCAAAAGTTCTTTGAACCTCTCCCAAGTGTCATAGAGGGTCTCAGAAGGAATTTGAGAATAAGAAGTAATATCATTTCTTAATTTAGCAGTTTTTGCAGGAGGGAAATATCGAGCAAGAAATTTATCAACTATAATGTTCCAAGTACTGATTGATCCTCTTGGAAGAGAACTCAACCACTGTTTGGCTTTTATCCTTCAGGAGAAGGGGAAGAGTCTTAGCCTAATAGCGTCGTCTGAGACACCATTAATTTTAAAGGTGTCACAGATCTTGAGAAAATAAGCAATATGTATGTTCGGATCTTCATCTTGTAATCCGTCGAACTGTACATATTGCTGCACCATTTCTATGATGTTAGGCTTAAGCTCAAAATTATTGTTCGCAATCGCAAGTCGAACAATACTTGTTTCAGTCCCCTCCAGGTTGGGTCGAGCATAATCGGACATGGTCCTTTGTTGAGCCATTCCTGGGTTGGGATCTCCCATTTCAGAATGTAAATTGCAATCATCGTAGGAATCCTCAACCGTTGTTTGAGAAGTGGAAGCCCTGAATCATAGTTGTCTCCGAAAGGAGCGTTCGATTTATGGGTCCAAATTAACAAGTAGCGACAGATTCGTGCGGGTCATGCACTAGAAAAAAAACAAAAGAGAATGGAGAAAAGAAAAGTAAGGAAATAAAAACTTGAATACGAAAAAAAAATTTGGATTTTTTTTTTGCAGAAGTAAAAGCGAAAGCATTTTCAAAATATTGACGAAGAAGTCCCCGGCAATGGCGCCAAAAACTTGGTGGATTGAACTGACTATCAACCCGAAGAGGCAAGTGTACCTATCGAATTGTAGTACCAAGGTCGTATTTAAACTCGGGGCTGTCAAGTACTGCTACTCACACTTCAACTATTATCCTACCGTACGATTTCTGGTAGGGGTTTTGAAAAATTAAAAATTAACTGAAACGAAATTAAAACGAAACTATGGATTAAAAGATAGCACTTGATCTATGATTCACCATGAAAAGAGATAAGAGAAATAAATATATAATTGCGAATTAAACTCGACCGTGACGGATCCGAAAATAAGACAAAATCTCGCTAGAGCATTGAGTCTCCTAACTTATAGACGCTTTGATCGAAATCTCTTTACAAATCAAAGAGGCCTAAAGTTGCATTATCGAGGTGATCCGCACTATTGGATTTGACTCCAATCCGAAGGATTTACGTCGTCCTATCTCTAGGATTATTGGATTGCGTGCAACTCCTTCCTTCTTTGAGCGATCTTTCAAATCAACGAGTCTCTCAACTACTATGAAATGAGATCAAAGGCCTACCACCGTATACCGGAAATACGGAGTCGACTCAAAATAAATCAAAGAAGGATTGAGCAAAATTTAACAAAAATAAAATTACAAAATAAGGGAAATTCTAATCTCAATTCATGGATCCTCATGATCAAATGCTAAAAGAAAATTAGTTACGCATATTGGAAAAGGGAACGACAATGATAAGAGAAGAAAATTTCATTTGCATTGATACTAAAAGAAAAAGTACACAATGCTTGAAACAAAAGGATATTATTTTACTTAAATAAAATGAGATTGCAACAATGCAAAATAAGAAATAAAATTACAAAAGATCTCTTGACTTGTACTCTCCACTTGCTCTCTCCAAAATCCAACTTCACTAAACTTCTTAACATAAAATTGCTTACAAAAAAGTGGGTCCCTAACAAGGAGGGGAGGGGTTCCTTTTATAGGAAATGAAGAAGCTTCTAGATTAAGGGGAGACAAGGGGTGGCCGGACATGTATTGGGAAAAGGGTTCATGAATTGCATTTAATGATGGAGAGAGAGAGGGAAGGTTCATTGTATGCAATTTAATGGAAATAGGAATATTAAAATATCAAGGAGAATGAATGGAAGTGTGTAGAAGGGGCAAAGAGAGGGGACGACCAATCCTTTTGGAATGGTGCATGTATCTAATTAATGAGGGGGAAGAGGAGGTTGTGAGGTTGTCGGCCATGTGGAATAAATGGGCTGCTAGGTGCTTTTATTGTTGGGCTTTGTAGTGGGCTCGGGTAGAGGCTTGTAGGTGGGCTGCTTGAAAAGGGTTTAAGTGAGGCTCGGGTAGGGGCTGCTTGGTTTAGGTGGGTTGCTCCAAAGTCTCGGGTAGCATGTAGGGGGCTTGCATCATGATGTTGGCTGCATCATAAGTGGTCGGGCTGCACTATAGTGAAGAAGTGGGCAACTCTTGATAGCATGAACCTACAAAATATAACAAACCAAAACAAAACATTAGTCAAATAAAGTTAAACATTACAAACATAACATACATATTATTAATTAGTTATTAAAAATAAAACTAAACAAAATAAAACATAACATAATATAAGTTATTAAACAAGAACAAAATACAAAACACATATAATAAAACTAGAAATAATAAAAACAAAACATGAAAGACATTAACAAGAAATAAAACAAAGTATGTATAAAAATTCTTAAAACAAATAAATAAACTAGGAATTATGAATACTAAACTACCCAAAAACCAATGACTAAAAGTAGTTATCACCAAACCATCATGTCTTTAAGTAAACTAATGTACTCAGAAACCGTCCTACGCCCTTGCTTAAGCGTAGCCAAATAATTGAATATTTGTGTTCGATGGTACGCGGGGACGTACTGCGCGGTCAGCATCTCCTTCATGTCAGTCCAGCCAATGGGTAGTTCTCCATTCTCGGCTCTCAGACGTCGCTCTTCACTTAGCCAAAATATTTTGGCGTGACCCAACAATTTAATCCTCACTACACGCACTCTATGTCATTAAGACTGTACCACTCGAAGTAGCACTCTATCTCCATGACCCAGTCTTGGAAGACTTGGGGGTCTCCCAATCCATCGTAGGACGGAGGCTTGACTCGGACGGCCCTAGTAAGATCAAACTCGTACGGTGCTCGCGGTGCGTCATCATTATTGGGGTTGTCGTTTTGATGATCATTTCTCTCCGCCCGTCGGTTGGAGGGTTGATTACGGGGGGCCCCAAGATGTAATCTCAAGTCGTGAAGTGTCTCCCTAATCGCTGTCATTTATTCAGTGAAATCCTGACGGAGCTCTTCAATCTCTGTGAGGTCGTGCTCAGCATTCCGTCCAGCCTCCATGGTGGAAGATGACGAGGGATACTCTGTACCAAGTCTAGTGCGCATGCACAATGACAATTACTGACACAATACGTAGAAACAAAATGATTTGTTCCCACTTAGTAACTAGGAATAAAATATTTTTTTTCTTGGTTTTCTTATAGGAAACTAGAAGGAGATTATTAAAAAAAATTGTAAATAGATGAACGAGAAACGTGTGTGCCATCGTGCAAATAAAAGGGGGAGGGTGCCAATTAAGAAATTGACGTGAACCTCCCTCTGATACCAAATTGATGTAGCCCTACGTGTTTGTACCGAAAATCCTACGGATTACTATATTCGCCTCTCGAAGAATAGGATTCGACACTCGCACACAATTTTCACGCAACGCACGCTCCACGCAATTATATCACGATTACGTTAATGCACGGGTAGCCAAGCCGATAGGGATCAAATAGAGGCGATAGGCCAATATCCAATCGAGCTAAAAGGACCAATATTGGATCCGACCGAGCGAGGTTGTACCAAAAGATATCTACCAAAAATGATGATTCGGAAAACGGTAGATCTCACCCAACAAAAGTTTCAAGGCTCGCCAAACCTTTCGAAAATAAATCAATCAAGATAGATGCAAAATCAATCGGATAAAAAAACAAGATCATTCAACGATTCAAATCCAACGCTAAAATTTTCCCGCCACAAAATTATCTAAGAGGGAAGCACACGTGAGTAGATATTTTCATTACCAAGTCAGAATGGATGATTCCGGCTATCTAAGTTTGATCTCCCTTCCACAGTTTTGTCGGAGTTGCCCCAGAACGGAGAGAAAGTTAGCCCCCTTAGTCGCTTCACATCGTCGACCGAGTTTCACGTAGGATGTAGCAACCAAAGGCCGGCCCACAAAGGAGAGGTGGTGCGGCCGAGATCTTCTTGAGTGGCTTGGGTAGGGATTCTGGAGGGGCGGCCGGCTGGAGTTGAGAGAGGGGCGGTCGGGTGGTGTGGTTGTCAAGCTGGCGGTTTGAGTTGGAGAGGGAGGGTGGCCGAGATCTTCTCAGGGCTCGGGTAGGGATTCTGGAGGGGCGGCCGGCTGGAGTTGAGATAAGGGCGGTCGGGTGGTGTGGTTGTCAAGCTGGCGGCTAGGGTTGGAGAGGGAGGGTGGCCTAGAGTTGGAGGAGAAGAGGAGGGGTTGAAGTTGGCGGCTAGGGGAAGGGAAGGGCTAAGCTGGCCGAAAATTTTAGGGGGAGGAGAAAGAGAAGTCAAGAGGCAATTTAAGGGTTTTTCAATTCCTAATCAACTTAACTTCATAATGAACCAACCTAGGCCTTATATAGGCTTACAAGCATCATGAGGCTACATGCAGCCCACATCAAAATAAAACATTCTAATGTTTGTTTTGAAAGAAAATGACATAATAAAAATGCTTAAAAATAATAACAAAATAACTTCAAACAAATAAAACAAAATTATTCATTCTAGATATTATTTTGCGGTCTAGCGATGAGGGTGGAGATTGTAGCGCCGCTCCACACAAACACCATGGCGATGTGAGTCTTTTGTTGGAGACGAGGGAGGGTCTTCCGCTAGCGTGTCGTCAACAACATGTCGAGGCCCATCGTCTCCACCAGGATTCCTACCAGGGTGGTAGAAGAGTGGATGTACCCAGGTTGGGGAACCACTATAAAATTCTTGTGTTATCTGGATGCCCTTTTCTTTTTATTCTTGTTGTGGTTGTGCTAGTTAGGTTGTTGTGGTTGTGATTACTTATATTTGTTGTTTGCCGGTGAAGAATTATATAGAAGAACAGAACAACTTTGTATTTACAGCAAAAGCTTTAAAACCCAAAGAATACTCTATTCACCCCCTCCCCCCTCTAGAGTATACCATATCTAACCCCTCACTTTCATCATCTATAATAACTAAAGTATAGGATTTCCCTCCTAGGCTTTGTACAGCAATAGGGCCAAAGAGGTCCATATGTAGCAAGTATAAGATCCTAGGTGAATCACTTTTATTTACAGATTTAAACCTAGATTTAGTTTGGTTGCCTAATTGACAAGCCCTACAGAGGCCTTCCTTCTTGTAGGGACCAGAAGGTAATCCTCTGACAAGGTTGTCCTTAGATAACTTAGCAATGTTTTCAGATTTACATGTCCTAGTCTTTTATCCCACAAATCATTTTGATTGCTAACCTGATTAAAAAGACAAATATCTGAAACAGCTGATTGAAAATCTACTATGTATATGTTTCCTTGTCTATTTCCAATTAAAACAGTTTTCTTTTCTTTAGAAGAAATAATACAAGAGATTGAGTTAAAAGATACATGATAACCTTCATCACATAATTGACTTATGGAGATGAGGTTATGCTTTAGTCCACTTACATATGCAGCCTTTTTGAAGGTTACTAACCCAACCA
This sequence comes from Platanthera zijinensis, assembly GCA_039513925.1. NCBI lineage: Eukaryota > Viridiplantae > Streptophyta > Magnoliopsida > Asparagales > Orchidaceae > Platanthera > Platanthera zijinensis. The sequence continues at coordinate 136,620,358 of CM077087.1, read as the reverse complement.
AGACTTCTTCAAAGCCTTCAGTCTGGCCATAATTGGAGTCACCAAAGATCATCTTTGGTCCCAGCTTGGACTTGTAATCAATTAAGTTTTCCTTGCTACCAGTCATATGCTTGGAGCATCCACTGTCCAGATACCATTATTGTTTAAAAGCTGGACAGCTCTTCACCTGTAATAATAGGAATTAGTTGTTCTTAACCCAGGTTACCTGATTCTCTTCAGATAGAGGTTCTTCAGTATCTGATTGGTCAGCTTCAGAATGGGTGCTTGATGCATCAATGGCCATCAAGCATATTTTCTTGGCTTTTGCTTCCTCTTCATCTTTACTAGAGCTAGAAGATGAAGATTCTTCATCAGTATCACTCCAGGTTTCAGCAATGAAACCTTTCTCCTTCCTTTTGTGCTTGCTGGAGGGTGGCTTGTTGTAGTGTTGTTTCCTTGTTTTTTTTTTCTTCTCTCCTTCTTTTGATTCTCTGGACACTCTGAGATGAAGTGTTCAGGCTTCCTGCAGCCAAAACAAATAACTTCTTTAGTTGGTATTTTGTCATACCTGGGCTTGTCATCTTGTCTTGATGACTTCCTCCTGAAGTCTTTCTTGCCCATCTTGTAGAATCTCTTGGCTAAGAGACTCGGAAATTCTTCATTGATTGTTGGGGATTCTGATTCTTCATTTGCTTTGAATGCAATACTTTGCTCCTTTCTTTCTTATGAAGGAGTCTTCTGTTCTGCAGGCTCTCTTGACTTTATCAATTGCTCATAAGATTTGAACTTTCCAAGTAGAGATTCTGTGGAAATCTCATTTAGACTTCTGGATTCCTTGATAGGCCAGATTCTTGTATCCCATGAGCTAGGAAAGCACATGAGGATTTTATCATTAACTTCTGTAAGGGTGATGCCTTTGTCTAGAGACTTCAACTCATTGATTATTGAGCTCAGTCTGTTGTATATGTCACCAACAGACTCTGATTCATCCTTCTTAAAGTTCTCATATTGTGATATCAGGTTTGATCTCCTATCCTTTCTCTCATTAGCTGAACCAGTAACCATCTGGTTAAGTGAGTCTCATATTTCCTTGGATGATGTGCACTCAGCCACCTTCTGGAAGATGTCATCAGACATTGTCTGAGCCAGAATGTTCATTGCCTTTGCATCAGCTATCTTGGCATTTTTTTGTGCATTTGTCCACTCATCAATAGAGTTCATATACTATTTAATTCTTGCCTTCCAGATAGCAAACTTATTTAAGTTACAAACTGGAGGTCTGGTGCTTGCATAGTCTTTGTTTTGTGTCATTATGTGATAATGGAAAAACTAAGAAAAGAGGAAATATGATCTAAAAAGGATCTTGGTTCAAGTGTTAGCTTCAACCAAAGGAACACCCCTCTGATACCAATTGAAAGATGATGGTTAGATCTGATTTACTCTAGAGGGGGGTGAATAGAGTATTTAAAACTTTTGCTGTTTTTAAGTTTTATATCAGAGTTTAAAATAGGTGATACCAATAATATTATAAAAAGATATAAAAGCAGGTTAAGTTAATTTATCTATCTATCACAGCACAGCAAGAATAGAAAGAGAATGAACATAACCAGACAACACAAGAAATTTTATAGCGGTTCTTCAACCTGGATACATCCACTCTTCTACCATCCTGGTAGAAATCCACTAATAGTTTTTTGATCAGGTGACTGCCACCACAATATCTATTTATAGGGAGATATAGCAACCCTTTAGGCTTTTGATCAGGTGCCCAAAAACCAACCCAAGTCTTTTGATCAGGAGACTTGACAACCAAGTGGTTAACTTTTGAAGGGAGTTAAAAACCCTTTTACAAGAGGTGAGAGGAGGTGATGGTGTTTTCTCTTTCTCTAATAAATAGAGAATACTAGTGGATCTTTATGTTGTCAAAGCTCCCCCTAAGATGTTGAATGGTTCAGGAAGGCTGGAAGCTTTACTTCATGGTGTAGGTCTTCAGCCTTGTCTGAAAATAATCCTGGAACTTTCTGACTGAATCAAGTTGAGTTGTCCTTGAATGTTCCTGGAGGAGAAGGTTGAAGAAGACTCTTGATAGTGTTGAATGTTCTTCTTCAGTCTTCAGAATTGACAAGGAGGAAAAAAGAATGTTTTCTGCACTGGGAGAGAGTTCTGAATGTTCAGTCTGTGTCTCTATGTATTCTTTGTGTGTTGTATGTTCTCTTCTGAATGTTTGGCTCAGTGTGTAATATCTGGCTAAGTATCTCACGACTGAAAAGAGAAAAACTCTTTTATATTCTGCAGTCAGAAATTCTCCTTTGAATTTGAATTCCTGCATTAATTGCTGAAGGACCTGGAGAATACAAACGACTGGAATGACTGTCATAAATGAGTTTCCCCAACTGTCCCTGATAAAATAAGCAAGTAATTACCCTGATGAAAACCATAATTAATGCTGCCAATAACGGTTATATTCAGGGGAATATTAGCATTAATTACTCAGGAATAATACTGCTAAATAACATAGAAAGTAATGGACAGAAGTATGGAAAACTTCTCATTCTGGCTCGAGACAGAAATCGTCGACCTCTGAATGGAATTCGTCGACCTGAGTTCCAAGTTCGTCGACCTGAGCTCTACGAACTGCATTCAGAGAATAACTTGCCAATTCTGCGCTCTAAGTTCGTCGAGCTGAGAATCTGTCTGGAAGACATGATCGTCGACCTGAGCTCGAATATCGTCGAGCTCAGCTCAGAGAAAAAACTCTGAGTTCGTCGATCTGAGACCGACGATCGTTGAGCTGAGTTTGAAGAACTTCGAACTAATCATTCTGTTCTCTGAATCTTCTAAGTCTTGAGACTACTGATGTCCTCTGTTGGCTGGTCCATGAAGGTTGAACCTAATTACTAGCCTAAACTCTAGGACAACCATACTTGACCCTAGCTGTACAATATAGGTCAAAATTAACCTAATTTAGTGAACCTAGCCAAAATACAACTAGGGATCCAACAAATACCCTGGGTTGTCCAAGGTTAACCTAAACCGTAAGAATAAAAAATAAAGAGCAACAAGTAATTCTAGGATATCACTTTCACTCACCAGGATGTCTCGGGAGGTTAGCTTGATTAGGATATCCAGGCGGTAGGCTTGGTGGTTGTGGAAATGGACGGGTTAGCCCGGGAGCCGAAGGCTCAAAAGGTAGTTGTAACAGATAGGATAGTCTGGGGAGTCAATGGCTCGGGAAATTCATGATTGTATGTGCATAAAGCGGTGGGTCTTCTATATTTGGCAGTCGGTCACTCCGATGTCGATACGTTGACTCGGCGGGTGTGGTTTACACTTAGCCAAGGAAAAGTCTAGCGGTGGGTCAGCATAGTACGTGGTGACTCTGGTGTGTCCTTCAGAGGCATACGTAGGGCTAGGCCTGGTAGTGTGGATACCCGCCTAGGAGTATGGGGTCTTATACATTGTCTCTATTGGCCACAGTGGAGGATCCTGGGTGTGATGCTAGCTTCCAAATAAGGGGAACTAAAGTCCTGTGCACATAGAGTCATGTGTGTGTGTCATACTTGCATGAATTATGGCATAACATAACACTACACTCATACTTGCATACACCTGACACCCTATCGTATAAATTGGTATGGGATTTTTTATACGATGGGAGCCTTGCAAAAGACCCCTTAACTTATATATTATTATGGGCATCCATATAAGTTAAGGTTACATATTTCTTAGTTTACTTTTCATATACTTACTGCTCCATTTCACTTGATTACTCTACTATTTTTCTTATTATAGAACTGTTAGATTGCCTTAATTTTATAGCCTATAGTTGTTACAATATACCTGCTAGCATATGTCTACTGTCATCTGCTTTGTTCCTGTTAAAGTTTGGAGATTTCAGGCTGCCTGGTCTCTAACCGTAGCGGTCTATTTGTTCCAGTAGTATTGCGGTCTGGCAGTCTGGAGAAGACAAGCCGTAGCGGTCTACTTGAAGCTGCAACGGTCTGGCAAAGTGTAGCGGTCTGCTTGAAGTCGCAGCGGTCTGGCAAAGTGTAGCGGTCTGCTTGAAGCTGCATCGGTTTGACCGTGGTTGTAGTCCGATAACTTGCAGCAGGCCGTCAGTTCGAGAGGATGACTCTGGAAGATTGTGGCTATATAGTTAGTTGTTTTATTTCTTGTATAGTTGGCAGTTTGGTCATGTCAAACCGTGTAAGTTGCACGGCTTGTATTTAGTCCCACATCGTTTGTTGTAAATCTCTCACTCCTCCCCCAGTTTTTATAAATAAGGGGCATACCTTTGTAATCTTTATATTTTTCGAGCAATAAAGTTTGCAGTTTATGTACCTCTTTTGTCCATTTTCCATACGGTATCAGAGCGAACCGATCCTTTGCTTCAAGAAGATCACAGTTTGTTGCTCTTATCGCGCGGCCTCTTCCACCGGCTTCATCTGGTTTGTCTGGCTTCTTTCTTTTCCCTTCCCTCCCTTGCTTCCTCCCGGACCTTTCTGTTCGCCCGGCTTCCCTTGCTACCCGCATGTTTTATCTTCCCGTGTTTTCTCTTCTCTATTGTGAGTTCTGCCTTTGGTTGCGATTTCTTCCTTGCCACTGGTGTGTTTTTGCCTTGACCGAGCAGCCTCGTCCTCTTTTCCCTTCTTACTTCTTCTTTGCTAGTCTCTTATCTCTTCTTTGGTGTGAGTCCGCATTTTGTTCGCGGCTTGTTCCTTGCCGCTGGTGTGTTGACATCGTGTTCGTGCGGTCTCTGTCTTCTTCTGCAACCTGTTCTTGATCATTTTGTCCTTTTTACACTGCGCGACTTCTTTCTTTCTATTCGTGCGGTTTGCACCGTGTTCGCGCGGTCTCTGTCTCTACTTTCTTCTTGTGCGGCTTTTCCTCCTTTCGTTCGCAACTTTTTTGCTGCTGGTGTGTTGACACTGAGACCGGGCGGCTTATTTCTCCTCATCCATGTGCTTCTCTTCTCATTTCTTGCTGACGTTTCTTTACCCGCTGCGGTTTCCGCCCCTTGGTCCGGTTTCTTCCGGTTTCGTCCTCTCTTCCCACCCTTCTGGTTGCGGCTTCTTCTAGCCGCTGGTTTGTGTATCTTTGATCGGGCGGTCTCCTTGGTATCTCTTTCTTCTTCATTGTTTATTCCAGCTAGTTTCTCCCTGAGCGGTTTGTTTACCTGCTTTCCGGCTTCTTCTTTCCAATGACTTCCCTTCTCTCTTCTACTACTTGTGCTCTTGCAGTCTCCTCTGATAAGTGGCTTATTGACTCTGGTGCCACTTGTCACATGACTGGCAACTCTCATTTGTTTTCCTCTTTTCTTGAGACAAACAGGTTATCTTCTATTGTTGTTGTTGATGGGACCTCTACGCCTGTGCATGGTATTGGCACTGTGCATCTCTCTTCATCTTTGCTATTAGACCACACTCTTTATGTCCCTACTTTCCCACGCAATTTACTATCTGTTCGTGCTCTTTGCACCCAGTTAAGTTGCACAGTTACTTTTACTGGCACCACTTGTTCTTTCTCTGATTCTATTTCTAAGGCTACGATTGCTACTGGTACTGCTCGTGGTGGCCTGTTTTATCTTGACAATATTGTTGCTCTTTCTGCTTGTTCCTCCGTTCAGTTATGGCATCATCATCTTGGTCATCCTCCTTCTCGCCTCATTCATCACTTTTTCCAGACCTTCCTTTCGACGATTTTCCTTTGAACTGTGAAGCATGTGAGTTGGGCAAACATCATCGCTCTTCTTTTCCAGCTCGAACGGGCCATTGTTCTTCACGTCCTTTTGAGCTTGTTCACTCTAACATCTAGGGTCCTTCTCTGGTTGCTTCTATTGGTCGCAGAAGCATGTACTTTGTCACATTTATTAATGATTTCTCCAGATGCACTTGGTTGTATCTCTTGAAAGATCGTTCCGAACTGTTCTCTGTATTCACTACTTTTTATCATGAGATCTTCACACAGTTTCGTGTGCCCATTCAGATTCTTCGTACTGATAATGCCAAAGAATATTTCAGCCATCAGTTCTCTTTGTTTTGTGTGGACAAGGGTTTGATTCATCAGACAAGTTGTCCATATACCTCTCAACAGAATGGCATTGTTGAACGCAAGAATCGTCATCTTCTGGATGTTGCTCGTAGTCTTTCTTTGCAAATGAATGTCCCTCAGTCTTATTGGGGTCATGCGGTTCTTCTTTCTTGCTATCTCTTAACCGTATTCCCTTGTCTGTTATTCAGGGAAAGACTCCTTTTTCAGTCTTATATCCGGAGGCCGAACCATTTCCTTTGCCCCTTAAAACCTTTGGTTGTTTTGCCTTTGTTCACGTCCCTTCTCCTGGACGGGACAAACTTTCTCCCCGATCAGTTAAATACATATTCCTTGGCTATTGTCCTACTTAAAAAGGGTATCGATTTATGAATCCTCTCCTGCGCAAACAGTATGTTTCCGCAGATGTTACCTTCTTTGAAAATACTCCATATTTCTCCTCTCCTTCTTCTCTCGTACCTGTTGATACTTCTCCTTCCCTGCCTATTCTCTTGGCACCTCCACAAGAGCTGGTTCTTTCAGCATCTTCTCCTATTGCTCCATCACTTTCTCGGGAGCCTGATGGGTTACCCTTATAACCCTTTGTGCCTATTCCGGAGCCTCTTCTATCTTCTACCAGTACATTGTCTCCAATCAGCAGTGACCTAGATCTTCTAATTGCCCTGCGAAAGGGCATTAGCCAATGTACTCAGCATCCGATTGGTGCGGTGGTCTATTATGCTCAGTTTTCCCCAACTGCCAAGCTTTTTTCTCTTGCTATTTCTTCTACTGCCATTCCGAAAACGTATCAAGAAGCTCTTGCTCTTACTCAGTGGAAGGCTGCTATGGATGAATAAATGAGCACGTTAACTAAGAGAGGGACTTGGACTCTTGTTCCACCACCTCTCGGAGTTGATGTGGTTGGATGTCGGTGGGTCTTTATGGTTAAGTATCTTCCAGATGGCTCTGTTGAACAGTATAAAGCACGACTTGTTGTTAAAGGGTTTACTCAGACAAATGGGGAGGATTTCTTCGATACTTTTTCTCCTGTTGCTTGCACCAGCACTATCTGTATTCTCTTCTCTATAGCTGTTAATAGAGACTAGGAAATGTCTCAGTTGGGTGTTAAGAATGACTTCCTTTATGGGGATTTGCAAGAGGTGGTATATATGGAGCAACCTCCTGGGTATGTTGCTCAGGGGAAGTCTCAGGTGTGCAAGCTTTGGAAGGCAATTTATGGTTTAAAGCAGAGTCCACGAGCCTTGTTTGAAAAGTTTAGTGAAGTTGTTTCTCTTATTAGGTTCAGTTGAAGCTCTGCTGATCATTCTTTGTTTATACGCAAGACTATTAAAGGCCTTATAGTTCTTGCTATCTACGTTGATGATATTCTTCTGACTGGTGATGATAAGGAGGGCGTTGGTCTAGCCAAACAACATCTTCGACAACACTTTGTCACTAAGGATATGGGACCGCCCAAGTACTTCCTGGGAATTGATATTTCACGAAAGAGGCCATCGGTGGTTCTTTCACAGCGGAAATATGCGGTAGATCTCCTAAAGGAGACAGGTCTTCTTGGCACGAAACCTGTTCATTGCCCGATGGCTGTTGGTTATGATAAAGGCTAGACTGATGATTCTCCTCTTCTCCCAGATTTTACTGTATACAGGCGACTTGTAGGCGAACTTATATATCTCATGGTTACTCGACCAGATATCTGTTATGCAGTTGGGAAGGTTAGTCAGTTTATGCAAAGTCCTAAAGAGTGTCATCTACGCTCTGCTCTGAAAATTTTGGAGTATGTGAAAGGGTCTCCAGGAAAGGGCTTATTGTTTCAAAAGAATGGTCATCTGAAGATTGAAGCATATTCTGATGCCAACTATGCTGATAACAAGGAGGATAGAAAGTCTACATCAGGTTTTTGCACTTTTGTAGGAGGAAACCTGGTTAGCTGGAAAAGCAAGAAGCAGGCAGTGGTTTCAAGATCAACTGCTGAAGCAGAATATAGGAGCATGGCCTCAACTACCTGCGAATTAAAATGGCTACGGGTGCTTATGCTTGACTTGGGAGAAGTCTATGACCATCCTCTTCCTATGTTTTGTGATAACAAAGCATCCATTTATATTTCAAGGAATCCGTTCTTTCATGAGAGAACAAAGCATATTGAGGTTGATTTCCATTTCATTAGAGAGGAGATTTTGAAGAATCGGGTTTGCACTCCTTTTGTTACATCAGAAAGAGAACTAGTTGACTTCTTCACCAAACCGGTTACTCCAACTGAGGAGGTATGTACCAAGCTGCACATGGTCGATATATATGCTACACATTGAGGGGGAGTGTTAAAGTTTGGAGTGTTCATGCGGCCTAGTCTATAACCGCAGCGATCTATTTATTCTAGCAGTCTTGCGGTCTGGAGGTCTGGAGAAGACAAGCCGCAGTGGTCTGCTTGAAGCCATAGCGGTCTGCTTGAAGCCATAGCGGTCTGGCAAAGTGTAGAGGTCTGCTTGAAGCCGCAGCGGTCTGGAAAAGTGTAGTAGTCTGCTTGAAGCCACAGCGGTCTGATCGTGGATGTAGTCCGCCAACTTACAGCAGACGGTCAGTTCGAGAGGCTGACTCTGGGAGATTGCGGCTTTGTAGTTAGTTGTTTTATTTCTTGTATAGTTGGCAGTTTGGTCATGTCAAACCGCATAAGCCACATGTCTTGTATTTAGTCCCACATCGTTTGTTGTAAATCTCTCTCTCCTCCCCCAGTTTCTATAAATAAGGGGGCATACCTTTGCAATCTCTATCTTTTTCAAGCAATAAAGATTGTGGTTTATTTACCTCTTTTGTCCATTTTTCACAATTCCTATTCTCCACCATCATAACTTTCCTATCATTCCTCCTGCACGGTCCCTAGGAGCCACCGAGGGAGGGGTGGGGGAAATCAGGATTAGTCTTTTGACTAACGGTCGGTGGACCAAACATTTCAGGGACTCTGAATGGGGGACAGGGAGCAGCAATAGGAGATGCAGCACTAGCAGAGTACGGTGCACCTGTAGGTGGGCCAGTCTAGTACAGGAGCACCAGCCTCTGGCTCCGTGAGTTATAGCTTTACTTTGCTTCTGCAAGAGGATTGTAGTGAGGATTTGATGTATCGGGCATAAGCCCGATTATTGCTCTTTTTATTTTACTGATCTATTTTGATACTTATATCATCATGTGGACTTGCTGTGATTTCTGATTCATAGATTATATGTGATATGTGGACTTTGATTTAACTGAACTATTAGTGTATTTCTCTTCCTTTGGTGATCATTAAGGCCGACAGTATCGGCGTTTTGTAGTGGAGACCTTCTAAGGCATCGGTGTCACCGCAAAACGGTGATTCTGGGCATAAGACCCGGTAGCATAGCAAAAGAAAAGGTGTCTTACCCCACCTTTCTAATAGTGAGTTAGACAAGGTAATCTTCTCCAAATCTCGGCTCAAAAAGCTTACAACACAGATCCCTCAGGATCTCTTAGACTTCCTCCAAGTCCTACCTCAGGCCAAGGCCTACAACTCAGAGATAAAATCTCCTATAGCTTAGTGAACCACAAATCTCCTACCTCAGACTTAATAAAAGTCCTATAACTTAGGCTAGGAGGATAACCCTACACACAGAGAGAATAACTCTCCTACCTCAAGCGCACATGCCCTACCTCAAGTCCACAATAGGATTCTACCTCAGGCACACAGTCCCTACCTCAGATCCACAACAGGATACTACCTCATGCACATAGGCCCTACCTCTCAGCCTTTATAATTTAGGCTTACAGCTCAGATCAATTAAGATCCTATAGAATGAGAAAGTTTGATGTAATATGACTCCAGAGAAATGATTCTCTGAGTCTGCCTTCCTGGACTGAGTAAACTCAGCCATAACTTTGACTCTAGAGAAATAATTCTCTGAGCCTTCTTCTTCCTGAACTGATAAAGCTCAGTCCTATATTCTTCATAGTAATAAGATGGTTGATCTTCAAGTTTTTTCTTCTTATACTAAGAAGACAACTGCATAGTACTGACTCCATAGAAATGATTCTTTGAGCCTTCTTCCTGAACTGAGAAAACTCAGCCCAACTTCTTCACAACACCAGGGAAGTAGATCTACAAGAAGGTTTTGCTTGTGCTGGGAAGATACCTGTAGAGCACTACTTCTTCAAGACTTGATTGTAGTAGAGTTTAGAGCAGAGGCCTTAAAGATAAGCAACAGCTTTAAGCTTGCTCTGCTTCTCCTTCTTACTCAGAAAATATTATTTCTAAACTTGCCATTGAAGACAGAATGAGATTTCAGTTCTTTATCTCTTCAACAGCCAACCTTGTCTGTGGTTCACAGACTTGCTTTCAGAACGAGTTCCTTGATAACTTCTTCAACTTTTCACCCCATGAAGAAGATGACCAAAAGTGCCTTTTAATTTCTAGGGACTCTACTTTTGTATCCCGTCGTCCAACGGCTCTTTGTGCAGTATGGACCACCGGAGTTAGTAACTGCAACACTTCTTTTGCATTAAATGATGTATTAATGGCAAGTGGTGCCTTTTGTCATCTAGAGTGCAAAGCCAGCGACATTTGAATTCTTGATGATGTCAGCATGACTTAGGGCTTATGGACTTAGAAAATTTCAGACAATCCGCACAGGCAATGAGTGAAGCCTCCACACTCAATGCTTTCTGACGTAGACTAACTTCTTAATGAGGCGTTGAGTGGCCCGTATTCACACAAAACTACTGTACTTAGACAGATTTCTTATCAATAACACTACGACTTTGACTGCATGTAGTTTGTAAACGCTTTTAGACTTCTTGCGTTGAGTTAAGTGAGTTCACTTAGCTCTTCTGGACTTGGTAGATTTTCTGCCTTCCTAGAAACCAGTTCTTCTTGATTGAGGCATTAAGTGGCAAGTCTTCGCTCAGCGCCTCAATACTTAGACAGAATTTTTGTTTAGTAGGCATTAAGTGAACTGTGTTCACTCAACTCTTTTGTCCTTAGACAGAATTCTAATCAGCAATACTGAGGCTTTGACTACAGTGTGTTCTGACAACACTTTTGCTCTTCTGGAGTTGAGTGAAGGGAGTTCACTCGACACTTCTGTACTTAGCTAGTTTTCTATTCAGCAACTCTGAGGCTTTGACTGCTTGTGGTTCTGTCAGTGCTTTTAGTCTTTTGACATTGAGTGAACTGTCTTCACTCAACGCTTCTGGACTTAGCCAGTTTTCTATTGTGTCGGCATCCTATCTTGAGTCCAATAGCCATTGTGACTTTGATAACCTGCCAAATCAGTGTAATAGAATACAAACTTCATACAATGAACTTCGAACATGTATTAGATACATTCATGTGTATACTATTGACTAGTAGGCCTTCTTCAAATCTAGGACATTGTGATCAATGGACCCAATAATCTCCCTCTACTTGAAGAAGTCAAACCCTAGTCAATGATATACACTAGCATATATAGAAGATAATCATTCACAGTAAATAGGATCAAAAATTGATACACACACAAATAAGATTATCAAAATAGACAGTGTGCATATAATAAAATGTTCGCACTCCTAAAGCTCTTAAGGAAAACAAGAAACATATCATGTTTTAGGCTGCTTGAACACTATCCCCCTGATGGGTTTCTTTACAGCCTTTTACTTGCTTGTCTCAATAGCATCTGGTGGCACAGTACCTTACTATTTGTCTCTTCTATACTCCTCTTCTTGCTGAACCAGATCTCTTCCTCTTCTTCAACAATAGACTTTCCTCTAGCTCTAGCAATCTAATCTGACCACCATCTTGATCATCACATTGATCTGCCCTCTGATCACCATACTATTCATCATTACATTGGTAACCCAAACAACATTCTCCCCCTTGATCATTGCCTTCTCCCTTAATCATTTCCTTCTCCTTTGATCATTCCTTCTCCCCCTTTATGACATCTTTAGTAAGGGAGTCTCTTCAGATACAGGTGTAGTCAAGGAGGTTTTAGCTCTATCTTTTCATCCAGATAGTTAGCTATCCTTTGAAATTTTAATGACACTCATTTTCTTAAGCATGGAGTTCTATTGGAATCTTCCCCTCAATCTTTGCATTCCCCATAGGAATTTGCTGACTTATATCAACTATAGCTGGAGCATCTTCAGTCATTTTATCAAAGACTTGCTCCCCCTCATCTTGAGGATAGTAAGGAGTCACTTCAGTACTTGAGCAATCCTGTTCTGCAGATTTTCAATAAAGCAATCTTGTTGTTCTTGAAATGATTATACTGGCTCTCCCATAGTAGGTGTAACCATCTGGGTAGTCTCTCCCTCAACCTTAGCATTTTCCATAAAGACATTCTGGTCTTTAGCAGTATTGTGCTGATCTATTCTGAGTTGGAAATTTTCTAGGTAAGAGTCAAGCTTGTCCTGCATACCAGACTGAACTTGCTCCCCCTCAATAGGAGCATCTAGCTTTTCAGTCTCTCCCTCAATATTTGCATAGATCTTGTCCACAATACTTTCAGTCACCATTTCAGCTACCTCTGCCTGAATGTTCTTTAATTGGGAACCACTAACTTGGACATTCTTTGATACAGGTTCAGAAGATATTGAAACCTAAGCACTCCTATCTCTGCTTGTTTCCTCAAAATAATCAGATAGCTGAGGATCATGTACCTCTTCTTTACTGCTCTCAGAAGAGCTGCTTCATGTTCTTTCCTTTGTGATGAGTACAACCTTCTTTTTATTCTTCTCACTAGTCTGCTGATGCGGCAGCAAAACTCTGTCCCACCAATAAAACATCTTTGAGTCCATCCTCCTCTTGTGATGGATGAACAGAGTGTAGGGCAGGGAATATAGTTTTTTATTCTAAGCACACACACCACTATTTATACTTACCTCTTATTTGAGAATGTGGAGAGACGCTTACCTGACATGATAATCATGTGGAAATTATCGATTGAGATAAATCCTAAGAGATAGCCGCAAATAGAATCCCTAGGAGTATGTGTTGAGTGGTCTCTATGAACTCGACACTTTCGACGTTTGAAGTTGTCTCAGTGCACTCGACGCTCTTGACGCCTAGACGCTTGGATTCAGCGCACTCGAAGCCTGATGTTGTCTCAGCGCACTCGACACCTTAGCACTTAGACTCAGCGCATTCGACGCTTGGACACTTTGTCCATATCTTCTTTGTTATCCTGCAAGGATTAATACTACCAGCAACTAAAATGCATGAAGAGAAACTGAAGCTATACTAAGTTCATCATGCCCAATTCAAATTTGAAGGTGTTGAAATTGGCTTCATCTAGTTGCTTGGTGAAGATATCAGCAACTTGTTTATCTGTGGGGACAAACTCAAGACTGATTTCCTCACTTTCCACATGCTCTCTAATAAAATGATACCTAATCTTGTTGGGTACATTGGAAACGATGTACCTGATTTGGAAAAATCCTTTTCAGATCAATGATATACACATATTTGTATTTGATGTATGTTAAGTTCTTGTGTGCAGGCAAATAAAGCTAAGTACAAAAGCATCGAGACACTGGACCAGTGTCGACACCTTTTTCAAAGATACGGTGAGACAAGAAGTAGTTTTGTCGACACTCAGGACTAGTGTAGACACACTCTACACTAGGAGTGCTAAGTCAAAGAGAAAGTTGTGTCGACACCCAGAACTTGTGTCGATATTATGATACAAGGAAGCAACTGTGTCGAAACACAAGACTTATGTCGACACATTCTACATCATCAGTGTCGAGACAAGGTGAAGGCCGTGTCGACACATTCATATGTATGTCGACATCACTACAAGAGTAGTGTTGACACCCAGGACTGGTGTCGACACATCTAACAGTCAAGTTTCAACACTTCAAGTAGAATTGTTTCCTGAATACAAAAATCTAGCCAGAGGTACTGACAATTGTCAGAACTATCAGATGTCAGTTATTAACCGTATCAGTCAGTTACCCTTGACAGAACCTATTTAAAGGGATTAGCTCTTCAGAAAAGAGAGCTAGAAAAATTTGGTGAAATAAGATCTTAGAAGCAATCTGCTAGAATTCAGAAGGTAGAGAGAAGGCTGATCAAGAATCATCTTCAACATTCTCCAGCCTAGATCTACCCTAATTTCAACTTCAAGAAGCTTTGAAAAACTAAGAAGGGTCAGATTGAATCAACTACAATAAGGATCAAGGGAAGCTTACTTATCATATTCAGTTCAAGAAACAGTCACCTGTTTATCTCTTGCTGGGTGACTAATTCTGAATCATTATTTTCACCACCATTAATCTTGTAAGATCTACTTGTAGATCTGAGTGTAGGGGAATTGATTTCTCTGAGTTGTAATCTTGTGTTATAAAGGCTGAGGTAGGGCAGGAGTTGCCTGAGGTAGGAGAAGTGGGCATTTCCTGAGGTGTAGGATCTTGGTGATCTGAGTGGTAAGACTGATATAGTCTGAGTTGTAGGAGCCAGCTGGGCTCTGAGCTGTAAGATCTGAGGATCTGAGTAAAGAAAGAAGGAGTTTGGCTAAATCTAGTTCATTGCTAGATAGGAGAAGGGGGAAAGTGGATGTACCCATCAATTGGGGAACCACTATAAATCTTGTGTACTGTGCTGTGATTGTTGTATTGTGTTGTGATTATTATACTATGTTTGATGTGATGTGATGATCTTTAATTGCTGTTCAGTTTTCCTATTTCATCAGACTGGGGTAATAAAGATAGAAAAGTAATTTTTATTATCTAAAAGTAGCCTAGAATTAAATTGGACCTATTCACCCCCCCCCCCCCTCTAGGTCACTCTATCATAAAATAAACATTTATAATTGGTATCAGAGGGGAGGTTCACTAAGAAGGCATAACAGCCTAGTGATAATCCAAAGGATTATAGAGAAAGATATATCATTTCTCAGATGGAAAATAATTCCATCAAGCTCCCAGACTGCTCTAAAGAGAATTTTGGAATTTGGAAGGAAAGAGTCAGATTATTCATGGAAATAGCAGATCCAAGAATATACATCACAGTTGTTGAAGGACCTTTCATTCCCATAAAAGTATTAGTTCTTGATTCCAACATCAAGACACCAAAGACCTGCATGGAGATGGATAAGGATGAGATAATTCTGGCCTCTATGGATAAGAGGGCACAGAATATAATATTCAGTACAATAGATGATTCCACTTTTCAGGATCTGATTAATTGCAAGAAAGCTAAAGAAATGTGGCAGTCACTGATTGTCTACATGGAAGGAACTGATGAGGTCAGAGATAGAAAATCTCTACTAAACCAATAGTATGAAGCCTTCAGACAGGATAAGAAAGACTCAGTGGCTGATTATTTTGAAAAGTTCTTCAGAATTGTAAACCACCTGAGAACTTATGGCAGGAAATTTACTAACTATGAACTTATGACAAGCTCTTGAGGTCCCTAAATAAGGAATGGGACATCAAGGTCTGTGTCATAAGATGAATGGGGAACTTAGCCAACACAGACCCCCAGGATCTATTTGGCAAGTTGTTTTCCCATGAGTTGCAGCTCAATCTCAAGAAGTCTGAAGAAGATTCAACTAGAGTACACAGTTGAGAAAAGACCTTAGCCCTAAAGGCTGAGTCATCCAGGAAAGTCAGAGAGAAGTCAACACTCTCAGAAAGACAAGAAACAGCTTCTAAGTGTTCAGAATCATCCTTATCAGAAGAAGACCTGATTGAGGAGGAACTGTCTTTCTTCTCTAGATAGTTCAAGAAGATGTTGAGGAGAAGAAAGCAAGGCAGCTAGAAGGGACCAGTTGGATACTCTTCTCTCAAAAAGACCAATCATCCAGATAAGCCCAGGAATAAGAAATCTGGGTACAGGTATGGTTCTTCACAAAACAAATATATTAAAACTAATATTGTGTGTTATTGTTGCAACAAAAAAGGGCATGTCATAGTTGATTGCCCAACAAAAAGAAAGGAGAAAAATTCAGAGAACTGGAAGGATGGACAGCACAAGAAGGCTGACAAAAGCCTCTTGGCAAAGAGACATTCTACATTATCTTATAGTGAATCTGATTCATCAGAATCAGAAGAGGAGGAGGCTCTCATGGGCCTGATGGCTATTGAGGAGACCCAATCAGGAGAAGGAGATCAGGATTGTTATGATCCTGCTAAGGTAAAATAAATCTCTCATAGTTTAGACTTAGATTATTTTTCTTCATCAGAAAATTTATCATGTTCACACTCCTCTAATAATAGAGAACATGATTCAGACATAGAAGCTAATTTTAACTCCCTTATCAAAAGATATGGGAAGTTACTAAAGGCCATAATTGCAAGCAAACAGCTTGCTAAGGATCAGGCCAGAGAATTAGAATATCTGAGGGGAGTATCTTTTCAGTTGAAAAGGGCCAACATAAAGTTGGACCTGCAAAAACTGAAGCTTATAGAACTAACCAATAAGATTGATAGCCAGGAAGAGGTAATAGTAGAATAGGTCAAGACTGTCAAGGACCTGGAAGCAAAGCTTACCCAGGAAAGACAGCTCCTGACTTAATTCTCAAAACCTAAGTCAGTGATACCTATCATAGACACCTTTTCTGCACCATTTAGAAGTGGTGTAGGGTATGTCTAGAACAAAAAGTTCAAAAAGAAATCTGTACCTAAGGGTAAATCCCCAATGGGTCGATTTAAGCAACCCTCCAAGTATCTACCTTCTAACAGATGCTTGAGATCATGTGTTCCTGGACACATGATGTCTGAGTGCACTACTAGCAAGGTCAATAAATAGACTTGCTGGAAGGGACAGACATCTATTAGCAATAAAGGCCAAACACCTCCATAAAGGGTGACCAATCCCAGAAGCCAAGGAATTCTTAGAGCTGGTCCCAGTGCACCACACTTAAATCAAAAAGTTAAGGGTGTGAATTTTGCACCACTACCTTAGAAGTTGGATGACAATTCGGTGTTGCACAAAAGAAAAACTTCAAATGTGCAACCAAAGAAAAGATACAACCGATTTGAATGTTGGTGTTGTGGGAAGGTTTGGCATTTTGCCCTAAATTGTTGGTATAATCCAACAACACCTTCATATAAGACTTAACCAATTTTGTTTAGAAAGTCTGATGTGTTTCACATAGTAAAGCCTAATAGGAACCAAGGCCCCAAAACTATTTGGGTGCCTAAGGTTAACTAATTCTGTGCTTGTAGGTGGATCCAAGTATCACAGGAAGGACAGTATGGTACTTGGATAGTGGCTCTTCCAGGCACATGACTGGAACAAGGAGTTTGCTAAGAGATTACACTCCAGTTAGGAATGGACCAAAAGTCATCTTTGGAGGGTCAGAAAAAGGAATCACCAAGGGATATGGTAACAATTCTAATGGCCTAGTTACCATCACAAAAGTGGCTTATATAGAAGGATTGAACCGCAATCTGATAAGATAAGTCAGCTTTGTGATATAGGTTATGAAATTGTTTTCCATAATGACAAGTGTCTGATAAGGAACCTAAGTGATCAAGAGATCATCTTGTTAGGCACTAGGAGTGGGAACATTTATTTTCTAAATTTCTTAAGCATAAATGAAAAATCACATGTATGCTTAGTAGCTAGTGAGAAAGACTAATTATGTATGCAATGGCACATGAGACTGGCTCACTTAAACTATAAAGATATGAGCAAGCTATTCTTTATGGACTTAGTTAGAAAATGTCACAAGCTCAAATGCTCCAAAGAAGGCTTATGTCCTGCATGTCAAAAATGCAAATAGACAAAATTCTCCTTTAAGAGCATTCAGTCCAAAGACACTGAGAGGTGTCTCTACTTACTTCATATGGATCTATTTGGTCCTATGCAAGTTCTTCGTTTGGGTAGGAATTCCTATACCTATGTGATTATGGATGATCAGTCTAGGTTTGCTTGGGTATTCTCCCTAAGGAGAAAGTCTGAAATATTAGACATCCTTGCTAATTTTGTTAGATAAGTTCAGAATGAAATGGGATGTTCTGTGGTCAATCTTAGAAGTGACCATGGTACAGAATTTCAATCTAAAAAGATGACAAAATTCTGTAAGGAACTAAGGATCTTTCAGGAGTTCTCCTCTCCAAGAACACCACAGTAAAATGGAGTTGTTGAGAGAAAGAATAGAAATCTCTTTGAGGCAGCTAGAATAATGTTGAGTGATACATCTCTCCATGAATATTTCTGGGCTGACGCTGTGAACACATCATTCTATGTTCAAAATAGGGCCTTGATCAATAAGAATCACAGCAAAACTCCCTATGAACTAATGAAACAAAGAAATCAAATCTGTCCTACTACA
Source organism: Platanthera zijinensis (assembly GCA_039513925.1). Classification (NCBI taxonomy): domain Eukaryota; kingdom Viridiplantae; phylum Streptophyta; class Magnoliopsida; order Asparagales; family Orchidaceae; genus Platanthera; species Platanthera zijinensis. Next base: position 136,602,065 of record CM077087.1, on the reverse strand, counting down.
AAAATTTTGTTAGTAAGTGATATGTATTAGACAATGGGAAAACTTATCTAACTAAATTTTCAGAGAAATCCTATGAAGGAATCTTTGTAGGGTATAGTGCATATAATAAAGCATATAGGATCTATAACTTGAAATATTAAGTTGTAGAAGAATCTATTAATATAGTTTTTGATGAAACTTCTGTGTTATATAATTAGATTTCTAACAACTCTAGTATAGGTGATGTATACTCTAGAATGGAAAAGTTAAATATAGGTGACTCACCTGATTTAGAGTTATACATTAGAGACAATGTAGATATTCTTATAAAAGATAGTAACTGCCCAAGGGGAGGAAGATGATTATCTTAATCCTCCTGCAGATCTAGGTGATGGTAGGCACCTACTAGTAGCAGTTAGACACCTTAGAGATAATCCTATTAATCAGATAATAGGTGATGCCAGATTAGGAGTGACTACTAGGAGTAGACATCACAATGAGGTTTTATACTCTAGCTTTCTCTCTCAGATAGAACCTAAAAAGTTTGAGGAAGTTAATTCAGACCCCAACTGGATTATTGCTATGTAAGAAGAGCTCAATCAATTTGAGAGATACAAAGTCTCGAGTCTAGTTCCTAGACCTAGTGATCACAATGTCATAGGCACTAAGTGGAATTATAGAAATAAACTAGATGAGTATGGGGTTATAGTTAAGAATAAAGCTAGATTAGTGGCTAAAGGATATAGACAAGAGGAAGGGTTATACTTTGAACAAACCTTTGCTCCTGTAGCTAGGCTAGAGGCCATAAGATTATTTTTTATCTCATGCAATATATAAAGGTTACAAGGTCTACCAGATGGATGTAAAGTCAGCATTACTCAATGTTACACTGAAGGAGGAAGTCTTTGTAGAGCAGCCACCAGGTTTTGTTAACCCTAAACTCATCTCTCATGTCTTCAAATTGCATAAGGCTTTGTATGGGTTAAAATAGGAACCTAGAGCCTGGTATGAGACCATGTCTACCTTTCTTATAGAGGACAAGTTCTCTAGAGGAAAGATAGACAAGACACTATTCCTAAGGGACATCAAAGGATCAAGCATCCTAGTCCAAATATATGTAGATGACATAATTTTTGGGTCTACTAATGAGAAGTTGTGTAGAAAATTTTTCAGGCTTATGCTAGGCAAGTTTGAAATGAGCAGCATGAGTGAGCTCAAATTCTTCTTGAGATTCTAAGTTAGACAATCTGAAGATGGTATATCCATCTCTCAGTCTTAGTTCACTAAGGAGTTAATTAAGAAGTATGGTATGGAGAATTCTTCTACCATGAAAACTCCAATGGGTTCTTCTATGTCACTACACAAGGATGAATCTGGGAAACAAGTAGATGTAACATTGTATAGAGGCATAACTGGTTGTACTCACCATTTTTCGCACTAATAGCTTGGTTCACAGCAGGATTCACCGCGTTTTATATGTTTCGGATATACTTACTGACCTTTGATGTATTTGCGCATTTATTTTCAAGATTATAGTAGTTTTAGTAGTACAAAAAATAGCTTGTTTTATTCAATATCTCTATGGGGAAAAGGTACACTGAAGGAAGTAAATAGAATACCAAGCATGCCCCAAAGAGTCTCATTACACTATTGTAAAGAGAATACTAAGATATCTTAAGGGCATACCAAATCTTGGGCTTTTATATCTTAGGGATAGTGATTTTGAACTCACAGGGTACACAGATGCTGATTTTGAAGGGTGCAAAGAATACAGAAAGAGTACCTCTGGAACTTTTCAGTTTCTAGTGAAAAGACTCATAAGTTGGAGTAGCAAAAAGCAAACCAGTGTTGCAATTTCAACACCAGAATCTGAGTACATATCTGCTGGAAGATGTTGTGCATAGTTTCTATGGATTCATCATCAACTATTGGACTACAGTGTACAGCTAAGTAAATCTGTTATGTTTTGTGATTCTACTAGTGCAATTTCCATTGCTAATAATCATGTTTCACATAGTAGAACTAAATATATAGAAATTAGATATCACTTTCTCAAAGAGAATGTTGAAAAAAATATCAGCTTACAGTATACTCCAATAGAAAAATAAGTTGCTGACATTTTACAAAACCCCTAGATGAAAGCAAATTCAATTACTTTAAATTTGAAGTATGTTGAACATGGGATGCCCGAAAAGGCGGTTTAAACGCCTGTTTTACTTAGAAATCTAACTCGTGCTGTAGCACTCGTTTCCCTTGGTCGAGGGCATTCTGTCCCTCTCCCTCGGTTTCAAGCGCTTTTAGCGCATATTTATTATATGGATTTTAATAAAAATTTTCAGAATGTTTCCCCCTAACCCCTCCGGGGGACTTCCTCTAACTCCATTATCAGGATCGCTATCGCTATCGCTCTAGCTCTAGTGAGAAAACATTTTCAATTAGTAACAACAAAAGACTGTACAACTGATAAAAGATAACTAACCATGTCAACAAATCTAAACAAATAAAAAAGACTTGATATAAGTCAAGAAATTATAGTCAGAACACAAATTTTATCTAAGTCCAAGAATTGTGTCGAGACACCACAGTGTGTGTCGACACTATAGGTAGTATTGTGTCAAGACACCAAAATGAGTGTCGACATAATAGATAGTCATGTGTCGAGACATTAAAAATTAGTGTCGAGACATAAGGGTGCTGAGTATAAAAATATTCAATTTTGTATCGTATTAAATTTGCATATTTATAAATAAAACCTTAGTTTTGATATATAAAACTAACTTTTTTTATTATATTGTATTTTATGTTTTAGATTAATTTTCTAAGTTTTTATGAATTTTTTTTATTTTTTACTTAGGTCACACCCCTAGGTCACGCTCGTGACCTAGGGCGTGACAGTCCTTTTTAATCTTTTTTCCTGTTTCTATTTTTTTCCTAGGAAAATCGGGAAATAGCTGAACACGCCCGTGACAAAAGCGACACGCCCGTAACCTAGTGAAGTTCTATCCAGACATCCAGCAAGCCGCTGCGCTGTCGCCACGCCCCGTGCCGCCTGATGAATCAGTTGCCCGACACGCCCGTGACATCATCAGTCACACCCGTGACCTGCTCAAATTCTATCCGAAGTTCAGCCCCGATTGGCACCTGTCCCGACAGGCTGTAAGTCACGCCCGTGACCATGTCATGCCCTACCCAACACGCCCGTGTCAGGGGGCGTGTCACTTGAAATTTTTTCCTAAAAATAGATGGGCAGGTCTGAGTGGAATTATTCGAACACCAGCAGCTTCCTTAAGAACTGTTAGGACTCCCCAGCTCTCTGACAAGGAACTGGTAGTAGCTTTCAAGTATTCTAAAGTTCTGTAAGTTGTAATATTTTAGCTTTCTTTTGTGCTTTTTAGAAAGTTGTAATAATTTTCCGGACTTTATAAAAAAGACTCTTTCAATTTTAATTCTAAGTACTTTACTGCTTTATTTTCAGTTTTTACTTTCTTTTTTTTATACTATCCCGAATTAAAGGAGAAGCTCTGCTTATGTCCTGGATTAAGATGGTGTGAAACTGCTTTAAAAATTATTTTCAAACCCTTATTATTTCATACTATCCTGAATGAAGGGCGAGGCGAAAGCCTATGACCTGGATTAAGATAGTGCGGAAGCTCTGCAAAATTTTACTACCCTATCCCAAAAACAAAGGTGAAGCAAAAGCTTAAATCCTGGATTGAGATAGATAGGTAGATATTATTTTCTGTACTTTATACCGCCCCCATCCTGAGAAGAGGCTAAGAACCCTTAGCACTTGGTCAAGATGAGCTCTGGGCTGGATATTATTTTCAACTATTTTAACTCTACTTTCTAGTTATCCTAACTAGGGTTTTCTGTTAATTGATCATATACCAGGTGAAGAGACACTACGTTTACGTTAAACTGTTTTAAACGCAAGCCTCCCCGGTCGTACTTTCGAGTCAGTGATGCTACCAAAGGGACCCTCTCGTTAAGTTAGGTAATAAAGAAATAAAGTTGTTCTTTAATAGCTGAATTAATATTCTCTCAAAGAAATTCTGAAATCGAGGACTACCTTCTAAGTCCCTATCTTAATAAAATCACGTATATATATATATTTTTCTATCTTTTGGTTTTTAATTATAAACTCCACTCTGTTCGTTCGATAAAATAATAGGCATTCTAAAAAAGTAGAATAATTAACACCGATCCCAGGAAAAATACGACCTTGATATTTTCTACAAAATACTATACTCCTATGCGATAGGTACTCTTGCCTTAATCCACAGGATATAAGTAAGTAAAAAAGAGATAGACTTATATACGTAAAAGATTATATAAAACCAAATCTTTCTTCTTTAAAACAAACTTTACTTATCAAGCTTTTTGGCGCCGTTGTCGGGGACTCATTTATATGTGTTAATATTCGAAAATAAAAGAACACTATTACTTTTATCTTTTCTTTTTCTTGTTATTTAAAAACCTTAGTTTTTATAAAAATAAAACAAACATAAAATTCCCTGAATTGAAAACTTTGTTTTTATAAAACCTAATTTTTTATTAACAAGTTTATTAACCACTAACGAATTCTAACAAAAAAACCTAACCTACTATTTTAAACATATTTTATATAAAACTTTTCTTCTTAAAAAACTAGTTTTTAATAAAAACTACTTTTTATTATAAAACCTGTTTTATAGAAAACCTATTTTATATAAAAAAAACTGTTTTTAGTTATTTTCTATTTTACGTCTTTTTCGTGTGTTTGTATTTGTGTTTATTTAACTTAGTATTTTTTACTTATTTTTTGTGTTTTATACAAAAGTTTTTTTAGTGTATGACCCGCAGAACTCCATCTGATTTAAATCTTGAATTTGATCCTGAAATCGATCGCACCTTTCGCAGGCGCCTCCGATCTCTGAATCAAGAGCTCGTATTAAAATTGGAAGAGTCCGTAGGCACCGCACACGTACAAGAAATGGCAGCAGAGCAACAACAAATGCTAGAGGTGGTCCCCCAAAGGACCATGTCTTATTATGCACGACCAAATTTAGATGACACCGGGTCTAGTATCGTTCGTCCAACAATTACTAATAATAACTTTGAGATTAAATTGAGTATAATCCAAATGATTCAAAATTCCGTTCAATTCGATGGATTGTCCGACGAAGATCCAAACACGCACTTGTCCAACTTCTTAGAAATATGCGACACATTTAAGATAAATGGCGTAACTGATGATGTCATCCGTCTTCGATTATTTCCTTTTTCATTACGAACGAAAGCCAAACAGTGGCTAGGTTCTCTCCCTAGAGGATCTATTACCACTTGGGCTGAAATGACCGAAAAATTCCTTACAAAGTATTTTCCACCTGCAAAAACCGCACGTCTGTGTGTGGATATTTCTTCCTTTGTGCAAGGCGAGTCCGAGTCTCTTTATGAGACTTGGGAACGTTTTAAGGAATATCTACGTCGGTGTCCACATCACGCACAGCCAACTTGGCTCCAGGTACAAATATTCTATAATGGTTTGAATATTTAAACCAGACAAGCCATTGATGCTGCCGCTGGGGGCACGCTCAATAACAAAACCCCCGAGGCCGCTCAAACCCTCTTTGAGGAAATGGCCATGAACGCGTACCAGTGGAACGTGCCAAGGTCACGCCCTAAACAAGCTGGGATTTATGATCTCGACACTTCTTCTACTTTAGCACTCCAAGTAGAAAATTTAACTAAATATTTGGCAGGAATATCTGCTTCCTCCGCCACTACTACTTGGAATCCGAATAATAATGTAATTGAAGAAATCGATTATATGGCGAACTCTTATAGACCTTCCTATAATCCTAATATTAACTCAAATAATAATTCTTATAATCCAGGATATAGGAACCATCCAAATTTTTCATGGAGTAAACCCAATAATGCTCAACGCCCTCTGATTGCAAATCCAAGTGGATTTGCACCGCAACCACCACAACCACAAACACCACCACCACAACCGCACCAATTTAGGCCAACCCCGATAGAAGACATATTCACGAAATATGTCAGTATCAATGAGTCCAATATCCGGAACCTTACCAGATCAATTAAAAACTTAGAAACACAAATTGGACAAATATCAAAAATACTATCGGAACGCCTACCTGGTAATTTTCAAGGAAATACGGAACCAAATCCGCGGGATACTAGCCATTCCAGTAACCCAAGTTGACAAGCCGTCAAACTACGAAGTGGCAGGGAGCTACCATCACCCGTTAGGGTAGAAAAAGAAGCTAAAGTTAGCCTCCCTACACCACTTCCCGTTACGTCTCTGCCTCCTCAACCCCCGCAAATTTCTTCCCCACATGTTGTTTTACCTTATCCATCTAAATTAAAAGATGAGCGAGAAGATGAACAATATAAAAATTTTCTTAAAATGCTAAAATAAATTCAAATCAATATACCTTTCTGCGAGGCAATTGCACAGATGCCTAAATACGCAAAATATTTAAAAGCGTTATTTTCTAATAAAAAGAAACTCGAAGATATTTCGAGAGTTTTCCTTAACGCCGAATGTTCAGCCGTTTTATTACATAAATTACCCCCAAAATTAAATGATCCGGGATGATTTTCCATCCCGTGTCTCTTCGATAATCTATTAATAAAAGATGCGTTAGCAGATTTAGGTGTTAGCATAAATTTAATGCCCTACTTGCTCTTTAGGAAACTAGGATTAGGTAACCCCAGCCCAACTAAAATGAGCATCCAATTAGCAGATCGTTCTATTAAATATCCAGTAGGGATAGTAAAGGATGTGCTGGTCAAAATAGACAAGTTTATCTTCCCGGTAGACTTTGTTATACTTGACATAGAGGAAGACGCTGATGTTCCCATAATTCTCGGTCATCCTTTTCTCACAACCTCTCGTGCGATAATAGACGTAAGTAACGGTAGACTTCTCTTACGAGTAGGAGATGACGAGGTTACTATCGATATAGATCCCTCTATGAAAAATTCTTTAATAAACGACAATTCCTGCTATCTTGCGGAAGCCTCTTTTGAGGAAAATGGTTTTCCCTATTCTGATTTACTTTCAATAACTGTAGAAGAATCGGACTAGGCAGACTTACCCCTTTCACAAGAAATGCCTACTGATGATCCTTTAGAACCATTTATATCTTTAACTTCTACAACTCTAAAAACTCCAACTTCATATGAAAAACCACCAACCCTCGAGCTGAAAACACTTCCTGCACATTTAAAATACGTTTTCCTTGAAGCCGAATCTAAACTCCCTGTTATCACTTCTGCCGAATTAAATGATAAGAAAACGTCTGAATTAATAGAAGTGTTAAAACAACATTGACATGCATTAGCATGGCAAATTTCTGATATCCAAGGACTCAACCCATCTTTTATACGCATAAAATATTTTTGGAAGATAACCCTCGTAAATCTATCCAGCCCCAACGATATTTAAATCCTAATATGAAGGATGTCGTAAAAGCTGAAGTAATAAAATTATTAGACGCAGGAATTATCTATCTAATCTCAGATAGCACATGGGTTAGTCTCGTACAAGTCGTCCCTAAGAAGGGCGGAATAACGGTAGTGCCAAATGCTAATAATGAACTAATTCCAACACGTACTGTTACGGGTTGGAGGATGTGCATCGACTATCGAAAATTAAATGATGCCACCCGTAAAGATCACTTTCCACTACCGTTTATAGATCAAATATTAGAGCGACTCTCGGGTCACTCATATAATTGTTTTCTCGATGGTTATTCAGGGTATTTACAAATTCCTATAGCCCTTGAAGACCAAGAGAAAACTACTTTCACTTGCCCCTTTGGTACTTTCGCCTATAGGCGAATGCCGTTTGGACTTTGTAATGCGCCAGCTACATTTCAAAGATGTATGCTAGCTATTTTCGGCAAGTTAGTAGAGGATGTTATGGAAGTGTTTATGGATGATTTATCCGTATTTGGAGACTCATTCTGTACGTGTTTAGATAACCTCGCTCGTGTTCTTCAACGATGTGAAGACACGAATTTAGTGTTGAACTGGGAGAAATGTCATTTTATGGTCTGCGAAGGTTTAGTTCTCGGTCATAAAATTTCTTCCCAGGGAATCAAGGTAGATAAGGCCAAAATAGAAATAATTGAAAAAATTCCTCCTCCAACAAATATAAAATCTATTCGAAGTTTCTTAGGCCATGAAGGTTTCTATAGATGGTTCATTCAAAATTTCTCTAAAATAACAAAACCGTTAACTCATTTATTAGAAAAAGAAGCCTCACTTATATTTGATAGTGAATGCTTAGTAGCATTCAATATTATTAAGGACAAACTTATCAACTCTCCTATTTTAATAGCCCTAGACTGGTCCTTTCCTTTTGAGATCATGTGTGATGCAAGTGATTATGCGGTAGGAGCTGTCTTAGGACAATGAGTAGACAAATATTTTCATCCTATCTATTATGCAAGTAAAACTCTCACATCCACACAAACCAATTACACGACCACGAAAAAGGAACTATTGGCGATTGTATTTGCATTTGATAAGTTTAGATCTTATATAACGCTATCAAAAGTTATAGTTTTTACAAATCATTCTGCTTTAAAATATTTACTAACTAAAGCAGATGCAAAACCCCGTTTATTACGTTGGATTCTCTTATTACAAGAATTTGATTTAAAGATCCGAGATAAGAAAGGCGCAGAGAATTTGGCAGCCGATCATCTTTCTCGACTAGAGAATGCTGCAACAGATACACTCGTGGAAGCCGACATCGAAGATAAATTCCCTGAAGAAAGTCTCCTCGCTCTCGAAAAGGTAACAAACTCTTCTACTCCTTGGTTCGCAGACTTGGCTAATTATTTAGTAGCACGAGTCCTTCCAAAAGCTTTTTCAAGTCAAGAAAAGAGGAAATTCTTTTCTGACTTGAAAAACTACTTTTGGGAAGACCCGTATTTATTCCGAGTCTGTGCCGACCAAGTAATTAGAAGATGTATTTCGAATGAGGAAGGACAAACAGTACTACGGCACTGCCACGAAGGACCAACCGGCGGATATTATCAATCCAACCAGACTGCACGTAAAGCCCTTGAAGCAGGATTCTTTTGGCCTACTTTATTCAAGGACGCTCAAAAATTGGTAAGTGTTTGCAACCGCTGCCAACGGTCAGGTAACATTTCTCATCGGGACGAAATGCCCCAAAACTTTTACTTAGAATGTGAAATTTTTGATCTGTGGGGCATAGATTTTGTAGGCCCTTTACCTCCTTTTTTTAAAAATCGTTATATCTTAGTAGCGGTCGATTACGTTTCACGATGAACTGAAGTGCAAGCTTTACCCACCGCTGACTCGAGAGTCGTCGTTAAATTTTTGAAAACCTTATTTTCACGTTTTAGCACGCCTAGGGCTATAGTTAGCGATCGAGGTACTCATTTTTGTAACACCCAGATGGCTAAAGTGTTAGCCAAATATGGAGTTACTCATAAACTCGCTACCGCTTATCACCCCCAAACAAGCGGCCAAGTGGAGGTAGTCAATAGAGAACTAAAGCGCATATTAGAAAAGACTGTAGATACCAATCGAAAAATTGGTCCCTCAAATTAGATGATGCACTTTGGGCCTACCGTACAACATTCAAAATTGCGATCGGTTGTACACCTTATCGTTTAGTATATGGAAAGGCATGTCACCTACCTGTAGAAATAAAACATCGCGCATACTGGGCGCTAAAATTTCTTAACTTAGATACAAACTTAGCCGCCGAACAACGTAGATTTCAACTCAATGAACATGAGGAATGGCATGCAAACGCCTATGAAAATAATAAATTTTATAAAGAGCGATCTAAGTTTTATCATGATAGGAAAATTAAATTTCCAATATCTTTTTCACCAGGTGATCTTGTCCTACTATATAACTCACGCCTTAAATTATTTCCAGGAAAATTAAAATCCCGTTGGACCGGACCCTATACTGTTAAACAAACCTGGCCATATGGGACCGTTCTTATTTCTAACCCTGAACTCGGAACTTTCAAAGTAAACGGGCACCGTTTAAAATTATATTTTACTGGGGACCCTTTTCAAAGAGAACCTGAAACCCTAACACTACTCCATAACCTCGAAATATAAATTCACTTGTATATTTCCATCTTTTATGCTTTTGTATATTCTGTACATATTTTTCACTTCATACCTATGCCTAAAATAAGTATGGGGGTGCTTTTAGCTGCAATTGTTTTTCTCACTTATATGTTTTCAATAAAAACATTGTTTATTTTAGTACTCATCCCAAACAAGTCAAAACTTTCAAAACCATACTATGTATATATATTCCAAAAATCTGAGTTTATCAAAAATGCAATTTATTTAATTTTCAAATTTACTGCTCCTTCTCATAACTAGATAGATATAAATATCCGGAATAAACTTGTAAAACCCTATCTTGTAAAATTTCATTACAATCGGAGTTATTATTTTAGCAAGCCTGCTTTAAACATATCAAAAATACATATATATACAATAGAAGCAAAACATATTATGTTCACCAAACAATTTTAGACTGTAATTATCATTACTTCAATCTTGTTAAAATATAGAAAATATCAAGCTATTACCATTGCTCTCAAAATCTTTTATCAAAATTATTTTTACAAACCCCTACCTACTATTTCGCTTGGCATGTTTCTTTACGCACGCAAGCATCTAGGAGTATGTGCTCCTAGAAAAGAAAAGATCTTATGTTCATGGGAATAAAAAAATTCCGTAAATATAAGCATCCAATAAATGTTAAAAGATCATATGAAATGGAGTATGTGCTCCTAAACATATGCATTGGATTAATTCAAAGTTCAATTCTGTAAAGTTTTTTTTCTGTTTTTGGAAAATATTTTCCTAAAATAATTGTAACAATGCATGAATATGAGAAAAAAGGGTGAGAGGATAAAATTCATCACCTCCTATATTCAAAGCCTCTGTATGGGCAAAACCACCAAGTTGATATCCCCTAAAACCACTACAAAATTGAATTAATTTTGCTTAAAATTTTGAGAGAGCATACTTAATAGGTTGTAATTTTTCAACATATCTCATGCAAGACATAGTAGTCATAAAGCCAATCTATCTTTGTTATATCTGATTTTAATATATGCTTACTATTTATGTTCAAAAACTTTTTATGGCTATAAATTCTAACTCTGGTATCAATGATTATATATACGATAGCATTCAACTCTTTATTCACCGGATGTTTATACCTATTTTATCTTGAAGAATCAAATTGATAGTAAATAGAAAATTTCATAAACTTGTAAATATACTCAACTTTATATTTGCTCTGGAATAGCAAAATCTAAGTATGGGGGTATTTTATGAGTATAAAAATATACAATTTTGTATCGTATTAAATTTGCATATTTATAAATAAAACCTTAGTTTTGATATATAAAACTAACTATTTTTATTATATTGTATTTTTATGTTTTAGATAAATTTTCTAAGTTTTTATGAATTTTTTGTATTTTTTACTTAGGTCACGCCCGTGACCTAGGGCGTGAAAGCCCTTTTTAATCTTTTTTCCTGTTTCTATTTTTTTCCCAGGAAAATCGGGAAATAGCTGAACACGCCAGCAGAATACGCCCGCGGAATACGACCGTGACAAAAGCGACACACCCATGACCTAGTGAAGTTCTATCCAGAAATCCAACAAGCTGCCGCGCTGTCGCCACGCCCCGTGCCGCCTGATGAATTAGTTGCCAGACACGCCCGTTACATCATAAGTCACGCCCATGACCTGCTCAAATTCTATCCGAAGTTCAGCCCCGCTTGGCACCTGTCCCGACAGGCTGGAAGTCACGCCCGTGACCATGTCACGCCCTACCCGACACGCCCGTGTCAGGGTGCATGTCACTTGAAATTTTTTCCTATAAATAGATGGGCAGGGCTGAGTGGAATTATTCGAACACCAGCAGCTTCCTTAAGAACTGTTAGGACTCCCCAACTCTCTTACAAGGAAATGGTAGTAGCTTTCAAGTATTCTAAAGTTCTGTAAGTTGTAATATTTTAGCTTTCTTTTGTGCTTTTTAGAAAGTTGTAATAATTTTTCGAACTTTATAAAATAGACTCTTTCAATTTTAATTCTAAGTATTTTACTGCTTTATTTTCAGTTTTTACTTTCTTTTTTTTATACTATCCCGAATGAAAGGCGAAGCTCTGCTTATGTCCTGGATTAAAATGGTGTAAAACTGCTTTAAAAATTATTTTCAAACCCTTATTATTTCATACTATCCTGAATGAAGGGCGAGGCGAAAGCCTATGACCTGGATTAAGATAGTGCGGAAGCTCTGCAAAATTTTACTACCCTATCCCAAAAACAAAGGTGAAGCGAAAGCTTAAATCCTAGATTGAGATAGATAGGTAGATATTATTTTCTGTACTTTATACCGCCCCCATCCTGAAAAGAGGCTAAGAACCCTTAGCACTTGGTCAAGATGAGCTCTGGGCTGGATATTATTTTCAACTATTTCAACTCTACTTTCTAGTTATCCTAACTAGGGTTTTTTGTTAATTGATCATATACCAGGTGAAGAGACACTACATTTACGTTAACCCGTTTTAAACGCAAGCCTCCCCGGTCGTACTTTCGAGTCAGTGATGCTACCAAAGGGACCCTCTCGTTAAGTTAGGTAATAAAGAAATAAAGTTGTTCTTTAATAGCTGAATTAATATTCTCTCAAAGTAATTCTGAAATCGAGGACTATCTTCTAAGTCCCTATCTTAATAAAATCACGTACATTTTTTTTTCTATCTTTTGGTTTTTAATTATAAACTCCACTCCGTTTGTTCGATAAAATAATAGGCTGTTCTAAAAAAGTAGAATAATTAACATTGATCCCAGGAAAAATACGACCTTGATATTTTCTACAAAATACTATATTCCTATGCTATAGGTACTCTTGCCTTAATCCACGGGATATAAGTAAGTAAAACAGAGATAGACTTATATACGTAAAAGATTATATAAAACCAAATCTATCTTCTTAAAACAAACTTTACTTATCAAAGGGTGTCGATACCCTGAGGGCTGTGTCGAGAGACATGAACCTTGTATTGACTTAAGTCGATACATCTCGACTGTGTAGGTTTTTAGTGTCGACACTAGATATTTCCCTAATTTTCAGATAATTCTAAATGCAGTGCGCCTTCTCGCCTACCGCATATAGTTACTATAAATAGCAGGTGCAAGGAGTTGTCGACTATGCTTACCAGAAAACTTGAGAGACTGTTCCCAGAGTGCCGAGACCTAGAAATCCTTAGTCGACTCCTCTCAATCTCAACTTGTCTCAACTCCAATGGCGCCAAAGATGGACGATTACATCAACAAGGGTTATGAGATAGTGTGAAACGCATTCGACTCCGCACAGGAAGAATTCACGAAGGTGATAGACCTAGTCATTGAGCAGGTCTTGAGTATCTACTTTGAGAATCAACCAAGATATGGAAGAGAGAGGTATCTGAATTCTTTTCCAATGCTTCTCTCAACACTAAGTCAGCCAAGATCAAATCAAATGTTAATGGAGCAAGAGTAAAGGTCACAATAAAAAGGTTGGTAAAAGTTTTTTAGATTCCAAGAACAGCACGGGAAGATGAACTTGATTCCAGAATGACTGCAAAGGCATTAGTGTGGTCTGGACTGTCTCTAACCACCAGGTTTGGTACTTCACTACACATGAAGGGAATGAATTCCCAAGGGAAATTCTTGTTTGAAGTAATAAGAAAGGTACTCCTCTGCAAGACTAGAGCACATTACAGGATTTCATCTTTCATGTTCACCCTGATGACAAGGATTATATTTAGGATAAACTCTGATTGGAACAAGGTTGTGTTTGATAGGATAGTAAAAGGAATTCAGAAGCCTAATATGGGCAGAATAGTTAGTCTGTATCTAGTTAAGACAATTCCAGAGAATATAAACCAGAAAGTTGGAACAAAGATCAATCCCATGAGAAAGATGGACCTAAAACTTTTGTCTAGATGGGACAGGGTCTTGTCTAAAGAGACTCCTAAACCCAAGACGTCTAAAAAGGTAAAGGGCAAGAAATATGTGGTAGAGGAAGTTGAATCCACTAGTGATTCTGAAGAAGAGATGAACTTCAGTTCAGATAAGGATGTTGAGGAAGAACAAAGAAGATCTCCAAGGTTCTCACCTGGAATTAGTGTTCGAGTGCAGGGGAGAATTTGCTAGAGGTGCATCAAGTTGAGGGGGAGAACCTCACTGAATTACCAATAGATACAGCAACTACCATTATAATGGAAGTAGTTCGAGATCAAGAAACTATTCAGGAACCTGTTGCTGTTCCAGACCAAGACTTGACTAAAGCTCAAGAGGATGTTATTCCTCTTACTGAAGAAGTGCAAGAACAAATAAACCAAGATACCACCAATATTGGTGATGAAGTTGTTTTTGTTCAGGGGGAGTTACCGGAACATGCCCTAGGCACTAGAGAAGATATACAAGAGAAGTTTGTTTAGCTGGATAAGACTGTGGAGATGGTAATCTCTTCAGATTCAGAGGAAGAGCAAGCTGCTCAGCTCAAAAAGAGAAATCTATCTGAAATTAGAAAAAGGAGCAGAAGCAACAAAGAGCATTTACAATCTGGAACACCAACTGCTCCTACACTAGACACTAGCTCTCTGCTAGTGTAAATTTAGATAATGCTGGATAAGCATAGGACAGATCTTGAGAAATATGTTGATGAAAGCCATAAAGAGTTACAATTCCAACTGGCTCAAGATATAAAATAAATCAGGTTTGAGGTAAATTTGTTAAAGACAGACGTGACCAATTTCTTTGAGAAAGGAGCAAATGTTGTTGTCTACCTGGCCAAGCAACAACTGGAAGCCAAACAATTAGAAGATGATGTGGCAATCAAACAAGGCTATATCCTTGAGAATCAGAACAGAATGAATGAAAATCTGATCATAATACATAATACTACTTTAGAAGAAATAAAGAACCAAGCCACTGGTTTGGTAACTAAGATTGATTCCACTACAAAAGAAATGGAAACAGGACTGATAGATCATAAAGCATCACTGTTACAAGATATCAAAGAATCTGATAAAGAGCTGGATGATCATCTACTTAAAGTAAAATCAACTCTAACTTCTGGAATCAATCACTTGGAAGGCCAATTAAGATTTCATAAGAATGATTTGAGAGATCATGTTGAAAGAGAAAACATAAATGGGGAGAGAGCAATGATAAATACATATGCTGAGCATGCTATCTAGACCTCCAATAGCATAAGAGAGACTTTAGGATACTCTCCCATCAGGTATGATGAAGACTTTGTTATTGAGTCTGGTTGCTAACCGGCTCAGTTTGAGGATATTCAACAGGCAATATAGACTATGTACAGTCCTCCTCAAGGTTTAGATTAGAATGTAATTTATGAGAAAGTGTACAAGTCTTCTACTGCTAAGGAAATAAAGGCACAGCTATCAAAGAAGATATTCAGAGAACAAGCTGAGGCCGGGAAAGATTTTGAGCACTGGAGCCCAGCCTCTAGATCTATTATTCTCACTGTATAGAAAACAGTTAATGATAATGTAACTGAAAGCGGTAAGTGGTATTCAGAGCAGGAATGGGCTAAGCATCTAAAGATACAGGATGTCATCCTAAAATTCAGACATGATCTAAAGACGGGAATGATTCTTGTTAATTCTATTGTACCCAGTAATACTTTTCAAAGCCCTACCACTATTTTGAAAGACAATGGCTGAAAGAGGAAGAAATTGCAAAGACTAAGGATGTCAAGGGCAAGAAGGTTGCTAATGACAAGGAACCAGAAGTTAAAGCCAAAATCCAATCTGGAAGGGGGATTGTTATCAGAGAACCAGTATTACCTTAAGATATTTTAGTTTTGTATTTGTTCTAAAAACATTGTATAACCAAAGCTCTTAGTTGTTTATCTTTTGACAAACTATTAATGAAAATTTTGGTTTATACAAACATTCTGTGTGTTAATTAATTAGTATTGCAATTCTTTGCTTTATCTTCTATTCAATATTATTCTTGTTGATTTATGTATAATGAAATATGTGATCTTGTCTGTGTTATAGAATTGCACTGTGATCTTTAGTCTAATTCATAATATTTTTGTAAACATGTGTTTATCATTGAGTAGGGTTATGATTTCTCCAAATAGGGGGAGATTATTGGGTACATTGGAAACTTTTGTAGCTGATTTGGAAAAATCCTTTTCAGCTCAATGATATACACATAGTTGTATTTGATGTATGTTTAGTTCTTATGTGCATAAAAATAAAGCTAAGTACAAAAGCGTAGAGACACTAGACCAGTGTCGACACCTTTTCAAAGATGTGTTGAGACAAGAAGTAGTTGTGTCGACACTCAGGACTAGTGTCGACACACTCTACACCTGGAGTGCTGAGTCAAAGAGAAAGTTGTGTCGACACCCAGAACTTGTGTCGACACTATGATACAAGGAAGCAACTGTGTGGACACACTCTACACCCGGAGTGCTGAGTCAAAGAAAAAGTTGTGTCAACACCCAGAACTTGTGTCGACACTATGATACAAGGAAGCAACTGTGTCGACACATAGGACTTGTGTCGACACATTCTACATCAGCAGTGTCGAGACAAGGTTAAGGCCATATCGACACATTCAGAAGTATGTCAACATCACTATAAGAGTAGTGTCGACACTCAGGACTGGTGTAGACACATCTAACAGTCAAGTTTCAACACTTCAAGCAGAATTGTTTCCTGTGTACAAAAATCTAGCAAGAGGTACTAACAACTGTCAGAACTGTCAGATGTCAGTTATTAACCGGATCAGTCAGTTACCCTTGACAGAACCTATTTAAAGAGATAAGCTCTTCAGAAAAGAGAGTTAGAAAAATTTGGTGAAACCAAATATAAGAAGCAATCTGTTAGAATTCAGATGGTGGAGAGAAGCCTGATCAATAATCATCTTCAACATTCTCCATCCTAGATCTACCCTAATTTCAACTTCAAGAAGCTTTGAAAAGCTAAGAAGGGTCAGATTGAATCAACTACAACAAGGATCAAGGGAAGCTTACTTATCATGTTCAGTTCAAGAAACAGTCACCCGTTTCTCTCTTGCTGGGTGACTAATTCTGAATCATTCTTTTCACCACCATTAATCTTGTAAGATCTACTTGTAGATATGAGTGTAGGGGAATTGATTTCTCTGAGTTGTAATCCTGTGTTATAAAGGCTGAGGTAGGGCAGGAGTTGCCTGAGGTAGGAGAAGTGGGCATTTCCTGAGGTGTAGGATCTTGGCGATTTGAGTGGTAAGACTGATATAGTCTAAGTTGTAGGAGCAAGCTGGGCTCTGAGCTGTAAGATCTGAGGATCTGAGTAAAGAAAGAAGGAGTTTGGCTGAATCTAGTTCATTGCTAGATAGGCGAAGGGGGAAAGTGGATGTATCCATCAATTAGGGAACCACTATAAATCTTTTGTACTGTGATGTGATTGTTGTACTATGTTTGATGTGTTGTGATGATCTTTAATTGCTATTTAGTTTTCCTGTTTCATCAGACTAGGGTAATAAAGATAAAAGTAATTTTCATTATCTAAAAGTCACCTAGAATTAAATTGGACCTATTCACCCCCCCCCCCACCCCTCTAGGTCACTCTATCTTAAAATAAACATTTACAATTCTCTATGTGCTTAGTCCTGCTATAAGATATAAGATTCCTAGCAGTAGAGATTGCACTAGTAGAATCACAAAATAAAGGAGTTCTACTTAGCTTGAGATTGTAGTTCTGGAACTGATGCTGGATCTATAGTAGTTGTGCACATAAACTACCAGCTGAAATGTACTCTGATTCAGCTATTGAGATGGCAACACTTATTTGCTTCTTGCTGCTCCAAAATACCAATCTTCTTCCTAGAAATTGACAGGTGCCTGAGGTACTTTTCCTGTCTTCTCTGCAACCTGCAAAGTCTGTATCATGCTCGAGGGGCTTGCTTCAACCCCTATAAATCCTTAAGATGACTCCTTGTTCCAAACATATGCCTGGAACATCCACTGTCCAAGTACCATATTAGCATTGTATTGGTACTTGGACTATCCGGCAAACACAGATTAGTTTACCTTAGGAACCCAAAAGGAATTGGGTCCTAGGTTCTTGTTAGCTTGAAAATACATATTTCTACCTGCAGTACTTCTGACAGGAAGACTCACCCTTGCCCTTGGCACACTAGGGTTGTGCCAACAATCTATGGCAAAGTGTTCCACTTTACCACAGCACCAACATTCATGAATATTGTATCTCCTCTTCTGAACAACCTTGGAATAAGTTGTCTGTTCAGAGGGGAGAGAAGTAGCCTTCTTCTTGTTTCTTTCAGCAAGTATCTGACTGAAAGTTAGTATGCCAATGGATGCACATGGCTTATTCTGAGTGGCATCAACATATGTCATCTTTGTAGCTGACATGAAGTTGATGGCTTTAGAAACTGCCAAATGTGGCTTACTGACTAACTTACCCTTAGTCAAGGTGTCTGATGAAGGAACTTGAGAATAGGCCACTACCTTATTCTTGAGTGTGGGGGCTGGGGCACCAAATAAAAATGGTCCATGATGGGCCATTTGGATTTCCTCATGGGGAGCCTTCAGTGCACTCACTCCCATGTCCTTTCTCCTTTCATTGTAAGATACACTTATATTCTTACAAGAAGAGTTTCCATTCTTCCAGTGACCATACATGATGTCCTGGTCATACCTGTTGGAAGGGAGGATTACCTTGTGAAAGGTAGTACGAGGCTCTACATGAGCTTTGTCTTTCCCTTTGGAATGGGCAGTTCTAGAGTTCCACTTAAACCCTAAACCTCTCTTATCCTTTTGATAGGTAAAGGAGTCAATCAGTGGAAACAAAGTCTTGGGCTTAGAGAATTCAGCGATAACCTTTCTCTCCTTAAGGAGCTTATCTTCAAGATCTAAGATGATCTTATTCTTCTGGCTAATGGTCCCAATTGTGATAATTGAGATTGTCTTCAGTTGGCTAAATTCCCTCCTCATTTGAGCTAGCAAGGGTGCTTACTAAGACTGCAGGGAAGTAGCTTGCTGTAGGGAGACAATCTCCTCAGCTTGTCTCTTGACAAGCCTTTTGCTCTTCTTTAGAGCATCCAAAATTGCACCATACCAGTAAATTAATTTATTGACATCTTCTTCAGAATCTGATCCCTCATCTCCACTAGAGGAAGTGGATGCATTAGAGTCTGAGCCAGACTCATAGGTAGAAGAAGAGCTAGGGATAAAGTGTACCTCATCAGGAATAGTACTATCCTAATTTTCTTCTGACTGAGCCATGAGATTGAACTCTTCATCCTCTTCACAATCACTGTCAACAGAGGACAGTGGAGCCCTTATTCCTAATGGGGCAGCTGGATGATTAGCCTCTTCTTCAATGGGCATGAGACCAATATAGGCCCCCTCGTCATCTGATTCTGAAGATTCAGAATCACTGTCTAATAGACTTACTTTCTTCTTGTCCAAGAAGCTCTTTTCAGTCTTCTTATCCCTGTGATGCTTTTTTCCTTCAGACTTCATATACTCCTTAACTAGATAGTCAGCAATGACATGTCCACTCTTGTTGTAATAGTAGCAAATAACATTAGTCTTAACATGTTTATTTTGTTTGGAGACATACCTTTCCCCAGAAGATTCAATTATGGATTTGTCCTTGCTGGAGTAAGGCTTCTTTGAGGTGGAGCTAGAAGAGCCATTATTCTTCCATTGTCTCCTCCTGCTCAGAACCTTCTTGAACTGCTTGGAGAACAGTTTCAGTTCTCTATCTGACAGCTCATTTCCAAAAAAGTTGGGATCTGAGCTTTCTGATTCTGCAACTCTCCTTGGTGGAGGAGTCTTTTCCATAGTATTCTCTTTTTCAAAAAAACTGGCAGCATCCACTTCAGCCTTCCTGGAGATTAGCTGCATCTCATGGGATAGTAGCTTCCCAAATAAGTTCTGAAACAATGTGTTTGCCAAGTTGCCAACTTCTATGATGGCACAGATTTTGATGTCCCATTCTCTATTGAGAGATCTCAAAAACTTGTCATTAAGTTCATAGTTTATGAACTGTCTGCCAAAGGTGATCAGACTGATCACTATAAAAAAGAACTTCTCATACCATTCAGCTATGGAATCTTTCCTGCCTTGTTTGAAGGCTTCATATTGTTGATTCAGGAGGGATTTCCTATCATCCCTCACTTCCTTTATCCCTTCCATATACACAATAAGAGAATCTCACATCTCTTTGGCTATTTTATAGTGGACAAGGTTTTGGAAAGTGGAGGTATTTATGGCACTTACAATGTTATTTTGTGCCACCTTATCTATAGTTGTTAAGATGACTTCATTCCTAGTCATTTTTAGTATACTCCTTTGGAGTCTGGACATTGGCATCTAAGACAGAGACCTTCATGGAGATGAAAGGTCCTTCTTGGATTGTAATGAAAATTCTAGGATCTGAGGCTTCCATGAATAACATGACCCTCTCTTTCCAAATCCCAAAGTTTTCCTTCCTGCAAACTGGAAGCTTCATTGAGCTCAACTCCTTATGGTTCTCACCTGAACCCACGGAGATAATCTTTAGCTACTCTTGGAGATCTGTCCAAACTATTAAGTCCTTTTTGAATAACCTCCCTCTGATACCACTTGCAAGTCTTTGTTTCAAGAGTAGCTATGCACATAGAGGGGGGTGAATAGGTTGCCTAGTCTTTATGACTATCTTTTTCTTTTGGTATGATGAGTGTTCAGTTATTAAGTTAGCTTTTAAGAATGAGACGCAGCACACCAGGATTTATAGTGGTTCCCCAATGTATGAATACATCCAATGTCCCTCCCACCTTTTAACAGTGTGTTAGACAAGACAATCTTCTCCGAATCTCGGCTCAAAGAGCTTACAACACAGATCCCTCAGGATCTCTCAGACTTCCTCCATGTCCTACTTCAGGCCAAGGCCCTACAACTCGGAGATAAAATTTCCTACAGCTCAGTGATCCACAAATCACCTACCTCATACTTAATCAAAATTCCTACACCTCAGGCTAGGAGGATAGCCTTACACTTAGAGAGAATAACTCTCCTACAGCTCAGATCTTATTCAGATCCTACCTCAGGCTAAAGGCCCTACTTCAGATTCTCAACAGAATCCTACCTCAGGCATGCAGACCCTACCTCAGATCCACAACAGGATTCTACCTCAGGCACACAGGCCCTACCTCAAATCCACAATAGGATCCTACCTCAGGCATATAGGCCCTACCTCTCAGCCTTTATAATTTAGGCTTATAGCTCAAATCAATTAATATCCTATAGAATGAGAAAGTTTGATGTAATATGACTCCAGAGAAATGATTCTCTGAGTCTACCTTCCTGGACTGAGTAAACTCAGCCTTAACTTTGACTCCAGAGAAATGATTCTCTGAGCCTTCTTCTTTCTGAAATGAGAAAGTTCAGTCATATCTTCTTCATAGTAATAATATGGTTGATCTTCAAGTTTGTTGTGCTTGTGTTGAGAAGACAACTGCAGAGTACTGACTCTAGAGAAATGATTCTCTAAGCCTTCTTATTGAACTGAGAAAACTCAGCCCAACTTTTTCACAACACCAAGGAAGTAGATCTATAAGATGGTTATGCTTATGCTGGGAAGGTACCTGTAGAGCACTGCTTCTTCAAGCCGTGATTATAGTAGAGTTTAGAGCAAATGCCTTGAAGATAAGCAACAGCTTTAAGCTTGCTCTACTTCTCCTTCTTACTGAAAAAATATTTTTCTAAACTTGCCGTTGAGGACAGAATGAGATTTCAGTTCTTTATCTTTTCAACAGCCAACCTTGTATGTGGTTCACGGACTTGTGATAGTTTTACTTTCAAGACAACCTAAACACCTAGAGGGGGGGTGAATAGGTTCTAATTTCTTGTTTATAAATCTAGGCAGAGTTCAATTACAAATTAAGACATCTAGCACAGCATTCACAGATAATTAAGCATCACAGATTGCACAATGTTTTATAGTGGTTCCCCAAGGTCTGGGTACATCCACTTTCCCCCTTCACCTATCTAGCAATATGCTAGATTCGGTCAAACTTCCACTATACTCAGATCCTCAGATCCTACAGCTCAGAACCAGGATAGGTTCCTACAACTCAGGCTCAACAGCCTTACCTCAGCCTTGCCTCAAGGCCTACCACTCAGAGAATAACCTTCTCCTACACTCAGGCAAATAGCCCTACCACTCAGAGATCACCTCTCCTACACTCAGCCTTTATAACACAGGCTTACAACTCAGATCTGTATAAACAGATCCTACAGAAATTTAGAAAAGATATTTTAATGTCTTGCCTTTGTTGAGAGAGAAGAGGACAAGACACTTCTTGATCAGCTGATGAAATCAACTGAATCTGAGCTTTCTTCAAAGCTTCTTGAATCTGAACTTAGCTGAGTTGATTTCCAAACAGCTTCTTGAGAAACCACTGATGGCTTCCTTCTTCTTCTTCAAGATGACTGGATCCCTCTCTATCCAACACCTTTTCTGATACTTCAGACTTCTTCTTCTTCTTAGATCTACTGATGAAGATCTTCTTTAGAGCTTAGCACTTTCTTGAATTGAAGCTACAACAGGATTGTAATCCTTCTGTTTCTTCTTCTTAGATCTTCTTCAGTTATCTTTCTTAATTGATCTCTTTAATTCCTTCTGAAAATGTCTATTTATAGACTTTCTTCATGGTAACCGGCTGATCCGGTTTCTAACTGATTTCTGACAGGTCTGACAGCCTCAGTTAAACGGTGGCAACCCACAGCTGTCAAGTCTTCAAACAGTTCCTGTACCTTAGCCTTGGACAGCAAAATGTCGAGACAGTCTGTTAGAAAGTGTCGAGACCAATCTGTCTATCTGTTTCGACACAAGTGACTTTGGTGTCGACACAGTCATTGATGATGTCGACTAAGTTGCCTTTAAGTCGACACAGCTTCTTCAGAAAATAACTTGGTCTAGACTCTGCAGTGTGTCGACACAAGTCCTGTGTGTCGACACAGTTGTTGTAGATTCAGAACTCAGCATGTGTCGACTCAGCCTTCAGGTGTCGACACAGCAATCCTCAATCCTGCCAAAATGTGTCGACTCAGTCTTCTAGTGTCGACACAAGCATAGTCGACTTCTGCCAATAAGTGTCGATTCAATCTCAAGGTGTCGACACATCCACCCAGTGTCGACACAGTTGTGGTCGACTATCTTCTTCTGTGAGTCGACTATCTTTCTCTGGTCTACTATCTTTCACTAGTCGACTATCTTTCACGGTGTCGACTAACCTTCTCTGGTCGACTATCTTTCACGGTGTCGACACTGCTTCCCAGTGCTGAGGTTGACGATTTTCTTTATGTGTCGACACTGCTTCCCAGTGTCGACATAGTTGAAGTCGACTATTTTCTTTATGTGTCGACACTGCTTCCCAGTGTCGACATAAATGTGGTCGACTATCTTTCTCTATGTCGACACTGATTCTGAAGTGTCGACATAAATATTCTGAAGTGTCGACACAATTTCTTCAGGTGTCGACATGTGGACTTAGAATATTTTTCTGCATTCTTTAATACTTCTTCACCTGCACATGTCAACGCAAAACAACATCAAATACACCTTGATGTATATCATTGAGCTAAGTTGGGCTTCTTCAAATCAGGTACACATTTTCCAATGTACCCAACAATCTCCCCCTATTTGGAGAAGTCATAACCCTATAGCCAATGATATACACCATTTATAAAAAGTATAAACTGATGATATATGACATAACAGGAATACTTAATATAAACAAAACATAAAAACAATCCATCACAGAATAAACATTATATGATGCCAAACAACATTTTGTTTATAACTTGATAATGTTTGAATACAGAGAATTACATTTAACGATTTAATCAAAACATTACAAAATACTTTGAAAGAACTAAAAATTAAGACTGATCAGGCTCTTTAATGACAATCCCTTTGCCAGATAGAACTTGAGCCTTCACAGGAGCTTCAGAATCTTCAGCTGGCTTCTTGCCTTTTAGATCAGCCTTCTTCTTTGCTTCTTCCTTGAGCCTTTGCCTTTCAAAATAATGAAAGGGCTTTGGGAAGTACTTGCTTGGCTCCTGAGCATCTGTAGGCAGCCTACCCAGCTTGGCTTTTCTTCTAAACTGTACAATGGCCTCTTGCCTGGCTTCATACTTCTGTCATTCCATCTCATTGTACCACTTGCCTCTTTCCTGCACTTGGTCTTTGACAGCCTTCCATGCAGTGAGTATTATATTTCTGGAAGTAGGACTCCACTGCTCAAAGTCTGGCTTAAGTTCAGCCTGCTCTCTAAACCTTTTCTTAGATAGAAGAGCATCTTGCTGGTCTTTCAAAGTAGCCTCAGGCTTATCAACCTTCCCAATAACAATATTAGTAACCTCCTTTGGAGGACTATACATCCCTTGAACCTGCTGATCAATCATATCATAATCTGGAGGGGGGTAAATGACTTGGGCAACCTCAGGTTGATTGCCTTCAAGTAGACTTGTTTGTATTCCTGACTCAGCCACCATAGCATCATCACACAATGGGGGATATCCCAATGTGGCTCGAATACTATTGGTCACCCATTTGGTGTGCTCTGAGCCTGCATGAACTAGCATCCTCTCCCCCTTTATGGCTTCTCTAGAAACATGATCTCTGAGATCTTCCTTTTGAAATCTGATTTGGCCATCTAGATAATTCACACCCTCTTTAAAAAATGGTTTTAACTTTAGAAGCTTGTCAGATATTTCCTTTTGAGAGGTAGTGATTGCAGTCTTAACAGAAGCAATAGTAGCTTGAAAGTTCTTATCAAATTCTTCCATTTCTTTTGCTCTATCTGCAGGCAGGCCTAGAACAATCTTCTTCAATTCCTCAATGATCTCATGATGAGATTCAGTTAAATTGTCATTCATCCTTAGCTGATTTTCCAAGACATATCTTTGCTTTAAAGTAATGTCATCCACCTTAGGGATAATAGTCTGCTGTTGTTTTGCCAGATATACCACAGCATTACCTCCCTTATGGAAGCAATCTGTCATTTCCTTCTTATGCATATTGACCTCAAACCTAATTGATTTTATATCTTGAGCTAAGTCAAATTGCAGGGACTTGTTGTTCTCATCAACATATTTTTCTATAGCCACTCTGTGTTCATCCAATTTCACTTATAAATCTACCAAGAACTTGTTATAATCAAAGTCAGAAGGAGTGTGATGTTCTGTAGACTGTAGAGCCTGCTTATAGCTCTTGCTCCTTCTCTGGAAGACCATAAGTTTTCTCTTTTTAGCCACCCTGGCTTCTTCAGTCTCTGAATCAGAAGTACTATCAATTTGAACTCTTTCTTTGGGAGGAGGAGAAATAGCTGCTTCAGTGCCATGTTGTACAGTCTCAACATGCACTGGCTCCCCCTCAATTTCTTGCTCCACTTCCAGACTATCAGTAATTATTTCATCATTTGGAAATAACTCCTCCAGAGTATATTCTGTAACACCCCAGAATCTAAAAATATGTTGGTACACAATTTTGAGTAGCAGGCTGTTAGACACGGCCTGGGACACGGGCGTGTCCCAGGGCGTGTCGGGGGTACACGGCCTGGGACACGGGCGTGTCCCAGGGCGTGTTCGATTTAAATTTCGAATTTGGCCTATTCGAGTCAGAGCCGTACACGGCCGTGAACACGGCCATGAACACGGGCGTGTCAGGCTGGACACGGGCGTGTCGGCTGCCGTGTTCCGACCCGTGTACTGGTTTTGGAAGTCGATGAGTGTCGTGTAGCAGGGGACACGGGCGTGTCTCAAGAATGACACGGGCGTGTCAGGTTTGACACGGGCGTGTCGATGCCCGTGTTGTTCAGTCGGTTCCAAACCGCGTGTGCCGCTTAAGGGTACACGGCCTGTGACACGGGCGTGTCACAGGCCGTGTCAGCCAAAAGTTGGGTTTTTTGGGCAGATCTCGGCTGTTCGTTTCCTTCTATTTGGATCGTGTGGTCCAAAGCTATTCCAGCCTCTTTAAGGCCGTGGATTGAGATGAAATCTCATTTCCACTTAGCCTTTCTCTCTCTAAAGAGAAGAAAGAGAGGAGAGCTTGGAGGAAGAGGAGGAGGAGTTTTCCGGCCGCCGGTGGAGCTTCGTCGAGCCGAATAGAGAGCCGAGTGCAGCGTTGCGGAGGCAAGGCCGCTGCGGTGATTTTCATCCGGCTAGTTTTTCTATGGCGCTGAAGCGATCGTCAAGGGTAACGATCTTTCTTCCTTGGTCAGGTGAAGCCCTTTGTTTTGCATGTGCATGGGATCCTCCATCAAGAGATGGAAACGCGTAAGTGATTCCAGCAGTTGAGTCTGCATCTAGAGCCGGAAGTATGTAGTACGGCATAGGCATGCTGTGTGAAGCCCTTCCAGACGTATGTCGGGATTGGTGATGTTTATATTGCGAACCGGAGAAGACTCCGTGTATTCATCGTTTAGCCTGCGGAGATGGTGAGGACGATGTGCGTGGTGTATAGGATGCTTTGTATAGCTCCTTTGGTTGCATGCTTGTAAGAGCTGGTTGATGGAGTGCGGACACCTCTGAGTGGGTGGGCGCGTGAGGTCTTCAACAAGGGTTTGGAGGCTTATGCCCATTCCACCAAGTGGCGATGGACACCTCTGAGTGGGTGGGTGCGAGAGGTCTTCAACAGGGGTTTTGGAGACTTATGCCCATTCCACCAAGTGGCAATGTTAAGATCGGATGAGCGGTCGATTGGTAGCAAAGCAGCAGGGCGAATTCCCTAGGCTTGTTACACTACGTGGGTAGGTCGACTGATAGTGCTCACGGGTTTTGGTGTGGTGCGTACCTCTGAGTGAGACGGGTGCGTGAGGTCTTCAACAAGGGTTTGGAGGCTTATGCCCGCCTACCAAGTACAAACCATAAAAGGTGCCCTGAGTGCACGGAGCGCCTGGCATTGAGGCCGGCGTTTGTGATCTTGTGTGTATGTTATATATATGTTGAAATTGCTAGACATGCAGGGAAGGAACCACTGCCCCGGGTAAGGGGTGGGGTCGTTATAATTGGTCAGCTGAATGCTGACCGTTGCTTTGTTTATCACCCATGGGGTGGACGTCCATATGCAGGTGTTGCGGGCTGATGGATTGAGCGGGCAAAAGCCCATGCTGCTGGTAGGCCCTTGAAGGCCGTGCGAAGTGTTGGATTTCATGTGTGGCCGGCCTGCGTGCCGATGTATGAAATTATATGTGTTGTAAAGAGTAACTTGTAAGGCCTTAAGGCCGTGTGCGGTGTGGTCTTGTAAACATTCCTGGTTATACATATAAATGTGATATTTATATCGTAGTGGACATTCATTGTTATGAGTTCTTGCACTTAATAAGCTTCCGCTAGAATGCTCTGAGTTAGGACTCGTTTGGTTTGATATTATCCTGTGACCTCACCGTCTGTTTGTGGCATATAGTGTGGGGCCCCGGCCGGACCTTCTACTATACGTCATTTAACGGATGGGGTCGTTACATTTTGGTATCAGATTTTGTCGGTCTTCTCTTTCGAATTCGTGGTCGAATTCTTTTGTGGGGTGGCGAGCACGTGTTTGTGCAACCTGCTGTAATGCTAATGAACTCTGGAATGTCCACTAGGAATGTGTGTGTGTGTCTATTCGGTGAGTTTGCCGTATTATCATGGAAAGTAATGCTATCTTGTTCACCTCTAGGTGACGAGGAGTGGAGCTGGGCAGTCGGAGCCCCAGCGTTCGGATGAGAGTGCGGCACCACCTGAGGTGCCTACACCTCCCCCTTCTGCGGAAACGGTGCGCTTAGTTGCGGAGGTGATCTTTGCTATGCTTCAGGCACAACCTTTTGGGCAAGCGAGGCCCGCTGTGGCGCCAGTGCAGGTTGGTGCGAGGCAAGCGCATGTTGAGGTTCCGATTGCTATGCAAGCAGCGGACGAGCAACTTAAGCACTTTATGGAGTTTAATCCGCCTACGTTTGTCGGGGCAACGTCTCCAACAGAGGCCGAGGATTGGCTCTCTAGAGTGAAACGAATCCTGGCTGCGCTCAGGATTAGTGAGGAGCAGAAAGTCCCGTTAGCCACTTTCCTCCTGGAAGGAGAGGCGAGGCTTTGGTGGGATGAGATCGAGTTGCACCAGTTGGGAGGTAGAGATCTGGGCGACATATCGATGGACGAATTCTCTAGATTATTTTGGGCGAAATATTTGCCAATGGCGCAGAGAATTGCAATGGAAAATGAATTTCAACGTCTGGTACAGGGTGATAAGACCGTGGACGATTACCTGCATGAGTTTACCAAGCTCGGTCGTTATGCGGGGTCGACGTTTGCGGACCAGGCGCGGAAGACAAATAGGTTCTATGAAGGGCTGTGTGATGAGCTGAGGTTGGCTCTCCCAAGTTCAGTGAACCAAGGATTCCAAGCATTGGTGCATACCGCTAGTGCGCTAGAGAAGGATTTGAAGCGGGTACGGGAGAAGAAGAACGTAGCGGTGGAAAAGTCCGACTTCAAAGTTCCGCCATCAGAGCAGTCAGATTTCAGGAAACGTGATAAGAAGCGGTTCAGGCCTGCTGAACAAACTTCTGCAGATGTTGCGTCAGGAGCAACGTTTGGGCAAGAACGGGTTGAGCCGCGTACATGTTTCATTTGTGGGAAGCCAGGGCATATCGTGCGATTTTGCTGGAATGGTGCGTCAAGGGGTGAAAGAAAGACAGGTGTGTCTTATGACGAGAAGGGTAAAGTTGTGGCAGAGTCGTCTGCATCGCGGGCGCAACCGCGAATATACACTCTTGAGATGCAGGAGTCGCAAAGCTCAAATCAAGCAGAATAGCAAATCCGTGCTTTAGACTTAATGGAGGCCGCTAAACGGATTCTGCGAGATGCGGAGAAGCCGAAATAAAGTGGAGTGTGCACTTTATTATGTTGTTTATTGTATGTATGTATGTATGTATTTCTGTTTGGGATAAACAGTTGTGGTGGTACGATGCCATGGGGCGAGCCAAGCTGTGGCCTCTGAGCTCTAAACCTGGATCGTTTTGGTTTGTATCGCAACAGCGTGGTTGTGTTGATTCTTGTGCGTTGTGCTAAATTTCGGGACGAAATTTCTATAAGGAGGGGAGGGTTGTAACACCCCAGAATCTCAAAATATGTTGGTACACAATTTTGAGTAGCAGGCTGTTAGACACGGCCTGGGACACGAGCGTGTCCCAGGGCGTGTCGGGGGTACACGGCCTGGGACACGGGCGTGTCCCAGGGCGTGTTCGATTTAAATTTCGAATTTGGCCTATTCGAGTCAGAGCCGTACACGGCCGTGAACACGGCCATGAACACGGGCGTGTCAGGCTGGACACGGGCGTGTCGGCTGCCGTGTTCCGACCCGTGTACTTGTTTTGGAAGTCGATGAGTGCCGTGTAGCAGGGGACACGGGCGTGTCTCAAGAATGACACGGGCATGTCAGGTTCGACACGGGCGTGTCGATGCCCGTGTTGTTCAGTCGGTTCCAAACCGCGTGTGCCGCTTAAGGGTACACGGCCTGTGACACGGGCGTGTCACAGGCCGTGTCAGCCAAAAGTTGGGTTTTTTGGGCAGATCTCGGCCGTTCGTTTCCTTCTATTTGGATCGTGTGGTCCAAAGCTGTTCCAGCCTCTTTAAGGCCGTGGATTGAGATGAAATCTCATTTCCACTTAGCCTTTCTCTCTCTAAAGAGAAGAAAGAGAGGAGAGCTTGGAGGAAGAGGAGGAGGAGTTTTCCGGCCGCCGGTGGAGCTTCGTCGAGCCGAATAGAGAGCTGAGTGCAGCGTTGCGGAGGCAAGGCCGCTGCGGTGATTTCCATCCGGCTAGTTTTTCTATGGCGCCGAAGCGATCGTCAAGGGTAACGATCTTTCTTCCTTGGGCAGGTGAAGCCCTTTGTTTTGCATGTGCATGGGATCCTCCATCAAGAGATGGAAACGCGTAAGTGATTCCAGCAGTTGAGTCTGCATCTAGAGCCGGAAGTATGTAGTACGGCATAGGCATGCTGTGTGAAGCCCATCCAGACGTATGTCGGGATTGGTGATGTTTATATTGCGAACCGGAGAAGACTCCGTGTATTCATCGTTTAGCCTGCGGAGATGGTGAGGACGATGTGTGTGGTGTATAGGATGCTTTGTATAGCTCCTTTGGTTGCATGCTTGTAAGAGCTGGTTGATGGAGTGCGGACACCTCTGAGTGGGTGGGCGCGTGAGGTCTTCAACAAGGGTTTGGAGGCTTATGCCCATTCCACCAAGTGGCGATGGACACCTCTGAGTGGGTGGGTGCGAGAGGTCTTCAACAGGGGTTTTGGAGACTTATGCCCATTCCACCAAGTGGCAATGTTAAGATCGGATGAGCGGTCGATTGGTAGCAAAGCAGCAGGGCGAATTCCCTAGGCTTGTTACACTACGTGGGTAGGTCGACTGATAGTGCTCACGGGTTTTGGTGTGGAGCGTACCTCTGAGTGAGACGGGTGCGTGAGGTCTTCAACAAGGGTTTGGAGGCTTATGCCCGCCTACCAAGTACAAACCATAAAAGGTGCCCTGAGTGCACGGAGCGCCTGGCATTGAGGCCGGCGTTTGTGATCTTGTGTGTATGTTATATATATGTTGAAATTGCTAGACATGCAGGGAAGGAACCACTGCCCCGGGTAAGGGGTGGGGTCGTTATAATTGGTCAGCTGAATGCTGACCGTTGCTTTGTTTATCACCCATGGGGTGGACGTCCATATGCAGGTGTTGCGGGCTGATGGATTGAGCGGGCAAAAGCCCATGCTGCTGGTAGGCCCTTGAAGGCCGTGCGAAGTGTTGGATTTCATGTGTGGCCGGCCTGCGTGCCGATGTATGAAATTATATGTGTTGTAAAGAGTAACTTGTAAGGCCTTAAGGCCGTGTGCGGTGTGGTCTTGTAAACATTCCTGGTTATACATATAAATGTGATATTTATATCGTAGTGGACATTCATTGTTATGAGTTCTTGCACTTAATAAGCTTCCGCTAGAATGCTCTGAGTTAGGACTCGTTTGGTTTGATATTATCCTGTGACCTCACCGTCTGTTTGTGGCATATAGTGTGGGGCCCCGGCCGGACCTTCTACTATACGTCATTTAACGGATGGGGTCGTTACATATTCCTTCTGGGCTTGATCATGTGCAGTATTCAAATTTGGAGATTGATCAATTTGAGCATCTTTTTGCACTTGCTCCCCCTGGACCTGTGCAGAAATAGAAATATTAGAAATCACTTTTATAGGAAAATACACCAGCTCCCCCTGCACCTGTACCTGGTCATGAGTAGATACAGTTTGTGTAGGTGTATAAACTTGTTGAGCTGGTATACTTACTTCTTCTTCTTGAACTGCAGGTATTGTGGCATCCTGAACTTGTGTAGATGCAGGCTGATCTTCAACCTCTAGTCTTACTTGCTCTTCTTGTGGATGCCCAGTACTTGTAGCATGACCTGGGGATTTCTCAGGTGAATCCTGCCTTTCCACTTCAGGCATCTCTTTGGTCAGCACCCTATCCCATCTGGAGAACAATCTCATGTCCATCCTTCTCATGTGATTAATTTTAGTTCCAGGTTGTTGTTGCATAACCTCAGGAATCTCCTTACTTAGGTATATACTCATTATCCTAGCCAGATTTGGCTTCTTGATTCCTTCCTTAATCTTCTCAAAGATTACAGATGAACAATCCGTTGGAATTGTAAACACAATCCTGGTCATTAGGCTGAACATATAGGCAGAAATCCTATCATGTCCACCTGACTTGCATAGAATAACTTTTCCTACCACTTCAGACAGAAACTTGCCCTGTTGATTCATTCCTTTCCGATTGAACGCAGCTCCAATTTTCATGGTGGATTCCAATCCACACCATTGAAAAGCCTCCCTAGATTTAGAAGCAGGGACATCCTCTTCATTCTCAATTGTAGGTAATTGCAGAAGTGTTCTTATCTTACTTGGTGTAATCTCCACAGGTGACCCATGAACTGTGGATTTTATCGCATGATGTTCAGAGTCTACAGATACAGAGGTAAAGAACTCATGCACCTCCTTCTTCCATATCTTTGATGGTTCGGAAACTAGAAATTCTAAACCTGAGTCGGAGAGGAGAGAGATAACCCCAAGAACATCTGGAGGGGCAGCAGCAAAGGCCTGGCGCACCAACTCATATCCTTCATTAACATTATCTTCAATCTTTGGCGCCATTGATCAGTCGAGAAAGCTTGAAGGATGAGAGAAAGAGAGAGAGAGAGAGAGAGAGAATGTCGACACTGGGTTTCGAAAACCTTGTAAGCGTGTCGACAGAATGAGTTTTTGACCTATTTATACCTTCTGTTTAAAGAAGATCAAAAGTCGCCAAAAACAGACTATAAGTGTCGACACAGATGGATTGTGTCGACACAAGCTTCTATTGTCTCGACTACAAGTTCGTCTACTATGTGTCGACACCAATTTGCGGTTATGTCGACACCAGAGATATATAGTAGAGCATCAGAAATTCTGTGTCGACTCTTAGTATAAGTGTCGACACAAAATCTGTAAGTGTCGACACCACTATCCTGGTGAAGTCGACATTACATTCCTGGATAAGTCGACAATAAGATTCTTAAGTGTCGACACATATTTTCTGTGTCGACACAATATCTCTGACTTGTCGACATTACTACCCTGAGTCGACACATAATTACTGAATGTGTCGACACCATCTTACTTAGCCAATTTCTGTTTGTTCATCACAACTTATAAGTACAACAAAGTACTTTATACTACTTCAATGTGTATTAATATCACTTGAATGTCTTGTTACCACTTCAACTTTATTGTTGATGATTTTGTGATTACACTAATCAATGGTTAACATACCTAATTCAATTTTGAATTTATTGAATTTTGTCTCATCTAGGGGCTTAGTAAACACATCTGCTATTTGAAAATCTGTTTTCACAAATTCCAATGAGATGTCTTCTTTTTCTACATGTTCTCTAAGAAAATAATATTTTATTTCTATATGCTTAGTTCTACTATGAGAAACAGGATTATTAGCAATAGAAATTGCACTCTTAGAATCACACAAAAGAGGTGTTCTACTTACTTGAATACCATAATCCTTTAGCTGATGCTGCATCCATAATAGCTGTGCACAGCAGCTTCCAGCAGCAACATACTCTGACTCAACTGTGGAAATTGCCACACTAGTCTGCTTCTTACTACTCCATGATATTAGTCTTCCTCCCAGGAATTGACAAGTACCTGTAGTACTCTTCCTATCCTCTCTACATCCTGCAAAATCTGCATCTGAATAGCCTGTTAGTTGAAAATCTCTATTCCTAGGGTACCAAAGACCTAGATTAGGTGTACCCTTAAGATATCTCAGAATCCTTTTGACTGTAGTATAATGAGATTCTTTAGGGCAGGCTTGGTACCTAGCACAGACACATGTAGCATACATAATATCTGGTCTACTAGCAGTGAGATATAGTAGTGAGTCAACTATCCCTCTATACAAAGTCTCATCAACAGGTTTACCTGCATCATCTTTGCATATAGGCATACTTGTTCCCATAGGAGTTCTCATGGTGGAGGATGACTCCATACCATATTTCTTAATCAATTCTTTGGTGAACTTAGACTGTGATATGGACAAGCCATCATCAGTCTGTCTTACTTGGAGTCCCAAGAAGAATTTCAGTTCCCCCATACTGCTCATCTCAAACTTCCCTTGCATAAGTTTGGCAAACTTTTTACAAAGGTTGTTTTCAGTAGATCCAAAGATTATGTCATCAACATAGATCTGTACTAAGATGATCTTGCCTTTGGATTCCCTAAGAAATAGAGTTTTGTCAATTTTTCCTCTTGAGAATTTGTTCTCAATAAGGAAAGTAGACAGGGTTTCATACCAAGCCCTTGGGGCTTACTTTAACCCATACAGAGCTTTCCTAAGCTTATAAACAAAATCAGGTTTAAGAGGATCTACAAAACCTGATGGTTGCTCTACATATACTTCTTCTTTAAGATCACCATTCAGAAATGCTGACTTCACGTCCATCTGATATACTTTGAAGTCTTGATAGGCTGCATAGGCAAGGAATATTCTGATTGCCTCCAGCCTTGCTACAGGAGCAAAGGTTTGATCAAAGTCAATCCCTTCTTCCTGCATGTATCCTTTTGCAACCAACCTTGCTTTATTCTTTACTATTATTCCACTTTCATGTAGCTTGTTCCTATATATCCATTTTGTGCCAATTATGTTGTGGCCTCTTGGTTTAGGAACAAGCTCCCAGACATCGCACCTTCTGAATTGATTCAGCTCCTCTTGCATAGCATCAATCCAGTGCTGGTCTTGGATGGCTTCTTCAAACTTCTTAGGCTCCAATTGTGACAGGAAACTTGAATGTAGAACTGTGTTTTGATTTCTGCTTCTAGTTTGCACCCCTTGTCTTGGATCACCTATTATCTGATCAGCTGGATGATCTCTTAAATGTCTTGTAGCTGGAGGAAGATTTCCTTCTGGTTGACCATCTCCAGCTCCTTCATTTAACTGATTCTCTTAATTTTCATCAGCTTCTATAGTGTCTTGTTCACCCCCTGGACTGAAGCCTTCATTTTCCAATGCCCCATCTTCCTTTGATACTTCAGTAATGGAAAGCTTGTCCATACTTTTGCTTATACCTGTTGAGTCATTTGATCTACAAGACAACTCACAGTTGATTAATCTTGTTTCATCAAACACAACATGCACAGATTCTTCAACAACTTGAGTGGTCAAGTTGAAGACTCTATAGGCCTTACTATTTGTGCTGTACCCAACAAATATCTCATCCTGGGATTTGGCAGCAAACTTAGTCAAATATGACTTGCCATTGTTAAGTATATAACACTTGCAACCAAAGATCCTAAAGTAAGATAGATTTGGTTTTCTGCCTTTCACAATCTCATAGGGAGTCATTTTGTGGCTTTTGGTGATAGTAGCCCTATTGATTACATGACAAGCAGTGTTAACTGCCTCAGCCCAAAAATATTCTGGGAGAGAGGTGTCACTCAATAGAGTTCTACCAGCTTCAATTAATGTTCTATTCTTTCTTTCAGCAATTCCATTTTGCTGAGGTGTTCTAGGTGAGGAGAACTCTTGGAAAATCCCAAAGTCTTTACACAAGTTTGTTATGCTTTCAGATTGAAACTCAGTACCATGGTCACTTCTGATTTTGACCACTGTACTATTCAGTTCATTCTGAATTTGCTTTACAAAATTAAGTAATACACTTGGGGTTTCAGATTTTTGTCTCAGAAAGAACACCCATGTAAATCTAGAATAGTCATCTACAACCACAAAAGTGTAGACCTTCCTACCTAGACTATGAACTGGCATAGGACCAAAAAGATCCATATGCAAGAGGTATAAGCACCTCACAGAATCCTTGTTTTCAAGGCTTTGAAAGGAGGATTTTGTCTGCTTGCCCTTTTGACAAGCTGAGCATATCCCTTCCTTTATACACTTAATTTGAGGTCCATTCCTCACTAACTCTTTGCTAAAGAGTTGACCAATTGTCTTGTAGTTTAGATGAGCCAATCTCTTGTGCCACTTAACACAATGAGAAGCATTGTCATCAGCTACAAGACAGATGGGAGAAGCCTTATTCTCACATTCAAAATTAAGACAATATACATTTCTCTTCCTATACCCAGTCAATATGATCTTTTGATCACTTGACCTCTTGATATGACATCCATTTTTAACAAATGAAATGTCATATCCTAAATCACTTAGCTGGCTTATGCTTATTAGATTATGTTTCAAACCTTTTACATAAGCCACTTGAGTGATAGTAATTAGGTTAGAAGAAATGTTACCAAACCCTTTGATGACTCCTTTTTCAGATCCACCAAAGATCACTTTAGGTCCATCTTTGACAGATGAATACTCCTTCAGCAGCCCCTTTGTTCCAGTCATGTGCCTGGAACAACCACTATCCAAGTACCATATCGGGGCATGGTTACTTGGATTCACCTGCAACACAGAATTACTTACCCTTAGAACCCAAGTAAGTCTTGGGTCCTTGGTTCAGGTTAGCATTAATAAAGCTACCATAACCTCTTCTAACGGGTAGACTATTGTTCTTTATAACACTTGGGTTATACCAGCAGTCTAGTGCAAAATGGCCTCTCTTGCCACAGCACCAACACTCAAACTTATTGTATCTAGATCTAGATACACCCTTGTCAGAAGAATTTCTGTTCATTGCTGGTGCTTCAGCAACTTCACCTACTGATTTCTTAAAACCATTGGGTTTATGACCATAGGTAGGCCTGCTTGCATTTACACCCTTGTTCTTCAGAACATTAGTCTTAATATGACCTTGAATATCTTCATGATCATATTTGTTAGAAGGCATTTTCATCTTACTAAACTTTATGGGGAC
Source organism: Platanthera zijinensis (assembly GCA_039513925.1). NCBI lineage: Eukaryota > Viridiplantae > Streptophyta > Magnoliopsida > Asparagales > Orchidaceae > Platanthera > Platanthera zijinensis. The sequence continues at coordinate 136,565,574 of CM077087.1, read as the reverse complement.
TGAAAGATTTAGTGGCTGAACAGGAGCTTTGCATTTCCTCTTGAATCTGCCAGCCCTGGAGTTACCTTTAAATCCTAATCCAGCCTTACCCTTTTGAGTGGCAAATTCATCTATCAAGGGTAAGACAGATTTTGGCTTAGAGTAACTAGCCACTAAATCCCTTTCAATTCTAAGTCTGGCCTCCAGACTCTTCACTTGATCATTAGTATAATTAATTGTGCCCATCTGAATAATAGTTATATTCTTCAGCTTGGCAATTTCATTTAATTTTTGATCAATAACTTTCTCTAACTCAGTTGTAGCAACCCTTAGTTCAGCAATTTCCTGAGCCTGAGATTTAACCAGGTTCTTGCTTTTCTTAAGGGCCTGTAACAAATCCTCATACTTGTCTATCAATTGATAGACATCTCCTTTAGATTCAGATGCATCTACATCACTTGATACAGATGTAGCTGATTCTTCACTTGTACAACAAATAGATGTAATAGAAGGACATTGTACCTCATTATGACCAGACTGATTCTGGCATATGTCCTCTTCTGATCCTGCCATCAGCCCCATACACTGATGATCCTTTTGTTCATTGATGGAGTCTAGCAACTGCAGAAACTCCTCTTCTTCAGATGCAGCATATAGTCCAATATATGCTTCAGCTTCAGATTCTGACTCTGAGGTTGACTGGTCTGTTAGACTCTTATCTTTCTTTGCAACAAAGGATTTCTCCTTCTTGCCTTTCTGATAAGTCTTCTTTTTGTCTGAAGATTCCTTTCTCTTATCAGGACAGTCAGCCACTACATGTCCAGGCCTATTGCAACAATAGCAGACAATCTTTGAAGTAGTGGCTTTGCTGGGCTTTGATCTGCTCTTCTCTTTCCTTGATGACCTTTTCTTCTGATAATAGTCATCAACTTGCTGTGATGTGGAAGGCCTAGACTTCCATTGCTTCTTTTTCAAGAACCTCTGGAATTGCCTTGTGAATGCAGCAAAGTCTGCATCTGAATCACAGCTTTCTGAACCCTTATCTGAATTTTCAGAACTATCTTCTGCAACTTCCTTAGGAGGAGATGGTGATTTCCTCCTATTCTTTCTAGTGGCTTCTGCATTGAATGCCACAGTCTTTTCTCTATGATCTCCTCTTGAATTCTTTTCCTCCTCCTTCCTCACCATAAGTTGCATTTCATAGGATAACAATTTTCCAAACAAGGTGGGAGGAGATATCTCTGCCAATTTAGCCACTTCTCTTATGGCATAGATCTTTGTGTCCCAATCCTTTGTTAAGGATCTCAGGAATTTGTCATTCAGTTCATAAGTACTGAAGACTCATCCATATGACATAAGCTCATTCACAATTCTATAGAATTTCTTGTAGCACTCAGTTATGCTATCAGATTTTCCTTGTCTAAAACTTTCATACTCCTGATTGAGCATAGACTTCCTGTCCTGCCTTACTTCTTCAGATCCCTCCATGTAGACAATCAATGTGTCCCACATCTCTTTGGAGGTCTTGCAGTGAATCAGATTCTGAAATGTTGAATCATCTATGGCACTAACAATAATGTTCTGAGCTCTTTTATCCATGGTTGCCAAGATGATTTCATCCTTGGTCATCTCTGAATAACTCTTTGGAGTTTGGATATTTGCATCAAGAACTGATACTTTCATTGGTATGAAGGGGCCTTCCTGTACTGTGATGTAAATCCTTGGATCAGATGCCTCCATAAACAATCTGACTCTTTCTTTCCAAATTCCAAAAATTTCTTTCTTGCATATGGGTAATTTCATAGACCCTAGCTCCTTATGATTCTCACCAGAACCCATCTTTTTGAATCTTGATTCTGCCTATCAGATCTACCTCAGACTATTAAGTCCTTTTTGAGGAACCTCCCTCTGATACCACTTGATAGTTTTACTTTCAAGACAACCTAAACACCTAGAGGGGGGGGGGGAATAGGTTCTAATTTCTTGTTTATAAATCTAGGCAGAATTCAATTTCAAATTAAGACATCTAGCACAGCATTCACAGATAATTAAGCATCACAGATTGCACAATGTTTTATAGTGGTTCCCCAAGGTCTGGGTACATCCACTTTCCCCCTTCACCTATCTAGCAATATGCTAGATTCGGCCAAACTTCCACTATACTCAGATCCTCAGATCCTACAGCTCAGAACCAGGATAGGTTCCTACAACTCAGGCTCAACAGCCTTACCTCAGCCTTGCCTCAAGGCCTACCACTCAGAGAATAACCTTCTCCTACACTCAGGCAAATAGCCCTACCACTCAGAGATCACCTCTCCTACACTCAGCCTTTATAACACAGGCTTACAACTCAGATCTATATAAACAGATCCTACAGAAATTTAGAAAAGATATTTTAATGTCTTGCCTTTGTTGAGAGAGAAGAGGACAAGACACTTCTTGATCAGCTGATGAAATCAACTGAATCTGAGCTTTCTTCAAAGCTTCTTGAATCTGAACTTAGCTGAGTTGATTTCCAAACAGCTTCTTGAGAAACCACTGATGGCTTCCTTCTTCTTCTTCAAGATGACTGGATCCCTCTCTATCCAACACCTTTTCTGATACTTCAGACTTTTTCTTCTTCTTCTTAGATCTACTGATGAAGATCTTCTTTAGAGCTTAGCACTTTCTTGAATTGAAGCTACAACAGGATTGTAATCCTTCTGTTTCTTCTTCTTAGATCTTCTTCAGTTATCTTTCTTAATTGATCTCTTTAATTCCTTCTGAAAATGTCTATTTATAGACTTTCTTCATGGTAACCGGCTGATCCGGTTTCTAACTGATTTCTGACAGGTCTGACAGCTTCAGTTAAACGGTGGCAACCCACAGCTGTCAAGTCTTCAAACAGTTCCTGTACCTTAGCCTTGGACAGCAAAATGTCGAGACAGTCTGTTAGAAAGTGTCGAGACCAATCTGTCTATCTGTGTCGACACAAGTGACTTTGGTGTCGACACAGTCATTGATGATGTCGACTAAGTTGCCTTTAAGTCGACACAGCTTCTTCAGAAAATAACTTGGTCTAGACTCTGTAGTGTGTCGACACAAGTCCTGTGTGTCGACACAGTTGTTGTAGATTCAGAACTCAGCATGTGTCGACTCAGCCTTCAGGTGTCGACACAGCAATCCTCAATCCTGCCAAAATGTGTCGACTCAGTCTTCTGGTGTCGACACAAGCATAGTCGACTTCTGCCAATAAGTGTCGACTCAATCTCAAGGTGTCGACACATCCACCCAGTGTCGACACAGTTGTGGTCGACTATCTTCTTCTGTGAGTCGACTATCTTTCTCTGGTCGACTATCTTTCACTAGTCGACTATCTTTCACGGTGTCGACTAACCTTCTCTGGTTGACTATCTTTCACGGTGTCGACACTGCTTCCCAGTGCTGAGGTCGACGATTTTCTTTATGTGTCGACACTGCTTCCCAGTGTCGACATAGTTGAAGTCGACTATTTTCTTTATGTGTCGACACTGCTTCCCAGTGTCGACATAAATGTGGTCGACTATCTTTCTCTGTGTCGACACTGATTCTGAAGTGTCGACACAAATATTCTGAAGTGTCGACACAATTTCTTCAGGTGTCGACATGTGGACTTAGAATATTTTTCTGCATTCTTTAATACTTCTTCACCTGCACATGTCAACTCAAAACAACATCAAATACACCTTGATGTATATCATTGAGCTAAGTTGGGCTTCTTCAAATCAGGTACACATTTTCCAATGTACCCAACAACTTGCTTTTAGAATGAGTTCCTTAACAACTTCTTAAACTTTTCACCCCATGAAGAAGATGACCAAAAGTGCATTTTAATTTATCGGGACTCTGCTTTTATATCCCGTCGTCTAACGGCTCTTTGTGTAGTATGGACCACTGGAGTTGGTAACTACAACACTTCTTTTGCATTAAATGATGTACTAAAGGCAAGCGGTGCCTTTTTTCATATAGTGTGCAAAGCCCGTGACATTTGAATTCTTGATGACGTCAGCATTACTCAGCGTTTCTGGACTTAGCAAATTTCAGACAATCTGTATAGGCGTTGAGTGAAGTCTCCACACTCAACGCTTTCTGACTTAGCCTGACTTCTTGATGAGGCGTTGAGTGGCCTGTTTTCACTCAATGCTTCTGTACTCAGACAGATTTCTTGTCAGCAACACTACGGTTTTGATTGCATGTAGTTCTGTCAATTCTTTTAGGCTTCTAGCATTGAGTGAAGTGATTTCACTCAATTCTTCTGGACTTCGTAGATTTTCTGCCTGTCCAGAAACTAGTTCTTCTTGATTGAGGCATTGAGTGGCCAGTCTTCACTCAATTCCTCTATACTTAGACAGAAAACTTATTGAATCGACATTGAGTGAACTGTCTTAACTCAACGCTTCTGTCCTTAGCCAGAATTCTAGTCAGTAATATTGAGGTTTTGACTGCAGTGTGTTCTGTCAACACTTTTGCTCTTCTAACATTGAGTGAAGGGAGTTCAATCGATGCATCTGGACTTAGCCAGTTTTCTAGTCAGCAACTTTAAGGCTTTAACTGCTTGTGGTTCTGTCAATGCTTTTAGCCTCTTGGCATTGAGTGATTTGTCTTCACTCAACGCTTCTGGACTTAGCCAGTTTTCTGCTGTGTCAGTATCCTATCTTGAGTCCAACATTAATTGTGACTCTGATAACCTGTCAAATCAGTGCAACAGAATACAACCTGCATACAATGAACTTTGAACATATATTAGATGCATTCATGTGTATACTATTGACTTGTTGGCCTTCTTCAAATCTTGTATATTGTGATTAATGGACCCAATAGGTAACGACATAAATCATAAATCATGTGTACATGAAGGTGTCTAACATGGATATTGAGTAAGCTCTTTGTTCATAGTCATCTAGTTTACTTGGTAGCTTATATTGTCTTGATTAATTTATAATCACCTTGGACCCTAACCTTATTCGGTGTATGGGCTCCATAATAAGATAAGTTATGTATTATATATATATAATCACCTTGGACCCTTTTCATGTGAGTAAGTATGTGTTCTCTCACATGGTAAGTTACTTTCTATATACCATGTTCATACTTGGAAATTGCTAACCTAAATAAATAACCTAATCCTGTGTTTGATAATTTAAAAGTTGTACGACCCTACTTGCCTTATACCTTAAGGTGCATCGAGGGGTGGGAGGATGTTACTGAGTTGTTGATGTCTAAAATTTTAAAATTAAACACAACAGGAGAAGGGACTAGCAAACCCGATGTGGGTACCTCCTCTGAGGCTCAACCTGTACCAAGGTAGGAGGAGAGCTATTCGGACACCCGCACTACTACTGCTACCAGACTCTTTTACTGATTCGTCTAATGATCTAGTGGTTGTGAGTGTCGTGGAGATTATCAATTTATACTGACTTTACTTACGTTGCTTTTTGGGTATGTATGTATCTGTGATGATTATGTTTATTTGTGCTGGTATTACTTCCTGTTTAGACTTCCATTGTATATTTGTACTTTTTTTTATACTCTTATGTGAACTATGATATTTGGCCGCAGGGTAAGCATCACGTAGTGATCAGTAGCCATGTGGTATAGCATCACCACGGGATGGTTGCACTAAGCATAAAATCTACTTTCTAAAGTTTGGGGAGAGGGATTTTATAGTTCAGATGAAAGAGAGGACGAGTGATCTCTCAATATGAGAATTTAAAAAGAATCAAGAACATATTATTTTTTATATGTACCAAAAATTCAGTTTGATTAATAGAGAACTAAGAAGGATTGACAAAGAAATCTCACTCATTGATATTAATGACAAACTACTCATATGCTTCCCAAGCTTATGAGATTATATAATCTGGGCTATAAGAGGATCTAGGTATTATAAGATCATCATAGAGGCTCTCTTAGGCAAACTAGAGTCATATGAGAAGCTCCTCAAAACTAGAGGAGAAAGTGTGTTTAAGGAGAAGGATGCCTCCACCCCAAGGGAAAAGTCCATTGCTCTAAAGGCTGCTGAAGATAAAGGATTTACTCTTGATGATAAGCTCATGAGTCTACTGGTTAAAAGATTTAGAAAGTGGTTCTGGAATGAAGAATTCAAAAATTGAGTTCCAGCTCCAGAGGTAAGTCAAGACATAATAAACTCCGCCAAATAAGATTGTTTGTTATACCTACACTGTGATAGATTTTTAAGAATCCTTCCTTAAAGGTCGGTGATAGAGTCTTAAGAATCCATCTTTAAAAGAATTCAGTGGTAATAAAAATTACCCTATCAAAAGATTCAGTGGTTCTAAGAGTCTTTATAAAAAGACTCGGCACTGTTTATTGGATTCCTACTAAGGGGTAGAAGAGAGGATGTACCCGAATTTGGGGAACCCCTTTGAAACTCATGTCACATGGATCACTCCACTTTCAAATGGAGAAAGGTTAGCAAATAGAATTGTCGAATTCAAACGATTCAAATAGAAAGGTCGCCTTCTTTTCTTTTGTCACACGATCTTAAGAAAAACTTATTTACCTCTAACTCTCGATCTACTTCTTCTCTCAACTGAAATAAGCTATTCTCTGCAAGCCCTCGAGAAAAAAAAGGAAGCCTGCTGATTGTTGTTCCGCCTTCTTCCCTATAATAATAGTTAGTCAAATTTAATTCATCTACAACACTCACTTAGTTCAAGAGAATTTTAAGAATCTATTTTTAAGGGATTCAATGATAGAGTTTTAAGAATCCCTCTTTAAAAGATTTTGTGATAAGGTTGTGAGAATCCTTCTTTAAATAATTTATTGATAGAGTTTTAAGAATCCTTTTTAAAGGCCTCAATGATAGGTGTCAAGAATCTATCTTTAAAAAAATTCAGTGATTCTAAAAATCTTTTTGTCAAAAGATTCAGTAATGATTTTTTAGAGTCTCCTTATAATAACATTGTTTAGTAATTTTATATCAAGTTGTACTCAAATTTAGAAAGGCTCAACATATTTTATCTGATTAATCTACTTTATAGCTTATTTTATTATAGTGCATAATTTTTGACACCGTGTGTGTATGAGTATGTGTACACACATGATCATCTTGTGTGTGTACACACATGATCATCTTGAGTGTGTACACACTTGACCATCTTGAGTGTGGGTGTGTACACATGATCTTGTGTGTGTTTGTCGGTGCACGTGATCTTGCGTGCACGTGATCTTGCGTACACGTGATCATCTTGTGTGTACACATGATCTTGTATGTGTACACATGATCATCTTGTGTGTGTGCACACGTGATCTTGTGTCCACACATGATCTTGTTTGTGTACACGTGATCGTGTTGGAATCCTTAATATTTTAACTACTGTTCAAATAGAGACAATTTAATTATTTTAATCTAAAAAACTATTTAGCCTTTATTAAACAACACAAATTCATAAAAACATACTTAAATAATACCTTAAATTTTATAATTTACATTATTTTAATGTGATATTTCATTATTTTAACTTTAAAAATAACTTAAAATTTAATTATTTACAAAGATTTAGAGTTGAAATGATTTTTTGAAAAGAATTAAAATATTATAAATTTACAGGATTTAACGAGTTAAAAATAAATTTCAGACAATGATTTGTAATTAAATTATAATATAATTCTTTAATACAAATTATCTTCATTTCAGTATAAATTAAATAATTACGGTACAAAATGTACATTTAAAAATTATAGGGCAGAAAAGTCTTTGTTATAAATCTCTGTCAGGCATACTTCACTAAAATAAAATAGTCATTAAACGACTAGTAGAATTCTGAATTTGAACATCAGTGCGGACCATCAACTTTAATCGCACAAAAAAGATGGTACGGGGGCTAATTAGCATCATGGGCAACAATTTCATACATGCTGGACAAATGAAGAAAAGATAATACAACAACAATTGCCTGCTTCATTAATTTCGGTGATCTGTAAACAATATTTCTGTACACACTCCAATCCTACTGATATTTAAGTATATCAAATAACTGAAACTAGACCAAAAATTAAGGAAGAAGAAAACCTTCTTCTCACTACCAAAATACATCTGCAGCTTTCAATGGTATACAGCCGATATGAATTGAACAATTAAAATGATACCTGGGCTTTTTATGAAAAGCCATATGCCCGCATATTACCAAAAATCATGCTCCGAACTGGAGGGGCGAGCATATGAATGAACATAAGCCCATGTTGTCATTGCACGGCGAGATGCTTGCTAATTCAGGCGCACATGAATCCCCGGTAACATTCCAAAGTTTTCAGCCGGACAGATGATCAATTTCACCCGTCAACGGAACTAGGCAAAGGGATTCCATAGTTTGTGTGGGATTCACAACCCTCTCGATATTCCGGACGATGGATAGAGAGCAACTGATGGTTGGAACTGCTGAAGTTGTTGCCTAAGACTGTATTGGCTGTGTGAGCTCTTGCCATTACAGAATATAAATGAAAGATGCTTGGGAAGGCTTTTTTTGGTCTAATGAAACTTTCATGTGAACGGAGCTTTGAAACCGTAGCTAGTTGGACGTGGGAATGGGATCTGACAGAATTTGGAATAAGGTCTCACTTCATTGGCATCTGGCAATTTGTCTGGGGAGACAGCAGATAAAGAAGGTAAAATGGAAGGAAGATGAGTCCCAATCTGATACTCTAGTTTGGTTGATTCATTCAAAGAGAGCTCCTCTTGCTTTTCCGGCAACTTCTCACCCGTAGATGCTGTCGAGATATCTGAGAGCACTGAGGAATGATGAAGGATGGGTGTTGAGAACATCAGTGAGCGCTGAGATGGCTGAGGATCACCTTTCCCAACCCACCCAGGACCAAATTTGGTCCCAGGAGGAAGTGCCTTCCTGATCCTGATGGAAGCTAATTTCCAGCCAATGGGGCCGAGGTTTGCAGCAAAGCGAGCCAGGCTACTGGCATATGCGTGCTCCATGTGAAGTGCAACCTGACACAAGACTAAGATCCATCAATGTTCAATACTAGAAAGCAACTGACAATAAAGTTAACGAAATATTCGACAAAGGCCCTGCAGGAATTTTTGAAGCAGAATCAACTAACGCAATGAAATCGATTCACATAGAGTGCCTGCAATGTCGGCCTGTGAAATTTATTATCCTTAAATGTTAGAAGCATTAATATACATGAACAAGATTTATTCCGGGAGAAATGAGCCCTGGACATGTTACAATCATAACAAAGGAATACAAGAGGAGACTAGAGATAGAAGTTAGAACTATTCCAAAGAGCAAGGAGGTTTGATACAAAGGATACTAGAGATAAAAGTTAGAACTATTCTGAAGAGCACGGAGGCTGGATTCTCAATTACTTTTCTATCCGGGTACTCATCTTTGCTTGTAAAAGGCATTCAGAACTCAGAATTTCGTCACAGGAAGATCAAGTATGATGGTAAAGAGATCTTGCTGCATATGCTTTCTTCAATGGATTACACCATTGAGTATATCTGCAGAGAAGATAATCAATTGGCCGATGCTTGTGCAAACTCTGAATCTCAACGAAATCATCTGATCGTTTGGACTCATCCATCCTTCACAACTTATGTCAGAAAAGTCTTTAAGATAATCAATTGGCTGATGCTTGTACAAACTCTGAATCTCAACAAAATCATCTGATCATTTGGACTCATCCATCCTTCACAACTGACATCAGAAAAGTCAACAAAGATTACCTTATTGGCCTACCCAACTTCAGATTATGGTCAAAACTTATGCAACACTCTAATTTTACTCATTATTAAAGAGACTTCATCTTTTTTCCTTTCCTAGGTATCAGCCTTCGGAGAAAAAAAAGAGTTCATGCAAGAAAACAGGGGAGATCAAACTACACTCACTGGAACCAAATTCTTTCTATCTCCATTAAAAGATGTCAACAGAGGGAACTCTGGGGTGGAGAGTGGGTATTGCTTGTATGCATCTCGCCGATTTTCGTCTGTAGAGAAAACATTCTTTCCGGAGTTTGAGGACCCTCTCCATCCACTCTCTGCAATGACAATAGTACCCACAAGATTACACATGGAACTGAAATCAGGATTGATAATTATTCAAAAAGAGGATAAAGAATAATAGCATGATGATCAATACTCAAGTAACAATACGATTAAAGACCTGAAAAATCCTCATTTGCCACTAATTTATTCTCAGTGCTTAGAATATATGCTTCAGAACTTTGAGCACACCGAGCCGCCCTTCCAAATACATCAGTCATTCCGGGCTTATGCAAAGCCATTCCTTTTCCCAGAAAATCATAGCATGGGTTTGAAATAAAGTTTTTATTTACAGTATTAGCAAGGCAAGCTTCAAACTTGTATTCAGACAATGCAGTCTCAGCAGGAGGCTTGCCAACTGATTGCTTGAAGTTGTCCTTACCAGTGCCAGGTGGACGACCTCTGCGTACTATTTTTGGTTCTGGCCCACTATCATCACTCTCTTGCCTCAAATTTTCAAAATCTTTCTTTGCCAGCTCATGAATGGACCGAGCCTACATAGAAACACCAATTAGCTTAGATAACTCTTAAGTAGATGTATTTGATTTCACAGCACAGTTTGAAAAAACAATTACCTGCCGAAAATAAATTGTATCGGATGCATTGTAGCGCATGGCATTTAAGCTTATTAAAAATACATCTTTCTGCATGTACAAAAGAAATAAAAAATTAATTCCTGCAAAATTCTACCAAGCCAAAAATTCACAGCCTAGCCAAATAACTGGAAAACTACTTATAAGGTAGAGAGTTCAAACCAAAAACAAATGTTAGCACTTAAATCATAATAATTAGAAGAGCAAAAACTATGCCTCCTGCTTCATCAGTTTTCTCCAATAAAATAACCCACCCAGCACAAGCACCCCCACCCAAAGAAATCCAGCAAAAGAGTAAATACAATTCTTTTAATCAAAAAGCATAAAGTTCTTGAAAGTTTATTAAGGGTCATTTAATAAGACATCCCCTCTAGCTTCTGCATAATTACAGAAACCTCTCATTCACCTTCAAAACCTCCCCTCTAAGTTTGTATTGTTAACATACTGTTATGGGTATTGGAATGTAGCCAGGGCAGAGGCTGGAGGTGGAGGTGACAGTGGCGGAGATACTACGAAACCTTGACCGCGGCAGCCTAAGCGGGGCGTGCTCGAGAAAGAGGGAGTTTCCAAGATCACTTTTAGGGTTAGCCGGTTAGGGGAAATAGACAATCTTCTTTCAAGTCAATACAAGACCCACCGGGTCCTTTTAATAGGACTTACAATCGACACAAAAAGGAAAGAACGTCTAAAGAAATAACGACAGACTTGGACATTCGACTAAAATGACACCTCATAAAGACATGACATAAATAACGACATCATATAAGGACGCGACTCTAAAATAGAATAAAAACATATTAAGAAGTAATTAATACTAAATAATGTCATTAAAGGACCATAACAACTCTCCCGCCTTGCAAAACGAGCTTGTCCTCAGGCTCGAGGGAGTTCAATAGTGTCCGCGTTAGCCGACACCCTCATCATCAGAGTCCTCGACGTGCAGATACAAAAGCCGTTTGCACTTATGGTCGCGAGTGTATGACTCGTCGCAATTGAAATATAAGCCCTTGGCAGGTCGTTCCACCATCTCGTCCCGAGATAGTTTACGGACTGCTGGGGCTGAATGACCCTCGGAACGACCTGGTTGAATGCTTGTGTCGGTGGGCAAATAGACCTATGCCAGTTGAAGGCGTTGGTTACATAGCCGGGCCATACTCATAGCGGTCACTAAGTTTGGAGGAGCCTCAAATTTGACATCAAGTCGTAGGCGTTCGCGAAGTCCGGCGGTGAAGATGGCGACCTGCATCTCTGGAGACAGAAGAAGTTGAAACTGGTCAAGATAATGAGACAATCATCCACGTAGCTCGTCTGGAGAAGTGTGGTGAGAGCACCGAGGGGGTTGCTGCGGATTAAAGGACCGAAACGAAGCTTGCAAAATCGCTTGAAGTTGTCCCACGTCAGACCCGGCTCATCAGTAAGGAGATGAGCGGCCCAAAACAAGTCTGGGTCGAGAAGGTGGAAGGAGTGTTGAAACCGAGGATCGGTCTCTAGTGGAGTTCACCCTTGGGGAAGGGGTGGTCGCGCACCTACTTCGCTCCTGCAAGAAAATGACAAGGGAAAGAAAGCAAAGGACTAGACCAAGGGCCCGACGTGGAGGTCCCACCACAAACCCGTAAGATCACTGAGCGCTTCCAAATGTTGAAACCGAGGATCGGTCTCTAGTGGAGTTCACCTTTGGGGAAGGGGTGGTCCGCACCTACTTCGCTCCTGCAAGAAAATGACAAGGGAAAGAAAGCAAAGGACTAGACCAAGGGCCCGGCGTGGAGGTCCCACCACAAACCCGGAAGATCACTGAGCGTTTCCCCTCCTTAGCCAAATGTCGGGCTAAGGTACCTCAAAAAGCGCTAGAAGACTGGGAGATAAGTGAGCATGCCTTTCTGAGGTACCCCTTGGGTCCTATTTATAGGATCCTGAAGGTGATCTGCTAATAACTAACCTCTGCTGTCTTGAAATTACTGAAAACTCCCCGGGCTGGCCTGCCAACAGCCAAACTCTGCTGTTCTGGACAGCTATATGCAGCCCACCTGGGTCTGCCAACAGCAAGACTCCGCTGTTTTGACTGGCTAGGGGCAGGCCGACGGGGCAAAATGGTAAGAAATCCCCCCCACTGAGAAATGGGTTAGTAGCCCTTCAATGCCTCTACTCGGCGGGAGGCGCGGGCCGGGGCTGGCTCGCCGAGAGGGACGCAGGTTGGAGACGGTCCGCCTGGGAAGGCGCGGGCCGACCAGCCTAGGAGGGGTGGGCAGGGCTGACCCGCTAAATAGGCGCGGGCCAGGGGCTGACCCGCCTGGGAGGGCGCGAGTCAGAAGGTGGCCCGCCTAGGAGAGGCGGGCAGGATTGACCCGCCAAAATAGGCGCGGGCCAGAGGCTGACCCGCCTAGGCGGGCGCGGGCCGACCCACCTAGGAGAGGCGGGTAGGGCTGACCCGCTTGGGGGGATGCGGGCCGGGCCGGCCTGCTTGGGCAACCCTTAGATGTGTGGGCCGAGAGTGAACCGCACGCTTGACTGAGTCCCTTCGGCGAACACGGGGTTGTACATAATCCCCGATCTTTGCGAGCTTTGCAAAAGGCTCGGAAAGAAACATCCAAACTCACGTGTTCGGCGAAAATCCTGCTGAGCTGGAGGGAATCTTTTGGTGGGCCCCACCTTCTCGCTATAAATAAGCTGTCAGGCCTCTAGGATGACTCCCTTTCTTTGCCTCCTTCCGCGATCTATTGTCGCGAGATGCCTATGTCTGAGGAGATGTGGGCTCGTTTGGCGGCTGCGCGGGAGGGTGCCCGGGATGCAGCTTTAGAAGCCGCCTCGTGGCTGGCACGCGGGTCGCCTGGCCCCCTTTTTAAGCCCAAGAAAGCAAAGGTCGTCCGGCGGTCTTTAGGGCGCGATGACCCTACCTCCAGCTCGGTCGGCGGTGCCGAGGTCATCCCTGAGGTATATGCGTTTCTCCTGCTCGATCCGTCGCCCTGCTTCTTGACTTTTCTTTCCTTTTGGTAGGAAATGCCTCGGGGAGATAGGGCAGACGAGGGAGGTCCCGGGCGTTCCGCTCTGGCGGCGGCCGATCGGGTCGCTAGTCCTTTGCCACAGGAGCCTATCCCTCCTGTGGTGCCTCCGTCGCCAAGGCCCCACGGCCTGGGGAAACCCTTCGTCACTCTTGGAGGAGAACCCTTCCAGGGTCGGTCGGGCTCCTCTCGGCCTGCTGAGGGCGCGGGCGACGTGCCTACACCAGGTGAATCCCCTGGCCTTAGCCCGCCTACTGCCGCCTCTTCTTCTGACCTATTTTCTGCAGTCTATAATGTGATTTCCTCTTCCGACGCCGAGATGATCGAAGGGTACTCGCCTCCCCCCGACACGGACCGCATCTCTGAATACCTGGGAGACCCGTTCGATGCCGAGAAGATGAAGACGCAGGTAACGCGGCTATTCCAAAAGCACACGCTGCTGTCACGGGAGGTCTTCGATAGAGTGGAGAAGGACAAGGCCGAGGCGGAGGAGCGGTTCGCGGCTCTGGAAAGAGCGAGAGGTCTATCTGACGAGGACGAGACGACTTCTCCGGGCGTACACATCACGCGAGCCGAGGGGCAACTGAGGCGTGCCTCAGAGCAGATTGATAGGACCCAGCGGGAGCTGTCGGCGGCCCGCGAGTATCACTACCCTCGCGTACCACCCCGAACCAGCACGGGGAGGGGAGGTAGGTGGAAATGGATCCCGCGTTGAGTTTTCATCCTCCCCTCGCCGGTCGTGATCCGCCGGGTCCGGATCGCCCCGCATGCAGCGGTCGAAACGCTCAGGGTGTTAATTCCTTTACTTCTGACAGTCTAAATGTTTGTAATAATTCAGAACTACTCTCGCCCGCCACGGGCTAATATTTACTGCAATTTTCTTTTGGTTGCGTCACCGTTCAAATCCCCGCGGGATGTGCGGGCGAGACGCTCTGGCTCGGCTGACTTTCCTTCGGGAGGGCTCGGCCTTGCCGAGTCGCCTCGCCTGGCCCTTTCTCCCGTACTGGCGAAGGCGAGCCGGCTGCTCGCGGGTTGCGCGATGGGTGACTCGCGCCCGGGCCAGAGTTGGCCCGCACCGCGGCCGCTCTTCGATTATGCGGGCGCGAGTGCGGGCGGTTCGCGGCCGACTGACGGGTTGGCGAGAACCCAGCTTGGGTTCGGAAGTCGAAACGTTAGGGCCTTATTGCTATCCACACTTTTCCCGCCAAAAGAGGCTTTTTACCGCCCTTTCTCATCCTATAAATAGGCCCTGCCGACCCTCCCTCACCTACCGCATTTAAGACTTCCTCCTTCCCCTAGCTTTTGCGAGAAATCCCCCGTCCCGCTCGGCAAGACTTCTGTAGGATGGGAGGCGGCAGTGGCGAGGCGGAGGGGAGGAGCAAGTGTGCTTGGACTTTCTCCGAGCACGATTTCCCCTCGCCGTCCTTACAGAGAGAGTTCGTAGACGCGGTCGACCACTTCGTCCCGCAGGTTTTGAGGCGAGGCGGCCAGGGAAGGAGGAGCGAATAAACGAGCTCTTCGCTGGCGAGCTCGCGTTCCCGGTGGCTCACTTTGAGGCGGGCCTTCGGCTACCCCTATGGCCGGAAGTCCGCCAAATCTTCAAGTACTACGGGGTGTTTCCCGGGCAGATGACCCCGAACTCCGTCGCAGTGGTCGTCGGGTTCGCCTGCTTCCTGCGAGAGGAGAAAATCGAGTTCAGCCTCGCGGTATTCCGCAAGCTGTTCTCTTTCCGGGCGAATAAGGACGGGACCGCCTGCTTCGCCAGCAGCCACGTCAAGGTGCGGGAGACCGTCAATAAGAGCCACAACTGGCTCAAGAAGTTCATCTTCGTCAAGGGGGACTTCGGCAACGTTCCCTTTTCGCCGATCCAACTCAGCGAGGCGAGCTACCGTCCCCCGGCCCTAGGGGGCCACGAAGCGGGGTTGTTCGGGTTCTTCGCTGGGAAGAACTTCGAGGTGGCCTACCTCCGCAGAAACCTGGACGACCTCGTCCCTGTCCCTCCCGGTGAAGGTAAGCGGTTCGCCCATCTACGCATCCTTGATGTTTTCGAATATTTTTTAAGTTCCACTTCCTTGCAGGCGAGCGCGACATCCCTATCCACCCGCCTTATGAGAGCGCGCGACTCGCTGCCGGTGAGCTCGCCCGAGCCGAAGCGGCTGCTGCCCCCATCGCTAGCTCTAAACCCCTGCTCCCGCGAAGCGGTCCAGCCGCGAGCGGCCTCAGAACCCACCACCGCCAAAGAAATCGAAGAAGGCGGGTGGTTCACCTCCCCCGGCTCGGGACAAGGGTAAGGCCCCCGCGAGCCAGCCGTCCGCCGTTTCCGCCCCCGCGGCCTCTCCGGCCGTCAAATCTTCTGGCGGAGAGGCGGGCACGTCGTAACTTTGGTTACGGCGAGGGGCCCGCGGACGAGGTCGGAGTCCCGCTGCTTTAGTGGGATAAGGAGACCAACAGGGTCTACATATCCTCGATGTTGCCGAGCTGGTTGGAGGATGACTCCAACAGCGGGGACGCTTACAACCTCGCCTTCGGCGTCTATGGGCGAGAGGACGTCGTCGTTTACGACGAGGAGGCGACGCGGGTGCTGATCTACGAAAGCGCGCGGGCCCAGTTTCGCAGCCTCGAGCTGGCCCATATGGTCGGCCGGCGGTGTCTTCGGCTGGACAAGAGCGCCCCATCCCTCACCAGGCTCATCGACGAGAAGGAGGCGGCCCTCCAACTAGCTCGGGAAGAGGCGGACGAGCAGCGGAAGCGGGTCGATGCGGCGGAGGCCGCTCTCGCTCAGTATCTAGGCGGAGCGGTAGGTTCCTCCACTTGCCTCAGGCTTTCTCTCGCCCTCCGCGCGGCTTAACCCGATTATTCTTCCTTTCGCAGGACGCGGCAACGGCCAGCCGACTGGGCACTGAGATCGCCACTCTTCAACAGGAGAAGCAGGCGCTTCAGGAGCGGGTGGACGCGTTGGAGGCTGTTGTGGCCGCCCCGCCGCCGCCATCTACAAGCGGCTGTCAGCTCGCTCATTACAGCGATCACGAGATCGAGGTGATGATGCAAAAGAACGCGGCTGGCGCGGCGAAGTACACTTTCCGGACGTTACAGCGGGCCAACCTAATCAAAGACGACGGTACCAAGCTTCTGGTGAGCGAGGTGGTACCGGAGCTGTTCCTTCCCGTACCGGAGCCGGGCGACGGGTCCTACCACCGTGTATAAGGGCCCGCCGCTCGGGCTCGCCTCGCCGGGAGCTTGCATTCGTTCTACTTTTGTTGTGTCGGTGTCGCGGGTTAGAGCCCAGTTTGTAATAGTCTTTCCTTTTTTGATTTCCCCAATGTATATAAAACTCCTTTGATCTGGAAATGTGAATGTTTGTATTTCTCGCTTTCGCCCCTTGATTCTTACTGATGCTATGATCTCTTTTATATTCGAATGCTCTCTTGGACGTCGCGGCAGTGAGCGAGCGAGTGAGGTCGTCCGCTCGCTTTAGACTCTGAACTTAGGCTTGGGAGTGAGGGGTAGGTTGGGTGGCCGCGATGCGAGGGAGCGACTCGCCTACTCCATCCGGGCTCGCTAACCCATCCGCGTCGTTGGGTGGGCGAGAAAAGTCTGGCGTGCGTTTGGACTTTGGGCGGGCCGGCTTCTGGGGGCCTTGGCGCGGTCGGGTTGTCGCCGTCCGGGACCTCTTCTCTAGGGCTCGCCGATCTTTAGGCCGGGGCCGGCTTTCCCGGTTCGCCATCGTGCCGAGAACCATTCATCGACCCGCCGATCCATTCATGGCGAGGGCGGCTAGTGCCTTCGCCGCCCAGGCCCCCTTCCATGGGACCCGCCGATCTCTAGGTCGGAGCCGGCTTTCCATACTCGCCATCATGCCGAGATCCCTTCGTCGACCCGCCGATCCATTCGTGGCGAGGGCGGCTAGCGCCTTCGCCGCCCAGGCCCCCTTCCATGGGACCCGCCGATCTCTAGGTCGGAGCCGGCTTTCCTTACTCGTCATCATGCCGAGATCCCTTCGTCGATCCGCCGATCCATTCGTGGCGAGGGCGGCTAGCTAGCGCCTTCGCCGCCCAGGCCCCCTTCCATGGGACCCGCCGATCTCTAGGCCGGAGCCGGCTTTCCTTACTCGCCGTCATGCCGAGATCCCTTCGCCAACCCGCCGATCCATTCGTGGTTCCCTGCCGAGGTAGAGAATCTGCTCGGGGGGTTCTGGGACAGACTACTCCGGGTGACATCCTGCCCTGCCAGCTTGTCGGGAGCCTGGCAGCGGGATCTGCTCGGGGTTTAAGGCAGACTCCCCCGAGTGACATCAAGCCCTGTCAACTTGATGGAAGCCTGGCAGCGGGATCTGCTCGGGGTCTGAGGCTGACTCCTCCGAGTGACATCCAGCCCTGCCAGTTTGATGGGAGCCTGGCAGCGGGATCTGCTCGGGGTCTAAGGCAGACTCCTCCAAGTGACATCCAGCCCTGTCAGCTTGATGGGAGCCTGGCAGCGGGATCTGCTCGGGGCCTGAGGCAGACTCCTCCGAGTGACATCCAGCCCTGTCAGCTTGATGGGAGCCTGGCAGCGAGATCTGCTCGGGGTCTGAGGCAGACTCCTCCGAGTGACATCCAGCCCTGCCAGCTTGATGGGAGCCTGGCAGCGGGATCTGCTCGGGGTCTGAGGCAGACTCCTCCGAGTGGCATCCAGCCCTGCCAGCTTGATGGGAGCCTGGCAGCGGGATCTGCTCGGGGTCTGAGGCTGACTCCTCCGAGTGACATACAGCCCTGCCAGCTTGATGGGAGCCTGGCAGCGGGATATGCTCGAGGATCTGGGGCGGACTCGCGTTTGCGCTTTTCATCGTCGGGGCACAAGTTCATCAACAGAAGCTTTATTAGAAACTGAAGCGACATTTACATGACTCAGGGGAAAAAGCGCTTCAAGTCATCACCACTCCAGGTGAGAATTAGGGTCTCGCCCTCCACATTCCGGAGACGGTACCCTCCTGACTTCAATGCCTCTTGTACAATGTATGGTCCCTCCCAGTTGGGATTGAGCTTCCCCACGATGGATGACCTTCCTGCGGCATCCACTTTTCTCAAGACCAAGTCCCCTTCCGCGAATTGTTTGACTCTGACGTGCTTGTCGAAGTACTTGTCCATTCTTCTCTTCACTTCCTCTTGCCTGATGGCAGAGAGGTCTCGCAACTCCTCAACCATGTCGAGTGAGAGCCGCAGCTCCTCATTCTCGGTCCTCCATTCCTCTCTGCCCTCTTCGACCTCGACTACCCGAGGGGTTCGGACCTCGAACTCTATTGGAAGCACCGCCTCGCACCCATGGGAGAGTTTGAAAGGAGTCTCTCTTGTCGCCGTATTGGGTGTGGTTCTAAGGGCCCAGAGGACCGAAGGGAGCTGCTCCACCCAGCTTCCTCTCAGATTCTTTACCTTCTTTTTGAGGAGGTTAACAATGATCTTGTTCGCCGCCTCCACCTACCCGTTGCTCCTGGGGTGATGAATCGAGGCGAACCTAAGGTCGATCCCGAGCTGTTCACAAAAGCTGATGAACTCGGCGCTGGCGAACTGAGGGCCATTATCCGTGACAATGGCCTCGGGTAACCCGTGTCGACAGATGATCTCCCCCCATACAAAGTTTCTGACGACCTGGGAAGTCACTTTGGCCAGCGCCTTAACCTCCAACCACTTAGAGAAATAATCAATCATCACAAGCAGGAACCTTCTCTGACCGCTGGCCTGCAGGAAGGGCCTGACCAAGTCCATTCCCCAAATTGCAAATGGTCAGGGGGCTGTGATACTTCTGAGACGTTGGGCAGGTTGCAGCTGGAGGGGAGCAAACAGCTGGCACTTATGACACTCCTTTGCAAACTTTGTCGCATCTTGGCCCAGGGTTGGCAAGAAATATCCTTGCCTGATGATTCTTCCTTCCAACGTCCGACTCCCAGAGTGACTTCCACACTCCCCGGAATGGACCTCCTCCAAGACCCTCGGGACCTCCCCCTCGGCCACGCAATGTGCCAACATCCCTGAAAGGGTCTTCCGGTATAACTGGCCGTCTCGCATGAGATAGTATGCCGACTTGTATTTGAGCTTCTTCATGTCCATCCCCTCAGGATACTTCCCGGTGGACAAAAAGGTCACGAATGGGTCCATCCACGATGGGTGTTGCTCCACCCCCATCAGTTCCCCCTCGTGGACGGATAGGCGGAAGAGATCTGTGATGATACCCCCGACCCGGGGACCGTGCTTTGCCAGTTGGTCCACCTGTTCGTTCTCCCCCCTGGGCACGTGCCGGATAGAAAAAGCCTGGAGGGTGCCGATGATTCCTTTCACCTTTGCCAAGTAAAGCTGCAGGGTCGAATCCCTTGCCTCAAACTCCCCGTTAATCTGGGAAGCCACTATCATGGAGTCAGTGAGGACCTCCACGTCATTTACCCCCAATTCTCTGTCCAAGCGCAGACCTGCAATCGCAGCTTCATACTCGGTCTGGTTGTTAGTGATGGGAAAATGCATTACTACCGTCTGCTCAATCCTTATCCCCTGGAGGCTTTCCAAGATGACCCCTGCCCCCAGGGAATGCCTTCCCGAGGCGCCGTCCACCATGACCCTCCAAGGGACCGGGCGAGTGAGTTCCTCCTTTGTCACCTCGACTACGTAGTCAGCTAGGAAGTCGGCCATTGCTTGGGCCCTGATCGAGAGGCGAGGGACAAAGGAGATGTCGAACTCGCTCAATTCCACCGACCACTTAGCCAATCTGCCTGAATGCTCCACCCCCTCGAAGATGTTGCGGAGGGGGTGGTCAGTCACCACCCGGATCGAGTGTGCCTGGAAGTAAGGCCGGAGTCTCCGGGCCGAAACGATTAGGGCAAAGGCAGCCTTCTCCAGTATAGGATAACGGAGCTCGGCCTTCCTCAGCACCCTACTCACATAGTAAATTAGGAGCTGCTTCTTCCCCTCTTCCCGAACCAAAACTGAGTTAAGGGCCTCCACCCCGACCCCGAGATACAAGAATAAGTCATCCCCCTCCTTTGGCCCCTGAAGCAGGGGGGACTGAGTCAGCTGCCTCTTTAGGGCCTGGAATGCCTCCTCGCACTCCGGGGTCCACTCGAACTTCTGGCCTCCTCTTAAGGTTTTGAAGAAAGGGGAACACTTCTCTCCGGCCCGGGAGAGGAACCTGCTTAACCCTGCCAGCTTTCCTGTCATCCGCTGTACCTCTTTGGCATTCCGTGGCGACCCTAGTTCCATGATCGCTCGGACCTTGTCCGGGTTGGGTTCTACGCCGGCGGGGGTGAGGAGATGTCCCAGGAACTTCCCCCTACTAGCCCCGAAGATGCACTTCAAGGGGTTCAGCCTCATCTTGTATTTCCGCAGGGTGGCGAAGGTTTCCTCCAAATCCTGGAGGTGAGAGTCGACATCCTGACTCTTGATAATGAGGTCGTCAACATAAATCTCCAAGTTTCTTCCCCTTTGCTCTCGGAAGACCCTATCCATCATCTTTTGATAGGTCGCGCCTGCGTTTTTCAGCCCGAAGGGCATCATTTTGTAGCAGTAGCACTCATCCCCAGTGATGAAGGAGACATCCTTGATGTTGGGAGGGTGCATCCTGATCTGATGATAACCTGAAAATGCATCTAAAAAACTCATTACAGGGAAACCGACGGCTGAGTCAACCAGCGCGTCGATCCGAGGCAAGGGGTAACAATCCTTGGGACATGATTTATTAAGCAATGAGATATCAACACACATACGCCACCGGCCATCTCCTTTTTTAACCATTACAACATTGGAGACCCAGCCGGGGTATTGAATCTCGGATACAAAACCGGCCTCGAGGAGCTTGGCCACCTCCTCTCGGATTGGCTCGGCCAACCTGTCCGTCGTGGGCCTCTTGTTCTGTTGGATGGGACGAGCCTCCGGATCCAGGTTGAGGCGATGGCAGGCCACGTCCGCGTCGATCCCTGGCATCTCCGCAGCACTCCAGGCGAAGATATCCACGTTCTTCCGGATGCACTCCAGCACCCTGCCCTGAGCCTCCGGGGTCAGCCCTCCGCTGACGCGGACCTTCTCAACCTTGCCTCCGAGAGTGAGGACCTCCATCTCCACCACCTCTTCCGCCGCCTCCAGACGAGACTGCTCCCCCCATTCTTCAACGTTCACCCCTCCAGGGGTGAGGACCTCCTCCTCGTCTTCTTCCACGGTCATCGCCTCGGCCGGCTCCTGAACCTCCTTCTCCTCCTCCCGAGGGCTGGTCTCCTCTACTTCTATTTCCTCCTGGCCGGCCTCCTGCTCCGCCTCCTCCATCCACCGCCCCATCTCTTCAGCGCCCTCCTGCCATGAGATGGAGTTTACGGCGGTGACATAGCACTCCCTTTCCATCTTAGGGTCTCCGCGAACCCGGACATGGACCCCCTCGACGTTGAACTTCAGGCATTGGTGGAAGGATGAGGGAACGCAGCGGAAGGCGCTGATGAGGGGCCTCCCGAATATGGCGTTGTAGCTGCTAGGGGCGTCCACAATGACGAACTTGCAGTTGCGGGACTTCCCTCCCAGCGAGACTTGGAGTCCTACCCCTCCTTTGACTTCCTTCCTCTCCCCCGAGAAGCCAAACAGGGGCCCATCTGAGGCCAACACCCTTCTGGCCTCCACCTTCATCGCGTCAAACGCCTTCTTGAAGATGACGTTGACGGAGCTCCCGTTGTCGATGAGGATCCGGGAGACGGTGAAATCCTCGATAGCCGTTTGGATGACCAGCGCATCGCAAAAGGGGTCTTCGTGACCCGGCATGTCCTTGACCGTGAAGGTGATTCTTTCTTCTGGGGGCGGGGTCTGGGATGTGGAGCCAACGCTCCGTCGGTACATGGTGTGGAGGCTCGCCTTACGGGAAGCCTCGATCCCCGCCCCACCATGGATTGCTTTGATCCCTCCCCGGGTTCCCACATCTGCCCGGTCTTCGCACCTGTCCTCCTCTGCTCGAGGCAGGACCTCCTCAATCCGCACCCCTTGGCAGTCTTGTTGTTGTTGCTGCTGCTCCCTATTTCCTCTCATCTCGAGGAACTCCGGGCACGTGGCCGTGGCGTGCCCTTCCTCCCGATGGAAGTCACAGTAGGGCAACTCCACCCTAACCTCCCTTCTTCTCCTCCAAGCTGCTCTTCTCCTCTCCCCCACGGCTACGGCCATAGCCTCCTCTTGATCGAGGAGGGGGGGCCTCTGGCCCTGCCTCCCACCTGGAGGGTAGAACTGGCCCTGGCCTCCTTGGCGGTTGTCTCCTCCGCGGAACCCTCTCCTCGCCCCCTACTCCTGCCATTCAGGCCTCCACCCTAGCCGCTGATTCGGCTCCTGACGCCCCCACCTGGGCTACTGCTGTGGCTGCTCCCTCTGCCGGGGCTCAGCTCTTCTTTCCTCCTGACCTCTGCCTCCTCTTGGCCTCTCCTCCTCCGTAGCCCACCTGGCTAACCTCCGAGCAAACTCTGGGTTCGAAGCCTCCCCGTCGACTTCTCTCGCCGCCCTCTCCATCAACTCCTCGTAGGAGAGGGGGGGAATCCTCTTCAACTCCATTCGGAAGAAACCCTACTGCAGCCCCAGGGTGAAGGCCATCATCAGAGTGTGGCCCAGCATCTCCTGAACCTGGGTGACCTCCTCCTGGAAGCGATCGACGTAGCTCCCCAGGGTCTCATTCACCCCCTGCTTGATGCGGAACAGGGACTCTGACTCCCTCTTCCTCTTCTTCGAGGTTGTAAACCTCAACATGAATCCCCGGCGAAGGTCCTCGAAGCAATAGATGGAACTGGCCGGCAGCTGGTGAAACCATTCCCTGACCTTCTCCTTCAGGGTGATGGCGAAGAGCCTGCATTTGAAACCATCCGACATATGTCGGATCGAGACCACGTCCTCAAACCACTGGACGTGCTGGACCGGGTTTCCCTTCCCGGTGTAGTAGGACATCTCCGGCTCCCTGAAGCCATCTGGGACTAGTGCGGAGGAGACCAGCTCGCTGAAGGGGCTCTCTCCCCCTACTGGCCGAGCGGGGGGGTCTCGTGCCCCTAACTCGCCGAATCTGCTGCCGCTCCCCGAACCCGGGAAGAGTACTCGCCCGGGGAGCTCGGCACCCCGACCCTCCCCCACTTCCTTCCCCGCTCGCCTGGCGGGAGCGACTTCTCCGAGCGCCGGATCCGCGAGAACCGGAATCACCGGAGTCGAGCTCTCGGCCCGCACGCCGAGTGCGAATCGGACCATGCCGAGTACTTCCTGCTTGAACTCCTCGAGCATCCCCATGGTGGCGAGAGGGGGAGGGGGTGGCGAGTCGGTCCTGTCCGATCCTTACCCTTCTCCTCCCGTCATCGAGCTCGTTGAAGGTTTTCTGTGCTGACCACTGTCCACGCTCACCGCACCAAAATGTTGAAACCGAGGATCGGTCTCTAGTGGAGTTCACCCTTGGGGAAGGGGTGGTCGCGCACCTACTTCGCTCCTGCAAGAAAATGACAAGGGAAAGAAAGCAAAGGACTAGACCAAGGGCCCGGCGTGGAGGTCCCACCACAAACCCGGAAGATCACTGAGCGCTTCCAAATGTTGAAACCGAGAATCGGTCTCTAGTGGAGTTCACCCTTGGGGAAGGGATGGTCGCGCACCTACTTCGCTCCTGCAAGAAAATGACAAGGGAAAGAAAGCAAAGGACTAAACCAAGGGCCCGGTGTGGAGGTCCCACCACAAACCCGGAAGATCACTGAGCGCTTCCCCTCCTTAGCCAAATGTCGGGCTAAGGTACCTCAAAAAGCGCTAGAAGACTGGGAGATAAGTAAGCATGCCTTTCTGAGGTACCCTTTGGGTCCTATTTATAGGATCATGAAGGTGATCTGCTAATAACTAACCTCTGCTGTCTTGAAATTACTGAAAACTCTCAGGGCTGGCCTGCCAATAGCCAAACTCCGCGGTTCTGGACAGCTATATGAAACCCACCTGGGTCTGCCAACAGCGAGACTCCACTGTTTTGACTGGCTAGGGGCAGCCGACGGGGAAAATGGTAAGAAATCCCCCCACTGGGAACTGGGCGAGTAGCCCTTCAATGCCTCTACTCGGCGGGAGGCGCGGGCCGAGGCTGGCTTGCCGAGAGGGACGCAGGTTGGAGACGGTCTGCCTGGGAAGGCGCGGGCCGACCCGCCTAGGAGGGGAGGGCAGGGCTGACCCGCCAAAATAGGCGCGGGCCAGGGGCTGACCCACCTGGGAGGGCGCGAGTCAGAAGGTGGCCCGCCTAGGAGAGGCGGGCAGGACTGACCCGCCAAAATAGGCGCGGGCCAGAGGCTGACCCGCTAGGCGGGCGCGGGCTGACCCACCTAAGAGAGGCGGGTAGGGCTGACCCGCTTGGGGGGATGCGGGTCGGGCCGGCCTGCTTGGGCAACCCTTAGATGTGTGGGCCGAGGGTGAACCGCCCGCTTGACTGAGTCCCTTCGGCGAACACGGGGTTGTACAAGGAGGCTAGAGGAAGCCGCTCAGCTGCCGGAGTTTGTTGATGACAAAAGAATAATTCTCACCTGATGAGTCAAGTCAGCCCAAGAGATCTGTTTTCCCAGCGTAAGTGGGAATTTCCAACCGAGTATAGCGTGGCGAAAAAGCGCTTCAAGGCGTAAGAGGGTCTGTGATGGTGGGCCATGGAGGATGAGCAACAATAGCGGAACTTAACTACTGCTGATGTAATCCGTGGGTGGTGTAGTAACCACAGGAAGGGAGGCGGTCAGCTCATTTAGCCTGCAGTGATAGTGGTCATGTCGTCCCGAAGTCGGGTTTCAGCGTCCGGAAGACGTGATTCCATGCCAATCATGACATTGTGCAACATGTCCTAGAGAGCGACCGTGAAATCTTGTGAGTCCCTCATCGATTGACTTGCTTGCCGAGAGGAGCGGGTGACTGGACGCCTGGGGTTGTCAAATGCATCTAAATTTGTGGTACCGCGAGTGCCGTGTCGTCTCCCAATGGTGGTGACCAAATTTGATTACTAAATTCAATTAAGAATTAATAAGAGGAACATAATTAATAATTAATTAATCAAGGAATGATTAATTAATTAAATGTTATGTGACTGCACCGGCTGTTGGATCCATTGATACCAATGTCCTGGATTTGAAGAAGGCCTTGTAGACAACGGTATACACATGATGTGATCTAACTAGTGTCACAAGTTCTTTGTATGCAGGACAGTTTTGCACATTGATTGAACAGATAGCCTAGGATTGGACAAATAGCCTAAGTCGCTAGGACAGGTGATGTCTAGGCAAGCTTGTGGAAAGACAAAAAATCTATCAAAGTCCACAGGCGTTGAGTGAAGCATGCTCACTCAACGCCAGATGACTAAAAACTGTGAATACAACATGTATAGTCAAAGCCAAGCTATTGGCAAGCTGAAAATGTGGCTAAGTCCACAGACGTTGAGTGAAGTCTACTCACTCAACGTCATACAACAAAAAGCTGTGAGACGGGCTAAGGGAGTAAAAACCTAAGAAGAAATAGGCAGAAATGTGGCGAAGTCCACAAGCGTTGAGTGAAGTCTATTCACTCAACGCCATAACTTCATATTCGTTGAGTATTGCTCAGACAGTCTAAGCCACAGGAAATCTGTGTGGATATTTGACTAATTCCACAGGCGTTGAGTGAAGCCTATTCACTCAACGCCTTGTGATAAAAAGCGTAGAATTTTGTCTAAGGACAAAAACGTTAAGTGAAG
The DNA here is from genome assembly GCA_039513925.1 of Platanthera zijinensis. Taxonomy (NCBI): domain Eukaryota; kingdom Viridiplantae; phylum Streptophyta; class Magnoliopsida; order Asparagales; family Orchidaceae; genus Platanthera; species Platanthera zijinensis. Next base: position 136,539,283 of record CM077087.1, on the reverse strand, counting down.
CTTAATCACTCAACGCCACGACAATATAACTGACAGATGCTGAAAGCGTTGAGTGAAGAAGCCACACTCAATGCTTCCCTGGCAGGAGAATTGGCTAAGTCCAATAGCGTTGAGTGATAATCATTCACTCAACGCCCTATGATAGAAAACTGCCTAAGTGCTTTGGCGTTGAGTGATGGTCACTCACTCAACGCCTAATGACAGAAATCTTTTTTAAATGTTTTGGCATTGAGTGAAGCTTACTCACTCAACGTCTAGTGACAGAAAAACTGTCTAAGTGGTTTGGCGTTGAGTGAAACTTACTCACTCAACGTCTAGTGACAGGAAATCTGTCTAAGTGTTTTGGCGTTGAGGGAAGCTTACTCACTCAACGTCCATACTAAAGATGTTTGATTTTGGCTAAGTCCACAGATGGTGACATCAGTAAAGTCAACAAATCAACCGAATTTGAATTCATTGCGGGAAAGCTACAGTATGCGACAAATATCACTGATTGTCTTCAGTACAGCTATTAGTGCAAAAGCTAAGTACCAACCAACCAATTCCAAGTGGGGCCTACTGCTCAAAGAGCCGTTGATGGGCAAATAATAAAAGGCAGAGATCAATGAAGGAAAAAGGAGCTTTTTGAAAATACACAGCTGGACTTCATCTTCCTGCTCGCCATTGTTGCAGAGCTTGGAGAACCAGTTCAAAGTACTGATCTAAGAGCAAGAAGCAAGTTAGTCTGTGACTCACAGACAGTTAGCTGTTGAAGAAGCTATTCACTGAAGAATCAAATCATCTTCAACAGCAAGATCAGAAAGTCTTCTTTCTGACTTAAGTTGCAGCAAAGGGCCAACCCAAGTTGCAGTTACTTCACAGGTCCAGCAGAGCATTTCTTGAAGATAAATTTCCAGAGTTGTGAAGAAGAGAGAACTGAGTTTCTGGTTCAGTTCAGAAAAGTGCAGAGCAGCAGATCTGCAAAGTTGCTTCCAGCTCAAGATTCTTGTTGCTATGAAGAATTTAGGGCTGAGGACATCCCAGCTTAGGAAGAAGAAGGCTCAGAGAAATTTCTCTGTTGTCAGAATCATCAACACCCACATACACCCTGTAGGATCTTAACAGATCTGAGCTGTAGGCCTAAATATATAAAGGCTGAGTGTAGAATCCAAGTGTGGATCTGAGTATAGGGTCACTTGTTGATCCGAGGTAGTATTCTGTTGAGAATCTGAGTGTAGGGTTTTGGCCTGAGCAGTAGGATTCAAGTGTGAATCTGAGGTGTAGGATCCAGCTTGGATCTGAGGTAGGTGATCATTTGATCACTGAGCTGTAGGGTTTTTGAGCCTGAGGTAGGAAAGTCATTCTCTCTGAGTTGTAGGGCACTTGTGCCTGAGTTGTAGGACCCTTTAGATGTAAGGTAGGGCCTTTGTGCCTGAGTTGTAGGAGAGTCATTCTCTCTGAGGTAGGATCCGTTGTGGATTTGAGATAGGGCTGTCCTCCCAGCCTGAGTGGTAGGGCCTTTGGCCTGAGATAGGTGATCAGTTGATCACTGAGTTGTAGGGCATAGTGCCTGAGTTGTAAGTCTTGCAGGTGACTAAGAGATCCTGAGGGATCTGAGGTGTAAGCTCTTAGGAGCTGAGATTGGAGAAGTGTTTTGTCTAATAAGTTGTTAGAAAGGTGGGAGGGAAAGTGGATGTACCCATAATTTGGGGAACCACTATAAATTTGTTGTGTTGTTTGTGTGATTGCCTTGAAAGCATAACTAACATCATCACATCACTCACATAAGTAATTAAGTTAAAAATATAGCAAAAGAGACTAATAACCTATTCACCCCCCCCCCCCCCCCCCTCTAGGTAATTTAGCTATTGAAAACAAAGACTTTCAAGTGGTATCAGAGGGAGGTTGTTCAAAAAGGACTTAACAGTCTGAGTAGATCTCAAATGATAACTAAAAGGTTTGTACTTATGGGTTCAGGAGTGAACCATAAGGTGTGGAGCTCAATGGAGCTTTAAGTCTGCAACAAAAGAGAACTTTGGGACCTGGAAAGAGAGGATCAAGCAGATCATGGAAGTCTCTGATCCTAGGATCTTTGTAACAGTTCAAGAAGGACACTTCATCCTCATGAAGGTCTCTGTCTTAGATGTATAAGTCCAAACTCCGAAGAGTTATGCTGAAATGACTGAAGATGAAATCATCTTGGCTACCTTGGACAAGAGGGCACAAAACTTCATTGTAAGTGACATGGATGATTCCAACTTCCAGAACTTTGTGCACTGCAAGACTGCCAAAGAAATGTGGGACACTTTGATTGTCTACAAGGAAGGCAAAGAGGAGGATGATAAGGAAGAAGATATCATCAATTCATCAGATGGTGTCTATCCAGATGCAAGAATAGAGATCAGGGCCTCTGTCACATTCAGATAGTGATACAGAGTAGGATGATGAAGTAGATGACTACATATGTTATGGGCTGATGGTCATGACAGAAGAAGAATCCTGCCAGGATCAGCCTAGTCCAGATCAAGTTCACTCCTTATCTAGCTCATCCTCAGTATCTGTTTATGAGACCAGTCCAGACTCTGATGCATCCACATCAAGTGATGATGAGGGACCTGTATCAGAGGAAGATTTCAATCAATTGATTGACATGTATGGTGCTCTTCGGAAGGCTCTCAAAAGAAGCAAGAAGTTGGTCAAGATGCAGGCTGATGAGATTATCTCTCTACAGCTAGCTGTTTTCCAGCAGGCTGAGACAGCAACCCTGCTAGATCAGAAGACTAAGGAAGTCAGCCAACTAAAGGCCAATTCAGTCATCCAAATGGAGACTATAAGCCAGAAGAACAAGATCATCTTGGATCTTGAAGAGAAACTCCTAAAAGAGAAAAAAGTTGTGGTTGATTTCAATAAGCCCAAAGTAGTGTTGCCACTGATTGACTCCTTTAACTCTCAAAAAGATAGAGATGTTTAGGGTCTAGGTGGAATTCTAAAGTTGTCCTCTCCAAAGGGAAAGGCAAGGCTCCTGTTAAGCCTCAGTCAACCTTTTACAAGGTAATCCTCTCATTCAACAGGTATGACCATGACTGCAAGTATGGTCACTGGAGGAATGAGAATCTTTCTTGCAAGAATACAAATGTATCTAACAATGGAAAAAAGAAAAGGCAGGGGAATGAGTGTCTGTAAGGCTCCCCATGAAGAAAGTCAAATGGCTCATCCTGGACCATTTGTATTTAATGCACTAGCCCCCACACTCATGAGTAAGGCAGCAGCCTTTTCTCAAGATCTCCCATCACACACTCAGACCAAGGGCAAGTCTGTATGCAAGCCAGAATATGGCATTTCTGGAGCCATCAATAGTATATCTTCCACAAAGAAGACCACTATTGGTAGACTTCAAAAAAAACCAAGCTCTTCTACTATCAGACCTATCTTTAGTCAGATTGTGGCTGAGAGAAATAAGAACAAGGAAGCTGCTCTTCCTTCTGTTCTGTCTGCAGTTAACCCAACGGTCAGACCTTCTTAGAAGAGAAGGTATAATATCCATCAGTGTTGGTGTTGTGGCAAAGTGGACCATTTTGCCCTAAATTGCTGGCACAATCAAAGAGTGCCCAAAGCTAGTGTTAGTCTTCCTGTCAGAAAATCTGAAGGAAGACGGGTTGTGTTTCAGACTAACAAGAACCTAGGACCCAATAAAAATTGGGGTCCTAAGGTAAGATAATTTTGTTTTGCAAAAAGTCCAAGTGCTCATCCCCTATTTGGTACTTGAACAGAGGATGTTCCAGACTTAGGACTGGAACAAGGAAACTATCTTCGGGACCATACAATTGTAGATAGAAGAGAAGTGGCAGGGTGCAAGAAAGTTGATGTGCAAAGTTGCTGAGAATCAAGTATTTGTTCCAAGTCTACTTTATTAAGATAAGTTGAACTCCCTCATGTTGTGTTTCTACTAAGTGCAATCTCAATTGCTAGGTATCATGTCTCTCACATCAGGACTATGCATATTGAGTCAAGATATCATGTTAAAATAGAGAGCATAAGGAGGAGAAAGACATTAGTCTTGAATTTGTCTCAATAAACAAACAAATGGCTCTCATCCTTACTAAGTCACTAGATGGAACTAAGTTCAACTCCTTCAAATTGAAATGGGTATGTTAAATTTAGTCCAGCCTAAGTAGCTCCCTATTATACATATGTGTTAAGTGTGTATGTTGCAGGTCATGTTAATCCCTACAGGATTGATTAGTCTAATAAGACTAAGGATAAAAAGGAAAAACGGATGTTTGCGGCTAAGTATCGGGAATTAATCTCAGATGTTGATCAAAGCATTGATCTCAAATAGGTACGCGCATCTTCCACTTCTAAAAAGTAAAATAACACTATAAATAGAAGGAAGCGTGCATAAAACAAACCACACTATTCCTTGACCTTCACTGCCCGATACTGCCGAGACGACGGAATTGTTTCGCTCGCTCTCAGAAATTTGCAAGGAAGATGGCTCCCAAAGGACTCGATTTCCCGTTTGAAGGCTCGGAGTTGGTTCGAAATGGATTCACAGAGGCACCAGAGGAGGTGCAGTACGTTGTCCATCTGCTTCAAGCTTCTGACCTAGATTTCGTCTTTGACGGAACACTGTTTGTTATGGAAACGGGAGGTCCTAGAATTCTTCTCCAATGCCAAGGCAGATGCGTCTGCGGGCAAAATCAAGACTGTGGTAAGTGGAACGAAGATCAAAATCACCCAAGGAGTCTTAGCAAGGCGCTCCAGTTGCCAAAGTTTACAGAGGCTGATGACAAAGAAGACCTAGTTATATCTGACGTCAAAGCTGCAATGAAGTGGGTTGGTCTATCCAAACACACCAGTGGTTCAATCTTACAAAAGGAACTGAACCTAAGGGGCAAGTTTCTGGCAGACATCGTTGGGAAAGCCCTGTTGTGCAAAACAGACTCCCACGATAAGATTTCAAAGAAAATGTTTGAGATGATGGCCAAGATCATTCTATCAAAGAAAACCAACTGGGGAAGGGTTCTATTTCACAGGATTGTGGACTGCATTGCTGAACCCAACATGGGAAGGATAATGTCCCTATTCCTTCTGCAGACCGTTCCAGGGATCCTCAACACGAGGCTAGGAACAAAGATTCATCATATGAGAAGGATGAACATCAGAATGCTGGAAAGGTGGGAAAGGGTCCTTCAGCCCCATGGATAGCTTGCCACCAAGAAAAAGCAAAAGGAAGTTCCAGCTCTAGCACAGAGCAGCTCAAGTAGTTCTTCTGAAGAAGATGAGGAAGAGCCTCATGACCCCAATCTATCTGTGTCTGAGGAAGAGACCAGGATAGACACAGCTGCCCAAGTGTCAGTATCTTCTGATCTTGATGTTAGAAATCAGTTGAGCAGGGAACAATCTAAAGATGTTCCAGACCATGATGTCGACTTGCCATCAGCTAAGGATGCTGAGCAAGTAGCTGAAGATATTGTCAACAGAATCTCTGCTAGGATGGAGGGGGAGATTTCCAGGCCTGATGTTGCTGCTGACACATTCATGTTCCAGATTCTGTTGATGTAACCTCCCCTCAGAGTGAGGGGGAGCAACTCCAGGAACAAGTAATGCAGGATGCATTTACTGAGGGGGAGCAGTTTCAAAATTCTCCAGAGATAAATAAGAATGCTGAGAAAATTGGTGTTGCTGTTGATGATGTTGTACTGCATGCCAAGGAGGACATGGCAGATATTGAGGGGGAGATTCAATCTGAACCACCTGCTCAGGTTGAAGTTCATGACTTAGATTCTTCTATGTCAGAAAAAGATCAAGATGCTCCAAGAACTCATTCTTCTGAATTCACACTGGCTGACTCTGCTAACAGGGAAGAGGTCAGGCCAGTCCAAGAACCCACTGATGAAGTCACCTCAGCAAGGATGGATCAAATTCCTCCTATATTTCTTGCCCAGCTGAAGGGCTTGCTGGATGAGCAGAGGAGAACCCTAGAAACCATTGTGGATGATGCTCTCAAAGAAATCAGGAATGAGCTATCTACAGAAATTAAGTCAATCAGATTTGAAGTGAATCTTCTGAAGGGTGAAACCGTCAAATTCTTCAAAAGGGCAGCACCAGCTATGGATTACACTATGAACAAGTTGGATGTAGTAGCCTCAAATGTCACTACAATGATAGCTAATCAAACAATTCAAAATGAAAACATGTTGATTATTCATAATGCTGATAAAGTTCTGAGGGAACAACAGAATACAACAATGATTGTACCAAGATGGATGATTGTACCAAGCTGCTCGATGATCATATGTTGGAGGTCAAAAATCAAGTAACAGCAGGGGTTAACTATCTAGAAATTGAAAGAAGCAAGGTCTGCCTCTCCCAGACCAAAGAGCTTATTGAAGAAGTCAAAAAGGAGAACAGTAATGTCATAAGAACAAATACTGAAAATGTGTTCTGCGCTACCAATGTGATGAGGGGATCTTTTGGGATTGAATCTGTCCAGTATGACAACATCTGCTCAAGTACAAGAAGCATTGAATCCTAAAATGACTGCTCAGCTAGAAGGCCAACTACAAGATAATCAGAATAGAGAAGATGGTGCTCAATAGGGAGATTTATATGTTGCAACTGAGTTCAGCCTCAATGCAGAACAGTTACAGATGACAAAGGGAAAGTCAGGAGCTGAAGAAGAAGAAACTCGATTAAGTAAGAAGAGGTTCAGGGAAGAGATGGAAAAGAGACCTGATTTCGAGAAATAGAGCCCTTAATCAAGGACAATCATTTTGACAGCCTGGGAGCAAATCAAGTCAAAAAAGACCGAAAGAGGAAAACTCCATAGCTCTCTGGAATGGAAGAAAATGGAAGAAAGGGAAAATGAAAGGAGAAAAATTCAGAAGGGACAAGAAACTTGAGATGAAAGTCAAGAGAGCTGAAGCAGTAAAGGCAAACAATAAAGGGAAGAAGATAGCTAGTGCTGAAGATAAGGTTGTAAAGAAGCCTAAGGGCAGTGACATTGTGATAAGGGAACCTGAAACTTGAGATGTTTCTTGTTCTGCTTAAAAGGGTTCAAGGAATATGTCATGTTTTGTACTATGCACAAAAACATTTGTTCCTTCTAAGTTAAATGAAAATCATTTTTGATTATGTTCATTATTTTCTCTAAGTTATGCAATGTGTCTCTTACTGTATATGTTGCATATTTGTGTAATTGTATAACATTGCCTTAGGTTTTGACTTCTTCAAATAGGGGGAGTCTGAATTTGAAGAAGGCCTTGTAGACAATGGTATACACATGATGCGATCTAACTAGTGTCACAAGTTCTTTGTATGCAGACAGTTTTGCACATTGATTGGACAGATAGCCTAGGATTGGACAAATAGCCTAAGTGGCTAGAACAGGTGATGACTAGGCAAGCATGTGGAAAGACAAAAAATCTGTCAAAGTCCACAGACGTTAAGTGAATCAAACTCACACCACGCCAGATGACTAAAAGCTGTGAGTACAATATGCATAGTCAAAGCCAAGCTATTGGCAAGCTGAAAATGTGGCTAAGTCCACAGGTATTGAGTGAAGTCTACTCACTCAACGTCATACAACAAAAAGCTGTGAGACAGGCTAAGGGAGAAAAAGCCTAAGAAGAAACAGACAGAAATGTAGCTAAGTCCACAGGCGTTGAGTGAAGTCTATTCACTCAACACCATAACTTCATATTCATTGAGTATTGCTCAGACAGTCTAAGCCACAGGAAATCTATATGGATATTTGACTAAGTCTACACGCATTGAGTGAAGCCTATTCACTCAACGCCTTGTGATAAAAAGCGTAGAATTTTGTCTAAAGACAAAAGCGTTGAGTGAAGCTTAATCACTCAACGCCACGACAATATAACTGACAGATGCTGGAAGCGTTGAGTGAAGAAGCCACACTCAACGCTTTCTTGGAAGGAGAATTGGCTAAGTCCAATAGCGTTGAGTGATGATCATTCACTCAACGCCTTATGACAGAAAACTGTCTAAGTGCTTTGGCGTTGAGTGATGGTCACTCACTCAACGCCTAATGACAGAAATCTTTTCTAAGTATTTTGGCGTTAAGTGAAGCTTACACACTCAACGCTTAGTGACAGAAAAACTGTCTAAGTGGTTTGGCGTTGAGTGAAGTTTACTCACTCAACGCCTAGTGACAGGAAATCTGTCTAAGTGTTTTGGCGTTGAGTGAAGCTTACTCACTCAACGCCCATACTAAAGATTTTTGATTTTGGCTAAGTCTACAGATGGTAAAGTCAGCGAAGTTAACAAGTAAACAGAATTTGAATTCGTTGTGGGAAAGCTATAGTACGCGACAATGTCGCTGCTTGCCTTCAGTACAGCTATTAATGCAAAATCTAAGTAGCAGCCAACCAATTCCAAGTGGGGCCCACTGCTCAAAGAGTCGTTGATGGGAAAATAATAAAAGGCAGAGATCGATGAAGGAAAAAAGGAGCTTTTTGAAAACACACAGCTGGACTTCATCTTCCTGCTCGTCATTATTGCAGAGCTTGGAGAACCGGTTCAAAGTGTTGATCTAAGAGCAAGAAGCAAATTAGTCTATGACTCACAGGCAGTTAGCTGTTGAAGAAGCTATTCACTGAATAATCATATCATCTTCAACAACAAGTTCAAAAAGTCCTCTTTCTGACTTAAGTTGCAGCAAAGGGCCAACCCTAGCTGCAGTTACTTCACAGGTCCAGCAGAGCATTTCTTAAAGATAAATTTCTAGAGCTGTGAAAAAGAGAGAACTGAGTTTCTGGTTTAGTTCAGAAAAGTGCAGAGTAGCAGATCTGCAAAGTTGCTTCCAGCTCAAGATTCTTGTTGATGTGAAGAAGTTAGGGCTGAGGGCATCTCAACTCAGGAAGAAGAAGGCTCAGAGAAATTTCTCTATTGTCAAAATCATCAACACCCACATACACCCTGTAGGATCTTAATAGATCTGAGTTGTAGGTCTAAATATATAAAGGCTGAGTGTAGAATCCAAGTGTGCATCTGAGTGTAAGGTCACTTGTTGATCTGAAGTAGGATTATGTTGAGAATCTTAGTGTAGGGCTTTGGCCTGAGCAGTAGGATTCAAGTGTGAATCTGAGGTGTAAGATCTAGCTTGGATCTGAGGTAGATGATCATTTGATCACTGAGCTGTAGGGCTTTTGAGTCTGAGGTAGGAGAGTCATTCTCTCTAAGTTGTAGGGCATTTGTGCCTGAACTGTAGGATCCTTTGGATCTGAGGTAGGGTCTTTGTGTCTGAGCTGTAGGAGAGTCATTCTCTCTGAGGTAGGATCCTTTGTGGATCTGAGGTAGGGCTGTCTTCCCAACCTGAGTGGTAGGGTCTTTGGCCTGAGGTAGGTGATCAGTTGATCACTGAGTTGTAGGGCGTAGTGCTTGAGTTGTAAGTCTTGGAGGTGACTGAGAGATCCTGGGGGATCTGAGGTGTAAGCTCTTCGGAGCTGAGATCGGAGAAGTGTCTTGTCTAACAAGTTGTTAGAAAGGTGAGAGGGAAAGTGGATGCACTCATAATTTGGGAACTATAAATTTGCTGTGTTGTCTGTGTGATTGCCTTGAAAGCACAACTAACATAATCGCATCACTCACATAAGTAATTAAGTTAAAAATATAACAAAAAAGACCAATAACCTATTCACCACCCCCCTCTAGGTAATTCAGTTATCCTAGAAAACAAAGACTTTCACCAGCTCAAGAAGGAAAAGGCGAGCGTTTCACGTCTTTTTTTGGGCAATGATGGAGGTTGGGTTGATTTGGCTATAGACGGAAAATTTGTAGAAGGCCAAAATAGGAAAAAGGTTTTAATTGACTGGGCCCGGCTAGAATAGGAAGCAATGAATGCCTATGCACCCCACGGGTACGGACCGATCCAAAGCAGAAGGCGTTCATCAATGGGAGAAAGAAACATAGATGGAGGGGACGTTGCTTTGTGGTTGGGCGTGTTGTGTCACTGCAGGATGTCAAAGATGTTCAGCGCTCGCAGGCCGCCAACTAGGAAAGGAAAAGAGCGATGATTATACTATCCTCAGGCGCGGGGCGACACGTAGTGTAACACCTACTCTGCAACGACCATATAATATAGTTCCGGTCGGGACCCCACAACATATAGACGTCGCAGTTTTGATATTATAAAATGATGTAAGAACACTACCCAACTCAAAACTCAGAATACAACATAGCGGAAAAACTAATCAGAAACTAGAAGCTGTCCACAATAACAAAGGAGTCTGAATGGCCTTATGGCTTTACATTCACAAAATGTTCAAGTCAACATCCTTCATATCATACAAATCAGGAGTACAACAATCTTATGCTATCTCGGCATGCAAGCCAAAAACAACGTAAAGAAAACATAATAAGCTACCGAGCAGGAGGAGGAACATTTCATGAGACTTAGGCCTTTTTGGACGGCGAGCTAGCTCCAGCTTGCGATCATTCTCCTGTAAAAATTTGATGTAACGTCGGTCAGTTAAGGCTGACCTCAACTGTGTAACAAACACCCCTCCTCCCGGTCGTCCCTAGCCGACCCCGAGGAACTCCATCACCCTGCAAGTCAACACTGTGTATGCACATGTAATAAAATATAAACTAACACAGAAACAACATGAATGGGTGTCTCAAACATCAAACATATTTCTATGTTGAGCATGTAAATAAAAAAGGGTCTACAATGCAACATGTATGCAAACTTGGGTTTCACCCAAGACACCCTATAGCGTGTATAATTCTAACAAATCATCATATCACATCAATCACATGGGTACTCTCATTTCTCCAAAAGCATACAAGCCTAAGGTCGAGAACTCTCATTGAGACCCCACCCGCACATGGATCACAACACCATCAGGCTTGTCCATCAGTTCCACCGTTCTCGCCAATTTCACTGATTCAAACGCAATCGATGCTAAGAACTCTTGTTTAGACCTCGACCGCACATGGATCACAACACCATCAGGTTTGTCCAAAAACAGATTCGTGCTCGTCAATTTTCACAAAAGAGGACTTGTCTTGCCGGGACACCCTCCACACGTGAATCACAACATTACGGGATAATCAAGTCGACCACAAGGTCAAAGTCATGCCTTCATGACAAAATGGACATCACAATCCATCACACATTCACCATGTGCATTTCCACACCCCAAGCCAACATTCGTTCTCACACGAAACATAACAGCATCACAACGGCGTCTTAGCCGCAATCGGATTTCTAGCAAAATCCCTAAAATGCACGTCAAGCAACATCACCAAATCGGACCACCGGTTACGATTACGGCTTCACCCACAATGTCTGATACACTAACAGAGAGGATTTCTAATGCAAAAGAAAATATGTCGGGGACGGACTCAATCGAACCAATGATTCTTCTTGAACCAAGGCGACCTGGATCCCTCTCACTTAAGAGATCTGAAGCCAAAAATTTGCAAGAAAGGTAAAGGCATAAAGAAAAGATGTCATGTACACAGCCTAAGACCGGGAGGAGAGATATTGTTACCTTACGAAACCTCTTCCTTGTCATGCAAACCTTGAAAAACACTGATGAATGTGTTTGCTTCCATGCCCCCTCCACAAATCCGGCCTCGGATCGGCAAACGGAGCTCTGAAGCTCCAACAAAGACAGATCTAGGTCTTCTTCCTCCTCCGCTCTCTTTCTCGCTCACGCCCACCAAGTCACGAAAGATTAGAAGAATAAGAGGGGAGAACCCCTCTGCCCATTTTAAGGTTCACAAACACAAGACATGGGCCATTAGATCAAGCCCTAAGAAGATTGGATGCCCAGAAACAGCTAGTTTGCAAAACCGTTTCACGGCACCCCGCTGCGACGTGCGTTGATAAGAACTCGACGCAGCGTCGACAGCCACTCGACGCAACTGCGTCGATAAGAACTCGACGTAGCGTCGACGGCCACTCGACGCACCTGCGTCGATAAGAACTCGACGCAGCTTCGACAACCACTCGACGCACCTACGTCGATGGGAACTCGACGAACGCACCTGCGTCGATAAGAACTCAACGCAACGTCGACAGTCACTCGACGCACCTGCGTGGACAAGAACTTGATGCATCGTCGATTGGCACTCTAAGTCTCTAGGCCAAATATTTTTGGATGTTACACAGAGATGCCGACAAGGCCGCGCGCTCTGGGTTTTTTTGCGTCGATCGGTGTTACGATTTCTCTGCGATAGGATCAGTGAGGATGATCTCGCCTGCTGTCGAAGATCGGCATTGAGGAGCGCAGAGGGGGGTCGATGGCGGTGAAGATGCACAGTTGTGGGAGATGTCCTCGACGTTTGACGTTGACAAAGGTGTGTCGATGGCGTGCTGTCTTGAAACTGTGGGTTGTTCGGAGAGGGTTGCAACCATGGTTGTGGTGGTGGAGGAGGAACGAGTGGGCTATAATATCAAGTTATTATGGGTCTTGGAATGTTGTCGGGGTTGTCGGGGTAGAGGTCGGAGGTGGAGGTGATGGTGGCGGAGATACTACGGAGACTTGACCGCGGCTGCCTAAGTAGCGCGTGCTCGAGAGAGAGAGAGAGAACTTCCAAAATCTCTTTTAAGGTTAGGGAAAATAGACTTCCTTCTTTCATATCAATACAAGACCCATTGAGTTCTTTAAATAGGACTTACAATCGAGACAAAAAGAAAAGAACATCAAAGGAAATAACGACAGACTTGGACATGTGATTAAAAGGACACCTGATAAAGACAAGACATTAATAATGACGTCATATAAAGACGTGACTCTAAAACAGAATAAAAGCATATTAAGAAATAATAAATACTAAATAACGTCATTAAAGGACCCGTAACACATATATACACAAAGAAACAAAAAAAACCATAGGGGTTATCCAGGGGTGTTTGTGTACATGAATGTTAACAATATAAACAAATAAGAGGGTTTTTAATAATTTCGAAAGATAGAGAGGATATCCTTGTAATTAAGCATAGCTAGAGGAAAAAAATTCATAATTTTTTAATCCTCAAAATCATTTTAAAATTCATTACGATTCTTCATTTGATAAGCAGCGACCTCACATCATAGCAGGCTGCCACATAAATGCCAAGAAACCAATTTCAAGAATCTAGAAAGGCACTAGACCAAATCAATCACGCATGATTTCAAACTTCCAGTATATAGCAGTAATCTGAGCCTGCTGAAAAATCTGGAAGGAGAATGGTAGCAACCACATCCTTTTATCCCTCATAGTACCCTCCTTATCCATTTAGATCAAATAAAGAACTGTAATTGTAGCATCTGATGTTCTACCATTACAGCAACATACACATCATTTCTTTTCATGTAATCAAATAAACACTAAGATTCTGTGAAAAAACAAGAAAAGATGGATTAAAACTATATTACAGTAGTCAGAGGGACATCTATCAATGATAAGACTAGAAAATAGATTTGCATGGTTTAGGCATGTGCACAAAGATTGGAAAATGCATCATTTAGACTAGTGAGTAGAGTTAGAGTCAAAGGATTATACAGAAAAAAGTGTAAACCTAATGTTAGCATGGATTTAGGTTGTTAAACATAATATGCATAGTTTAAATAGTTTACATTTAATAACGTGCATCACTTAATATGAACGAATGAAAAATAAGGATTCATCAAGATAATCTCAAATAATTAGGGTAACATTTTTGACAACGACAAAGATGATAAACACAAAATTTTGAACCCTTATATAGTTTCTTATTAGAGACTGGCTCTTGAGGGAACCTCTACTAGTTTAAACGAGAGTAGAACAGGTAGAAGAGAAGCCGTTTGAATTACTAGGTGTAATCCGGGTTAAGCAAATATTGTAATCACAGACTTTTTGTCTCGGCGTCATGTGACAGTTGAGCAATTTGATTGTACTTTCATACTCATATTTTTGTGGGTATTGTTTGTGAGAATTTTAGAACATAGCATATATTGTATTCACCCCCACCCCTAAGGTAGACTACTAATCCAACAAAGTCATGTAAATTTCTTCTTAGAGCTCACATGTAGACACATTTGACATCAAATTAATGGAATGGATATGATTGTTGTGCAATAATAAAAAAGAGTATTCAAACATGTGAATAGGAGTCTTTTTTTATTCAATGACTAATTACACAACTATACAATATAACACTCCTATATATTAGGAGTAGGGGAAATCGAAATACAAGATACCCAATGTGGGACAAAAGTAGAAATACAAAAAGAGGCTAACACTCCCCCCCCCCCCCCCCCCCTCAAGTTGGAGCATATATATCGCATGCAACAAGCTTGTTACAAATATAAAATATCCTAGGGCTTCTGAGTGATTAGGTGAAGGTGATATCAGCAATTTGATTATTTGAGTTGCTGATGGAAGTAGTCATTTCTCTAGACAAAACATTTTAACTAATAAAATGACAGTAAATTTCTATATGATTGGATTGATCGTGAAACACAAGGTTCGATGCAATGTGAAAGGTTGTCTGATTATCGCATATGAGGGACATAGAGTTGATATTGCAAAACTTTAATTCGAAGATAAGCTATTTTAACCATATGAGTTTACATGTTGTTAGTGCAATGACTTGATACTCTGCTTCAGCACTTGACCTAGTAATAACATTTCGCTTCTTGCTCTTCCATGAAATGAGATTCCCTCTGAATAATACACAATATCTAAAAGTCGATAATATATCACTTGGAGTGCCAATCCAATCTGCATCAGTGTAAGAAAGAATGTCGGAATGTCCTGGATTTGCTTACACAATTCCATTACCTGAAGATCATTTTGAGATATTGTATTATTCGGACAACAGCATCTCAGTGACCATCATATGGTGAGTTAAGAAATTGACTCACAACACTAACATCAAAGGAAATGTCAGGTCTTTCCATAATTAAATAATTCAATTTTCCAACTAACCATCGATACTTTTCTAAGATCTGAGTATGGCACGTCAGTGGGATTATAATACATCAACTCGATTTCGTCCACAACATCAAAGGCATACTTCCTTTGATATACGGTTATTCCAAATTTTGATTGAGTAACTTCAATTTCGAGGAAATAACATAATCCACCAAGAATTTTGATTTAGCATTGACAAAATAGATGTTGTTTGAGGTTCATAATTTATTCATGATTATCTCATGTAATGACAATGTCATTGACATAAACCACAAGATAAATGCAACGACCAATAGAAATGTGTTTGTAGAAGACAGGTGATCTGCTCCACTTCGAATCATTCCAAATTCTTGAAGAGACGAACAAAATCGTACAAACCAATCATGTGAACATTGTTTGAGACCAAATAAAACTTTATGTAGTTTACATACGAGATGACCAGACTTCTCTTAAGCAAAAAACCAAGTGATTTCTATAACTCATAAGTATACTTCGTCAATAATGTCACAGTAAAGGAATGGGTTTTTGATATTTAATCGATATAGGGGTCAATTAGGAATCACAACCATGGATAAGAGAAGACGAACATAGGTCATTTTGCAACTAGAAAGAATCCATCTCCATAATCCAATCCAAAGACATATGTGTACCCTTTGGTGACTAATCTTGCTTGTAGTGGATCGATTTGCCCGTCTAGGCCAACTTCGAATATAAAGATCCATCGACATCCAACAGTGGCTTTCCATTTAGTGAAAGTAACTGGGATCATGACACCAAGGGCTTACACGATGATAGGAGGCGTCTATTTTGTGTGGATCAATGGTCCATGATTTTTATTTATCTTAATGTAATTTTTGGATTAATAGTTAATATATTTTGAAGGTCTTCATCATCGGAGAATCAAGACTGCACATGATGTCTCCTTAATCTATAAATAGGGATGGAAGACTCATTTAGAAGGCATTGAAAAGTAGAGCAAAGAAGCCTCTTTTTATCTCTTGGTGTCGAAGCCGAAATCCAAGTGCGGAGCTTGGAAGTTACACCTCTCCTCTCCATCTAGCTGTCGTCCCCACCTTCCCTAGCCAGTCATCCCCCATTTTCCCCTAACTCCACATAGAAGGCCAACCACCTTCTCCCTAGCCCCCTCCCACCTAGTCGGCCACCCCTCTTACATTTTATCTCCACTAGTTGATTTCCTAAAAAGGGTAGATTGATTTCCTAAAAGAATAGGAAATCTGATTCTTCCACCTAGGTGTGTGCAAACTCTTGTGTTGGGATTCAAAGAACGATAAGGAGACCTCTAGGGAGCCCTACCCATAGTTCAAATCTCAGGTAGGCTTCTCTAAAATCAGAGCTCCGGTTAGGGGTGCAAGCGGTTCGGTTTGAACCCAAATTGAAACTGAATCGATGTTTATCGGGTCGGTTCGGTTTTTTGGTTGATTTACTCGGTTCGGTTTTCATCTTTTTAGTTATACTATTTAAAATAATTTTGTACTTAAATATCTCAATTTTTTAAAAAAATGTATGATAATTAAAAAATAAATATCATCAAGCTTTATTTACGTATTATATATTGCAGCTAATAGCTTATATTACATAAAAAAAATTATGATTGAATGTTATATTGTGAAATCGAGTAAAAAATATATAAATATATAAATAAAATCAGTTAAATAAAATGTTTAATTCTTCTTAATGCATAAAATATGTATTACAAAAATTTATTTAGGTTCAAATAATATTAAAATTATTAAGTTGATATAATTTGTGTACATTATTTAATTAATAAAAATAGTTAAAAGATCATTATTGGTAATATTTTTACGTGTATAAGTCGGTGTGGTTCGGTTTTTCAGAGAGGAAAACCGAAACCGAACCGAGTCGTTCGGTTCGATGTAAAATCGGTTCGGTTTGCGTGGTTCAGATCAGTTTTTGATTTTTCATACGCACCCCTATCTCTGGTGTCGTCTCGCCCAAAGAGATCGTAGTGTGGAATCCTGCAGTCTAGCAATGAAGATAGACACAAAAAAAGACATCTCTAAATAAAAACAAAGAAATCAACATTTTTTATAAGATAGAAATAACTAGTTTTCAAAGGATAAAATAATAATAGAATTCAAAATAATAATCTATATGTTAATCTCAATTTTCTTGCTTTAGAAAGTCAAATCAATACATCAAAACTCATCCTAATCTTGGAAAATCATATCCTAGATTAAGAATTTATCTTATAGAAATTATACATAATAATAGAAGGAGAGATGAAGTGTGATATTTACAAAGACCCTGTGGAATACGACCTTGATATAGCAAATCAACTATTATAGACAATACGTGTGCTTGCCTAAAAATATGCACTTTATCTATATACTAAATTCATGTGTATCAAGTTTTTAGCGTCGTTACCGAGAAAGCAACATTGTAGTATCTGAAAATTTTCAATTTTATTAATAATGTCATAAAAAGGGAGAAACAATTTTCTTTTTGTTATTCTCAAAAAAAGATAATCATTGCTTGATTAAGGCTCTATTTGTTTGGGCGTTTTGATACTTCGTTTTGGGCAAACGCCGACGGAAGGAGGGTAAACAAATGAACCTCTGGCGGCGTTTGCTCCGTTTCCACCCGCCCGCCTTGAGAAACGCCTCAAAAAGCTCCGTTTGGAGCAGCCACCTCCCCCCTCCGGTTCGAACGCTCCGTTTCCACCCGCCGGATTGATCCGCCACCGCCAAACCAAATGAAGCCTAAGTTAAAAGGTAGGAAGCACAAGAACACTTTTCTAACAATGAAGTTGAAGAAATTAATTTGTCCCAAAAAGATTAGTGGCCATTCGCAACAAATTCAAGTACTTACCATAGTTAAACTTATCTTATGACAAGGCAACACAATATCCGGAAATCCGACAACAAAAGGGCAAAAGAATGGAAGACTAGAAATAAATCAATATTCAAAGTATATAGAGTCAACATAAATCACCTAGAGGGGGGTGAATAGGTGAGTTCTGTGTTTTATAGCGGAATAAAAATTAGTACAAAAATTAAGTACACAGAAACCAAGAAAATTTATAGTGGTTCCCCGAGTTGGGTACGTCCACTGTCCCACCTCGCCTATCTACCACAAAGGGCTAGATTCAGCTACTTTACCAAAACTCAGATTATTCAAATCTTACACCTCGGAGACTCAACTCCTACAACTCGGAGACAACGCTCCTACAGCTCGGAGAACAACCTCTCCTACAACTCGATTCTAAAACAAGGATCTACAACTCGAAAGTGAAACTTCCTACAGGAGTTCAAAATAAATTTATACAACTCGTTAGATTGGCAACAATCTAAATCTTCATATCTGAACAAATGAAGTCTTCTTCTTCCTAGAATGAAATCTTGAAAGCTTTGTAGAAGGAGCAGACTTGAAACGAAACTTGGGAGCTTGATTTGAATTCTTGATCCAACACAATCTGAAATCTTGGAAAATACTAGAGAAGAGATCTGTCGAATCAACACTTTGAACGAATCGCCGATTGTGCAAGGCTAGGTCGCGAACTTCTCTTTCCGAAGGTTGTACGAGTGACGGAAAACAGCGGCCTTTTCACGATGTCAAATTTTGAATGAGTGATTAGGGTTGAACGAATTAACCCTAGAAATTTATAGAATTCCTTCTCCAACGGCTACAAAATACTTTCCAAGAATGAAACGTTGGCGTGTACTGTGCATGTCCGTCGGCAAGAAGCAGAAACCTGTCAGACAGAAAATTGGAAAATAAATTCGCTAAGTCCATTCGTCGAGTATCGTTGTATATCCATGAGTATACTCGACGAATCGACTTCGATATCTGACAAATTTAACTTAGGCAAAATCCTGAGAAGTAAATTCGAGAACTCAAGTCATACCCAGAGAGTCTCGACGAATTCGTCGTGTATCGACATACATATTCGACTAATTCGACGAGTATCAATAGATACACTTGACGAATTCAACGAGTATACATGAAGATACTCGATGATTTTACTTAACTGATTTTCAAGAACTCAGAGGTTAATCCCTAAGTAAATACGACGAATTCGACGAGTGTCAGTAAGTATACACGACGAATTCGACGAGTATTCACTACTATACTCGACGAATTTTACTTAGGAAAAATTTTGTTATCTGAATGCAGCAACCTGTCCTTCCTCGATTCTTCTAATGCACTTGAAATAGAAGTACATCTCAATAGAGAGATTACACGTGAGTCAACACATTGGTCTACACAATGAGGGATTATATTTTATAGTACTGTGTTTCATGACTCACTGTAATCTGACATTGGGTTGTACTTAGCAATAGAATCCTGCAAGCACATAACCAAATACACAACATCAAATACAATCTCAATTCATCTTAGTTCAAGTGACACTTTTCAAATCAAGGTTATTGTGGATACAATACCCAACAATCTTCCCCTATTTGAAGAAATCAAAACTCTTCAAACTAAGGTGAATTGTACACAAGATAATCTTAATGAACAATAATGAAAGAACATATAAATTGAAAAATAAGAACATTCTCAGTCAAAAAATTAAATTATATATATGATAGAACTATCGGGGCAAACAGTGTTCACAATCATCAAATAAAAACATTAAACATGTTTCTCGTGGCTCTTCTGGTACTACCTGTCAAAATAAGCCTTCGCCTTCGGGAAATACTTTGGCGGCGGAGGAGTGGCATTTGGATCGTCCCTTCTGAAGTTTCTGAAGTGAATTCTTCTTTCAGCATTGGTCACTTCATGTTTCTGCCACTCCTCTCTGCTATAGTGATTGTACTGTCTTCATTTCCTACATTGACTAATGTGAAGGTGTCCAAGATGATACTTTTTGAAATAGAACTCCACAATTCACATAGTTTTTAGTTGGGATCAGTTCTGACAGCAGAAGAGCTTTCACCACATCTTCTTCTCGTATGAGCTAGTTGAGGTATATCTTCAACCACTTGAGTCTCTGGTTCAGCAGCAGCATCTGTTCTATACTGAGAGAAATCTTGAGTGTCTGACCAGTATTGAGAATAATCCTGAGCAGGATGAACATCAAAATGTACTGGATCAGGCATCACAGGTTCTTGCATCCTTACCTAAGGATGACCTTGTCCACCAAACAGTTGTCTATGTAGTCAGTTAAAATTATCATAACTGAAGATACTGACGGCCTTAAACTGTTCTTTCAAGTTGGCTTCAATAGCATTAACCTTAGCTTTCAATTCATCCTCCCCCTTTCTGACTTCTATAATTATTTCCGCAGCAATTGCATTACTGTAATAAACCATCTGATTGTCAAAATGATTCATCCCTGCATTTTGGGCATTGATAATTGTTTTGGCATTCACATCAACATTCTTGAGAACGTCCAAATTGCTTTTCAGACCAGCCATAGTTAGATTAATTGTTTGCCCACCTTTCACAAACCAGATGTCCAAATACGATTTCATCTTATCAAAACGCATCTTGACTTCAGCAAGGCCATTGTTCATATCCCTTTCAGTCTCTTGTATTCTCTTCATAACTGTATTCTGAACTTTCTTCAGAGATCTATCAAAATGAGCATGTTGTCATGCCATCATTACTTCAATAGACTTTAGAATGGAATGATATGAACTTGTACTTGGGAGATCTTCAATTTGAGGTCTTGGGAAGAGAGAATATCTCCACTTTCCTCAGAGTCACTAGACGACTCTGCCATTGGGGAAATGTGAGCTTTCGATAACAGTCCTGGATCTTGAGCTACTAGGACAGGAGGAAGCATCTCGGCTTTTCCTTCCTCATCAGATATATCAACAATCTCTTCTTCCTCAACTGGAGGTCCACCTGGAATCTTTGCAATACTTCTATATAATTGTCTGATAAACCTGTCAACCTTGGTGTGAATAGACACTGAGGACTGAGCCTGCTCCCACACAGACACAGCTGGGTGAATCTCTGGGAGACTTACGAGCAGATTTTTTGTAGAAGCAATAGCAGTAGAATCATTTACATTATCAGCAGCTCCAACCTTGTCTGCATCATTTACATTATCAGCAGTCATATCCTCATCATCAGCAACCTCATCAAAATCAACAGCATCCAACTCATCATCAGCAACTATCTCAGCATCAGCCTCATTAGGCACAATCTCAATCGCAGCAGCACGACCAATAACAGCAATCTCTGCGAGTAGATCAACCGACTCTGCAACTGTATCTGGTATCACTGTCTCTAAACTAACTGGAACAACTGACTCTGCAGCAAAGGGAACACTCAAGGGAACAAGAACATCAGTAGCCACTTGTGTCTCAACAAACTCCCCCTCAATTCCTACACTCGAGCTCTCAGGAATTTCATGGGGGGGAGGAGGAGGAATCCTATCCTCAGGTACAAGCTCCTCCTCTTCCTCAGGCACTTCCCGGAGACCACCTTCCCTAGGGATCCTTCTTTCCCATCTTGAGAAGATTGAAGAAAAGATCTTCTTCAAATGATGAACTGCTACTACTTTTGTCATGTCAAACGTATCTCTGTCCAACTAATTTAGATACAGGCTGAGAATCCTTCCAAAGTTCGGTGCGCGGAGACAGTCCTTTATCCTTTCAAACAATACTGCTCCCCAGTCAATTCTCTTCCGGCATATTATGGCGACCAGAATCTTGAACATGTCTGAGGACAGATAATCATGAGATCCAACCTTACATAAAAAGACTTTTCCTATTATATCTGAAAGAAGTTTTCCTTCATCTTTCATCCCTTTTCTCTTAACTGCAGTAGTTTCTCTTGGCAGACCACAGAACAACAGAGCCCTTGAGAAATCTCTGTCTTCTAATTGATCTCCCTCTTAACACTCTAGGAGCCGTAGATACCTCGTGAGGAGGGAAGCTTTCACTTTGATTCTGACTCGTCTGACTTTGCTCTTGATTACAGTGTCTTCACTGCGGAGCTTGGCATTTTAGAAGAACTCCAGAACATCCTTGTCTAACACTTTGCAAGGGTGTTCGAGGACGAATGTGAGACCGGCTGATTCCAACATAAGGATCACATTTCGAAACTCATCTGTGGTCGTAGCGAAACCTGTTCGAACAAGTTCTCCCCCTAAGAGCAAGCCACCATTACCTCGGGGAGCCATGAAGAAAGTCTGAAATCTGGAAGCTTGAATGAATCGAAGAAGACGACGTCTCTGCGGTCGCGGAATCTGAAGCGGCGGAAGAAGTTTCGTCGGGAGGCGGAGTTCTTTTTCGACGAGTTGAATCGATTGAACCCCGATAGCCCTATATATATACTTAATATTTTGAAGAGAGAGAAATAGGCGCGTGCCTTAGACAGATGACTTTTTGGATCCAATACAAAAAATTGACCTGAACTGTAATTCGTCGAAATCCCACGGGAGATTAGTCATATTCGTCGAATGTCGTTGAATGTCGTCGAATGTCGTCGAATGTCGTCGAATGTCGTCGAATGTCGCTGAGTGCCGTCGAAAAAATACATGTTGTTTCGACGAATCGATGAGTTTCCACGAATACTACTCGACAAATTTGCCTTGGAAATATTGGACTGCTTTGCGATGAACATCACTGAGAGAATTTCGACTCTTTAGCCGTCTTCATGATTCCTTGTTGAGCATGCCCAGTTCCATTTTGAAGAATAAGAACATGGCCTCGTCCAGCGACTTCGTGAAAATGTATGAGACTTGCTTATTCGCCAGGACATAGCTGAGAGATATATCTCTCTTCTCCACATGCTCCTAGATGAAATGATATCTGATTTTGATGTGCTTTGTCCGGCTGTGAGAGACTGGATTATTTGCAATCGCAATCGCACTGGAGGAGTCGCAAAACATCGGAATTTCCTTGAATTGCAAGTTGTAGTCTTCCAGTTCGCAACAACTACCAGCAGAGAATGTACTCTGACTCGGCAGTGGAGGTTGCCACATAATTTTACTTCTTGCTGCTCCATGAAATAAGCCTTCTTCCAAGGAATTGGCAAGTCCTGGAAGTATTTTTCCTGTCATCCCTACTACCTGTAAAATCAGCATCTGAAAATCCAATTAGCTCGACGTCAATACTTCTTGGGTACCATAAGCCAAGATTTGGTGTACCCTTAAGGTAACTCAAGATCCTCTTTGCAGCGGCGTAATGAGATTCCTTAGAGTTCACCTGAAATCTAGCGCACACATGTGGAAAACATTATGTCGGGTCTACTAACAGTAAAATAGAGCAAGGACCCAATTTTTCTTCTGTACTTGGTTTCATCAAAAGGTTTCCATTTCTCATCCTTGTCCAGAGACATAGTTGAACCCATTGGAGTCCTCATCGAGATTGCGTTCTCCATACCAAATTTCTTAAATAACTCTTTGGTGAACTTCGTCTGAGAGATAAAAATTTCATCTTCAGATTGTTTCACCTGAAGTTCTAAGAAATACTTCAGCTCTCACATACTGCTCATTTCAAACTTCTCTTGCATAAATTTAGATAACTTCTTGCAAAAATTGTCCTCTGTAGATCCAAAGATAATGTCATCGACATAAATTTGCACTAGCGAAATCTCGTCGTTAACTTCCCTAAGAAATAATGTTCTGTTTATCTTTCCTCTTGTGAACTTGTTCTCAAGAAGAAAGCTAGACAACGTCTCATACCAAGCTCGGGGAACTTGCTTTAAACCGTATAGAGCCTTATTAAGAAAATATACATGATCAGGAAAAGTCGAGTCGACAAAACCTGGGGGTTGTGCTATGTATACTTCCTCTTTTAGATTGTCATTGAGGAATGCTGACTTCACGTTCATTTGATAGACCTTGAAGCCTTTGTGAGCAGCATACGCAAGGAACAACCTGATCGCTTCGAGTCTGGCCACTGGAGCAAAGGTCTGATCGAAGTCGATCCCTTCTTCTTGTCTGTAGCCTTGAGCTACAAGCCTGACTTTGTTCTTTATAATTACTGCATTCTCGCCCAGCTTGTTTCTGAATTCTCATTTGGTGTTGATCACATTATGTCCTTTGGGCCTTGGTACCAAATCCCAGACCTTGCACCTTTCAAACTGGTTGAGCTCCTCCTGCATTGTCATTATCCAAGAGACGTTCTTATTTGTTTCTTCAAATTTCTTTGGCTCAACCTGAGAAAGAAAGCTGAGATGTAATACTTTGTTAGTAGTACCTCTTCTGGTTCTTACACCATCGCTTGGCTCTCCAATGATCTGATCAACTGGGTGATCGCTTAGGTATCTATACACCAGATTCCTTCATATCCCACCAGCAGGTTCTGCAACATTTATTGCATCTCCTGTAGGTTGAGGGAGTTCATTATGTAGTAGTTCTTCTTCCACCAAACTTGGAGTGACGACCTTGACGGAGCATCTTCCTGCACTGCTTCTTCCCAGCTTAATTCCTTTAACCTGGCACCTGCATCTACACCAATAACACTAGAGGAGCTGCTATAGAGCATGCTTGTCTCATCAAATACAACATTTATCGACTCTTCTTCTAAGTGAATTCGTTTCCACTAAAAGCTCTACAGTGTGAATCATGCAACTCATAATATCATAAGCAAACATTGAAACATGTTGGGGTCACTTGGGTTGCAGTCTTCACGGTGTCAGTTGGGACCCACTAAGACTCCTTGAGCCGGGTCTGGGCCGTGACGAGGGTTACGACAAGCAGGAAGTTTCCTGATTAAACTTGTATCCGGACTGAGTGTGAATCATGCGCACCGCTCAAAATACGTACACACTTCATTGATTGTTGCTTATGGTATTACTTGTTTCTATTATGTGTTATACTCTGAAGTAGTCTAATAAACTAATTTGTTCTGTTTAGCTCTTTTATTTGTTGGTTATTGAATAATTTTGCTTCATGAGAAACTAGTGCACTCATACATTTCTGCTTTTATTACTGTTATTTTGCTCACTCTGCTTATTTCAATATTCTGAAGCTTTTTCTTTCTGTTTCTGAATTGCCTTAGCGTTCGCGCAACGCCGCCAGGTACTCGAGCCCGATCAGCATTAAGTTCCAGGTTCTACGTTTACATTTCCTTTACTGTCAAATATTTCTATGTAATAATTGCAATCAGACATTTTCTCTTAAATCATGGACAACTGCTAGGCTATTTAAATACTTTATGTACTAGAATCTGATATTAATGCACGTGCATCCTTTTTTTGATCATAACTGCATGAAAACTGTAGCAGTGCCCTGTAAAACATGATTTTTACAAAATACATGTACATTTAAACTTCTCACTGTTTTAAAACTTTAAAACATTTCGCATAACATAAAATCAAACTGTTTTTCTCCAAATTAACTATTTTAAAACTATTTTCAGCATTCTCTACATCTGCCTTAGCAGGCATGGTTTTCTTTCCGCCCATGCCTATGACATCACGACCCACCTGAAGCGCACTCTGACTGTTGTCGAGACGGGTCGTGATAGTTGGTATCAGAGGGA
Organism: Platanthera zijinensis; assembly: GCA_039513925.1. Lineage (NCBI taxonomy): Eukaryota > Viridiplantae > Streptophyta > Magnoliopsida > Asparagales > Orchidaceae > Platanthera > Platanthera zijinensis. Next base: position 136,513,964 of record CM077087.1, on the reverse strand, counting down.
GGTTAGAGAGGTTGAGCAGCTATAGATAAAGTATTTTATAAATTTTACATATTTTGAATTCTATTATATAAAAAAATATATACATGCATCATTTCTTCACAATCACTTGTCATTATCTGTTGTTCGCGGCTAAAACACGCACACACTCACTCATAAGGATGAGTAGTATGCACACGAATGTTAAGGAGTTATGGGCAAACTTAACATTTTTGTGCATATGAATATCCACTAGGATATACACCGTTTGCGAATATTAAATTATATGAGCGGTTTAATATTTTCAAGTGCACTGACATTAGAATTCTAATATGCATTACATGTTAAGTGATATGGGCATTTAACATGTCATGTGTATCCATTCATTTGCATTCATATCATAAATCATTGCACAAGTGTGAAGCCAAAAACAACAATAATGATTGTACACACATGGATTTACTAATTGTTTGACATCCCATAAGATCTCATGATTGCACTTGCATGATTAATACCTAGAGTTATCCAATGAAAATGGTTTAATTATTACAAAATTGATGTACCTGACAGTAGAAAATGTGTTAGAATCTCTAATTTCAAGCCTCCGACATTTGTAATTAGTCTTTCCTGTTTCGCGTGTCTGTCAATCTTATCTGATCATCTTGTATCCCCTTCTAGATAGTTTCTAAGTGTCAGCAAGAAATGAGTTTCTTCTTGTGAATTGTTCTGTTGTATTTCTTCAGCGTTGATTGTGTTCTTCCATCTCTACGATTACTCGCTTCTGTGGACAATCAATTATCATTCAGCTTCTTTTCCTCGTTGATGTTCTATTTTTGCTTCGTGCGAGATCTTTTCGCACCCGGATTCTTGTGTTTTGCCGCTCAATTTTGAGCTAATCGATGAAATTCATTTGGATCTTGAAGCCAATCTTTTGTATCTGGCCAAACCCGCTAAGTCTAAAAAGTTCTCCTGTGAACTTGAATCTGATCTGCGTTACAAGTATCTGTAACATTTCTCTTGATTTTAATAAGTCTCCACGCTTGTTCTCATCTCTGTTTCCTTGTATTCATAGTTAACTTTCATGCATTGATCTGCAAACCTTGTTGGAATGAATGTTATCTGAATCTTCGCCCTAAGAGACCTCGTTCAGAGAACTTCTCAGGGAAGTTTCGGGACGAAACTTCCAAAGTATGGGAGAATGTAACATCCCGATTTTATGTTATAATAATAATAACATTGATAATAATAATAATAAAACAAATAATAATAAAAACCTAATTCCTCTTATAACCTAAACCCGCAAGCTGCGCTTTCCCGCAAGCGCACAACCGCTGCTCCCGCTCGTCTCATTTACGCTCGTCCCGTTACCGCAAAGCCGCAAGCCCCGTCGGCTAGGTCCCCCGTTCCCTCGCCGCCTCCCGATTCTGACGACTCCTATGGATTCTCCTCCGTCTCAGGCCGCCGATTGCTTCAGCTCATTCCTTGCAAGGGCCGACAGCCTCTACTTCTTCTCCCTCAGGCCGACGACAGCAATTTTCCCCCCTTACTTTGGTCGGCAATGCCTCCTCTTCTTCGATTAGCAAGGGCAGCGACCCTTAGGGGTGAGGAGTGAAAACCGAAAATCGACGACCTCGGCGGACTGAGAAAGAAGAGGTTGACGATCTCGGCGAACTCGGCGGACTGACCTTTTCTCTGCTGGGGCAGACTTCTGGTTGGCAGCTAGAAGAGGGCAGGCAGGCTGAGTGACCTGAGGAGCAAGCAGGCGGAACAGCCTGAGCAGGCAGACTGAGCGGAGGACTGAGAAAGAAGAGGTTGACGATCTCGGCGAACTCGGCGGACTGACCTTTTCTCTGCTGGGACAGACTTCTGATTGGCAGCTAGAAGAGGGCAGGCAGGCTGAGTGACCTGAGGAGCAAGCAGGCGGAACAGCCTGAGCAGGCAGACTGAGCGGAGGCCGCCCCCTAGCGGGCGACCTGGGCGGACTCCAGGGGGAGTCCGCCCGGCCGGGGAGGCAGCCCCCTAGCGGGCGGCCTGGGCGAACTCCGGGGGAGTCCGCCCGGTAAGCTGAGGCCGCCCCTTAGCGGGCGGCCTGGGCGGACTTCAGGGGGAGTCCGCCCGGCCGGGGAGGCCGCCCCCTAGCGGGCGGCCTGGGCGGATTCCGGGGGAATCCGCCCGGCAGGCTGAGGCCGCCCCCTAGCGGGCGGCCTGGGCGGACTCCAGGGGGAGTCCGCCCGGCCGGGGAGGCCGCCCCCTAGCGGGCGGCCTGGGCGGATTCCGGGGGAATCCGCCCGGCAGGCTGAGGCCGCCCCCTAGCGGGCGGCCTGGGCGGATTCCGGGGGAATCCGCCCGGCAGGCTGAGGCCGCCCCCTAGCGGGCGGCCTGGGCGGATTCCGGGGGAATCCGCCCGGCAGGCTGAGGTCGCCCCCTAGCGGGCGGCCTGGGCGGATTCCGGGGGAATCCGCCCGGCAGGCTGAGGCCGCCCCCTAGCGGGCGGCCTGGGCGGACTCCAGGGGGAGTCCGCCCGGCCGGGGAGTCCGCCCGGCCGGGGAGGCCGCCCCCTAGCGGGAGGCCTGGGCGGATTCCGGGGGAATCCGCCCGGCAGGCTGAGGCCGCCCCCTAGCGGGTGGCCTGGGCGGATTCCGGGGGAATCCTCCCGGCAGGCTGAGGTCGCCCCCTAGCGGGCGGCCTGGGCGGACTCCAAGGGGAGTCCGCCCGGCCGGGGAGTCCGCCCGGCCGGGGAGTCCGCCCGGCCGGGGAGGCCGCCCCCTAGCGGGCGGCCTGGGCGGATTCCGGGGGAATCCGCCCGGCAAGCTGAGGCCGCCCCCTAGCGGGCGGCCTGGGCGGACTCCAGGGGGAGTCCGCCCAACAGGCGGAGGCCTCCCCTGGCGGGCGGACTCCAGGGGGAGTCCGCCCAGCAGGCGGAGGTCGCCCCTTAGCGGGCGGCTGGCGGAGCACCCGTCCTTGAGCGACTTTGGACTCGGCAGTCCTTCTTGCGCTGACACGGTGGACATCAGAGGTAGCCTGCTCCTTGCGGATGGGAACCTGGAAGAGAAGAGCAGAAAAAATAGGCACCTTGGAGAGGATTGCCGATTTTGGGGTTAACATAATCCCCGCACTTTTTGAAGTTCCGAAGGGAACTTCGAAAAAGTAGGAGACCCACAAAATTCGTGATCCTCCCCTCAAAAATCAGGAGAGAAAAAAATTAGAGATTAGGAGAGATAGAACCTGATGTCTCTCCTCGGAAATATCTGTCAGTGCTTATATTTTACCTGCGAAGAAAAAGTCAATACAGGTAAAAGGAGGTACATCTTGTGTGTACCTGAGTTGAAAAGGACTTGCTGGTATCCGTTGATCTCTGCAAAAGAAAGGTAAGCAACAGATATGATAGGAGAGTAAGGTGCAAGTACCTGAAAGGAACTTGCTGATATATGTTGATCTCTGCGCAAGAAAGATAAGCAACAGATATGATAGGAGAGTAAGGTGCAAGTACCTGAAAGGAACTTGCTGATATCTGTTGATCTCTGCAAAAGAAAGGTAAGCAACAGATATGATAGGAGAGTAAGGTGCAAGTACCTGAAAGGAACTTGCTGATATCTGTTGATCTCTGCACAAGAAAGATAAGCAACAGATATGATAGGAGAGTAAGGTGCAAGTACCTGAAAGGAACTTGCTGATATCTGTTGATCTCTGCAAAAGAAAGGTAAGCAACAGATATGATAGGAGAGTAAGGTGCAAGTACCTGAAAGGAACTTGCTGATATCTGTTGATCTCTGCGCAAGAAAGATAAGCAACAGATATGATAGGAGAGTAAGGTGCAAGTACCTGAAAGGAACTTGCTGATATCTGTTGATCTCTGCAAAAGTAAGTAGCAGATATGATAAAGAGTAAACTGCAAGTACCTGAGGGGAACTTGTTAATATCTGCTATTCTCTGCAAAAGAAAGTAGCAGATATGATAAGGAGTAAACTGCAAGTACCTGAGGGGAACTTGCTAATATCTGCTATTCTCTGCAAAAGAAAGTAAGTAGCAGATATGATAGGCAAGAAAACTAAGTTCGCAAATACCTGGGCGGAATCTGCGAATGTTGGCTGTTGGTATGATAAGATATAACCGGATAACAGAACAAATACCTGACACATTCTGCTATCAACTGAATAAAGATCAAAGCCTTGAATAAATGATGTGTGGCTAACATCTGATGAGAGAACTTGTTGATTATCATCTGATAAAAGCTATTGCAGGCAGCGCGTATAAGATGATCATAAGCCAAGAAAGATATTGCAGATCCTTAGAATAGGTTGAATTTAACCTGCTAACCTGTAAGAAGGTAAAAAGAGAAAAGAGGAGCTATATCCCGAGGATGAACTAAAAAGGTTGAATGCTGCCACAGGTGTTCCCCGTGGGCCTTATGCATCACTTGCCAAAGTCATCCTGGGTATAGTCCTAACCAAAACGGGCTGGCCGCGCATCCTTTAAGAGGGCACAAATAAACAAGAATTAATCCTAAGAAGGATCGACAGATGCACTGCTCTCTTGCCTCGGGTTACAAGCATCGCTGATCAATTAGACTAGTTGCGTCAAGTGGCCTATTGCTTGTCTGCGGATTGATCAGCGGAGTTGTGAGTCCCGCGGAGGCACGGATCGAGAGTACCATAGAGTGTTCGACCGTCACAGTTGTGAGATGATCGAGAAGACAAGGCTACACTTGATCGTCATTGCTTGTCAAGCAAAGATCATCGTAACTGTAACGTATCCCTAACGGAGCACGATAGAACTATCACAGGAGGCCTCCCCTAAGCACTCACACTGCGCTAGACATCGGTCGAGATCCGAAGCCCCGTCATCCTCCGCACGAGAGTTGAACGGCCCCCACTACACATGTGAGAAAACTCCTCATCACATGTGGTCATTGTGGTTTTACGCCTGAGGACAATCTCGAGGGGGCACTGAGCAAGACTTGGCGATATCTCGGTGGTTCAGTGATCTCTTTGGCAAAGAGAAAAATATAGAGGAGAAGCATCACAAAAAGGGAACTGTGTCAGTATGAGATCTCTGACGTAAGCTCTATTGAATGAAAAACGAAACACTTAGAAGTGCTGAAAAGCGGAATATTTGAAAGGTAAAGTAAAAGCAACCAATCACGATCGTGAGGGGCTTTGAGAAACTGCGATTGTTCATAGCTGATGAAGCAAGAAATGTGTCCTCTTTGCTTCAGAATAGTCTTCCAAGTTCACCTTCGTCAACGACATCGATGCACTCACTTGAAAAATCAATGGACCCCAGACGGCCCTTGTCATGTATCTCTATGCACTCCAGCTGACCCTCAGCCACCTCCTTGCCCTTGGAGGTGGAAGGTTTCGAAGAATCAATCTTCTTGACCAGGTCGTTGATCTTGCCCTCGATGAGCAATCTTTCAACCAATCGCCGAAGGGCCTTGCATTCTTCAGTTAAATGACCTTTCTCTCTGTGGAATTCACAGAACGGATCTGAATTTCTTGATCTCTGATTCGCCGGCTGGTAGGGCCTTTTGGGATATGTCTTATCCTTCATGATTTGGCTAACTTCTTGCATGACCTCATCTAGCTCAAACTCTGGCAGGTCACCTTCTTGCTGCTGATAAACTGCAGTTGCTAGCGGAGATGATGTTGACAATGGTAGCAGCTGTTCTTGGGCACGATCATGGCCTTGGGAGGGGTATTGATGATGATGCTGAAATCTTCTTGCTTTCCTAGAGAGAGATGGAAAGTCTTTCCGAGGAGACCTCGGAGGCTGCTTGTAAGAAGAAGAATTTTTCTCCGATACAAGCCTGGAGACGAAGCTGGGGTTGCTCTTTTCACCGCGGATATACGAGTTGGCTAAGCCGATCAACTCTTGATAAGTTCTTGGTGCTCGGACGTTAGCTTCAAACTTTAGTGGACCTTCACGCAGGCCGTGGATGAGAGCCACTCGGTACATTTCTTGATCAACGATCTCAATGTCTAAAATTTCTTTCTGAAAACGATCCACATAATGAGACCAAGTCTCATTCTCTCGCTGCCTGATCTCAAAGAGGGCTTCTGGACCGCCCTTCCTCTTTGAAGATGTAGAAAATCTGAGCAAGAACTCTCTTCGCAAGTCAGTAAAGGAAGAGATTGACTGAGGTCGCAGTCCATAGAACCAGTCTCTCACTTGACCATCAAAGGTCGTTACGAGGAGCTTGCTCTTGGTAGCATCTGAGAGGGACTTGAGAGCAACGGCTGATTCAAAAGCTTGAAGATGCTTGACTGGATCAGTCTCCCCGGTGTAAATGGGCAACCGTGGCTCTCTGAAGTTGACTGGAGTTGGTTCATACCGAACACTCTCCGTAAACGGCGATGGCTCTTCTGGTTCTACTGCATAAGGAAAGTAAGGAGCATGAGCAGTAGCTGCAAGAGAAGCAGGAGGGTAGGAGAAAAAGGTTGCTGCAGGAGGAGCAAATGCAGGAGCTGAAGAGAAGGGATGACTTCCCTGAAAATTCAGAAATCTAGCTGGACTTCCCAAGGCAGCTTCCCTGAAGAAGTTTTGACGAGCTGCAAACTCATCGTCTTGAGATCGCAAAGGAGCTGCAGGTCCTTGCGGAAAAGTTGGAGTATAAAGAGGAGGATAGACCGGCGGATAAGCCGGTGGATAGACTTCAGGAGTCTCCGATGTTGGTGCTGGATTGATTGGAGGAGCTGGCGTTGCTGAAGATTGAGCGGTCAATTGCTGCGTGAGAGCTCCTAGAGTACGGTTGATGGCTTGAAACTGTTGGGCAGTTTCTCTGCGAGATTGCTCTAAGGCCTCCCAAAGAGGATCATCACTTGGACTTGGAGCAAGATTCTCGGCTGGTTGATGGTCTGACATGAGTAACCACTGCTTTCACTGTCTAAACGAGATCTGAAGGTCGCGTGTTAACTGTTGATGCGCGAAATGCGACACCGACCAGTTAACGGGTTGTTCGATCTCACAAGCTAAGGGTGAAGAAAGAAGGGTTGCGGGGATGGAGGAGAAGCTTGCTTGAGCAGAGGAGAAGCTTGCTCGAGCAGAGAGGGAGCTTGATCAGGTACTGTCGAGCAGACAGCTACTTTGATGGTCAGCTTTGCAGGTTGATGCCGAGAGAGGAGAGAAGAAGAGAGGAGGCCGCTAGCAGCGGCAACAGCAGACTTCGTCCGCCGCGGCTTGAATGCCACTCTTGCGACGGGCTTTTCCTTAATTCAAAAAGAGTTACAATTTGCTATTACACCATTACATATAAGAGCAGTCGAGGGTACAATGGAGGAAGCTGGCGGCTGAGGAAGGAGATGCCAGAAACTAAGTAAAAGAGGTTGCAGAGGACTGGAGAACTGAGGCTGCAGGTGCTGCTCAAGCTGTCTGATGAGGGCAGAAAAAACTAAGTCCACGGCCCTTGACGACTTGGGAGAACTAGAAATCGGAGGCTGCGGAGGCTGCGCAAGCTGCTGCTGCTGACAGAAAAAACTAAGTCCACAGCCCTTGACGACCTGGGCGGACTGAGGATTTGGAGGCCGCAGACCTTGCTTGATCAACCTTGACGGACTGAGAAAACTGAGTCCGCAGCCTTTGATCAAGGTGGCAGTTCTCCTCTCCCGCGTGTTGAATGAGAGGTCTTGGGGGGTATTTATAGGCCCGGGGAGAATCTTCTAGAAGCGGGCCCAGTGACGTCAGCATCGACGACCTCGGCGGACTGAGAAAGAAGAGGTTGACGATCTCGGCGAACTCGGCGGACTGACCTTTTCTCTGCTGGGGCAGACTTCTGGTTGGCAGCTAGAAGAGGGCAGGCAGGCTGAGTGACCTGAGGAGCAAGCAGGCGGAACAGCCTGAGCAGGCAGACTGAGCGGAGGCCGCCCCCTAGCGGGCGACCTGGGCGGACTCCAGGGGGAGTCCGCCCGGCCGGGGAGGCCTCCCCCTAGCGGGCGGCCTGGGCGGACTCCGGGGGAGTCCGCCCGGCAAGCTGAGGCCGCCCCTTAGCGGGCGGACTCCAGGGGGAGTCCGCCCGGCCGGGGAGGCCGCCCCCTAGCGGGCGGCTTGGGCGGATTCCGGGGGAATCCGCCCGGCAGGCTGAGGCCGCCCCCTAGCGGGCGGACTCCAGGGGGAGTCCGCCCGGCCGGAGAGGCCGCCCCCTAGCGGGCGGCCTGGGCGGATTCCGGGGGAATCCGCCCGGCAGGCTGAGGCCGCCCCCTAGCGGGCGGTCTGGGCGGATTCCGGGGGAATCCGCCCGGCAGGCTGAGGTCGCCCCCTAGCGGGCGGCGTGGGCGGACTCCAGGGGGAGTCCGCCCGGCCGGTGAGGCCGCCCCCTAGCGGGCGGCCTGGGCGGATTCCGGGGGAATCTGCCCGGCAGGCTGAGGCCGCCCCCTAGCGGGCGGCCTAGGCGGACTCCAGGGGGAGTCCGCCCGGTCGGGGAGACCGCCCCCTAGCGGGCGGCCTGGGCGGATTCCGGGGGAATCCGCCCGGCAGGCTGAGGCCGCCCCCTAGCGGGCGGCCTGGGCGGATTCCGGGGGAATCCGCCCGGCAGGCTGAGGCCGCCCCCTAGCGGGCGGCCTGGGCAGACTCCAGGGGGAGTCCGCCCCCTAGCGGGCGGCCTGGGCGGATTCCGGGGGAATCCGCCCGGCAAGCTGAGGCCGCCCCCTAGCGGGCGGCCTGGGCGGACTCCAGGGGGAGTCCGCCCAACAGGCGGAGGCCGCCCCTGGCGGGCGGCCTGGGCGGACTCCAGGGGGAGTCCGCCCAACAGGCGGAGGTCGCCCCTTAGCGGGGGGCTGGCGGAGCACCCGTCCTTGAGCGACTTTGGACTCGGCAGTCCGTCTTGCGCTGACACAGTGGACATCAGAGGTAGCCTGCTCCTTGCGAATGGGAACCTGTAAGAGAAGAGCAGAAAAAATAGGCACCTTGGAGAGGATTGTCGATTTTGGGGTTAACATTGGGTATAGTACATAGTGAAGTATGTGGACCCATGAGTTCTATGGCTAGAGGTAGGTACTTCTACTTTGTTACATTTACTGATGATTTCAGTAGATACGGATATGTGTATCTTATGAAGTGCAAATCTGAAACTTTTGAAAAGTTCAAAGTGTTTAAGAATGAAGTAGAGAACCAATTGGGTAAAAAGGTTAAAGCACTCCGATCTGATCGAGGTGGCGAATACCTAAGTCATGAGTTCCGTGATCATCTGAAAGAGTGTGGTATTGTATCACAGCTCACTCCACCTAGAACACCACAGCAAAATGGTGTGTCTGAGCGGAGGAATCGAACCTTGTTAGACATGGTGCGATCGATGATGAGTCATGCAGATCTGCTTGTTTCCTTTTGGGATTTTGCTTTAGAAACTGCTGCTTTAACACTAAATCGTGCTCCAACAAAAGCGGTTCTAAAGACACCATATGAGATATGGACTGGGAAGCGTCCCAGTATGTCGTTCATTAAGGTTTGGGGCTGTGAGGTATACGTAAGACGTCAAATGTCTGATAAGCTGGAACTCAAATCAGATAAGTGTTATCGTGCGGGGTATCCTAGGGAAACCAAAGGATACTACTTCTAGCTACCGTCTGAGGGCAAAGTGTTTCTCACGAGAACTGGTGTCTTTCAGGAGAAAGAGTTCTTAAGTAGAAAAACTGTTAAGGTAGAATTTGAAGAAGTTCAAGAACCACAAACTGTGAATGAATCGGAATTGGAACCTGAGGCAGGACTACAAGTTGTTGTAGCTGGAGAGGCTGCTCAAGAAACACAAGTTCCACGTAGATCTGGTAGACCAAAGTTTGAGCCTGAGAGATATAGATTTCTCGTGTCTCAAATAGGTAATGTGTTGTTTATGGATCATAGTGATGAGCCTGCAACTTATCAAGAGGCTATGTGTGGACCGAACTCCGAGAAGTGGCTTGAGGCCATGAAATCGGAAATGGACTCCATGTATGAAAACCAAGTATGGACTTTGGTGGAACCACCTCAAGGGGTAAGACCCATAGGGTGTAAGTGCGTCTTCAAGAAGAAGACCGACATGGATGGGAATGTACAGACATTCAAAGGACGATTAATGGCTAAGGATTTCAAGCAAATTCATAGTATTGACTATGATAAAACATTTTCCCCTGTTGTCATGGTTAAGTCCATCAGAATTCTGCTTGCTATTGTTGCGTATTATGACTACGAGATCTGGCAGATAGATGTCAAAACGGCTTTCCTTAATGAGAACCTCCTTGAGGAAGTGTGCATGACACAACCCAAGGGTTTTGTATCTCCAGGTGAAGCCACTAAAATATGCAAGCTGTAGAGATCCATTTATGGATTGAAACAACCTTCTCGAAGTTGGAATCTTCGTTTTAATGAAGAGATCAAAGAGTTTGGTTTTATCAAAAACGAGGATGAACCGTGTGTTTATAAACGGATTAGTGAGAGCATAGTTGTCTTCCTGATTTGTATATAGATGACATACTGTTGATCGGGAATGACAAACCGACCCTGCAAGTTATTAAGAACAACCTAGGGGACTGTTTTTCGATGAAGAACTTAGGGGAAGCGACTTATATACTCAGTATTAAGATCTACAGAGATAGATCGAAGGAGTTGCTAAGTTTGACCCAAAGTACGTACATTGATAAGGTGTTGAAACGGTTCAGCATGCTTGAGTCCAAGAAAGGATTCTTGCTCATGTCTTATGGTGTGAGTCTCTCTAAGGACCAGTGTCCTAAGTCTTGTGAAGATAAGGACCGCATAAAGTTGATTCTATATGCTTCGGCAATTGGATCAATCATGTATGCAATGATATGTACTAGACCCGATGTCTCTTATGCTTTGAGCATGACTAACAGGTATCAGTCTGATCCCGGTGAAGGTCACTGGATAGCCGTCAAGAATATCCTCAAGTACTTGAGGACTAAGGATACATTCTTGGTATTCGGCGGAGAGGAAGAGCTCGTTGTAAGTGGTTACACGGATGCTAGCTTCCAAACTGATAGGGACGATTCAAAGTCTCAGTCAGGTTTTGTGTTTTGCCTGAATGGAGGTGTTGTTAGCTGGAAGAGTTCCAAGCAGGATACAGTTGCCGATTCTACAACTGAGGGCGAGTATATCGCCGCTGCAAATGCAGCGAAGGAGCCTGTATGGATTAGGAAATTCATCGGCGAGTTAGATGTAGTTCCTAGCATTGTTTGTCCCGTAGTTCTTTACTGTGACAACAACGGTACAATTACACTTGCTTCGGAACCTAGATCTCATCAGTGCTCCAAGCACATACTCCGGCGGTTTCATCTAATTCGAGAGATTGTCGATCGAGGAGATGTGAGCATATGCAGAGTGTCGACTGATAAAAATATTGCGGATCCACTGACGAAGCCTCTCGCACAGAAAAAGCATGATGGTCATGTTAGATTTATGGGTATACGATACCTGAGTGATCAGCTCTAGTTTGAGTCTTGTGGATTATGTGTTTGTTGGCTATAATTTTTTATTTGATGAATAAAAAGTATTATATACATTTCATTTTATAGATTTTGGCAAGTTCTTTTATTGTGTTATTATTTCTATTGTGATAGAATAGTTAACTAAAATAAATGTCCTTAGAATGTTTGCTTCCATAGGTCAAGTAGTAACTTGATGTGAGAACCTATGATCCTAGAAGCTTCATTCTTAAAGGTCTTTGGTTGTTGTATCATCTTAGAAGCTGAGGGCGATGATGATACTTTTAAGACTAGCATGTGTGTTGACTGATGACCCGTCCTCACAGGTCATGATATTGTGATATCAAGTCATCACATGGGTACTTGTTATGAACAAGTTGTACTGGACAGACCCACCGTGAGAATACTTTGTGGATTATTATATAAACGTGTCACAAGTATGGCTCAAGTGGCAATGGTGTTTGTGGTCCTTTGACCTGAAGTCACAGCTTTCATCGAGTGAGGAAGAGCGTGTTTTGATGTCATCAAAAGTCCAGTCTTGAGAAAGTTGGATGATAAAGGTGGTTATTGGGTACGTTACGAACCATTTGGGTGTTTGCGTGTGAGCAGAGATAGGATTTGTCCTCCTATATGACAGGAGTTGCATCCATGGGCTCCTTGATGGAATGGGACTGAGAAATGCATGGTCATGCTTGGTTGAGTCAATATATGATATTGGACTCACCAATTTCTGAAAGTCCGTTCTAAATCAGGAAACTGGGATTGAACAATTATGAGGGTGACACGGTCAATACCTCTAGTTTTATCCGGATGTAAGGGACGAAGGGACATGACAATACTGTAACATTGGTCACAATGGCTTATAAGTTTATAAACTATTATTGTTTAGAGAGCAATGATGTATTGCTAGATGTCGCTCATTGTTTGTGAAGCTTTTGTTTGATACTTTCTAAATCAAGTGAGAGATTGTTGGTGCTACCATAGTGATCTAGAAGTGATCAAGCATGTAGCCTCACTGTCAACTCAGTATGAGCATATCAGGGTCGCACATAAGATTATGGAGAAATTGAGAGTTTGGATTTGTATGGTATAGCTCATATGATGAGCAAAAGGGACTGAAATATTCTAAGGCAAAAACGTCGAGTGCGTTGAGACCAGTCAACGCTTTCGTCGAGTTAAGTGTTAACTCGTCGAATGATTGCGTTGAGTGTGTTGAGTTGACTCACCGATTCGTCGAGTATCAAGTGTCTATTCGTCGACTGTCGCACTTAAGCATTGAGTGCGTTGAGTACACTCAGCGATTCGTCGAGTAAAAGAGTTTACTTGACGAGTCTGGGTCTTAGGCATTGAGTGCGTTGAGTGCACTCAACGCCTTCGTCGGGTAAATGGTTTACTTGGCGAATCTGGCCTTTGGCGCACAAGTCGTTCGACGAATGCCGTTCGACGAATGCCGTTCGACGAATGCCGTTCGACGAATGCCGTTCGACGAATGCCGTTCGACGAATGCCGTTCGACGAATGCCGTTCGACGAATGCCGTTCGACGAATGCCGTTCGACGAATGCCGTTCGACGAATGCCGTTCGACGAATGCCGTTCGACGAATGCCGTTCGACGAATGCCGTTCGACGAATGCCGTTCGACGAATGCCGTTCGACGAATGCCGTTCGACGAATGCCGTTCGACGAATGCCGTTCGACGAATGCCGTTCGACGAATGCCGTTCGACGAATGCCGTTCGACGAATGCCGTTCGACGAATGCCGTTCGACGAATGCCGTTCGACGAATGCCGTTCGACGAATGCCGTTCGACGAATGCCGTTCGACGAATGCCGTTCGACGAATGCCGTTCGACGAATGCCGTTCGACGAATGCCGTTCGACGAATGCCGTTCGACGAATGCCGTTCGACGAATGCCGTTCGACGAATGTCGTTCGACGAATCTAGCCTTTGGCGCAGAAAGCGTTGACAACTTTGAGTCCACTCAACGCCTTCGCAGAGTCAAGCGTTGACTCAGTTGAGAATGGCGTTGAGTTCGTCGTGTATGTTATAAGATACTCAACGATTCGACGAGTATAAATTGATACTCGACGATTCATAGTATATCCTGTAGATATTCGAAGATTCGTCCAAACAAACTGTTGTCTGGCCGAAGGTCTATTTTGTCTAAGTCCTGGGTCTGCGATTAGCGGCAGACTGTTTTGTTTATTCCCTTTGGGTATAAATAGGAAACATTAGGGCTTGAATTGCACAGGCGATTATTCTTTCTGTCTAAGCACACGAGCCATCACTGTGCGAAAGGACGATAACCCTAAAAGCCGACGGAAGCGTTCCGCTTTTCCCGTCACCGAGCCCGATCCCGGCGAGTGTCGTCATCGTCTCTCCTTCAACAGACCTAGCAGTCAGTGAAGACGTTGAGTGTCCTCTCCCGACCTAGAACTTGTGCGACAAGTTGCTACGGGTTCTCCCGATCGTGTGGATTTCCTGTAGAGGCGCGGATATACTTTCGGCACTCAAGACTCAAGCCGCTGAGTGGCCGGCCGATTTTTCTAGAGCATCTAGGTTGAGTATTGACTCAATCACTCAAAGATAATTTTATTACAGCATGTTTTACTTCTTAATTCATGAATATTGATATATCCGAACTGGTTTGGATTTTTCTTGTTCTTATTTCCGCTGCGTGCACAAGTGTTGTGTCATCCCCAAAAACCCAACATTGTTGACTTTGACTTCTGATGACCTGGCTCTGGAGGGGTCCACCCTCGACGAATACGGGTTGTACATTTGATATCTCTAATCCGATACATTTCAACTTACCTCTGCGATTTACTCGAAAAATCTTCTAGATAATGAAACATTAACCCCTCTGTACAACCCCGTATCCCGCGAGTGGTCGACAGGGGTTGAACCGGCCGGCTCAGATCAACTTGGACCCAGCTTGCCGAGCCCGAGCTCGGCAATAGTCGAGCTAAGCTCGGCAATGGCCGAACGAAGTCCGGCATGCCGAGACCGAGCTCGGGTGCGGAAACAGGGCTCGACGATAGTCGAGCCAAGCTCGACGATCTCCGTGCCGAGTCCGAGCTCGGCGATCGTCGTGCCGAGCCCGAGCTCGGCAATAGTCTAGCCGAGCCCAGCGCTAGCCGAGCACAGTCCGCCGAGTCCGTGCCCGCCTAGGCCCAGGGCGAGGCGAGTCGGACCCCTTGCCGAGCGAGTGCCCCCTCAGGTCCAGCTCGCATCTTGGCCATGGCACACTTTTACTGTGTGGCCCCTTTTGGTCTGCCTGCAGTCCTCGAAAACAGTGAAGGTTGTATATTGGCAGGCCATCTTTTCCTATAAATAGGACCCAAGGGGTACCTCAGAAGGCACGTTTTTTACTGATTCCCCGGCCTACTAGCGCTTTCTGAGGTACCTTAGCCCGGCATTTGGCTAAGGAGGGGAAGCGCTCTGAGATCTTCCGGGTGTGTGGTGGGACCTCCACGCCGGGCCCTTGGTCTAGTCCTTGTCTCTTCTTTTCTTTGTCGTTTTCTTACAGGAGTGAAGTAGGTGCGCGGCCACCCCTTCCCCAAGGGTCGAACTCCACAAGAGACCGGTTTTCTGGTTTCAACATTTTGGTGCGGTGAGCGTGGAGAGTGGTCAGCAGAGAAAACCTCCTACAGGCCCGATGACTGGAGATGAGGGACAAGGATCAGGCAGGGGCAACTCGCCACCCCCTCCCCCACCCCCAGCGGCGAGCATGTCGGCGGAGCTCAGAGAGGAGATCCTCGGGCTCGTCAGGACCGCCCTCGGCATGCGAGCTGAGAGTGCGACACCGGCTGTCCCGGTGGTCGCCGTTCCCGCACTCGGCGACGACGCCCCGCTCAGGCGACCAGGGAAGGAGCCCGCCGAGAGGGGCGAGCGCGAGTTCCAGGGGCGAGTTCTGTTCCCCGGCTCGGCCGCCGAGTACCACTTCGGCGAGACGGCAGGGAGGGAGTTCCCGACTCGCCCGGCTGAGGGGGGGAGCCCCTTCAGCGAGTTCGTTTCTTCAGCCCCCGTTCCCGAGGGGTTTCGCGAGCCGGAGATGACTTACTACTCCGGGAGAGGAGACCCGGTCCACCACATCCAGTGGTTTGAGGACATGGTCTCCATTCGACAGATGTCAGACGGCTTCAAGTGCCGACTCTTCGCCATCACCCTCAGGGAAAAGGCGAGAGAGTGGTTCCACCAGCTCCCGACCGGGTCCATCTACTGCTTCGAGGATCTGCGACGGGGTTTCATGCTGAGATTCACCACTTCTAAGAAGAGGAAGAGGGAGGCGGAGTCTTTGTTCCGCATCAAGCAGAGGGTGGGAGAGACCCTGGGGAGCTACCTGGACAGGTTCCAAGAGGAACTGTCCCAAGTTCAGGAGATGCCAGGACACACCATGATGGTGGCCTTCACCCTGGGTCTCCAGTCCGGGTTCTTCGCAATGGAACTGAAGAGGTCACCTCCAGTGTCTTTTGAGGCGCTTCTAGAGAGGGCGGCCAGGGAGGCCGAAATGGAGGCAGCACATCCAGAGTTCGCGCGAAGGTTGGCCAAGTGGGCCGTGGAAGAGGAAAGGCCAAGGGGTGGCCGAATTCAGGAGGAGAGGAGGGCTGAACCTCGACAGAGGGAGCAGCCGCAGCAGCAGCCGCAACCCAGGTGGGTGCGTCCGGAGCAGACCCACCGTCTGGGATGGAGGCCCGAGTGGCAAGACCAGGCACCACGAAGGGGTTATCAGGGAGGAGATAACCGCCAGGGTGGCCGAGGGCAGTACAACCCCCAGGGGGGTAGGCAGGGTCAGAGACCCCCTCTCCCCGACCAGGAGGAGGCAATGGCAATTGCCATGAGGGGGAGGAGGAGAGGACAGCCGAGGAGAAGGAGGGAGGTCAGGGTGGACCTGCCCTATTGTGACTTTCATCAGGAAGAGGGGCACCTCACATCCACGTGCCCGGAGTTCCTCGAGATGAGGGGGAGAAGGGAACAGCAACAACAAGACCATCAGGAAGTTCGGATAGAGGAGATCCGGCCTCGGGAGGAGGGGGATCGGTGTGAAGACCGGGCTGATGTGGGCACCCGGGGAAGGATCGGAGCGATCCACGGGGGGGCCGGGATCGAGGCCTCCCGTAAGTCAAGCCTCCACACTATGTACCGGAGGAGCGTTGGCTCCACATCCCAATCCCCTCCCCCGGAGGAGAAAATCACCTTCTCCAGAGAGGACTTGCCGGGTCACGAGGACCCCTTCTGCGATGCGCTGGTTATCCAGACAGCCATCGAGGATTTCACTGTCTCCCGGATCCTCGTGGACAATGGGAGTTCGGTCAACGTCATCTTCAAGAAGGCGTTTGATGCGATGAAGGTAGAGGCCAGGAGGGTGTTGGCCTCGGACGGGCCTCTGTTCGGCTTTTCAGGGGAGAGGAAAGAAGTCGAGGGAGGAGTGGGACTCCATGTCACTCTAGGGGGGCAGTCGCGCAACTGCAAGTTTGTTATCGTGGACGCCCCTAGCAGTTACAGCGCCATCTTCGGGAGACCCCTCATCAGCGCCTTCCGCTGCGTCCCCTCGTCCTTCCACCAGTGTCTAAAGCTCAACGTCGAGGGGGTCCAGATCCGAGTTCGAGGAGACCCTAAGGAGGCAAGGGAGTGCTACGTCTCGGCGGTAAACTCCATCTCTTGGTTGGAGGGGGCCGAGGAGATGGGGCGGAGGCTGGAGGAGCAGGAAGCTGACAAAGAAATGGAGGTGGAGTGCCGCGCTCGGGGGGAGGTCGCGGAAGAGACTCGGGGGTCGGCCGAAGCCATGGCCGTCGAGGAGGCTGAGGAAGAGGTCCTCGCCCCCGGAAGGGGAGGTATCGAGGAATGGGAGGAGCAGTCCCGTCTGGAGGCAGCGGAAGAGGTGGAGGAGATGGAGGTCCTCACCATTGGAGGCAGGGTGGAGAAGGTCCGCGTCAGCGGAGGCCTGACCCCGGAAGCTCAAGGCAGGATGCTGGAGTGCATCCAGAGGAACGTGGACATCTTCGCCTGGAGCGCCGCGGAGATGCCAGGGATCGACCCCGACGTGGCCTGCCACCGCCTCAACCTGGACCCGGAGGCTCCCCCCATCCAGCAGAAAAAGAGATCCATCACGGACAAGCTCGCCGAGCCAATCAGAGAGGAAGTCGCCAAGCTCCTCGAGGCTGGCTTCATATCCGAAATCCAATACCCCGGCTGGGTCTCCAACGTTGTAATGGTTAAAAAAGGAGACGGCCGGTGGAGGATGTGTATCGACTTTTCTCTTCTTAATAAATCATGCCCGAAAGATTGTTATCCCTTGCCTCGGATCGACGCGCTGGTTGACTCGGCCGTCGGTTTCCCTGTAATGAGTTTTCTGGATGCTTTTTCAGGTTATCACCAAATCAGGATGCACCCCCCTGACGTCAAAGACGTCTCGTTCATCACGGGGGACGGATGTTATAGTTACAAAATGATGCCCTTCGGACTAAAGAATGCAGGGGCTACCTATCAAAAAATGATGGATAGGGTCTTTCGAGAGCAGAAGGGGAGGAATCTCGAAGTGTACGTGGATGATCTCATGGTCAAGAGCTTGGATGTCGACTCCCACATCCAGGACTTGGAAGAAACTTTCGCCACTCTCCGCAAGTTTAAGATGAGGTTGAACCCCTTGAAGTGTGTCTTCGGGGCAAGCCGGGGAAAGTTCCTAGGGCATCTTCTCACCCCCGCTGGGGTAGAACCTAATCCAGATAAGGTAAGGGCAATCTTGGAGCTAAGGTCGCCACAAAACACCAAGGAAGTACAGCAACTGACAGGGAAGTTGGCAGGGCTGAGTAGATTCCTCTCCCGGGCCGGAGAGAGGTGCTCCTCGTTTTTCAAAACTTTGAGAGGGGGTCGCAGGTTTGAATGGACCTCGGAGTGCGAGGAGGCATTCCAGGCTTTAAAGAAACAGCTGACTCAGGCCCCCCTGCTCCAAGGGCCCAAGGAGGGGGAAGACTTATTCCTATATCTGGGGGTCGGGGCTGAAGCCTTGAGTTCGGTTTTGGTTCAGGAAGAAGGAAAGAGGCAACTCCCCGTCTATTATGTGAGTCGGATATTGAAGAGGGCCGAGCTCCGTTACCCCATCCTGGAAAAACTGGCCTTCGCCTTAATCATCTCAGCCCGAAGGCTTCGGCCTTATTTCCAGGCACACTCAATTCGAGTAGTGACCGACCACCCCCTGCGCAACATCTTCAAGGGGGTAGAGCATTCAGGTAGGTTGGCCAAATGGTCGGTGGAACTGAGCGAGTTCGACATCTCCTTCGTCCCTCGACTCTCAATCAAGGCCCAAGCTATGGCTGACTTCCTGGCAGAGTATGTGGTCGAGGTGGCGGAGGAGAGACTCACTCGCCCCCTCCCCTGGAAAGTCAGGGTGGACGGTGCCTCGGGGAAGCATTCTTTAGGGGTTGGGGTCATCTTAGAAAGCCCCCAAGGGATAAAGATCGAGCAGACCGTGGTAGTGCACTTTCCTATCACCAACAACCAAGCCGAATACGAAGCTGTAATCGCAGGTCTGCGCCTGGCAAGAGACTTGGGGGTGCATGACGTGGAGGTCCTCACTGACTCCATGGTGGTGGCTTCCCAGATCAAGGGGGAGTTTGAGGCAAGGGAGCCCACCCTGCAGCTCTATTTGATGAAGGTAAGGGGAGTCATTGGGACCTTCCAGACCTTCTCAATCAAGCACGTGCCAAGAGGGGAAAACGAGCCAGTCGACCAGCTAGCAAAGCACGGTCCCCGGATGGGAGGCACCATTACGGATCTCTTCCGACCTTCCATCGAGGAGGGGGAGCTAATGGAAGTAGAACAGCACCCCTCATGGATGGATCCCTTCGTCATCTTCTTGTCCACCGGAGAATACCCGGAGGGGATGGACCGAAGAGGGCTCAAGCACAAGGCGGCATACTACCTCCTACGTGAGGGACAGTTGTACCGCAAAACCCTCTCAGGGATGTTGGCCCGTTGCGTGGCCGAAAGAGAGGTGCACAAAATTTTGGAGGAAGTCCATTCCGGTGAATGTGGGAGTCATTCGGGGAGTCGGACCCTGGAAGGGAGGATCGTCAGGCAAGGGTACTTCTGGCCCACCCTCGGTCAGGATGCAGCCGAATTCGCGAAAAAATGTCATAAGTGTCAACTATATGCCCCGCTCCAGCTCCAGCCGGCTCAGAGGTTAAGAAGCATCATGGCACCGTGGCCCTTCGCCATATGGGGGCTGGACCTCGTAGGACCTTTCCCCCAGGCCAGCGGGCAGAGGAGGTTTTTGTTGGTCATGATTGATTATTTTTCTAAGTGGATGGAGGTGAAGGCTCTAGCCAAGGTGACCTCTCAGGTAGTCAGGAACTTCATCTGGGGAGAGATCATCTGCAGGCATGGGCTGCCACAAGCTATCGTCACGGACAACGGACCTCAGTTCGCCAGCGCGGAGTTCATTCGTTTCTGCGAGCAACTAGGGATTGACCTTCGGTTTGCTTCTGTCCATCACCCCAGGAGCAACGGGCAGGTGGAAGCGGCCAACAAAATCATAGTGAACCTCTTAAAAAAGAAAGTGGAGAATTTGAGGGGAAGTTGGGTGGAACAGCTTCCATCAGTCCTCTGGGCCTTGAGGACCACCCCCAATACGGCCACAGGGGAGACACCTTTCAAACTCTCTCACGGTTGCGAGGCCGTTCTACCTATCGAATTCGAGGTCCAGACGCCTCGGGTCGTCGAGGCAGGGACCGGAAGGGAAGAATGGAGGTCAGAGAATGAGGAGGAGCTTCGACTCTCCCTTGATATGGTGGAAGAACTACGCGACTTGTCCGTCATCAGGCAGGAAGAGGCCAAGCGAAGGATGGCCAAGTATTTCGACAAGCACGTCCGTGTCAAGCAGTTCGCGGAAGGGGACCTTGCCTTGAAAAAGGTGGACGCAGCAGGAAGATCAGCCGCTGTGGGAAAACTCCACCCCAATTGGGAGGGCCCCTACATTGTGCAGGAGGTCTTGAAATCGGGGGGATATCGCCTCCAAGATATAAGAGGGGACACCCTCAGCCACACTTGGAGTGGCGATGATCTGAAACGTTTCTACCCTTGAAAATATTGTAAATATCTCGGCTTTAAGAATGAAAACAAATCTCATTGTCGTATTTTATGCTCTGTCAAAATAGTGGGGGTAAAGGGGCTCTCAGCTTAAACCCCCAAGGGGCAAAAGTTTCTAAGTCTTCTCGCTCTGGGGTTAGGTCTCGTCACTCCCCTGCCAGGCTCCCACCTAGCTGGCACGGCCGAGTCTCGATGGACATCGCTATGACCCTGGGGCTGAGCCCGGAGGATGTTCAACACCCGCCCTCAGGCTCTCACCTAGCTGACTGGCCCGGTGGTAGCACCCGGGAAAGGCAAAAGTTTCTAAGTCTTCTCGCTCTGGGGTTAGGTCTCGTCACTCCCCTGCCAGGCTCCCACCTAGCTGGCACGGCCGAGTCTCGATGGACATCGCTATGACCCTGGGGCTGAGCCCGGAGGATGTCCAACACCCGCCCTCAGGCTCCCACCTAGCTGACTGGCCCGGTGGTAGCACCCGGGAGAGGCAAAAGTTTCTAAGTCTTCTCGCTCTGGGGTTAGGTCTCGTCACTCCCCTGCCAGGCTCCCACCTAGCTGGCACGGCCGAGTCTCGATGGACATCGCTATGACCCTGGGGCTGAGCCCGGAGGATGTTCAACACCCGCCCTCAGGCTCCTACCTAGCTGACTGGCCCGGTGGTAGCACCCGGGAGAGGCAAAAGTTTCTAAGTCTTCTCGCTCTGGGGTTAGGTCTCGTCACTCCCCTGCCAGGCTCCCACCTAGCTGGCACGGCCGAGTCTCGATGGACATCGCTATGACCCTGGGGCTGAGCCCGGAGGATGTTCAACACCCGCCCTCAGGCTCCCACCTAGCTGACTGGCCCGGTGGTAGCACCCGGGAGAGGCAAAAGTTTCTAAGTCTTCTCGCTCTGGGGTTAGGTCTCGTCACTCCCCTGCCAGGCTCCCACCTAGCTGACACGGCCGAGTCTCGATGGACATCGCTATGACCCTGGGGCTGAGCCCGGAGGATGTTCAACACCCGCCCTCAGGCTCTCACCTAGCTGACTGGCCCGGTGGTAGCACCCGGGAAAGGCAAAAGTTTCTAAGTCTTCTCGCTCTGGGGTTAGGTCTCGTCACTCCCCTGCCAGGCTCCCACCTAGCTGGCACGGCTGAGTCTCGATGGACATCGCTACGACCCTGGAGTTGAGACTGGGAGTTGGCCCGAGGAAAATACCAGGGCGCGAGCTCGCCAGTTAAGACGGCGAGCTCGGAATATCCTACCCCCCCCCCTCCTCTCACTCTCCAGCTCGCTACTAAGGAAGCCCTGGTCCTGTCCCAGACTCAGGGGAAGGTGAGGCGCGAGTAGGACATGGCGCGAGCACGTGTCCTAGGGATTCGCCGCGAGCACCGCGGGGGCTGGTCCTAACTCAAGACATTCTACAGGCGAGGTTGCTCTACCTAGCGCGCGGGTGTAACATCGCAAGTGAGCTCAAAAAGAAGATAGCAAAATTGTGCAAAAATATCTTTGATTTATCATTACAGGTTTACAAGGCCCGCCTCGGCAGGGTACAAAAAAAAACAGAGAAAAGAAAACAAAGTTAACTCTCGCCCTCCCCCCTCGAATGGCGGTCCTCCTCGTCACCGAGCCGAGCGTCCTTCTCCCTCACCCCAGCAAAGAGCGAGTCAAAGCTATCTTCCTTCTCGCTGAGCGGGCTGGGCGGGAACAGGGTTGGCAGGAGCTCCCGGACGGTGACCTCCTCGCAGCCTTCCGCCAAGATCCTCGTCCCCCTCATGGCCTGTAGAAGACACTCGGCAGCCTCGACGGAGTTGACTCGCAGCCGCTCCGCGACGTCAGCCTCGCCAAACACCCGAGGCCTCTTGAAGGGGAAGGCCGGCTCGCTGGCGTCCGGGGGAAGGAGAGCGTCGGCTTGGCGAAGGACCTCTCCCAGGAGCCCCTTATTCTTCTCTTTCAATTCCTCCACCTCCGCCCCCAGCCGGGCGGCAACAGCCTCCTGCTCCTGGGAATATGTCTTCTGATCGGCGAGCTGGGCTTCCCGCTCAGCGAGCTGAGCCCGCAACTGAGCTATCTCGTCTCGCATCGCGTTAGCGGCTTCGGCGTCCTGTAAGATTAAAAGTTCAGAACACGCGCAGGAATAACCTTAAGCAAGGTAAATAGAGGTATCCAGTGATTACCAGGCCGCCGACAGACTTCGCGAGTAGAGCGTCCGCGAGGCCGAACCGCCTTTCCGCGTCGACCGCGCTCTCCTTCGCCAGGTCGCGCTCCTGCTCGGCAGTCAGCAGGGCGTTGCTGAGCTGGAAGCCGCGGCGGACCATCATGTGATGGAGCTCGAAGGCCCGCAGGTGGGCCTGCATCCCCCCGTAGCCGAGCTGACTGGGGGTAAGCTTCTTGTACGACTCGGCGCTGTCGCGGCTGTAGAGGCCGAAGCCGAAAGCGAAGGCATGGGCGGTGGGCGGCCGGCGAGCTCCCCAGGAGGGGGCGCGAGTGGAGACGGAAACTCGGTGAGCCCCCTCGTCCCACTTCAAGATGGGCTCGCCAGCCGCATCTTTGCTCTTGCACCCCTTGCCGAAGTTGGGGTGATCCTTCGGCAGACTGGGCTCGCGGACGGTGTCCTCCCCGGTAGAATCGGAGGACGGCCCGCTCTTCTTCTTCCCCTTTCGGGGGGAGGAGGCTTCTTTCAGCGGACTCAAGGGCGGCTCGTCGGACAGAGCCTCCGGCGAGCTCATGAACTTGGCGGGAGACGAGGGAAGGTGCAGCCGTCCGCGCGAGACCACCTTCGCCCTCTTCTTCTTGGGGAGCGAAGAATCGGGGCGCGAGCTCGACCCCCCGGACTCCGAGCGCTTCTTGCCGGGGGGTTGGACTCGCGGTTGCTCCTCGCGACAAGCCAGTGCCGCCGCCCGGGCCAGCTCCAGAGGGTCTGAGAATATCCCCGGGTCGGCGAACGGCGGATGCTCCGGCAGAACCCGTTCCCCTGCAGAGAAAGACTTAGTCAAAAAAAAGAGGGAGGGAAAAAATTACATGAGATCCACCTCGATAAAGTCCGCGAGAGGGCTGAGCGAGATATACCTTCGCCGGGGAGAACGGGCTGAAGCAAGTCAAGGCCGCGGCGGAGGAAGGCGACCTCGAAGTCCTTGTGGAGAAAGAACTTGTGGAGGTCGGCGTCGCTACCGGACAGGGAAGGAGGACGGTATATGTCCTCGCTCTTCTGCAGGGGGCGAAAGGGGATGTTGCCGAGCTCGCCCTTGATGAAGACGAGCCGGGTCATCCAGTTGTGATTCTTGTTCGCCAGCTCGCGAACCTTGATGAAGGACCCGCCGAAGTAGGCGACCCCGTCGGGGGTAGCCTTGTAAGAGAACAACTTGCGGAACACCGCGAGGTTGAACTCAATTCGTTCCCGGCGGAGGAAGCAGGCGAACGCCACCATCATAGCAATGGCGTTGGAGTTCAGCTGCGCAGGCACCGCACCGTAGTACTTCAGGATCTGGCGGATTTCTGGCCAGAGGGGGAGGCGCAGTCCCACCTCGAAGTGCGAGATGGGAAAGGCGAGCTCGCCCTCCGGGAAGGAGTTGATGGCTTCATGCTCGGCGGGCCTGCGAGCCTGGAAGCCGGGGGGGACGAACGCCGCCGTGAACTCGACGAGCTCCTCCTCTGTGATGTGCCCCTCGAAAAAGCAATGATCCACGAAGTGCTGGGCGCACTTAGACCGACCGTCCGCATCAGGGTTGGTCTTGACCATGGTCGCAGGGGAAAAGAAAAGCGCGAGCTCGGGAAGACAGAAGCGAGGCAAGGATTCGAAAGCAATAAAAGCGTGCCTCGGGGGTAGGTGAGAAGGTCTATTTATAGAAGAAGGTAAAGAAGGGCGAGAGAGAGGGCGAGTCGGCCGATCGGTCCGATCTCGCCGCGCCACCTCGCCATCCTCTCCTCGCAAGTCCTGCGAGCCAACCAGGCCCCCGAAGGGGGAATTCGAAAAGACCCGCCAAAATATTGAAAAAGCGTCTACATATACAAAGTAGTTAAAAAAAAATTGTTCCAAGATTATTACATGCAGACCATTCAGAGTAAATAAAAGGAAAAATACAAATAGGGGCGCGAGGACCATGCGAGGGCGGGGGCGAGTACCGGCCGACTGACAGAAGAGCCGTTTCATTCTCCCCGGTCTCGCCGGCCCGCCGTCGCAGGCCGCCGCGCATGAAGTTCGCGAAGCCGCCCCATGTTCCTATTTATCACCCGCAGGTTCTCGTCGATTTCGTCCATCAGCACCAGGGAAGACGCCTCCTCGAACGCCAGGCTGACTCCAGCACCGTCCGCGAGACGCGAGCACTCCCACTGCAGCCTGTTGTTGTCCTTCCGCAGGTCGTGGAGCTCGCGCACCAGCTTCTTGAGAACCTTCCGCTCCCGTCTTGCGCGTTCAGGGCTGCCCACCTCGGAGTCCAGGAAGGCGTCCAGGGCGCTTGGAGAAGGGAGGGGCGAGTAAGGAGGTCGATCCACGGACTCGCCGTCCTCCGTCCGCCCGGGAAATTCTGGGTGAAGAATTGAAAGACGGTCAGAAAAGCAAAAATCCACGGAACAGAAGAGCAATGCCGAAAACTTACCGCGCGAGCCTGGCTCCTCCGGGTGGGCGCGAGGAGAGAAGTGGCACAGGTCCTTGCCACGCCCCAGCAGTTCTTGAGGAGCGAGTTGGTAGCCGGGAACGGGGATAATCACGGCGCCCCTCCCCACGACCAGGGATCCAGGGGAGGGTTGCCGGGAAGGGAGGCGACTCGGCGACGCCAGTTCTCGCGAGCCCGGCTCCTTAACCTCGGGATCCTGCCGTGGCAAGTTGACAGGAGCACTTTTGGTCCGAGGGGTGGACGCTTCGCCGCTGTTCTCCCGGTCGGAAGACAATTCCACGAGGTTTTTAGTGGAGGAGCCAAGAACTGGCTGGTTGGAGGAACCGGCCCCGTTCCCCAAGGCGGCAGTAAAGTCGGCCAGGATGGGTTCGGCCCCCGGGGGAAGGGGCTTCGCCCGCTTGGCCGAGCTGAAATCGGCAAAACGGCGAGCAGGGGCTTCAAGGTTGGTCAGCCCCGCGGCCTGGGCAGCGATCTCCTCGCGGGAGCGTGCGAGTCGCTCTAAGACTTCCTTGGGGAGCGGCATCTTGTCAGAATTTGGGGAAGGGCAAAGGTCAGCCAGATGCGCAGGGGTACATATATATAGCTACCTGTGGGGCCTACCAGAAGATTCCTTTTTGCCCCTGTCGCACTCGCCGGATCCCATGGGGTTGGATGTTTCTTTCCGAGCTTGTCCCAACCTCGCAAAGAGCGGGGATTATGTACAACCCCGTATCCCGCGAGTGGTCGACAGGGGTTGAACCGGCCGGCTCAGATCAACTTGGACCCAGCTTGCCGAGCCCGAGCTCGGCAATAGTCGAGCTAAGCTCGGCGATGGCCGAACGAAGTCCGGCATGCCGAGACCGAGCTCGGGTGCGGAAACAGGGCTCGACGATAGTCGAGCCAAGCTCGACGATCTCCGTGCCGAGTCCGAGCTCGGCGATCGTCGTGCCGAGCCCGAGCTCGGCAATAGTCTAGCCGAGCCCAGCGCTAGCCGAGCACAGTCCGCCGAGTCCGTGCCCGCCTAGGCCCAGGGCGAGGCGAGTCGGACCCCTTGCCGAGCGAGTGCCCCCTCAGGTCCAGCTCGCATCTTGGCCATGGCACACTTTTACTGTGTGGCCCCTTTTGGTCTGCCTGCAGTCCTCGAAAACAGTGAAGGTTGTATATTGGCAGGCCATCTTTTCCTATAAATAGGACCCAAGGGGTACCTCAGAAGGCACGTTTTTTACTGATTCCCCGGCCTACTAGCGCTTTCTGAGGTACCTTAGCCCGGCATTTGGCTAAGGAGGGGAAGCGCTCTGAGATCTTCCGGATGTGTGGTGGGACCTCCACGCCGGGCCCTTGGTCTAGTCCTTGTCTCTTCTTTTCTTTGTCGTTTTCTTACAGGAGTGAAGTAGGTGCGCGGCCACCCCTTCCCCAAGGGTCGAACTCCACAAGAGACCGGTTTTCCGGTTTCAACACCCTCGAACCCGCAAGATTCAAAACTCACTGTTTGGTTTCTTCTGTGTCGTCGAATTTGGTTTCTTATGTCTGTCTGGTTGCAAGGCCTGAGTAAAACATATCATTGATCTGATCTTTCACTTTAAGTGTTTTTGTTTCTGTTAAAATCACTAAAGTATGAATCACGTAACTCATAATATCATAAGCAAATATTGAAATGTGTTGGGGTCACTTGGGTTGCAACCCTCACGGTGCCAGTTGGGACCCACTAAGCTTCTTTGAGCCGTGCCTAGGCCGTGATAATGGTCACGGCAAGCAGGAAGTTTTTCTAATAAGCCTTGTATTTGGACTGAGTATGATCCTTGCACACCCACTAAAAACACCTACACTCTTAATTGATTACAGCTTATGATATTGTATGATAAAATATATATTATTCTCCGGAATAGTCTTTTGATTCTAATTATTTCTGTTGACTCATTTACATATCTGTTTTGGTAGCATCGTTTCATGAAAACTAGTACTTGTATATTTTTGTTTCTACTGTTCTGTACTTTACTTTGCTCACCTGATTATTTCAATGTTCTGAGTCTTTTCCTTTTTGTTTTGAAATTGTCTTAGCGTTCGTACTGTGCCGTCAGGTTCCTGAGCCCGTGTTGCGTCAAGCTTCTATTTTCAGATATTGATCTTCTCGACATGTTAGGTTTTATGTTTATATTTCATTTCTTTTACTGTCAGACGTTTATTTTATGTAATAAATATGATCAGTAAATCGTGGACAATTGCTAGGATAAATATTATATGTACTAGAAATTAGTATTATTTGCATGTTCATCTTTTTTGAATTATAATTGCATGAAATCTGTAGCAGTTCTCCGAAAAACATGAATTTTACAAAATAAATGTGCATTTAAAATTCTCAATGTTTTAAACTCTAAAAGATTCCGCATAAAAATCAAACTGTTTTTACTTAAAAGTAATTATTTTAAACCTACTACCAGTATCTCTGCATCCGCTTTAGCAGGCATGGTCTTCTTTCCGCCCATGTCTGTGGCATCACGGCCCTCCCGAAGCACACTCTGACTTTTGTTGAGACGGGTCGTGACAGTTGATATCAGAGTGAGGTTAGTTTTAAAAGATAAAATATTTTATAATTATTACTTATTTTATAAATATATAAGTTTGTCATTATCTGTTATTCGCGACTGAAACACGCACACACTCACTCATAAGCATGAGTAGTATGCACACGAATGTTAAGGGATTATGGGCAAACTTAACATTTTTGTGCATATGAATTTCCACTAGGATATACACCGCTTGCGAATATTAAATTGTATGGGCGGTTTAATATTTTCGAGTGCGTTGGCATTAGAATCATAATATGCATGACATGTTAAGTGATATGGGCGCTTAATATGTCATGTATATTCATTCATTTGCATTCATATCATAAATCATTGCACAAGTGTTAAGCTAAGAACAACAATAATGATTGTACACGCATGATTTTACTATATGTTTGACATCATACATGATCTCGTTGTTGCACTTGCATGATCATTACCTAGAGTTATCCAATGAAAATACTGTAATTATTACATGATTTATATACCTGACGGTAGGAAATGTGTTAGAATCTCTAATTTCAAGTCCTTAATATTCGTAATCAGTGTTTTCTGTTCCGCTTGTCTATCAACCATTATCCGGTCCTCTTTTATCTTTTTTCTCGTTAGCTCTTAAGTGTTTGCGAGAAATTAGAGTTTTCTGTAAATTGTTCTGCTAAATTACTTCAGCGTTGTCTTGTGCTCTTTCATCCCTAGATTGTCTTACTTAGATACTCAATCGACATTCAGTTTTTTTTCCTCTTTGGTATCTTGTCATCCCTTCATGCAAGATCTTTTCGCTCTCGGATTCTCGTGTTTTGCCGTTCAATTTCGAGCTAATCGAAGGCATTCTGGTATTTCCTGAAATCAATTTTGTATATCTGGTCGAACCCTCCAAGCATGAAAAGCACGTTTGAAAACTTGAATCTGATATGTGTTGCAAGTGTCTGCAATATTTCTCTTGATTTTGATAAGCCTTCGCGCTTGTTTTCCTTTCTAGTTAACTTCTATGTCCTTATTTGGGAACCTTGTTGGAATGAATGTCATCTGAATCTTTGTTATAAGAGACTCAATTCAAATAATTCTCTGGACGAAACTTTCTAAGTAGGGGAAAATGTAACAACCCCTATTTTAGCATATAAAAAAATAGATTTAAATCAATTAAATCTAAGGATGGCAATTTTGTAATTAGAGCCTTAGGTTTCCCCTCCTCCTTTACCGGAGCAAGCCCCTCCCCCGCTTCTATTTCTCCCGCAAGACTCAATCAGCAGGTCACATATACCGCTCCTGTGCCAATCCCACGCCTCCCGCTTCCGCACTGGCATCGTCGCCCCTTCTTGCTCCCGTTTCCACCTCCAACCGGTGGCTACGCCCCTTGCTCCTCTCCCTCGGGACGGCGGCAACAGCAAAAACCTCCCCTCCCTTTTGCTCCTTCGATCGGTGAAGGCAACGCAAGGTATACCCTTCTCTCTATTCTCCATTTCATTTCTTGACAACTTTTTCCTCTGGCAACCCAAATTCCTCTCCTTCCTCTCCGTTTCGGACGGTAGATTGCAAGAGAAACTTCTAGGGTTTTGCTCGATTCCTCCGCTCCTCAAATATTGTGCTCGGATTTGACTTCCGTTGGTAAGATTCTCCCACCTCTCCTCCTCTATTCAGTTTCCCCTTTTTTTGAGAATTTTTGTGTCCAATTTGCGTATAGCTTGTGATTTAAGGGTTGAGCCCTATTTTAATCGACTAATCGCGTTGCGTTTTTTATTTTCGGCACCCCTCCTCGACTCACATGATGGAATTTCTTAAAATCCCTCTCCGAATTAGGGTTTTCGTAACCCAAGCGCCGTCAAGTCTCCATCTTCGCGTGGTAATCTCTTCTCCCCTCACAGAAGAGAAAGGTAAATTTTGAAACCCCTCTCTTATTTGAGTCTTGCGATAAATAAATTGTTGTGCTAGTGTTTGGTTTTCTGTCATGTCAAATTATCAAATATTGTCTGTGATTGTTCCTGAACAGGTCCAAATAGGCTTTTTGTTTTTGCTTGCGCCGCTTAGCCTCCGCCGCTGCTAATTTCAGGCTCCTTCAGGCAAGTAGAGATCATTCTCTCTTGCAAACATTGAATTTAATTGTCTTGTCTGATCTTATGTTTATATGAATTCGTCATTGATTGTTTGTTTCGTCTGTAGACCTCGAATCCCTAAATAGACTTGTTATTAGTTGGAGATTCACGCGATTGAAATAGCACGAGCTGTGAATGTAAATGATGATATATTGATAATTGGAAGACGAGTTAGTGAATGATAGTTAATTGGATATTCAATTAGACGATTTGCATTTCATTTGATGAATAATTTGAAGAATCGTAGAGCGTTAATCAAGAGCAATATTGTCACAATAATAATTATAACAGTATATGATTGGTGTTTTGATATATCATACTCATAACGTATTTTTTTACTTAGAAAATATTTGTGCTAAAAGATGATTTAACCTAGATAAGTAATGAAACATTAACCCCTCGAACCCGCAAGATTCAAAACTCACTGTTTATTTTCTTCTATGTCGTCAAATCTGGTTTCTTATATCTGTCTGGTTGCAAGGCCTTAGTAAAACTTATTCTTGATCTGATCTTTCACTTTAAGTGTTTTCGTTTCTGTTAAAATCACTAAAGTATAAATCATGTAACTCATAATATCATAAGCAAACATTGAAATGTGTTGGGATCACTTGGGTTGCAACCCTCACGGTGCCAGTTGGGACCCACTAAGACTCCTTGAGTTGGGCCTGGGCCGTGACAATGGTCACGGCAAGCAGGAAGTTTTTCTAATAAGACTTATATTTGGACTGAGTGTGAACCATGCACACCTACTAAAAACACATACACTCTTCATTGATTACAGCTTATGATATTGTATGATCAAATATATATTATTCTCCGGAGTACTCTCTTGATTCTAGTTATTTTTGTTGACTCATTTACTTGTCTGTTTTAGTAGCATCGCTTCATAAAAACTGGTACTTGTATGATTTTATTTCTACTGTTCTGTACTTTACTTTGCTCACCTGATTATTTCAATGTTCTAAGGCTTTTCCTTTTAGTTTTGGAATCGCCTTAGCGTTCGTGCTGCACCGCCAGGTTCCTGAGCCTGTTTTGCGTCAAATTTCTGTTTTCATATATTGATCTTCTCGTCGTGTCAGGTTCTATGTTTATGTTTTATTCTTTTACTGTCAGACGTTTCTTTTATGTAATAAATATGATCGGTAAATCGTGGACAATTGTTAGGATAAATATTATATGTACTAGAAATTAGAATCATTTGCATGTTCATTCTTTTTTGAATCATAATTGCATGAAATATGTACAATTCTCTGAAAAACATGAATTTTACAAAATACATATGCATTTAATTCTCCCTGTTTTAAATTCTAAAAGATTTCGCATAAAAATCAAACTGTTTTTACTTAAAAGTAATTATTTTAAACCTATTACCAGTATCTCTGCATCCGCCTTAGCAGGCATGGTCGTCTTCCCGCCCATGTTTGTGGCATCACGGCCCTCCCGAAGCGCACTCTGACTTTTGTTGAGACGGGTCGTGACAGTTGGTATCAGAGCAAGGTTAGTTTTAAAAGATAAAATATTTTATAATTATCACTTATTTTTGATAAGTCACTCATAAGCATGAATTGCACACGAATGTTAAGGGGTTATGGGCAAACTTAATATTTTTGTGCATATGAATTTCCACTATGATATAAACCGTTTGCGACTATTAAATTGTATATGCGGTTTAATATTTTCAAGTGCGTTGACATTAAAATCATAATATGCATGACATGTTAAGTGATATGGGCGTTTATCATGTCTTGTGTATCCATTCATTTGTATTCATATCATAAATCATTGCATAAGTGTTAAGCTAAGAATAACAATAATGATTGTACACGCATGATCTTATTATCTACTTGATAACGCACATGATCTCGTTGTTGCACTTGCATGAACATTACCTAGAGTTGTCCAATGAAAATACTGTAATTATTACATGATTTATATACCTGACAGTAGGAAATGTGTTAAAATCTCTAATTTCAAGTTCTCAATATTCGTAATCAATGCTTTTTGTTCCGCTTGTCTATCAACCATTATCCGGTCCTCTTTTATCTATTTTCTCGTTAGCTCCTAAGTGTTTGCGAGAAATTAGAGTTTTCTTGTAAATTACTCTGATAAATTACTTCAGCGTTGTCTTGTGCTCTTTCATCCCTAGATTGTCTTACTTCTTTCGATACTCAATCGACATTCAGTTTCTTTTTCTCTTTAGTGTCTTGTCATCCTTTCATGCAAGATCTTTTCGCTCTCGAATTCTCGTGTCTTGTCGTTCAATTTCGAGCTAATCGAAGGCATTCTGGTATTTCCTGAAGTCAATTTTGTATATCTGGTCGAACCCGCCAAGCCAAAAAGCACGTTTGAAAACTTGAATCTGATATGTATTGCAAGTATCCGCAACATTTCTCTTTATTTTGATAAGCCTTCGCGATTGTTTTCCTTTCTAGTTAACTTCTATGTCTTGATTTGGGAACCTTGTTGGAATGAATGTCATCTGAATCTTTTGTCATAAGAGACTCAATTCATATAATTCTCGGAAAGTTTCGGGACGAAACTTTCTAAAGTAAGGTAGAATGTAATAACCCATATTTTTAGCATATAAAAAAATAGATTTAAATCAATTAAATCTAAGGATGGCAATTTTGTAATTAGAGCCTTAGGTTTCCCCTCCTCCTTTACCCGAGCCAGCCCCTCCCCCGCTTCTATTTATCCTACAAGCCGCAGGTCACGTATCCCACTCCTATTCCGATCCCACGCCTCCCGCTTCCGCACCGGCGTCATCGCCCCTTCCTGCTCCCATTTCCACCTCCAGCCGGCGGCTGCGCCCCTTGCTCCTCTCCCTCGGGCCAGCGGCAGCAGCAAAAGCCTCCCCTCCCTCTTGCTCCTTCGATCGGTGAAGACAACGAACGGTATACCCTTCTCTCTCTTCTCCATTTCATTTCATGACAACTTTTCCTCTGGCAACCCTAATTCCTCTCCTTCCTCTCTATTTCGGTCGGTGGATTTCAAGAGGAACTTCTAGGATTTTTCTTGATTCCTCCGCTCCTCAAATATTGGCTCGAATTTTACTTTTGTGGGTAAGATTCTCCCTCCTCTCCTCCTCTATTCAGTTTTCCCTATTTTTTTGGAAATTTTTGTCTCCAATTTGCGTATAGCTTATGATTTAAGGGTTGTGCCTTATTTTAATCGACTAATCGCATTGCGTTTTTCATGCCCGGCACCGCTCCTCGACTCACGTGATGGAATTTCTCAAAATCTCTCTCCGAATTAGGGTTTTCGTAACCCAAAGCGCCGTCAAGTCTTCATCTTCACGTGGTAATCTCTTCTCCCCTCACTGTTGAGGAGGTAAATTTCTAAACCCCTCTCTTTTTTTAGTTTTGCGACAAATAAATTGTTGTGCTAGCGTTTGATTTTCTGTCATGTCAAATTATCAAATATTGTCTGTGATTATTCCTGAACAGGTCCAGATAGGGTTTTTGTTTTACTTGCATCGCTTAGCCGCTGACGCAAGTTTTAGCCTCCTTCAGGCAAGTAGAGATCATTCTCTCTAGCAAACATTGAACTTAATTGTCTTGTCTGATCTTATGTATATATGAATTCGCCCTTGATTGCTTGTTCCGTGAAATAAATGTAGACCTTGAATCCCTAAATAGACTTGTTATTAGTTGGAGGTCCACGCAATTGGAATAACACGAGTTGTGAATATAAATGATAATATATGGATAATTGGGAGACGAGTTAGTGAATGATAGTTAATTGGATATTCAATTAGACGATTTGCAATTTATTTGATGAATAATTTGAATAATCATAGAGCGTTAATCACGAACAACATTGTCACGATAATAATTATAACAGTATATGATTGGTGTTTTGATATATCATGCTCGTAACGCATTTTTTTTACTTAGAAAATGTTTGTGTCAAAAGATGATTTAACCTATATGAGTATTTAATATCTCTGATCTGATACGTTTCAACTTACCTCTGCGATTTACTCGAAAAATCTTCTTGATAATGAAACATTAACCCCTCGAACCCGCAAGATTCAAAGCTCACTGTTTGATTTCTTCTGTGTCGTCGAGTCTGGTTTCTTATGTATGTCTGGTTGCAATGCCTGAGTAAAACTTTTTTTTGATTTAATCTTTCACTTTAAGTGCTTTCGTTTGTGTTAAAATCACTAAAGTATGAATCATATAACTCATAATATCGTAAGCAAACATTGAAATGTGTTGGGGTCACTTAGGTTACAATCCTCACGGTGCCAGTTGGGACCTACTAAGCATCCTTGAGTCGGGCCTGGGCCGTGACAATAGTCACGACAAGCATGAAGTTTTTTTAATAAGACTTGTATTTTGACTAAGTGTGAGCCATGCACACCCACTAAAAAACAGCTACAATCTTCATTAATTACAGCTTATGATATTGTATAATAAAATATATATTATTCTCCAGAGTAGTCTCTTGATTCTAGTTATTTCTGTTGACTCATTTACTTATCTGTTTTGGTAGCATCGCTTCATGAAAACTGATACTTGTATATTTTTGTTTCTACTGTTCTGTATTTTACTTTTCTCACCTGATCATTTCAATGTTCTGAGTCTTTTCTTTTTTGTTTTGGAATTGCCTTAACGTTCATACTGCGCCGATAGGTTCCTGAGCCCGTTTTGCGTCAAACTTCTGTTTTCAAAGATTGATCTTCCCGCCGTGTCATGTTCTATGTTTATGTTTAATTTTTTTTACTGTCGGACGTTTATTTTATGTAATAAATATGATCAGTAAATCGTGGACAACTGCTAGGATAAATATTATATGTACTAGAACTTAGCATCATTTGCATGTTCATCCTCTTTTGAATCATAATTGCATGAAATTTGTAGCAGTTCCCTGAAAAATATGAATTTTACAAAATACATGTGCATTTAAAATTCTCACTGTTTTAAACTCTAAAAGCTTCCGCATAAAAATCAAACTGTTTTTACTTAAAAGTAATTATTTTAAATCTATTACCAGTATCTCTGCATTCGTCATAGCAGGCAAGGTCTTCTTTCCGTCCATGCATGTGGCACCACAGCCCGCCCGAAGCGCACTCGGACTTTTATTGAGACGGGTCGTGACAACTCCCGACTTCAAAACTCCACTGGGATAAATGTCTTGGATCCATGAGACAACTTAAAAGGAGTTCTCTTGTAGCCAAACTGGGGGTAGTTCGCAAAGCCCACAGAACTGAAGAGAGTTACTCCCAATTCCTTTTTAATGTTCTCAACCTTCTTCTACAATAAAATCAGGATCAATTTATGTGTCGTGTTGACCTAGTTATTGCTTCGTCGATGATGGAAAGGCGTAATCAGTCCCCATTTGCTCGCAAAACTCTACAAATCCTAGGCTCAAAAACTGGGACTGACGCAATAGGAATTGATCACATGCTTTATACTAGATCGTATGCCCACTAGCTTTCTCTACTCTTTAGAAAAAAAATCACTATAATTCTCTATTAAAAAAATTTACAAATTTGCACTGGGACTCTATGTCAACTTTATCTCACTAGTATTCCCACCTAAATTTGTATCTACAAATTTTATCTCTAAAAAATATCATGAGAATTCTCTCTAAAAAACTATCAATCAAGGCTTCGATTTCACTAGGATTCTCTCACTCAGAGATGTTTCACTTTAGAAATTTACTCTCCTAAAATCTCACTAGAATTCTATCTAAAATATCTCTCAAAGATTTTCTCACTAGAATTGTCCCACCAAAAATTTTCTCTCTATAACATTTCTTTCTTAAACAATTGCTCTCTAGAAGTTTCACTAAAATTTTCTCTAGAAGGAGGGGTTAGATCTGACTTACTCTAGAGGGGGGGTGAATAGAGTATTTAAAAATTCTTTGCAATTTTTAGATTTATATATTAGAATGAAAAAAAGTGATACCAAATATAACAATAGAAGGAAAAACAAGCTAAGTTATTCTGACTATCACAGCCACAGCAAGAACAAAAACAGAAAATGAGCAACCAGACAACACAGGAAGATTTTATAGTGGTTCCCTTAAACTTGGGTACATCCACTCTTCTACCACCCTGGTAGGAATCCACTAGCAGGTTTTGATCAGGTGACAATCACCACAATATCTATTTGCAGAGAGATATTACAACACTTTAGGTTTTTGATCAGGTGCCCAAAAATAAAACCAAGTCTTTTGATGAGGAGACTTGACAACCAAAAGCTAACTTTTGAAGGGAGTTAAAACCCTTTTACAAGAAGTGAGAGGAGGTGATGGTGTCTTCTCTTTCTCTAATCAACAGAGAAGACTAGTGGATCTTTAATGTTGACAAAGCTCCCCCGAGATGTTGATGATTCAGGAAGATTGGAGCTTTGCTTCAGGGTGTAGGTCTTCAGCCTTGTCTGAAAGCAGTCCTGGAACTTTTCTGACTAAATAGATCTTTGTTGTCCTGAATGTTCCTGGAAGTGAAGTTTGAAGAAGACTCTTGATTGTGATGATTGTTCTTCTTCTGACTTCTGACTTGACAAGGTGAAACACAGAGAATTTTCTTGCACTGTGAGAGAGAGAGAGTTCTGAAAGATTAGTCTATCTCAGTGTTGTATATTTTTTTCTGTAAGTTCTGGTGGTTTTTTCTGCGTATCGTCTGAAAGACAAAAATCTCTTTTTATATTCTCAGACAATAATTTCTCCTTTGAAATTTAAATTACTGTCTTAATTGCTGGCAGATCTAGAGAATACAAACGGCTGGAATATATCATAAATGAGTTTCCCCAACTGTCCCTTAATAAAATAAGCAAGTAAATATCCTGATGAATATCATAATAAATGCTGCCAATAACGGCTATATTCAGAGAAATATAAGCATTAATTACTCAAGAATAATACTGCTATTAATATAGAAATAAAGGAACAGGAGGAAGAAAACTTCTCATTCTGGAACTGGACAGATATCGTCGATCACTGAACAGGATTCATCGACCTGAGATTCAGGATCGTCGACCTAAGAATTCCAGTTCGTCGACCTGAGCTCTGCGAACTGCGTACTGAGAATGGCTTGTCAAAACTGCACTCTGAGTTTGTCGAGCTGAGAACTTGTCTGAAGAAAATTGATCGTCGACCTGAGCTCGAATATCGTCGAGCTCAGCTCAGAGAAATAACTCTGAGTTCGTCGATCTGAGATCGACGATCGTCGAGCTGAGTTCGAAGAACTTCGAACTGATCAAACTGTTCTCTGAAAACTTCTAAGTCATAGTCTTCTGAGGTCCTCTGCTGGCTGGTCCAAGAAGGTTGAACTTAATGACTTAGCCTACACTCTAGGACTACTAGACTTAACCCTGGCTATACAAGATGGGTCAGACTTAGCCTAAATTAGTGAACCTAGCTCAAATTCAACTAGGGATCCAATAATCTCCCCTAATTTGGGTGAGATCACTAAGTACAATGCATAAGAAAAGAAAATACAAACATACAACATGAAAGAAAATATCTGATAGAAAGAAAACCAATTCAGTAGATAGAAAGAATACTCACAGAGAATAAAAATAGTTTTAGAGCCTGTCTGGAGGAGGAGAAGAAGAAGATTTAGTGAACACTATTAGTCTCAGAGGATCTTCTGCTTCTTGCTTAAACATCTTCAGGTCTTGAGCTCCCAGAAGAGTTATAGTAGAAGCTCTAGATACAACAGCTTCTAGGTGAACCTGCATATAAGCATTTGGATCAAATAATTCTTTGTCTACCTCAAACTTCAAGCTCTTTCTGTCTGAAAGAAGACATAGTGGTAAACTGTGATGGATCAGTTCCTTCTGTCTTTGCCTTGTTTATCTGAGACAAGCCTATCAGTTCATGGAATCTAGCCATCCTGAAATTTGGATCAAGCTCTGGTTAATATCTTGGATCAGCTGAAACATCCTGAGAAGTCCTTTGAAGGTTTCTGAAAATAACAGACTGTTGCTGATAGTTTGTTGAAGGATAATTATTTACAGATTTTAAAGCATAATAGGAATTTGGTGGTCTGCATTCACTGTATTTTCCAGCAGGAATGGAAGATTGTCTTTGAGCTGGACTAGAAGATTGTCTTGAGTAAGAAGGAGCTGGTTTAGAAGATTATCTTGAATACTGATAATGAGCTGGCTTGGGAGGTTGAGAAGCACTGGAAGTAGACCTTGCAAGATTGCCTGAAGCTCATGCAGCAGCAGGAGGAGGAGGTGGATCTTTCCTGAATTTCTTCACTGGATAAGATCCAGATCTCTTCTTCTTCTGTGCTTTAGCCTGGTTCCTAGACAGTCTCATCCAATGAGGAGTTGTTAGAGTAAGAAGAATGTTGTGCAGAATATAATATGGAATATCATTATCTGGATTGAGCTTGGGAACAGCCTTTCCTGGAGCTTTCCTCTTCTTTGATTTGAATCTATTGGAAGTATCAGAATCAGAATCATCTTCTGAATCCTCATCATCATCAAATGATCTAGGAGAATTATCATATAAATCATTCATTTCTTCTAATGTTTGCTTTGAAATCTTTTTATCTGCTTGAGGAGGAGCTGGAGGTAGAACAACTGCAGGAGGAACAACAATCTCTGTAATCAACTGAGAATCTTCTAAGTCTTTATCAGTCAGAAGAAAATCATTCAGCTCAGAAGCATTTTGCATCTGTGCAATCTCTTGTGCAACATCTTGTGCAATCAAATCATCTAAAATGGGGATAGGGCTATTATCCATTACATAGGTTGGGCCTACTGATTCCACAACCATGTTAATGGCAAAACTTGCCTGAATGGCCTGAAGAGTTTCTGTACTGACTGGAGCTGTATAGCAAATAATATCTGTGCAATACTTAGGAGAAACAAATAAAAGAATGTTTCTATATAGGAGGTCAAAGGAATCTAGAATTGAATTCAGTTCAACTGCTGGAGAAATGGAACAGTTTTCAGAAAGAATAACCAAGGATTCAACTGCATCTGCATCTGGTATATCAGTATCAACAATCTCTACTACTGTTGTTGTTGTTGTTGTTGTTGTTTTTGCTGCTACTGGAGCTGCTTCTTCATTGAGCATCTCCCCCTGCCTGGTTTCAGTAAGTACTGGAACTAGGTCCCTAACTGAAGAAGGAGGGACAGAGGAGGCAGAAAGTTAAACTTACTCTAGAGGGGGTTAGAACTGATACAATCGAAAGGAGGGGTTAGATCTGACTTACTCTACAGGGGGGTGAATAGAGTATTTAAAAATTCTTGGCAGTTTTTAGATTTATATATCAGAGTGAAAATAAGTGATACCAAATATAATAATAGAAGGAAAAACAAGCTAAGATATTCTGACTATCACAGTCACAGTCAAGGTTGTAGATATCGGATATCGGGGACACGTCGGTTTAGGTTTTTCATGTCGGTTTTACTATGTCGGGGGATATATCGGGGATATTTCATATATCAGGTTTCAATATTTAATTATTTATATGTGCAATTATTTATAAATTTAATCATTTTTCATTTATATATTAATATATTAATAATTTGATATTTATTGAACTTCTAAATTTATTAAACTAATATAAGCATTTTGCGTTATACAAGTAATAACGGTATAATGCATGAAATAAAACAAAAGAAAGTAGAATGTCAGGAAGTTGTCCGTAACAATGGAAGATAAGAAATCTTTAGTCCATAATTCAAAAACTATGCATAATTGACGTTAATGATGCACTTGGACAAGGAAGAAAGCTAAAGGGAAAAAACAACCTAAACAATGAAATAATTTTGTTCTATTATCTATTGTACTATAGACACTAATTAAAATAAATTGAAAAAAACCAATCTATAAAATATCGGGATATATCGGCGAATATATCGGTCAATAATAGACATATCGGAGGATATATTTCAAAAGGATATTTTGCAAAATAATATCGGAAACGTGTCGTTTTGTCCATAAAACCTTTATGTCGGCCGACAAGTCGGTCATGTCGGAGAATATCCACAACACTGGTCACAGCAAGAACAAAAACAGAAAATGAGCAACCAGACACCACAAGAAGATTTTATAGTGGTTCCCCTAAACTTGGGTACATCCACTCTTCTACCACCCTGGTAGAAATCCACTAGCAGGTTTTGATCAAGTGACTGCCACCACAATATCTATTTGCAGGGAGATATTGCAACCCTTTAAGCTTTTGATAAGGTGCCCAAAAATCAAATCAAGTCTTTTGATCAGGAGACTTGACAACAAAAAGCTAATTTTTGAAGGGAGATAAAACCCTTTTACAAGAGGTGAGAGGAGGTGATGGTGTCTTCTCTTTCTCTAATCAACAGAAAAGACTAGTGGATCTTTGATGTTGGCAAAGCTCCCCCTGGGATGTTGATGATTCAGGAAGACTAGAGCTTTGCTTCAGGGTGTAGATCTTCAGCATTGTCTGAAAGCAGTCCTGAAACTTTTCTGACTGAATAGATCTTTGTTGTCGTGAATGTTCCTGGAAGTGAAGCTTGAAAAAGACTCTTGATTGTGATAATTGTTCTTCTTCTGACTTCAGACTTGACAAGGTGAAACACAGAGAATTTTCTGCACTGTGAGAGAGAGAGAGTTCTGAAAGATTAGTCTTATCTCAGTGCTGTATATTTTTTCTGTAAGTTCTGGTGGTTCTTTCTGTGTATCGTCTGAAAGACAAAAATCTCTTTTTATATTCTCAGACAATAATTTCTCTTTTAAAATTTGAATTACTGTCTTAATTGTTGGCTGATCTGGAGAATACAAACGGCTGGAATATATCATAAATGAGTTTCCCCAACTGTCCCTTAATAAAATAAGCAAGTAAATATCCTAATGAATATCATAATTAATGATGTCAATAACGGCTATATTCAGAGGAATATAAGCATTAATTACTCAGGAATAATACTGCTATTAATATAGAAATAAAGGAACAGAAGGAAGAAAACTTCTCATTCTAGAACTGGACAGATATCGTCGATCATTGAACAGAATTCGTCGACCTGAGATTCAAGATCGTCGACCTAAGAATTCCAATTCGTCGACCTGAGCTCTGCGAACTGCGTACTGAGAATGGTTTGCCAAAACTGAACTTTGTGTTCGTCGAACTGAGAACCTGTCTGAAGAAAACTGATCGTCGACCTGAGCTCGAATATCGTCGAGCTCAGCTCAGAGAAATAACTCTGAGTTCGTCGATCTGAGATCAACGATCGTCGAGCTGAGTTCGAATAACTTCGAACTGATCAAACTGTTCTCTGAAAACTTCTAAGTCTGAGTCTTCTGAGGTCCTCTGCTGGCTGGTTCAAGAAGGTTGAACTTAATGACTTAGCCTACACTCTAGGACTACTAGACTTGACCCTGGCTATACAAGGTGGGTCAGACTCAGCCTAAATTAGTGAACCTAGCACAAATTAAACTAGGGATCCAACAATCTTCTCCTATTTGGGTGAGGTCATTAAGTACAATGCATAAGAAAAGAAAATACAAATATACAACATGAAAGAAAATATCTGACAGAAAGAAAGCCAATTCAGCAGATAGAAAGAATATCCACAGAGAATAAAAATAGTTTTAGAGCCTGTCTGGAGGAGCAGAAGAAGATTTAGTGAACACTATTGTTCTGAGAGGATCTTCTGCTTCTTGCTTAGTCATCTTCAGGTCTTGAGCTCCCAGAAGAGTTATAGTAGAAGCTTTAGGCACAACAGCTTCTGGGTGAACCTGCATATAAGCATTTGGATCAAATAATTCTTTGTCTACCTCAAACTTTTAAATCTCTTTCTGCGTGAAAGAAGACATAGTGGTAAACTGTGATGGATCAGTTCCTTCTGTCTTTGTCTTGTTTATCTGAGACAAGTCTATCAGTTCATGGAATCTAGCCATCCTGAAATTTGGATCAAGCTCTGGTTCATATCTTGGATGAGCTAAAATATCCTGAG
The DNA here is from genome assembly GCA_039513925.1 of Platanthera zijinensis. Classification (NCBI taxonomy): domain Eukaryota; kingdom Viridiplantae; phylum Streptophyta; class Magnoliopsida; order Asparagales; family Orchidaceae; genus Platanthera; species Platanthera zijinensis. The sequence continues at coordinate 136,472,382 of CM077087.1, read as the reverse complement.
CAGTCCTTTGAGGCTTTCTGAAAATAACAGACTGTTGCTGATAATTTGTTGAAGGATGATTCTTTACAGATTTTTCAGCATAATAGGAATTTGGTGGTCTGCATTCACTGTATTTTCCAGTAGGAATGGAAGATTGTCTTTGAGCTGGTCTGGAAGATTGTCTTGAGTAAGAAGGAGCTGGTTTAGAAGATTGTCTTGAATACTGATAATGAGCTGGCTTGGGAGGTTGAGAAGCACTGGAAGTAGACCTTGCAAGATTGCCTGAAGCTCCTGTAGCAGGAGGAGGAGGAGGTGGTGGATCTTTCCTGAATTTCTTCACTGGAGAAGATCCAGACCTCTTCTTCTTCTTCTGTGCTTTAGCCTGGTTCCTATACAGTCTCATCCAATGAGGAGTTGTTAGAGTAAGAAGAATGTTGTGCAGAATATAATATGGAACATCATTATCTGGATTGAGCTTGGGAACAGCCTTTCCTGGAGCTTTCCTCTTCTTTGATTTGGATCTATTGGAAGTATCAGAATCAGAATCATCTTCTGAATCCTAATCATCATCAGATGATCTAGGAGGATTATCATATAAATCATCTATTTCTTCTAAAGTTTGCTTTGAAATCTGTTTATCTGCTTGAGGAGGAGCTGGAGGTAGAACAACTGCAGGAGGAACAACAATCTCTGTTATCAACTGAGAATCTTCTAAGTCTTTATCAGTCAGAAGAAAATCATTCAGCTCAGGAGCATTTTGCATCTGTGCAATCTCTTGTGCAACATCTTGTGCAATCAGATCATCTAAACTGGGGATGGGGCTATTATCCATTACATAGGTTGGGCCTACAGATTTCACAACCATGTTAGTAGCAAAACTTGCCTGAATGGCCTGAAGAGTTTCTGTACTGACTGGAGCTGTATAGCAAATAATATCTGTGTAATACTTAGGAGAAACAAATAAAAGAATGTTTCTATATAGGAGGTCAAAGAAATCTAGAATTGAATTCAATTCAACTGATGGAGAAATGGAACAGTCTTCAGAAAGAATAACCAAGGATTCAACTGCATCTGCATCTGGTATATCAGTATCAACAATCTCTACTGTTGTTGTTGTTGTTGTTGCTGCTGTTTCTGCTGCTTCTTCATTAAGCATCTCCCCCTGTCTGATTTCAGTAAGTACTGGAACCAGGCCCCTAACTGAAGGAGGGACAGAGGAGGCAGAAAGTTGGGCAGCTAGAGAGGAAATGGAAGCAACAAGAGGTGAAATAGCCTCTCCTATGAGTTGTTTTAGAAGAGGTGTGATGGATTGCAGAATAGATGAGATGGAGGGTGAATCTATGTTTATGAATTCAGGAGGGGTTTGAGTGGATACAGATGGATTGAGGGAGGATGATGATGGATGTGAGAGTGAAGTGTCTAGCATTGGTTCATCTGTTGATGAAGGGGAATGAATGGGTGATGATAGCAGATTGAATGTTGGTATGGATGATAGGTTGTGAAGGGGGATGTCAGTAAGTTGTGAAGGAGGAGTAACATGCTCTGGTGTATTAGCATGTACTGGAGATTGAATAGGTGAATGTTGATGTTGAGGGGATTGATGTGGTGAAGGTTGATGTACTGGAGAATGAATAGGTGAATGAACTGGTGAGTGAACTGGTGAATGAATATGGATTGGGAAAGCAGGAGGTGTTGGTTGATGTTCTTGAGATGTAGAAGAAAGCTGGAGGGTTGTTGAGGGTGTTTGAATAAGAGGTGGAGGGGGAATGGAAACATCCTCAGTAGGGTGGGGAGTGGCTGGTGCAGCCCTTGTACCCTCAGAAGGTCTGGAAGAGGAAGCCTTGGATGGCTTAGGGATATTCCTCTCCCACCTGCTAAATAAGGCGCAGGTAAGCCTCTTGGAGGCATTAATGAATATGGTCGAGGAGACCAGTGATTCAGCAGCCTTGGCCTGAAGGAAGATTCCCAGAATTCTTCCAAAAGACACCTCTTTCTTGGTGTTTTTCTTCTTAATCAACTCAAACATGATTTTGGCCCAGTTCACGGCCTTATTGTTCACCACTGCACACATCACTAGAAATTGTTGTCTAGTAATGTAATCATGAGCAGTGTGCTTGCCCAGCAGTACTTGTCCTACAACATCTGCCAGAAACTTATAGTCTGCAGATAGATATTTCTTTAGCAGTTTGTTAGGGTTGTCTCCAGAATAACCCATTCGAATCAACATCTCATCAAATTCAGCAATGTCGATTTCTAATTCCTCTTCTCCATTCAGTAAACCAAAAAATTCAGTTAGAACATCAGGGGTAAGTGAAACGGCATTACCCGATATTGTTCCGATCAACGTATAAGTATCTGGAGTCGATAGAGTGAAGACCCATTCTCTTATTTCTGTCGTCGCAATCTTCATCCTGATAGTCATCAGATTCTTCAACTGTAAATCTTCAAACAATTTTAGGATGTCAAGGAAGATCTGGTCCGAGTGTTGGAATGACTCGAAATCTATGTCGAAACTCATGTCGAATTTCATAGCTGCAAGAGCGCTTGCTGGAATCGTCATGATCACGTGCAATAAGGAAACAGAGAGATCAAGTGCAAGGGGAACAGAAAGCGCGGGATGGAGCTCGAAGAAAACTTAGATATAAGTTTTTTCGAAATATGAACCGACAAACTCCGTCCTGCGAAAAAAGAAAAAAAATTCGATCTGAGGTCGACGAAATATTTTATTGACAAAAGAGTTCGTCGATCTCAGTCTGAAGAAGGGAAAACTTTTCGTCGTTCTCAGGTCGACGAAAATTTTCCGAAGCCAGATCGTCGATCTCCAGTCGACGAAAATGACTCACACAGAGAGTTCATCGATCTCAGGTCGACGAATTATCTCAAGAACTTTTCTCAGCTCGTCGATCTCAGGTCGACGAACTGTGGCAAATTCTTCGACCACAGACAAAAAGTTAAATTAAAGCTTCTCCATTGATCATACCAAGCTGATTTAGGAAGAACAGATGGTTTTTTTCATCCAAGGGTTTGGTGAAGATGTCTGCTCTTTGCAAATCAGTGTAGATATAGACAAGATTAATTTTCTTTTTGTCCACACACTCTCTAATGAAATGATGTTTTATCTCTATATGTTTAGTTCTACTATGATGAACTAGATTCTGAGCAATAGAAATTGCACTAGTATTATCACAGAGTAAGGTTGAATTATTTAAGTTGTATCCATAATCTAGGAGTTGGTTTTGAATCCACAGCATCTGTGAACAGTAACTTCCAGCTGCTATGTACTCAGCTTCTGTTGTTGATGTAGACACAGATGTTTGATTTTTGCAAAACCAGGAGACAAGTCTAGCACCAAGGAACTGGCATGTTCCTAATGTGCTCTTCATGTCCATTCTACATCCAACAAAGTCAGCATCTGAGTATCCAGTCAACTCAAATTCTGACTCAGTTGGATACCAGAGTCCTAGATTTGGGCAACCCTTTATATATCTTAAAAAATTTTTAAGGAAAATAAGATGAGATTCTTTAGGGTTCACTTGGAACCTAGCACAAAGGTATGTAGCAAACATTATGTCTGGCCTACTTGCTGTGAGATACAACAGGGAACCAACAATGCCCCTATATAATTTTTGATCAATAGGCTTTCCATGTTCATTAGAGTCAACCACAGCATTGGTAGTCATGGGTGTTTTCTTTGCTGAGGCATCTGACATCCCAAACCTTTTGATTAGCTTCTTAGCATACTTGGATTGGGATATGAAGATGTCATCAGGCAATTGCTTCACTTGGAGACCAAAGAAGTATGAAAGTTCACTCATACTACTCATCTCAAACTTTGAATGCATAAGGTCAGAAAACCTTTTGCATAGTTTGGGATCAGTTGAGCCAAATATAATATCATCTACATAAATTTATACTAACAAAATTTTATCTTTATGATACTTAATAAAAAGAGTTCTATCTACAATGCCTCTAGAAAATTTATGCTCTAACAAGAAGCTAGCTAAGGTCTTCATACCAAGCTCTTGGAGCTTGTTTTAAACCATAGAAAGTTTTATGCAATCTAAAAACATAAGAGGGATTAGTTGGAGAGATAAAACTTGGTGGTTGCTGCACATATACTTCCTCTTTGAGTTTTTCATTTAGAAATGCACTTTTGACATTCATTTGATAGACTTTGAACTTTTTGTAGGCAGCATATGCAAGGAAGATTCTTATAGCCTCAAGCCTTGCAACATGGGCAAATGTCTGATCATAGTCAATGTCTTCCTCTTGCCTATAGCCTTGAGTTACTAGGCTTGTCTTGTTCCTTATGATAGTGCCCTGGGCATGAAGTTTATTTTTGAATACCCACTTAGTTCCAATGATTGGGTAGTCTTTGGGTCTTGGAACTAAGTCTCAAATTGGTTGAGCACCTCTTACATTGCCATAATCCAGAGTGAATCTTGTTCTGCATCTTTTATAGATTGGGGCTCAATTTGAGATATGAAACAGGCTTGCATCAAGTCTTGGTTGAGTTGATGCTTTGTCTGCACACCTACTGATATGTCTCTTATTACTTGAGATACAGGAAGATCTTTAAGTATAACAAGATCAGTTGGTGGAGTTTGTTCAGCAACAGCCTGGGAAGTTAATTCCTCTTGTGGAATTATGTGGGTTGTTGTTAGTTTATCAGCTGTTTCAATGAAATCGTCTTCATTGTCTTCAGAATTTTGTGGAGAAGTATGAGCATTAGCCTCATTTGTGAGGTTCAACTCATTCAACTGCTCACACAAATATGGTACCTGCAAAGATTCACTGGTAGAAGAGTTCTTCTCCTTGTAAAACATGTTAGTCTTATCAAAGGAAATGTGTACAGACTCTTCTATTTTCATTGTAGATTGATTATAAACCCTATATGTCTTGCTGACTTGGGAATATCCTAGAAAAATTCTCATTGCAGCCTTGGCTTCAAACTTTCTAATGTATTTCTTGTCATTATTGTGAATGTAACACAACCAAAAATCTTAAAGAAATCTACTTTATGTTTCTTCCCTTTAAGTAATTCATAGGGAGTCTTGCCCTTAAGCTTATGTATTAAACTCCTGTTCAGGACATAGTTTGTTGTGTTTACAGCCTCTGCCCAAAAGAATAGTGGCAAGTAAGCATCTACAAGCAATATACCTGCAGCTTCAATTAGTGTTCTATTTTTCCTTTCAGTTACCCCATTTTGTTGAGGAGTTCTAGGAGCAGAGAAACAATGTTTGATACCTTCCTCCTCACAGAATCTTTGCATGGAAGAGACTCAAACTCAGTACCATGATCACTTCTGATCAATGCAACTGGAGTAGAGTACTCAATCCTTATGCTCTTAAGAAAATTTGTAAGAACCTTGAAATTATCTGACTTGTTCTTCAAGAAGAACACCCAAGTGAATCTTGAGAAGTCATCTACAATCACTAAGGTATAAGATTTCCCTCCTAGACTTTATACAGCAATGGGTCCAAAAAGATCCATGTGGAGCAAATACAAAATCCTAGGTGAAGCACTTTTATTAATGACTTTGAAACTATTTTTAGATTGCTTGCCTAATTGACAAGCTCTGCAGAGGTCTTCCTTCTTGTAGGGACCAGAGAGCAATCCTCTAACAAGGTTGTCTTTAGATAACCTAGCAATGTTTTTCAGATTAACATGACCTAATCTTTTATGTCAAAGTTCATTATTATTATTAATTTGGTTGAACAGACATATTTCAGACCCAGCAGATTTAAAATTTACTATGTAAATATTTCCTACTCTAGATCCAATTAAGACAATCTTGTTATCAACAGAAGAAATAATGCAAGAGGATTTGTCAAAAGATACCTGAAACCTTTCATCACAGAGTTGACTAATGGAAATCAGGTTGTGCTTTAATCAACTTACATAAGCTACTTTTTTGAATGTGACCACTCCAATCTTTACATCTTCAAAGCCTTTAGTCTGGCCACAGTTGGAGTCACCAAAAATAACTTTAGGACCTAGCTTGGACTTATAGTTGGATAGATTGTCCTTGTTGTCAGTCATATATTTTGAATAACCACTATCCAGATACCACTGCTTCTTTGTGGTAGGATAGTCTTTCACCTGATCCTCTTCAGATAGAGGTTTTTCAGTGTCTGATTGGTCAGCTTCAGAATAGGTGCTTGATGCATCAATAGCCATCAAGCATATTTCTTTGGCCTTTGCTTCCTCTTCATCTTCACTGGAGCTAGAAGATGAAGATTATTCTTCAGTGTCACTCCAGGTTTCAGCAATGAAACCTTTCTCCTTCCTTTTGTGCTTGCTGGAGGAGGGCTTGTTGTAATGTTGTTTCCTGGTTTCCTTTTCTCTTCTCTTATCTTTCTTTTGAGTCTTTGGACACTCTGAAATGAAGTGTCCAGACTTCATGCAGCCAAAACAAACTACTTCTTTAGTTGGTATTTTGTCATACCTGGGTTTATCATCTTGTCTTGATGACTTTTTTCTGAAGTCCCTCTTTCCCATTTTGTAAAATATCATGCATAAGAGACTTAGGAATTCTTCATTGACAGTTGGGGCTTCTGAATCTTCAGTAGCTTTGAATGCTATATTTTGCTCCTTTCTCCCAGATGAAGGAGTCTTCTGTTTCGCAGCTTCTCTTGACTTAATCAGTTGCTCATAAGATTTGAGTTTTCCCAATAGAGATTCAGTGAAAATCTCATTAAGGCTTCTGGCTTCCTTGATAGGCCAGATTCTAGAATTCCATGAGCTAGGGAAGCACATGAGGATTTTGACATTCACTTCTGTAAGAGTGATGTCCTTGTCCAATGTCTTCAGCTCATTGATTATTGAGCTTAATCTATTGTACATATCACCAACAGTCTCTGACTCATCCTCCTTGAAGTTCTCATACTGAGAGATAAAATTGGATCTCTTATCCTTTCTCTCATCAGCAAAACCAGCTACCATCTGGTTAAGAGAATCCCAAATAGTCTTGGCTGATGTGCATTCAGCCACCTTCTGGAAGATGTCATCAGACATAGTCTGAGCCAGAATATTCATGGCCTTTGCATCAGTAATCTTGGCATTTTTCTGAGCATCTGTCCACTCAGGTGGTGGAACAGCATGTGTGTTTGATGTTGAGGTGGATGCAGTCACTAGAGCAGGAGGTCCTGTCAAAATGGAATTAAAAATGTCCTCATCAATAGAGTTCATATAAAGTTTGATTCTTGCCTTCTAGATGACAAACTTATTTAAATTGCACACTGGAGGTCTGGTGCTTGCATAATCCTTGTTCTGTGTCATGCTATAAGAAATAAGCTCGAGCAATTTAGATCTAAGAAGGATCTGTTGGTTCAAGTGTTACCTTGTTCAACCAAGAGAACAGCCCTCTGATACCAATTGAAAGGAGGGGTTAGATCTGACTTACTCTAGAGGGGGTGAATAGAGTATTTAAAAATTTTTGGCAGTTTTTAGATTTATATATCAGAGTGAAAATAAGTGATAACAAATATAATAATAGAAGGAAAAACAAGCTAAGCTATTCTGACTATCACAGGCACAGCAAGAACAAAAACAGAAAATGAGCAACCAGACAATACAAGAAGATTTTATAGTGGTTCCCCTAAACTTGGGTGCATCCACTCTTCTACCACCCTGGTAGGAATCCACTAGCAGGTTTTGATCAGGTGACTGCCACCACAATATCTATTTGCAGGGAGATATTGCAACTCTTTAAGCTTTTGATCAGGTGCCCAAAAACCAAACCAAGTCTTTTGATCAGGAGACTTGATAACCAAAAGCTAACTTTTGAAGGGAGTTAAAACCCTTTTACAAGAGGTGAGAGGAGGTGATGGTGTCTTCTCTTTCTCTAATCAACAGAGAAGACTAGTGGATCTTTGATGTTGATAAAGCTCCCCCTGAGATGTTGATGATTCAGGAAGACTGGAGCTTTGCTTCTGTGTGTAGGTCTTCAGTCTTGTCTGAAAGCAGTCCTGGAACTTTTCTGACTGAATAGATCTTTGCTGTCCTGAATGTTCCTGGAAGTGAAGCTTGAAGAAGACTCTTGATTGTGATGATTGTTCTTCTTCTGACTTCAGACTTGACAAGGTAAAACACAGAGAATTTTCTGCACTGTGAGAGAGAGAGTTCTGAAAGATTAGTCTATCTCAGTGCTGTATATTTTTTTCTATAAGTTCTGGTGGTTTTTTCTGTGTATCGTCTGAAAGATAAAAATCTCTTTTTATATTCTCAGTCAATAATTTCTCCTTTGAAATTTGAATTACTGTCTTAATTGATGGCTGATCTGGAGAATACAAACGACTGGAATATATAATAAATGAGTTTCCCCAACTGTCCCTTAATAAAATAAGCAAGTAAATATCTTGATGAATATCATAATTAATGCTGTCAATAACGGCTATATTCAGAGGAATATAAGCATTAATTACTCAGGAATAATAATGTTATTAATATAGAAATAAAGGAACAGAAAGAAAAAAACTTCTCATTCTGGAACTGGACAGATATCGTCGATCACTGAACAGAATTCATCGACCTAAGATCCAAGATCGTCGACCTAAGAATTCCAGTTCGTCGACCTGAGATCTGCGAACTGCGTACTTAGAATGGCTTGCCAAAACTGCACTCTGAGTTCGTCGAGCTGAGAACCTGTCTGAAGAAAACTGATCGTCGACCTGAGCTCGAATATCGTCGAGCTCAGCTTAAAGAAATAACTCTGAGTTCGTCGATCTGAGATCGACGATCGTCGAGCTGAGTTCGAAGAACTTCGAACTGATCAAACTGTTCTCTGAAAACTTCTAAGTTTGAGTCTTCTGAGGTCCTCTGCTGGCTGGTCCAAGAAGGTTGAACTTAATGACTTAGCCTACACTCTAGGACTACTAGACTTGACCTTGGCTATACAAGGTGGGTCAGACTTAGCCTAAATTAGTGAACTTAGCCTAAATCCAACTAGGGATCCAACATTCTCTATAAATTTATTTCACAAGGGTTCTATATCCATATATCTCTCACTCAAAGACTCCTCTATAAAAAATTTCTCTAACTTAGATATTTTCCTATAGACATTTCCTCTAAAAATTCAAAAAAAAACTCGTAACATTCTCTATAGAAAATTATTTCTAAATGGTTTTTTTTCATGAGATTTAATAGATAGTGAATATCTGTAATTCCTTCCTCTTGAGATAAGAAATGGAGAATTAAGTTTGTAGTCTAATTTCAATTTTCAAAAAAGTTACAAGAATTCTAATTCCAAATTTAATTATGCAATACCAACCTAATAGGAATTGAGTCACTCACTTGACAATTCCATTCCTAAGGTCTAATGTCATCCAACAAACAAAACCTAAGAGACTTTGTACATTAATTCTTTTATCAATTGTGATTATTAAAGTAATTGAGCGACACTTCAGGCATATCCCATCAAAAATAAAATATGATGAGCATTATATATTCGGACTATACCAAGCAATCAATTAAACTCATGTTGAAGTGCACATTCTTGGTGAAGAACAATTAAGAACAAGTTGCATACATTGGATGAAATGATACACTGACATAAAAAAAGTATCAATAATTTGTGATAGCAACATGGACTTCACATATGTTCTCGCAATGTGCAAAGGTTCAACTCATGATAATAACATTTTTAATTGGGCAGTGATGGTCAGAAGTTTAATTGTATAACAGCCTCCAGATTAATAATAGTTGTTTTATGTATTTATAATATTACTTCTTAGGTTTACTTAGCTAAGTAGTTTTATTTTAAAACGTTTACATATAAATATTATTTGGCTAATGTTCCACATCCAATTCAAAGAGAGATTTTAAAATACTATCCAAATTTTAGATTTGCATGTGGTAATCGACCAATTCAAGGATGACGGAGCTTTCAATAAGTCATATTACTCGTTTCATATTGTGATTGAACGAACTTTTGGTGTTTGAAAAAAAAAAGTGTATAATATGAAACATGCAACAATATACACTTAAAAATAATGTTTGATAGTTGTGGCTACAATAACATTTAACAAACTCATTTGCATACATTCATTACATGCAGATTCCAAGTTCAATGTGTGAGATGCTGACAAACATTTTGTGCACCCAAAAGCAGACTAGCACAGAGTCAAGCAAACATATAATGATAGTATAACAGATCCTAACGTGAAGCTTGATATCTTTGAATGGGTAGATGTGAAAGAAATGTCTGTGTTAAGGAACTCTATTATTGAGCAATTACACAATCTCATAAGTAATATGACTCTTATTTTTCAATTTTCAGATGAATGATTAAGATGATTTTGCAGAAGAGCGAGCGTTTGTCTCAAGAGAAGTTGAAAGGATGGATGAAACATAGGTAACAGTTTGGAACATATTTTTTAAGAAATTGAACTGCATGGTGTATTTTTTAAGTTCATTTTCATATTTAAAAACTATATGTAATGATAAAAAAATAACACAAGTTTTAATCAAAATATTATTTATGAGATGTCGCAGTCCAGTATTAAAAGCTATTTTTAGAATGTATTTCTAGTTTTATTAAAATGTTTCCATCATATTTGAAAACTAAACACCACATAGTTGCCCCCCTAATAGATAAAATTGCAATTCGGTTCTAAACAAAGCTGACAGTTCTTCCTATAGTCTGCAGTTTTTCATACCAATAATTTACCATCACTCTATTTCTCACCAAAGTTTCTCTTCAATGCTCTCTTCACCAACACAATAGTCACAAATAGAGAGCTTTAACAAGTTACTACTAGCTTAATGTGAGTGTTTAAACTCAGTGCCAAATATTTTATCCAAATAAAAATGCCAATATGGAAAAGGCAGAAGAAAACTATAATATAGGACCAAACCAAGAACTTCAAAACTTTCAGCATTGTTTCCTAACCTCAAATTGCTCCAAATTCGTATAAACTCCACTCGAGAGTCTATTCCGCACAGTTTCGAAATCCATTGGGTGTTTAATGATATCATGGTAGTCTGGAAGCTACATATGCAGCCACCAAATCATCAGCTTTCAGGAAATAGAAGACAAAATTGCTACTATTTACATAATAGATAAAGAGAGAGACAATACTTCATCGGGATCTACAGGTCCGGAGAAAACTCCATAGGTGTCCTTTCTAAGTAGAAAAGAGAGCCCGCAAATTTGAGAACACTAAAAACAAAAAAGTACAGCACTACAACCACAGAACCCAAAAGTATAAAGAAAACAGAGTACGCACTTCTGTAATCTATCAAGAATGAACTCCAATAAATGTTTGTCTGGCAGGGGCGTCGTGGGGCCCAAATCCGATCTCTTCCCTGTCCGGAAAACACAATTCAACAATAAACGTATAAATATGAATTCTTTCGTGAATAAACGCAGGAGCACCCAACCTTGAGTATCTACCGCCGTTTTGGAAGAAGTTTTACCTTCCTGCAAAAAAAAAAAATCCTCAAATTAGTAAAGATAAAGAATTCACGTAAATATACGGGTATCAGAGTGGAAAAAGCGGGAAAATATTAAATAAAGTATAGATTGAAAAATAATAATGATTTCTATATCTGCAAGCAGGCCCGCCACGGAAAAGCTAAAGCGGGAAGGAATACAAAGAGGACCAAGAAGACAGCGCCATTTTTTCATTTAATGAAACAGAAAGTGAATTTTGGGCTACAATTATGAAGAGAACGAAAAGAATCGATAAGCTAAAACAAAGAAAGATGATCAATTTAACAAGGGACTCGGGGAACCAAGAAGGAAACGGTAGTTGACTTACTACAGCGCTGCAGAGTGGAGGGTAATCAGATTAGCGAAGAGATTCAACATGGAACAGACAGAAATAAAAGCACGCACCGAAATAACCGCATTGATTCCGATCCCCATAAAAAATTCGTTATCCCAACCAGCCTAAGCTTTAAATTCACGAAAACCTTGAAAAGTTGGGGCCACTCCATTGCAGAGCGCCAGATCGCCGAATCCCGGAGCAAACAGAGGAAATTCTGAGAATTAAATGCATTATTAATGTTGTTTCGGTTAACCAACTGGACCTTTCTAACGGTGAACTTCCGCTTCTTGGGTTCGGCGGCGTCCGATTCGGATGCGTAGTATGTCGCGTCGGAGAAATTAGCATCGGCGTGAGGGAGGTGGTGGACGAGCTTGAGCTTCTTCTCCTTTCTCCTCTCGGTGGGCTCATCTTCTTCGTCTTCCACGAGGACCGCCGCAGTCGCATCGTCCACCCTCACTCTCAACGAAGGCGGGTCAGGCTCTGGGTTAGGGTTCCGTCGAGCGGGGCGGCGATCAGCGGGGGGATTAGGGAAGCGAGCATAAGGGTTGGTGCTAGGGTTAGAGTTATGCTTCAGGTGCGGCTGTTGCTCATGCTGCTTCTGAAGGCGGAGGCTACGCTTCTGGAGATCGAGTAAGGAGGGACGACCTTTCTTCTTCCTCTTTTTCTCAACTGTTTTACCCATCTCTCCTCTCTTTCTCTCTCTCCTCTATCTACGGCAGCGAGGGTCGATTTTTGGAATTTCTCTTTGTTTTTCAGGAGCCAGCCGGCACGTGATACAGCACTTAGGCGAGTTTATCTTCACGTGATGAACACCCCTCTTGATCGGGTGCTAGTCACACGGAACGGGCTGGTATATGAACCGTTAGTCTGTTATGACTTATGAGACGAGACGCGCATGATCTAAGGATTACCTAGATTAGTAAAAAACTTTATTCACTTGTGCCATATGGAAAAATAATTCAATATCTGAGATTTAAATTCAGAAATTTGATGCGTATTTAAATTCAATATCTGAGATTTTTCACCGAAATATATGAGCTTATTTTCTAATACAGTCATATTTAAATTGTGATCAAACACTGTTAAAAATAAGTTTGTGCGGGCATATTTCCTTCCACATATATGTTAAACATATCAAATTTATGTCTGGCGTATAAGGGCTTTTGTGCTGGTTAGTCCAATCAGAAATATTTTTAACAGATTTTTTACTCGTGGTCCCATGGTTGATCAGACGAATGAAAGCTCACCTGCACAATTACCTTTGTAAGCTAAACCTAAAATTTTCTCTTGGATCAGTGGGGAGTGTTTGGACCAGCTATTTGCTCTATTCTTATCTTCAGTGAGTATCAGAAATAAATGTACTCGGCATGTGGCAAAAAGTTTTGTATGAAGGAGATATTGGATGAGAAAGTTATTGTGAGAATAGAGTTGTGATAAAAGAACTATCAAAAAATAGTTGAGAAGAAAGTTACAGACTCTTTAGATGTTAATTAAACAGAGCTTTTTGATTTAAAGTTGACGGGATTAGCCCCAATTTATAGAAAAAATCAGGTTGTGAATAGGCGGATTTCCCTCTACCCCCGCTAAGCATCAAGGAAGTAACGTGTGTAATCGCCGCATGCATGATCCGCATACTGGATTTGCGTGATATCTACCGCACATGGGATCTCAACCGCTGGGCGGGATCCCATGCGTCGGACCGCCCATCGCGAACTGGCGGCACCGGCCGGCCCGTGAAGGTTGGTCGCTCCCTCCAATGAGGTCGGACGGAGTCGGTTGCCCTCTCCGTCAAGGCCGTCCGGAGCGGCCTCGACCGCGGCCTCCCCCGCGGGGACAGGCCGCCCTCTCCGTCGAGGCCGCCCGGAGCGGCCACCCCCGCGGGGGCAAGCCTCCCTCTCCGCTGAGGCCGCCCCGGGCGGCCTCGACCGCAACCGACCCCGCGGGGACCGATCGCCCGGAGTGGCCTCGGGGGCGGCCGCCCCCGCCGCCTCCAGGCGGTCTCGGCTGCGGCCACGCAGCGGGGGCCGGTCGCCCTCCACACTAAGGCCGTCAGGGGCGGCCGGCCGGGGTCGGCCCCTCCAGACCTGTAACGCCCCTGATTTTCCAAGTTTTATTTAAAACTCTTTTAGTGACGTATTTTGACGTTTGGGCGTTACGTTGACGCGTAGTTGGTGGGTACCGTTGTCTGAGCGTGACTTTTGCTCGTTGGTATCTAAGGTTTTGGCTAGGGAGAATTAGTTTGGTTAATTTCTCCTGTGTTTTGATATTCTCTTGCGAGCCGGGGTTCGTTTTGGAACACGGTGGAACGTTTTTGGGATATTTGATGTTTAAAATTCGGGAAGTATTTACCGAAGTTTGGTTTGTCGGATTTCGATTTTGACTTCGTCGTTGGATTCGTAGCGTCGATATTTAGCTACGGTGTGATTTTCGTAGAAATCCGAGTTAGTGTGAGTTTTGGTCATTTGGACGTTTTATTTATAATAATAATATATTATATTTTTTATTCTATATAAATAGCCTTGCGATATGACTGAAACCCTATTCATCATCTTTCTTAAAACTGTCATATTGTTTTTTGCAGAAGAACGAGAACGGCGCACCTTGCGAAGCTTTCGGCTGTTGATTGTAGGAGCTCCGGTGCACGAAATCGTCGTCGGAGAGTAGATCCGGTTAGCCCTCACTGAGATCTAGGTTCGTGCGGTAAGTTTTTCCCGTTTTATGGAATTTTTTGTGTTAGGAATTTCGTTTTGACCCTTCTTCGTCCTGAAAAGTTTCAGGAATTGTTGTTTAGGTGCTCTTGCGGCCATATCCGTGAAGAGGAGTGGTTGTGCGGCCGGATTTCGGCAAGATCGAGGAAAGTGGTGATTTCTTCCCCTTGCCAAGCTTTCATCCCTAATATTCTTTGTTATTTCCCTTTCCCTTCTTAGGATTTAGGAATAGATTAGGGTTCGGCCAAGATCTACCTGCTGCATAGGGTAGCTTTTTGTTCCGGTGATGTGTTTATTTGCCGTTTTGACTGATGGTCTGTGTGTATAACCGTCAAGTATAGGTTAGTAAGCCCTAGTTTAATTTGTCGTGTATGGCAGTGAGTGGATTCGTCGGGTTTGAAAATTAGCTTAAGTTAATTTCGTCTTATATAGCCGATTAGTCTAGTAAAATTAGTCGATTATGAAAAAAGTCAAAATCGCCGAAAATCAGTTTTAGCCTAAGTCTAATTCGTCGAGTATTAGGCATTGAGTGAAGACTTGGCATTGAGTGATGCGGTATTTGTCGAGTATAAGACTTGGCGTTGAGTGAATTAGACTTGACGTTAAAATCATTGAGTGTACTCAACGCGGCGTTGAGTGTACTCAACGCGGCGTTGAGTGTACTCAACGCCGCGTTGAGTGAAGCCTTGGCGTTGAGTGAAACATCGTTGACTGTAGTCTGGGTGTTGAGTGGTTTTGAGACTAAGAAAAAAAAACGTTGAGTGTACTCAACGCGGCGTTGAATGAAGCATTGGCGTTGAGTGAAACAGCGTTGACTGTAGTCTGGGCATTGAGTGGTTTTGAGACTAAGGAAAAAGCGTTGAGTGTACTCAACGCGGCGTTGCGTGAAGCCTTGGCATTGAGTGATATAGCGTTGACTGTAGTCTGGGCATTGAGTAGTTTGAGACCAAGTCAAAAGCGTTGAGTATACTCAACACGGCATTGAGTGAACTCAACGCGGAGTTGAGTGAAGGTAGAATCGTTGAGTTAGCTGGTTGGCGTCAAGTGCATTGAATGCACTCCACGCGGCGTAGAGTGTACTCGACGCTTTTCTCGTGGACTTAGAATTTTTTTCGTCGAATCATTGTATATCTTTAGTGGATTGGTTTTGTTATGTAAAAATCATCGAGTGCATGCTGTATTCGTCGGGTATACTTGACAAATCAGTATGGACTTGGTTTTTAGTGGCCGAATTGTATCTAATTCGTCGGGTTTGGCCATAGATCAATTTCTGGGATTTATTCCTCTAATTATTATTGGATAAGCTCAGTGTTTTGGTTGTGGTTTGCCTGTGTTTGACTATGGTGATCGGTGTTTTGGTTGTATGGTTATGGCTAGGTTGGCAGTGGATAAAGGACCACCAACCTGATGTCTTTTTGGTGAATTATTGCATGTGGGTTTGCCCGATGTGGGTATGTGACTGCTGGTGTGTTGGGTAGGTTCCCACCACCGCAGGTGCCGGTTTTTCCTCGGTTTTGGGTGTGTCAAGGTATAAGACCACCTTTCTTTGGGCCCTTGTGAAGTTTTTGTTGTTGATGTGTTGGGTAGGTTCCCACCACCGCAGGTGCCGGAATGGCCGGTGTTTTTGTTCACAAAGTTATGTGCTAATTAATTCCTTATGCTTACAGTTATTTATTTACATGTTTCATAAAGCATAGATTTTTATAGCACTTGGTGCAAATTCCTTACCTTTGAGCATGTAAGTTAGTCTTTTCTCATTATTCTTGGGTTAGGGTTGGTAACCCTTTATTCATTTTTTGTTTATTGCTAACTTTTTTATCTTTGTTCACCACTTGTAGTATTATTTCTTATTGAGGTGTTTTTCTTTGAATGCCTCAAGTTTGGAGAAATAGCTAATTGAGCGGCTAGGGTTTGGTGCTAACTTGTGTTGTACAGTGGCTGTAGTTGTCTGTTTTCCTCACTGATTGTGAGGTAGTGTGTTGTTTTATTCTTGTTCAGACATACATATCTTTTAGTGGGTTCATGTCAAGTTGTTGAGGTCCACTGGATTTTTGTATAATGTTAAGAACTTGCTAGATGTAAAGCCTTTTCTGCATGACTTGTTGTATTTACTTGCTCTCTGGGAAGGTTTTATGTTATGTTGCATGTTAGATATTTTAAATCATAAAGTATTACTTATATCAATTCATAGATGTCATCTTTCAAACTAAAACCACTATATTTGATGAACGTAAAAGCTATTTTTATACTTATACTAAATCTAGAGTCATGCATATCATAAGTTGTCTTGTATGGATGTTTTTGCTTATATAGGATGTCAAATAATAAAAACAAGGTATTTTTTCGCAGCGTATACTTATTTTTTTTTTAGTTGTGAACTAGTTGATCCACTGAGTTGAGGGATACGACTGTCAAAACCTAACTTAAAACATGTTTTCCTCATACCAAAACTTGGTATTTTCATAAACTATGTTAGGGTAGGAGTTTGCCTGAACATCTGCAGTTATCCCCTGCACGACGTAGCATCATGATGCGTGTTTTCTCTTACTCTTATTTACATTTAAATTCAGAGAAAATGCGGGTTGTGACAGTTGGTATCAGAGGGAGGTTGTTTGGCAATTGGTCAAACGACTATCCCTGATTAGTGTTAGTTGTCCAGTTCCATTTAATACACACACTGATGTGTCATCAATACGTCTTGGCTGAAGCATGAACACTACACTCATAAAGCATGACAAGAAGTATACGGGACATATTATATAGTACGAGATGCATAATGTGTTTGTATATAGATCCTCATAGGAGGTAACATGTGACTGTTATGTAGTATGAGATACATAACAATCATCACATGAATGCACATTAGATTTTTCTTTTTGTTGCATGTGATATTATGTAGTATGAGATGCATAATATTTCATGTGTATGCCGCTCATAACATTTACTAAGGCCTTTAGTAGATTGCATAGCACAGCATGCATGACATAGCATTGCATTAGCACACGTGCCAAGCTAACGATTTACATGATGACATATGTACACACATAGTTTTAAGTAAAAAAAGGAATAAGAATTCATGCATTCATAGTCTATGTACATGAGTTAGTGGGATAACAGTACATCATCCTAGGTTTGAGCATAACAACATTAATAAAATCCCAGAGCAAGTTAGCAGCTTGAGCAAGTATTTATACATGTATTGTCTGAACTAAGTTGTGTAGCTCTAGTGGTAAGCTAGGTATTGATTAGTTGTTTGTTGTATTATTAGAATGCTGCCGAAGCGTCCAGTGATAGGGTCGACTCCCTAGTTTAAGGGCGAGTCATCCGGGGCACAGAGTGAGGTCGTGATCAAAGGACTACGATAGAGCAATGAGACTTTGTCCAAGAAAATAATGGAGATGTAGTCGCAGATCCATGCTTTATTGTCTATTGTTTCTTGGCAACCGATTAGATTGCAGGACCCTGTTGTGGGTTAGGCCGTTCTTGTTCCTCTTGCTCCTCTAGTGCCCCCAGCTATGTTGCCACCAGAGATGAACTTTATCTCGCATTTTTAGCGATTGGTACCCCCTACCTATGACGGTAGAGCCGACTTCATGGCTTTGGATGATTGGATTGTCCTAATCGAGGAGATGTTTTCATACTCAGGAATATCTGCAGACCAGAGAGTAATGGTTGTTGCGTACCAGTTGAAAGGACTTGCAAAGAACTGGTGGTAGAGAGAGAGAAGGAGAACCTTAAGGAGGGATGTTCATGGGAAGCTTTTATGGAGTTATTGACGAGGAAGTTTCTGTCGTCAGTCGAGCAAGACCGCTTGATGAATAATTTCTTTCATCTAAAGCAAAGACAACTCACGGTGAGTGAGTATGAAGTGGAGTTTAGCAAATTGAGCCGGTTTGCCCCGGATCTGGTATCCTCAGAATCTAGTAGAGTTAAGCGCTTTCTAGGTGGTAATGGGAATGACATCCAGCAGATGGCCAGTGCCTATGGATCTGGAAGTTATGCTGAAGTAGTATAATCCGCCTTAAAGGTCGAAGCAATCGACAATACGAAGAATCAAGGCCAGTAGATGAGGAAAGATAAGAGGAAGTTTAATGAGGGTAAGAACTCTAAGGAATCTTGTTCTGTTTCAAGGATGATAAGTAGGAAAGTGTGCAGTTTCTGTGGCCGGTTAGGCCACCCATTCGAAAAATGTTTCAAGAGGCTGGGAGATCAGAAGAAGGAGGAGGTACATGCAATTCAGGGCGTTCCCAAAGGAGAACTTGTTTGTGCTTTGTGAAAATGAAAGGGGAATGATGCTACTCATTGTTGGTATAAGGACAAGGTCTGCTTCCAGTATGGATAGAAAGGGAATGTTAAGTAAAAGTGCCCGCAGTCTCAGCCCATGATGTAGCTGGTTCCACTCCAAGCTTTTCCGCCGCCGCCGCATTTGGACAAAGGGAAGGGCAAGTTGAACGTGGTTTCTATGGAGGAAGCGCAGACGTCCACCCAGGTAATCTCAGGTTAGATCATAACCTAGTTTTGTTTTTAGTTCATAGTTATAGTTTCGATGGTTCTCGGTTAGTTATGAATATGATTTTATAGGGTAGTTTAAGGTAAAGAACCGTTGTACGCGCATTCTTTTTGACTCTGGTGCTACACACTCGTTCGTGGCTAGAACTTTTGTAGAGCATCATCGTTTGACCCTCGATCGATTTGGCGACGCGTTTTGTGTCAAGTTTCCCTCTGGTGACTCGGTGGAGTCGGACCAGGGTATCCTAGGTTGTCTGATTCTTTTAGGCGATTTCCTAGTTGTTGTTGATTTGAAGATGATAGACCTAGAGTACTTCGATGTGATCTTGGGCATGGAATGATTGTCCAGATATGATGCGGTTATCCAATACAAGGTCAAGCGGTTGGAATTCAAGATGGAAAACGGTCACCCTAGGAGTGTATATGGTTATCCGCGCCAGGATTCCCTGAATATTTTTGTGGTATGTGCTCAGAAGCTTTTAGATTCAAGTTGTTTTGCTTACCTGGTTTCTATTTTGGAAACCGTTAGTAGTTTGTCGCGTGTCGAGAAGGTTCCAGTGGTGTGCAAATTTCCGGATGTTTTCCCAGATATTATTCCTAGTCTTCCACCTGAGAGAGATGCAGTGTTTGTTATAGATCTTGAGCCGAGTACTCGTCCTATTGCTAAGGAACCGTACCGTATGGCCCCTCGTGAGTTGGATGAGTTGCGTACCCAACTGGATGAGCTTTTACAATGTAGATTTATTAGGCCGAGTTCTTCACCTTGGGGGGCTCCCATGTTGTTTGTAAAGAAGAAGGATGGATCCATAAGGCGGTGCATTGATTATAGGGAACCAAATAAGGTAACTATCAAGAATAGGTATCCTTTGCCGCGAATAGATGATTTGTTTGATCAATTATGTGGTCGTACAGTGTTTTCGAAGATTGACCTTCGTTCAGGCTACCATCAGTTGAGGATTCGTGAGACAGATATTCCATAGACCACTTTTTGTACTCGGCATGGACATTTTGAGTTCTTGGTAATGTCCTTTGGTTTGACAAATGCACCCTCTGTCTTCATGTACATGATGAACAGAGTGTTCAAGTATTTTCTGGACCGTTTTGTGGTCATGTTTATAGATGATATTCTGGTTTATTCCCGTAGTGCTGAGGAGCATGCCCAGCGCTTGCGTTTGGTTCTATCTGCCTTGAGAGAGAATAAGTTGTTTGCTAAGCTGAGCAAGTGAGAGTTCTGGCAACCTCAGGTTTCCTTTCTGGGTCATGTGGTTAATAAGGACAGAATTTCAATCGACCTAGAAAAGATATCGGTCGTGTTGGATTGGAATAGACCAACCACACCCAAATAGCTAATAAGTTTCCTAGGGTTGGCAGGCTATTATAGGAGGTTTGTGGAGGGATTCTCTATGGTGTCTGTACCGCTGACTAAGCTTACGCAGAAGAACACAACTTTAGTTTGGAGCAATAAGTGTGAAGAAGCCTTTTAGGATTTGAAACAGAGATTGTGCACTGCTCCAGTGTTGTCTTTGCCTTCCAAAGGAGTAGAGTATGTCGTTTATGTGAATGCATCACATGTCAGACTTTGGTTGTGTGCTGATGCAAGAAGGGAAGGTAATTGCGTATGGGTCGAGATAGTTAAAGAATCATGAAAGGAACTACCATACGCATGATTTGGAAATCGCAGTAGTGATTTATGCCTTAAAGCTATGGAGACATTTGTTGTATGGCGCGTTGTGCAAGATATATACAGACCATAAGAGCTTGAAGTATATCTTCACTCAAAAAGAGTTGAATTTGCGCCATCAGAGATAGTTGGAGTATGTCGCGGACTATGATGTCGGGATTCTTTATCATCCGGGCAAAACTAATATGGTAACCGACGCCTTGAGTAGAAAGACCGCGCAAATATTTGGACTTTTAGTAGAATCCTTGGTGGAGGAATTTCTGTTGATGGGTATCTCGGTTGGAAGTAGTGACTAGTCAAGCAGTTTGGATGTAGCAGAGTCTTCATGGATTACGATTACAATGCTACATTAAAAGGATGATCCTGATATGATGCACCTCTATAATAGAATTGAGAAAGGAGAACTACCTGACTTTTCTATTGATGATGCGGGTACTTTGAAGTACCGCGGTAGATACTGCATCCACGCTGTTGAGGATATTCGAGTTAAGCTGTGCAGTGAGGCACATGATTCCAGTGTTGCCTACCACCCTAGTTCTATAAAGATGTATAGAGACCTGAATCAGATCATTTATTTGTATGGAATGAAGAAAGATATAACCAAGTTTGTGTTTGAGTGCTTCACTTATAAGCGAGTTACGGCCGATCATGGAAGGCTTGGTGGCAAGTTGAAGCTTTTAGAGATTCCAAATTGGAAGTGGGAGAGTATTTCCATGGACATCATTACTGGTTTGCCGAGATCTCCCCGAGGACATGATTCAGTATGGGTTATAGTCGATAGACTGACGAAGTGTGCTCACTTCGTGCCTTTCAAGATTGATAACTCCATGAATAAAATAGCAGAGTTATACTTGGATGAGGTCATCAGACTATATGGGGTGCCGATGAGTATTGTGTCGGATCGAGACTCCAAGTTTACGTCTCATTTTTGGAAAGGTTTATAGGAAGGATTGGGTACCGATCTGAGGTATTCCACCCCTTATCATCCACAGACCAATGGTCAGACGGAGAGAGTAAACCAGATTTTGGAAGACATGATCAGATGTTATATCTTGGACAACAGAGGAGCGTGGGATGATCGACTCAAATCGATGGAGTTTGCTTATAATAACAGTTATCAAGAGAGTTTGTAGATGGCCCTATTTGAGGCTTTGTATGGGAGACGTTGCAGAACTCTCTTGTTTTTGGTCGAGCTTGGTAAAGAACCATTGTTGGGTCCGGAAGATTTAGAAGAGATGAATACTTCTGTAACGCATATTAGAGAAAAGCTTTGTATAGATCAGGAGCGTTATGAAAAGAACGCTAATCGGTGAAGGACTGATTTGGAATTTGCCGTTGGGGATATTGTGTTTCTTAAAGTTTCCCCGATGTCTTGTATCAAGAGGTTTGGTAAGAACCATAAGTTAGATCCTAGGTATGTAGTACCCTTCGAGATTATTGAACGTATTGGAATGTCGGCTTATAGGCTGGCTTTGCTCACAAGTTTCCTAGTGTACATGATGTGTTTCACGTAAGCCCGTTGCAGAAGTGTATGCTTAGCGACCGACAAATTCTTGACTCTATGCCCCAATTGGAGCCTAACCTTTCCTATGTCGAGATGCCTGTTCGTATTCTGGATACTCAAGATCAAGTGTTGCGAAGGAATACCATACCCATGGTTAAAGTTTTGTGGTGGAACCAAGACGTGGAAAGCGTGACTTGGGAGTTGGAGTCAGCTATGAGGGAGGCTCATCCTCATCTATTCTCCTAGTTTCTTTCGGTATGTATTTCCATTCTATAATCTTGAATTATTTTCCTTCTATATTGGAATCTTGTGTGCGTAAAGTTTCGGGACGAAACTTTCTTTTAGGAGGGGTCGTTGTAACGCCCCTGATTTTCCAAGGTTTATTTAAAACCCCTTTAGTGACGTATTTTGACGTCAGGACATTACGTTGATGCGCAGTTGGTGGGTACCATTGTCTGAGCGTGAATTTTGCTCGTTGGTATCCAAGGTTTTGGTTAGGGAGATTTAGCTTGGCTAATTTCTCCTGTGTTTTGATATTCCCTTGCGAGCCAGGGTTCGTTTTGGAACACGACGAAGCATTTTTGGGATATTTGATGTTTAGACTTCGGGGAGTATTTACCCGAGTTTGGTTTGTCGGATTTCGCCTTCGTCGTTGGATTCGCAGGGTCGATATTTAGCTACAGTGCGATTTTCGTAGAAATTCGAGTTAGTACGTGTTTTGGTCATTTGAACGTTTTATTTATAATAATAATATATTATATTATTTATTCTATATAAATAGCCTTACGATAAGACAGAAACCCTATTCATCGTCCTTCTTAAAACTGTCGGACTGTTTTTGCGGAAGAACGAGAGTGGCGGACCTTGTGAAGCTTTCGACTATTGATTGTAGGAGCTCTGGTGCACAAAATCATGGTCGGAGAGTAGATCCGATTAGCCCTCACCGAGATCTACGTTTGTGTGGTAAGTTTTTCATATTTTGTGAAATTTTTGGTGTTAGGAATTTTGTTTTGACCCTCCTTCATCCTGAAAAGTTTCAGGAATTGTTGCTTAGGTGTTCTTGCGGCCAGATCCGTGTAGAAGAGTGGTTGTGCGGCCGGATTTCTGTAAGATCGAGGAAAGTGGCAATTTCTTCCCCTTGCCAAGCTTTCATCCCTTATATTCTTTGTTATTTCCCTTTCCCTTCTTCGAATTTAGGAATAGAGTAGGGTTCGGCCAAGATCTGCCTGCTGTATAGGGTAGATTTTTGTTCCGGTGATATGTTTATTCACCGTTTTGACTGATGGTCTATGTGTATATTCGTCGAGTATAGGTTAGTAAGCCCTAGTTTAATTCACCGCGTATGGCAGTGAGTGGATTCGTCGGGTTTGAAAATTAGCTTAAGTTAATTTCATCTTATATGACTGATTAGTCTAGTAAAATTAGTCGATTATGATAAAAGTTAAAATCGCCGAAAATCAGTTTTTTCCTAAGTCTAATTCGTCGAGTATTAGGCGGTTAGGGAAGATTTGGCAATGAGTGATGTGGTATTCGTCGAGTATAAGACTTGGCGTTGAGTGAATTAGACTTGGCGCTTAAAGCGTTGAGTGTACTCAATGCGGCATTGAGTGAAGCCTTGGCGTTGAGTGAAACAGCGTTGACTGTAGTCTGAGCGTTGAGTGGTTTTGAGACTAAGGAAAAAAAGCATTGAGTGCACTCAAAGCGACGTTGAGTGAAGCCTTGGTGTTGAGTGAAACATCGTTGACCGTAGTCTGGGCGTTGAGTAGTTTTGAGACTAAGGCAAAAACGTTGAGTGTACTCAACGCGGAGTTCAGTGAAGCCTTGGCGTTGAGTGATATAACATTGACTGTAGTCTGGGCATTGAGTAGTTTGAGACCAAGTAAAAAGCGTTGAGTGTACTCAACGCGCCGTTGAGTGAAGGCAGAATCATTGAGCTAGCTATTTTGCGTCGAGTGCATTGAATGCATTGAATACACTCCACGCGGCGTCGAGTGTACTCAACGTTTTTCCCGTGGATGATAAGTCCCTATTTTATACCTTATTTTGGACTCATCTAGGCCTTTTTCCTCAGCTTTGCACTATCTTTTAGCGTCATTAGTACTCCTTTTGGTTAGCTACGACATTCCACGCCCTGTGCACCTTTTTAGCCCATTTCTGTGCTTGTGTGCATTTACATTCTTGCTATGATTATTATTGTTTGTTGTGGCTGCCACGATCGATGTCCCGTGCAGTTTTACTGCAGGTTTGGGGATCATGAGGGCATTCAGGATAGGCATTTCACTATTTTTTGTCAAAGGAGTCAGTGGTCGTGCGTTTTTACCCACGCACGACCATCGACCTCCTGGCGCACGATCACTAATCGTGCGCAGCTCAGACTCATTTGTGAAATCTCTGTCTTGAACCTTCCACACGATCACTTGCCATACCGCGCACGACCACTGCTCGTGCGCCGTCGATCGTGCGCAGTCATACCCATTTTACAAAGTTCTGCCTGGCTATTTCCGCACGATCATCAGCATTGCCTCGCACGATCACTGATCGTGCGCTGCTGATCGTGCGTGACCATTGATTTTCTGATGCAGGTCTATAGGTTGCTCGCGCACGGGCGCTGACCTTGGTCGGGCACGACCACTGGTCGTGCGCCAGTGGTCGTGCGCCCTATTTATTCTGCAAGCTATAAAAAGCCCTGTTCCGCGAATTAGGGTAACGGACATTGTTACGAAACCCCGCCAATCTGCCGTTTCGCCCTCCAGCAGTTCCATTCGCCTCCACCTTCATCCCTACCATCGGGAGGACCTTCTCCGGCGATTCCAAAGCATTCCGCATCCTCCGGTGATCCTCTAGGCCATTGAAGCATTCTTCTCCGAGCTTTCCACCAAGGAAGAAGACGAAGCATATCTAGAGAACGGAATTACATGCCCTCGAGGTGACAGCTCGGTGGTACCGGAAGCCCTCCTCGGACTGCGCTTGGAAGCGGATTGACAACCCGCACCTCCGGCCAACAACCGCGGTGGATCTTCAATCTCGTGGTTTTGCATTTTCTATCTTTTCTTGTTGTATGGAATGTTTATGCATGTAATGAACATCAATTTCTAGTGTTAATTTGATCATTTGTGTTTCATCTTGCTTATGAGAATTATTCTTTGATGCGCCTCGCTCCATCTCGCTCCACTCCACACGTTCGTTTCACTCAATTTCACTCCGCACTAATCACCTCACTCGCTAGACTTCCGTCCACTCACCAACCGAAGTACGGCATCGCAGCCGCTACATCCATCTCGCCTTGAGAAGCGGTGATTGCGACCCGCATAGTTTACATTAGTGTAATCGATCGTAAGACCACTAACCAAAGCCCCTTCTTTTTCTGTTTATTTCAATTAACTCTCATCACAATAGTTTTAGAGTCTAAATCGTTCGACGCTAATTGCATTCCTCAAGAGACCGACATCCGGGGATTTATTCCCAACTTTATTACTTGTGCGACCGGTACGCTTGCCGTATTTTACGCGCATCAAGTTTTTGGCGCCGTTGTCGGGGACTGCAACTGTTGAACGACTGAGGATTTCTGAAAATATTGGTATACGAGTTAATTTGTTTTGCTCTGTTTCATTTCTTTTCTCATCTGCTGTAGTTCATTGTCGGAATTGTAAGTTTTGCGCGATGAATCTTTGCAAAGTAGTTGCTTCTATTTGACTTTGATATTTCCGCAATGTGGGCCAATTTCAATATTCGTTGCCCTCATTGTGGAGATATCTCACATGCAAGTGATAGATGTCCCGAGAAGTATAGTCCCCAGGAAATTCACGACTCTACATTTCGTAGACATAAGCCGGTCATCCACCGACCCGCAGAGCCATTACCGCACTACTTTTTCTCGACTTCAGCAAACGCTTCACCGCGGAAGCCGGCTAAGCAGTGCATCTTTTGTCGAAGCTGGGATCATGCATTGAAGGACTGCACTGCTTATTTAGCTGAATTGGAAGTGGATAATGAGCCAGACTTCCGGATTATTCCCACTTCCACCGTGAGCAGCACCCCTTCAGCCTCGGGATATGCATCGATGCCATCTCCATGTTTTGGAGAAAGCATTTCCGGTACATGCCCCGATGTTTGTGTTGATCCCCATCCCGGCATGGATACGTATACTTCTGATGAACATGCATCACCTAACATCGAGTTCGGTTGCGAAGAGCCAGTTCTTGACCTCCCGTTGAGTTCTGTACCTCCGCCTTCCGCTTTGCATAGTATTCCTTCTTTTTCTGATATTTCTGTTGAGGTTGATTCGCAGGTGGAAACTAGCACTCTCAGCTTTCTGTTAGATCCTGTCGAGGAGGACATTTCCATGGTTGAGGTTGCTACCTTCACCCCATGTGAGGATGTCCAATGCGCGGACGAAATGGATGCTGCACTAGGAACTTCTTGCACCATCCTGGACAGTGGTGTTCAGATTTCTGCAATTCCACCAACGGGAGATGATTCCGGGATCATTTCCAAGATTAAGGATTGTTTATGTTATTCTTCTAATTTATTTCTTGACCCCGTTCTTGTTTCCACTTCCCTGCAGGCTTCCATCTTGGAACCGGTTCAACCAGTGCAAGGGCCTGTAATGCGGCCTATGTCTGCTAGCAACCAGATGCGGGTGGAGTCGGAAACGACGAACTTCACGAGCTATTTCCTGCCCATGCCTGACACCCATGACAGGTATATTTATACAGGTAGTGGGGAATATGTTCTATCTCCGTATTGGTACCCGGTACCACGTTGCGAATTGGAGAAAATGGCTGAGCATTTCTATTTTCATACGCCAATCAGTTGAGAAATGCTGAGCATTGGGAATAAGTCTTGTTGGGAGACAGAAAACCCAACATTTATCTAGTTAATGTTTTCTTTTCTACTTTTATTTTTTTTAGTTGCATTGCTCTTTTTTTTGCTCTTTAAGTTTTTGTTGATCTGGTAGCTCCCCAGCGTCCGATGGTTTCCCCTTGCGCACCCTCAGTGTCTCCCGAGCGATCTTGGTATAAATCTGGATCGACGCTGATTTTATTATAACGCGCACGATCACTGATCGTGCGCGCTATTTAATTCTCACGATCACTGATCGTGCGGTCGGCCTAGTTTTTATAAAAGGACCGACCGGGCCACACTGTTCGTGCGCCCTAACTCTGCGATCCGCGGCCCTATTCGTGCGCCGTATCCTCGCCGATCTCCCTCTTCCTCCTCCTACTCCGGCAACTCCCTGGGAGATCTCTTCTCCTCTCGCGACTCCGGATCTCCGTTGTGAGATGGCTACTCCCTCCAACCGCAAGATTGTCAATGCCTACCGGCGCTCTACTCCGGCTCAAGTTCTAGCGAAGATGGGGACGTTCCAGAAGGATGCCCACACGCGCAGGTATAACGCTTTGAAATGCAAGCCTTTCCTCTCCCAGCGTCTTATGGATTGGGAGGAATTGCGATCCATTGGTGACGGTGGCGCCCTAGCCGATTCGATCCTCCATCTTTACTCTTTTGACCAATGGAGCCGCGTTTTCGAGTGCCGCGAACCTGGATTTAGAGAACTCACTTTGAAGTTCCTCTCCACGTTCGAGTGGGAATGCGATACTTTCGGCTATCGACCTGTTGTATGTTCCTTTCGGATGAGGGGACATGTCATTTCTTTGACCATCCATGAGCTCGGCGTTCGAGCCGGATTTTACTCAAGTGAGTCGGCACCGCATGATTTGGGCTCCGGCTTCCCTGAAGGTGCCACCCATGCGACTTCTTGGCGTGAAATCACCGACTCTGACGAGGAATATGTGGCTCGAAAGGCCAAGTCTACAAAAATCGTATCCCCTGCCTTGCGGTACCTTCAGCATCTCCTTAGCCATTCGCTTACTGCTCGCGCACTTAGCCAAAATGTGGTCGGGTGGCAAGATTTGGTTTGTCTTTATAGCATGCTCAAGCGGGAACCCATTCACCTGGGGTATATGTTGGCAACATTCTTCCTTCACGAGGCCACGTATAGCCTCGCCGGATCGATTGGTGGTGCTTACTACATCACCAGCATCGCAAAGGGTTTGGGAGTCTGGGATAGCTTACCCCCGATGGAGCCGGTTACCTCGCCCTCTTTGATCACTCGTGCCAGCATGGTCAGTTTCCATTTGCTGCATGTTGTTGGGCGTAGAGCAAATCGCCGTTTTGAGATTGTGATGCCGGGTGACGCCCAGAGGGCCAGACCAGATGATGAGGAGGAAGTTGCACCTGAATCATCCGCCATGGGAGGGCGGAGAGCTGCGGGAAGTTCACAGCCGCGACATTCTCAGTCACCACAACCGTCGCCAGCCATGCCTCATAGCCAGCCAGGCCCTCACTTCAGTGCTGCTCAGGGCCCGGGCGTTCCATATCTGCATGAGCGCCTCGCGGACATTGAGGCCTCTCAGTATTGGATACAAGACCTGGTCTATCAGCAGGCGTTGCGAGGTGGCCTGAGCATTCGTCCACCGCCAGCACGTGTCGCCCCCGCCGCTCCTAAGCCCCGTTCACCACCTATTGAGATCGGCAATGATGATAACGAATGAGGATGATACATTTTCTCCGCAGCTTCCATTTCATTTCCCTTCGCTCTTTGTTTCTTGTTGGAACATTTTGAGTTTTATTTTATTTGAAAGTGAAGGGATAGATACTACTCTAGAGGGGGGGGGGGTGAATAGAGTTATCAAATTTTGCACTAGACAAAACTTAATGGTCTACCCAACTCCCTTGGAGTGAAATGCGGAATGAAAAGATTATAGATATAGAATTAACCCTAAAACCTAACACAGTGTTGTGCACAAACTCAAGCTAACTGTAATTACAGTTAAGGCTTGGAAAACCTAATCAGCAACTAGCAAACCTAGTTATATCTATTCACAGCCACAATGCAGGAATTAAACAAGGCAATCCAGACGACACAAGGAATTTATAGTGGTTCCCCAAACAACTTGGGTACGTCCACTCTTCTACCAACAAGGTAGGAATCCACTCAGGTTTTTGATCAGGTGCCCTGCCACCAACATGATCTGCTTCAGGTAGATCCAGAAACCCTTTAGACTTTTGATCAGGTGTCTAAAAACCAAACACAGGTTTTTGATCAGGTGCCCTGCCACCAAGGGATACTTTTGAAGAGAGTAATAACCCTATACAGGAGGGGGAAAGAAGGTTAAGATGTCTTCTTTATTTTACAATAGATTAGAGAAGCACAAAGACTTGCACTGAGCTAGAAAGCTCAAAAGAATCAAGGCTCCCCCTGGCTCAAAAATGTCCAGGTGAAGTCTTGCTTCAGTGCAGAAAACTCTTCAGAAAGATCTGAAGGGAAAACTACAAGAAGATAATAAATAATAAAATTAGAAATCTTCAAGCAGTTGTCTTCTTCTTCTTCTTCAAAAGAACTCTGAGTCTAAACTTCCTGGAAGCAGGAGAACTCAGGTTGAAGAAGAACAGAAGAGCTTAACACTTCTCAGATGGATGAGTATTGCTGAGAGCAGAAAACTTGGTCTTGATGAAGGCTTGAATGCTTAAATGAATAACTGGTTAGCTAGCTGAAATCCTTCTCCAAAGGATTCCTTTTATAGCAGCAACAAGCAACGGCTCTCTTCAATTTGAATTGTTTGTCTTCTTCTGAAACTTGAGACCTGGGCTGCAAATATAAAAAAGACAAACAATCTCTGCAGCAAAAACATTCTATAAAAGGAATAAACCTCTTTCGAAGAAGCTGTAGGAAGCAATCTGATAATAAAGTACTAAATAAAGTCACATCAGAGATAAACTCTTTATAGCAAAAGGAAGACTTTTCAGTCTAACGGCTATAAAGGACTGACAGCAGATAAAGTAAAATATAATGTCAGCTAATAAGACAAACAACTTTATCTGAAAAGATTTGACTCAGGCAAAAGGGATGGAGCAGATATTGCCTGGAAATATTATCATAAAACAACTGAAATAACATGCCAGATAATGTATTAATTAATTAAATTTAATAAATAAATACAAAATAAAAAGGCAGACAGAAAACGTCGAACGACCCTCGGAGATCGTCGACCGACGCACGGAGATCATCGAACTATCGGACAGATAGTCGAACGATCCAGATAGTCGAACTATCAAAGAAGATAGTCGAACCATCACAACAGATAGTCGAACTATCAGAAGATAGTCGAGCTATCAGATAGTCGACCTATCAACAGATAGTCGAACTATCAAAGCGAAATAGATAGTCGAACTATCAACAGATAGTCGAACTATCAAAGACAAACAGATAGTCGAACTATCAACAGATAGTCGAGCTATCAGAGAACGACAGATAGTCGAACTATCAACAGATAGTCGAACTACCCAGGAAAAACAGATAGTCGACCTATCAGCAGATAGTCGAACTATCAGAAGAAAGCAGATAGTCGAACTATCAAAGCACACAGATAGTCGAACTATCAACCGATAGTCGAACTATCCTCGCAGACAGAACGTCGAGCAACTGATAGACGATCGTCGAACAGTTAGTCGACGATAGTTGAGCGGCGTTCGACTATAGTCGAACAAAAAACTACTTAACCAAATTCTTCATCTGGAAAAGCGGGGACTCTACAGCTAGACCACTAACCATTGACCACAGATATTTCTTGGGTCAAGGGACAAAAGGAGAAGACTAAACTCAAATCAAACTAGGGTACCAACAATCTCCCCCTATTTGAGTTAAGTCTCTCAAAAACTAAAACATAGAACTAGCTATAGAGCAATAAAATTAATACAGGAAATAGATAAACAATTAACAGACAATCAGATAAATAACAACAGTCAAACAAAACTAAGAGTCTACAGAGTCTGGCTTAGGGTCAGAAGGACTAGGAACAAAGGAAACTTTCCGCAAAGGATCAATGGCCTCTTTCTTAGACATCTTCAAGTCTTGCATGCCAATAATCTTTAATTCTGCAGCCCTTGGAACAACTGCTTCTGGGTGCTTTTGCATATACTTTGAAGGGTCAAAGACCTCAGGGCTAACCTGGATTTTATCTAGTTCCTTCATTCTGAACTTTGACATTGTTGTAAATCCTGTAGAATCCTTTCCTTCAGCCTTAGCTTTCTGAATTTGAGCTGAGCCAACAATCTCAAGAAATCTAGCCATCCTGTAATCAGGATCTAGTTCTTGGCTTTCATACACATTTTCAGAAGATGTATCAACAGGCTTAACAGCTTTAAACTTAACTGATAAATCTAATAAACTTTCAGCTGTGTCTTTTACTTCTTGAATAACCAAAGACGATGGAGGAGCAAACTCAGCAAACTTTTTGCTAGATTTTTCAGAGAATATGGTTCTTTTTCCTTTTGCAGCATCCTTAGCAACATGAACTGGAATACCAGAAGAGATCTTTTTCTTAGGAGAAGGAGGAGGTGAAAATGTTGACTTCTGATACACAACCTCCTTTACTTGTTCTTTAACTTCAGTAACATACCTTTGAGAACCAGTATATGATTTTCCTTGGTTGCTTTGAGAACTTTTCTTTGAAAGAGGCTGAGAAGGAGCAGATTTTGCTGACGGAGCAGAAGGATTAGCAGATAAATTCCCAAAGGCTCCTGCACCAGGAGGTGGAGGAGGAGGACCTCTGGGATTCCATCTGGGGGTAGGACTACCATATCTCTTAGATCTCTTTCTCTCTTTTTGCTGGTTCTTGGAGAACCACATCCAATGTTGAAACTCTTTTGACTTGGGGTCAATTCCTTTCAGAATATAATATGGAGTGTCATTATCACGATTGAGAGGAGGAGGAGCAACAGCTTTTCTTTTCTTCTGTGCAGCTTTCTTTTTCTTTGAATTCTCAGATAAATCTGAATCCTCTTCATCTTCAGAGTGAGATGATGGAGGATTGTCTTATGGGTCATAGGCTTCAGAAACAGCCTTTTCCTTTAATTTCAGATCAGCTTTCTGTTTTTCCTCTTCTATGGCATCCTGAGCCAGAAGGGAATCCAAGTCAAGTCCTGGGGAATCATCCCAAACAGTTGACTTTTCAACTTGTAAATCTTTTTCTTTCTCTTCCAACATAGATTGTACTCTTAATTGCCAAGCAGCTCTAGCTTTTTCTTCTTGATTTTCAGACACATCTTCTATATCATCTAAAAAGGAATCCAGTTCTGGATCTACTTGAACATCAGGAACATCTGGAGCAGCTTCTGAAACAACTACTATAACCTGAGCAGCTATATCTTCTTTAATATAATCTGTAGATTCATGAACACAAATCTGCTAAATAAGCTAAAAGCATTCCTTCTAGGTATTCACAAGCTAGCAAATCAATTGACTCATCAATAAAACGGATGAATGAATTACCTTCATACTTTACCAACTCCCAGGATTCATCTAGATAGGATGTTATAATGCCTTCTAGGAAACGGGCAACCAAGGGAGTTGTGAGATCTTCTAAACAGACTTTCACAGCAAATTCAGATAACATAACTGCATCAGATATTTCTTTGTCAGATAATACTGAACCTGATTCATCTTGAGCTGGAGCTGGAGCAGTCTCTTCTTGAACTGCTGGAAGAACTGCTGGAAGGGAGGCTGGAGGCTCTGAGACATCTTCACAGAACATCTCCCCCTGCCTGATTTCAGTGGGAACTGAAACCAGGCCCCTGGAAGAAGAGGGCTCAGCAGATTTAGAGAGAGATTGGATGGTAGCAGTCAAGGTAGTAATAGAGGAGGCAAGTGGAGCAATTGCCTCTTCAATCATGATTTTGATTGAAGGGGTAATCAACTCCAAAATGCTGGATATGAATGCTGGGGTGACTTCAAAAGAATGTGGGGGAACTGCAGATGATGGAAGATCAGCAGGAGGAATGTATTCCTGTTGAACTGGAGAATGAACAGGAGATGGAGAATGATGTGGAGAATGAACAGGAGACTGAAGAGGTGTTGGAGTCCTCTCAGATCCTATCAAATCAAAACTAGGAGCAGATATCCTAGCCAGATGAGAAGGAAAAGGAGATGCAGGAGGAGAGGGGATAACAACTGTGGTTGTATCTTGAACAGGAGAAGGAGAAAGTCGTACTTCAGCTGAAGTTGATGGAACTTCAACTGAGGTAGACGGAACTGAAGAGGATGGAACTACTTCAGTATAAGTTGATGGTAAGGCAGAAGAAGATGATGGAAGAGAGGGATGAGCTGAGCCAGCTTCTACCGGGTGAGGAGTGACTGAATCAGTCCTTGTGTTCTCCGATGTCGCTGGAGCAACCCCTGTGAGAGCGGGCTTCACAAACGTCCTCTTCCACTTGGAGAACAGATTCGGGTCCATCTTCTTGCTCGTATTTATGGTTGTTGCAACGGAGACCAGCAGCTGAGGATACTTTTCCTTCAGAAAAATTCCAATAACCCTGCCTAGGGTAACCTCTTTCTTACTATTCTTTTTCCTTATCAGATCGAACATTACTCCTGCCCAATCAATCCTTTTCTGATTAACAATTGCACACATCAGTGCAAATTGTTGCCTTGTAATGTTGTCATGAGCAGAGTGCTTCCCAAGGAGCACTTTTCCAACTATCTCAGCAAGAAATTTAATCTTAAATGGGAAATTGACCTTGAGCAGCTTGGAGGGAATGCCTTCGGCATGTCCCAGCTCAGTAAGCATTCTTCCAAACTCTTGAGCATCTTGCTCATAATATTCTTCACCATTTATCAATCCAAAAACATTAGTCAGAATGGCGGGAGTTAAAATAACCTCTTCTCCGCCAATAGTGCCAGTCATCGAATCGTCAGAGGAGGACGAAGTGAAAGCCCATTCCTTAATCTCGGGAACATTTAACTTTATCCTTGTAGACATTAATCTTTCTAGACCTTGATCTCGGCATAACTGAAGAATTTCCACAATCCCTGCTTCACAGCAACTGAATGCGTCAAAATCGACGCTGAAACCTGCATCGAACTTTACAACAGCTAGCACTGCTGGAGAAATCGCCATTGAATTGCTGGAGAATGCGCGAGAAGGACGGAGAAGATGAAGGAGACAAAGCGGCAGAAAATCGCAAGCGGGAAGACAGAATGTGAAAAGTCACGCTCCGTCGACGATAAAACAAAAGATCTTTTAACCTAGGTCGACTATCGGCTTTATATTAGACCGGAGATAGTCGATCTATTTAAAAGATACTAGACCCGATGGTCGAACGGCCGTTCGACGATCGGCCCAGAAGCAGAGTAGTCGATCAATCGTTCGACTATTTCTGGCTTCTCAAACAACAAGCTGTCGTCATCCAGAGATCGACGATAAGCTCGACCTGTTCGACGATCTTCGAACGCCGGTCGACGATCTTCAAACAGATAAGCTATCATTAACCAGAGGTCGACGATAGGCTTGATCCGTTCGACGATCTTCGATCATCGTTCGACGATCTTCAAGCAGGTTTCAACATTGGCAGATATAGTCACACTTAGTCTCGTCCATTGATCATGCCTAGTTGAACTAAAAAGAACAGATGCTTCTGTTCATCTAAGGGCTTGGTGAATATATCACCTCTCTGAAACTCAGTGGATATGAACTCAAGACAAATCTTGTTCTTTTCCACACAATCTCTCAGGAAATGGTGCCGAATCTCAATGTGCTTCGTTCTAGAGTGGTGCACTGGATTTTGTGCAATGGAGATAGCACTGGTACTGTCACACATGATTTTGGTGTTCTTATGTGAGTAACCATAATCCACAAGCTGGTTTTGAATCCACAGGATCTGTGAACAACAACTAGCAGCTGCTATATATTCAGCCTCTGCAGTTGAAGTTGAGACAGAAGCCTGCTTCTTACAGAACCAAGAGACCAATCTCTCTCCCAGGAACTGACAAGTTCCTGAGGTGCTCTTCCTGTTAACTCTGCAACCAGCATAGTCGGAGTCAGAGTATCCAATTAACTCAAATTCTGATTCTGCTGGGTACCAAAGTCCTAGATTTGGACATCCCTTCAGGTATCTCAGGATTCTCTTGAGAAGAATCAGATGAGATTCCTTGGGGTTGACCTGGAATCTAGCACAAAGGCATGTAGCAAACATTATATCAGGCCTACTTGCAGTTAAATATAATAGGGAACCAACAATGGCCCTATAATTCTTTTGATCAACTGGCTTTCCGTGATCATCAGAATCAATAACTACATTAGTAGCCATAGGTGTAGGCATTGCCGAAGCATCAGCCATCCCAAATTTCTTTACCAATTCCTTGGCATATTTGGATTGGGAGATGAAGATACCATCAGCATCTTGCTTAACTTGGAGACCAAGAAAGTAAGACAGCACACCCATACTACTCATCTCAAACTTAGAGTGCATCAGGTCAGAGAACCTTTTGTAAAGTTTGGGATCAGTGGAGCCAAATATAATATCATCCACATACACTTGAACAAACAAGATTGTGTCCTTGTGATGCTTGACGAAAAGGGTTCTATCAACTACTCCCCTAGTAAAGTTGTACTATAAAAGGAAACTAGCTAGAGTCTCATACCAGGCTCTGGGAGCTTGCTTTAGTCCATAAAGAGCTTTCTGCAACTTAAACACATGAGAGGGCTGAGTTGAAGAAACAAACCCTGGTGGTTGTTCAACAAACACCTCTTCCTTAAGCTCACCATTCAGGAATGCACTTTTGACATCCATCTGGAACACCTTAAACTTCATATAGGCTGCATAGGCCAAGAAGATCCTTATAGCTTCTAGCCTTGCAACAGGAGCAAAGGTTTGGTCATAATCTATACCTTCCTCCTGTCTGTAGCCCTGAGCTACAAGCCTTGCTTTATTCCTTACAATAATTCCATTTGCATCCAACTTGTTTCTGTACACCCACTTGGTGCCTATGATCAGTTGGCCTTTAGGTCTTGGAACCAAAGTCCAAACTTTACATCTCTCAAACTGATTGAGTTCCTCTTGCATAGCAATGATCCAGTGGGGATCTAGCTCTGCATCTTTAAAGGTGAGGGGCTCAACCTGTGAGAGGAAACAAGCGTGCATCACATCCTGTCTTAATTGGTGTCTTGTTTGCACACCAGCTGATATGTCTCCAATCACTTGAGATGTGGGGTGATCTCTAAGTGTGACAATATCAGCAGGTGGGATGTGATCTTCAACAACAGTTTGGATTAATTCCTCAGGAGGAATTTGATCTACTGTTGGTGGTACAACAACAGCTTCTACAATGTCTTCATCACTGTCTGATTCAGTGATCTTAAGAGTTGATAGTTGAAGAATTTCTTGAATAGCATCAGGTACCTGCAATGAACTAGAGGAAGGGGAATTTTCCTTCTCCTTGTAAAACATCTGAGACTCATCAAAAGATACATGCACAGATTCTTCAATTTTACAGGTTGATTTGTTATAAACTCTATAAGCTTTGCTTACTTGGGAATATCCAAGCATGATTCCCATTGAAGCTTTTGCTTCAAATTTTCTAAGATATTCTTTATTGTTATTATGAATATAGACTACACAACCAAATACTCTAAAATAATTAATTTTAGGTTTCTTTCCTTTAAGCAACTCATAAGGAGTTTTACACTTAAGCTTGTGTATCAGACTTTTATGCAAGACATAATTGGCTGTACTAACAGCTTCTGCCCAATAGGAGAGAGGCATATTAGCATCTGCCAACAATGTGCTAGCAGCTTCAATGAGTGTTCTGTTCTTCCTTTCAACTACCCCATTTTGTTGGGGAGTTCTAGGAGCTGAGAAGCTATGTTTGATACCTTCTCTCTCACAGAATTCTTGCATGAGAAGAGAGTCAAACTCAGTACCATGATCACTTCTGATCAAGGCCACATGAGTAGAGTACTCAGTCTGCACACATAATTGAAAGTCTGTAAGGGCTTTGAAGTTATCAGCCTTAGTTCTCAAAAAGAAAACCCAACTGAACCTAGAGAAGTCATCTACAATTACTAAGGTGTAATACTTCCCTCCTAAACTCTGTACATTTATTGGGCCAAATAGGTCCAAATGTAATAGATACAGGATTCTAGGAGAATCACTTTTATTTACAGATTTAAAAGAATTCTTGGTTTGCTTGCCTAGCTGACAAGCCTTGCATAGGCTCTCCTTCTTGTAGGGGCAAGAAGGTAAACCTCTAACAAGGTTGTGTTTAGATAACCTAGATATATTTTAAGGTTAACATGAATAAGCCTCTTATGCCACAAAGAATTATTATTAATTGTTACTTCATTAAATAAACAGATTTCAGAGTGAGTTGAATTGAAATCTACTAAATAAATATTACCTATTCTAATGCCTACTAAAACAACATTATTATTTAAAGTAATATTACAAGAAGAGTTAGAAAATGAAACCTGGTAGCCAGCATCACATAGCTGGCTGACTGAAATCAAATTGTGCTTCAGTCCTGTCACATATGCAACTCTCTTGAAAGTAACATCTCCAATTGTGATCCTGCCATAGCCTTCTGTCTGACCACAGCTGGAATCTCCAAAGATCACCTTTGGGCCGAGCTTAGCTTTGAACTTTGACAGAAGATCTTTATTTCCTGTCATATGCTTGGAGCATCCACTATCCAAATACCACTTATTTTGAGTGATAGGATAGGCCTTCACCTGCAAGACATTTATTTAGACAGAGTGGACCCAGGTAACCTTGGGTCCCTTGTTTTTCACATAAGAAAAGCTAGAAATAAATGAAAATGCAGGCTGAGGGTGATAACCTAATGGGTGAGATCTCCTAGGTGAGATTCTCCATGCAGATGATGGGTCAACAAACCTAGGGTTTCTATTTTCATTTAGGTTTCTACGGGTTTGATTATGATTTTGAAAATCATATTGAAAACGTCGATCGATGTTCGACGATGGGCGCTCAGATCGTCGAGCTTCGTTCGACCATTGAGCTTCCGACGGTCGAGCGGCGTTCAACGCTCTTTGCATTTCTTTAAAAAATTTCTTCCTCTTTTCTCTCTTAGCTTTATTTAAAGTTTTGTTAACTTGGTTTACTTGCTCAGTATTCTTCATTCTACTAGCTGAAATGAAGTTCACTGGAGTTGAAAGATTATTTTTAAGAATAACTGGGGGTTCACTGGGAGAAGCTCCTAAGTCTAGTTTGTTATTACCTGACCTAGTGTTAGTCATGCTGGTAATTTCTAATAACTTAAGGCTTCTACCATTAAGTGATTCTTCTAACCTCTTAGACTTAGCTAACTCTATTGGGTACATTGGAAAATGTGTACCTGATTTGAAGAAGCCCAACCTAGCTCAATGATATACATCAAGGTGTATTTAATGTTGTTTTGAGTTGACATGTGCAGGTGAAGAATTGATAAAGTATGCAGTAAAATTCTAAGTCCAAGTGTCGACACAGAGAAGGATGTGTCGACACATAGAAGAAATTAGTCGACATCAACACTGGGAAGCAGTGTCGACACATAGCAGTTAGTCTACAACAATACTGGGAAAGTGTGTCGACACAGAAGAAGTAAGTCGACACAACACTGGGAAGCAGTGTCGACACAGAAGAAGTAAGTCGACACAACACTGGGAATTTGTGTCGACACAGAAGAAAAGCGTCGACCTCAACATTGGGAAAATGTGTCGACACAAAAGAATATAGTCGACCTCAAGTTTGTCGACACCAGCAGGATGTGTCGACACAAAAGAATATAGTCGACCTCAAGTTTGTCGACACCAGCAGGATGTGTCGACACAGAAGGATATAGTCGACCTCAAGTTTGTCTACACCAGCAGAATGTGTCGACACATTGTGATTGAGTCGACACATTATAGCAGAGTTAAAAGAAGACTGTGTCGACACCTGAAGGCTAAGTCGACACTTACTAAGTTATGATTCTACAACAACTGTGTCGACACACAGGACTTGTGTCGACACACTGAAGAGTCAAGACCAAGTTATTTTCAGAAGAAGCTGTGTCGACTCAAAGGCAACTTAGTCGACATCACTTAAGACTGTGTCGACACCAAAGTCAATTGTGTCGACATAGATAGACAGATGGTCTCGACACTTTCTGACAGACTGTCTCGACAACTTGTGGTTCAAGACTAAGGCACAGGACGTGTTTGAAGACTTGACAGCTGTGGGTTGCCACCGGTTAACTGAAGCTGTCAGACTTGTCAGAAAACGGTTAGAAACCGGATCAGCCGGTTACCATGAAGAAAGTCTATAAATAGACAGATTCAGAAGGAGAAAGTAACTTTTGAAAACATTGATGAGAATAAAAAAGTTGAGAAGGATTACAATCCAATTCATTTCAAGAAAGTGCTAGGCACTTAAGAAGATCTTCTCCAGAAGATCTAAGAAGACTATCTAAGGATATATCAAAGAAGAGTTCTAATCAGAATTCAGAAGAATCATTCAAAAGTGCTGGATAGAGAGAGATCAAGCCAGAATTTGAAGAAGAAGAAAGAAACCACCAGTGGATTCTCAAGAAGCTGTTTGGAAATCAACTCAGCTAAGTTCATATTCAAGAAGCTTTGAAGAAAGCTCAGATACAGTTGATTTCATCAGCTGATCAAGAATTGTCTTGGCATTTTCTCTCTCAATTTAGGCAAGACAGTTAAATAATCTTTTCTATATTTCTGTAGGATCTGTTTACACAGATCTGAGTTGTAAGCCTGTGTTATAAAGGCTGAGTGTAGGAGTGTTGAACTCTGAGTGGTAGGGCTGTTTGCCTGAGTGTAGGAGAAGGGTCTTCTCTGAGTTGTAGGCCTTGGGGCAAGGCTGAGGTAGGGCTGTTGTGCCTGAGTTGTAAGAACCAGTTGGGTTCTGAGTTGTAGGATCTGTTGATATGAGATTAGTGGAAGTGTGGCCGAATCTAGCATACTGCTAGATAGGTGAAGGGGGAAAGTGGATGTACCCAGACCTTGGGGAACCACTATAAAACATTGTGCAATCTGTGATGTTTTATTTTCTGTGATTGCTGTGATTATTGTGTTAGCCATTAAATTGAATTCTGCCTAGAAGTTTTTATAAAGAAGTAGAACCTATTCACCCCCCTCTAGGTGTTTAGGCTGTCTTGAAAGTTAAACTATCAAGTGGTATCAGAGGGAGGTTCCTCAAAAAGGACTTAACAGTCTGAGGTAGATCTGAAAGGCAGATTCAAGATTCAAGAAGATGGGTTCTGGAGAGAATCATAAGGAGCTAGGGTCTATGAAATTACCCATATGCAAGAAAGAAATTTTTGGAATTTGGAAAGAAAGAGTCAGACTGTTTATGGAAGCATCTGACCCAAGAATTTACATCATAGTACAGGAAGGCCCCTTCATTCCAATGAAGGTATCAGTTCTTGATGCAAATATCCAAACTCCAAAGAGTTATTCAGAAATGACCAAGGATGAAATCATCTTGGCAACCATGGATAAAAGAGCTCAGAACATTATTGTTAGTGCCATAGATGATTCAACATTTCAGAATCTGATTCACTGCAAGACCTCCAAGGAGATGTGGGACACATTGATTGTCTACATGGAGGGATCTGAAGAAGTAAGGCTGGACAGGAAGTCTATGCTAAATCAGGAGTATGAAAGCTTTAGACAAGGAAAATCTGATAGCATAACTGAGTGCTATAAGAAATTCTATAGAATTGTGAATGAGCTAATATCCTATGGAAGAGTCTTCAGTACCTATGAACTGAATGACAAATTCTTAAGATCCTTATCAAAGGATTGGGATACAAAGATCTGTGCCATAAGAGAAGTGGCTAAATTGGCAGAGATATCTCCTCCAACCCTGTTTGGAAAGTTGCTATCCTATGAAATGCAACTTATGGTGAGGAAGGAGGAGGAAAGAAACTCAAGAGGAGATCATAGAGAAAAGACTGTGGCATTCAATGCAGAAGCCACTAGAAAGAATAGGAGGATATCACCATCTCCTCCTAAGGAAGTTACAGAAGATAGTTCTGAAAGTTCAAACAAGGGTTCTGAAAGCTGTGATTCAGATGCAGATTTTACTGCATTCACAAGACAATTCCAGAGGTTCTTGAAGAAGAAGCAGTGGAAGTCTAGGCCTTCCCCATCACAGCAAGTTGATGACTATTATAAGAAGAAAAGGTCATCAAGGAAAGAGAAGAGCAGATCAAAACCCAGCAAAGCCACTACTTCAAAGATTGTTTGTTATTGTTGCAATAGGCCTGGACATGTAGTGGCTGATTGTCCTGACAAGAGAAAGGAATCTTCAGAAAAGAAGAAGACTTATCAGAAAGGCAAGAAGGAGAAATCCTTTGTAGCAAAGAAAGATAAGAGTCTATCAGACCAGTCAACTTCAGAATCAGGATCTGAAGCTGAAGCATATATTGGACTATATGCTGCATCTGAGGAAGAGGAGTTTATGCAGTTGCTAGACTCCATCAATGAACATCAATGCATGGGGTTGATGACAAGATCAGAAGAGGACATATGCCAGAATCAGTCTGGTCCTAATGAGGTAAAATGTCCTTCCAGTACATCTGTTTGTAGTACAAGTGAAGAATCAACTACATCTGCATCAAGTGATGAAGATGCATATGAATCTGAAGGAGATGTCTATCAATCAAGGTTGTAGATATCGGATATCGGGGACACATCGGTTTAGGTTTTTCATGTCGGTTTTACTATGTCGGGGGATATATCGGGGATATTTCATATATCGGGTTTCAATATTTAATTATTTATATGTGTAATTATTTATAAATTTAATCATTTTTCATTTATATATATTAATATATTAATAATTTGATATTTATTGAACTTCTAAATTTATTAAACTAATATAAGCATTTTGCGTTATACAAGTAATAACGGTATAATGCATGAAATAAAACAAAAGAAAGTAGAATGTCAGGAAGTTGTCCGTAACAATGGAAGATAAGAAATCTTTAGTCCATAATTCAAAAACTATGCATAATTGACGTTAATGATGCACTTGGACAAGGAAGAAAGCTAAAGGGAAAAAACAACCTAAACAATGAAATAATTTTGTTCTATTATCTATTGTACCATAGACACTAATTAAAATAAATTGAAAAAAACCAATCTATAAAATATCGGGATATATCGGCCGATATATCGGCGAATATATCGGTCAATAATAGACATATCGGAGGATATATTTCAAAATGATATTTTGCAAAATAATATCGGAAACGTGTCGTTTTGTCCATAAAACCTTTATGTCGGCCGACATGTCGGTCATGTCGGAGAATATCCACAACACTGCTATCAATTGATAGATAAGTATGGGGACTTGTTGCAGGCCCTTAAGAAAAGTAAGAACCTGGTTAAATCTCAGGCTCAGGAAATTGCTGAACTAAGGGTTGCAACAACTGAGTTAGAAAAAGTCCTTGATCAAAAATTAAATGAAATTGCCAAGCTGAAGAATATAACTATTATTCAGATGAGCACAATAAATTATACTAATGATCAAGTGAAGAGTCTGGAGGCCAGACTTAGAATTGAAAGGAATTTAGTGGCTAGTTACTCTAAGCCAAAATCTGTCTTACCCTTGATAGATGAATTTGTCACTCAAAAGGGTAAGGCTGGATTAGGATTTAAAGGTAACTCCAGGGCTGGCAGATTCAAGAGGAAAGGCAAAGCTCCTGTTCAGCCACTAAACCTTTCAGTCCCCATAAAGTTTAGTAAGGTGAAAGTGCCTTCTAACAAATATGATCATGAAGACATTCAAGGTCATATTAAGACTAATGTTCTGAAGAACAAGGGTGTAAATGCAAGCAGGCCTACCTATGGTCATAAACCCAATGGTTTTAAGAAATCAGTAGGTGAAGTTGCAACAACACCAGCAATGAACAGAAATTCTTCTGACAAGGATGTATCTAGATCTAGATACAATAAGTTTGAATGTTGGTGTTGTGGCAAGAGAGGCCATTTTGCATTAGACTGCTGGTATAACACAAGTGTTATAAAGAATAAGAGTCTACCTGTTAGAAGAGGTTATGATAGCTTTATTAATGCTAACCTGAACCAAGGACCCAAGACTTACTTGGGTTCTAAGGGTAAGTAATTCTGTATTGCAGGTGAATCCAAGTAACCATGCCCCTATATGGTACTTGGATAGTGGTTGTTCCAGGCACATGACTGGAACAAAGGGGCTGCTGAAGGAGTATTCATCTGTCAAAGATGGACCTAAAGTGATCTTTGGTGGATCTGAAAAAGGAGTCATCAAAGGGTTTGGTAACATTTCTTCTAACCTAATTACTATCACTCAAGTGGCTTATGTAAAAGGTTTGAAACATAATCAAATAAGCATAAGCCAGCTAAGTGATTTAGGATATGACATTTCATTTGTTAAAGATGGATGTCATATCAAGAGGTCAAGTGATCAAAAGATCATATTGACTGGGTATAGGAAGAGAAATGTATATTGTCTTAATTTTGAATGTGAGAATAATGCTTCTCCCATCTGTCTTGTAGCTGATGACAATGCTTCTCATTGTGTTAAGTGGCACAAGAGATTGGCTCATCTAAACTACAAGATAATTGGCCAACTCTTTAGCAAAG
Organism: Platanthera zijinensis; assembly: GCA_039513925.1. NCBI lineage: Eukaryota > Viridiplantae > Streptophyta > Magnoliopsida > Asparagales > Orchidaceae > Platanthera > Platanthera zijinensis. The sequence goes on along the minus strand of CM077087.1, from coordinate 136,428,766 downwards.
AGCTAGTGAGGAATGGACCTCAAATTAAGTGTATAAAGGAAGTGATATGCTCAGCTTATCAAAAGGGAAAGCAGACAAAATCCTCCTTTCAAAGCCTTGAAAACAAGGATTCTGTGAGGTGCTTATACCTCTTGCATATGGATCTTTTTGGTCCTATGCCAGTTCATAGTCTAGGTAGGAAGGTCTACACTTTTGTGGTTGTAGATGACTATTCTAGATTTACATGGGTGTTCTTTCTGAGACAAAAATCTGAAACCCCAAGTGTATTACTTAATTTTGTAAAGCAAATTCAGAATGAACTGAATAGTACAGTGGTCAAAATCAGAAGTGACCATGGTACTGAGTTTCAATCTGAAAGCATAACAAACTTGTGTAAAGACTTTGGGATTTTCCAAGAGTTCTCCTCACCTAGAACACCTCAGCAAAATGGAATTGCTGAAAGAAAGAATAGAACATTAATTGAAGCTGGTAGAACTCTATTGAGTGACACCTCTCTCCCAGAATATTTCTGGGCTGAGGCAGTTAACACTGCTTGTCATGTCATCAATAGAGCTTCTATCACCAAAAGCCACAGAAAGACTCCCTATGAGATTGTGAAAGGCAGAAAACCAAATCTATCCTATTTTAGGATCTTTGGTTGCAAGTGCTATATACTTAACAATGGCAAGTCATATTTGACTAAGTTTGCTGCCAAATCCCAGGATGGGATATTTGTTGGGTACAGCACAAATAGTAAGGCCTATAGAGTCTTCAACTTAACTACTCAAGTTGTTGAAGAATCTGTGCATGTTGTATTTGATGAAACAAGATTAATCAATTGTGAGTTGTCTTGTAGATCAAATAACTCAACAGGTATAAGCAAGAGGATGGACAAGCTCTCCATTGCTGAAGCTTCAAAGGAAGATGGAGCATTGGAAAATGAAGGCTGCTGTCCAGGGGAGTACAAGAGATAATGGAAGCTGATGAAAACTAAGAGGTTCAGCAGAATGAAGAAGCTGGAGATGCTCAACCTGAAGGGAATCTTCCTCCAGCTATAAGATATCTAAGAGATCATCCTGCTGATCAGATAATAGGTGATCCAAGACAAGGAGTGCAAACTAGAAGCAGAAATCAAAGCACAGTTTTGCATTCAAGTTTCTTGTCTCAAATGGAACCTAAGAAGTTTGAAGAAGCTATCCAAGACCAGCACTGGATTGATGCTATGCAAGAGGAGCTGAATCAATTCAAAAGGTGCAAAGTCTGGGAGCTTGTTCCTAAACCAAGAGGCCACAACATAATTGGCACTAAGTGGATCTATAGGAACAAGCTGGATGAAAGTGGGATAATAGTGAAGAATAAAGCAAGGTTAGTTGCAAAAGGATACAGGCAGGAAGAAGGGATCGACTTTGATCAAACCTTTGCTCTAGTAGCAAGGCTGGAGGCAATCAGAATGTTCCTTGCCTATGCAGCCTACCAAGACTTCAAAGTATACCAGATGGATGTGAAGTCAGCATTTCTGAATGGTGATCTTAAAGAAGAAGTATATGTAGAGCAGCCATCAGGTTTTGTAGATCCTCTTAAACCTGATTCTGTGTATAAGCTTAGGAAAGCTTTGTATGGGTTAAAACAAGCTCCAAGGGCTTGGTATGAAACCCTGTCTACCTTCCTCATTGAGAATAAATTCTCAAGAGGAAAGATAGACAAAACTCTATTCCTTAGGGAATCCAAAGGTAAGATCATCTTAGTTCAGATCTATGTTGATGACATAATATTTGGATCTACTGAAAACAACCTTTATAAAAAGTTTGCCAAACTTATGCAAGGGAAGTTTGAGATGAGCAGTATGGGAGAACTTAAGTTCTTCTTGGGACTCCAAGTAAGACAGACTGATGATGGATTGTCCATATCCCAGTCTAAGTTCACCAAAGAATTAATTAAGAAATATAGTATGGAGTCATCCTCCACCATGAGAACTCCTATGGGAACAAGTATGCCTATATGCAAAGATGAGGCAGGTAAACCTGTTGATGAATCTTTGTATAGAGGAATAGTTGGCTCACTACTATATCTCACTGCTAGTAGACCAGATATTATGTATGCTACATGTGTCTGTGCTAGGTACCAAGCCTGTCCTAAAGAATCTCATTATACTGCAGTTAAAAGGATTCTGAGATATCTTAAGGGCACACCTAATCTAGGTCTTTGGTACCCTAGGAATAGAGATTTTCAACTAATAGGCTATTCAGATGCAGATTTTGCAGGATGTAGAGAGGATAGAAAGAGTACTACAAGTACTTATCAATTCCTGGGAGGAAGACTAATATCATGGAGTAGTAAGAAGCAGACTAGTGTGGCAATTTCCACAGCTGAGTCAGAGTATGTTGCTGCTGGAAGCTACTGTGCACAGCTATTGTGGATGCAGCATCAGCTTAAGGATTATGGTATTCAGGTAAGTAGAACACCCCTTTTATGTGATTCTAAGAGTGCTATTTCTATTGCTAATAATCCAGTTTCTCATAGTAGAACTAAGCATATAGAAATCAAATACCATTTTCTTAGAGAACATGTAGAAAAAGGAGACATCTCATTGGAATTTGTAAAAACAGATTATCAAATAGCAGATGTATTTACTAAGCCTTTAGATGAAACCAAATTCAATAAATTCAAAATTGAATTAGGTATGTTAACCATTGATTAATGTATTAACAAAATCATTAACAATGCAATTGAAGTGGTATTTAAGTAAGTTAAAGTAATAACAACATAATTAAGTGTTAAAAAAGGACACATTGAAGTAACACTTACAAGTGGTGTTGAACCAACAGAAATTGGCTAAGTAAGAATGTGTCGACACATTCAGTAATAATGTGTTGACTCAGAGAAATAATGTCGACAAGTCAGAAATATTGTGTCGACACAGAGAATATGTGTCGACACTTAAGAGTTATATTGTCGACTTAACCAAAAATGTAATGTCGACTCAACCAGGATAATGGTGTTGACACTTACAGAATATGTGTCGACACTTATCCTTAGAGTCGACACCGAATTTCTGTCAATCTACTATGTATCCAAGGTGTCGACATAACCACAAATTGGTGTCGACACATAGTAGGCTGAAGTAATGTCGAGACAATAGAAGTTTGTGTCGACACATTCCGTCTGTGTCGACACATTTAGTCTGTTTTTGGCGCCTTTTGAACTTCTTTCAACAGAAGGTATAAATAGGTCAAAAACTCTTTCTGTCGACACGCTTCCAAGGTTTTCGAGACTAAAACCCTGTATCGACAGTCTATCTTTCTCTCTTCTCTCAAGCTTTCTCGACGAATCGATGGCGCCAAGGATTGAAGACAACATCAATAAAGGGTATGAGTTGGTGCGCCAGGCTTTTGCAGATGCGCCGCCAGATGTTCAAAGGGTTATCACCCTCCTCTCCGAGTCAGGGTTAGAATTTCTAATCTCAAAACCGACTAAAATCTGGAAGAAGGAGGTGCACGAGTTCTTTATCTCTGCATCAGTCCACTCAAATGGCCTCAAGATTAAGTCCAATGTTCAAGGGACTAAGGTGAAGATTACTCCAAGAAGTTTAAGAAAGATCTTTCAATTACAAGTAGTTGAGAATGAAGAGGAAGTTCCTAGTTCTAAGACAAGGGAAGCCCTTCAATGGTGTGGACTGGACTCGAGCATGAAGATTGGAGCTGCATTCAACAGGAAGGGTATGAATCAGCAAGGGAAGTTCTTGTCTGAAATTGTTGGGAAAGTGATCCTCTGCAAGACAGGTGGACATGATAGGATTTCTGCCTATATGTTCAGCCTTATGACCAGGATTGTTTTTACAATTCCTACTGATTGGTCAGGAGTCCTCTTTGACAAGATCAAAGAAGGAATCAAGAAGCCCAACATGGCTAGAATCATGAGCTTATATCTCACTGGAGTGATTCCTGAAGTGATGCAGCAACTGCCAGGGACTAAGATCAATCATATGAGAAGGATGGATATGAGACTGTTCTCTAGGTGAGATAGGGTGCTGTCCAAGGATGTGCCTGAAGAGAGCAGGCCAGACACCCCTGTGAAATCCCCTTCTCAAACTCAAGAAACTGAACAACAACAAGAAGACCCACTCAGGACACAGGTTGAAGAACAACCTGACTCAACTATAGTCCAGCAAGTGTCAACACCTGCACAGATGCAGGGGGAGCCAGTTCACTCTCCTGCTCAAAATGTATCTACTCCTGATCAGGTACAAGTGTAGGGGGAGCTAATGTATTTTACTATAAAAGACATTGCTCATATTCTTATTACTGCACAGGTTCAGGGGGAGCTAGTGTCCACTCCTACTCTAGATACTACAATTACTGAACGAGTACAGGAGAAGCTGTTGTCAGTACAAGTGCAAGAGGAAGCACAGTTAGACTTATCTCAAGATTTAACTGCTGCAGAAGATACAGCTCAACTGGAATTTACTCTGGAGGAGTTATTCCCTGATGCTGATACTACTACTGATAAAGTAGGAGGAGGACCAGAAATTGAGAAGTCCATAGGTATGGAAATTGATCAGGAAGCTGAAGTTGAGCCACAGGTTGAGGGGGAGCCAGTGGATGTTGAGACTGAGCAACAGGTCACTGGGACAGATACACTTCATCCTCCTCAAGAAAGAGTTCACCTAAATACTTCGTCTGATACTGAAACTGAAGAAGCCAGGATGGCCAAGAAAAGAAAACTTGTTGTATTTAAGAGAAGAAGCAAGAATTATAAGCAGGCTTTACAGACAACACCTCAACAAGTATCTCCTGCCTTTGATCATAACAAGTTTATGGTAGATCTACAGGTGAAATTGGATGAACAAAGAATGACTCTGGAAAAGTATGTTGATGAAAATAGCAAGTCACTTCAGTTTGACTTAGCTCAGGATATAAAGTCCATCCAGTTTCAAGTCAACATGCATAAGAAAGAAATGACAGATTGCTTCCAAAAGGGAGGCCATGCTGTGGTTTATCTAGCTCAACAATAGGAGGCTATTACTAAAAAGGTAGATGATGTTGTCCTGAAGCAAAGCTATGTCTTGGAAAATCAGTTAAGAATGAATGATAATTTAACTGAATCTCATCATGAGATAATAGAGGAATTGAAAAAGATTGTTCCAGGCCTGCCTGCAGATAAAACAAAAGAAATGGAAGAGTTTAATAAGAAATTTCCAGATGCCATTGCCTCAGTACAAACTGCTATCTCCACCTGCCAACAGGACATATCAACCAAGCTGCAAAAGTTGAAACCATTTTTCAAAGATGGTATAAATTATCTAGAAGGACAGATAAGGTTTCAGAAGAATGATCTTAGAGATCATATGACCAGAGAAGTCATAAAGGGGGAGAGGTTATTGATTCATGCAGGCCAAGAGCACTCTAAATGGGTGACAAATAGTATAAGAGCCACCTTGGGATATCCACCCTTGTGTGATGATGATATGATGGCTGAATCAGGCATTCAAGCAGGACTACTTGAAGGCAACCAACCTGAGGTTGCCCAAGTTATTTACCCCCCTTCTGATTTTGATATTCTGGATAAGCAAGTGCAGGATATGTATAGTCCTCCAAAGGAGGTGAATAATGTTGTGATTGAGAAAGTTGAGATGCTAGAGGCCTTCCTGAAAGAACAGCAAGATGCTCTATTAGCAAAGAAGAGATTTAGAGAGCAGGCTGCACTTAAGCCAGATTATGAGCAGTGGAGTCCTACTTCAAGGAACATAATACTCACTGCATGGAAGGCTGTACAAGACAAAGTTCATGAGAGAGGGAAGTGGTACAATGAGATAGAATGGCAGAAGTATGAGGCAAGACAGGAAGCTATAGTACAATTCAGAAGGAAAGCTAAGCTGGGGAGGCTGCCACCAGATGCTAAGGAGCCAAGCAAGTACTTCCCAAAGCCTTTTCACTATTTTGAAAGGCAAAGGCTCAAGGAAGAAGCTCAGAAGAAAGCTGATCTAAAAGGAAAGAAGATAGCTGAAGAATCAGAAGCTCCTGTGACAGCTAAAATTTAATCTGGCAAAGGGATTATCATTAGAGAGCCTGATCAATCCTGATTGTGTTTTAGTTCCTTCATAATGTTTTGTAATGTTGTGATGTGATCATTAAATGTAAAACAATGTAATCAAACATTACCCAGTAATAAACAAAATATTGTTTAAATCTGTGATAGATTGTTTTATCTATGATGTTTTTATTATTTTGTTTATAATTAAGTATCCCTGTGTTTTTGTCATATATCATCATTTAGTACTGTTTATAAATGGTGTATATCATTGGCTATAAGGGTTATGACTTCTCCAAATAGGGGGAGATTGTTGGGTACATTGGAAAATGTGTACCTGATTTGAAGAAGCCCAACCTAGCTCAATGATATACATCAAGGTGTATTTAATGTTGTTTTGAGTTGACATGTGCAGGTGAAGAATTGATAAAGTATGCAGTAAAATTCTAAGTCCAAGTGTCGACACAGAGAAGGATGTGTCGACACATAGAAGAAATTAGTCGACATCAACACTGGGAAGCAGTGTCGACACATAGCAGTTAGTCTACAACAATACTGGGAAAGTGTGTCGACACAGAAGAAGTAAGTCGACACAACACTGGGAAGCAGTGTCGACACAGAAGAAGTAAGTCGACACAACACTGGGAATTTGTGTCGACACAGAAGAAAAGCGTCGACCTCAACATTGGGAAAATGTGTCGACACAAAAGAATATAGTCGACCTCAAGTTTGTCGACACCAGCAGGATGTGTCGACACAAAAGAATATAGTCGACCTCAAGTTTGTCGACACCAGCAGGATGTGTCGACATAGAAGGATATAGTCGACCTCAAGTTTGTCTACACCAGCAGAATGTGTCGACACATTGTGATTGAGTCGACACATTATAGCAGAGTTAAAAGAAGACTGTGTCGACACCTGAAGGCTAAGTCGACACTTACTAAGTTATGATTCTACAACAACTGTGTCGACACACAGGACTTGTGTCGACACACTGAAGAGTCAAGACCAAGTTATTTTCAGAAGAAGCTGTGTCGACTCAAAGGCAACTTAGTCGACATCACTTAAGACTGTGTCGACACCAAAGTCAATTGTGTCGACACAGATAGACAGATGGTCTCGACACTTTCTGACAGACTGTCTCGACAACTTGTGGTTCAAGACTAAGGCACAGGACGTGTTTGAAGACTTGACAGCTATGGGTTGCCACCGGTTAACTGAAGCTGTCAGACTTGTCAGAAAACGGTTAGAAACCGGATCAGCCGGTTACCATGAAGAAAGTCTATAAATAGACAGATTCAGAAGAAGAAAGTAACTTTTGAAAACATTGATGAGAATAAAAAAGTTGAGAAGGATTACAATCCAATTCATTTCAAGAAAGTGCTAGGCACTTAAGAAGATCTTCTCCAGAAGATCTAAGAAGACTATCTAAGGATAGATCAAAGAAGAGTTCTAATCAGAATTCAGAAGAATCATTCAAAAGTGCTGGATAGAGAGATCAAGCCAGAATTTGAAGAAGAAGAAAGAAACCACCAGTGGATTCTCAAGAAGCTGTTTGGAAATCAACTCAGCTAAGTTCATATTCAAGAAGCTTTGAAGAAAGCTCAGATACAGTTGATTTCATCAGCTAATCAAGAATTGTCTTGGCCTTTTCTCTCTCAATTTAGGCAAGACAGTTAAATAATCTTTTCTATATTTCTGTAGGATCTGTTTACACAGATCTGAGTTGTAAGCCTGTGTTATAAAGGCTGAGTGTAGGAGTGTTGAACTCTGAGTGGTAGGGCTGTTTGCCTGAGTGTAGGAGAAGGGTCTTCTCTGAGTTGTAGGCCTTGGGGCAAGGCTGAGGTAGGGCTGTTGTGCCTGAGTTGTAGGAACCAGTTGGGTTCTGAGTTGTAGGATCTGTTGATCTGAGATTAGTGGAAGTGTGGCCGAATTTAGCATACTGCTAGATAGGTGAAGGGGGAAAGTGGATGTACCCAGACCTTGGGGAACCACTATAAAACATTGTGCAATCTGTGATGTTTTATTTTCTGTGATTGCTGTGATTATTGTATTAGTCCATTAAATTGAATTCTGCCTAGAAGTTTTTATAAAGAAGTAGAACCTATTCACCCCCCCTCTAGGTGTTTAGGCTGTCTTGAAAGTTAAACTATCAAACTCCATTTTAAGAAATTTAATTTCTTCACTACAAGTAGTGAGATCTTCCTTTAACCTAATATTTTCTGTAGCAATTAATTCTGAGTCAGCTAACTTATTTCTAAGTTCTTTAATCTCCTTTTCTGAACTAATTAAGTCTAAGCATAAGTATTTAAAATCTAATTTAAATTCTTTAGAAGTGAAGTCATAAGAAGATAGTACCTCATATTCTGTTGGCATTTCTTCTTCTGAATCTGAACTCTCTACAGCTGAATGATTGCTGCAGGCATCTATTGCCATCAGGCAAACCTCCTTTGCCTTCTTCTCTTCCTCATCCTCACTGGAGCTAAAGGAGGAAGATTCTTCATCAGAATCACTCCAGGTTTCAGCAATGAAACCTCTCTCCTTTTTCTTGTTTTTGTAGGAGGATGGCTTGGAGTGCTTCCTGTGCTGTTCCCTTTTCTTTCCTCTTGTCTTTGTTCTTCTCCTCTGGACACTCTGGTAAGATGTGTCCAGGCTTCCTGCAACCATAACAGATAATTTCTTTAGCAGGTGAACGGTCATACCTTGGTTTGTCTTCATAGCGTGAAGACTTCTTTCTGAATTCCTTTCTCCCCATCTTGAGAAACCTCTTGGCAAATAATGCCATTAGTTCCTCATTTGATTGGCTGCCTTCAGAAGCATCAACAGCCTTAAGAGCTAGAGATTGCTCTTTTCTTGTTGGAGTTGGGGTCTTTGCTTCTGCTTCTGCTTCCCTTGTCTTCAGCACTTGCTCAAAAGATTTGAGCTTGCCGAGAAGGGCTTCAGTTGAAATCTCATTTGTGCTTCTGGCTTCCTTGATGGGCCAGATCCTTAGATCCCATGTGCTAGGGAAGCACATAAGAATCTTATCATTGACCTCTGTCAATGATATGTCCTTGTCAAGGGTCCTCAGCTCATTGATGATTGAGCTGAGCCGGGTATACATGGCTTCAACTGATTCAGCATCAGTTTTCTTGAAGTTTTCATATTGTGAGATAAGGTTGGACCTTCTGTCCTTCCTTTCATCAGCTGAACCAGCTATAATCTGGTTCAATGTATCCCACATAGCTTTTGCTGAAGAGCAGTCAGCTACCTTCTGGAATACCTCATCAGACATTGTCTGAGCCAGAATGTTCATCGCCTTGGCATCTGCTATCTTTGCCTTCTTGTACTCATCGTTGTAATCTGGAGGAGGCACTGCACTCATATCAGTTGATGATGAGGCAGTGGCAGTAGCAGGAGCTCTTGGGTGTCCTGACAAAATAGAAGCAAAGATGTTTTCATCAATAGAATTCATATATAATTTTATCCTTGCCTTCCAGATGCCAAACTTAGCTAAGTTGCATGCTGGAGGTCGGGTGCTAGAATAATCCTTGGACTGGGCCATGATAGTGATAGTGAATATCTATAAACTTTGGTATCTATCAGGATCTGGTGACTTAGGTGTTAGCCTATTCAGTCAGTCAACCTCCCTCTGATACCAATTGAAAGTGAAGGGATAAATACTACTCTAGAGGGGGGGGGGGGGTGAATAGAGTTATCAAATTTTGCACTAGAAAAAACTTAATGGTCTATCCAACTCCCTTGGAGTGAAATGCGGAATGAAAAGATTATAGATATAGAATTAACCCTAAAGCCTAACACAGTGTTGTGCACAAACTCAAGCTAACTGTAATTACAGTTAAGGCTTGGAAAACCTAATCAGCAACTAGCAAACCTAGTTATATCTATTCACAGCCACAATGCAGGAATTAAACAAGGCAATCCAGACGACACAAGGAATTTATAGTGGTTCCCCAAACAACTTGGGTACGTCCACTCTTCTACCAACAAGGTAGGAATCCACTCAGGTTTTTGATCAGGTGCCCTGCCACCAACAGGATCTGCTTCAGGTAGATCCAGAAACCCTTTAGACTTTTGATCAAGTGTCTAAAAACCAAACACAGGTTTTTGATCAGGTGCCCTGCCACCAAGGGATACTTTTGAAGGGAGTAATAACCCTATACAGGAGGGGGAAAGAAGGTTAAGATGTCTTCTCTATTTTACAATAGATTAGAGAAGCATAAAGACTTGCACTGAGCTAGAAAGCTCAAAAGAATCAAGGCTCCCCCTGGCTCAAAAATGTCCAGGTGAAGTCTTGCTTCAGTGCAGAAAACTCTTCAGAAAGATCTGAAGGGAAAACTACAAGAAGATAATAAATAATAAAATTAGAAATCTTCAAGAAGCTGTCTTCTTCTTCTTCAAAAGAACTCTGAGTCTAAACTTCCTGGAAGCAGGAGAACTCAGGTTGAAGAAGAACAGAAGAGCTTAACACTTCTCAGATGGATGAGTATTGCTGAGAGCAGAAAACTTGGTCTTGATGAAGGCTTGAATGCTTAAATGAATAACTGGTTAGCTAGCTGAAATTCTTCTCCAAAGGATTCCTTTTATAGCAGCAACAAGCAACGGCTCTCTTCAATTTGAATTGTTTGTCTTCTTCTGAAACTTGAGACCTGGGCTGCAAATATCAAAAAGACAAACAATCTCTGCAGCAAAAACATTCTATAAAAGGAATAAACCTCTTTCGAAGAAGCTGCATGAAGCAATCTGATAATAAAGTACTAAATAAAGTCACATCAGAGATAAACTCTTTATAGCAAAAGGAAGACTTTTCAGTCTAACGGCTATAAAGGACTGACAGCAGATAAAGTAAAATATAATGTCAGCTAATAAGACAAACAACTTTATTTGAAAAGATTTGACTCAGGCAAAAGGGATGGAGCAGATATTGCCTGGAAATATTATCATAAAACAACTGAAATAACATGCCAGATAATGTATTAATTAATTAAATATAATAAATAAATACAAAATAAAAAGGCAGACAGAAAACGTCGAACGACCCTCGGAGATCGTCGATCGACGCACGGAGATCGTCGAACTATCGGACAGATAGTCGAACGATCCAGATAGTCGAACTATCAAAGAAGATAGTCGAACCATCACAACAGATAGTCGAACTATCAGAAGATAGTCGAGCTATCAGATAGTCGACCTATCAACAGATAGTCGAACTATCAAAGCGAAACAGATAGTCGAACTATCAACAGATAGTCGAACTATCAAAGACAAACAGATAGTCGAACTATCAACAAATAGTCGAGCTATCAGAGAACGACAGATAGTCGAACTATCAACAGATAGTCGAACTACCCAGGAAAAACAGATAGTCGACCTATCAGCAGATAGTCGAACTATCAGAAGAAAGCAGATAGTCGAACTATCAAAGCACACAGATAGTCGAACTATCAACCGATAGTCGAACTATCCTCGCAGACAGAACGTCGAGCAACTGATAGATGATCGTCGAACAGTTAGTCGACGATAGTCGAGCGGCGTTCGACTATAGTCGAACGAAAAACTACTTAACCAAATTCTTCATCTGGAAAAGCGGGGACTCTACAGCTAGACCACTAACCATTGACCATAGATATTTCTTGGGTCAAGGGACAAAAGGAGAAGACTAAACTCAAATCAAACTAGGGTACCAACATTATTTTGCTGCAAAAACATTATATACAATTGCTAATACAGGTATTTGGTCCACCTTAAGGACGGTAATCAAAAGGGCTATTCGGGAGACAACCCAAGCTTGGACCTTTTGGTCCCCTCGTTTATGCTTTTTATTTTATGTTTTCTATTTTTTGTATTTTCTGTTGTTCGGCCTAATTCGCAGGTTCAGCTTATCTTTTGTGCGAAGCAGCAACTCCCGCGAATCATCACGCAATCTTCTGGCATGCTCCCCTCTTTGGAGCATAGGTACTCTCTCTCGCTTCAGATTTCATTCCTTGGTTGAATGTCTATTTTCTTGCTTATATTTTCATTCAAGTCTGGGGGGATGAGCCGCTTGTGCACTCCACGAGCACATTTAATTTCGCATGCCAGTAGTTTTCCTTTTTGCTTCATTGTTTTTGACTCCTGCTGCACACACTTTGGCACCCACATGAGCGTGCACTTGAGCACGCGTGCGGCTCAAGTTGATGTATTATTTCGTGTAAACTTTAAGATGGTGGTGCTGACGTAGGATTTTGATTTAGAGTAGTTCGAAACTCGTGCAGTGCTCCTAATCGAGTGCTCATGTTGTGTAGAAATTGTATAGATTTAGTTTTTCTTTATGCTTGCAATTTATATTTTTTTTGCACTCGTAAATACTGTCTGTCCTACTCAAATCAATGAATCCGGAGTAATCACTCGGTAGTGTAGGAATGTGTGTAGGCGTCGCTAGCTTTGTATTGCTCGAGTCGGGAGGACGGATCACTTTTCTCGGTGACTAAGAACTTGCCCCAGGCTACTTTCGAAGCATTGGTGCACGGTTAGTCGAGCGTGAGCATGACGTAGGCCATCACTTTGGCCCGGTTGAGCCTTGCACCCGTCCTAACATAGCCCTCGCTAGCCCCGTTGAGCCTACCTTCCTTTTGTTTCAGCTCCACACTCAATTCACCAATGCCTCAAGCCAATCCTAGTCGCACACCCGCGTCGAGCTCTAGTTCCAAGCATTTTCTCGTTGGGTTGTTGATGTGGGAAGTGGTTTTGTGAAAAATGTGGATTTGCCATCTTGTTATATTTGCTGAAATTCAAGAATTTGAAAAAGAAAAATTTATAAAAGCAAAAATTGTGAAAAAGAAACGAAAAAGAGAAAATAAAAAGTATAAATGAAAATCTGTTTTGGGGTAGGCGGTGCACACACCCATGTTGTAAAAACCAGGTCTGGGGGTGTGGTGCACTCGCATTCATTTTGCTAGTGGGAAATCTGTAATTGTGCGAGCTCCGTTGGGTTGTGCGTAGCCTTCATTTTCATCTTTTTTATCCATACCTACGTCTACACCCAAGCCCCAACTCTTCACCTAAAGTCCTACGGATTTATGCTCGAGTCGAACTAGCATCGTGGAGAAAGTGTGAACGGGCAAACATATGGTCCCCGACATTGGTGGATTCCTTTGGAGGTGATCACGAGACCCGCTCTTTGGCAATGCTCCACCATCCGACTTGGCTATTTTCTTCCTACACATGACCGCGCGATTCTCCGGAAATTCAACCTTTGAGTAGTGACAGTATTTATTTACGTTTATCGAAAATTATAAATTGCATAGCATGATTAAAAACTCCTTCTATTATATTTTTTATGCACTTGTGTTTCTTGATTTCTCGTCCTACTGTATTTTGAAATTACTACGTCAGCTAGCCATTTTTGAGTCCACAAGGTGATTATTTGCCCGGGATGTGCAAATGGTTAAGTCTGGGGGTGTGATGAGTCCCTATTTTATACCTTATTTTGGACTCATCTAGGCCTTTTTCCTCAGCTTTGCACTATCTTTTAGCGCCATTAGTACTCCTTTTGGTTAGCTACGACATTCCACGCCCTGTGCACCTTTTTAGCCCATTTCTATGCTTGTGTGCATTTACATTCTTGCTATGATTATTATTGTTTGCTGTGGCTTCCACGATCGATGTCCCGTGCAGTTTTCCTGCAGGTTTGGGGATCGTGAGGGCATTCGGGATAGGCGTTTCACTATTTTTTGGCAAAGGAGTCAGTGGTCGTGCGTTTTTACCCACGCATGACCATCGACCTCCTGGCGCACGATCACTGATCGTGCGCAGCTCGGACTCATTTGTGAAATCTCTGTCTTAAACCTTCCGCACGATCACTTGCCATACCACGCACGACCACTGCTCGTGCGCCGCCGATCGTGCGCAGTCATACCCATTTTACAAAGTTCTGCCTGGCTATTTCCGCACGATCATCAGCATTGCCTCGCACGATCACTGATCGTGCGCTGCTGATCGTGCGCGACCTTTGATTTTCTGATGCAGGTCTACAGGTTGCTCGCGCACGGGCGCTGACCTTGGTCGCGCACGACCACTGGTCGTGCGCCAGTGGTCGTGCGCCCTATTTATTCTGCAAGCTATAAAATGCCCTGTTCCGCGAATTAGGGTAACAGACATTGTTACGAAACTTCCGCCAATCCGCCGTTTCGCCCTCCAGCAGTTCCATTCGCCTCCACCTTCATCCCTACCATCGGGAGGACCTTCTCCGGCGATTCCAAAGCATTCTGCATCCTCCGGTGATCCTCCCGGCCATTGAAGCATTCTTCTCCGAGCTTTCCACCAAGGAAGAAGACGAAGCATACCTAGAGAACGGAATTACAGGCCCTCGAGGTGACAGCTCGGTGGTACCGGAAGCCCTCCTCGGACTGCGCTTGGAAGCGGATTGACAACCCACACCTCCGGCCAACAACCGCGGTGGATCTTCAATCTCGTGGTTTTGCATTTTCTATCTTTTCTTGTTGCATGGAATGTTTATGCATGTAATGAACATCAATTTCTAGTGTTAATTTGATCATTTGTGTTTCATCTTGCTTATGAGAATTATTCTTTGATGCGCCTCGCTCATCTCGCTCCACTCCACACGTTTGTTTCACTCAATTTCACTCTGCACTAATCACCTCACTCGCTAGACTTCCGTCCACTCACCAACCGAAGTACGACATCGCGTCCGCTACATCCATCTCGCCTTGAGAAGCGGTGATTGCGACCCGCATAGTTTACATTAGTGTAATCGGTCGTAAGACCACCAACCAAAGCCCCTTCTTTTTCTGTTTGTTTCAATTAACTCTCATAACAATAGTTTTAGAGTCTAAATCGTTCGACGCTAATTGCATTCCTCAAGAGACGGACATCCGGGGATTTATTCCCAACTTTATTACTTGTGCGACCGGTACGCTTGCCGTATTTTACGCGCATCAGTGGACTTAGGATTTTTTTTCGCCAAATCATTGTATATCTCTAGTGGATTGGTTTTGTTATGTAAAGATCATTGAGTGCCTGCTGTATTCGTTGGGTATACTCGATAAATCAATATGAACTTGATTTTCAGTGTACAAATTGTATCTAATTCATCGGGTTTGGCCTTAGGTCAATTTCTGGGATTTATTCATCCATTTATTATTGGAGAAGCCCAGTGTTTTTGTTGTGGTTTGCATGTGTTTGACTATGGTGGTCGGTGTTTTAGTTATATGTTTATGGCTAGGTTGACAATGGTAAAGGACAATCAACCTGATGCCTTTTTGGTGATTTATTTCCCTAGTGGGTTTGCCCGGTGTCGGTATGTGACTGTAGGTGTGTTGGGTAGGTTCCCACCACCGCAGGTGCTGGTTTTTCCCTGATTTTGGGTGTATCAAGGTATAAGACCACCTTTCCTTGATCCCTTGTGTAGTTTTTGTTGTTGGTGTGTTGGGTATGTTCCCACCACCACAAGTGCCGGAATGGCCGGTGTTTTTGTTCACCAACTTATAGGCTAATTAATTCCTTTTGCTTACAATCATTTATTTATATGTTCCATAAAGCATAGATGTTTATAGCACTTGGTGCAAATTCCTTACCTTTGAGCTTGTAAGTTAGTCTTTTCTCATTATTCTTGTGTTAGGGTTGGTAACCATTTATTCTTTTTTGGTTTATTGCTAACATTTTGATCTTTGTTCACCACTTTTATTATTATTTCTTGCTGAGGTGTTCTTTCTTTGAATGCCTCAGGTTTGGAGAAGTAGCTGATTGAGCGGCTAGGCTTTGGTGCTAACTTGTGTTCGACAGTGATTGAAGTTGTCTCTTTTCCTCACCGATTGTGAGGTAGTGTGTTGTTTTATTCTTGTTCAGACATACATATCTTTTAGTGCGTTCGTGTCAGGTTGTTGACGCCCACTGGATTTTTGTATAATGTTAAGTACTTGCTAGATGCTAAGCCTTTTTTGTATGACTTGTTGTATTTACTTGCTCTCTGGGAAGGTTTTATGATATGTTGCATGTTAGATATTTTAAATTATAAAAGTATTACTTCTATCACTTCATACATGCCATCTTTCAAACTAAAACCTCTATGTTTGACAAACATAAAAGTTATTTTTATACTTATACTAAATCTAGAGTCATGCATACCATGAGTTGTCCTGTATGGATGTTTTTGCTCATGTAAGATGTCAAATAATATAAACAAGGTATTTTTTCACAACGAATACTTATATTTTTTTAGTTGTGCACTAGTTGATCCACCGAGCTGAGGGATACGGCTGCTAAAACCTAACTTAAAACATGTTTTCCTCACACCAAAACTTGGTATTTTTATAAACGGTGTTAGGGTGAGAGTTTTCCTGAACGTCTGTAGTTATCCCCTGCACAGCGTGGCATCACGACGCATGTTTTCTCTTACTCTGATTTACATTTAAATTCAGAGAAAATGCGGGCTATGACAGTTGGTATGTAACATCCCATTTCCAACTAGACCCCTGGGAGTGTTTTTGTCATAACAGAACCCTAGGAAACCCAGAAATTGAAGTTTATCGACCAAGATTTC
Organism: Platanthera zijinensis; assembly: GCA_039513925.1. Lineage (NCBI taxonomy): Eukaryota > Viridiplantae > Streptophyta > Magnoliopsida > Asparagales > Orchidaceae > Platanthera > Platanthera zijinensis. The sequence goes on along the minus strand of CM077087.1, from coordinate 136,412,220 downwards.
GAGTCAAGGGGTGGTCATGCCCGTGACCGACCCGTCATGCCCGTGACCTAGGGCGTGACCCCTTCGACGATCGTCGACCTTAGAAAGATGATCGGCGAGCTCAGAAATTTCAACATGGGCTTGACACGCCCATGACCGATCTGTCACGCCCGTGACCTTGGAATGGCGTTAAGCTCACTCAACGCCGTAGTCTTGATGGCGTTGAGTGAGCTTAGCTCACTCAAAGCCATAAGCTAGACGGCGTTGAGTGCACAGACTACACTCAACGCCATCTGGTGTCGTCTGGTTGGCATTGAGTGAGCTGAGCTCACTCAACGCCATAGACTTGATGGCGTTGAGTGAGATTAGCTCACTCAACACCGTAATCTATCAGGCGGGATGACGTTGAGTGCACTCAACGCTATAAGTTGAATAACGTTGAGTGCACTGACCGCACTCAATGCCATTTGGTGTTGTCTGGATGGCGTTGAGTGAGCAAAGCTCACTCAACGCCATAATCTGGACGGCGTTGAGTGAGCTAAGCTCACTCAACGCCATCGTTTAAAAGGGCATATTCTTGATGGTGTTGAGTGAGCAGAGCTCACTCAATGCCATAATCCGGATGGCGTTGAGTGAGCTGAGCTCACTCAACGCCATAGTCTGGGAGGACCATTCTGGATGCGTTGAGTGAGCAGAGCTTACTCAATGCCGTAGCATGGATGGCATTGAGTGAGCAGAGCTCACTCAACGCCATAGCTTGGATGGTGTTGAGTGAGCTGAGCTCACTCAATGCCATTGTACTTAGAATTTTCTAACATTTCATTTTTGGTTGTGTGCTGGTTCAGCTGAATCGGGCCGGTCTAGATGGTGGGCCCAAATGCATTATTAGGCCATTTCTTTTAATAAGACCCAATTAAGTCTTATTTTTAAAAAATATTGACCGGTCATGCCACGTGGCTGTCAGTTTTGGAAGTAAGGAGGAGCCACGGCCATGGCCGAGAAATCGACGATCACAGCCATCAATGGCACTTGATGCCATGGCCTTCCCCCTCCTCTTTAAATGGCTGGATTCAAGTCCTCATAGGGAGAGGAGGAGTTTCCAGCCCTCCTCCAGCTGTCACAGAGCTGTTTCAGCCCCCCACCACCATGGTCGAGCCAAGCTATAATGGGTAATTAATGGCCACCAGTGTTAGACCTTTCCCCTCCCTCCTTTTACTGGTTTAAAAAGGCTCCCTAGACTCAGAGATGAAGTTTCCACCCTTACCCGACGGTTTTGGAGCTTGTACTGTGCTGTAGGAGAATTCCGGCGATGCCACCACCGCGCCAATGGCATCCCGTCGATCAGCACGCTTCCAGCCCGTAAACAAGGTCCTCCCCTCCTCTCTTTTTACAGGTAGATCTTAGAATTCTTTAGGTTTGATAATCGAGCTCAACGGAGCTCGATCGGAAGAGCTCCTCTTCCTAATTTTCCGCAAAACTAGTGCTCGGGTTCGCCGGATTCCCCCTCTCCGGCGGCCGTGCCGCCGCCTGGCGATAGCCACCACCTCAACGGAGGTGGTGGTGGCGGTGGCCGGCCAGGGGGGAGGCTGGACGGCCGGCGGCTGCGCTTGGAAGTAGCTCCAGGTCGGGCAAATCGTGGCCTTTTGCTGGAGGAAGAAGATGTTGGTGTTACCATGGTGATCTAGAAGTGGTCAAACATGTAATCTCACTGCCAACGCGATATGAGCCTGTAGGGTCGCACATTAGAGCATGTGGAGAAGTTGGAAGATTGACTGTATTGGTAATGGTTACCAATCACCATACAGAATGGGGTCCGGCAAATGTTGCCAAGGGAAAATCGTCGAGAATCGTCGAGTATCGATCGTCGAGAATCATCGAGTATCGATCGTCGAGAAACGTCGAGTATTGATCGTCGAGAATCGTCGAGTATCGATCGTCGAGAATCATCGAGTCTCGATCGTCGAGAATCGTCGAGTATCGATCGTCGATACTCGACGATCATCGAGAGTTGTCGAGAATCGAAATGTTCGATTCTCGACGAATGCTGATTCCCGTCGAATTTTTCCCAGAAACCCTATTTTGCTGTGGTCTGCGGATAGCGATTTTACCTAGGTTTATTTATGCTTTGGGTATAAATAGAAACTTAGGTTTTGAGCGGAATGAGAACGAAGAATTTCCCCGACCCGACGGAAGAGTTCCACCGATTTTGCCGACGGAAGTGTTCCGCCGATGGAAGAGTTCCGCTTCCGCCGCCTCGTTCGCTCCGCCGACCTCCTCCTCTCCGGCGACAGTCGTCAGTGTTGCTATTCCTGGAGTGGACCTAACAGTCCGTCGAAGTGCAAGGTGCGGTTGATCTCCTTCCCGACCCTTCGTGCGACGAACCTCGGTGTTCTTCTGCTCGTATGGATTTCTGCAGAGACGTAGATGTTATTCTATGTAGAACTCGCCACCAACAAGGACTCAAAGCTTGGAGCATCTCTGTTGAGTTTTGACTCAACACCGGAAAGGTAACTTTTACCTAGTTGTTTGTTAACTTCTTGATTCAATATTCATGGCCCGATTCCAATCTCTTTGGGTTGTTCTTGATTTTTATTACTTCCGCTGCGTGCACAAGTGTTGTGCCATCCTCATAGAGAAACCCAACAGTGGTATCAGAGCCAGGTTCTGACCATGATTGTTGTTTTGGAAGTTAGGTTATTCCAGTGCGTGTAAACCTAGGGATTTAGAAGTGTTCTAAATATCTAGATTTAATCCTGGATCATCAATTGTTGATGGTTTTCCAAGGGAAATCAGTGGGCCCATAACCCACAGGTTAGGGGCTCTGCCCCTTGGAACCCCGCCAGGAACGTCTGGGATTTCGTGGTAATTTCTAATTGTTAGAAATTATTGTCTCCTTAGCAGTAACCGTCCCTCGAGTGGTTAATTAACCCGTGTATTGTTTTTGATTTTGAATCCAACAATGAGAGACGAGCTTGTCTACTGCTTTAAGTCGAGTTGCCTTTGCCTTTGTCCAATGCATGTAAATCTGAAAATTTGGAAGAGTCCGGATGTTCAAATTTAGTCCTTCCTTCTATCAAATGTTGATAGTGCCATGTTGTGCACATAAGGGATGCATGTGGATTTTAGAAGTGTTTTTCTTTGGATGTGCACGTTGATCAAATGTTGATCATGGTTAATTGTTAGCATATTATCAAAAATCCCTTCATCAAATATTAAGTGTTCGGATGCCTTCCGATGGATGACACTCTTCCTGCCTCGATCGATGAAGTGTGGGCTTGCCAAAGCAAGGTGCATTAATCTATCTTGGTAAGGGTGCGGGCGGATAATTGTGATATCCCACTGTCGACATCGGGTCTAACTTAACTAGGTGACCTCAAAGGTTGAGTGTCTAGAGGCATAGGGTTGGCATGCACCATATAATGGATGTGAATAAGGAGTTATTCACCAACCATACAAGAATTTCATGAGGATGCAATTAGCAAGCGTTGCCTACCTAAATAACCACATCGTGAGAGAAAAGCCAAAGCAGACTCATTGTGTTGGTGAAATACGGATCTTGTCCATTAAGAGAGTAGCTCGCATGAACTCTCCGAATTGATAGTGAGGGCCATCATTTCGAATAAAATAGTGGGAGCTTTAATTGAAGTCCAAATTAAAAATAAATTGTATTTTGAAATTTTGGTACTGATATTATTCTGCATGAATTCTTGTAGAATTCCATGGCAAGTGGTTCACACTCCACTCTGTCTCTAAGAGCCATCCTTGAGAAGGATAAGCTCAGTGGGACTAACTACATGGACTGGTATAGGAACCTGAGAATTATTCTCAGGCAAGAGCGAAAGTTGTATGTCTTGGAAGAAGAAGCCCCCGAGGTGCCGACCGGGAATTCTTCCCGTGCTGATAAAGATACTTATAAGAAGTATACTGATGACGCCTTAGACGTCGAATGCCTTATGCTTGCCACCATGAAATTTGAGCTTCAGAAGCAACACGAGAACATGGGGTGCAAGGAGATTGACGAGCATCTCAAGAAAATGTTTCAAGGGCAGGCTCGTCAAGAGAGGTTCGATGTCACAAAAGCGTTATTTCAGTGCAAGATGGGAGTTTGAGACTCAGTAGGGACTCACATACTCAAGATGATTGGGTATAAAGAGAACCTTGAAAGTCTGGGTTTTCCTCTAGGTCAAGAGTTGGCCACAGATCTGATCATGCAATCATTGCCGGACAGTTATGAGCAGTTTGTCTTGAACTACAATATGAATGAAATAGACAAGACACTGCCCGAGCTCCTAGGCATGTTGAGAATTGCCAAGATCAACATGAAGAAGGCCAAGCCTGCCAATCCTATACTGATGGTGCATAAGGGCAAGGGCAAGGCCAAGGGCTCTAAGAAGACGAAGGTGGGACCTAAGTCATATCTTGAGCCCAAGTCTTCTGTACTGAAGAAAAAGAAGAGCACGGTGAAGGAAGGGAAATGCCACCACTGTGGCAAGGCTGGTCATTGGAGGAGGAACTGTCTTTCTTACATTGAGGGTCTACAGAAAATAAAGGGAGGTATGACTTCCGCTTCAAATATTTATGTTATAGAGATAAACCTTTCAGCTCCTTTATCTTGGGTATTGGATACCGGATGTGGTTCTCACATTTGTACAAATGTGCAGGAACTGGAAAGGAGAAGATTGCTGAGTAAAGGGGAGGTGGACCTGCGCGTCGGCAATGGAGCAAGTGTTGTTGTTATTGCCGTAGGGATTTACCGTCTTTCTTTGCCTAGTGGGATTGTAATAGAATTAGATAATTGTTATTTTGTTTCGGCCATAACTAGAAACATTATATCTATTTCATGCTTGGACATGCTTGGATTTTATTTTATAATTAAGAACTACTGTTGTTTTATATTTAAGAATGATGTTTGTTATGCTGTAGCCCAATTGTTTAATGGTCTTTATGTTTTGAACTTGGACCATTTGATCTATAATGTAGAAAATAATAAAAGACTAAGAACAAATGACTCAAACCCTACATATCTCTAGCATTGTCGTTTGGGCCATGTAAACGAGAAGCGCATATCTAAGCTCCATAAAGATGGACTTTTAGACTCATTTGATTATGAATCATTTGAGCGATGCGAATCTTGTTTGTTAGGCAAGATGACTAAATCCCCTTTCACTGGTTATACTGAGAGGGCAGATGATCTCTTGGGTGTTGTACATAGTGATGTATGCGGACCCATGAGCTCCATGGCTAGAGGTGGATATTTATACTTCGTTACATTTACTGATGATTTCAGTAGATACGAATATGTGTATCTTATGAAGTGCAAATTCGAGACCTTTGAAAAGTTCAAAGAGTTCAAGAATGAAGTAGAAAACTAGTTGGGTAAAAGTGTTAAAGTACTCCGATCTAATCGAGGTGGCGAATACCTGAGTCATGAGTTCCGTGATCATCTGAAAGAGTGTGGTATTGTATCACAGCTCAATCCACCTAGAAAACCACAACATAATGGTGTGTCTGAGAGGAGAAATCGTACTCTGTTAGACATGGTACGTTCGATGATGAGTCATGCAAACTTGCCTGTTTCCTTTTGGGGTTTTGCTTTAGAGACTACTGCAATGACACTGAATCGCGCTCCAACGAAAATGGTTCTGAAGACACCATATGAGATATGGACTGGGAAGCGTCCTAGTATATCGTTCATTAAAATTTGGGGCTGTGAGGCATACATGCGATGTCAAATGCCTGACAAACTGGAACCCAAATCGGATAAATATTATCTGGTGGGATATCCTAAGGAAACGAAAGGATATTACTTTTACCTACCGTCCGAGGGCAAAGTGTTTGTCGCAAGGACTGGCGTCTTCTTGGAGAGAGAATTCTTATCAAGAAAGACTGAAAAGGTAGGAATTGAAGAAGTTCAAGAACCACAAGTAGTGAATGAACCGGAATTAGATTCTGAGACAGGACTACAAGATGTTGTAGCTAGAGAACCTGCTCAAGAAACACAAGTCCTACGTAGATCTGGTAGACCTATATTTGAGCCTGAGAGATATGGATTTCTCATGTCTCAAATAGGTAATGTGTTTCTTATGGATCATGATGATGAACCAACAACCTACCAAGAGGGTATGAATGGTCCGGACTCCGACAAATGGCTTGAGGCTATGAAATCCGAAATGGACTCCATGTATGCAAACCAAGTTTGGAACTTGGTGGAACCACCTGAAGGGGTACGACCCATAGGGTGCAAATGGGTCTTCAAGAAGAAGACCGCCATGGATGGGAATGTACAGACATTCAAAGGGCAACTGGTGGCTAAGGGTTTCAAGCAAATTCATGGTATTGACTATGATGAGACCTTTTCCCCGGTTGCCATGGTAAAGTCCATAAGGATATTGCTTGCTATTGTTGCGTATTATGACTACGAGATCTGGCAGATGGATGTCAAAACGGCTTTCCTTAATGGAAACCTCCTCGAGGAAGTGTACATGACACAACCCGAGGGTTTTGTATCCCCAAATGAAGCCACTAAAATATGCAAGCTGAATAGGTCCATCTATGGACTGAAGCAGGCCTCTCGAAGTTGGAATCTTCATTTTGATGAGAAAATCAAAGAGTTTGGTTTCATCAAGAATGAAGATGAGCCTTGTGTTTACAAGCGAATCAGTGGGAGCATTGTTGTCTTCCTGATATTGTATGTAGATGACATACTGTTGATTGAGAATGACATTCCTACCCTAAAAGTTGTTAAGAAAAACCTAGGGAACTGCTTTTCTATGAAGGATTTAGGTGAAGCGACTTATATACTCAGTATTAAGATCTATAGAGATAGATTGAAGAAGTTGCTGGGTTTGACCCAGAGTACATACATTGAGAAGGTGTTGAAGCAGTTCAACATGCTTGAGTCCAAGAAAGGATTTTTACCCATATCTCATAGTGTGAATCTCTCTAAGGACCAGTGTCCAAAATCTTGTGAAGATAATGACTGCATGAAGTTGATTCCATATGCTTAGGCAATTGGATCAATCATGTATGCGATGTTATGTACTCGACCCGATGTCTCCTTTGCTTTGAGCATGACTAGCAGGTATCAGTCAGACTCCGGTGAGTGTCACTAGATTGCAGTCAAGAATATCCTGAAGTACTTGAGAAGGACAAAGGATGTGTTCTTGGTGTATGGTGGAGAGGAAGAGCTCATTGTAAATGGTTACACGGATGCTAGCTTCCAAACTGATAGGGACGACTCAAAGTCTCAGTCAAGTTTTGCCTTAATGGAGGAGCTGTGAGCTGGAAGAGTTCCAAGCAAGAGACAGTTGCTAATTCTACAACAGAGGCCGAGTATATCGCTCCAGCTAACGCAGCGAAGGAGGCTGTATGGATTAGGAAATTCATCGGCGAGCTTGATGTAGTTCCTAGCATTGTTGGTCTCGTAGTTCTCTACTGTGATAACAATGGTGCAATTGCACAATCTAAGGAACCTAGATCTCATCAGCGCTCCAAGCACATACTTCGGCGGTTCCATCTTATTCGTGAGATTGTCGAACGAGGAGATGCGAACATTTGCAGAGTGCCGACTGATGAGAATATTACGGATCTACTGACAAAGCCTCTCGCGTAGAGAAAGCATGATTGTCATACTAGATCAATTGGTATACGATACCTAAATGATCAACTCTAATGAGAGTCTTGTGGGTTGCATGTAAACATATATTCTGTTGGCTGTTTATTGTTTATTCATATGATGAATTATGTACCTAGATTTTTCTTTTACAATTAATGGCATGTTCTTTTATTATTGTTTCTCTATGCGATAGTTAAATGTTAACATAATAAATACCCTTAGAATGTTCACTTCCATAGGACATCAAGTACGTGACTTGAATGTGAGAGCCTATGATTTATTTGAAGCTTCATTCTTAAAAGGTCCCTGGTCGTAGTATCATCATAGAAACTAAGGGTGATGATGATACATTAAGCTAGCACATGTGTTGAATTTTGACCAGTTCTCATAGGTCATGATATTGTGATATCAAGTCATCACGTGGGTACTTGTTAATGAACAAGTTGTACTGGACAGACCCAACCTGAGACTACTCTGTGGATTGTTATCTAAACGTGTCACGAGTAGGTCTCAATTGATAATGGTGTTGTGTTCCTTGACCTAAAGTCACAACATTCATCAAGTGAGGAAGAGCGTGCTTTGATGCCATCTAAAGTCTTCTTTGAGAAAGGTTGATGATAAGGGTGGTTGTTGGGCATGTTACGAATCATTTGGGTGTTTGTGTGTGAGCAGATATGGGATTTGTCCTCCTACATGACAGGAGTTGCATCCATGGGCCCCTTGATGGAACTGGACTTAGAAATGCATGGCCATGCTTGGTTGAGTCAATATGTGATATTGGACTCACCATTCTCTGGAAGTCCGTTCTAGATAAGGAAACTTGGATTGAGCTATTATGAGGGTTACACGGTCCATGCCTCTAGTTCTTTCCGAATGTAAGGGACAAAGGGACAAAGACAACGCTGAGACATTGTTCATAAGGCTTATGAGTTATAAACTCTTATTGCTTTGGTAGCAATGATGCATTGCTAGATGCTGCTCATTGTTTGTGAGGTTTTTGGTTTGATACTTTCAAGATCAAGTGGGAGACTGTTGGAGTTACCATGGTGATCTAGAAGTGGTCAAACATGTAATCTCACTGCCAACGCAATATGAGCCTGCAGGGTCGCACATTAGAGCATGTGGAGAAGTTGGAAGATTGACTGTGTTGGTAAAGGTTACCAACCACCATACAGAATGGGGTCCGACAAATGTTGCCAAGAGACAATCGTTGAGAATCGTCGAGAATCGTCGAGTATCGATCATCGAGAATCGTCGAGTATCGATCGTCGAGAATCGTCGAGTATCGATCGTCGAGAATCGTCGAGTATCGATCGTCGAGAATCGTCGAGTCTCGATCGTCGAGAATCGTCGAGTATCGATCGTCGATACTCGACGATCGTCAAGAGTCGTCGAGAATCGAAATGTTCGATTCTCGACGAATGCTGATTCCCGTCCAATTTTTCCCAGAAACCCTATTTTGCTGTGGTCTGCAGATAGCGATTTTACCTAGGTTTATTTATGCTTTGGGTATAAATAGACATTTAGGTTTTGAGCGGAATGAGAACGAAGAATTTCCCCGACCCGACGGAAGAGTTCCGTCGATTTCGCCAATGGAAGTGTTCCGCCGACGAAAGAGTTTCGCTTCCACCGCCTCGTTCGCTCCGCCGATCTCCTCCTCTCCGGCAACAGTCGCCGGTGTTTCTATTCCTGGTGCGGACCTAGTAGTCCGTGGAAGTGCAAGGTGCGGTTGATCTCCTTCCCGACCCTTCGTGCGACGAAGCTCAGTGTTCTCCTGCTCGTGTGGATTTCTGCGGAGACGTAGACGTTATTCTACGTAGAACTCTCCACTGATAAGGACTCAAAGCTTGGAGCATCTCTGTTTAGTTTTGACTCAACACCGGAAAGGTAACTTTTACCTAGTTGTTTGTTAACTTCTTGATTCAATATTCATGGCCCGATCCCAATCTCTTTGGGTTGTTCTTGATTTATATTACTTCCGCTGCGTGCACAAGTGTTGTGCCATCCTCATAGAGAAACCCAACAGAAGACAATGCCAGGGCCCTTAGATCTTGCTTCAAGATCTGTGCTATTTAATTAATCCTTTTCTTTATGTGAATTTTCTGCATTAAAATAACAGGCACCTTAGATAAATTATGAAAAATACCTAGAGGCTTTATATGAAGAAATTGTCAACAAGTAATTTGTAGCTCTATGAGTCTACTATATTTTAAAATTGATTTAGGTCAATTTGGTCAACTGGTTTGACCAGGGCTCCTCTCTTGGTGGGATCTAGACCTAGAGCTAGGTAGAGACTAAAAGGTGTGCCCACCCTTCATTCCTTGACCAAATGATCTGAAATTTGGGCAGGGAGTCTACCCTAGCTATACCTAGGGCCTGTCCAAAAATGGGAATTTTTGGAGAATATGTTTCTATAGTTTTTAGAAATATTTAATAATCTTAGGAAAAATTAATTAGTTAGCTTAATGACTTCCAAATCCTCCCAAATCTTGGTGAGTGTTCCCTGGGTTCATCATGAGGCTCTGTATAATATTTCATCTCATTTAGAGATGTTTTAGATAGGAAATGGACAAACCTAAGCTATGCCCTATTAAGGGGTTTTAAGGTCAAAAGTGCACTTTGAGATTTGAGTGGTCAAATCACCTCAACAGAGGCTGAGACTCTTACCACTGACTAGAAATGCTCTCTATCACCCTTCCATTGATTTTGAGGTGGATTGGGGTAAATTTGCCTTAGGACCCAAGGCCAAACCCTAAGGATGGCTCTTGGATGTTTGTGAAGGGCAAGTGGCCAAATGACCTGGTTATGAATTTAAACTTGGTAGACAGAATTCTAGGGTATTTAGAATCCTCTTGTAGAAATCTAAATTGATTTTAAAGTAAATAAGTCCCTCAAAACCCTAACCCTAGTTTAGGGCACAAAACTTGTAGAGATATAAAATATCACTAAAACTCACTGAACAGTGATGAAATTTAGGTAGAGTAATTTTTATGGTTAGTACAAGCTCTGGAGATTTTATTATGAATTTTGGATCTTTATTTTGGATACTTTATTAACAATGTAGTAGTTTGTATTATTTGCTTAGTAATTTATTATGGAGGAAATACTTTCTGGAAATTGATGAACTTTGGTCAGAGGACTATTTACTTTGTTATAAAGCTCTGTGAATTTTTATGAGATTTTTAGAAGTTTAATTCTAAGGCTTGATTCATTAAGTGTTGTTTCCCATGAAAACTTAATTAAATCTATTTTTCTGTCTAGCATGCCTGTAAAATTATTATCTTTTCACAATGACCTTTTCTGTATCATATTAATATTCAGTAATTTTTCTATAATTTTATGATGAGTAATTTCAGTACTTCCTTCTTTACATAGGATTAATGGGATTATAATGGATAAATTAATTAGAGGCTAAATACTTTCTATAAAATCATGAAAATTAGTACTTGATGATAACTTGCTGTTATTTAGTGATCATAATTTTTGGGTGGCCATTACTTAAGAAGATCATGTAGTTCATGTTTAAAATTACCCATGGACAATCTTTGGGGAAAATTAAATAAATATCAGATTAATTAGGAAAATTGTAAATTTCTGGATTTAGACTAATTATGTCATGATAGACCTCCAGTAAATTTTATAGGAGACTGGAAGACAATTTGGAGTACCTCCCCTTGTATACCTCATATAGCTTAGGATGGTCTGCATATAGTAAAACCACAGAAACTGAACTAGAGTGGGTAATGAACTTGGGAGATGAAATTTTGGTTGTTTGCTGGTTTGGATAGGGCAAGTTAAATTAAGTTCATTATTGGAAGTCAGGATGGGTAGAGTGTAAGATTGGCTAGTATTAAGTGGTGTTCGGGAACGACGAAACATCGTCCACCCCGGTTGGAGAGGAAGAGTCTCAATACACTAAGTTAGATCCAAAGTAATTTGAATGGGATCGGGTAATGGGTAATCAACCAATAACAATAAGTGCTTTGCGAAAGGGAACGGTGGGCTTCAGCTACCATCATAGTTCCTAGTGCCCTTTGAGAGCCCTTCACAGGGAATACCGGGGGCAGTCTTGGGCTAACGTAAACCGTAGGAATATTAAACTAAAAGAGAAACTAGTATAACTAGGGTTGCACATACACACACCCCGATAGCTAGGGAGGTAGAATAAGTTGGTTTGGTTGCCATTCAGACGGTAGCTCTGAAGGTAGATGCACTCTCTTGTACATGTATATATATTTTTGTGGTTCATGTGAATATCATTATTCGATTCCAATTCCTATCAAATACAAGAGCTGTACTTACAAATCTTGATAAAAGGTTGCACTTGAAAAAATCAATTTACCTGCGAAGAGAAGCTGCGGAATGGTTCAATTTCCGAAGGAGAAAGAAGGCTCTCCTTTGTTTCCAAATTAGGGTACAAGCTCTTCAAAGCGGCCATTCTTGACTTCCCACCATAAATATCAGCACCAGCAACATACATATTTGTTTTACGCTTAAAACCGAGGGCGGCTAACATAAGGACTGCTTCTTCAGGTGTGAGAGGGCATTGACCTTCAGATCTCAGAATATCTGCAGAAGGCATTCTGACATCCAAGAGAGATTTTAAAATTTAAAAAATAAATAATTACGAAAAACTACATCGCGAAGTTGCATAATTAGATGGAACTTCCCTTTAACTACTAAAATTACCACAACAACCCCTCTAAATTTACATTATTAACATACACGTATATGTATGTTAACAATATACACTCAGAGAGGAGGTTTTAGTAATTTTAAAAGTAAGAGGGGAGGTCCATGTAACTATGTAAGGTGGCGGGTCTTCGGTATTTGATTGTCATTCACACCGACATCGGTACGTTGGCTCGGCGGTGTGGGACACTTAGCCAAAGAAAGTCTGGTGGATATAGCCAACACAAGTACGCGGATACTCTAGGTTGTGTTCTTCTAGGGGCGTACGGAAGGGCTATGCCCGGTAGTGTGGATACCTGCCTAGGAGTGGGGGGCCCGACCCACTGTCTCCGTTTGCCACTACGGAGGTTACTGGGAGTGAAGCTAGCTGCCCGAATAGGGGGAACTAAAGGTCTGTACGCATAGAGTCGTGTGCGTGAGTTACACTTGCATGAATCATGACATAGCATATCACTACACTCATATTTGCATACAACCGACACCCCAACGTATAAATTGGTATGAGACTTTTTATATGATGGGAGCCTTGCAGAAGACCCCTTAACTTACAAGTTTGTATGGGCATTCATATAAGTTAAGGTTACCTACTTACTTACTTATTTACTTACTTAAGGTTGCTTACTTACTTACTTACTTGTTCTACTTGTCTTCTTTTGTTATACTACTTCTACATGTCTACCTTACTGCTCACTACCGTAGAACTGCTAGATGTACTTTTTTTTATTAGTTGTTTATACACCTTGAACAATTGTTAGACTAGTTCCACTGTCATCCGTTTGATTATTCTCCACCATTGTAGCTTCCCTTTCTTCCTCTCCGCCCGGTGCTTAGGAGCCGTGGGGGGAGGGGTAGGGGATGATAGCTAGGGCTTAGTCTTTATGACTAATGGTTTTCGAACCACAATATTACAGGAGCTCCGGAAGGGAGACAGGGACTAGCAGCCCAGGGACCAGCACCAACGGAGTACGGTGCGCATGGAGGTGGGCCAGTCTAGCACCGGAGCACCTGTGTCCAACTCCGTGAGTGTTTAGTATTTTTATAGCTTCCACGATGAGTGATTTGTAGTGAGGACTCTGATGTACAGAGCTCGAGCCCGTTTATCTATATTTCATCTGAACTATTTCTTTGCAGTACTTTCTATTATTATCTATTGATGGACTTGTTGTGATTTCTATTCATATGTGTTTCTGTGGACTTATTTACATTTAGTGTACACTTACTTCTCTCTCTTGTGATCGAAAAGGGCCGACAGAATTGGCGTTTTGTAGTGGCAGCCTTCCCGTGAGTCGGTGCCACCGCAAAGAGGCAATTCTGGGCTAAGACCCCGATGGTTGAAAAAGAAAAAGGGGGTCTTACATGGTATCCGAGAGAGATTGTTTGGCAATTGGTCGAACGACTATCTCTGGTTAGTGTTAGTTGTCTAGTTCCATTTCATACACACATCGATGTGTCATCAGTACGTCTTGGCTAAAGCATGAACACTACACTCATAAGCATGACAAGAAGTATACAGGGCATATTATGTAGTATGGGTTGCATAATATGTGTTTGTATATGGATCCTCATAGGAGGCAACATGTGACTGTTATGTAGTATGTGATGCATAATAATCATCACATGAATGCACATTAGATTTTTTTTCTTTTCGTTGCATGCGATATTATGTAGTATGAGATGAATAATATCATGTGTACGCCATTCATAGCATGCACTAAGGCCTTTAGTAGATTGCATAGCACATCATTGCATTAGCACACGTGCCAATCTAAAGATTTACATGATGACGTATGTACACACATGGTTTTAATTCAAAAAGGAATAAGAATTCATGCATTCATTGTCTATGCAAATTAGTTAGTGGGATGACGGTACATCATCCTATGTTTGCGTATGACATTATTAATAAAATCCCAGAGCAAGTTAGCAGCTTGAGCAAGTATTTGTACATGTATTGTCTGAACTAAGTTGTGTAGGTCTAACGTTAAGCTAGGTTTTGATTAGTTGTTTGTTGTGTTATTAGAATGCCGCATAAGCGTCTTGCGATAGGGTCGACTCCCTAGTTAGAGGGCGAGTCGTTCGGGGCGCAGAGTGAGGCCGTGATCGATGGACTGCGATAGGGAAATGAGGCTTTGTCCAGTAAAATGTTGGAGATGCAGTCGCAGATCTAGTCTTTGTTGTTTGTTGTTTCTGGGCAACCGATTAGAGTGAAAGACCCTATTGTGGGTCAGGCCATTCCTGTTCTTCCTGCTCATCTGGTGCCCCCAACTGTGTTGCCACAAGAGATGAACTTTATCTCGCATTTTTAGCGACTGGGACCCCCTAACTATGACGGTAGAGCCGACTTCATGGTTTGGACGATTGGATTGTTGCAATCGAGAAGATTTTTTTGTACTGAGGAATATCTGCAGACCAGAGAGTAATGGTTGCTGCATACTAGTTGAAAGTCCTTGCAAAGGGCTGGTGGTTGAGAGAGAAGGAGAACCTTAAGGAGGGATGTTCATGGGAAGCTTTTAAGGAGTTATTGATGAGGAAGTTTCTGCCGTCGGTCGAGCAAGACCGCTTAATGAATAATTTCCTTCATTTGAAACAAAGACAACTCGCGGTGAGTGAGTATGAAGTGGAGTTTAGCAAATTGAGCCGGTTTACCCCGGATCTCGTATCCTCGAAATCTAGTAGAGTTAAGCGCTTTCTAGATGGTCTTAGGAATGACATCCAACATCTGGCCAGTGCTTATGGATCTGAAAGTTATGCTGAAGTAGTAGAAGCCGCCTTAAAGGTCAAAGCAATCGATAATGCGAAGAATCGAGACCAACAGATGAGGAAAGATAAGAGGAAGTCTAATGAGTGTAAGAACTCTAAGGAATCTGGTTCTGTTTCAAGGAAAAGAAGCAGGGAAGTGTGCAGTTTCTGTGGCCAATTCGGCAACCCGTTCGAGAAATGTTTCAAGAGGCTGGGAGCTAAGAAGGAGCAGGTACACACAATTTAGGGCATTCCCAAAGGATAACTTATTTGTACTTTGTGCAAACGAAAGGGGCATGATTCTTCCCATTATTGGTATAAGGACAAGGTCTGCTTCCAGTATGGACATAAAGGGCATGTTAAGTCAAAGTGCCTGCAGTCTTAGCCCACGCTGCAGCTGGTTCCACTCCAAGCTTTGTCACTGCCGCCGCATTTAGACAAAGGGAAGGACAAGCTGAACGTGGTGTCTATAGCGGAAGCGCAGACGTCCACCCAGGTGATCTCAAGTTTGATCCTAACCTAGTTTTGTTTTCAGCTCATAGTTGTAGTTTTGATATTGCTCGGTTAGTTATGAATACGATTTTATAGGGAAGTTTAAGGTAAAGAACCGCTGGGCGCGCATTCTTTTCGATTCTGGTGCTACCAACTTGTTCGTGGCTAGTAATTTTGTAAAGCATCATCATTTGACCCTCGATCGAGTTGGCGACATGTTTCGTGTCAAGTTTCCCTCTAGTGACTCGGTGGTGTCGGACTAGGGTACCCTGGGTTGTCCGATTCTTTTAGGCGATTTACTAGCTATTGCTGATTTGAAGGTGATAGACCTGGAGGACTTCGATGTGATATTGGGAATGAACTGGTTGTCCAAATATGATGCGGTTATCCAATGTAACGTAAAGCAGTTGGACGTCAAGATGGACAACGGTCACCCCAGGAGTGTATATGGTTATCCATCCCAGGATTTCTCGATTATTTCTGCGGTATGTGCTCAGAAGCTTTTAGATTCCGGTTTTTTTGCTTGGTTTCTGTTTTGGAAATCGTTAGTAGTTTGTCGCGTGTCGAGGAGGTTCCGGTGGTGCGCAAATTTCCGAATGTTTACTCTGATAGTCTTCCACCTGAGAGAGATATGGAGTTTGTTATAGATCACGAGTCGGGTACTCATCCTATTGCTAAGGCACCGTACCGTATGGCCCCTCATGAGCTGGATAAGTTGCGTACCCAGCTAGATGAGCTTTTGTAGTGTGGATTTATTAGACCGAGTTCTTTGCCTTGGGGTGCTCCTGTGTTTTTTGTAAAGAAGAAGGATGGATCCATGAGGTTGTGCATTGATTATAGGGAACTGAATAAGGTAATTATCAAGAATAAGTATCCCTTGCTGCGAATAGATGATTTGTTTGATCAGTTGCGTGGTAGTAATGTGTTTTCGAAGATTGACCTTCGTTCAAGCTACCATCAGTTGAGGATTCGTGAGACGGATATTCCACGGACCGCTTTTCATTCTCGGCATGGACATTTTGAGTTCTTTGTAATGTCCTTTGGTTTGACAAATGCACCATCTACCTTTATGTACATGATGAACATAGTGTTCAAGGATTTTCTGGACCGTTTTATGGTCGTGTTTATAGATGATGTTCTGGTGTATTACCGTAGTGCTAAAGAGCATGCCCAGCACTTGTTTGGTTCTATCTATTTTGAGAGAGAATAAGTTATTTGCTAAGCTGAGCAAGTGTGAGTTCTGGCTACCTCAGGTTTCCTTTCTGGGTTATATGGTTAATAAGAATGGAATTTCAGTCGACCCAGAAAAGATATCGGCCGTGTTGGATTGGAATAGACCTACCACACCCAAAAAGATAAGAAGTTTCCTAGGGTTGATAAGCTATTATATGAGGTTTGTGGAGGGATTCTCTACGTTGTCTGCACTGCTGACTAAGATTACGCAGAAGAACGCAGCTTTAGTTTTGAGGGATAAGTGCGAAGAAGCCTTTCAGGAATTGAAACAGAGATTGTGCACTGCTCCAATGTTGTCTTTGCTTATAGAAGGAGTGGAGTATGCTGTTTATGTGGATGCATTACATGCCAGACATGGTTGTGTGGTGATGAAAGAAGGGAAGGTAATTGCGTATGGGTCAAGACAGTTAAAGAATCATGAAAAGAACTACCCTACGCATGATATGGAGTTCACAGTAGTGATTTATGCCTTAAAGCTATGGAGACATTTATTGTATGACGCGTTGAGCAAGATTTATACAGACCATAAGAGCTTGAAGTATGTCTTCACTCAAAAAGAGTTAAATTTGCGTCAGCGGAGATGGTTGGAGTATGTCGCAGACTATGATGTCGAGATTCTTTATCATCTGGGCAAAGCTACTGTAGTAGCCGACGCCTTGAGTAGAAAGTCTGTACAAATATTTGGACTTTCAGTAGAATCCTTGGTGGAGGAATTTCTGTTGATGGGGTATCTCGGTTGGAAGTAGCGACTCGTCGAGCAGTTTGGATATAGCAGAGCCTTCATGGATTACGCTTACAAGGCTACATCAAAAGGATGATCCTGATATGCTGCGCCTCTATAATAGAACTAAGAAAGGAGAACTACCTAACTTTTCTATTGATGATGTGGGTACTTTGAAGTACCACGACAGATACTTTATCCCCGCTATTGAGGATATTCGTGTTAAGCTGTACAGTGGGGCACATGATTTTAGTATTGCCTACCACCCTAGTTCTACAAAGATGTATAGAGATCTGAAACAAATCGTTTTGTGGTATGGAATGGAGAAAGATATAGCCAAGTTCGTGTTTGAGTGCTTCACTTGTAAGCGATTTAAGGCCGACAATGGAAGGCCTGGTGGCAAGTTGACGCCTTTAGAGATTCCAAGTTGGAAGTGAGAGAGTATTTCCATGGACTTCATTACTGGTTTACCGAGATCTCCCCGAGGACATGATTCATTATGGGTTATAGTCGATAGATCGACGAAGTGTGCTCACTTCGTGCCTTTCAAGATTGTTACTCCATGAAAAAATAGCAGAGTTATACTTGGATGAGGTCATCAGACTACATGGGATGCAAGTGAGTATTGTGTCGTATCGAGACTCCGGGTTTATGACTCATTTTTGGAAAGGTTTATAGGAAGGATTATGTACCGATATGAGATATTCAACCGCTTATCATCCGCAGACCAATGGTCAAACGGAGAGAGTAAACCAGATTTTGGAAGACATGATTAGATGTTATATCTTGGACCATGGAAGAGAGTGGGATGATCGACTCAGATTGATGGAGTTTGCTTATAATAACAGTTATCAAGAGAGTTTGCAGATGGCCACGTTTGAGGCTTTATATGGGAGACATTGCAGAACTCTCTTGTTTTTGGCCAAGGTTGGTGAAGGACCATTATTGGGTCTGGAAGCTTTAGAAGAGATGAATACTTCTGTAACGTATATTAGAGAAAAGCTTCGTATAGCTCAAGAGCGTTATGAAAAGAACACTAATCGGCAAAGGACTGATTTGGAATTTGCCGTTGGGGACTTGGTGTTTCTTAAAGTTTCCCCGATATCTGATGTCAAGAGGTTTGGTAAGAACTATAAGTTGGATCCTAGGTATGTGAGATCCTTCGAGTTTATTGAACGTATTGGAATGTCAGATTATAGGATGGTTTTACCTGCAAGTTTTCCTGGTGTGCACGATATGTTTCACGTAAGCCAGTTGTGGAAGTGTGTGCTTAGCGACCGACAGATTCTTGATTTTGTGCCCTAGTTGGAGCCTAACCTTTTGTAACACCTCCATCTGTCCCATGAAATATAATAGAGTGTCCGGCCAGGGCCCCACACTATATTCCACAAACATGCGGCGGGATTACAGGTTAATATCACAGACTACTCACATCCTAACTCAGAGCATTCTAACGGAAGCTTTAGGGTTACTTGAACTCAAACTCATTTGAATGTCCAGAATATATGAACCAACATTTTATATAAGCACATGAATGTCCGAAACAAATACATAAAGGTCATTGCCTTAAGGCCTTACAGTTACATATCACCAGTATGGATTACAAACATTGGCACGGAGGCCGACCACACATGATTTCGGCCTTTAAGGGCCAGCATAGCAGCAGCTTGGGCTTTAGCCCGCTATCTCTGTCTCCCGCTCGGCTCTCCGGTACCGGCACGAGGACAGTCCACCGCAACGGTGGCAAACAAGGCAACGGTCAACTTTCAGCTGACTAATTTATAGCGACCCTACACCTTTCCCGGGGAAGTAGTATTCTTTCCCTGCATGCATAATATTTTCACAAGCAGATATATAACACAACGTGCACTCATGCACAATTCAATATATCACAAACGTCGGCTGCATGACCCGACGCTCCGTGAACTCAGGGCATGTTATCGGTGTACCGGAAAAGCTAGGGTCCCACAACCGTTCAAAAGTCCCAGACCCAACGATAACCATTGAGCATTCCTAGTCTTTACGGCGTATATCCTAAGACTCTTATTATGCGATACTAACAAACACCCATAACTTAGGCCTTTCGATTAGACATCCATAACGCTGATACAGTTCAACCTTTGCCCGTTGCTCAAATCGTCAAATCTACCACTAGTCTGGCAAGGGTCGGCTTCCCCTTGTTCGTTCGGCTTACTGGTCTTTAGGAGCTTGCAGCTCACAAAGTAGCCTCACAGTCTCCCAGAGACAAGCTTTCACAATCATAGAGTAGCTGGGAGCTATCACCAGCGACAACTACTATCGCCTGGCATTAGCGATAGAACACACTTTCTATACCAGCCCCAACCATAACTGGACCAACTATCTAGAAAACCCTGCAGCCACCTGCAGTGCCAGAAACATTGGACTTTCACAGCACAAAGAGCTCACCAAGAGCTATCACCATTGACAATACTCACCGTCACCCGACGACATCCAATAGTCATTCAAACTGTGGTATTTCACGGGTATTTTCCTGGAGTGCAGCTCCAAGAAATCCTACTACTGCCAGTTCACTGGTACAACCCCGCAGACCCCGTAAATTACTCGTTTATACTCTGAGTCTTCTTCGGTTTGCAAAATAAAACATCACCAATCCAGACCAACCTGTCTAGATAGGCTTCACACATCATGCCTATTCCGTACTACCCATTTTCGGATCTATATGTAAGACTTAAGGGGATTACATGAATCAACCCAAAGGAACTCCCTCGACTCTCCACCTTTTGGTGGGGGATTCCATGTGTATGCCAAAATAAGGACTTCACTTGTCCAAGAAGGAAGATCGTTACCCTTGTCGTTCTCTTCAGAACCATGGCAAAGCTTTTCTACGCGGATGGAAATGAGCGCCTCACTGTCCCTTTCACGGATCTAGCCTCAGATCCTGCTTCTGATAAGGAAATCTCCTTCAGCACCTTCATCAAGATCAACCCAAACCCTTAGCTTTAGCCGAGAGTTCCATTCTCCAGAACTTGGATGAAATGAAGAGAGAGAGAGTGAGAAGGAAATAATGATTTCCTCATGCCAATCCCTCTGCATATGTGGCCTCGGGTTAAATCCCAGCCACATAATCACTCCATCAAAATGAAGCAGTGGCTTGGAGTTGAGTTGAAAGTGAACACGACCGCTTTGACCAGCTAGCCGGCGCCGCTATAACCTTCGAAATCCTTTCGCCATTCGTCGAATGAAGACAACACATTTGTCGAAAGAATGTGCCGCTGTTACGCGAGAACCCCTTTTTGTTCGACGTTCGTCGAAAGCCTACCTGACAGATAACTGACCCACATTCATCGAACGCCGGTTCTACGTTCGTCAAATGCCGGTTCGACGTTCGTCGACCTCCGGTCGACTTTTTAGCCTGTTACTTCCTACTCGCTTTTTGGGGTGTTACACCTTTCCTATATCGAGATGCTTGTTCGCATTCTGGATACTCAAGATTGAGTGTTGCGAAGGAAGACCATACCCATGGTTAAAGTTTTGTGGTGGAACCAAGATGTGGAAAGCGCGACTTGGGAGTTGGAGTCAGCTATGAGGGAGGCTCATCCTCATCTATTCTCCTAGTTTCTTTCGGTATGTATTTCCATTCTATAATCTTGAATTATTTTCCTTCTATTGTGGAATCTTTTGTGCGTAAAGTTTCGGGATGAAACTTTCTTTTAGGAGGGGTCGCTGTAACGCCCCTGATTTTCCAAGGTTTATTTAAAACCCCTTTAGTGATGTATTTTGACGTCAGGGCATTACATTGACGCATAGTTGGTGGGTACCTCTGAGCGTGACTTTTGCTCGTTGGTATCCAAGGTTTTGGTTAGGGATAATTAACTTGGCTAATTTCTCCTGTGTTTTGATATTCGCTTGCGAGCCGGGGTTCGTTTTTGAACACAACAGAGTGTTTTTGGGATATTTGATGTTTAGACTTCAGGGAGTATTTACCCGAGTTTGGTTTGTCAGATTTCGATTTTGACTTCGCCGTTGGATTCGCAGGGTCGATAT
The DNA here is from genome assembly GCA_039513925.1 of Platanthera zijinensis. Classification (NCBI taxonomy): domain Eukaryota; kingdom Viridiplantae; phylum Streptophyta; class Magnoliopsida; order Asparagales; family Orchidaceae; genus Platanthera; species Platanthera zijinensis. Next base: position 136,390,723 of record CM077087.1, on the reverse strand, counting down.
TTAACAACAGTGTGATTTTCGTAGAAATTCGAGTTAGTGCGTGTTTTGGTCATTTTGACGTTATATTTATAATAATAATATATTATATTATTTATTCTATATAAATAGCCTTGCGATAAGATGGAAACCCTATTCATCGTCTTTCTTAAAACTGTCGGACTATTTTTGCGGAAGAACGAGAGCGGCGGACCTTGCGAAGCTTTCAACCGTTGATTGTAGGAGCTCCGGTGCACAAAATCGTCGTCGGAGAGTAGATCTGGTTTGCCCTCACCGAGATCTAGGTTTGTGCGGTAAGTTTTCCCCGTTTCGTGAAATTTTTGGTGTTAGGAATTTCGTTTTGACCCTCCTTCGTCCTGAAAAGTTTCAGGAATTGTTGCTTAGGTGTTCTTGCGGCCAGATCTGTGAAGAGGAGTGGTTGTGCGGCAAGATTTCGGCAAGATCGTGGCAAGTGGTGATTTCTTCCCCTTGCTAAGCTTTCATCCCTTATATTCTTTGTTATTTCCCTTTCCCTTCTTAGGATTTAGGAATAGAGTAGGGTTCGACCAAGATCTACCTGCTATATATGGTAGATTTTGTTCCGGTGATGTGTATATTTGCCATTTTGACTGATGGTCTGTGTGTATAACCATCGAGTATAGGTTAGTAAGCCCTAGTTTAATTCGTCATATATGGCAATGAGTGGATTTGTCGGGTTTGAAAAATAGCTTAAGTTAATTTCGTCTTATATGGCTGATTAGTCTAGTAAAATTAGTCGATTATGACAAAAGTCAAAATCACCGAAAATCAGTTTTAGCCTAAGTCTAATTCGTCGAGTATTAGGCGTTGAGTGATGCGGTATTTGTCGAGTATAAGACTTGGCATTGACTGAATTAGACTTGGCGCTAAAAGCATTGAGTGTACTCAACGCGGCGTTGAGTGAAGCCTTAACATTGAGTGAAACAGCGTTGACTGTAGTCTAGACGTTGAGTGGTTTTGAGACTAAGGAAACAACGTTGAGTGTACTCAACGTGACGTTGAGTGAAGCCTTGGCATTGAGTGAAATAGCGTTGACGGCAGTCTGGGCGTTGAGTGGTTTTGAGACTAAGGCTAAAGCATTGAGTGTACTCAACGCGGCGTTGAGTTAAGCCTTGGCATTGAGTGATATAGCATTGACTATAGTCTGGGCATTGAGTAGTTTGATACCAAGTCAAAAGCGTTGAGTGGACTCAACATGACGTTGAGTGAACTCAATGTGGCGTTGAGTGAAGGCAGAATCGTTGAGTTAGCTGGTTGGCGTCGAGTGCGTTGAATGCACTCAATGTGGCGTCGAGTGTACTCGAAGCTTTTCCCGTGGACTTAGGATTTTTTTCGCCGAATCATTGTATATCTCTAGTGTATTGGTTTTGTTATATAAAAATCATTGTGTGTCTGCTGTATTCATCAGGTATACTCAATAAATCAGTATGGACTTGGTTTTCGGTGGCCGAATTGTATCTAATTCGTCGGGTTTGGCCTTAGGTCAATTCCTGGGATTTATTCCTCCATCTATTATTGGAGAAGCCCATTGTTTTGGTTGTCGTTTGCCTGTGTTTGACTATGGTGGTCGGTATTTTAGTTGTATGTTTATGGCTAGGTTGTTAGTGGATAAAGGACCATCAACCTAATGCTTTTTTGGTGATTTTTTGCCCTAGTGGGTTTACCTGGTGTGGGTATGTGACTGCTGGTGTGTTGGGTAGGTTCCCACAACCGCAGGTGCTGGTTTTTCCCCGGTTTTGGGTGTGTCAAGGTATAAGACCACCTTTCCTTGGTCCCTTGTGAAGTTTTGCTGTTGGTGTGTTGGGTATGTTCCCACCACCGCAGGTGCCGGAATGGCCAGTGTTTTTGTTCACCAAGTTATGGGCTAATTAATTCCTTAAGCTTGCAGTTATTTATTTACATGTTCCATAAAGCATAGATCTTTATAGCACTTGGTGCAAATTCCTTACATTTGAGCTTGTAAGTTAGTCTTTTCTCACTATTCTTGGGTTAGGGTTGGTAACCCTTTATTCCTTTTTGGTTTATTGCTAACCTTTTGATCTTTGTTCGCAACTTGTATTATTATTTCTTGATGAGGTGTTCTTTATTCTAATGCCTCAGGTTTGGAGAAGTAGTCGATTGAGCGGCTAGGGTTTGGTGATAACTTGTGTTCTGCAGTGGCAGCAGTTGTCTCTTTTCCTCACCGATTGTGAGGTATTGTGTTGTTTTATTCTTGTTCAGACATACATATCTTTTAGTGGGTTCGTGTCAGGTTGTTGACGCCCACTGGATTTTTGTATAATGTTAAGTACTTGCTATGTGCTTATCCTTTTCTGCATGACTTATTGTATTTACTTGCTTTCTGGGAAGGTTTTATGCTAGGTTGCATGTTAGATATTTTAAATTATAAAAGTATTACTTCTATCACTTCATACATGCCATCTTTCAAACTAAAACCACTATGTTTGACGAACGTAAAAGCTATTTTATACTAATACTAAATCTAGAGTCATGCATACCATGAGTTGTCCTGTATGGATGTTTTTTCTTATGTAGGATGTCAAATAATATAAACAAGGTATTTTTCTGCAGCACATACTTATATTTTTTTTCTGTGGACTACTTGATCCACTGAGCTGAGGGATACGACCGCCAAAACCTAACTTAAAACATGTTTTCCTCACACCAAAACTTGGTATTTTCATAAACGGTGTTAGGGTGGGAGTTTGCCTGAATGCCTACAGTTATCCCCTAGAAGGCGTGGAATCACAACGCGTATTTTCTCTTACTTTGATTTACATTTAAATTTTAAGAAAATGCGAGTTGTGACACGACTGCCCGCCGAGCACGGGAGGTGTTGGGGTCCAGCCCCAAAGAGTCAGTGGACTTAAAAAAATCAGACCAGGTCTGGAGTTGTACTAGAAGCAGGACTGGAGCTTATTGTCTCTTGGCGTCGAGTGCAGTGACAACAGTCTCTTGGCATCGAGTGAAGCGGCAATAGCTTGGCGTCGAGTGTTTTGGCGTCAAGAATGTTGATTGGTTTCAAGTGATGTTTTGTGTCGAGTGATGGCTAGCGGAATTTGTTCCGTAAAATTTCGATTTTTTCTTGTCGTCTGATTGTTGGATCGGGTGACCAACCTTAGAGGGGGTGAATAAAATTTTTGAAATTAATTCAAAATTATAATTGGTTTTGCAAAAGGAAAACTATTTCTGGAGGCTACCGCGGGGTATTAGCTTGCTATCGCCCGAGGCAGGTCACGAAAATTGTTTTCTCCATAAAACTTCGTCTTTCAAAGGCTCATACAACCTTCAGAGATCTACCAACATATAACCACGAAATTTCAATAAGAATAAAGAACGAGCAATAATTTTATTCAAAGGTAATGAAAGTGGTTTACAATTAAGAATAACTAGATCTCTATGATGCCGGAGATCGGAGGTGGTGAAATACAAATTTCTCTTCTTGTTTCTATACCGACCCTATACCCGGACCGTTTGGCTCTCTCACTCCCCCCCCAAAAGGTCTTTGATCCAGCTCATCACCTTCCTTTCGGAAGGGTCTTAGATCCCCCACTAGATCCCCTGATCTGACGTCCCTTACCGACACGATTTCTCACGAAACCCTTCCCTAATTTCAATGACCCTCCGGTCGATTTTCCTCACACTAGATCCCCGATCTAGACATCCCTCACAGGGATGAGTTCTCACAAAACCCTTCCCAGATTTCGACGACCATCCAGTCGATTTCCCTCACACAAACAACAAGATAATAAAAAGAGTTTAAATTAAAATACAAAGAGTTAAGAAATTGTTTCCCCTCAAACGTAGAACTCATCCGAGGAACGGTCCACAATCGATGATCTTGAATATCGTTCTTGTTGTAGTCGATCTGCCATGAATGGTCGTTGAAGATTTCATTCGTCGGAGTTCTTCGATCACTAGCGGGAGGAGGAAACAATGCTTTTCCTTCAACAGAGATCAGAGTTCATCCTACTCTAGATGGCGGTCGAACTCTAGAATGAAATATTCTCCTTTTTTGTAACCAGGAAAATATACATGCACTTTTATACATCTTGACAAAAGTAAGCTTTTGCCGGAGGTATAGATTGTGTCCGGTGGTAGATCGACGCGCGTGAATGTGATAACTGTCTAGCAGATTTGGAAAAATATCAGAGTAAAATATTTTTCCGCTTTGTCGTGCTACCGCGGCGCGATACAAAGCTATCGCCTGGCGATAGGTCATTCTTATCGACAAATATGACTCGATGCTCGTTGAGAGAGCTAGGCCCCCGCGATAAGGCTAGCGTCGTGCGATAGTACACATATCGCTTGTCCAGAATTAAATGGAGGCTAGCGTGGGCGGTAGCGCTAGCGTTTGGCGGTAGGTGCCAGAACTCGATTTTCTTGTTCATTTGTACCTGCACACTATACCCAAACCACATATGATCAAATATAACACGGGATTTGATATTGTCAAACTAAAGAGATATGAACCATAGGCTCCAACAAACTCTCCCTTTTAATAATATCAAATTCCGTTCATGAGATATAATACAATAACAACATAGTATAGTGAAATTCAATCAGTAAGCGTGAAATTTAGTAGGTTGAAATATTCAATACGACTCCCCCTACAGATTTGCTTTCTCTACTAGTGTGCTCCCCCTATTTGTGTGCTTCCCTTACACGAGATCTTCCCCTAGGTGACTAAGCAACACTCAACACTCAACTAGCATAAGATATACTCATGAACACTCGATTCTCCCCTTTTGATATTATTGAAAGGGCCAGGGACTAACGAACATGTCTTGTGAATACTCAACTCTTTCCCTATGCACATTAGATACTAAAGGGACGAGAAAAATGTGCACACATAAAACAAATCATAAGCAGTAGTGGCAAAAATAGGAGCGGAATACCGTGAATATAGACCTACCCAATACAAGAAAACAAATCAGTTGATTTGACGAGTTTTTTAGAGTAAAAGAATTTTGGATAGCACAAGTGAAACTAAATACACACGATTTGGAGTACAATTCTAAGAGATTCATAAAGTTAATACAGTGTAATATTATAAGCGTCATGAATAGAAATTGTATACTAGTACATATGTGCTATTGACATATAATGCAGTGTAAGTCCAATTCTTATGCATGGAAGCGTTATATAGAATAATAAAATGTGTATGTGTAGCATCAAAAGAAAAAAACATCAAGTAAAAATAATCTTTAGTAAATGTTTTATCTCAATAATTCAATGTGCTAGCACAAGAGAAATAAAGTAAAAAATCATGTCACTTTGTTATCTACTTCATAGCAAGATTCGAACAAGGAGCACTAACTCAAATTGTATTAGTTGAAAAAGATCGAAACGATTCTTTTTACCAAAATGTGCATCTTCACAATGCTCATAAAGACTTATCAGGAGGAGTGAGTAGTGCTTGGGCGGTATCCTTGACACGTGAGTTGATAGTATACAATTTACCCAATATTTTTCTCATTCATTCATTTTTTCACTATTAAGTTTATATCATTTTTGAGTTCATGGACCCCAAATCAATCAAAATCTACCCACATAGATAGATACACTTTAACTTGTATACAAACGACATTTTTAATAGAATATTGGCTCAAAGTTCTAGCTTTATATAAAAATAGGAACATTGTGACATTGATTGTTTAAGTTATTTCTAGCATGTTAGTCACAATATCACGAGTTATAACATGTACGCATGAATTTCTACACGAGTGCATTTTCTAGGGATGTGTGAATAGTGTAATATCATTACTTTACATAAATCCTCACATATACCTAGAGACATATCTGTTGGATCTAGTGACCAACCTTAGAGGGGGGTGAATAAGGTTTTATGTGTTAATTAAAAAATTCAAAATGTTTTTGTCAAGAGAAACTAGTTCTGGAAGCTACCGTAGGGCGCTAGCTTGCTAGCGCGCAGCGGTAGGTCATAGACCTCATTTTCCTGAGTGAATTTCTTGTTGGGAATATTGCCCTCAATGTTCCATAGATTTGAATTGAAAAGGCATCACCATCAATACTAAGAGCATAGTTGTATTTGATGTTGGTTAAGCTCATCATATGCAGGATGCTCCTTGGAACAAGGTTAGACAGATTGTCTAAGTGATGGTGACAGGTAGTCACAAAGTAGGCAGGTGGAGAGACAAAATATCTGTCTAAGTCCACAGGCGTTGAGTGAGGAAAGCTCACTCAACATCAGATGCAAAGAAATTTGGTTAAGTCCATAGGCATTGAGTGGAGCAAGCTCACTCAACGCCAGATGCCATAAAGTACTGAGAGCAGACAGGACAGGCAAAGCCCTTTAGCATTGGTAAGGCAGGAATGTGGCTAAGTCTACAGGCATTGAGTGAAGCTAGTTCACTCAACGTCATACAGTAAGAAGGGTTGATTAAAGTCAAGTAAGTAAAAGCCTAAGTATTTACAAGGCAGAAAAGTGGCTAAGTCCATAGACATTGAGTGAAGGCAGTTCACTCAATGCCATACTACAAAAAGCATTGAGTAAACTCAGATAGTCAAAGCTTTATCTTTGACAATAAAGAAATCTTGTTAAGTACAGAAGAGTCGAGTGATGAAGGCTCACTCGGTGCCTAAGAAGTTAAGACTATAAAAGTCTATATGGCGTTGAGTGATGAAGGCTCTCAACACACTCAACGCCTAAGCTGACAGAAAATCTGTCTAAGTATAAAAGCGTTGAGTGAAGGCTATTGACTCAATGCCTCTTCAAAATAATAGGCTAAATCATAAAGTGTTGAGTGAAGAAGCTACACTCAACACTTTCATTCAGGATTGCGACTAAGGGTTTTGGCATTGAGTGATGAAGGCTCACTCAATGCCTAGTGATAGAAAACTGTCTAAGTACTTAGGCGTTGAGTGATGAATGCTCACTCAATGCCTACTTGTACTGAAAGATTGTCCAAGGCCAAAAGCATTTAGTGAAGCTTGTTCACTCAATGCTCTCAACGCTTTAGATACATAAAGATTGGCTAAGGCCAAAAGTGTTGAGTGAAACTTGTTCACTCAATGATCTCAACGCTTGAGATGCAGAAAGATTGGATAAGGCCAAAAGTATCGAGTGAAGCTTGTTCACTCAACGCTCTCAACACCTGAGTAAGACAGAAATCTATCTAAGTGTTTTGGCGTTGAGTGAAGCTTGTTCACTCAACGCCTATACTAAAGTGTTTTAATTTGATTAAGTCCACAGATGCCGACGTCAACAAGATTCATAATGTTACGAGATTGCTACAGTATGCGACAAATGGCGTCACATGCCTACTGTATGACTTTTGCTGTTAAAATAAGGTTGCAGATGTCAACTATTGTGGGTCCTACTGCTCTAAGAGCCGTTGATCGGCGGAAGAGAAAAGGATAAGATCAGTAGCTGAGAACTTCAACTTTTAAGGTTTACTAATTTTGAAAAGTAGCGGTTGGACTTCGTCTTCCTCCTCGCCATTGTTGTTGAGCTTGAGGCAGGAAGTTAAACTAGCTGAACTAAAAGTTCAAACAAGTTTGTTTGAAAGTTCAACAAAGTTAGCTATTGACATCTTCACCATCAACAACAAGACCAGAGTAATTTCTGAGAGAGATTGAGGTAGCAGCAGAGGGCTAACCCTAGCTACAGTAGTGCAAGTCTGATAACTTCAGACAAGCCAGTTCAGTGAGCTTTCTCTCACTGAGGTAAGAAGAAGAAAAAGAGCAAGCCTATGCAGTTGTGACTTCTCAGCTCAACCAAGCCTAATCCCGAAGATCAACTTCAGAAGCTGATAAGAAGACAGGACTGAGCTTCTAGTTCAATTTAGGAAGAAGAAGAGTTCTACAAGGTACTTCTAACACAAGCAGCTATTCATTGAAGATCTATTCTTGTTACTGAGAAGAAGTTAGGGATGAGTTTATCTCATCTTAGGAAGCAGCAAGGTCTAACCCTAGCTGCAGCAGCTGGAAGCTGAAGAAAGATAGCTAGTGGCATTCATACCTACACCAACAAGTTCAGAATAAATCTCTGAGGAAGAAGAAGCAGCAAAGGGCAAACCCTAGCTTCAGCACTTCACAGCCCAAACAGAGTAAATCCTGAAGATCAATTTCTGGTGCTGGGAAGAAGAAGATATGGATGAGATTTTCTTAATTCAGAAAGCAGTAGGCTCAGAGACTATTTCCTTGGAGTCAAAGTTGGGCTGAGTTCACTCAGTCCAGGAAGGTAGACTCAGAGATCATATCTCTGTAGTAAAATTTCACCAACCCACTTTCATCCTGTAGGATCTTTTTGGATCCGAGCTGTAGTCCTGAATATATAAAGGCAGATGGTAAGATTTGGTTATAGATCTGAGTGCAGGGCCTGTATGCCTGAGGTAGGGCTTTGGCCTGAGAGTAGGATCCTTTGAATCTGAGGTAGGGCTTTTGAGGCTGCGGTAGGAGAGTCATTCTCTCTAAGTATAAGACCTTTGGGTTTGAGGTAGGATCCAACTTTGGATCTAAGGTAGGGCCTTTGTGCCTGAGCTATAGAAGAGTCATTCTCTCTGAGGTAGGGCTGTCCTCCTAGCCTGAGTTGTAGGGCTTTTAGGCCTAAGGTAGGTGATCTTTGGATCACTAAGTTGTAGGGATTTGTTCCCGAGCTGTAAGTCTTGGAGGAGACTGAATGGTCCTGCGAGATCGTGTTGTAAACTCTTAGGAGTTGAGATTGGAAAACTGTATTGTCTAACAAGCTGTTAGAATGGTGGGAGGGAGAGTGGACGTACCCATAATCTGGGGAACCACTATAAAATTGCTGTGTTATCTGTGTGATTGTCTTGAAAGCAAAATTAACAAAATCACTACAGACCCTAAAACATATAAAAGAAAAAGATAGTCACAGAGACTAAGAAACCTATTCACCCCCTCTAGGTGATTTAGCTATCCTTGAAATTAAAGACTTTCAAGTGGTATCGGTGGGAGGTTGCTCAAAAAAGACTTAATAGTCTGAGTAGATCACAAAGGATAGCTAAAAGGTTTATACTTATGGGTTCAGGGGTGAACCATAAGGAGTGGTGCTCAATGAAGCTTCAAGTCTACAGAGAAGAAGAAGGCCTCATTGGGCTGCTTACTACTATTGAAGACAAAGATGAAGACTATCATGCTGCTTGGATAGGAGACAGAGCCCCATTGTCCTCTGTGTTAAGTGACAGTGATGAAGATAATGTCAATCCAGATGCAAGGATAGAGATCAGGGCCCCTCTGTCACTTCCAGACAGTGACTCAGAGGAGGAGGATGATGATGAAGATGCCAACAACTATTATGGGCTGATGACAATGACAGATGATGAATCCTGTCAGGATCAGCCTGGTCCAGAAAAGGTACATTCCCTATTTAGCTCCTCTTTTGTGATTGTCTATGATACTAGTCAAAATTAAGAAGTATCTTCATCCAGTGATGAAGATGACTCTGAGTCTGAGGTAGATGTCAATCAATTGATTGAACAGTATGGTGAAATTCTGGAGGCTTTGAGAAGGAGCAGGAAGTTGGCCAAAAAGCAAGCTGAGGAGATTATCTCCCTTCAGCTAGCTGCTGCCCAGCAGGCTGAGACAACATCCTTGCTGGATCAGAAGGCTAAGGAAGTCAGCCAACTAAAGGCCATCTCAATCACCCAAATTGAGATCATAAGCCAGAAGAACTAGATCATCTTGGATCCTTAAGAGAAACACCTAAAGGAGAAAGGATTGTGGCTTGTTTTTCAAAGCCCAAAACAGTGTTATCACTGATTGACTCCTTCACCTCTCAAAAAGATAAGAGGGGTTTCGAGTTCAAGTGGAATTCTAGAGTTGCCCATTCTAAAGGGAAAGGCAAAGCTCCTATAATACCTCAGGACATCCTTCACAAGGTAATCCTCCCTTCAAAAAGGTATGACCAAGAATGCATGCATGGTCACTGGAAGAATGTGAATTCTCCTTGTAAGAGTACAAATGTATCTTGCAATGGAAGAAGGAAGGGCATAGGTTTGAGTGCACAGAAGGCTCCCCATGAAGAAGTCCAAATGACGCATCATGAACCATTTGTATTTGGTACTCCAGCCCCAACACTCAAGAGTAAAGCAGTGGCCTTTTCTCAAGATCTCCCAACAGACACTCAGACCAAGGGCAAGTCTGTCGGCAAGCTAGACTTGGGAATTTCTTAGGCCATCCACATCATGTCTTCTTCAAAGAAGATCACTGTTGGTAGATCTTAAGAAAAACCAAGCTCTTTTACTGCCAGACTCACCTTCAGTTAGATTGTGGCTGAGTGAAATAAGATTAAGGAAGCTGCTCCTCTTTCTGAATAGTGAGCTGCTATCAGACCTGCTCAAAAAAGAAGGTATAATATTCATGAGTGTTGGTGCTGTGGCAAAGTGGGCCACTTTGCCATAGATTGTTGGCACAACCCTAGTGTGCCAAGGGCAAGGGTGAGTCTTCCTGACATGACTACTATAGGTAGACATGTTCATTTTTATACTAATAAGAACCTAGGACCCAATAATTATTGGGGTACTAAGGTAAGGTAAACTCTATTTTGCAGGATAGTCCAAGTGCCTAGACCCCTTTGTGGTACTTTGATAGTGGTTATTCCAGGAATAAGACTGGAACAAAGAGTCAACTGAAGGATCATACTCCAGTAAAAGATGGACCCAAAGTAAGCTTTGGTGGGTCAGACAGAGGAGTCAACAAAGGCCATGGCCTATAGGTGTGAAGTTGGAGATGGATAAATAGACCATCAAGATTACTCCTCTTACTACCCAAGAGGAAGAGGATGGTGTGATGTTGTGTTCATTCCCGAAGGAGGATAAAGTACACATGTCTTGGGTAAAGTCCTTTAAGTGGCATCTGACTGGATAATCAGACCAGTAGAATCTAGCCATTGAAGCCCTAAGATGTCTGACTGATGGGACATAGTACTGCTACCACTTCAACAGAATAGTGAGGAGAAGAACAAGCTGGCTGTACTCATCACTGAGTAAAGCACATGAAGCAGCTCTTCTAAGAGCAACAAGAAAGAGGCAAATGATCCTCAACTAAAAAGACTCACTATACAGAAGAGACAATCTGTCAAGTGATATACAGAAAAGACTTTCAAGTCAAGTGGTATCATCAGTTGAAATGAGGACTGAAAGTCATGAGGACAAAATCTGTGCAAATGTTGAGAGGGAGAATGTCAAGCTAAGATGCTCTTGTTGATGGGGAGCAATTTCAGACTAGGTAGCTGAACAAGCTTGAGTCTTACCTAGTGTACCTACAGCACAGAATAGGTCAGCAAAACTACTGAAGATCTGCTTGTCCCTATGGACATTACTAGGGTTGAGAGGAGAATACTCAGATGGTTGCACCTGCTGCGGGAAAGCAAGTACAATCAATTCAAGAACAACTAGATTGCTCCAGCTACAGTTGATACAAGTTAGCAACTTCCTATGGGAAATGCAGAGATTGAGGGGGAGATTCTAACTGAACTCCCTGCTCAAGATAATAAGAGTGTCATTGAAATGACTAAAGATGATTCAAAGGATAGTGATCTATCTTGATGAAGAGACAGATTAGGCCAAAACCTCCATGTCTTAGTCAATGGGAGATGGCAATGATCAAAGGTAATGACCATGATTAAGAGGGAGTATGCAGTGCAAGTCCAGGTGGTATACAGAAGAGACATGTGCCACCAGTGGTATACAATGCACACTGTCTATTTTCCTAATCAGGCTTGTGTGTGTGTATCAAGGGGAGAATACTGTTTGGTCACCAATGTAATCAGAGGTTCATTGTGGCTTGGACAGTATACAAATGGTGAACTGTCACTATTCTTCAAGCAGTTCCAGAAAATGATGAAGAGGAAGCAGTGGAAGAACAAATCTTCCTCCTCACATTACAAAAAGGATCACAAAAAATCTGGGAAGATGTTCTCCAAAGGAGACATGTATGATCCTAAACTCAGAAAATATATTTCTTCTAACATAATATGTTATTGTTGTAGCAAGGCTGGGCACGTCAGTGCTGACTGCCTAGGCAAAAGAAAAGAGATAAGTGAGATGAAGTGTTGGGTACATTGGAAAATATGTACCTGATTTGGAGAAGCCTAACTTAGCATAATGGTATACATCAAGGTGTATTTGATGTTGTTTTAAGTTAATATGTGCAGGATCAGAATGTGCAACATGACATGTAAATTTCTCTAAGTCCATGTGTCGACACCAGAAGATGTGTCGACACTTCAGAAAGATTGTGTCTACACTTGAAGGAGGCTGTGTCGACACAGAGAAAAAGAGTCGACATCAACTGTGTCGACACCGGGAGGCTGTGCCGACATACAGAGGCAGAAGTCGACAACAGCTAAGTCGACACCTAGAGACAGAGTCGACACAAACAATGTTCAGAATGTACATCAATTGTGTCGACACACAGGACTTGTGTCGACACACAGGACTTGTGTCGACACACAGGACTTGTGTCGACACATAGCAGAATCAACAACAAGTTGGTGGCTGAAGTAATTATGTCGACATACAACTATCTGTGTCGACAAATTCTCAAGAAGTTGTGTCAAGAAGCTGTGTAGACATTGAGGCAATCATGTCGACATCTCAAAGGACTGTGTCGACACTTAATCAAATTGTGTCGACACATTTTAACAATTGTCTCGACACACTTTGACAGATTGTCTCGACACTTTCTGACAGAAGCAAAGACTCCTTGGCAGTATGAAGACATGACAGCTGTGGGTCTCTACAGGTTGACTGGAGTGATTGACACAGACAGAAGTTCGTTAGGAACCGGACCAGCCGGTTACCAGGAGTGAAGGCTATAAATAGACGAATGGTGTCAGTTGAAAAAAAGAGTAACAAAAAAAAAGCAACACAGAGTGAATATCGAGATTACAAAAAGAAGAAGATCTTTGCAGATCTAAGAAGACATTCTGATTGAACTATCAGAATTTGTCAAAGTAGAATTCATTCAAGAATTATGAAGTATCTTCAAGGGATTTGGATAGAGAGAGATCCAATCATAAGAAGGCAAGAAGAAAGCTGTCTCAGATTTCTAAAGAAACAGGTTCTGAACTTAACTGTCAAGAAGATTCAGATCCAATTCTGAAATCTAAGGTGGAAGCAGCTGATCAGTATATTCCAAAGGAGATCAACTCAACTAAGTTCAGATTCAAGAAGCTTTGAAGAAAGCTAAGGTCTAGTTGATTTCATTCATCAGATTTATCAAGAAGCTGATCAAGAACTGTCTTGTTCCTCCTCTCTCATCAGGAGCTAGATACAATTATATTTTGTATTCAAATCTTGTAGGATCTATTAGTAGATCTGAGTTGTAAGCCTAATTTATAAAGGCTGAGTGTAGGAGAGACATTCTCTGAGTTGTAGGTCTTTAAGAAAGAAAGAGGTAGGGCTGAAATGCCTGAGCTGTAGGAGTGTGGACTCACTCTGAGTTATAGGAATCCATTTGGATTCTGAGCTGTAGGATCTGAGGATCTGAGTTATAGAAAGGAGTTTGGCTGAATCTAGCACACTGCTAGATAGGCGAAGGGGGAAAGTGGATGTACCCAGACCCTGGGGAACCACTATAAATTCTGGGTGCAATCTGTGATGTTTAACTCTAGATTATGTGATTGTGTTTGCTAGAGTAGTTGCTGAAATTATTCAAAATAGTTTATAATTTGTGAGTCATTCTGCCTTAAGTTTGAAAAGAAAATAAGAACCTATTCACCCCCCCTCTAGGTGTCTAGGTAATCTTGAAAGTAAAACTATTAAGTGGTATCAGAGGGAGGTTACTCAAAGAAAGATTTAACAGTCTGAGTTAGATCAAAAGGCAGAATCAAGAATCAAGAAAATGGATTCAGGTGAGAATCACAAGGAGTTAGGATCTATGAAGTTACCCATCTGCAGAAAAGAAATCTTTGGAATCTGGAAGGAAAGGGTTAGGCTATTTATGGAAGCCTTTGACCCAAGAATTTATATCACAGTTAAAGAAGGTCCATATATTCCAATGAAGTTATCTGTATTAGATGCAAATCAGAAAACTCTTAAGGACTTTTCTGAAATGACAAAGGAAGAAATCATTTTAGCAACTATGGACAAGAGAGCTCAGAACATCATAGTCAGTGCAATAGATGATTCCACCTTCCAAAATCTGATACATTGCAAGACCTCCAAAGAGATGTGGGACACCTTGATTGTCTACATGGAGGGATCTGAAGAAGTAAGACAAGACAGAAAATCAATGCTCAACCAAGAATATGAGAGCTTCAGACAAGGAAAGTCTGATAGCATAACTGAATGTTATAAGAAATTCTATAGGATTGTGAATGAACTAATGTCTTATGGAAGAGTCTTTAGTACATATGAGCTGAATGACAAATTTCTCAGATCTTTGACAAAGGATTGGGATACCAAAATATGTGCCATTAGAGAAGTGGCCAAGTTAGCTGACATCTCCCCTCCAACCTTGTTTGGAAAATTGCTATCATATGAAATGCAATTGATGGCTAGGAAGGAGAAAGAAAGAAATACAAAAGGTGAGCATAGATCTGTGGCTTTCAAAGTTGAAGACACTAGAAACAAAGGGAGGATATCTTCATCTCCTCTTAAGGAAGCTACAGAAGACATAACAGAAAATTCAGATAGTCAGAAATCAGGGAACAGTGATTCAGATGCTGACTTTGCTACCTTTACAAGACAGTTTCAAAAGTTCTTGAAAAAGAAGCAGTGGAAGTCCAAACCCTCCACATCACAGCCAGTGGATGATTACTATCAGAAGATAAAATACTCAAGAAAGGAAAGGAACAGATCTAAGCCCAGCAAAGCTACAACATCAAAAGTTGTTTGCTATTGCTGCAATAAGACTGGACATATGGTAGCTGAGTGTCCAGAGAAGAGAAAGGAGTCAGCAGACAGAAAGAAGACTCAACACAAAGGCAAGAAGGAGAAATCTTTTGTTGCAAAGAAAGATAAGAGTCTTTCAGATCAGTCCTCATCAGAATCAGAATCTGAAGCAGAAATATACATAGGATTGTATGCAGCCAGTGATGAAGTGGAGTTTATGCAATTGATAAACTCCATCCATGATCAAGAAGACCAAGAATGCATGGGTCTGATGGCTGAGTCAAAAGATAACCAATGCCAGGATAAGCCTGGTCCTAGTAAGGTACAAAATGATTCTAGCACTTCTTATATTTGTACTGGTTCAGAGTCAGATTCATCTACATAAAGTGATGTGAATGGGTCTGAATTTGAAGGTGATATTCATCAATTGATGGATGAATATAGGGACTTATTGGAGGCTCTTAAGAAAAGCAAAAAACTGACCAAAACTCAGGCTCAGGAAATTGCTGATCTTAAGTTGGTTGGATCAGACTTGAAAAAAGAATTGGATCAAAAGTTGAATGAGGTTGCCAAACTGAAAACAATAACTGTGATTTAGATGGGCACAATCACATACAAATCTGATCAAATTAAAAGTTTGGAGGCCAGACTTCAAGTTGAGAGGAACTTAGTGGCTAGTTACTCTAAGCCAAAATCTGTCCTACCCTTAATAGATGAGTTTGTAGCTCAAAAGGGTAAGGCAGGCTTGGGCTTTAAAGGTAACACTAGAGCTGACCAATTCAAAAGAAAGGGCAAAGCTCCAGTTCAACCACAAAACTCCATAGTCCCTATGATGTTTAGAAAAGTGCAATTGTCTTCTAACAGATATGATCATGAACACATTCATAATCATAAGAAGATTGAGTTTCTGAATGACAAGGCTGTAAATGCCAATAAGTCAGTCTATGACAATAAACCCCATTTTCCAAGGAAACCTATGGGTATAGCTGCAGCAGCACCAACACAAGTCAGGAATTTTCCAGACTACAAAACTGCTAAGAATGTATCTAGATCTAGATACAACAAATATGATTGCTGGTGCTGTGGCAAAGTAAGCCATTTTGCTTTGAACTGCTGGCATAACACAAGTGTCAGGAAGAACACCAATCTACCAGTTAGAGGAGTTGCTAAAAGACTTGATATGAATGGAGCTAACTGGAACCAAGGACCCAAGACATTCTTGGGCTCTAAGGTAAAGTAATTTTGTGTTGCAGGAAAGTCCAAGTGGCCATGCCCCTATATGGTACTATGATAGTGGTTGTTCCAGACATATGACTGGAATAAAGGGGCTACTGAAGGACTACTCTTCTGTCAATAATGGGCCTAAAGTTATCTTTGGTGGATCTGAAAGAGGAATCATCAAAGGATTTGGTAACATTTCTTCAAATAAAATTACCATTACTCAAGTGGCTTATATAAGAGGTTTGAAACATAACCTCATCAGCATAAGCCAGCTGAGTGATCTAGGATATGACATTTCATTTATAAAGAATGGATGTCATATCAAGAGGTCAAGTGATCAAGAGGTTATATTGACTGGTTATAGAAAAAATGTGTATTGTCTTAATTTTGGGTGTGAGAACAAGGCTTCTTCTATCTGTCTTGTAACTGATGAGAGAGCCTCACATTGTGTCAAATGACATAAGAGGTTAGCTCATCTTAACTACAAGACAATTGGCCAACTCTTTAGCAAAGAGTTAGTGAGGAATGGTCCTCAAGTTAAGTGTTTTAAGGATGGGATATGTTCAGCTTGTCAAAAGGGCAAGCAGACAAAATCCTCCTTCCATAGCCTTGAATACAAGGATTCAGTTAGGTGCCTATACCTACTGCATATGGATCTATTTGGTCCTATGCCAGTTCATAGTCTAAGTAGGAAGGTCTACACTTTTGTGGTGGTAGATGACTATTCTAGATATATATGGGTATTCTTTCTGAGACAGAAATCAGAAACCCCAAGTATTTTACATTGTTTTATCAAATAGATTCAGAATGAATTAAACAGTACAGTGGTCAAACTCAGAAGTTACCATGGTACTGAATTTCAATCTGAAAGTATGACAAGACTATGTGAAGAATTAGGGATTTTCAAGAATTCTCCTCACCAAGAACACCACAACAAAATGGAATTGCTGAGAGAAAGAATAGAACATTAATAGAAGCTGGTAGAACTCTATTGAGTGACACTTCTCTCCCAGAATATTTCTGGGCTGAGGCAGTAAATATTGCATGTCATGTAATTAATAGGGCTACTATCACCAAGAACCACAAAAAGACTCCCTATGAGATCGTGAAGGATAGAAAACCAAATCTATCCTACTTCAGGATCTTTGGCTGCAAGTGCTATGTACTTAACAATGTCAAGTCTTATTTGACCAAGTTTGCTGCCAAATCCCAAGTAGGGATATTTGTTGGGTACAACATCAATAGTAAGGCTTATAGAATCTACAACTTAACTACACAAGTTGTAGAAGAGTCTATACATGTTGTGTTTGATGAATCAAGATTAATCAACTGTGAGTTGCCTCGTAATTCATACAGTCCAACAGGTATAAGCAAAAGAATGGACAAGCTTTTCATTGCAGAAGGTTCAACTGTAAATGAACAAGTGGAAAATGATGGTTACAGTCCAGGGGGAGTACATGATTCTATAGAAGCTGATGACTCCCAAGAAGTGCAGCATAATGAAGGGACTGGAAATGATCAACCAGAAGGAAATCTACCTCCAGCTATAAGACATCTTAAAGACCATCCAACAAATCAGATAATAGGGGATCCAAGACAAGGAGTGCAGACTTGAAGCAGAAATCCAAGCACAGTCTTGCACTTATGTTTTTTGTCATAATTGGAGCCTAAGAAATTTAAAGAAGCCATCCATGACCAACACTGGATTAATGCTATGCAGGAGGAGCTTAATCAATTCAGAAGGTGCAAAGTCTGGGAGCTTGTTCCTAAACCAAAAAACCATAACATCATTAGAACAAAGTGGATATTTAGGAACAATTTGGATGAAAGTGGAGTAATTGTAAAGAACAAAGCAAGACTGGTTGCTAAAGGATATAGGCAGGAAGAGGGAATAGATTTTGATCAGACATTTGCCCTAGTAGCAAGATTGGAGGCAATCAGAATGTTTCTTGCCTATGCTGCATACCAAGGCTTCAAGGTATACCAAATGGATGTGAAGTCAGCATTTCTGAATGGAGATCTAAAAGAAGAAGTCTATGTGGAGCAGCCATCAGGTTTTGTAGATTCTCTTAAACCTGGTTATGTTTTTAGACTTAGGAAAGCTTTATATGAGTTAAAGCTAGCCCCAAGGGCTTGGTATGAAACCCTGTCTACTTTTCTTATTGAGAACAAATTCTCAAGAGGCAAAATAGACAAGACTCTATTCCTAAGGGAGTCTAAAGGCAAGATAATCTTAGTCCAAATCTATGTAGATGACATAATTTTTGGGTCTACAGAGAACAACCTTTGCAAGAAGTTTGCCAAACTTATGCAAGGGAAGTTTGAAATGAGTAGTATGGGAGAACTTAAGTTCTTCTTGGGACTCCAAGTGAGACAGACTGATGATGGCTTGTCCATATTCTAGTCTAAGTTCACCAAAGAGTTAATCAAGAAATATGGTATGGAATCATCCTCTACCATGAAAACTCCTATGGGAACAAGTATGCCTATATGCAAAGATGATGCAGGTAAGCCTGTAGATGAGTCTTTGTATAGAGGAATAATTGGTTCTCTATTATACCTCACAGCTAGTAGACCTTATATTATATATGCTACATGTGAATGTGCTAGGTACCAAACATGCCCTAAAGAATCTCATTACACTGCTGTTAAGAGAATTTTGAGATATCTAAAGGGCACACCTAATCTAGGCCTTTGGTACCCTAAGAATGGAGATTTTCAACTAATAGGTTATTCAGATGCAGATTTGTAGGCTGTAGAGAAGATAGAAAAAGTACTACAGGTACATGTCAATTTCTGGGAGGAAGGTTGATATCATGGAATAGTAAGAAGCAGACTAGTGTGGCAATATCCACTGCTGAGCCTGAGTATGTTGCAGCTGGAAGTTGCTGTGCACAGCTACTGTGGATTCAGCATCAGCTAAGCGATTATGGTATCTTGGTAAGTAAAACACCTTTATTATGTGATTCTAAAAGTGCTATTTCTATTGCAAGCAATCCTATTTCACATAGTAGGACTAAACACATAGAAATAAAATACCATTTTCTTAGAAAACATGTAGAAAAAGAAGACATCTCATTAGAATTTGTTATGACAGATTATCAAATTGCAGATGTATTTACTAAGCCTCTGGATGAAACAAAATTCAATAAATTTAAAATTGAATTAGGCATGCTAACTATAGATTAGTTTACCAAATTTGGCTAAGTAAGTCTGTCGACACAACTAGAGAAGTGTTGTCGACTTATTCAGAATTTGTGCGACATACCGAATAGGTGTCGACACAGAAATTCT
This sequence comes from Platanthera zijinensis, assembly GCA_039513925.1. NCBI lineage: Eukaryota > Viridiplantae > Streptophyta > Magnoliopsida > Asparagales > Orchidaceae > Platanthera > Platanthera zijinensis. Next base: position 136,371,371 of record CM077087.1, on the reverse strand, counting down.
GCTCTTTGACAACTTAAGATTTATGTCGACACATCATCAATTGGTGTCGACTCATACCAGTCAACATACTTGTCGAGACATTACAAGTATATGTCGACATATTTTGTATGTGTCGACACAATTTGACTATTTTTGCCCGCCTTTTGATCTTCTTCGCATAGAAGGGTATAAATAGGTCACAGACATATTCTGTCGACACGCTCACCAGGGTTTCGAGACAAAATCCTTGTGTCGACAATATTTCTTCTCTCTTCCCAAGCTTTCTCAACGATTCAATGGCGCCCAAGATAGAAGATTCCATCAACGAAGGCTATGAATTGGTTAGGCATGCATTCAACGATGCTGCTTTAGAGATCAAGATGGTGGTGTCTCTCCTCATAGACAACGGACTCGAATTCCTTATCTCAGAACCCACCAAAATCTGGAAAAAGGAAGTTCTTGAGTTCTACACCAACACATCCGTGGATACACCTGGCCTGAAAATCTAATCAACCATCCATGACGAGAGAGTCAAGGTGACTCGGAAAAGATTAACCAGATTCCTTCACCTTCCAAGGATACATGATGAAGAGAAGGTTCCAACCTCTCAAACATGGCAAACACTTCAGTGGTGTGGACTGGATCCCACCTTGAAGATTGGTGCTGCCTTCAATCGAAAGGGAATGAATAATCAGGGCAAATTTCTATCTGAAGTGATCGGAAAGGTGGTGTTGTGCAAGACCGGTGGACATGATAGGATCTCAGCCTACATGTTCAACCTACTATCTAGGATTGTATTTCACATTCCCACCAACTGGTCTGCAGTTGTGTATGACAAAATCAAGGAGGCAATCAAGAAGCCAAACATGGCTAGAATACTGAGCCTGTATCTAGATGGACTCATTCCAGAAGTGTTGCAACAACTACCTGGCTCAAAGATAAATCACATGAGGAGAATGGATATGCGATTATTCTCCAGGTGGGATAGGGTTCTATCCAAGGATTTGCCTGATGAAGACAGGCAGGAGCCAGCTGAGAAGTCTCCAGCTCATGATCTCACTGAGCTTGGTACTGAAATAGTTCAAGTTCAGAAAGAACAGACTATAGAGCAAGATCAACATCAGGCTAGTACTGTCAAAGTTCCAGGATAAATACCTGCACAGGTTCAGGGGGAGCCTCATACTGTACTAGCAGAAGAAGCAGGAAGGCTTGACTTATCAGAAGATATAGACACTGCCAGACTAGATGATTCTACAGAAAGAATCAATGTTTCATCACCTCCTCAAACACCAAAGGAATACACAATGGATGATCTATTTAATGAGGCTGTTGAAACAGCAGATAAAGATGACACCCTAAGGGTTGAGGGGGAGCAAGATGCTGATGAGGGGGTGCCAGGTGCAGATGAGAGGGAGCCCCATGTTGCTGATTAAGAAATCCCTAACTCACTACAAGAGAGAGTTCAGATTGAAAGTACTTTTGCCTCAGAGAATGAAGAGAATCAGGAGGCTAAGAAAAGGAAGCTCATGGTCTTCAAGAGAAGGAGCCATAGCTATAAGAACGCACTTCAAACACCAACATCCACCTATACTGATTTTGATTATGCAAAGTTTCTGGTCAATCTCCAGATGAAAATGGATGAACAGAGATTGACTTTAGAAAAATATGTTGATGAAAGTCATAAAACTCTTCAGTTTGATCTGGCTCAAGATATTAAGTCTATAAGATTTGAAGTCAATCAACACAAGAGAGAAATGATAGATTGCTTCAACAAAGGGGGCAATGCTGTAGTGTATCTGGCTAAACAATATGTAGAGATGAAGCAAGAGGTAGATGCTATAGCTGTCAACCAAGGATACATTCTTGAAAATCAGAAAAGGCTAAATGAAAATCTGACAACTGCCAATATAGATATTCTCGCTCATTTTCAAACTACCCTGAATAAATTGACTGCGACTAGGGCAGCTGAAATGCTAGAATATGATACTAAGTTCAAAGCTGCATTAGACTCAGTTCAAACTGCAATAACCACCTCTCAAAAGACAATTACTGAACAGCTTCAAAAATTGAAGCCATTCTTCAAAGATAGAATAAATTATCTGGATGGGCAAATCAGATTTCAGAAGGGAGATCTAAGAGATCATGTAGCAAGATAAGTCCTAAAGGGGGAGAGGGTACTTATTCATGCTGGCTCAGAACATGCCAAGTGGGTCACTAATAGTGTCAAAGCCACATTGGGATATCCACCCCTTTGTGATGATGATAACATGGCAGAGTCAGGAGTACAATAACAAGGTCCACTTGAAGGTAACCAACCAGAGGTTGCCCAAGTCATATACCCCCCTGCTGATTTTGACATGATTCATCAGCAAGTGCAAACAATGTATAGTCCTCCAGAGGAGGTTACAAATGTTATGCTTGGAAAAGTGGACATGTCTGAAGCTGCTATCAAGGCTCAGCAAGAGGCTCAACTTTCAAAGAAGAGATTTAGAGAGCATGCTGAACTAAAACCAGATTTTGAACAGTGGAGCCCTACCTCTAGAAACATTATCCTAACTGCCTGGAAGGCTGTAAAGGATCAAGTTCATGAAAGAGGTAAGTGGTACAGTGAACAAGAATGGCAAAAGCATGAAGCCAGGCAGGAGGCTATAGTTCAGTTCAGAAGAAAGGCAAAGAGTGGAAAGCTGCCTCCTGATGCTCAGGAGCCTAGCAAGTACTTCCCTAAGCCCTATCATTACTTTGAGAGAAAGAGACTGAAGACTGAAGCTCAGAAGACGGCTGTTCTAAAAGGTAAAAAGCCCATGGAAGAAATTGAACCTTCTATGCAAGCACAAGTACAACCAGGAAAAGGGATTGTTATAAAGGAGCCTGATCAGTCTTATTCTAAGATGTCTATGTTTTAGTTTAACAGATGTGTAATGATTAGTTTAATGTAACAATAAGTGTGAAACATTTTGTAACAAACATTTTGAAATAGTACACAAAACCTTGCTCTATAATTAATTTTTCTGTACATCTGTTATTCTGTGATGACTCTGTGCCAATGTTTTGTTTATTAATATTCTCTGTAATGTTAAGCTTTTATACATCATCATTTTTAATTATCATAAGTGGTGTATATCATTAGCTAATATGGGTTATGACTTCTCCAAATAGGGGGAGATTGTTGGGTACATTGGAAAATGTGTACCTGATTTGGAGAAGCCTAACTTAGCATAATGGTATACATCAAGGTGTATTTGATGTTGTTTTAAGTTAATATGTGCAGGATCAGAATGTGCAACATGACATGTAAATTTCTCTAAGTCCACGTGTCGACACCAGAAGAAGATGTGTCGACACTTCAGAAAGATTGTGTCGACACTTGAAGGAGGCTGTGTCGATACAGAGAAAAAGAGTCGACATCAACTGTGTCGACACCGGGAGGCTGTGTCGACATACAGAGGCAGAAGTCGACAACAGCTAAGTCGACACCTGGAGACAGAGTCGACACCAACAATGTTCAGAATGTACATCAATTGTGTCGACACACAGGACTTGTGTCGACACATAGCAGAATCAACAACAAGTTGGTGGCTGAAGTAATTGTGTCGACATACAACTATCTGTGTCGACAGATTCTCAAGAAGTTGTGTCAAGAAGCTGTGTAGACATTAAGGCAATCATGTCGACATCTCAAAGGACTGTGTCGACACTTAATCAAATTGTGTCGACAGATTTTAACAATTGTCTCGACACACTTTGACAGATTGTCTCGACACTTTCTGACAGAAGCAAAGACTTCTTGGCAGTATGAAGACATGACAACTGTGGGTCTCTACAGGTTAACTAGAGTGATTGACACAGACAGAAGTTCGTTAGGAACCGGACCTGCCGGTTACCAGGAGTGAAGGCTATAAATAGACGAATGGTGTCAGTTGAAAAAAAGAGTAACAAAAAAAAAGCAACACAGAGTGAATATAAAGATTACAAAAAGAAGAAGATCTTTGCAGATCTAAGAAGACATTCTGATTGAACTATCAGAATTTGTCAAAGTAGAATTCATTCAAGAATTATGAAGTATCTTCAAGGGATTTGGATAGAGAGAGATCCAATCATAAGAAGGCAAGAAGAAAGCTGTCTCAGATTTCTAAAGAAACAGGTTCTGAACTTAATTGTCAAGAAGATTCAGATCCAATTCTGAAATCTAAGGTGGAAGCAGCTGATCAGTATATTCCAAAGGAGATCAACTCAACTAAGTTCAGATTCAAGAAGCTTTGAAGAAAGCTAAGGTCTAGTTGATTTCATTCATCAGATTTATCAAGAAGCTGATCAAGAACTGTCTTGTTCCTCCTCTCTCATCAGGAGCAAGATACAATTATATTTTGTATTCAAATCTTGTAGGATCTATTAGTAGATCTGAGTTGTAAGCCTAATTTATAAAGGCTGAGTGTAGGAGAGACATTCTCTGAGTTGTAGGTCTTGAAGAAAGACTGAGGTAGGGCTGAATTGCCTGAGCTGTAGGAGTGTGGACTCACTCTGAGTTGTAGGAATCCATTTGGATTCTGAGCTGTAGGATCTGAGGATCTGAGTTATAGAAAGGACTTTGGCTGAATCTAGCACACTGCTAGATAGGCGAAGGGGGAAAGTGGATGTACCCAGACCCTGGGGAACCACTATAAATTTTGGGTGCAATCTGTGATGTTTAACTCTAGATTGTGTGATTGTGTTTGCTAGAGTAGTTGCTGAAATTATTCAAAATAGTTTATAATTTGTGAGTCATTCTGCCTTAAGTTTGAAAAGAAAATAAGAACCTATTCACCCTCCCTCTAGGTGTCTAGGTAATCTTGAAAGTAAAACTATCAAGAAGCACCTCCACCACAGGGTGCAAGGAAGATAGGAAAAACAAGGATGGAACTTATCTATTCCAAGAGAGAAGGCTGATGTCATTGGAGCAGCAAGAAGCAGACCAGAATGGCTCTATCCACTGCTCAGTCAAAGTATATCTCTGCAGGGAGCTATTGTGCACAGTTGCTATGAATCCAGCATCAGCTCCAGGTCTACAACATTGAGATAAGTAACATTCCCATGTACTAGTTAAATCCCCATTGCTAGGAATCCTGTCTCTCGTAACAGGACTATGCATAAGGATTATGTATCATTTTATTAGGGAGCATGTGGAAAAGGAAGACATCTAACTTGAGTTTGACCCCACAGACAAGCTAGTGGCAGATATCTTTACTAAGCCACTAGATGAAGTCAAGTTGAACACCTTCAAGTTTGAATTGGGTATATTGAACTTGGTATAGCTTCAGTTGCTCTATATAATATTTCTGTTGCAAAACTCGCCCTTCTTGCTGGTAGATAATTCTTTCAAGTGATATCAAGTGGTATCAAGACTAAGATGGACTCAAGTGTCCAGTAAAGCAAATGATAACAGATGCTCCAGTTGAGGGGGAGCAAGTCAAGATTCTCCTATTGAGGGGGAGCAAATCCATAAGTTGCAGGAACAAGTTCAACTTCCTGTTAAGAGGCAGCCAATAGCTGCAGTGGATCAAAGATCATCACAGCTGATCAGCAGGTTCTCAAGACTATGCATAGTCTGAGGGGGAGATCAACCTTAGTGGTTTATTGCTGCTATACAGTCACTGCTGGTGTTGCAAAGATATGTTGCTGCAGGATAAGAGGAAAAGCCAGCATCCCCCTTACTATAGCTGCATTCTGCATAAGCTTTAAGTAGTATAGGAGTGGCATTGGCTCAAGTGGAACAATGTTAGCAGCTAGCTCAAGTGGTTATAATGATGTGTTGTATTAGTGATATACACACAAAAGATATGACATCTAGTCATGTAAATTGATCACTAGGATAATTTCTCAAGTGATATCAACAATGGATTTTATCAAGTGGTATAACATCAAGAGTTAATTTCTCCCATGATCCCCTCACCTCCCTCATTAAGAAACTTTTTTTTTGAAGAAGCCAGAAAGGGGGAGAGGTAGGAAATACCTTAAACCCTAAAGGGGGAGGTGTAGATAACCTGTTAAGATCCTACAGGGTGAGGTAGACAATACCCTAAACACTAAAGGGGGAGGAGTAGAGCATACTTAGTAGATTACTAAATAGAGCAGTACTTGCCAGAAAAAAGGGGAGATGGTGGACATTGTATGCCCAGGGGGAGATGTAGAATACTGAGAAGTGCATATTACTTGGAAACATTCAAGTAATATGAAGAGAGCAATGTTGAGCCATTGCATGTTAAGTTTCCACCCTCAAGTGGCTTGGGGAAAGTACTCCACTGAAATGTTAAGCTGTGAGGAGAGCTGTAAGCTGCTTTGAAATTTTCAAGTGGTATGAGAAAGCTTACAACTGCTTCTAAATTTATATGCCTTATGTGTAAATGCTTCTTAGTATTGTTGTGTGTTCTGCCTTCTTCAAATAGGGGAGATTGTTGGGAATATTGCCTTCAATGTTCCTTAGATTTGATTTGAAGAGGCATCACCATCAACACTATGAGCATAGTTGTATTTAATGTAGGTTAATCTCATCATGTGCAGGATGTTCCTTGGAATAAGGTTAGATAGATTGTCTAAGTGATGGTGACAGGTGGTCATAAGGTAGGCTGGTGGAGAGATAGAAAATCTGTCTAAGTCCACAAGTATTGAGTAAGGACAACTCACTCAATGCCAGATACAAAGAAATGTGGTTAAGTCCACAGGCATTGAGTGAAGCAAGCTCACTCAATACCAGATGCCAAAAAGTGCTGAGAGAAGACAGGACAGTCAAAGCCCTTCAGCATTGGAAAGACAGGAAAGTGGATAGGTCCATAGGCATTGAGTGAAGCCAGTTTACTTAATGACATACAACAAGAAGGGTTGAGTAAAGTCAAGTCAGTCAAAGCCTGACTATTTGCAAGGTAGAAAAGTGGCTAAGTCCACAGGCGTTGAGTGAAGGTAGTTCACTCAATGCCATACTACAAAAAGCATTGAGTAAAGCTCAGATAGTCAAAGATTTATCTTTGATAGTAAATAAATCTGGTTAAGTCCAGAAGCATCGAGTGATGAAGGCTCACCCGACGCCTAAGCAGTTAAGACTACAAAAGTCTAGATGACATTGAGTGATGAAGGATCATACAATGCACTCAACGTCAAAGCTGACAGAAAATATGTCTAAGTACATAAGCGTTGAGTGAAGGCTATTCACTCAATGCCTCATCAAAATAATAGGCTAAAGCAGAAAGCGTTGAGTGAAGAAGCCTCACTCAACACTTTCATTCAGGAATACGACTAATGGTTTTGGCATTGAGTGATGAAGCCTCACTCAACGCCCAGTGACAGAAAACTGTCTAAGTACTTTGGCATTGAGTGATGAAGGCTCACTCAACGCCTACTAGAATAGAAAGATTGGCCAAGGCCAAAAGCGTTGAGTGAAGCTTGTTCACTCAACACTCTCAACACCTAAGATACAGAAAGATTGGCTAATGCAAAAACGTTGAGTGAAGCTTGTTCACTCAACGCTCTCAATACCTGAGTAAGAATGAAATCTGTCTAAGTGTTTTAGTGTTAAGTGAAGCTTATTCACTCAATGCCTAAACTAAAGTGTTTGAATTTGACTAGGTCCACGGATGCTGACGTCAGCAAAATTCAAAATGTTGCGGGATGGCTACAGTACGCGAAAAACAGCATCACAGGCTTACTGTACAACTTTTACTGTTAAAGCAAGGTTGTAGCTGTCAACTATTGTGGGTCCAACTGCTCTAAGAGCCGTTGATCAGCGGAAGATAAAAGGAAAAGATCAGGAGCTGAGAACTTTAACTTTAGGGTTTACTCATTTTGAAAAGGAGCGGCTAGACTTCGTCTTCCTCTGTGCCATTGTTGCCGAGCTTGAAGCAGGAAGTTAAACCAGCTGAACTAAAAGTTCAAACTAGTTGGTCTGAAAGTTTAACAAAGTTAGTTGTTGACATCTTCACATCAACAACAAGATCAGAGTAATTTCTGAGAGAGATTGAGGTAGCAGTAGAGGGCTAACCCTAGCTGCAGTAGTGCAAGTCTGAAAACTTCAGACAAGCCAGTTCAGTGAGCTTTCTCTCACTGATGTAAGAAGAAGAAAAATAGCAAACCTAAGCGACTGTGACTTCTTAGCTCAACCAAGCCAAATCCTAAAGATCAACTTCTGGTGTTGAGAAGAAGAGATGACTGAGCTTTTGGTTCAGTTTAGGAAGAAGTAGAGTTCTACAAGGTACTTCCAGCACAAGCAACTGTTCATTGAAGATTTATTCTTGTTGCTGAGAAGAAATTAGGGCTGAGTTTATCTCAGATCAGGAAGCAATAAGACATAACCCTAGCTACATCATCTAGAAGCTGAAGAAAGATAGTTGGTGGCATTCACACCTGCACCAATAAGTTCAGAGGAAATCTTTAAGGAAGAAGAAGCAGCAAAGGGACAACCCTAGCTGCAGCACTTCACAGCCCACATAGAGTAAATCCTGAAGATCAATTTATGGTGCTGTGAAGAAGAAGATAGGGCTGAGATTTTCTCAGTTCAGGAAGCAGTAGGCTCAGGGACTATTTCCTTAGAGTCAAAGTTGGTCTGAGTTCACTCAGTCCAGGAAGGTAGACTCAGAGATCATATCTCTGTAGTAAAATTTCACCAACCCACTTTTTTCCTGTAGGATCCTTTTGGATCTGAGCTATAGGCCTAAAAAAAGGCCGAGGGTAGATCTGGTTGCAGATCTGAGTGTAGGGCCTATGTGCCTGAGGTAGGGCTTTCGCTTGAGAGTAGGATCTTTTGGATCTAAGGTAGGGCTTTTGAGCCTGAGGTATGCGAGTCATTCTCTCTGAGTGTAGGACCTTTGGGTATGAGGTAGGATCCAGCTTTGGATCTGAGGTCAGGACTTTGTGCCCGGGATATAGGAGAGTCATTCTCTCTGAGGTAGGGTTGTCCTCCCGGCCTGAGTTGTAGGGCTTTTGGGCCTGAGGTACGTGATCTTTGGATCACCTAGTTGTAGGTCTTTGTGCCCGAGCTGTAAGTCTTGGATGAGAAAGAGTGGTCCTGCGGGATCGTGTTGTAAGCTCTTAGGAGCCGAGATTGGAGAAGTGTCTTGTCTAAAAAGCTGTTAAAAAGGTGGGTGGGAGGGAAAGTGCCTTGTCTAACAAGCTGTAACTAAATCACTACAGACCCTAAAACACATAAAAGAAAAAGATAGTCACAAAGATAAAGAAACCTATTAACCCCCCTCTAGGTGATTTAGCTATCCTTGAAATTAAAGACTTTCATTTCTCCTTGGAGATGTACACACCCTTCATAGAACTACTGACAAATAATCACAACGTCACATACAGAATGAAGAGCAACAAATTATTTTTTTCAAACAAAAACAAAAATGGTCTTACAATTACAAACACTAGATATTCATGATGCTAGAGATCGGAAGCGGTAATAGTAAATTGTCTTTTCATTGTCTATACCGACCCACAACCCGAACCGGTTGGCTCTCTCCCTTTCCCTCCAAGAAAGGTCTTCAAGCCGTCTCTTTACCTTCAAGCAAGGAAGTTGAAAGTCTTTGAATACAAGGGTAGCTAAACACCTAGTTGGGGGGGGGGGGTGAATAGGTTTTTAGGTCTTTTTAATTTCTTTTGACAGTTATTGTTTTAGGGTCAGATGTGATTAGATTAGTTTAGCTTTCAAGAAGATCACACACAACACACAAATGGTTTATAGTGGTTCCCCAGAGTATGGGTGTAACATCCCTTTTTCTATTAGGCCTCTCAACTTAGATTTGGATAGGATATGTGGTGTATGTGTGGGCTTAGGCTAGGTTTGACCCTTAGATATAGGGTATAGCCATATGGGGCCCACTATGGGCCCATGTCAACTTAAGTCAAACTAGGCTTATTTGGAACCCTAGCCACACCTTGACCCCACCACTATGCCCTAGCCCTAAAAACAATATAAGTAAACCCTAAGGCATGCTATTGGGTCACCTGTTGACCCAAGTCAACCCTAACCCTAATTTGGTCAAATTCATACCTAAAGGCCCAATAAGCCCAAGTGGGGCATCGCCATGACCCAACCCATATTGGGTGATGACATGAGGTCCATGACCATCAAGTGGGGTCAGCCCACTCATGATGTTGACAAAGTAAACTCAAAGTCAACCAAGTCATCAAAATGACCTAAAGAAGAGAAATAAATCCAAGCCCACCCTCCTTGGGCTAAGCCCACTAACCATGGCCAATGACCAGCTCAAGTGGTCAAAGACAGCTCCTACCCCTCTGATTTGGGAGAGAGAATGCATGCATGGGGGGTAAAATTGGAATTTTAGGAGAGAGAAGGTGGAGAAAAGGAAATGAGGGCCATGTGGCCCTCCTTCTTTCTGTCCAAGACACTTGGCAAGCTTCCCAGCTCATTCCAGAGGAAATATGCTGCTGGATGGCCACTTGGCACCATGGGCGGAGCAACCTATGCTTGGCCGAACCCCACCTTGGAATTAACTCCCTATACATCCACTCCCAACCAAAACTACCCCCACCATTAGCTTCAGAAGGAGGAAACGAGTGGACTTTGAGTGCTGGAGCAAGGAAATCGCTGGAGAAACCAGGAAATGGATGGATTTGCCGAAGCAAGCTCGGCCATGGCTCATCGCCGCCAAATTCGCCGCCATGCCTCAATTTATGTTCGTTTCACTTCACCTCTCACCGTACTAGATTTCTAGATCGACTACGAGAGATATCAGGCTCAATTGAGCCCGATACCATGTGAGGCGAGAGAATTTTTCTAGCTTTTTCTTCTTGCTCGGGATCGCCGGAGGAGCCGCCTCCGGCAGCCTCACCGCCGGGAAACGCCAGCCACCACCTCAACAGAGGTTGTGGCAATAATCGCCGACGGTGGCGCCGACCCAGGTGGCCGGAAACAGCCAAACAAAATGGCCCTACCAGGCTCCATCTCAGCCGTTGTCTATCGGGGATGATGGACCGATGCCGTCCAATTTCTCGTTTTATTTGATTAATTAAAAGGGTATATTATGAATAGTAAATTAAAAGTCACACTATTTTAGTGATATTCATGTGTAAATATAGCCCACTTAAAGGCATTTTCAGAGATAGTAATCAAAATGAAATTTGTAGACCTAGATCTTACCTTTCATTTGCCACCCTAAAGTCCAGATTTGGAACTGTAGATCTTCCTGTAGGACCAATCTACTAGGACTAGTCCTAGGCTAGGGCAGAAATTTGATTGAATGGCCATGCCAAACCAGAAGTTCACATGACCCAAAATTTTGGGTATATGCCTGATTAGGTCAAACTTAGACCCTGTAAAATAATGAGAATTTTGGAAGAAATTTTCCTATAGTTTTTGAGAAAATAAATTTATTTAAATTAATGGGATATTTGGAGTAATATACCTCCAAATGGACCCAAATTTTGGTGGCGTGGCCTTGGGGTCAATATAAGCCCATACTAAAAACAATTTCAGCCTCTTTGAACCTCTGCATGTTGGGTAAACCCACTTGCATGAGTATGATGAATAAAGGCTTGGGGTGCCTTTAGAAAAAAGCTATATAACCAGGACTTAGCCCATTTGGAACATGAAAAGTCTATGAAATTTTTGTCAGAGGTTTATTAGGGTGAAATATACCTCCAACAGAAATAATGGGATTTTTGGGATAAAAAATCCCATTATTTGGAATTTTTGAAAATTAGGCCTTTAAAGATAAAAATTTGAAAATAGGGCAATTGATGGGTTAAAATTCTAAAATTTGGTTTAGAACTCAAGGGAGTCATATTTAATCCCTTGAAAATTTTATGGGTCTGTTTGATTATTATATTTTGGAATTATGTAGAATTTACAATTTTGCCCCTTTATGGAAATTATTTAAAAATGATGTAAATTACAGTAGGAATATTATGGTAAAATTCCTAGTGATTTATTTATGTGTTTGTGACCTTGTGTAATTTTATTAATATTTTTGGATGCATCCATAAGTTTAAAACCCATTAAATGGCATTTTTGTAATATTTGTCATATGAGTATTGGTAGACCAAATTACTGTTTAGGACTATGATTTTTTTGTAATTGGTATTATTTAAACAATTTACATCATTTTCCTAGAATTTCTAGTAACACATAGTTAATGTACTTCATTTGGAAAGTGGCCAAATCATGGATTTAACTTAAATGAAAATTAAATGGATATATAAATTGAAAAATTACAATTCTTGGTAACCAGTTATAATAAGCCTAGATGATCATCAAGAAAATTTATTAGACCAGGGGGATCATTTGATATAGTACTTCATGTTTAAAGTGACACATGCCACTTAATTAAAGGATTTAATTTAGGGTCCTTATGACTTAAAAAATAGTGAAATTCCACATAGTAAACATAATATACCATACCATCCCATGATAAATGGTTAGGGTCATTTTGGCCAAGAAGTTGGAAGTCTTACCTTACGGGTGGTATTAGGTCATGGGTTGCGTCTAGCTCAGATAGTATATACTACTAGGACCACATGGGGATACAATAGAAGGTTGCGTTGATAACTATTTTGGAAGATAAACCCTGGTTGGTGTCTAGTATGTCACTTCATAGTATCGAGTGGTGGAGTGCAAAACCCTAAGGACAGTAGCTAACACGGAGACCGACGGAAGACCGCTGATTCCCCGGTAATATCTTAAGTCATTAGGATCGTTCCAGAGTAATAACGAGAGCTGGGTGTGAATCATCGATAGATATTAATAAGAGTAAATATCCTTGCGAAAAGGAACTTTGGGCTTTAATCCCATCTTGGTTCCTAGTTCCCCCAAGACCCCTTCATTAGGAATACCCTGGGAAGTCCTAGGATTAACCATAAATCACTAAACATAATAACCCTTAGACAAGAGTAGTCTAATAGGCTAAGAATCGTGATATCATTCTCACCCGTATAGGGTTGGAGGGATATGTGGTAACATTCTCACCCGTGTAGGGTTGGAGTGATTCAGGACGGGTTTGTCATGCGAGCTGGAGGCTCGAGTTGAAATACCTTGCATGTGCATAAAACAAACTAGTGGCGGGTCAAGCGGTGCTGGGCCAATCGTCACACCGATGGCAGTACAGTGACTCAGGCGGGTGTGAGGGTTTGAGGGGCCAGTAGGTTGTTTATACTGCGGTCTGGAGGACAATCCCTGAAAACTCACACCCGACCCAACAAGACTGACGGGTAGTCAGTAATTAGTATGCAAGACAATAAAGTGCACCTAGGATATGTACAGAGGCATATGAGAGGTCTATGTTTGGTAGTGTGTATACCTGCCTAGGAGTGGAGACGCCCGCTCCACTGCTCCCGTAGCCACAAAGGTTGTACTAGAAAGTGATGCTAGCTCCAAAAGCGGGAACTAAATGTCTGTGATCACGGAGTCGTTGTGTGTGAGTTGCACTTGCATGATTCATAAACCGCATGCATTCATTCATATTAGGTCATACGCTTCATGGATCCTTATCATATAAATTAGTATGAACTCTTTTATATGATAAGTTAATTTTGGAAACTCTAACTTATAAGTTTGTATGTGCATTCATATAAGTTAGGGTACTTCTGTGATGGTGGATTAGCAGTAGATAGTTGTTCTTTATTTACTGTACCGCACTCTACTTACTTCCTGCATTTACTTACCTTCAGTACTGTACATACTTACTTCACTTGTGCTATATACATAGAACTGCTAGAGTAGAATTACTTCTTAGTTCTCATACTTTGTAGTATAGCTTCATTGTCACCTGCTACCTTTTGATACCCCTTGTTGTCCTCCGCTTCGTCCTCCCGCATGGTGCCTAGGAGGTACGGGGTGAGGTGCAGAGGAAATGATGTAGTATTTTGACTAATGGTCGGTGACCAAATCATTTTAGGAGCTCTAGGATATGGGGCACCAGCACGACCGACAGGACGAGGTGGCAGGACGTGAGGAGCTGATACCACCACCACCACCTACTACTACTGTAGCACTTCCTCAGGTGGGACGAGTTCAAAGATAATAGATTAGCTTCCGCTTTTGATTTTGTGAGGAGAGATTTGATTATTATGTACAGGGCATAAGCCCTTTTTCCTCTCTTTTATTTTGTACTCATTGTGGACTTGTTGTACTTTCATTTCATATTTATGATATGTACTGTGACTGTGAACTAGCTTGTAGTTTTTCCTACATTGCTTTTATACTTCTGTTTCTCATATTGGCCGAACAGGTTTTTATGATCGTGCTAGCCGGCAGGATCGGCGTCTTGCGGTGTCGACTAACCCGTGAGTTAGTGTCACCGTAAGGCGGCGGTTCTTGGCATAAGACCCCGGAACTTCCTGGGGAGGGGGTCTTACAAACTGGTATCACTTAAACAAACGATCATATGAGAAAGAAGTCCACAACACTGGAATACCTCGCTCGAGCATTAGTTTGCGGACAAACTATGCAGCGGAAGCAATGGTGTGCCCATGTGTAAAAAGTCACATAAAACAGTCCATTTAATACAATGAGTTAGGCCAATTCTGTTTAAGCCTTACCTTTATGCAACCTCCACAGGTCACTACGCCGCAGAATATGGTTCCTCCCACTCCGGCTTCCACTCCCTTTCTGCAAACAGATATGGGGAAAACATTGATGGCTATCCTGGAAGGTTTCAGAGCCCAGCAGGTCCTGGCTTAGCAGCCAAATCCGGGGTCGAACTGGTTAAGTGCCTTCAAGAGCCTATCCCCGCCGATGTACCGTGGGACAGAGGATGATGTGAAGATTGAATAATGGTTAGAGGCCATACAAGAGATGCTGGCAGGCATCAGTTGCCCTGTCAGCCAGACAGTTCCTCTAGCCACCTCTGCACTGGATGCTCATGCAAAAAGATGGTGGAAGTCCGTGCTAGATTCCACTTATGCTGATAGGGAGCTGTCAGACATCTCATGGGAGGAGTTTAACGAGACATTCTTGGAGTACTATGTGTCCACCACGGACAGGGATGAGCTGGAAGATAGGTTTCTGAACCTCAAGCAGGGGACTAGGTCTGTGATCGAGTATAAAAGGGAGTTCTCCCATCTTGCTTGATTTGTGGGGATCCACGACTTGGATGATAGGAAGTACGCCAAAAGATTCTACCATGGGCTTAGAGATTCATTGAGGTAGCCCCTACTATTCATCTCTCATGGCACCTCGACACAGATCATAAAGATGGCCAAGAAGCTGGAGGCAGACCAACTGATGGTGTTGAGTAGAGGGAAGATACCACTTGACGGGACATCATCCGGAGAAGGTAGCAGGAGCTCTCAAAGTGGCAAAGTGATGGGGTATAAGAGGGGTAGGGGACGTCAATGTCCCAACTTCAGGCAGGAGCAGAGGCCTCCTCCAGTGCTTTCTCCCCCACCACTACAGGTGAATGGCCCGGTGAGGCAAGATGGCCGTGACCACTGGCCCGTGGTTTGTTTTGGATGCCACCAGTGTGGACATATCAGATCGGAGTGCCCGCATCTGTTTCGTCCACTTCCTCCTCCTCCACCTCCAATGGCCCCTCCAACACATCAGGGTCGAGGCCGAGGCCGAGGATGAGGTCGAGGCCGAGTCCGGGGACATTACGGCCAAGGTCGAGAGCAGGAGAAGATGTACGCACTAGACCTCACCGAACCGAGGAATCCAGAGGAGGTCATCAATGGTACTTTAGACTATTGTAAATTTAAAAATTTCATTTATATAGTACCTGATGTTATAGAATAACAGTCTACTTAAACTCAAACAACCTCAGGCATAGTCATGATCAGCGGCATGCCTGCTCGTACCTTGTTCGACATGGGTGCTTCCCACTCGTTCATTTCCGAGGCCTTTATAGAAGAACTGGAGGGGGTGGAAAGGTTCCCGGGCTTAGAGATGAGGGTGCGTCTACCCGATGGGTTAGAGCTACGGACCACTTCCCATTGCAACATGGAGGCCGAGATTGGTGGCAAGGCATTTGAGGTGCCGACGATGATCCTGAGATTACCAGATTTCGACTTGATCTTGGGAATGACATGGTTGTACTGGAATCAGGCCCAGATCGATTGACCGTTGAAAAGGATCACACTGAGGCACGGCGACTCCTACGTCGTCGTCGAAGGTATTAGACCTATCTCCCACCTATTATTATCATCTGTACAGGCTGTCAAGGCCCACCAGCAGGGAGAGGAGGTATATGTTATATGCTTCGAGATGGCAGGAGCAGAAGCTTCCCTTGCTGACATCCCGGTGGTTCGGGATTTCTCCGATGTATTCCCGGAGAAATTGCCCGGATTACCGCCAGCTAGAGATATGGACTTCCGGATACAGTTAGTGTCAGGAGCGAGGCCCGTATCTCGGGCACCGTACAGGATGGCTCCTAAGGAGTTGACAGAGTTCAGGACCTAGCTTCAGGATTTAGTGGAGTCAGGATTTGTTCGGCCCAGCTCATCACCATGGGGACCACCAGTACTATTCGTCAAGAAGAAGGATGGGTCGTTGCTGCTCTGCATAAACTATCTAGAGCTGAAACGGCTGATAGTCCGGAATACATACACATTGCCCCGGATCTATGAGCTGTTTGATCAGCTTCAGGGAGCCTTATGGTTCTCTAAGTTGGATTTACGATCTGGGTATTATTAGCTACAGATTCAGGAGGAAGATATTCCTAAGACATCATTCAGTTCCCGCTATGGGTTGTACGAGTTCATGGTGATGCCTTTCGGGCTCACGAATGAACCTTCCGCATTCATGAGTCTGATGAACCGTGTTTTCGAGCCCTACTTGGATAGATTTGTCATAGTATTTATTGATGACATCTTGATCTATTCTCAGACAAAGAAGGAGCATATGCAACATTTGGCATAGGTGCTGGAGAGGCTGAGGGAGTATCAGTTGTATGTGAAGTTTTCCAAGTGCAAGTTCTGGCTGCAGGAAGTGGCATTCTTGGGACATATTGTCAGTGGAGCCGGGGTTGCCGTGTATCCAGCCAAAGTACAGGTAGTGCGTGATTGGCCGCGGCCAAAATCAGCTTCGGATATACGCAGCTTTTTGGGACTCGTAGGGTATTATCACAAGTTCGTGGAGGGGTTTTCGAGGATAACACTTCCCCTCACGACTTTGATAAAGAAGGAGGAAACATTTGTTTGGACAGAAAGGTGCGAGACAGCATTTCAGGAGTTAAAGGACAGGATCACCTCTTCACCTATCCTTGCACTTCCATCAGGGAAAGAAGGATTTCATATTTATACAAACGCTTCTTATCAGGGGATGAGTACCATCCTGATGCAACACGGCCATGTCATTGCCTATGCCTCAAGGAAGTTGAAGAAACATGAGCAGAATTACCCGGTGCATGACTTGGAGCTCAGAGCAGTAGTATTCGCATTGAAGATATGGAGAGATTACTTATATGGGGTTCATTGTGATACCTTCTCGGATCACAAGAACCTCAAATACGTCAACACACAGAAGGATTTGAACCTTCGCTAGAGGAGATGGCTGGAGTTTCTTTGCGATTATGACTACAAAATGCATTATCACCCGGGGAAGGCGAACACCGTAGCAGATGCCTTGAGCAGGAGAGACGGCACTACTGGACCGGAGCCCCGGGTGATGTATATGGGATTGATGCAGATGATGGATGATATGCACATCACTATGGTTTTAGAGTCCGAGCCAGCAGTTTATCGGGAGTATATGAAATCCTTGATCGGGGAGAGTGACATACGATAGTGCATCATGACACAACAGAGGCTAGATGCAGCCTTAAAGACGATATTCAGAGCCCTGGAAGGGGGAAAATTCGAGGATTATTCACTACAGGATGATCTCATTCATTTCCTTGGGCATATTTATATACCCGTAGGTGGTGGTATTTAGGAGTATATACTCAGAGAGGCGTACAATTCTCAGTACTCAGTGCATCCCAGTATCACCAAGATGACAGCTGATTTGTGGAGGAGCATGTATTGGCTAGGGATGAAGAGGGAGATCATTTATTTGGTGACACACTGCGTGACATGCCAGCGGATAAAAGCAGAGTCCAAGAGCTCGAGTGGATTATTACAGCCATTACCGGTGCCAGAGTGGAAGTTCGAGGATATATCTATGGATTTCGTGCACGGATTGCCTCGCTCCCACTCTGGGCACGATTCTATATGGGTCATCGTCGACAGACTGACCAAGGTGGTTCGATTTATACCGATTAGGAAGGACTGCCCAGTTGCTGTTTTGGTGAGGTTGTTTGTAGAGCAGTTCGTCAGGTACCAAGGCATCCCGGGACGATTGTCTCGAATCGTGATGGTCGGTTCACTTCTAGGGAGTGGAGGGCGGTGCATGCTTACTTGGGTTCTCAGCTTACTTTTAGCACTGCTTTCCATCCACAAACCGACGGCCAGACAGAGTGGACCATCAGGACTATGGAGGATCTACTTCGTCTATGCATACTAGATACAGGGAAGCCCTGGGAGAGATTCTTGCCACTGATCGAGTTCTCTTACAATAACAGCCACCAGGCGAGCATTGTGATGGTGCCTTATGAGGCTTTTTATGGGAGGAGGTGTCAGACACCTCTATCTTGGGTTCAGGATGTGGACACCAGGACTCTTGGTTCAGAGTATATAGAGGATACGGAAGCTCAGGTTCGACTAGTTAGGGATCGGATTCTTGAGGCTCGGAGTAGGCAGGACAAGTACTACGATGCACGACATCGGAAGGTGGAGTTCTAGGTGGGGGACATAGTGTTCTTGAAGATACGTCCAGTGCATGGTGTCTCTCTGGTGCGGAGACACAAGAAGCTCAGTCCATGATATATGGGGTCGTACTTGATCCTGGAGCAGATTGGTCCTTTGGCTTATAGACTCCAGCTGCCACTAGAGTTAGGGACCTTGCATGATGTCTTTCATGTCTCTTCGTTATGAAGAGCTCTACTTTGGCCAAAACAGCACGTCACCACTACAGCAGGCCCGATAGCACCCGACAGATCAGTTCATTTGGAGCCAATCCGGATCGACGATACAGCGGTTAGAGTGTTGCGAAAGAAGAAGGTTCCCCTTGTGAAGGTGTTGTGGTCCAACCATGGATGGGAGGAGCACACCTGGGAGCCAAGGGACCTGATGCTAGAGCGATACCCAGAGCTTTTTTACTTCAGGTAATATTTTAATTTCATTTTAATTTCCTAAATGCTTGCAAGTAGAACCCCGTAGACCCGAACTTAAATTTCGGGGATGAAATTATTTTTTTATTTATAATGTTTTGTAACATCCCTTGTTATATTAGGCCCCTCAACTTAGATTTGGATAGGACATGTGGTGTTGGTGTGAGCTTAGGCTAGGTTTGACCCTTGGATATAGGGTATAGCCATATGGGGCTCACTATGGACCCAAGTTAACTTAAGTCAAACTAGGCTAATTTGGAACCCTAGCCACACCTTGACCCCACCACTATGCCCTAGACCTAAAAACAATCTAAGTAAACCCTAAGGCATGCTATTGGGTCACCTGTTAACCTAAGTTGACCCAAGTCAACCCTAACCCTAATTTGGTCAAACTCATACCTAAAGGCCCAATAAGCCCAAGTGGGGCATCGCCATGGCCCAACCCATGTTGGGTGATGACATGAGGTCCATGACCATCAAGTGGGGTCAGCCCACTCATTATGTTGACCAAGTAAACTCAAAGACAACCAAGTCAACAAAATGACCTAAAGAAGAGAAATGAAGCCAAGCCCACTGTAACACCCCCATCCGTCGTATGGCATATAACAGAAGGTCCAGCTGGAACCCGATGCCTTATACTACAGACAGTCGGAAGGGTTACAGAATAATACCAAAAACTCAACTACTCGTCCTAACACAGAGCATTCTAGCGGAAGCTTTTAAACATTTAAGAGAACCCATAATTTGCACAACAACGACATGAATGTCCACTATACCACAAGAATGAAATACATAAAATACACAAAAGAGTACATGGCCTTAAGGCCTTACAAATATTCACTTGACAATATAATGTTTTACATACATCGACTCACAGGCCATCCACACATGACAAAAGTAAAACAACGGTTCGCTTGGCCTTCGAGGGCCAACTTAGCAACTTGGGCTTCAGCCCGCTACTTGGCGCTTGGTTCCGCAGCACCTGCAAGTAACATTCCACCGCACGGTGACAAATAAAGCAACGGTCAGCTAAAGTTGACCAAATTATAACGACCCCACCCCTTACTAGGGACGGCGGTGCTCCTTCCCTGCATATCATTAGCCCAGCTAAATAGTAAAGTGCAAATATATATTTCGCCATAAGTGTAGGCTCGCTCGGCCAAACACCCCGTGCACTCAGGGCACATTATCGGTGAATCCGGTCAATTCCGTGGCTTCACCACCACCCTCAGGATGGCAAACATTGTGAGCATTTTTGAGTCTTTCCGACCGCAGTCCAAGAATCCCGACTATGCCAACGGCCAGTTCCACTTTAGGGCCTCTAGCACCGAACCGCAAAGCCCAGGTCCATTTCCACCCGCCCGTTGCTCACGCCGCCTAGTCACTTTAAGATGTACGCGCGGGCCAAGCTTCACCTGGATCCTAAAACATTTCAAAACATCACATAACCCAGTTATGTTCAAGGCTGGCTCCCCGGCCACAAAGTTAGCAGAACTACGATTCCGCCCAGTTTTTCGGGTGCGCCTTGGAGTTAATCCCCAAGGATCCCTGCTGTAATCTACCGCGTAGAAACCCGAAAACAATGCACGGAGTCTTCTCCGGCTATTCATGCAATGCAACATCACCGATCTAGACAAACACGTCCGGGTAGGCTTCACACACAATGCCTATGCCCGTACTTCGATTCCGGAATCTAAATAAGGGGGACTTCACATATTTACCCCAAGGAACACCACAAACTCACCGCACACTCGCGGGAGAGGGTTTTCCCATGCAAAGGAAGAAGAGCTTCACATGCTCAAGTTGAGAATCATTACACTTGAAGTCTGCTTAGGCGCCATGAAAAACTAGCCGGATAGAAAGCTTCACAAAGGAATTCTCTCCACGGATCCGGTCTCGGTTCTCAGTTTGGCTCTCCGATGCTCCGCCGGCGCCCGGATTCCTCCCTTCCTTCTTCCTTGCTCTATTCTCTCTCTAACTTCTTAGAAAGAGGGAGTTAAAGATGAAATGAGGAATTAAACCTCTAATCTCGGACGGAACACAAGCAAGAACTCATCTGGGCCGTTAGATCTTATTTAAAGAAAACGAACGGCTCAGATTAGCCTGAAATTCCTTAATCCTGGGCCAAACATAGCTTTGCACACAATCGTGTCCCAGGCTGTGTGCCTCAATCCAGCCACGAATATCGAGCACAGAAAATGACACGGGTTGGGACACGCCCGTGTCCCAACCTGACATGCCCGTGTCGGGTCCTCGACACGCCCGTGACCAGGGGCCTTGTCACAAATAATCGTCACGCCAACCGTCACGTCGCATTGTGGACACGGGTGGCGACATGCCCGTGTTAGACGTGATACGCTTGTGTCAACCAGTACACTCCCGTGTTCTGGGCCGTGTCCCTCAGTCGACATAGGACCAAACTTCTAGAGGAGTACACGGCCATGTGACACGCCTGTATCACATGCCGTGTGCCTGACATGCCCTGTGACACGCCCGTATTATAGGCCATGTTCGAGCGCTCAATGCTCGTCGACCTCAACTCGACTACCTGAGCACGACACGCCCTGTGACATGCCCGTGTCACAGGCCGTGTTCACCCTTCCTAGACAAGAACTTGGCTCAAAATACCGCCCGATTCACTTCTGAGTTTTGGGGCATTACAAATCTCCCCCCTTAAAGAATTTCATCCATGAAATTATGTAAAAGTACACAAAACAACTTAAAGATTACCTGCATGGAATAATTAAGGGTATGCTTCCAACATAGTATGCTCTTGTTCCCAAGAAAGCTCCTCACGTCCGCAGTTATCCCATCAGACTTTAACCATTCGAATTTCCTTGTTGCGGAGCCGTTTGACTTCAAAGTCTTCAATGCGAGATGGCTTGACCTTGGTCGTCAACCCATTACCAATCGGCACTTGATCGACCACAACAACCTGAGAAGGCTCTTGTACAACCTTCCGCAATATCGAAACGTGGAATACATCGTTTATCCCACTCAATTCCACCGACAACTTCAATCGATACGCTGCTTCGCCAATCCGCTCCAGGATCTCAAATGGTCCAAGGTATCTCAGACTCAGCTTCTTCAAGCATCGAATCCACGAGGCACCCTTAAATGGCTTGATTTTCAAGTACACCAAATCTCCAACACTTAACTCCACATTCCTATGCTTGGCATTATAGTATTTTGCCTGCCTGTCCTGAGCGATCTTTAGCCATTCCTGAATCGTACGTACCATTAAAGTGACGTCTTCCACTACCTGACGTTTATATAACTTTGACTCACTTGTCTCCAACCAAGACAACGGCGTGCGACACCTTCTCCCATACAGGGCCTCGAAAAGCGCCATACCAATACTCGCTTGAAAACTGTTATTGTAAGCAAACTCTACCATGTACAGGTGATCTTCCCACTGCTTTTCGAAATCCAAGACGCACATGCAAAGAATGTCCTCCATCGTCCTGTTGACCCTTTCAGTCTGACCATCCGTCTACGGATGAAAGGCTGTGCTGAAACTCAGCTTAGTTCCCAGCAACTTATGCACCAGCATCCAGTCATTTGACGTGAAGCGTCCGTCTCGGTCACTAACAATACTGCGTGGCATACCATGCAACCGTACAATATTATCCACATAGAGCTTGGCTAACTTTTCCACTGGATCATCCTTCCTATTCGGAATGAAGTGCGACACCTTTGTCGATCTATCTATGACCACCCAGATGGCGTCATTTCCCCTTTGTGACCTTGGCAAACTATGCACAAAATCCATGGAAAGTCGTCGAACTTCCATTCCGGGATAGGCAAGGACTTCAAGAAACCTTCGGGCTTCTAGCACTCTTCCTTCACCAGGGCACAAGTTTGGCACTTCGCCACATAAAGTGCTACATCCTTCTTCAACCCTGGCCACCAAAACAACTTTCTCATGTCCCTATACATCTTCATGCTCCCCGGGTGGATTGAGTACTTGATATGATTAGCCTCATACATCAACTCCTCCCAAAGGTTATCCGCACTTGTGATGCATAGGCGACTGTCCTTCCTTAGCAGTCTATCTTCAACCGCAAATTGGGAATTTGACCCATCCAACGATTCATCCAAGATTTGCTTCATACTGCTATCCTGAACCAAAGCCCGCCGAATCCTATAAGCTAGGTCATACTGCACCTCCGTCCAACACAATATTGCCTCAGCACTAGCCTGCTTGTCAATGCAGGAGATCTCCAAAGCCTCCAAATCACGGACCAAACTCTCATCATGTACCGCCAACAAGTTGGCTTACGCAAGTGCCCTACGACTCAACGCATCTGCCACTGCATTTCCTTTCCCGGGCACATAATGTATTTTGAAAGTGTAGTCCCCCAAGAACTCCATCCACCTCCGCTGCCTCATGTTTAGGTCCTTCTGATCAAGCAAATACTTCAGGCTTTTATGATCGGTGTAGATATCGACCTTCACACCGTAAAGATAGTGCCTCCACTGCTTTAGAGCAAATATCATGACCGCTAGATCCAAGTCATGGACTGGATAATTTATCTCATGAACCTTTAACTGTCGTGATCCATAGGCTATTACGCTCCCATACTGTAGCAAAACACAACCCAAACCACTGCCCGAAGCATCACTATAAATTTCAAACCCTCCGGACCCACTCGACGAACGCAAAATAGGCGTCATGACCAACTGCCTCTTCAATTCTTCAAAAGCATGTGCACACTCCAGCGTCCACACAAAATTTTGATCCTTCCTTGTCAGCGTCGTGAGTGGTAGCGCTATTCGCGAGAAGTTCTCCACGAAGCGCCTATAGTAGCCGACAAGCCCCAGAGAGCTTCGGACTTCCGCCACCGTAGTAGACTCTGGCCACTCCTGAATCGCCGCTATTTTCACCGGATCCACCGTTATGCCTTCACCACTAACAATATGACCAAGGAACGCGATTGAGGATAACCAGAACTCACACTTGGAGAACTTAGCATACAACTGATTCTTCCTCAACGTCTCCAATACCATATGCAGATGTTTGTAGTCATCATCCTCACACCGCGAGTACACCAAGATGTTGTCGATAAATACTATCACGAAATGGTCCAGGTAATCTCTAAACGTCCTGTTCATCAAATCCATAAATACGGATGGCGCATTGGTTAACCCAAACGACATGACCGTTAACTCGTAATGCCCAAACCGATTGCTGAACGTTGTCTTTGGGATGTCACTTTCTCTAATACTTAGTTAATAGTATCCGGATTTCAGATATATCTTCAAATATACCGTTGACCCAACCAACTGATCAAATAGATCGTCAATCCTTGGGATCAGATACTTATTCTTTTCCATAAGCTTATTCAACTCCCGATAGTCAATACCGAGTCGAAAGCTCCCATCTTTCTTCTTAACAAAGAGGACCGGTGCGCTCCAAGGCAACGAACTTGGGCGCATATACCCTTTCTCTAACAATTCTTACAGTTGCACCTTCAAATCCTCCATCTCCTTAGGCGCTATCCGATACAGAGAGCGTGACACTGATTTGGCACCCGGCACCAGCTCAATTGTAAAATCGATCTCCCGCTGAGGAGGGGCTCCCGGGAGATCGTCTGAGAATACATCAGGATACTCAGACACAACTACAATACTGTCAAGACTAGGTTTAGGCATTGAAGCATGCAATAATGTGACAAACAGTTCTGCCCCAGACTGAACTGCCTTAATCAACTGAAGAACCAACATCAAAATCTTGCTCTACCCTTTCATGCCTGCAAACGTAGTCTCCCGATCGGTATTCAGTCCCAACTTAACCTCCTTTCGGTTGCAATCAATGCATGCTCGCTGCTCCGAGAGCCAGTCCATTCCAAAGATTACATCGAACTCCACTAACGGTAGCACCGACGCTTACAAAATGAACTCCTGATCCCCCATCCGAATCTTTACCACACAGACTCTATCCGCATGCATTGAGCACCCATTGGGCAACAACACATCCAACTTGTCATTTGCCATCGAGGAAGGAACTCCGATGCGCAATACGAATCTTTTGGACAAGAAGGAATGCGAAGCTCCCGTATCAAACAAGGCTCTCGCCGGACTATCAAAAACTAACACAAAGCCTAACACCAAGATTTATAAGCTAACATGTAAAAAGGTAACGGCTACAAAAGCTAAACAGTAAATATTTAACTCATACCTGTCACCACGTCATCTTGCTTAATGGCCTCTTGCAGACCAAGGTTGTAAACTTTAGGCTGGGCTGGAGCATGGTGGGATGCGGTCGACTCCGCCGCCTTCCCCTTTTCCTCATAAGTTGCTCCAGTCCTCTTC
Organism: Platanthera zijinensis; assembly: GCA_039513925.1. Lineage (NCBI taxonomy): Eukaryota > Viridiplantae > Streptophyta > Magnoliopsida > Asparagales > Orchidaceae > Platanthera > Platanthera zijinensis. Next base: position 136,345,959 of record CM077087.1, on the reverse strand, counting down.
TCGGACTTTGCATGTCCGCTCCAACACTCACGTGCAAAATGCCCCACCTTTCCACAGTTGTAGCATGCTCCTGGTACTCGACTTTAGTTTGCCCCCGTCGCACCAGACAAAGGGACTGAACTTGAAGTCTTCCACTTCTTGTTCCATCTGCAGAAACCAGACTTTGAACTCGGCATTTTGAACTCTGACCTCTTTTCCCCTGGCTCCTTCTTCTCTTGAACTTTCTTCGCGACCCTTTCCAGTGACCGAGCCACATTTACCAAGGCTATGAAGCCTTGTGCCTTAGGCCCATCGAGGAGTAGCTGTAGGTCGTCCCGTAGGACCTCATAAAATCAGTTGGTCTTCCGCTCTTCTTCAGTAAACATAACACCAGCATAACAACCTAACCGAAAAAACTCGTGGAGATACTCATCCATGCTACTCTATACCTGAGTCAATCCAAGGTACTTAATCTCCATCTCAAGCTTCTGGGCAGAAGGTAGGTATCTGGCCAAGAAAAACCTTGAGAATTCCTTCATCGGTACTTCGGCAAGTTGCCTTCCCACTAAGAGATGAACCTCCAACTTGTCCCACCACATCCTTGCCTCACCAGCCAATAGGAAGGTTGCTATTGTGGTATTCTTCCACTCCGTAGTTTCTGTGGTGGTCATGTAACGACCCCATCCGTTACATGACGTATAGTAGAAGGTCCGGCCGGGGCCCCACACTATATGCCACAAACAGACGGTGAGGTCACAGGATAATACCAAACCATACACGAATCCTAACTCAGAGCATTCTAGCGGAAGCTTTAAGTTATAAATTTGAACTCTAACCAGGAATGTCCAATATATATAAACCACAGTTATATATACAACCACGGAATGTACAACAAAGGTTTGGCCTTAAGGCCTTACAGTTCCTCTTTCCATACAACATGGATTACAAACCTCGGCGCGCAGGCCGGCCATACATGAGGAAAAACAAAACAAACAAAACCATTTGCTCAGCCTTCAAGGGCTAGCCGCAGCAGCAGCAGCAACAGCAGTAGGGCTTCAGCCCTTCATTTACCACTTGGCTCTCCAGCACCTGCATAGGGACAAACCACCCAAACGGTGGCAAACATGGCAACGATCAGCATTTAGCTGACCCAATTATAACAATCCTACCCCTTTCTCGGGGCAGTCGCAATCTTTCCCTGCACAGCATGGTACCAACAATAGCAACTATGTGCGCGCAGGCACATTCAAGCCATCACAACTGTCGGCCACACGGCCCGACAGTCCGTGCACTCAGGGCACATTCTTGGTGTACCGGAATACCAGGGTCAACACCACCGTCTACACGGTATTTGAGCATTCTAGTCTTTTCGGCGCGCGGGCCTAAGACTCTCATTAGGCGCTCCAACAAAACCCATAACCAGGCTTCCAAGTCGGACGGACCTAACGCAGGTACGGATCAGCAACCCCCCGTTGCTCAAGTCGCCGTTCCACCTCGAATACGGAAGTTGTAAGACCCCCTTTTTTTTTTCTTTTTCAACCACCGGGGTCTTAGGCCCAGAACCGCCGCTTTGCGGTGACTCCTTCACGTCCTGAAGGGTCATCACCACAAGGCGCCGATTCTGCCGGCCAATTCGATCACAGAAAAGTAGCATAATTATTGAAGTAAGAACAACGCAGTCCACAATAATAAATCACATGTAAATAAGATAAAATCTCCACGAAGGGAGTGTCCACAGAAATCATCAGAGTACTATAAATACGGGCTTATGCCCGGTACAAAATGTCCTCACTACAAGTCTCTCATGCGGAAGCGAAAACAGAAACTACTCAAGGTCGAGACTCACGGTCCCGGCTGTGTGAACTCCGGAGCTAGACTGCCCCATCTCTAGGCGCACCGATCTCTGGGGCTGCTCCTCCATGCTGGGCTCCACGATCCCCTAAATGATGCGGTTCAAAAACCGTTAGTCATAAAGACTAAGCCCTATCATCCCCTACCCCTTCCCCCATGGCTCCTAGGTACCGAGTGGGGAGGAAGAAAGGGAAGGACATGATGGTAGAGATAAATCAAGGAACAGGTGACTATGGACTTAATCTAGCAAGATGTATTCGGTGAGCAGTTAATATGATTGTTATAATAGGTCTAGCAATAAGAAAAGCAAATATATGAAATTAAACCTTCACTTATGCGAGAACACATAAGCAAAAGGGATCTTTTGCAAGGCTCCCATCGTATAGAGTGTCCCATACCACTTATACGTTGGGGTATCGGTTATCAAACATCAATGGTTGTTATATATTGAAATTAACCTTTGATTTATAAACTTGCCCACACAAGCTTATAGAACAAGGGGTCGTTTTGCAGGTCCTAATGTATAAGCGTCCCATACCACTTATACTTTAGGTGTCAGGGTTAAATGAATCGATTATGCTATGACATGCTAGTGGGTATGATGAAACATGCAAGTGCAACTCACACACCCGACTCTGTGCACACAGACCTTTAGTTCCCCCTTTCGGAGCCGTTACCTCCCAGGATACCTCCGTAGTGGCAGACGGAAGCGGTGGGTTGGGCCTCGCCCACATCAAAACTAGTAAAAGCACCACTGGTCTGACCTATCGTACGCCTCAACGCTTGGTGCACTAAGCGGACGCCTGCGTACTCTTGCCGGCTGGCGCACCGGACTTCTGTTGGCGAAGTGCTAACCACCTCGCCGAGTCAACGATATCGGTGTCAGTGCAATCGAACTCCCCGATATCGAAAAACCCACCACCTTAACTTTTCCTATCTTATGCACATGCAGGGTAATTCGTAAACACACAAAACCGAGCCGAAGCTCCCCGGACCAAACGTCCGTCTCCAACCAACCGAGCCGAAGCTCCCCGGACCATCCCGTCTATCTCTTAACCAACCGAGCCGAAGCTCCCCGGACCATCCCGTCCGTCTCTTAACCAACCGAGCCGAGGCTCCCCGGACCCAAACGTCCGTTTCCAAATCACCCGAGCCGAAGCTCTCATCAATCTTCCTGTGCCAACAGTGTTTGTGAAAAGTGCAATCCTAGTTACTAAGTTACTCTTGCCAGTTTATTATTACAGTTTACGTTAGCCAGGACTGCCCCCGGTATACCCCGTGAAGGGCTCTCAAGGGCCACTAGGAACCAAGACGGCGACATTACGGCCCGAAGTTCCCTTTCGCAAGGCACTTAATATTATTGGTTTATTTCCCTTAACCCATTCCCTTCTCACATTACGATAGACTATCCTAGGGTGATTTTTAAACCTTCCACTCTTCGGGGAAGACGATCTTTCGTCGAACCCGAGCACCTCTTAACTCTAGCTATCACCACTACTCACTACTCTTTATATCTTCCTATTGCGATTTCCTCCACTATTGCCCACCCAAACAAAATGAATTATTTAACTCCAATGTCTTCCTCAGATCATGTCTTATTTCAATTCACAATTGCTATATGCAGACCGACCTAGGCTACATGTCGAACCGGTTATGCAATGATCCATTACTCATCCAAATGCCCTAAATTATTTACTGGAGACTTACCATGATATAAATGACCTAAGTACGGAAAATGGAAATTTTCCTAATTTATTTGGCATTTAATTAAATTCCTCGAAAATCCCAAGGACTACCGGTTTGAACATGAACTACCCTAAGTTCTCATGCAACATGTCCAGCAAATTTATGATAAATACTAGGTTATCTCAATAGGTTAAATCCTAAGTATCATAATTTTTCTATCATTAAAAGGGCATGAAAACTATTTTAGAAATAATCTTTAACTTCTGTTGTTTATGAATCAAGTATAGGAAATATTCTTCCAAAAATTATAAATAATTTATGTCATGCAGATAAAGGCCTAAAATTAGCACTGGCCAAGTTTCACAATTTTCCAGCAAGTATTTTATCCATAATTAAGTTTTAAACATAAAAGCCCTTTCTATCATCTGTGAATAAAGTACTAGATTTACTCAACATAAAAATTCTATAAAAATCCAGGGATCAATGTTCTACTGGTCAAGATCTAAATCCAGAATTTTAACTGATTATAATTAATTTAAAACCTCCAAATATTTGAAACAACAAATCGGGCTAATAATCCTTTAACACATGAAGTATGATATTTATTAATCATAAAATTCTAGGAAAATTACCATAAGTCTAAAACATCCTAAAACTCCCTCCTCCCGAGTTTCATAATTTTTGGATTAGATTTAGTGCTTAAAATAACTAAAATACATATTAATCCTGAACCAAAATCTCAACTTCCGAGGTACCTAATTACCTCTAATTTCTTCACTATTTCAACCAGAGGGTTTTCATTATATCATCCCCCTCCTCCAAATTTCAAGGGCATACAAGAGCTTTTGCTCCTATGTCCTTCACAAACCTCAAACTCCCACCCATTGGATTTGAGCCAATCTCTTAGGGTAAAATCCACCCTAATCCACACCATGCTACCCAAGAGGGTAGACATAGACTCCACAAATCAGTGGCCACAACTTCAGCCTCTTTTGAGGAGATTTGTCCACTCCATTTCCAATTGTACTTTTCCCCAAAGTACCCCTCACCAAGACCTATCTAGTGCTTGATACTTCCCTATTCAAAACTCGACCAATTGAGTTGAAATTTTGTACAGATCTTAACATTGATGCCAGGGACCACCACCCAAAATTTGGGAGAGTTTGGACTTAGTTTCATCTCCTAATTAATTTTATAATGTTTATTAAAATTTTACAAAAACTTTAGGCAAAAGTTCTCCAAAAATTCTCATTTTTGGACAGCCTCTAGGTATAACCAAGATTAACCCCCTGCCCAAATTTCAGGTCATTTAGACAAGGAACGAAGAGTGGGCATCCGTTTTAATTTCTGCCCAACTCTAGGTACAGCCCCCACTAAATCGGGTGCTGCGGCCGAACCGCTTACCCAAACGGGTTGAAACCAATTTTAGATTTGTCTAGACTCGAAGGGCTACGACTTTCGTGTCTGGTCATTTTTCCTAAAACGGCCTCTAAGTGCCTCATTTTACAGCCCCAAAAATATGTTCAAATAATACATTTTCCCATTTTGTAATTTATAATAATCTGTATATTATAAAGTTTATCCTACTGTTCATCTTCTTCATGAAACCGAAAACAGATACGGAAAACCAATTTTCCTGTAACACTTCCGTGATCCGTCGCCGGCAGTCCGGTCACTTCCCTGGCCAGCCACCACCACCACCACCTCCGTTGAGGCGATGGCTAGCGGTCGGCAGTGGTTTGGCCGCCGGAGGTGGCGGTTTCCGGCGAACTCAAAAATACCATTTTCATGGTTTTCCCATGAAAACGAGAGACGGGTCCGGCTCCGTTGAGCGCGAACTTCCTTTCTAAGAATCCTAAGATCTACCCATGAAAGAGAAGGAGCAGAGGAGGACCTTGTTCGCGGTTTGAAGGCGAGAAGAACGACGGGGTGCCATGGCGCGGTGGTGGCGTTGCTGAACTTCTCCTACAGAAAGAACAAAGGTCTGACCCGTTTGCTTGAGCGTGTAACCTTCTCCTCTGGTTCCAGGTGGGCTTTTATAAGTCAGAAAGTGGGAAGATGAATGGGTAAAGCCTTAATGGCCATGAAGGTTCTCCCCTTAACGTTTCGGTTACAGTGAAGGGATAAGAAACGGTGGAAACTGAACAGGTGTGTCCAGCTGGCGGCTTCCTATTGGACCATATCTTCCTCATTTATTATATAATTACAGAAGGAAAACGGCCTGAAATTACTCCTGGTGTAACTTCCCACACCAGCATTTATTACAACGCGTGTTAGAATAATTTCGGGCCTGAACCGTCGTTTCGGCCAATGTCACGGGCATGACACATAGGTCACGGGCGTGACAGGCCCGAATAGCCAATTCTGGGTTCGACGATCGTCGAACTGAGATCGACGATCGTCGATGGATGGTCACGGGCTTGACACCTTGGGTCACGGGCGTGACAGGCCCGAACGGCAGATTTTGGGGTCGACGATCGTCGAATTGAGATCGATGGTCGTCGAAGGCTGGTCACGCCCTAGGTCACGGGCGTGACCTCTAGGTCACGGGCGTGACATGCCCGAACGGCAAATTTCGAGGTCGACGATCGTCGAATTGAGATCGACGATCGTCGAAGGCTGGTCACGCCCTAGGTCACGGGCGTGACACTCATGTCACGGGCGTGACATGCCCAGGCCACAAGGTCGGCGATCGTCTCACGGCGATCGACGATCGTCGATGGGGTCACGCCCATAGTCACGGGCGTGACACCTTGGTCACGGGCGTGACATGCCCAGACAGTACGTTCGACGATCGTCTCGTGGAGATCGACGATCGTCGAAGTAGTCACGCCCAAGTCACGGGCGTGACGGGTCGGTCACGGGCGTGACCAACCCGTGACCCGAAAATATTGATCGCTTTATTTCAAATTTTGGGCTTCCTAGGGTTTTGTCACAACTAACCGACTCCTAGGGGTCTAGCCGGAAATGGGATGTTACAAATCCCAATAAACAAAACAAAAATTTCGTCCCCGAAATTGAGGTTGAGCCTACGGGGATTTCTATCGGAATAAATTAAACTTGTAACATCCCATACGATCTTTCTATTGGATTCAGGGGACTGTTCGTTTGATAACGAAGACAATCTCCCCAATAAACAAAAGATTAGCCCCTACCTTTCTGATTAAGTGCGCATGCCTAGGTCCTGGATTTTCCTTATCTAGTCTTAACATTCCAAAACAAGAAGGCAGTCTATAGTATACCGAGAGGTGGTGAGATGTACCTGACTGAACAACTCCGGGTATCTTTGCCTCATCAGATCCTGCGGTTCCCAGGTGTGCTCCTCCTAACCGTGGTTTCTCCACAGAACCTTGACTAAGGGGATCTTCTTGCGGCGCAAGATCCGCACTCCTTTGTCGTCGATCCGAACCGGCTCCAAGTGAACAGATCGGTCTGAAGCTACCGGCCCTTCGGTGGTCAAAATCCGCTGCTCCGGGCGTAGTAGAGCCCTTCTCAGCGAAGAGATGTGGAAGAAGTCGTGTAGAGCTGCCAGCTCTGGTGGCAACTCTAGCCTGTAGGCTAGGGGTCCGATCCGCTCCAGGATCCGGTAAGGGCCCATATACCTAGGGCTGAGTTTCTTCCTCCGACCGCGCACCCGTGAGACTCCGTGCATGGGCCGGATCTTCAAGAACACTCGATCCCCTACCCGAAACTCCACCTGACGATGCCGGGCATCATAGTATTTAGACTGTCTGCTCTGCGCCTCCAACATCCTATCTCTAATCAGTCTCACCTGAGCCTCGGTGTCTTCAACAAAATCCGATCCCAACAGCTTCGGATCCTTGTCTTGAACCCAAGAAAGCGGGGTCCTACATTTTCTTCCATACAAGGCTTCATAAGGTGCCATCCTGATGCTGGACTGGTAGCTATTATTATAGGAGAACTCGACCAACGGTTACATCTTCTCCCACGGCTCCCCTCGGTCCAGTATACACAGCCGTAGTAAATCCTCCAAGGTCCGGTTGGTGCGCTCGGTCTGCCCGTCCGTCTGAGGGTGGAAGGCCGTGCTAAAAGTCAACCGGGTGCCCAAATATGCCTGCACTGACCGCCACTCCCTGGATGTAAACCGTCCATCGCGGTCTGACACTATCGTCCGGGGCACGCCATGATATCGGACATACTGCTCCACAAACTTCCGTACCAGCACTCCCACCGAGTCATCCTTCCTGATCGGTATAAAGCGGGCCACCTTCGTCAACCGATCGACAATCACCCAAATCGAGTCGTTCCCTGTCCGAGACCGGGGAAGACCATGTATAAAATCCATCGCTATATCGTCGAACTTCCACTCCGGCACCGGGAGTGGCTGTAACAATCCTGCGGGGTTCCTGCACTCCGCCTTCACCAACTGACACGCCTCGCAATGGGTCACGAAGTACGTAATGTCCTTCTTCATGCCCGGCCAAAACATCGTCCTCTTCAAATCAGCGGTCATCTTTGTGATCCCCGGGTGTACCGAGTACCGGCTGCAATGCGCCTCCATCATAATATCCTCTCGGATGTGGCCTCCTGCGGGTATATATACTCTGCCTCTGAAGTGGAGCAAACCATCTCTCAGGGAATAATCTCCTGTCGAACCTTCCTCCAAAGCTCGGAACATCGGCTCCGCCCACGCATCTGTCCTCTGTCTGTCCCGAATGCGATCCCGAATATCGTCTATGGCCACCATCGATGCCAGATACTACCTATACAGAACTGGGTCATTCTCGGACACTAGGGATATCTGCATATCTCTGAATGACTGGACTAGCTCCATGGACATAACCTGGGGCCCAGCTTCAGAAGTGGCAGCTCTCCGACTCAACGCGTCGGCCACCACGTTTGCCTTCCCTGGATGGTAGTGCATCTCATACTGATAATCTGCTAAGAACTCCACCCAACGCCTCTGCCTGATATTCAGCTCCTTCTGCGTGTCCACGTATTTCAGGTTCTTGTGATCGGAGAAGATATCGCAGTGGACTCCATAAAGATAATGGCGCCAGACCTTCAGAGCAAAAACGACCGCTCCCATCTCGAGGTCGTGCACCGGGTAGTTCCTCTCATGGGTCTTCAGCTGGCGGGAGGCATATGCTATGACATGTCCGTTCTGCATCAGCACCGCTCCCATCCCTTGGTATGATGCGTCGGTATACACCTTGAAAGTGAAGGGATAGATACTACTCTAGAGGGGGGGGGGTGAATAGAGTTATCAAATTTTGCACTAGACAAAACTTAATGGTCTACCCAACTCCCTTGGAGTGAAGTGCGGAATGAAAAGATTATAGATATAGATTTAACCCTATAGCCTAACACGAGTGATGTGCACAAACTCAAGCTAACTGTAATTACAGTTAAGGCTTGGAAAACCTAATCAGCAACTAGCAATCCTAGTTATATCTATTCACAGCCACAATGCAGGAATTAAACAAGTGAATCCAGACGACACAAGGAAATTTATAGTGGTTCCCCAAACAACTTGGGTACGTCCACTCTTCTACCCACACGGTAGGAATCCACTCAGGTTTTTGATCAGGTGCCCTGCCACCAACAGGATCTGCTTCAGGTAGATCCAAAAACCCTTTAGACTTTTGATCAGGTGTCTAAAAACCAAGCACAGGTTTTTGATCAGGTGCCCTGCCACCAAGGGATACTTTTGAAGGGAGTAATAACCCTGTATAGGAGGGGGAAGAAGGTTAAGATGTCTTCTCTATTTTACAAAGATTAGAGAAGCACAAAAACTTGCACTGAGCTAGAAAGCTCTAAAGAATCAAGGCTCCCCCTGGCTCAAAGATGTCCAGGTGAAGTCTTGCTTCAGTGCAGAAAACTCTTCAGAAAACTCTGAAGGAAAAACTACAAGAAGATAAAAATAATAAAATTAAAGATCTTCAAGCAGCTATCTTCTTCTTCTTCTTCTTCAAAAGAACTCTGAGTTTGAACTTCCTGAAAGCAGGAGAACTCAGGTTGAAGAAGAGTGGAAGATCTTAACACTTCTCAGTTAGATGGAAATTGCTGAGAGCAGAAAACTTGATCTTGATGAAGGCTTGAATGCTTGAAAATATCTGGGTAACTAGTTAGCTAGCTTCAATCCTTCTTCAAAGGGTCCTTTATATAACATCAGCAAGCAACGACTCTCTTTGATTTGAATAACTTGTCTTCTTCTGAGACTTGAGACCTGGGCTGTAAATATCAAGAAGACAAAACAATCTCTGCAGCAGAAACATTCTATAAAAGGAATAACCCTTTTTCTAGGAAGCTGCATGAAGCAATTTGATAATAAAGTACTAAATAAAGTCATATCAGAAACAAACTCTTTATAGCAAAAAGAAGACTTTTCAGTCTAACGGCTATAAAGGGCTGACAGCAGATAAAGTAAATTATAATGTCAGCTAATAAGACAAACAACTTTATCTAAAAAGATTTTACACAGGCAAAAAGAATAGAGCAGATATGCCTGGAAATATTATCATAAAACTTAAAACAACGTGCCAGAAAATGTATAAATTAATTAAATATAATAAATAAATACAAAATATAAAGGCAGACAGAAAACGTCGAACGACCTTCGGAGATCGTCGACCGACGCACGGAGATCGTCGAACTATCGGACAGATAGTCGAACGATCCAGATAGTCGAACTATCAAAGGAGATAGTCGAACTATCACAGCAGATAGTCGAACTACCAGAAGATAGTCGAACTATCAGATAGTCGACCTATCAACAGATAGTCGAACTATCAGGGCAAAACAGATAGTCGAGCTATCAACAGATCGTCGAGCTATCAGATAGTCGACCTATCAACAGATAGTCGAACTATCAAAAACAAACAGATAGTCGACCTATCAAGCAGATAGTCGACCTATCTCAGAAAACAGATAGTCGACCTATCAACAGATAGTCGAACTATCAAAACAGACCAGATAGTCGATCTATCAACAGATAGTCGAACTATCAGATAGTTGAACTATCAGGACAGATAGTCGAACTATCAAAGACGACAGATAGTCGACCTATCAACAGATAGTCGACCTATCAAAGCGGAACAGATAGTCGACCTATCAACAGATAGTCGAACTATCAGGTAGTCGATCTATCAGGACAGATAGTCGAACTACCACGCCAAGCAGATAGTCGACCTATCAACAGATAGTCGAACTATCAACGCAGACAGAGCGTCGACCAACTGATAGACGATCGTCGATCAGCCGATAGACGATAGTCGAGCGGCGTTCGACTATAGTCGAACGAACAAACTACTTAACCAAATTCTTCATCTGGAAAAGCGAGGACTCTACAGCTAGACTACTAACCATTGACCATAGATAATTCTTGGGTCAAGGGACTAAAAAGGCAAGACTAAACTCAAATCAAACTAGGGTACCAACAATCTCCCCCTATTTGAGTTAAGTCTCTCAAAAACTAAAACACAGAGCTAGCTATAGAATACTATAAACAATACAGGAAATAGATAGCAATTAACTAGCAATTATCAAACAGATAATTAAATATCAAACAGACAAATTAAGGAACTGCAGAGTCAGGATTAGAAACAGAAGAGCTAGGAACAAAAGAAATTTTCCTTAGAGGATCAACAACTTCTTTCTTTGACAGCTTCAAGTCCTGCACACCAATGATCTTCAATTCTGCAGCTCTTGGGACTACTGCTTCAGGATGCTTTTCCATATATTTTGAAGGATCAAAAACTTCAGGGCTAACCTGGATTTTATCCAATTCCTTCATTCTGAATCTAGACATAGTAGTGAATCCTGTAGAATCTTTACCTTCAGCTTTTGCTTTCTGAATTTGAGCTGAGCCAACTGTCTCAAGAAACCTAGCCATCCTGTAGTCAGGATCTAGTTCTTGGCTTTCATACAGATTTTCAGAGGAAGTATCAACTGGCTTAACAGCTTTAAACTTTGTAGACAAATCTAACAAACTATCAGCTGAATCTTTTACTTCTTGAATCACAAGAGAAGACAGAGGAGCAAACTCTGCAAACTTTTTACTTGAATTTTCAGAAAAGACAGTTCTTTTTTCCTTTTGCAGTGTTCTTATCAACATGAACTGGTACAGCAGTTGAAACCTTTCTCTTAGGAGAAGGAGGAGGTGAAAAAGTTGGCTTTAGATACACAACCTCCTTAACTTGTTCTTTCACTTCAGCTTCATGCATTTGACTGCCAGAATGAGACTTTCCATGAGAGCTGTGAGAGCTTTTCCTTGATTGATGCTGAGAAGAAGCAGATCTTGCTGATGGAGCAGATTTTCCTGAAGAGGCAGAAGGGTTGGCAGAAAGATTACCAGAAGCTCCTGCACCTGGAGGAGGAGGAGGAGGACCTCTGGGAGTCCATCTTGAACCAGGACTATCATATCTTTTAGATCTTTTCCTCTCTTTCTGCTGGTTCTTAGAGAACCACATCCAATGCTGAAATTCCTTTGACTTAGGGTCAATGCCCTTCAGAATATAATAAGGAGTATCATTGTCTTTACTGGGAGGAGGAGGAGCAGCAGCTTTCCTTTTCTTTTGAGCAGCTTTCTTTTTCCTTGATTTCTCAGATACATCAGAATCATCTTCATCATCAGAGTGAGATGATGGAGGATTATCATAAGGATCATAGGCTTCAGAAACAGCCTTTTCTTTTAAATTCAGATCAGATTTCTCTCTTTCCTCTTCAATGGCATCCTGAGCCAGAAGGAAATCTAAGTCCAACCCTGGTGATTCATCCCAGATAGTTGACTTTTCAATTTGCAGCTCTTTTTCTTTCTCTTTTAAAGAATCTTGTACTCTTTGAATCCAGGCAGCTCTTGCTTTTACTTCTTCCACACTCAGAACAGGAGTGTCATCTTTGATTTCATCTTGTTTCTCAGACTCATCTTCTCTCTCATCTAAAAAAGAATCCAATTCTGGATCTACTTGGATATCAGGAACAATTGGATTAGTTTCAGAAACAACTGCTATGATCTGAGCAGCTAAATCTTCTCTAATAAAATCTGTAGAATTATGAACACAGATCTGCTAAATAAGCAATAATCATTCCTTCAAGGTATTCACTAGCTAGCAAATTAATTGACTCGTCAATAAATCGAATAAGTGAATTACCTTCATACTTGACCATCTCCCATGATTCATCTAGATATGAAGTTATAATACCTTCTAGGAATCGAGCAACCACGGGAGTGGTGAGATCTTCTAGGCAGACTTTTACAGCAATTTCAGATAGCATAATTCCATCAGCTATTTCCTTGTCAGATAATACTGGAACTACTTCTTTTTCAGCTGGAGCAGACTCAACTTGAACTGTCATCACAGTATCTGTTATAGCTGGAAGGGAGGCAGGAAGTTCTGAGGCATCTTCACAGAACATCTCCCCCTGCCTGATTTCAGTGGAAACTGAAACCAGGCCCCTTGAGGAAGATGGCTCAGCAGATTTTGAAAGAGATTTGATGGAGGCAGTTAAGATATCAATGGAGGAGGCAAGTGGAGCGATTGCCTCTTCAATCATAGTTTTGATTGAAGGAGTAATCAACTCCACAATACGGGAGATAAGTTCAAGAGTAATCTCAAAAGATGATGGAAGTGTAGTGGATGGAGCTGAAGCAGATATGGTTGTAGTGCTGGGATGAAGAATGGTGTGGACAGGGGATTGAATTGGAGATGGAGCTGGAGAGTTAACAGGAGTGTTAACTGGGGAATGAATGGGAGACAGAGGAGGAGTAGGAATCCTCTCAGATCCTAACAAATCAAAGCTAGGAGCAGATATCCTAGTCTGATGAGAAGGAAGAGGAGATGCTGGAGGGGAAGGAAGAGCAACCGTAGTTGTTTCTCTAGCAGGAGAAGAGGAAAGTCTTACTTCAGCTGAAGTTGATGGAACTTCAACTGAGGCAGACAGCATAGCAGAAGAAGAGGGAATGGAAAGAGCTGAGCCAGCTTCAACAGGGTGAGGAGCGACCGAATCGGTCCTGGTGCTCTCAAATGTTGCTGGAGCAACCCCTGTGAGAGCGGGTTTCACAAAGGTTCTCTTCCACTTGGAGAACAGGTTTGGATCCATCTTCTTGCTTGCGTTTATTGTTGTTGCGGTTGAACTCAGCAGCTGGGGATATTTTTCCTTCAGGAAAATGCCAATGACCCTTCCGAGGGTAACTTCCTTCTTACCATTCTTTTTCCTTATCAAGTCAAACATTACTGCTGCCCAATCGATCTTTTTCCGATTAACAATCGCACACATCAGTGCGAATTATTGCCTTGTGATATTATCATGAGCATAGTGCTTACCGAGGAGCACTTTTCCGACCAACTCAGCAAGAAACTTAATCTTGAAAGGGAAATTTACTTTGAGCAGCTTCGTGGGAATGCCCTCTGCATGTCCTAGCTCAACTAACATTCTTCCGAATTCTTGAGCATCTTGCTCATAATCCTCTTCACCATTTATCAAACCAAAAATATCAGTCAGAATGGCCGGAGTTAGGATTACCTCTTCTCCGCCGATGGTGCCAGTCATCGAATCGTCAGTAGATGACGACATGAATGCCCATTCCTTGATCTCAGGTATATTTATCTTAATCCTTGAAGACATTAACCTCTCTAGTCCTTGATCCCGGCAAAGCTGAAGAACTTCCACGATCCCGGCTTCGCAGCTACTGAACGCGTCGAAATCAACGCTAAAGCCTGCATCAAACTTCACAACTGCTAGAACTGCTGGAGAGACCGCCATTGAATGCTGGAGAAAGCTCGAGAAGGACGGCGAAGACGAAGGAGACGAAGCGACAGAAAATCGCAAGCGGGAAGACAGAATGCGAAAAGTCACGCTCCGTCGACGATAAAACAAAAGATCTTTTAACCTAGGTCGACTATCGGCTTTATATTAGACCGGAAATAGTCGATCTATTAAAAAGATACAAGACCCGATAGTCGAACAGCCGTTCGACGATCGGCTCAGAAGCAGAGTAGTCGAGCCATCGTTCGACTATTTCTGGCTTCTCAAACAACAAGCTGTCGTCGTTCAGAGATCGACGATAAGCTCGACCTGTTCGACGATCTTCGAACGCCGGTCGACGATCTTCAAACAGATAAGCTATCATTAGCTAGAGGTCGACGATAGGCTTAATCCGTTCGACGATCTTCGATCATCGTTCGACGATCTTCAAGCAGATTTCAACATAGGCAGATGTAGTCACACTTAGTCTCGTCCATTGATCATGCCTAGTTGAACTAAAAAGAATAGATGCTTCTGTTCATCTAAAGGCTTGGTGAATATATCACCTCTCTGAAACTCAGTGGATATGAACTCAAGACAAATCTTGTTCTTTTCCACACAATCTCTCAGGAAATGGTGCCGAATCTCAATGTGCTTCGTTCTAGAGTGGTGCACTGGATTTTGTGCAATTGAAATAGCACTGGTACTATCACACATGATTTTGGTGTTCTTGTGTGAGTAACCATAATCCACAAGCTGGTTTTGAATCCACAGGATCTGTGAACAACAACTAGCAGCTGCTATATATTCAGCCTCTGCAGTTGAAGTTGAGACAGAAGCCTGCTTCTTACAGAACCAAGAGACCAATCTCTCTCCCAGGAACTGGCAAGTTCCTGAGGTGCTCTTCCTATCAACTATACAACCAGCATAATCAGAATCAGAATATCCAATTAATTCAAATTCTGACTCAGCTGGGTACCAAAGTCCTAGATCAGGACATCCCTTCAGGTATCTCAGGATTCTCTTTAGAAGAATCAAATGAGATTCCTTGGGGTTGACCTGGAATCTAGCACAAAGGCATGTAGCAAACATTATATCAGGCCTACTTGCAGTTAGATATAATAGGGAACCAACAATGGCCCTATAATTCTTTTGATCAACTGGCTTGCCGTGATCATCAGAATCAATAACTACATTAGTAGCCATAGGTGTAGGCATTGCTGAAGCATCAGCCATCCCAAATTTCTTTACCAATTCCTTGGCATATTTGGATTGGGAGATGAAGATACCATCAGCATCTTGCTTAACTTGGAGACCAAGAAAGTAAGATAGCACACCCATACTACTCATCTCAAACTTAGAGTGCATCAGGTCAGAGAACCTTTTGCAAAGTTTGGGATCAGTGGAGCCAAATATAATATCATCTACATACACCTGAACTAATAGGATTGTGTCCTTGTGATGCTTGACGAAAAGGGTTCTATCAACTACTCCCCTAGTAAAGTTGTGCTCTAAAAGGAAACTAGCTAAAGTCTCATACCAGGCTCTGGGAGCTTGCTTTAGTCCATATAGAGCTTTCTGTAACTTAAATACATGTGAGGGCTGAGTTGAAGAAACAAACCCTGGTGGTTGTTCAACAAACACCTCTTCCTTAAGCTCACCATTCAGGAATGCACTTTTGACATCCATTTGGAACACCTTAAACTTCATGTAGGCTGCATAGGCCAAGAAGATCCTTATTGCTTCTAGCCTTGCAACAGGAGCAAAGGTTTGGTCATAATCTATACCTTCCTCCTGTCTGTAGCCCTGAGCTACAAGCCTAGCTTTATTCCTTACAATAATTCCATTTGCATCCAACTTATTTCTATACACCCACTTGGTGCCTATGATCAGTTGGCCTTTAGGTCTTGGAACCAAAGTCCAAACTTTACATCTCTCAAACTGATTGAGCTCCTCTTGCATTGCAATGATCCAGTGGGGATCTAGCTCTGCATCTTTAAAGGTGAGGGGCTCAACCTGTGAGAGGAAACAAGCATGCATCACATCCTGTCTTAATTGGTGTCTTGTTTGCACACCAGCTGATATGTCTCCAATTACTTGAGATGTGGGGTGATCTCTAAGTGTGACAATATCAGCAGGTGGGATGTGATCTTCAACAACAGTTGTGATTAATTCCTCAGGAGGAATTTGATCTACTGTTGGTGGAACAACAACTGCTTCAGCAATGTCTTCATCACTGTCTGATTCAGTGATCTGAAGAGTTGATAGTTGAAGAATTTCTTGAGGGGCATCAGGTACCTGCAATGAACTGGAGGAAGGAGAATTTTCTTTCTCCTTGTAAAACATCTGATGCTCATCAAAAGATACATGTACAGATTCTTCTATTTTACAGGTTGATTTGTTATAAACCCTATAAGCTTTGCTTACTTGGGAATATCCAAGCATGATTCCCATTGAAGCTTTTGCTTCAAACTTTATAATATATTCTTTATTATTATTATGAATATAAACAATACAGCCAAAAACTCTAAAATAATTAATTTTAGGTTTCTTTCCTTTAAGCAACTCATAAGGAGTTTTACACTTAAGCTTGTGTATCAAACTTCTATTCAAGACATAATTGGCTGTACTAACAGCTTCTGCCCAATAGGAGAGAGGCATGTTAGCATCTGCCAATAATGTACTAGTAGCTTCAATGAGTGTTCTATTCTTCCTTTCAACTACCCCATTTTGTTGAGGAGTTCTAGGAGCTGAGAAACTATGTTTGATACCTTCCCTCTCACAGAATTCTTGCATGAGAAGAGAGTCAAACTCAGTACCATGATCACTTCTGATCAAGGCCACATGAGTAGAGTACTCAGTCTGCACACATAGTAGAAAGTCTGTAAGGGCTTTGAAGTTATCAGACTTAGTTCTCAAGAAGAAAACCCAACTGAACCTAGAGAAGTCATCTACAATTACTAAGGTGTAATACTTCCCTCCTAAACTCTGTACATTTATTGGGCCAAAAAGGTCCAAATGTAATAGATACAGGATTCTAGAAGAGTCACTCTTATTTACAGATTTAAAAGAGTTTTTGGTTTGCTTGCCTAGCTGACAAGCCTTGCATAGGCTCTCCTTCTTGTAGGGGCAAGAAGGTAAACCTCTAACAAGGTTGTGTTTAGATAACCTAGATATATTTTTAAGGTTAACATGACTAAGCCTCTTATGCCACAAAGAATTATTATTAATTGTTACTTCATTAAACAGGCAGATTTCAGAATGAGATGAATTGAAATCTACTAAATAAATATTACCTATTCTAATACCTACTAAAACAACATTATTATTTAAAGTAATATTGCAAGAGGAGTTAGAAAATGAAACCTGGTAGCCAGCATCACATAGCTGGCTGACTGAAATCAAATTATGCTTCAGTCCATTGACATATGCAACTCTCTTGAAAGTAACTGCTCCAATTGTGATCTTGCCATAGCCTTCTGTCTGACCACAGCTGGAGTCTCCAAAGATAACCTTTGGGCCGAGCTTAGCTTTGAACTTTGACAGAAGATCTTTATTTCCTGTCATATGCTTAGAGCATCCACTATCCAAATACCACTTATTTTGAGTGATTGGATAGGCCTTCACCTGCAAGACATTTATTTAGATAGTGTGGACCCAGGTAACCTTGGGTCCCTTGTTTTTCACATAAGAAAAACTGGAAATATATGAAAATGCAGGCTGAGGGTGATAACCTAGTGGGTGAGATCTCCTAGGTGGGATTCTCCATGCAGATGATGGGTCAACAAACCTAGGGTTTCTATTTTCATTTAGGTTTCTATGGTACTAATTGTGATTTTGAAAATCATGTTGAAATCGTCGATCGACGTTTGACGATGGGCGCTCAGATCGTCGAGCTTCGTTCGACCATTGAGCTTCCGATCATCGAGCGGCGTTCGACGCTCTTTGCATTTCTTTAAAAAAATTCTTTCTCTTTTCTCTCTTAGCTTTTTTTAAGGTTTTATTAACTAGATTTACTTGCTCAGTGTTCTTCATTCCACTAGTTGAAATGAAGTTTACTGGAGTTGAAAGATTATTTTTAAGTAGAACTGGGGGTTCACTGGGAGAAGCTCCTAAGCCTAGTTTGTCATTACCTGACCTAGTGTTAGTCATGCTGGTAATTTCTAACAACTTAAGGCTTCTACCATTAAGTGATTCTTCTAACCTCTTAGACTTAGCTAACTCTATTTTAAGAAATTTAATTTCTTCACTACAAGTAGTGAGATCTTCCTTTAACCTAACATTTTCAGTAGCTATTGATTCTGAGTCAGCTAACTTATTTCTAAGTTCTTTTATCTCCTTTTCTGAACTAATCAAATCAAAGCATAAAGATTTAAATTCTAATTTAAATTCAGCTGAGGTAAAATCATAAGAAGAGAGTACCTCATCTTCTGTAGGCATCTCTTCATCAGAATCAGAACTCTCTGCAGCAGAGTGGTTGCTGCAGGCATCTATTGCCATCAGGCAAACTTCTTTTGCCTTCTTCTCTTCCTCATCCTCACTGGAGCTTGAGGAGGAGGATTCTTCATCAGAATCACTCCAGGTTTCAGCAATGAAACCTCTCTCCTTCTTCTTGTTTTTGTAGGAGGATGGCTTGGAGTGCTTCCTGTGTTGTTCTTTTTCTTTCCTCTTGTCTTTGTTTTTCTCCTCTGGACACTCTGGTAAGATGTGTCCAGGCTTCCTGCAACCATAACAAATAATTTCTTTAGCAGGAGAGCGATCATACCTTGGTTTGTCTTCATAGCGTGAAGACTTCTTTCTGAACTCCTTTCTCCCCATCTTGAGAAACCTCTTGGCAAACAATGCCATTAGTTCCTCATTAGATTGGCTGCCTTCAGAAGCATCAGCAGCCTTAAGAGCTATAGATTGCTCTTTTCTTGTTAGAGTGGGGGTCTTTGCTTCAGCTTCTGCTTCCCTTGTCTTCAGCACTTGCTCAAAAGACTTGAGCTTGCCGAGGAGGGCTTCAGTGGAGATCTCATTTGTACTTCTGGCTTCCTTGATGGGCCAGATCCTTAGATCCCATGTGCTAGGGAAGCACATAAGAATCTTATCATTGACCGATGTCAATGATATGTCCTTGTCCAGGGTCCTCAGCTCATTGATGATTGAGCTGAGCCTGGTGTACATGGCTTCAACTGATTCAACATAAGTTTTCTTGAAGTTCTCATACTGTGAGATCAGGTTAGACCTTCTGTCCTTCCTTTCATCAGTTGAACCAGCTACAATCTGGTTCAGTGTATCCCACATGGCTTTTGCTGAAGAGCAGTCAGCAACCTTCTAGAACACCTCATCAGACATTGTCTGAGCCAGTATGTTCATTGCCTTGGCATCTGCTATTTTGGCCTTCTTGTATTCATCATTGTAATCTGGAGGAGGCACTGCACTCATATCAGATGATGAGGCAGAAGCAGCAGCAGGTGCTCTTGGGGGACCTGACAAAATAGAAGCAAAGATGCTTTCATCAATAGAATTCATATATAATTTTATCCTTGCCTTCCAGATGCCAAACTTAGCTAAGTTGCATGCTGGAGGTCTGGTACTAGAATAATCCTTGGACTGGGCCATGATAGTGAATATCTATAAGCTTTGGTATCTATCAGGATCTTGTGACTTAGGTGTTAGCCTATTCAGTCAGTCAACCTCGCTCTGATACCAATTGAAAGTGAAGGGATAGATACTACTCTAGAGGGGGGGGGGGGGGTGAATAGAGTTATCAAATTTTGCACTAGACAAAACTTAATGGTCTACCCAACTCCCTTGGAGTGAAGTGCGGAATGAAAAGATTATAGATATAGATTTAACCCTATAGCCTAACACGAGTGATGTGCACAAACTCAAGCTAACTGTAATTACAGTTAAGGCTTGGAAAACCTAATCAACAACTAGCAATCCTAGTTATATCTATTCACAGCCACAATGCAGGAATTAAACAAGTGAATCCAGACGACACAAGGAAATTTATAGTGGTTCCCCAAACATCTTGGGTACGTCCACTCTTCTACCCACACGGTAGGAATCCACTCAGGTTTTTGATCAGGTGCCCTGCCACCAACAGGATCTGCTTCAGGTAGATCCAGAAACCCTTTAGACTTTTGATCAGGTGTCTAAAAACCAAGCACAGGTTTTTGATCAGGTGCCCTGCCACCAAGGGATACTTTTGAAGGGAGTAATAACCCTGTACAGGAGGGGGAAGAAGGTTAAGTTGTCTTCTCTATTTTACAAAGATTAGAGAAGCACAAAAACTTGCACTGAGCTAGAAAGCTCTAAAGAATCAAGGCTCCCCCTGGCTCAAAGATGTCCAGGTGAAGTCTTGCTTCAGTGCAGAAAACTCTTCAGAAAACTCTGAAGGAAAAACTACAAGAAGATAAAAATAATAAAATTAAAGATCTTCAAGCAGCTATCTTCTTCTTCTTCTTCAAAAGAACTCTGAGTTTGAACTTCCTGAAAGCAGGAGAACTCAGGTTGAAGAAGAGTGGAAGATCTTAACACTTCTCAGTTAGATGGAAATTGCTGAGAGCAAAAGACTTAATCTTGATGAAGGCTTGAATGCTTGAAAATATCTGGGTAACTAGTTAGCTAGCTTCAATCCTTCTTCAAAGGGTCCTTTATATAACATCAGCAAGCAACAGCTCTCTTTGATTTGAATAACTTGTCTTCTTCTGAGACTTGAGACCTGGGCTGTAAATATCAAGAAGACAAAACAATCTCTGCAGCAGAAACATTCTATAAAAGGAATAACCCTTTTTCTAGGAAGCTGCAGGAAGCAATTTGATAATAAAGTACTAAATAAAGTCATATCAGAAACAAACTCTTTATAGCAAAAAGAAGACTTTTCAGTCTAACGGCTATAAAGGGCTGACAGCAGATAAAGTAAATTATAATGTCAGCTAATAAGACAAACAACTTTATCTAAAAAGATTTTACACAGGCAAAAAGAATAGAGCAGATATGCCTGGAAATATTATCATAAAACTTAAAACAACGTGCCAGAAAATGTATAAATTAATTAAATATAATAAATTAATACAAAATATAAAGGCAGACAGAAAACGTCGAACGACCTTCGGAGATCGTCGACCGACGCACGGAGATCGTCGAACTATCGGACAGATAGTCGAACGATCCAGATAGTCGAACTATCAAAAGAGATAGTCGAACTATCACAGCAGATAGTCGAACTACCAGAAGATAGTCGAACTATCAGATAGTCGACCTATCAACAGATAGTCGAACTATCAGGGCAAAACAGATAGTCGAGCTATCAACAGATAGTCGAGCTATCAGATAGTCGACCTATCAACAGATAGTCGAACTATCAAAAACAAACAGATAGTCAACCTATCAAGCAGATAGTCGACCTATCTCAGAAAACAGATAGTCGACCTATCAACAGATAGTCGAACTATCAAAACAGACCAGATAGTCGATCTATCAACAGATAGTCGAACTATCAGATAGTTGAACTATCAGGACAGATAGTCGAACTATCAAAGACGACAGATAGTCGACCTATCAACAGATAGTCGACCTATCAAAGCGGAACAGATAGTCGACCTATCAACAGATAGTCGAACTATCAGGTAGTCGATCTATCAGGACAGATAGTCGAACTACCACGCCAAGCAGATAGTCGACCTATCAACAGATAGTCGAACTATCAACGCAGACAGAGCGTCGACCAACTGATAGACGATCGTCGATCAGCCGATAGACGATAGTCGAGCGGCGTTCGACTATAGTCGAACGAACAAACTACTTAACCAAATTCTTCATCTGGAAAAATGAGGACTCTACAGCTAGACTACTAACCATTGACCATAGATAATTCTTGGGTCAAGGGACTAAAAAGGCAAGACTAAACTCAAATCAAACTAGGGTACCAACACACCTGGAATCCTTCCTTTCCGGATGGAAGGGCCAGAATAGGGGCCGAGATGAGTCGGTCCTTCAGCTCCTGGAAAGCCGCCTGGCACTGCGGGGTCCAAACAAAAGGTGCCTCCTTCTTTGTCAAAGATGTGAGGGGGAGGGCAATCCGAGAGAACCCCTCCACGAACTTCCGGTAGTAACCGGCAAGTCCCAAGAAACTGCGTACATCGGTGGCTGTCCTCAGCTGCGGCCAATCGCGAACTGCCCGAATCTTTGCTGGATCTACTGCTAACCCGGCTCCGCTGATGATGTGGCCTAGGAAGGCCACCTCCTTCAACCAGAACTGACACTTGCTGAATTTTGCATAAAAGCGATGCTCCCGCAACCTCTCCAAGGTCAGTGCCAGATGCCGAGTGTGCTCCTCCTCCGTCCTAGAGTAGATCAGGATGTCGTCTATGAATACTATGACGAACACATCCAAGTAGGCCTCGAAAACCCGGTTCATGAGACTCATGAACGCCGACGGAGCATTCGTGAGCCCAAAGGGCATCACAGTGAACTCATACAGGCCATATCTGCTACTAAAGGCCGTCTTCGGGATATCCTCCTCCTGGATCCGCAGCTGGTAGTATCCTGATCTCAAGTCCAGCTTCGAGAAATAATGGGCCCCCTCCAGTTGGTCGAATAATTCGTCTATCCGTGGGAGCGGATAGGTATTCCGGACGGTCAGCCTGTTTAGTGCTCGATAATCGATGCACAGGCGGAGTGTCCCATCCTTCTTCTTCACGAACAGGACCGGTGCTCCCCATGGCGAGGAACTCGGTCTAACAAAACCTGCCTCAACTAATTCCTGCAACTGAGTCCGAAACTCTGCCAACTCCTTTGGGGCCATCCGATAAGGGGCCCTAGACGCCGGCTTGGCTCCCGGCACAAGCTGTATCTGAAAATCCTGCTCTCGGTGTGGAGGTAGTCCTGGCAGTATCTCCGGAAAGATGTCAGCGAAATCTCGCACCACCGGGATGTGTGTCACCGACTCCTTAACCTCCGCCATCTCAAATAGAATCTGATAGACCTCCTCTCCCTGCAGATGGGCCTTAACGGCCTGTACCGAAGATAAGAGTATACGAGAGACAGGTCTTATACCTTTGATGGTAATGAAAGAGTCCCCGTGTCTCACGGTGATCCTCTTTGCCTGGCAGTCAATCTGGGCATAGTTCCAGTGCAGCCATACCATGCCCAGGATCAGGTCGTAGTCCGTCAGCTTCAAAATCGTCGCTGGAGCCTCGAACGCTTTTCCACCAATTTCTGCCTCCATATTGCAGTGATCCGTGGTAAGGAGCTCAGATCCATCTGGTAGTCGCACCCTCATCCTCGAGCCTGTGAACCGCTCCACACCCTCCAGTCCTTCTACGAACGTCTCCGACACAAAGGAGTGAGTAGCTCCAGTATCGAACAGCGTGCGGGCCGGCTTGCCGCTGATGAAGACTATACCTGGGGTGATTAAACATCTTAGGGTTCTATAAAGAATTTTCTTTCCTTGTTAACCTATCTAGTGCGGTTCTGAGTTTTAACAACTAAAAGGGAAATTCTACGAAAATAAAGAAGCATTGCTGCGTACCTGCTATGACCTGCTCCGGATTTCGAGGCTGCGCAAGGTCCAAAGCATATACCTGCTCTCTTTCCTGTCTACGATCTCCCCACTGGTATCCACGACCACGGCCGCGTCCTCGGCCTCCGTAATGCTGGGCTGGTGGGCCGCCCTGATATGCTGGAGGTGGTGCCCCCCCATGGGGCAGTTCCTCCGAATGTGCCCAATCTGATGACAAAGAAAACACTCTGGTGGGGGATACGCCATTCCCCCGGGTCTCGGCATCTCCTGCATCCGAAGAGGGGGAGGGGCTAATACCACCTGTTCCCTCGGCTCCTGCCTCACGTCCTGACGAGGCTGGTCCTCTGTCCTCCTCCCCTCTGGTACAGCACCCCGCCGCTGGTCATTCCTACCTCTCCGTCCCTGATCCTCTGCTGGCCGCTTCCGGCCCCGGGTGGTGTGCCAGTCAGCCTCAATCCTTTTGGCCATCTCCAAGATCCGGGAGATGGGCCCGTCAGATACAAACAACAGAGCCTCCCTCAAGTCCTCCCGCAGGCCCTTATAGAACCTCCTGATATACCCTGCCTCGTCCAGCTGGTAGGAATCTACGTATCGAGCCAGATGGTCAAACTCTCGATGGTACTCCACCACGGTCCGGGTACCCTGCTTCAGCTGTAAGAACCGCTCCTCCAAATCATCCCTAGCCGACTGCGGAACGAAATGCTCCAGCAGTGCGGCCCTGAACTCCTCCCAAGTAACCTCCGCAACCTCCCTATCAGCAAATGTCGTGTCCAACAGCGTCTTCCACCACCTCTTTGCATGGGACTCCAGGCAGGAGACAACCAGAGCCACCCTCTCCTCCCATGGACACCGAATCCCGGTCAGCATCTCGTACATGATATCTAGCCACTCTTCCGTCCGAACAGCCGACTCTGTCCCCAAATAGGACGGGAGAGAAAGACCCCGGAAGATGCTGAGCTAGTTGGCCCCCGGATTTGGCTGCGGGGCCGGAACCTGCTGGGCCCTGAAGGCCTCCAGAATGGCAGTCAGGGTCTGTCCCATGTCTGACTGAAGGAAAGGAGTGGGGGCCGGTGGGGGTGGTGCAACATCCTGAGCCTGTTGAACTCCACCTTGTGGCGTAGTCCGTGCTGGAGGCTGCGTAACAAAAACACACGCTGAGAAAACATTCAGATATTACATAAAGGTGGACAATTTATATGTGATCCCCATATGGGCACACCACTGCTTCCGCTGCTTAGTTTGTCCCCAAACTAAACTCGAGCGGGGGGGGGGGGGTGACCTAGGGTTTGTGGACTGCTACTTCCGTCTGATCGATGTTTCCTCTGATACCACTTGTAAGACCCCATTTTTTTTCTTTTTCAACCACCGGGGTCTTAGGCCCAGAACCGCCGCTTTGCGGTGACTCCTTCACGTCCTGAAGGGTCATCACCACAAGGCGCCGATTCTGCCGGCCAATTCGATCACAGAAAAGTAGCATAATTATTGAAGTAAGAACAACGCAGTCCACAATAATAAATCACATGTAAATAAGATAAAATCTCCACGAAGGGAGTGTCCACAGAAATCATCAGAGTACTATAAATACGGGCTTATGCCCGGTACAAAATGTCCTCACTACAAGTCTCTCATGCGGAAGCGAAAACAGAAACTACTCAAGGTCGAGACTCACGGTCCCGGCTGTGTGAACTCCGGAGCTAGACTGCCCCATCTCTAGGCCCACCGATCTCTGGGGCTGCTCCTCCATGCTGGGCTCCACGATCCCCTAAATGATGCGGTTCGAAAACCGTTAGTCATAAAGACTAAGCCCTATCATCCCCTACCCCTTCCCCCATGGCTCCTAGGTACCGAGCAGGGAGGAAGAAAGGGAAGGACATGATGGTAGAGATAAATCAAGGAACAGGTGACTATGGACTTAATCTAGCAAGATGTATTCGGTGAGCAGTTAATATGATTGTTATAATAGGTCTAGCAATAAGAAAAGTAAATATATGAAATTAAACCTTCACTTATGCGAGAACACATAAGCAAAAGGGATCTTTTGCAAGGCTCCCATCGTATAGAGTGTCCCATACCACTTATACGTTGGGGTGTCGGTTATCAAACAGCAATGGTTGTTATATATTGAAATTAACCTTTGATTTATAAACTTGCCCACACAAGCTTATAGAACAAGGGGTCGTTTTGCAGGTCCTAATGTATAAGCGTCCCATACCACTTATACTTTAGGTGTCAGGGTTAAATGAATCGATTATGCTATGACATGCTAGTGGGTATGATGAAACATGCAAGTGCAACTCACACACCCGACTCTGTGCACACAGACCTTTAGTTCCCCCTTTCAGAGCCGTTACCTCCCAGGATACCTCCGTAGTGGCAGACGGAAGTGGTGGGTTGGGCCTCGCCCACCTCAAAACCAGTAAAAGCACCACTGGTCTGACCTATCGTACGCCTCAACGCTTGGTGCACTAAGCGGACGCCTGCGTACTCTTGCCGGCTGGCACACCGGACTTCTGTTGGCGAAGTGCTAACCACCTCGCCGAGTCAACGATATCGGTGTCGGTGCAATCGAACTCCCCGATATCGAAAAACCCACCACCTTAACTTTTCCTATCTTATGCACATGCAGGGTAATTCGTAAACACACAAAACCGAGCCGAAGCTCCCCGGACCAAACGTCCGTCTCCAACCAACCGAGCCGAAGCTCCCCGGACCATCCCGTCCGTCTCTTAACCAACCGAGCCGAAGCTCCCCGGACCATCCCGTCCGTCTCTTAACCAACCGAGCCGAGGCTCCCCGGACCCAAACGTCCGTTTCCAAATCACCCGAGCCGAAGCTCTCATCAATCTTCCTGTGCCAACAGTGTTTGTGAAAAGTGCAATCCTAGTTACTAAGTTACTCTTGCCAGTTTATTATTACAGTTTACGTTAGCCAAGGACTGCCCCCAGTATACCCCGTGAAGGGCTCTCAAGGGGCACTAGGAACCAAGACGGCGGTATTACGGCCCGAAGTTCCCTTTCGCAAGGCACTTAATATTATTGGTTTATTTCCCTTAACCCATTCCCTTCTCACATTACGATAGACTATCCTAGGGTGATTTTTAAACCTTCCACTCTTCGGGGAAGACGATCTTTCGTCGAACCCGAGCACCTCTTAACTTTAGCTATCACCACTACTCACTACTCTTTATATCTTCCTATTGCAATTTCCTCCACTATTGCCCACCCAAACAAAATGAATTATTTAACTCCAATGTCTTCCTCAGATCATGTCTTATTTCAATTCACAATTGCTATATACAGACCGACCTAGGCTACATATCGAACCGGTTATGCAATGATCCATTACTCATCCAAATGCCCTAAATTATTTACTGGAGACTTACCATGATATAAATGACCTAAGTCCGGAAAATGGAAATTTTCCTAATTTATTTGGCATTTAATTAAATTCCTCGAAAATCCCAAGGACTACCGGTTTGAACATGAACTACCCTAAGTTCTCATGCAACATGTCCAGCAAATTTATGATAAATACTAGGTTATCTCAATAGGTTAAATCCTAAGTATCATAATTTTTCTATAATTAAAAGGGCATGAAAACTATTTTAGAAATAATCTCTAACTTCTGTTGTTTATGAATCAAGTACAGGAAATATTCTTCCACAAATTATAAATAATTTATGTCATGCAGATAAAGGCCTAAAATTAGCACTGGCCAAGTTTCACAATTTTCCAGCAAGTATTTTATCCATAATTAAGTTTTAAACATAAAAGCCCTTTCTATCATCTGTGAATAAAGTACTAGATTTACTCAACATAAAAATTCTATAAAAATCCAGGGATCAATGTTCTACTGGTCAAGATCTAAATCCAGAATTTTAACTGATTATAATTAATTTAAAACCTCCAAATATTTGAAACAACAAATCGGGCTAATAATCCTTTAACACATGAAGTATGATATTTATTAATCATAAAATTCCAGGAAAATTACCATAAGTCTAAAACATCCTAAAACTCCCTCCTCCCGAGTTTCATAATTTTTAGATTAGATTTAGTGCTTAAAATAACTAAAATACATATTAATCCTAAACCAAAATCTCAACTTCTGAGGTACCTAATTACCTCTAATTCCTTCACTATTTCAACCAGAGGGTTTTCATCATATCATCCCCCCCTCCTCCAAATTTCAAGGGCATACAAGAGCTTTTGCTCCTATGTCCTTCACAAACCTCAAACTCCCACCCATTGGATTTGAGCCAACCTCTTAGGGTAAAATCCACCCTAATCCACACCATGCTACCCAAGAGGGTAGACATAGACTCCACAAATCAGTGGCCACAACTTCAGCCTCTTTTGAGGAGATTTGTCCACTCCATTTCCAATTGTACTTTTCCCCAAAGTACCCCTCACCAAGACCTATCTAGGGCTTGATACTTCCCTATTCAAAACTCGACCAATTGAGTTGAAATTTTGTACAGATCTTAACATTGATTCCAGGGACCACCACCCAAAATTTGGGAGAGTTTGGACTTAGTTTCATCTCCTAATTAATTTTATAATGTTTATTAAAATTTTACAAAAACTTTAGGCAAAAGTTCTCCAAAAATTCTCATTTTTGGACAGCCTCTAGGTATAACCAAGATTAACCCCCTGCCAAAATTTCAGGTCATTTAGACAAGGAACGAAGAGTGGGCATCCGTTTTAATTTCTGCCCAACTCTAGGTACAGCCCCCACTAAATCGGGTGCTGCGGCCGAACCGCTTACCCAAACGAGTTGAAACTAATTTTAGATTTGTCTAGACTCGAAGGGCTACGACTTTCGTGTCTGGTCATTTTTCCTAAAACGGCCTCTAAGTGCCTCATTTTATAGCCCCAAAAATATGTTCAAATAATACATTTTCCCATTTTGTAATTTATAATAATCTGTATATTATAAAGTTTATCCTACTGTTCATCTTCTTCATGAAAGCGAAAACAGATACGGAAAACCAATTTTCCTGTAACACTTCCGTGATCCGTCGCCGGCAGTCCGGTCACTTCCCTGGCCAGCCACCACCACCACCACCTCCGTTGAGGCGATGGCTAGCGGTCGACGGTGGTTTGGCCGCCGGAGGTGGCGGTTTCCGGCGAACTCAAAAATACCATTTTCATGGTTTTCCCATGAAAACGAGAGACGGGTCCGGCTCCGTTGAGCGCGAACTTCCTTTCTAAGAATCCTAAGATCTACCCATGAAAGAGAAGGAGCAGAGGAGGACCTTGTTCGCGGTTTGAAGGCGAGAAGAACGACGGGGTGCCATGGCGCGGTGGTGGCGTTGCTGAACTTCTCCTACAGCAAGAACAAAGGTCTGACCCGTTTGCTTGAGCGTGTAACCTTCTCCTCTGGTTCCAGGTGGGCTTTTATAAGTCAGAAAGTGGGAAGATGAATGGGTAAAGCCTTAATGGCCATGAAGGTTCTCCCCTTAACGTTTCGGTTACAGTGAAGGGATAAGAAACGGTGGAAACTGAACAGGTGTGTCCAGCTGGCGGCTTCCTATTGGACCATATCTTCCTCATTTATTATATAATTACAGAAGGAAAACGGCCTGAAATTACTCCTGGTGTAACTTCCCACACAAGCATTTATTACAACGCGTGTTAGAATAATTTCGGGCCTGAACCGTCGTTTCGGCCAATGTCACGGGCGTGACACATAGGTCACGGTCGTGACAGGCCCGAATAGCCAATTCTGGGTTCGACGATCGTCGAACTGAGATCGACGATCGTCGATGGATGGTCACGGGCGTGACACCTTGGGTCACGGGCGTGACAGGCCCGAACGACAGATTTTGGGGTCGACGATCGTCGAATTGAGATCGACGGTCGTCGAAGGCTGGTCACGCCCTAGGTCACGGGCGTGACCTCTAGGTCACGGGCGTGACATGCCCGAACGGCAAATTTCGAGGTCGACGATCGTCGAATTGAGATCGACGATCGTCGAAGGCTGGTCACGCCCTAGGTCACGGGCGTGACACTCATGTCACGGGCGTGACATGCCCGGGCCGCAAGGTCGGCGATCGTCTCACGGCGATCGACGATCGTCGATGGGGTCACGCCCATAGTCACGGGCGTGACACCTTGGTCACGGGCGTGACATGCCCAGACAGCACGTTCGACGATCGTCTCGTGGAGATCGACGATCGTCGAAGTAGTCACGCCCAAGTCACGGGCGTGTCGGGTCGGTCACGGGCGTGACCAACCCGTGACCCGAAAATATTGATCGCTTTATTTCAAATTTTGGGCTTCCTAGGGTTTTGTCACAACTAACCGACTCCTAGGGGTCTAGCCGGAAATGGGATGTTACAGAAGTATCCATGGCAATTTATAGGCGTGGGTCGGTTTCACCTTTCCTGTTCGGCAATCTGCCTTTTCATCGAGTTGCAGCCCAACGGCTCAACCGCACACAAAGTGGCAACGCACTGCCACAAGAGTTGCATCCAACCCTCTTCATTTCCTGGACTTCATCCAGTACTTCCTGTTGCACCAAGCAACAGGTAGGCACAAGGCAACACAAGCCATAATCACGGAGCCTTCTCCGATATGCAAACAAGCATCACCAATCCAGACTAGCATATCCAGATGGGCTTCACACAGCATGCCTAGATCCGTACTCCAATTCCGGACTCTAACAAGGGGGACTTCACATATCTACCCCAAGGGACACCACAACCCACCGCCCACTCGCGGGGAAGGGTTTTCCCTATGCAATGCAGAAAAGAAGGACTTCATGCACATGTCCAAGAAGGGAGATCGTTACCTTTGTCGATCTCTTGGGATCCATCGAAAACTAGCCGGTGAGAAAGAACCGCAGCAGCTTTGCCTTCGCAACGCTAGCCTTGGATCACGAATCGGACCACGGGAGCTCCGCTGGTGGCTTGATCTCCTCCTCCTTCTTCTTCCACCTCTCTCTTTCTCTCTTCCTTAACCAAATGAAGAATGAATTCTTCATCAAGTCTCTGCTGATTTAATCCAGCCAGGAATCACCTGAGCCCTTGGATCCAAAGAGAGAAAATGAACGGCCACGATTTTCCCAAAAACCCATTTTTTTGGCTGACACGGCCTGTGACACGCCCGTGTCACAGGCCGTGTACCCTTAAGCGGCACACGCGGTATTCGTACCGATTGAACTTTACCAGAACACGGGCATCGATACGCCCGTGTCGAACCTGACACGCCCGTGTCAGTCATAAGACACGCCCGTGTCACCCCTGCCTCATCGAGCTCGAAACTCAACCAGCAGTACACGGGTAGGCACACGGCATCGGACACGCCCATGTCAAATCTGACACGGCCGTGTTCAAGGCTTGGTTCCGGGCTGTGTAATCTTCTGACTCAGAACGCCTATTATTTGAGTGACACGCCCTGGGACACGCCCGTGTCCCAGGCCGTGTACCCCCGACACGCCCTGGGACACGCCCGTGTCCCAGGCCATGTAAACCAACCTGCACCTCAAATCCATATTTGAGATTTTTGGGGTGTTACAATCCTCCCCCCCTTAACAAAATTTCGTCCCGAAATTTGCACGGTAAGGAAACAAGGAAAATCAATGCTATAACTTGATAACTCTGTTATAACAAAAGGTACACGGTCTACAATTTATACAAACAGCTCGGGAAATTCAGCTCGCATGGTCTGCTCTCGCTCCCATGTTAGCTCTTCACGGCCACAATTGTCCCATCGGACCTTGACCATCCCGATCACTTTGTTCCGCAACTGTTTCTCGGCTCGATCCTCGATCCAAATGGGTCGAACCCTCGTCGTTAGCCCATACTCGACCGGTACCCGATCATTCTCCACTACTTGAGCTGGATCCTTGACAGCCTTACGAAGTACTGAGATGTGAAATACATCATGTAATCCACCCAAGTCTGCTGAAAGTGCTAGTCGATAAGCAGCTTCCCCAACTCGCTCCACCACCTCAAACGGACCAAGATACCTCAGACTTAGCTTTTTCAAATGCCGAATCCTGGACACGCCTTTGAAGGGTTTGATCTTCAAATATACCCAATCACCCACCGCGAACTCCACGTTCTGGTGTTTGGCATTATAGTACTTTGCTTGACGATCTTGGGCTATCAATAGCCTCTCCCGAATAGAGCGTATAAGCGAGGTAGCTTCTTCGACTTCCTTTTTCCCACTTAGCTTAGATTCGCCTGCTTCTGCCTAAGCTAACGGTGTGCGGCATTTACGACCATACAAAGCCTCAAATGGTGACATACCGATGCTCGCTTGGTAGCTATTATTATAGGCAAATTCGACAAGAAATATATAATCTTCCCATCTCTTACCAAAGTCTAGGGCGCACATGCGGAGCATGTCCTCCATCGTTCTGCTGGTTCGTTTAGTCTGGCCATCCGTTTGGGGATGAAAGGCCGTACTAAATGCTAACTTTGTACCCAACATTTGATGAACGAGCCGCCAATCATTCGATGTGAATCGCCCATCACGGTCACTGACGATGCTCCGAGGCACACCGTGCAGTCGAACAATCTGCTCCACATAAAGCTTGGCCAAGGTTTCCACTGAATCGTTTCTTCTGTTTGGAAGGAAGTGCGCCACTTTTGTCAACCGATCCACAATCACCCAGATTGAATCATGACCGCGTTGAGTTCTCGGCAACCCGTGCACGAAATCCATCGAAATGTCATCGAACTTCCATTCCGGAATGGGTAACGACTTCAGGAAACTGCCAGGCTTCTGGCATTCCGCTTTCACCAACGCACAAGTATGACATTCCGCCACATAACGTGCTACATCTTTCTTTAGTCCGGGCCACCAGAACAGCTTTTTCAGATCTCTGTACATCTTTGTGCTCCCTGGGTGAACTGAGTACTTTGCAAAGTGAGCTTCGTACATCAACTCTTCCCTCAATTTACCCACACTCGGGATGCACACTCGACCATTTCTTCGTAACAAATCGTTATCCCAAGAGAATTGGTCATCCGGTCCATCTTTAGCATAGTGCTGGAGACTTTCATCAAGCTCCGTTGCTTGCTGAACTCTGTCCGTAAGGTCATATTGCACCTCCGTCCAGTTCAAGTATGCATCGGTTGATGAACCCTTGTCAACATAAGATATCTCCAACGCTTCCAATTCCTGGATTAAACGCTGATCATGCCTCTGCAACCAGCTTGCCCGTACCGGAGTCTTCCGACTCAAAGCATCAGCGACCACATTTCCCTTCCCGGGAGTATAGTGAATCTCGAAGGTGTAGTCCCCAAGGAACTCTATCCATCTTCGTTGTCGCATATTCAGATCCTTCTGATCCAACAAATACTTTAGGCTTTTGTGATCTGTATAGATGTCCACTTTCACGCCATAAAGGTAGTGCCGCCACAACTTGAGCGCAAAGATTACCGCCGCCAACTCCAAATCATGGACGGGGTAATTCCGCTCATGCACTTTCAACTGGCGCGAGCCATAAGCAATCACTTTACCAAACTGCAGAAGAACGCAGCCTAAGCCGCTCCCGGAAGCATCACTATAGATCTCATACCCATCTGTACCACATGGCGATGTCAATACAGGCGCCGTGGTCAAATGACTCTTCAAGTCTTCAAAAGCTCGCGCGCACTCCGGCATCCAAATGAACTTTTGATCTTTTCTCGTCAGCGTGGTCAGAGGTAAAGCAATCCGTGAGAAGTTTTCCACAAACCGTCTATAGTAGCCCGTAAGCCCAAGGAAGCTCCTGACCTCGGCCACTGAAGACATCACTGGCCAATCTCAAATGGCACTTATCTTCAACGGATCCACCGCAATACCTTCTCCACTTACCATATGGCCTAAAAAGGCTACTGAAGAGATCCAGAACTCACACTTTGAGAACTTGGCATAAAGCTTATTCCTCCGCAGGGTATGCAAGACCAACCGCAAATGGTTTGCATGATCCTCTTCCGACTGAGAGTATACTAAGATGTCATCGATAAACACAATAACGAACAAATCCAAGTACTCTCGGAATGTTCGATGCATTAGGTCCATAAATACCGAAGGCGCATTACATAGCCCAAACGGCATTACCGTGAACTCATAATGACTGTAGCGTGTTCCAAACGCCGTCTTGGGAATGTCACCTTCCCGAATCCTCAACTGATAATATCCCGATTTCAAATCCAACTTGGAATAGACCGTTGATCCTGCCAGCTGATCAAATAGGTCATCAATCCGTGGAATCGGATATTTGTTTTTCTCTGTCAGTTTATTCAATTCGCGGTAGTCAATACATAACCGTAAACTACCGTCTTTCTTTTTCACAAATAGAACAGGCGCGCTCCAAGGTGACATACTTGGGCGTATGTACCCCTGCTCCAACAACTCTTGCAATTGGACTATCAACTCAGCCATTTCTTTTGGCGCGACGCGATATGGTGAGCGGGCCACAGGTTTCGCACCTAGCACCAACTCAATAGAGAAGTCAATCTCCCGCTGGGGTGGTAACCCAGGAAGATCTTTAGGAAACACATCGGCAAACTCTGACACAACCAGAACTTCACCGACACTGGCCTTTGGCTCAACAGCCTGAATTAGCATGAAGAATAACTCCGCGCCCTTTCGAACAGCATTGACGACTTGGAGTGCAGACAACAGAGTCCCGCCAACTCCTCGCATACCAGCGAACTTCGTCACAAGTCCGGTATTCTGGCCCAGTGTGATCTCCTTGGAGTTGCAATCAATAAAGGCACGCTGCTCCGAGAGCCAGTCCATGCCAAAGATCACATCAAACTCCGATAACGGTAGCACAGCTGCACTCAAACCGAAATCCCGACTTCCTATTTGAACATCCACATCGCAAGCCCTATCCGCAAGCATCACACAGCCATTCGGCAATAACACCCATGTACTATCCACCGTCACATGACTCGGTACCCCAATTCGAGATACGAAATATTCAGACAGAAAAGAATGCGAAGCACCCGTATCAAACAGGGCTCTCGCCAGATTATTCCGAATCAGGACAAAGCCTGCAGCATACACATCATGCACAAGCTATACATAACAAAAGCAATAGCACTTAAGCAAGTAAGCTATATCAACTCGTACCTGTGACGACGTCACTTTGCTTAATCGCTTCCTGCTGACCAAGGTGATAGATTCGGGGATGTGCCTGGGACGCAGAGGAATCAACCACCGCTTTGCCCTTCTCAGCATAAGATGCACCCATCTTCTTTTCCCCTTTGGGCTGAACAACCCGACAGTCACGGGCTATATGCCCCACCCGACCACAGTTATAGCATGTACGAGAATTCGGCCTTGATGTCGCCCCCGACACAACGGTCGTAGTCACTTGCCCAGACGGCTTGGACCTCTTACCCCCTTTCTTCGGGTAGAACGATTTGCTAGGGCGAGGTGCTTGAACCTCAGGCTTCGACACAACCAAGCCCTTGTTCCCTTGCACCCATCGCATGTCCTTCTCCAACGCACATGCAGTATCAACCAATGCCTGAAACCCTTGGTTCACTGAACTCGAAAGCAGGAACCTCAACTCATCCCGCAATCCTTCATAGAACCGATTCGTTTTCCTTTGGTCATCCGCGAAGATTGTTCCCGCATAGCGTCCCAACCTTGTAAACTCATGCAAGTAGATATCCACGCTATCTTCTCCTTGCGTTAACCGTTGGAACTCATTTTCCATGGCAATGCGTTGCGCCGCTGGGACATGCTTCGCCAGAAATATTCGAGAGAACTCCTCAATCGATACTTGCGTTAATTGCCTGCCCGCCAAATGGTGTACCTCAACGTCATCCCACCACAACCGCGCCTCTCCTTCAAGCATGAAGGTGGCCAAGGTGACCTTTAGAGTTTCCTCCGCCCTGATCGCTGTCATTATCCGCTTGACACGCGATAACCAATCCTCTGCCTGCGTTGGGGATCCCATTCCCGTAAACGTAGGCGGACTGAAGCTCATGAATTGCTTCAACTGTCGGTCAGCTGCTCGTGGATCGATAGCCTCAACCGGCTCGGGTCTTACATCAACACGAACTGGCACTACTGCCGGCTGCGCTTGCCCGGTCGGCTGAATCATGGCAAATAGAGCCTCCGCAACTAAGCGAACAGTTTCCGCAGATGGAGGAGGTGTTGGCACCTCAGCTGGTGCCGCACTCTCATCAGAGCGCTGGGGCTCAGACTGCCCAGCACCACTACGCGTCACCTATAGGTGGACAAGACACACATCAGCGAACGTATGCAAGCAAAACAACACAAAAAGGAACGCGCAGATTCCTCAAACAAGATTTTGTACATTCCTTAGTGGACATTCCAGAGTTCATTAGCGTTACAGCAGGGTGCATAAACACGCGCTCGCCACCCCATAAAAGAATTCGACCACGAATTCGAAAGAGGAAGACCGAACGAAGCTGATACCAAAATGTAACGACCCCATCCGTTACATGACGTATAGTAGAAGGTCCGGCCGGGGCCCACACTATATGACACAAACAGACGGTGAGGTCACAGGATAATACCAAACCATACATGAATCCTAACTCAGAGCATTCTAGCGGAAGCTTTAAGTTGTAAATTTGAACTCTAACCAGGAATGTCCAATATATATAAACCACAGTTATATATACAACCACGGAATGTACAACAAAGGTTTGGCTTTAAGGCCTTACAGTTCCTCTTTCCATACAACATGGATTACAAACCTCGGCGCGTAGGCCGGCCATACATGAGGAAAAACAAAACAAACAAAACCATTTGCTCAGCCTTCAAGGGCTAGCCGCAGCAGCAGCAGCAACAGCAGTAGGGCTTCAGCCCTTCATTTACCACTTGGCTCTCCAGCACCTGCATAGGGACAAACCACCCAAACGGTGGCAAACATGACAACGATCAGCATTCAGCTGAACCAATTATAACAATCCTACCCCTTTCTCGGGGCAGTCACAATCTTTCCCTGCACAGCATGGTACCAACAATAGCAACTATGTGCGCAGGCACATTCAAGCCATCACAACCGTCGGCCACACGACCCGACAGTCCGTGCACTCAGGGCACATTCTTGGTGTACCGGAATACCAGGGTCAACACCACCGTCTACACGGTATTTGAGCATTCTAGTCTTTTCGGCGCGCGGGCCTAAGACTCTCATTAGGCGCTCCAACAAAACCCATAACCAGGCTTCCAAGTCGGACAGACCTAACGCAGGTACGGATCAGCCACCCCCCCCGTTGCTCAAGTCGCCGTGCCACCTCAAATACGGAAGTATCCATGGTAATTTATAGGCGCGGGTCGGTTTCACCTTTCCTGTTCAGCAATCTGCCTTTTCATCGAGTTGCAGCCCAACGGCTCAACCGCACACAAAGTGGCAACGCACTGCCACAAGAGTTGCATCCAACCCTCTTCATTTCCTGGACTTCATCCAGTACTTCCTGCTGCACCAAGCAACAGGTAGGCACAAGGCAACACAAGCCATAATCACGGAGCCTTCTCCGATATGCAAACAAGCATCACCAATCCAGACTAGCATGTCCAGATGGGCTTCACACAACATGCCTAGATCTGTACTCCAATTCCGGACTCTAACAAGGGGGACTTCACATATCTACCCCAAGGGACACCACAACCCACCGCCCACTCGCGGGGAAGGGTTTTCCCTATGCAATGCAGAAAAGAAGGACTTCACATGTCCAAGAAGGGAGATCGTTACCCTTGTCGATCTCTTGGGAGCCATCGAAAACTAGCCGGTGAGAAAGAACCGCAGCAGCTTTGCCTTCGCAACGCTGGCCTCGGATCACGAATCGGACCACGGGAGCTCCGCCGGTGGCTTGATCTCCTCCTCCTTCTTCTTCCTCCTCTCTCTTTCTCTCTTCCTGAACCAAATGAAGAATGAATTCTTCATCAAGTCTCTGCTGATTTAATCCAGCCAGGAATCACCTGAGCCCTTGGATCCAAAAAGAGAAAATGAACGACCACGATTTTCCCCAAAACCCATTTTTTTGGCTGACACGGCCTGTGACACGCCCGTGTCACAGGCCGTGTACCCTTAAGCGGCATACGCGGTATTCGTACAGACTGAACTTTACCAGAACACGGGCATCGACACGCCCGTGTCGAACCTGACACGCCCGTGTTAGTCATAAGACACGCCCGTGTCACCCCTGCCTCATCGAGCTCCAAACTCAACCAGCAGTACACGGGTAGGCACACGGCATCGGACACGCCCGTGTCAAATCTGACAAGGCCGTGTTCAAGGCTTGGTTCCGGGCCGTGTAATCTTCTGACTCAGAATGCCTATTATTTGAGTGACACGCCCTGGGACACGCCCGTGTCCCAGGCCGTGTACCCCCGACACGCCCTGGGACACGCCCGTGTCCCAGGCCGTGTAAACCAACCTGTACCTCAAATCCATATTTGAGATTTTTGGGGTATTACAGGTCATGACCCTCTTCATCGTAGAGAGCCAATCCTCAGCTTGAGTTGGCGTTCCCATCTCGTCGAACACTGGAGGATTAAAGCTCATCACATGCTTGAGCTATTTCTCCGTGGCTCTCCTTGGTGCTACCATATCAACTACCATGTGCTCTACCACTCCCGGCTCTGCCACTCTAATCAGTTCTTGCTCATTAGCAGGTGGTGCATGCTGTACTTGTTGGGCATTGATCATAGCAAAGACTGCTTCAACCACCAATCTGATGGTTTCTGCTGAAGGTGTTGTAGGCACGTCACTCGGTGCACTACTTTCCGCCGATTGCAGACGTTCCGATTGACCAGCACCGCTCTTAGGAACCTATAATAGCATAAACCCTGATTAGGCGACACACAAACTGCTAAAAGCAATTACTGGAATACTCAGGTTCCTCAAAACAAGTGTATTTTTTCATTCCTAAGTGGACATTCATGAGTTCTTTTATGTTATAACGATGACTCACATACATGTTCTCACCACCCATTAAAAGAATTCGCCCACGAATTCAAATATAGATGACCGATAACCTAGTCTGATACCAAATTGTAACACCCCCATCCGTCGTATGACATATAATAGAAGGTCCAGGTTGAACCCGGCGCCATATACCACGGACAGTCGGAAGGGTTATAGAATAATACCAAAAACTCAACTACTCGTCCTAACACAGAGCATTCTAGCGGAAGCTTTTAAAAAGTTTAAGAGAACCCAGAATTTGCACAATAATGGCATGAATGTCCACTATATAACATGAATGAAATACATTAAATACACAAAAGAGTACATGACCATAAGGCCTTACAAATGTTCACTTGACAATATAACGTTTTATATACATCGGCTCACAGGCCGGCCACACATGACAAAAGTAAAATAACGGTTCGCTTGGCCTTCGAGGGCTAGCTCAGCAACTTGGGCTTCAACCGCTACTTGGCGCTTGGTTCCGTAGCACCTGCAAGCAACATTCCACCGCATGGTGGCAAATAAAGCAACGGTCAGCTAAAGCTGACCAAATTAAAACGACCCTGCCCCTTACTCGGGATGGCGGTGCTCCTTCCCTGCATATCATTAGCCCAGCTAAATAGTAAAGTGCAAATATATATTTCGCCACAGGTGTAGGCTCGCTCGGCCAAACACCCTGTGCACTCAGGGCACATTCTCGGTGAATCCGATCAATTCCATGGCTTCACCACCACTCTCAGGATGGCAAACATTGTGAGAATTTTTGAGTCTTTCCGACCGCAGTCCAAGACTCCCGACTATGCCAACGGCAAGTTCCACTTTAGGGCCTCTAGCACCGAACCGCAAAGCCAAGGTCCGTTTCCACCTGCCCGTTGCTAACGCCGCCTAGTCACTTTAAGACGTACGCGCGGGCCAAGCTTCACCCGGATCCTAAAACATTTCAAAACATCACATATCCCAGTTATGTTCAAGGCTTGCTCCCTGGCCGCCAAGTTAGCAGAACTACGATTCCGCCCAGTTTTCCGGGTGCGCCTTGGAGTTAATCCCCAAGAATCCCTGGTGCAATCCACCGCGTAGAAACCCTAAAACAACGCACGGAGTATTCTCTAGCTATTCATACAATGCAACATCACTGATACAGACAAACATGTCCGGGTAGGCTTCACACACAATGCCTAGGCCCGTACTTCGATTCCAGACTCTCAACAAGGGGGACTTCACATATCTACCCCAAGGAACACCGCAAACTCACCGCACAATCGCGAGAGAGGGTTTTCCTATGCAAAGGAAGATGAGCTTCACATGCTCAAGTTGAGAATCGTTACACTTGAAGTCTGCTTAGGCGCCATAAAAAACTAGCCGGATAGAAAGCTTCGTAAAATAATTCTCTCCACGGATCCGGTCTCGGTTCTTAGTTCGGTGCTCCGATGCTCCGCCAGCGCCCGGATTCCTCCCTTCCTTCTTCCTTGCTCTCTTCTCTCTCTAACTTCTTAGAAAGAGGGAGTTAAAGATGAAATGAGGAATTAAACCTCTAATCTCGGACTAAACACAAGCAGGAACTCATCTGGGCCGTTAGATCTTATTTAAAGAAAACGAACGGCTCAGATTAGCCTGAAATTCCTTAATCCTGGGCCTAACACAGCTTTGCACACGATCGTGCCCCAAGCTGTGTGCCTCAATCCAGCCACGAATATCGAGCACAGAAAATGACACGGGTTGGGACACGCCCGTGTCTAAACCTGACATGCCCGTGTCGGGTCCTCAACACGCCCGTGACCAGGGGCCTTGTCACAAAAAACTGCCACGCCAACCATCACGTCGCTTGGTGGACACGGGTGGAGACACGCCCATGTCAGACGTGATACGCCCGTGTCAACCAGTACACGCCCGTGTTCCGGGCCGTGTCCCACAGTCGACACAGGACCAAACTTCCAGAGGAGTACAAGGCCTTGTGACACGCCCGTGTCACATGCTGTGTGCCTGACACACCCTGTGACACGCCCGTGTAATAGGCCATGTTTGAGCACTCAATGCTCGTCAACCTCAACTCGACTACCCGAGCATGACACGCCCTGTGACACGCCCGTGTCACAGGCCGTGTTCACCCTTCCTAGACACGAACTTGGCTCAAAACACCGCCCAATTCACTTCTGAGTTTCGGGGCATTACACCCACCCTCCTTGGGCTAAGCCCACTAACCATGGCCCATGAACAGCCCAAGTGGTCAAAGATAGCTCCTACCCCTTTGATTTTGGAGAGAGAATGCATGCATGGGGGGTAAAATGGGAATTTTAGGAGAGAGAAGGTGGAGAAAAGGAAATGAGGGCCATGTGGCCTTCCTTCCTTCTGTCCAAGACACTTGGCAATCTTCCCAGCCCATTCTAGAGGGAATACGCTGCTGGATGGACACTTGGCACCATGGGCGGAGCAACCTATGCTTGGCCGAACCCAACCTTGGAATTAACTCCCTATACATCCACTCCCAGCCAAAACTACCCCCACCATTAGCTTTAGAAGGAGGAAACAAGTGGACTTTGAGTGCTGGAGCAAGGAAATTGCTGGAGAAACCAAGAAACGGGAAGGATTCGCCGGAGCAAGCTTGACCATGTCTCACCGCCGCCAAACTCGCCGCCAAGCCTCAATTCCTATTCGTTTCACTTCACCTCTCACCGTATTAGATTTCTAGATCGACTAGGAGAGATATCAGGCTCAATTGAGCCCAATACCATGTGAGCCGAGAGCAATTTTTCAGCCTTTTTCTTCTTGCTCAGGATCGCCGAAGGAGCCGCCTCCGGTAGCCTCACCGCTGGGAAATTCCAGCCACCACCTCAACGGAGGTGGTGACAATAATCGCCGGCGGTGGCGCCGTCCCAGGTGGATGGAAACAGCCAAACAAAACAGCCCAGCCAGGCTCCATCTCAGCCGTTGGCTATCGGGGACGATGGACCGATGCCGTCCAATTTCTCGTTTTATTTGATTAAGTAAAAGGGTATATTATGAATAGTAAATTAAAAGTAACACTATTTCAGTGATATTCATGTGTAAATATAGCCCACTTAGAGGCATTTTCAGAGAAAGTAATCAAAATGAAATTTGTAGCCCTAGATCTTATCTTTCATTTTCCACCCTAAAGTCCAGATTTGGGACTGTAGATCTCCCTGTAGAACCAATCTACTAGGACTGGTCCTAGGCTAGGGCAAAAATTTGATTGAATGCCCATGCCAAACCAGAAGTCCACAAAACCCAAAATTTTGGGTATGTGCTTGATTAGGTAAAACTTAGACCCTGTAAGAAAATGATAATTTTTTGAAGAAATTTTCTTGTAGTTTGTGAGAAAATACATTTATTTAAATTAATGGAATATTTGGGGTAATATACCTCCAAATGGCCCCAAATTTTGGTGGTATTGCCTTGGGGTCAATATAAGCCCATACTAAAAAGAATTTCAGCCTCTTTGGACCTCTGCATGTTGGGTAAACCCACTTGCATGTGTATGATGAATAAAGGCTTGAGATGCCTTTAGCAAAAAGCTATATAATGGGGAATTAGCCCATTTGGAACATTAAAAGTCTATGAAATTTTTTTCAAAGGTTTATTACGGTGAAATATACCTCCAACGGAAATAATGGGATTTTTGGGATCAAAAATCTCATTATTTGGAATTTTTGAAAATTAGGCCTTTAAAGATAAAAATTTGAAAATAGAGCTATTGATGAGTTAAAATTCTCAAATTTGGTTTAAACTCAAGGGAGTCATATTTAATCCCTGGAAAATTTTATGGGTCTGTTTGATGATTATATTTTCGAATTATGTAGAATTTACAATTTTGTCCCTTTATGGAAATTATTTAAAAATGATGGAAATTATAGTAGGAATATTATGGGAAAATTCCTAATGATTTAGTTATGTGTTTGTGACCTTGTGTAATTTTATTAATATTTTTGGATGCATCCATAAGTTTAAAACCCATTAAATGGCATTTTTGTAATATTTGTCATATGAGTATTGGTAGACCAAATTACTGTTTAGGACTATGAATTTTTGTAATTGGTATTATTTCAGCAATTTACATCTGCAGTAATTTTCTTAGTCTTTCTAGTAACATAGTTAATGTACTTCATTTGGATAGTGGCCAATTCATGGATTTAACTTAAATGAAAATTAAATGGATATATAAATGGGAAAATTACAATTCTTGGTAACTAGTTATAAAGTGACACATGCCACTTAATTAAAGGATTGAATTTAGGGTCCTTATGACTTCGAAAAATAGTGAAATTCCACATAGTCAACATAATATACCATACTACCCATGATAATTGGTTAGGGTCATTTTTGCCAAGAAGTTGGAAGTCTTACCTTACGGGTGATATGAGGTCATGGGTTGCGTCTAGCTCAGATAGTATATACTACTAGGACCAAAGGGGGATACGATAAAAGGTTGCGTTGATAACTATTTTGGAAGATAAAACCTGATTTATGTCTAG
The DNA here is from genome assembly GCA_039513925.1 of Platanthera zijinensis. NCBI lineage: Eukaryota > Viridiplantae > Streptophyta > Magnoliopsida > Asparagales > Orchidaceae > Platanthera > Platanthera zijinensis. Next base: position 136,302,831 of record CM077087.1, on the reverse strand, counting down.
TAGGTCACTTCATAGTATCAAGTGGTGGAGTGCAAAACCCTAAGGACAGTAGCAAAAATGGAGACCGGCGGAAGACCGCTGATTCCCCGGTAATATCTTAAGTCATTAGGACTGTTCCTGAGTAACAACGAGAGCTGAGTGTGAATCATGGGTAGACATTAATAAGAGTAAATATCCTTGCGAAAGAGAACTTTGGGCTTTAATCCCATCTTGGTTCCTAGTGCCCCCGAGACCCCTTCATTGGGCATACCCTGGGCAGTCCTAGGATTAACCATAAATTGCTAAGCATAATAACCCTTAGACAAGAGTAGTCTAATAGGTTAAGAATCGTTATATCATTCTCACCCGTGTAGGGTTGGAGGGATCTATGGTAACATTCTCACCCGTGTAGGGTTTGAGGGATTCAGGACGGGTTGGTCCTGCGAGCTGGAGGCTCGAGTTGAAATACCTTGCATGTGCATAAAACAAACTAGTGGCAGGTCAAGCGGTACTGGGCCAATCGTCACACTGATGGCAGTACGGTGACTCATGTGAGTGTGAGGGTTTGAGGGGCCAGTAGGTTGTTTATACTGCGGTCTGGAGGAAAATCCCCAAAAACGCACATTCGACCCAACAAGACTGATGGGTAGTCAACAATTAGTACGCAAGAATCTAGAGTGCACCTAGGACGTGTATAAAGGTGTATGGGAGGTCTAGGTTTGGTAGTGTGCATACCTGCCTAGGAGTGGAGACGCCCGCTCCACTGCTCCCGTAGCCATAACGGTGGTACCAGAGAGTGATGCTAGCTCCAAAAAGTGGGAACTAAAGGTCTGTGATCACGAAGTCATTATGTGTGAGTTGCACTTGCACGATTCATAAACCACATGCATTAATTCATATTAGGTCATACGCTTCATGGTTCCTTATAATATAAATTAGTATGGGCTCTTTTATATGGAAACTCTAACTTATAAGTTTGTATGGGCATTTATATAAGTTAGGGTACTTTTATGATGGTAGATTAGCAGTAGATAGTTGTTCTTTATTTACTGTACCGCACTCTACTTACTTCCTGCATTTACTTACCTTTAGTACTGTACTTACTTACTTCACTTGTGCTATATACATAGAACTGCTAGAGTAGAATTACTTTTTACTTCTCATACTTGGTAGTATAGCTTCATTATCACCTGCTTCCTTTTGATACCCCTTGTTGTCCTTCACTTCGTCCTCCAGCACGGTGCCTAGGAGTTGCGGGGCGAGGTGCGGAGGAAACGACGCTGTCTTTTGACTAATGGTCGGTGACCAAATCATTTTAGGAGCTCGAGGAGATGGGGCACCAGCGTGGCCGACAGGACGAGGTGGCAGGACGTGAGGAGCTGATACCACAACAACCTACTACTACTACTGCAGCACTTCCTCAGGTGGGACGAGTTCAAAGATGATAGATTAGCTTCCGCTTTTGATTTTGTGAGGAGAGATTTGATTATTAAGTACAGGGCATAAACACTTTTTCCTTTCTTTTATTTTGTACTCATTGTGGACTTATTGAACTTTCATTTCATATTTATGATATGTACTGTGACTGTGGACTAGCTTGTAGTTTTTCCTACACTGCTTTTATACTTCTGTTTCTCATATTGGCCGAAAAGGTTTTTATGATCGTGCTAGCCGGCAGGATCGGCGTCTTGCGGTGTCGACTAACCCATGAGTTAGTGTCACCGTAAGGCGGCGGTTCTGGGCATAAGACCCCAGAACTTTCTGGGGTGGGGGTATTATAATGGGTACATCTACTGTCCCTCCCGCCTTCCTAACAGTGTGTTAGACAAGGCACTTAACCAAAAACTCGGCTCCTAAGAGCTTACAACTTGATACTGCAGGACCACTCAGTCTCCTCTAAGACCTATAGCTTGGGCACAAAGCCCTACAACTCAGTGATCAAGATATCACCTACCTCAGGCCAAAGGCCCTACCACTCAGGCTAGGAGGATAGCCCTACCTCAGATCCAAAGGATCCAATAACTCAGATTCACACAAGAATCCTATCACTCAGGCCAAAGCCCTACATTCAGATTCTTAACAGAATCCTACCACTTAGATCTAAACAAGATCCTACACTCGACCTTTATAAATAGGCTTACAACTCTGATCTATAAAGATACTTGATGACTAGTTTTAGTCATCGTTTTTGGGGTAATTTAGTAGCCTAAATACCTTAGTTTATTTATAGTTTATGCTTGTTTTAATATCTTTCTATAACATATTAAAATTATTAGTTTTATTATAGTTTTATTGTTTTGTCGCAATTTTATTTCATGTTATTATATAAAAATATATATAGTCTTATTATATGTTATGTAATTATAATTAATATTAGTTTATGTTTTGTTTTAATGTTCTTGATGTGTTGTTATTTCATTTTAAATGTTTTAATGTTATTATGTTATTTTTTTACTTTATGATAATTTATGTTTGTTATATAACTAATATTATGTTTTATTCTATTTGTTTGTAGGTGCAGCCCATGCATGATGAAGCCCACTTTAAGAGCAGCTCGGCCTCCTCCATAGCATGCTACCTGAGCCCAAGTCCATATGGAGCAGCCCCTACCCGAGCCCAAGTCCATTTGGAGCAGCCCACTTCATCACCAAGACCTACCCGAGCCCCTACATGGAGCAGCCCATCACTAAGCCCAACCCGAGCCCACCAAGATCCTCCACCTATGTGGCCGGCCACTCTCATGCATGCATTCTCCCCCCTCTCTCCTCTTTATTTCTTATTCATTCCCCTTGCATTTTCTATTTTTTATTTCTTTTAAATAACATGCATGCACCTTGCCATCCACATTCATCTCTCTCCCCTTTATTCTTTTCTTCTACACACTTCCATTCATCTCCCCTTCTCTTTATTTTATATTTTCCATTTTATTTCATTTAATATAATACATTGCATCTATGCATTCTCTCTCCCCTCATTTAAAGCCATGCATGAACCAATTCCCCCTCCATGTGGCCGGCCACCCTATGTCTCCCTCCTCTTTATTCCCTTCTAGATCCTTCTCCTTCATCTATAAAAGGAACCACTCCCCCTCTTGTTTATGTTAAGTAGTTTTAGTTGAGAGTAGTAATATTAGTGTGTTAGTTCAAGTGTGCTTCTTTCCTTGTTGTAATTTTTCCTTTAGTATATTACTTTTGTTTTAGTATTATTATTGTGTACCTCTTCATTATGCAATGAAATTTCTTTTCTCTTATTCTCATCTTCTTTTCAATTATGCTTAGCTAGTTATTTTTGTGCCCGATCACGAGGTTCTTTGCAATGAAATAGCATATCTTTATTTTTATGTTTTCTCTTGTAGTTTTCTATTTTTGATCCTTCCTTGAATTATCTCGTATCGACTCCGTATTTCTAGTATACGGTAGTAGATTCCGATCTCATATTCGAGTGGCCGAGAGGCTTGTGAATATGAAAGATCACTCAAGGAAGGAAGGAGTTGAACGCACCCCTAGAGATAGGATGACGTAAATCCTCTGGATTGGAGTCAAATCCAATAGTGCGGGTCACTTCGATAATGCGACTTTAGGCCATTTTGACTTGTAAAGAGATTTCAGTCAAAATGTCTACAAGTTAGGGGATTTAATGTGAAGGATCAAGCGCATACCCAACTGCACCAAAAGCCCGGACTGTTGGAGAGGGCGCTACTTAATTTTTTATATAAGTAGCAGAGCGCCACGGGTCAAGTGAAGGAACGCCGGACCCAACAATCCCCCCCCGGCGTCCAGCACAACCCGTCGGCTCAGAGGTGGGGTTACCACATGTCCCACACGGCTCAGAGGTGGGGTTACCACATGTCCACGGTTGCCTGACCCATACAGGTAGAAGGGAAAAATCAGGATTTAATAGCGCCCCCCCGGTCTTGAACCCGTAACCTCCTCTGATACCAATTGAAGGATCAAGCGCATACCCAACTGCACCAAAAGCCCGGACTGTTGGAGAGGGCGCTACTTAATTTTTTATATAAGTAGCAGAGCGCCACGGGTCAAGTGAAGGAACGCCGGACCCAACATAATGCTCTAGCGAGATTACTTCCTAATATCGGATCAGTCACGGTCTTAATAGATTTACAATTATTAAACTAATTTATTCCGTTATTTTATTTCAAAGTGAATCGTCGATCGAGCACTTTTCTCGTAATAGTTTATTTTCTCTTTTTAACCTAGTTTATTTTTTTAATTTTCAAAACCATTAATCGTTCGGTAGGATAATAGAGTCGTTGTGAGTAATAGTACTTGCCTGCCCCGAGTTTTTCTACGATCTTGATATTTTTCATATCCTATGCTATATTTCGATAGGTACACTTGCCTTAATCGAGTATAGATTGGAGAATACGATTTTCTCTATCAATACTATAGGAAGAGATAAGTTTGCAGCTGATGATTTAGACAATAGAGGGATGATCTCTGTGTCTTCCTCCTTCTGTCCTGAGAAAACTCAGTCCAGATTCCTTCTTCACAACTCCAAAAAATAGTCTTCAGGAGAAGCTCTGCTTGGGCTGTGAAGTAACTGCAACAGGGTTTGGCCTTGGTTGCTTTTGTCTCAGAGAAATATCTCTGATCTTGCTGTTGCCGGTGTTGATTGCAGCAGCTAACTTGATGACCTTTTGGATCAGTCAATTTAACTTCTCCTTCGAGCTTTGCAGTAATAGCGAGGAAGAAGTTTCTCCGCTTTTCAAAAAGACAAACCCTAAAAAAGATCTTTTCCTCCGCCAATCTCATTCCTTTTATCATCCGTCGTCCTATGACTTTTTTGACTAGTTGGCCCAACTTTAATTGCAGATATATAGCCTTCCTTTTACAGACAAACCTTACAGCTGGCCACCGATGCCATTAGTGGTGAATTCCAGTTTTCCCGCAATGAATTTGAATTCCGTTGACTTAGGTTGACTTTTGCTGACGTCAGCATCTGTGGACTTAGCTAAATTTTCAGATTCAATCCAGGCATTGAGTGCGTTGAGTGAATGGTCTTCACTCAATGAATTAGGACTTAGCCAATTTTTCTACATCTTAGGCGTTGAGAGCGTTGAGTGAATTACCTTCACTCAATGCCTTTTGTCTTGGCCAGACTTTCTGCGCTACCAGGCGTTGAGTGCATTGAGTGAGCCTTCATCACTCAACACCCCTGGACATAGCTACTTCACTGATTGCCTGTCTTCATACTGTGGTATTGAGTGAACTAGCTTCACTCAACGCTTCTGTACTTAGCCGTAACCCTTTATATCTGCTAGGCATTGAGAGCGTTGAGTGAGCCTTACTCACTCAACGCTTTTGTCCTTAGCCGTATCTCTGAAATCTGCCATCTTGCTGAGGCATTGAGTGCGTTGAGTGAATCTTCATCACTCAATGCCCCTGGACTTAAATAGATTTTTTCTGTCTATCATTATTAAGCTTTGACTGACCATGTATCTATCGACGCTTTCCTCTTTGGGCTTTGAGTGAGCTGACCTCACTCAATACTTCTAGACTTAGTTAATTTTTCTGTCTTCTACTTCTTTGGCTTTGACAGAATTAGCACGGAGTTGAGTGAACTGGCTTCACTCAATGCTTCTGGACTTAGTAAAATTTCTTTGACAGATTCTCTCTGGCTTTGACTGAAGTAGCTTGATTTAACACTTCTAGCTGTATGATATTGAGTGAGTTGACATCACGCAATGCCTGTGTGATGTAGTAGGGAATATCCTTGAGAGTCGTCACGGAGGCCACGACGACGCTTATGACACGATCTACGCCCTCTAACCCGCACGCTAACGTAAACGCAGCCACAACAATTATTTTATTTATCGTTCGCGCTAACAATACGGATCGCCGTTCCGCAAATAGATCGAGTGTTGGCTATAGGCCAAACTCTTTCCGGCTAAATGGGATAATATTGATCCCGAGCGAGCTTTTGGGGTTGTACCAAAATAGATCCACCAAGAACAAAATGATTCGAAAGATGGTAGAATCTATCCCAACAAAGAAAAGCGAGGATCGCCAATCCTCTTACGAATCTTGCGAAAATCCAAACGAAAAATACCGATCTATTATTTGATTAACCGTGAAGAAAACAAATCGGAAAAATAACGCAAAATCCGTCCACCACAAGAACTATCTAGAGAAAGAAAACTCTTGGTAGAAATTTTCGTTACCCCTCTCGGATTTTGTAGATCCGTGGTGCGTGGATCTACCAAGTTTGATCGCTCCTCCTTTGAACGTCCACGGGAAACACGCTACGGATGATGAACGTGCTAATCTCCTTCACTTCACGCCGTGGAGGGAAACACCTTTCTTCTTCCTTGCAAGCAAGCAACTTCTCATGCATGGGCCGGCAACACCATTCAAGAGTAGATCTCGGTTGGCCGAGAGCAAGAAAAGATGAGGGCGGCCGAGCACTAAGAGGACGGGGCGGCCTAGAGCAAGAGGGGGAATGGTGGAGGCCGAGCACTTAGGGAAGAGGAGAGCCTTGGGGCCGGCGGCTTGGAGGAAGAAAGGAAAGAGAGGGGGCGGCGGTTTTGAGAAGAAAGAGGGGGAAATTAGTGAAGAAAGAGGGGGAAACGATTAGGCAAATTCAAAATTTGATTTCAATAATATTCTACCACATAATGAAGAGTTTAAGGCCCTTATATAGGCTTACATCTCAAAGCAAAAATCATGTGGCTAAAGGCACACCACATAAATAAAAATGCAGAAATTAAATAACGTTTTAAAGAGCCATCATGAAACGGCTATTAGCACACCAAAACAAAAAAAATATCAAATATGATTCTTGTTGCGGGGGCGAAGCTTGTAGCCATGACCGCTACGACGTCGCACGTCCTTTGCCGGTACATCTTCAACATATTCATGCTCCATTTGGCCGTCCTGGTGGCCGTCGCCATCACCGTCGCCATCACCGTCGCCATCACCGTCGCCATCAATCCTCCGCCGCTCAAAAGGGCTCATCTCCGATGAGCGGGCTGACATATAACGGCGTACGAGGTCCGCGTCAAGAAGATCCATCTGTGCAGCAGAGAGCCAAGAGTCATCTGAAGCCGGACGACCACACCAACGAACCAAAAACCTGTGAATGTCGCCGTCGGGGGTGGGAAACATATCATCCTGCAAAATCCTGTCAGGCAAGAAATCTGTCCGGGGAAACCTCGGAAAAGCGTTAGGTGAAGCAGAAAAACAAGTGTCATTATCAATAGACGGCATACCTCCCGTAGAATTCGAAGGAGAGAACGATCCAGAATTGAGCTCACCCCCCACCCCATTAGATTGTATAGTGGAATTATTAAACGGAGAGACAGACAGTTCAGGTGGTGGAGCAACAAAAAGCGTTAAATCCGAAATGTTAAACACAGGGGAGATTCCCCAATCAACGGGTAATTCTAATAAATAAGCATTTTCGCCTAATTTCTTCAAAATTCGAAAAGGACCGGCTTTCTTGTTCGCTAATTTTTTTATGGTGCCCGAAGACATCCGTTCAGGGATAAGACGAACCATAACCAAATCGCCAATGTTCAAGGAGACTGCTCGCCTATGTACGTTAGCATTCGATTGATAAATAGAATATTGCTTAGCTAACGTCTTGCCAATGTGCTCATGGAGAGTGTGAACGTGTGAAGCGAAATCCTGTGCAAATTGACTTGTCTTAATAGAAGGCGGTAACGGAACCAAGTCAAGAGGCACTGGCGCCTTATAACCATGCACTATCTCATTCGGCGACAAACTAGAGGGAAAATAAAGAGACGCAACAAGAGTGATTAATTCTTTTAAAGTGCGCCTAAGAATCATACTATCGTGGGGAGTGAAACCATGGGCTACGTGACTCAACCCGAATACGGAGGATATAGGGGTTAAGTCAGGGGGGACGAGAGCCTTCACATCAAGGATGACTTCAAATGGCTCCAAAGTCGCAGTTCTAATTCGAAAATTATTATGACCACACTTGGCATGCAGATATGCCAAGGGAATCTGCGCATCATAAATACTAATAGAGTTGGACGCTCTCAGGTGTGACAAGAGGTGCGAGCGAGATGACTCATGGGGCCATACCGTGGCCACTAACAGAAATAAGTAGGGTGACACCAGCGGAACTACATCAGGTGGCACCAATATGATAACATCAGGTGGCGCTAACGAGACTTCATCAGGGGGTATCATCCTAACGGGATCAGGTGGCACCAACATAATGCGAACAGGTGGCAAAAACGGGACTAGATCCGGTGGTAGTAGTCGAATTAAATCATGTGGTACTAACTGAATGCAATCCGATGGGACAAACGATGACCACATCATTAATGGATTCTCGAAAAATTTGTCAATCCTAAGAAGTCGAGAGGGTACCGAATTTATGAGACTTTCATCATGACCACATACAAAATCTATCTTCACACTATGTGACATGTCCCAAGGAGGATCCATCGTGGAAGATAAAACAAATTGACTCCAAACAGGCAAAATAATCTCATATCCAAACGGATCTGTAGGTCGGGTCAACAAAATGGTGGGGATAGCCGGTAAAACTAATACGAGGGGAGAGTTAATAATGCAATTAAATTCATGCCACGGAGTTTGCATCAGGGGACGCTCACCCGGGTTGACCTCAATATCGTCCTCTAAAATAATAACTCTCTCGATTGGTATTCCTCCAAACACATCGGTCACGTCAGCAGTAGCGGTAAAAATCTCAGAAGGTGGCTCTACAATATGTCTTGGGCTAAAGATAACCAGTTCGTGTCCTAATGTATCATCGCGTAAATCACGAACGGGTAAGCTCTCACCATAAGGTAACTCTTCCGACTCATAAATCACTATATTAGCAGCCATACAATTCTCATGAATGGGCGCATCAATAGACTCCAGAGGAGGGGCTAAATCATGCCGAAAGTCAAAATATGGATTTTTCGTCCAAGTGTAATCCTCCGGGTGCAAGTCATCAAAATAATAGGATAATTCAAACACAGGATTCTCCCTCACAGTAAACTCATCTGGCTCGTCTTCACCTAACTCACAATCAGAGAAGCATTCGTCATAGGGTGATTCTATCAACTCATAAGGTACTTCGCCCAAATCAGAATCAGTATCATTCTCAGAAACCTCGACGAGGGGAAGCAGAGATAATTCCTCAGAGGAGAAATCGTCATCCAGGTCACTGGGGTAACCAATCTCCTCGTCGTCACTCACATTGTCAATGTCAATAGCCTCGTCTGCAGTGACGGGCACACTAGAAATCACAGCCTCAAACTCAATCACATTGATAACAACACTCTCATCCCGCATATTCATGGCATTGGGATTGGACCTGGCGGGAGAATGAATCTTACGTGACGTTCTAGTATGGGAGTACGAGGGGACATACTGGTTCGTTGTAGGCAAAAATTTAGGCGTCGAATCACTCATATAATCAGGAGACTGGGCACGACAGTAGGGAGGGTAATACTCATCCATTAGAAGATTCTTCATAATCTTCCAGCCTACAAGAGAGTCGGCGATTGATGGCCCATAACGTCTCTCTTCATTGATCCAGAAGGTAAGTGCTCGACCAAATAACTGGAGTCTCGCAACGGGAATCCTGTGTGGATCCCCAATACGATACTGCTCGAAATATCGTTCCATATCCTCTACCCAGAGTAGAAACACTCGAAACCCTCCTAAACCATCATAGGTTGGAGCAGGAATTCTAACACGCCTAGAGGTGGGATGACCTCTAAGTTGTGATATCAATTCCATAACGTCCTCACATTGACGCTTCACGTCCTTGCGAAAAGCTCCAATCGGGGAAGGTGAAGGAATGAGATTCCAACAACCCGCCATAGGTGCAAGAAATCGCATATGTGCAAAAAAAATTAAAAGCCTGTAGCTAATTAATTTTTAAAAGTTGAATTGTTCTCGCTTAACCACTAGGGTTTTAAAGATTATAAGATAGGGTTTTTGCTGGAAAAATAAGAGGAACATTAAAAAATTTTGCTGGAATTTTTTTATTTAGAAAATAAAAATCTAGGCCGCTATTGACACACCAAAAATACTAAATTTTCAAATAAATTAATAAAAATAAGTACTTAATAAAATTTTTTTTTTATTTTTTTTTTTGTTTTCTTACTAATAATTAGATGGAGGAATTCCAGAAATTTTGACTTTTAGATTTTGAGAAAGTTGACATTTTAATGCCGCTATTTGCAGACCAATATGTAGAAAAACTAGTTTTCATGAAACTTAAAAGTTTTGAAATTTGAATTTTGAAATTCGAAATTTGAAATTTGAAATTTGAAATTTGAATTTTAAAATTTAAAATTTGAAAGTTTGAATTTTGAAATTTTAAAATTTGAAATTTGAAATTTGAAATTCGAAAATTGAAATTTGAAATTTGAATTTTTTTTAAATTTGAATTTTGAAATTCGAAATTTGAAATTCGAAATTGGAAATTTGAAATTTGAAATTTGAAATTTTAAATTTGAATTTTGAAATTCGAAATTTGAAATTCGAAATTCGAAATTTGAAATTTGAAATTTTAATTTTGAATTTTGAAATTTGAAATTTGAAATTTGAAATTTGAAATTTCGAAATTTAAAATTTGAAATTTGAATTTTAAAATTCGAAATTTGAAATTCGAAACTGGAAATTTTAAATTTGAAATTTGAATTTTTAAATTTTGAGAGGTGGAGGAGTGCCAATTAGGAAATTGACGAGAACCTCCCTCTGATACCAAATTGATGTAGGGAATATCCTTGAGAGTCGTCACGGAGGCCACGACGACGCTTATGACACGATCTACGCCCTCTAACCCGCACGCTAACGTAAACGCAGCCACAACAATTATTTTATTTATCATTCGCGCTAACAATACGGATCGCCGTTCCGCAAATAGATCGAGTGTTGGCTATAGGCCAAACTCTTTCCGGCTAAATGGGATAATATTGATCCCGAGCGAGCTTTTGGGGTTGTACCAAAATAGATCCACCAAGAACAAAATGATTCGAAAGATGGTAGAATCTATCCCAACAAAGAAAAGCGAGGATCGCCAATCCTCTTACGAATCTTGCGAAAATCCAAACGAAAAATACCGATCTATTATTTGATTAACCGTGAAGAAAACAAATCGGAAAAATAACGCAAAATCCGTCCACCACAAGAACTATCTAGAGAAAGAAAACTCTTGGTAGAAATTTTCGTTACCCCTCTCGGATTTTGTAGATCCGTGGTGCGTGGATCTACCAAGTTTGATCGCTCCTCCTTTGAACGTCCACGGGAAACACGCTACGGATGATGAACGTGCTAATCTCCTTCACTTCACGCCGTGGAGGGAAACACCTTTCTTCTTCCTTGCAAGCAAGCAACTTCTCATGCATGGGCCGGCAACACCATTCAAGAGTAGATCTCGGTTGGCCGAGAGCAAGAAAAGATGAGGGCGGCCGAGCACTAAGAGGACGGGGCGGCCTAGAGCAAGAGGGGGAATGGTGGAGGCCGAGCACTTAGGGAAGAGGAGAGCCTTGGGGCCGGCGGCTTGGAGGAAGAAAGGAAAGAGAGGGGGCGGCGGTTTTGAGAAGAAAGAGGGGGAAATTAGTGAAGAAAGAGGGGGAAACGATTAGGCAAATTCAAAATTTGATTTCAATAATATTCTACCACATAATGAAGAGTTTAAGGCCCTTATATAGGCTTACATCTCAAAGCAAAAATCATGTGGCTAAAGGCACACCACATAAATAAAAATGCAGAAATTAAATAACGTTTTAAAGAGCCATCATGAAACGGCTATTAGCACACCAAAACAAAAAAAAATATCAAATATGATTCTTGTTGCGGGGGCGAAGCTTGTAGCCATGACCGCTACGACGTCGCACGTCCTTTGCCGGTACATCTTCAACATATTCATGCTCCATTTGGCCGTCCTGGTGGCCGTCGCCATCACCGTCGCCATCACCGTCGCCATCACCGTCGCCATCACTGTGGACTTAGCCATTTTCAGTCTTCCTTCTTCTTAAGCTTTGACTGCATAGTATTTCTTCAGCGCTTTTTTTTGTATGACATTGAGTGAACTTGCTTCACTCAACGCCTGTGGACTTAGCCACTTTTCTTCACTGTGAAGGCAAAGGATTTTACTAACTTGTCTTTACTCGACGATTCTACTCATATGTTGTTGAGTAAGCTATCCTCACTCAACGCCTGTGGACTTAATCGATTTTTTGCTTGCCACTGCTAAAGATTTGAAAGACTCAGCTATACTCGACGCCTCTTGTTATATGGCGTTGAGTGAACTGCCTTAACTCAACGCCTATGGACTTAGTTGATTTTCTGCCTTGCAAACTGCCGGGCTTTTGAAAGATGGGGGTTAGATCTGATTTACTCTAGAGGGGGGGGGGGATGTATAAAGTATTTAGAACTTTGGCTATTTTTAAGTTTTATATGAGAGTTGAAAATAGGTGATACCAATAATAATATAAAAGGAAATAAAAGACTGGTTAAACTAATCTATCTATCACTGCCCAACAAGAACAAAAAGAAAATGAACACAACCAGACAACACAAGAAATTTTATAGTGGTTCCCCAATCTCGGTACATCCACTTTTCTACCACCCTGGTAGGAATCCACTATCAGGTTTTTGATCAGGCGACTGCCACCATAAGATCTATTTCAAGGGAGATCTCACAACCCTTTAGGCTTTTGATCAGGTGCCCAAAAATCAAGAATAAACTTTTGAAGGGAGTTAATAAACCCTTTTTACAGGAGGTGAGAGGAGGGGTGATGAGGTCTTCTCTTTTCTCTAAACAATAGAGAAGACTTATGGATTCTGCAGTTGTCAAGACTCCTTCTAAAATGTAGAATTTGTTCAGAAAGATGGAGCCTTGCTCAGGGTGTAGATCTTCAACCTTGTCTGAAAACAATCCTGGAACTTTCTGACTGAATCAAGATGAGTTATTCTTGAATGTTCCTGGAGGAGAAGGTTGAAGAAGACTCTAGATAGTGATGGATGTTCATCTTCAGTCTTTAGAATGGACAAGGAAGAAAACAGAATGTTTTCTGCACTGGGAGAGAGTTCTGAATGTTCAGTATCTATCTCTCTGTATTCTTTGTGTGCTATATTTTCTCTTATAATCTCTGGCTCAGTGTCTATTCGATTGAAAGAGAAAATCTCTTTTATATTTTACAGTCAATGATTTCTCCTTTGAAATTTGAATTGCTGGCATTAATTATTGATTGCCCTGGAGAAAAAAACGGCTGGAATATTGACTTAAATGAGTTTCCCCAATTGTCTCTAATAAAATAAGCAAGTAATTAATCTGATGAAGACCATAATTAATGTTGCCATTAACGGCTATATTCAGGGAAATATGAGCATTAATTACTCATGAATATTACTGCTAAATAATATAGAAAGTAAGGGACAGAAGTAAGGAAAACTTCTCATTCTGGCTCGGGATAGAAATCGTCGACCTCTGAACGGAATTCGTCGACCGGAGTTCCAAGTTCGTCGACCTGAAATTTCCTGTCTGTCGACCTGAGCTCTGCGAACTGCATTCAGAGAATAACTTGCCAATTCTGTGCTCTGAGTTTATCGAGCTGAGAATCTGTATGAAAGGGTCGATCACCGACTTGAGCTCGAATATCGTCGAGCTCAACTCAGAGAAATAACTCTGAGTTCGTCGATCTGAGATTGACGATCATCGAGCTAAGTTCAAAGAACTTCGAACTGATCATTCTATTCTCTGAATCTTCTAAGTCTTGAGACTACTGATGTCCTCGGCTTGCTGGTCCATGAAGGTTGTACCTAATGACTAGCCCAAACTTCGGCCTGGCTATACAATGTGGGTCAAACTTTAACTTAATTTAGTGAACCTAGCCCCAATCCAACTAGGGATCCAACAATCTCCCCCTATTTGAGTGAGGTCACTAAAGAACAAATAACAGAAACAATCATAAAGCATAAACACATATATCTGACAGAAATAAAACATTCAGCAGATATTTACAAATAAGTGCTTCATGATTAGACACACAGAGTTTTAACAGAAAACAAGAATAAAACATAAACCAAATCACTTGTTCTGCTTAGACTTTTCTTTCTCAGGCTTCTCAGAAGGCTGTTTGAAAATGATTTCTCTATTAGGATTTGCAGCTTGTCTCTTTGACATGGTCATATCTGATGCACCAATTATATTGAGAGATGCTGCTCTTGGAACTACAGCTTCTGGGTACAATTTAATGTAATCATCAATATTAAAGAATTTGTTTGCCTTGGTATACCTTTTAAGTTCTTCCTTCCTGTATGAAGACATTGTTGAAAATTGAGAGGAATCCTTTCCTTCAGTCTTTGCTTTGTTAATTTGAGAAAGTGTTATCAGTTCCTTAAATTTGGCCATTTTAGCTGTTGTTTCCTGCTCTTGATCTACAAATGGTATTGGAGGAGATGCTGACCTTTTAGGACTTGAGTTCTTCTGTGAATAATCAAAGGAGCCTGTAGTACTTCTCTTATATGTAGCTGGAGGAGGTTGGCTTTGAGATGACAACTGCTGACTGCCTGGCTTGGAATGTCTCTGATAGGTTTTTGTGACAGGTGTAAATCTTTGAGATATATTTCCAGAGGCCCCTGTAGATGGAGGAGGAGGAGGGTCTTTCTTAAATTGCTTAGGAGGAGACTTGTACCTCATTCTCTTCTTCCTTTCTTTCTACTCATTCTTTGATAGCCACATCCACTGTGGCATCTCTGGGTATGGAGTAATCTTTTGCAAGATATAGTATGAAGTATCATTTATGGGATTTGGCTTAGGAGCAGCCTTTGGAATAACTTTCCTCTTCTTAGCAACCTTCTTTCTAGCCTTGGAATCACCAGATTCATCAGAATCTTCTTCATCAATATCATAAGAAGATCCTTGAGGATTGTCATACAAAGCATCTATCTCTTTTAAAGTTTCCTTTGAGATTTGTTTTTTAGCTTGAGGAAGTGCTTGAGGTTAAGCAACTTCAGGTGTAGCAAAATTCTCAGTGACTATCAAATAATATTCTACATCTTTGTAAGTCAACAGAAATTCATTCAAAGAAGGA
This sequence comes from Platanthera zijinensis, assembly GCA_039513925.1. NCBI lineage: Eukaryota > Viridiplantae > Streptophyta > Magnoliopsida > Asparagales > Orchidaceae > Platanthera > Platanthera zijinensis. The sequence continues at coordinate 136,287,797 of CM077087.1, read as the reverse complement.
ACATTCTGAATATGTGCAAGTTCTTGTGCCACATCTTGAGCAATCAAATCATCTAAATAAGGAATTGGGCTATTATCCATAATGTAAGTTGGGCCTGATGGTTCCTCAATTATTTTAATAGCAAAACTTGCCTTCAGTTGATTAACAACTTCAGGACTTATTGGAGGAGTGTAACACACTATAGCCAAAGATGGCTTTACTGCTGGAAGAGAAGAATTCAAATAAACTGTATTGAAAGAATCTAATAACCCAAAGATGTCTCTATGGGATTGATGCAATAATCACCAACAGTCAAGATATCTGCATTCTGCATATCTAAATCAATTATTTCAGCCTCTGTAACCATTTGTACATCTAGTGACTCAACTATCTACAAAATCGTTTTTGCTAATTCTTCTTCTGCTGCTGCTGCTAGAGGAGACACTATAGCTTCTTAATAGAATATCTCCCCCTACCTTTGTTCAGAGGGTCCTGAATCCAGACCCCTAGAAGAAGGGATAGAAAGGGTAGTAGGAAGAAGAATAGAGAGGGTGGAAATGGATTCAGCAAGAGGTTTAATAGCCTCTGCTATAAGTTGTTCGAGTAGTGGAGTGATAATTTCCAGAAGAGAGGAAATGGAAGGGGGATCCATTTGCATGAACTCAGAGGGTGTCTAAGTTGATACAGAAGGATTGATGGATGAGGTTGAAGGGAAGGGAGTGGAATCTGGCATGTGCTCATCTTGAGGTGATGGAGTATGGATAGGGGATGACAGCAGATTAAATGATAGTATGGATGATATGTTGTTTAGGGGGATATCAATAAGATGTTGAGGAAGAGGGGACTTAGGATGAGTGACATGCTCTGGGGTATGAGGTGGAGTTGCAAGCACTGGAGATTGGGGTGGAGATTATTGATGTTCAGGTGTATGAACTGGTGAAGGATGTTGGAGTGGGGAAACAGGAGGTGTTGGTGCATGGGCTTGAGATATGGATGTTTGTTGAAAGGTTGTTGAGGGTGTTAGAACTTGAGGAGGTGTTGGTTGTTGAGATGAAGGTGGAGGGGATGGAATCCTGATGGAAGGGACATCTTCAGGGGGTGGGGGAGCAGCTGATATAGCTCTGGTATCCTCAGAAGTCCTGGAAGAGGAGAAGCCTTGGATGGCTTGGGGTATATTCCTCTCCCACCTACCAAATAAGGCACAAGTTAGCCTTTTGGAGGCATTAATGAATAAGGTCTGGGAGACTAGGGATTCAACAGCCTTTGCTTGAAGGAAGATTCCAAGAATCCTTCCAAAGCACACCTCTTTCTTTGTATTCTTTTTCTTAATCATCTCAAACATTATTCTAGCCCAGTTCACTGGCTTTTTGTTTACCACTGCACACATCACTAGGAACTGCTGCTTGGTGATATAGTTATGGGCGGTATGCTTGCCCAGCAGTACCTTACCCACCACATCAGCTAAGAATTTATAATCGGCAGACATGTGTTTCTTCAGCAGTTTATTAGGGTTATCTCCAGTATGACCCATCTTAATCAGCATTTCATCATATTCAGCACTGTCTATTTCCAACTCTTCTTCTCCATTCACTAATCCAAAAATTTCAGATAGAACGGCGGGGGTGAGAGAAACTATGTTACCCAATATTGTTCTTGTCATAGTATTAGCATCTGGTGAGGAGGAGGTGAATACCCATTCTCAAATTTTTGTTGCAGCAATCTTGATCCGTGTTGTCATAAGATTCTTCAACTGCTGATCTTCAAACAATTTCAAAATATCTAAGAAGATTTGATCTGAGTGCTGGAATGACTCGAAGTCTATATCAAATCCCATATCGAACTTCATTGCCGCAAGAGTGCTCGCTGGAATTGCCATGATCACCTGCAAAAGGAAAATAGAGGGACCAAGTGCAAGGGAAACAGAAAGCGCGGGATGGAGCTCGAAGAAAACCTATATATAAGGTTTTTCAGAATATGAAGCGACAAACTCCGTCCTGCAAAATAAAGAAAAATTCTTCGATCTGAGGTCGACGAAAAATTTTATTAACAAATGAGTTTGTCGATCTCAGTCTGAAGAAGGGAAAACTTTTCGTCATTCTCAGGTAGACGAAAATTTTCAGAAGCCAGATCGTCGATCTCCGGTTGACGAAAATGGTTCACACAGAGAGTTCATCGATCTCAGGTCTATGAATTTTCTCAAGAACTTTTCTTAATTCGTCGATCTCCGGTCGACGAACTGTGGCAAATTATTCAACCACAGACAGAAAGTTAAATTAAAGCTTCTCCATTGATCATACCAAGCTGATTCAAAAAGAACAGTTGGTTCCTTTCATCCAAGGGTTTGGTGAAGATATCTGCTCTTTGCAAATCAGTGTAGATATAGACATGATTAATTTTCTTTTTGTCTACTCACTCTCTAATGAAATGATGCCTTATCTCTATATGCTTAGTTCTACTATGATGAAGTGGATTCTGGGCAATAGAAATTGCACTAGTATGATGTAAGACCCCCTTTTTTTTTCTTTTTAAAAACCCGGGGTCTTAGGCCCAGAATCGCCGCTTTGCGGTGACACCTTCACGTCCTGAAGGGGTCATCACCACAAGGCGCCGATTCTGCCGGCCGATTCGATCACAGAAAAGGTAGCACAATAATTGAAGTAAGAGCAAGTCCACTGGAAATAAATCACATATATATATAAAACTCCACGAAGGGAGTGTCCACAGAATAACAATAATCAGAGTACTATAAAATGCGGGCTTATGCCCGGTACAAAATGTGCTCACTACAAGTCTCTCATGCGGAAGCAAAAACAGGAACTACTCAGGGTCGAGACTCACGGTCCCGGCTGTATGAACTCCGGAGCTAGACTGCCCCATCTCCAGGCGCACCGATCTCTGGGCTGCTCCTCCATGCTGGGCTCCACGATCCCCTAAATGATGCGGTTCGAAAACCGTTAGTCATAAAGACTAAGCCCTATCATCCCCTACCCCTTCCCCCAAGGCTCCTAAGTACCGAGCAGAGAGGAAGAAAGGGAAGGAACATGAAGGTAGAGATTAATCAAGAAATAGATGGCAGCGGAACTAATCTAGCAAATTCTATAATAATATGACAGAAAACAGGAAGTAAGAAAGGTAACCTTAACTTATGTGCGAAAGCGCATAAGCCAAGGGATCTTCTGCAAGGCTCCCATCGTATAGAGTGTCCCATACCACTTATACATTGGGGTGACGATTATCAAACAACAGCATGTATATATATTGAAATTAACCTTTGATTTATAAACTTGCCCACACAAGCCTATAGACCAAGGGGTCGTTTTGCAGGTCCTAATGTATAAGCGTCCCATACCACTTATACTTTAGGTGTCAGGGTTAAATGAATCGATTATGCTATGACATGCAAGTGGGTATGATGAAACATGCAAGTGCAACTCACACACCCGACTCTGTGCACACAGACCTTTAGTTCCCCCTTTCGGAGCCGTTACCTCCCAGGTACCTCCGTAGTGGCGGACGGAAGCGGTGGGTTGGGCCTCGCCCAACTCAAAACCAGTAAAAGCACCACTGGTCTGACCTATCGTACGCCTCAACGCTTGGTGCACTAAGCGGATGCCTGCGTACTCTTGCCGGCTGGCGCACCGGACTTCTATTGGCGAAGTGCTAATCACCTCATCGAGTCAACGATATCGGTGTCGGTGCAATCAAACTCCCCGATATCGAAAACCCACCACCTTAACTTTTTTCTATTTTATGCACATGCAAGTTTAATCGTAAACACACAAAAACCGAGCCGAAGCCCCCAGACCAAAACGTCCGTCTCCAAACCAATCGAGCCGAAGCTCCCCGGACCAAAACGTCCGTCTCCAAACCAACCGAGCCGAAGCTCCCCGGACCGAAACGTCCGGCTCCAGACCAACCGAGCCGAAGCTCCCATCAATCTTCCTGTGCCAACAGTGTTTGTGAAAGGTGCAGCCCTAGTTACTAAGTTACTCTTGCCAGTTTGTCATTACAGTTTACGTTAGCCCAGGACTGCCCCCGGTATTCCCCGTGAAGGGCTCTCAAGGGGCACTAGGAACCAAGACGGCGGCATTACGGCCCGAAGTTCCCTTTCGCAAGGCACTTACTTTAATTAGTTTCTCACCTTACCTTTTTCCCTTTAAGAGTTACATTAAACTAAACCTAGGGTAGCTTGACTCTTCACCCTCTCCACACGGAAAGATGGTCTTCCGCCATACCCGCGTAACACCTAATCTTCCAACTACCATCAATGCTAAACCAAACCTCCTAGGGACTCACCTAGGCTACACGATAATCAAGATTACACGTAATTTACTTTTTCATCCAAATGCCACCATTTATTTATCGGGGGTCTATCCTAACAAGATTTGCCTAAATCCAAAATATTGGAATTTTCCTAATAAATCCGATAACTTATTTATTTATTCTTAAGGGTCTAATATCATCATTTTGAACATGAGGTATAACATTCTAGTTGATTCCAGCTATCACAAAATTAAGGTAAATAATAGTAGGCCTAAATATCAAGTTTCCAAAGTTTGATAGTTTTACAATGATTTTCAAGGGCCTAAACTTATTTAATCATTATTTCAGTTATTTCAAGCTTAATGAATAAACTACCTTAATTTGTCCTCCAAATAATTCAAATAAAATACAGGGTGCTGGTTTTATCATGAAAATAATTTTGACAGAATCCCATAATTTTCTTGCTGGTAATTAAATCATAATAAATCAAATACTAAATTACAATCTAACATGCTTTGTGAATGAAGTGCTATAACAGTAACTCTAAAAATTCCCAAATAATTCCCAGTGATATAAAAGGGCCTAAAAAAACTTAAGTTCCAACTATCATAATTTTCCAGCAATTGTACAAGCCCTAATTTATTTTTATGCTCAAAAGCCCATATTAAAACATTGTGAATGAACCTCTAAAATTTCTCAACATAAAATTCTATAAAAAAAATTCAGGAATTAATGTTCTACTAGTCAAGATCTAAATCCAGAATTTTAACTGATTATAATTAATTTAAAACTTCCAAATAATTGAAACAACAAATCGGGCTAATAATCATTTAACACATGAAGTATAATATTTATTAATCATAAAATTCCAGGAAAATTACCATAAGTCTAAAACATCCTAAAGCTCCCTCCTCCCGAGTTTCATAATTTTTGGATTAGATTTAGTGCTTAAAATAACTAAATTACATTTTTATCCTAATCCAAAATCTCAACTTTTGAGGTACCTAATTACCTCCAATTCCTCCACTATTTCAACCAGAGGGTTTTCCTCATATCATCCCCCTCTCCTCCAAATTTCAAGGGCATACAAGAGCTTTTGCTCCTATGTCCTTCACAAACCTCAAACTCCCACCCACTGGATTTGAGCCAATCTCTTAGGGTAAAATCCACCCTAATCCACACCATGTTACCCAAGAGGGTAGACATAAACTCAACAAATCAGTGGCCACAACATCAGCCTCTTTTGAGGAGATTTGTCCACTCCATTTCCAAACTCTTAGTGCACTTTTTACTAAAAGATGTCTCCCTAATGCCTAGTTAAGGGTAGAAGGTTTCCCACCCAAAACTCCTCCAAATCAGTTGGAATTTTGTACAGACCTAGGTTTAATAGCCAGGGACCACTCACCAAAATTTGGGAGGGTTTGGAGGTCATTTGACTACTAAAATAAATTCCTCTAAGTTTATTAAATTAAAACAAAACTTTACGCAAAGTATCTCCAAAAATTCCCATTTTTGGTCTGCCTTTAGGTATTGCTAAGGTTAACCCCCTGCCCAAATTTCAGGTCATTTGGACAAGGGACAAAGAGTGGGCATCCATTCTAATTTCTGCCCAACTATAGGTACAACCCCCACTAAGACGGGTGCTGCGACCGAACCGCTTAACCAAACGAGTTGAAACAAATTTTAAATTAATCTAGACTCGAAGGGCTACAACTTTTGTGACTGGTCATTTTTCCTAAAACGGCCTCTAAGTGCCTCATTTCGCAGCCTCAACATATACTCAGATAATATATCTTTCCTCTATGTATTATACACTTAATTTATAAATTATAAAATTGATTCTACTGTTCATCTTCTACATGAACCCGAAACCAGACTCAGAAAACCATTTTTTTCCTATAACCTTTCCGTGATCCGTCGCCGGCAGTTCGGTCACTTCCCTGGCCAGCCACCACCACCACCTCCTCCTTGAGGCGATGACTAGCGGTCGGCGGTGGTTTGGCCGCCGGAGGTGTCGGTTTCCGGCGAACTCAAGAATACATTTTTCATGGTTTTCCATGAAAACGAGAGATGGGCCCGGCTCCGTTGAGCGCGAACTTCCTTTCTAAGAATCCTAAGATCTACCCATGAAAGAGAAGAAGCGGAGGAGGACCTTGTTTGCGGTTTGGAGGCGAGATGAACGACGGGGTGCCATGGCGCAGTGGTGGCGTAGCCGAACTTCTCCTACAGCAAGAACGAAGATCTGATCCGTTTGATTGAGCGTGTAAACTTCTCCTCTTGCTCCAAGTGGACTTTTATAAGTCAGCAAGTGGGGAGGTGAAAGGGTAAAGCCTTAATGGTCATGAAGGCTCCCCTTAATAATCTTTCGGTTACAGTGAAGGGATAGGAAACGGTGGAAGATGAACAGGTGTTTTCCAGGTCGATTCCTATTGGACCAACATTTCCTCCTTTATTGTATAATTACAGAAGGAAAAACAGCCCGTAATTACTCCTGGTGTAACTTCCCACACCAGCAATTATTACCACGCGTATTAGAATAATTTCGGGCCTGAACCGTCGTTTCGGCCAATATCACGGGCGTGACACTTAGGTCACGGGCGTGACAGGCCCGGGTGACAATTCTGAGGTCGACGATCGTCGAACTGAGATCGACAGTCGTCGAAGGGTGGTCACGCCCTAGGTCACGGGCGTGACACCTAGGTCACGGGCGTGACAGGCCCGAACGACAATTCTGAGGTCGACGATCGTCGAACTGAGATCGACGGTCGTCGAAGGGTGGTCACGCCCTACATCACGGGCGTGACAGGCCCGAGTCTCAATTTCGACGATCTCCTTACGGAGATCGACGATCGTCGAAGGAGTCACGCCCTAGGTCACGGGCGTGACACCTTGGTCACGGGCGTGACATGCCCGGGCTGCAAGTTCGACGATCGTCTCACGGAGATCGACGATCGTCGAAGGAGTCACGCCCTAGGTCACGGGCGTGACACCTTGGTCACGGGCATGACATGCCCGGGCTGCAAGTTCGACGATCGTCTCACGGAGATCGACGATCGTCGAAGTAGTCACGCCCTAAGTCACGGGCGTGACGGGTCGGTCACGGGCGTGACCAACCCGTGACCCGAAATCTCGATCGATTTATTTCAATTTTTGGGCTTCCTAGGGTTCTGTCACGACCAACTGACTCCTAGGGGTCTAGCCGGAAATGGGATGTTACAAATCCCAATAAACAAAACAAAAATTTCGTCCCCGAAATTGAGGTTGAGCCCACAGGGATTTCTGTCGGAATAAATTAAACTTGTAACATCCCATACGATCTTTCTATTGGGTTCATGCGACTATTCGTTTGATAAACGAAGACAACCTCCCCAATAAACAAAAGATTAGCCCCTACTTTCCTGCGCATGCCTAGGTTCTCAATTTTGCATGCCTAGGTTCTCAATTTTCCTTATCTAGTCTTAACTGTCCAACATAAGAAGGCAATCTATAGTATACCGAGAGGTGGTGAGATGTACCTGACTGAACAACTCCGGGTATCTTTGCCTCATCAAGTCCTGCGGTTCCCAGGTGTGCTCCTCCTGACCGTGATTTCTCCACAGAACCTTGACTAAGGGGATCTTCTTGCGGCGCAAGATCCGTACTCCTTTGTCGTCGATCCGAACCGGCTCCAAGTGAACAGATCGGTCTGAAGCTACCGGCCCTTCGGTGGTCAAAATCCGCTGCTCCGGGCGTAGTAGAGCCCTTCTCAGCGAAGAAATGTGGAAGACGTCGTGTAGAGCTGCCAGCTCTGGTGGCAACTCTAGCCTGTAGGCTAGGGGTCCGATCCGCTCCAGGATCCGGTAAGGGCCCATATACCTAGGGCTGAGCTTCTTCCTCCGACCGCGCACCCGTGAGACTCCGTGCATGGGCCGGATCTTCAAGAACACTCGATCCCCTACCCGAAACTCTACCTGACGATGCTGGGCGTCATAATATTTAGCCTGTCTGCTCTGCGCCTCCAACATCCTATCTCTGATCAGTCTCACCTGAGCCTCGGTGTCTTCAACAAAATCCGATCCCAACACCTTCGGATCCTCGTCTTGAAGCCAAGAAAGCGGGGTCCTACATTTTCTTCCATACAAGGCTTCATAAGGTGCCATCCTGATGCTGGACTGGTAGCTATTGTTATAGGAGAACTCGACCAACGGTAACATCTTCTCCCACGGCTCCCCTCGGTCCAGTATACACATTCGTAGTAAATCCTCCAAGGTCCGGTTGGTGCGCTCTGTCTGCCCGTCCGTCTGAGGGTGGAAGGCCGTGCTAAAAGTCAACCGGGTGCCCAAATATGCCTGCACTGACCGCCACTCCCTGGATGTAAACCTTCCATCGCGGTCCGACACTATCGTCCGGGGCACGCCATGATATCGGATATACTGCTCCACGAACTTCCGCACAAGCACTCCCACCGAGTCATCCTTCCTGATCGGTATAAAGCGGGCCACCTTCGTCAACCGATCAACAATCACCCAGATCGAGTCGTTCCCCGTCCGAGACCGGGGAAGACCATGTATAAAATCCATAGCTATATCGTCAAATTTCCACTCCGGCACCGGGAGTGGCTGCAATAATCCTGCGGGGTTCCTGCACTCCGCCTTCACCAACTGACACGCCTCGCAATGGGTCACGAAGTATGTAATGTCCTTCTTCATGCCCGGCCAAAACATCGTCTTCTTCAGATCAGCGGTCATCTTTGTGATCCCCGGGTGCACAGAGTACCGGCTGCAATGCGCCTCCATCATAATATCCTCTCGGATCTGGCCTCCTGCGGGTATATATACTCTGCCTCTGAAATGTAGCAATCCATCTCTCAGGGAATAATCTCCTGTCGAACCTTCCTCCAAGGCTCGGAACATCGGCTCTGCCCACGCATCTGTCCTCTGTCTGTCCCGAATGCGATCCCGAATATCGTCTATGGCCACCATCGATGTCAGATACTCCCTATACAGCTCTGGATCATCCTCGGACACTAAGGATATCTGCATATCTCTGAATGACCGGACTAGCTCCATGGACATAACCTGGGGCCCAGCTTCGGAAGTGGCAGCTCGCCGGCTCAACGCGTCGGCCACCACGTTTGCCTTCCCTGGATGGTAGTGCATCTCATACTGATAGTCTGCTAAGAACTCCACCCAGCGCCTTTGCCTGATATTCAGCTCCTTCTGAGTGTCCACGTATTTCAGGTTCTTGTGGTCGGAGTAGATGTCGCAGTGGACTCCATAAAGATAATGGCGCCAGACCTTCAGAGCAAAAACGACCGCTCCCATCTCAAGGTCGTGCACTGGGTAGTTCTTCTCATGGGTATTCAACTGGCGGGAGGCATATGCTATGACGTGTCCGTTCTGCATCAGCACTGCTCCCATCCCCTGGTATGATGCGTCGGTGTACACCTGGAATCCTTCCTTTCCAGATGGAAGGGCCAGAATAGGGGCTGAGATGAGTCGGTCCTTCAGCTCCTGGAAAGCCGCCTGGCACTGCGGGGTCCAAACGAAATGTGCCTCCTTCTTCGTCAAAGATGTGAGGGGGAGGGCAATCTGAGAGAACCCCTCCACGAACTTCCGGTAGTAACCGGCAAGTCCCAAGAAACTTCGTACATCGGTGGCTGTTTTCAACTGTGGCCAATCTCGAACTGCCTGAATCTTTGCCGGATCCACTGCCAACCCGGCTCCGCTGATAATGTGGCCTAAGAAGGCCACCTCCTTCAACCAAAACCGACACTTGCTGAATTTTGCATAAAGGCGATGCTCCCGCAACCTCTCCAGAGTGAGTGACAGATGCCGAGTGTGCTCCTACTCCGTTCTAGAGTAGATCAGGATGTCGTCTATGAATACTATGACGAACACATCCAAGTAGGCCTCGAAAACCCGGTTCATGAGGCTTATGAACGCCGACGGTGCATTCGTGAGCCCGAAGGGCATCACGGTGAACTCATACAGGCCATATCTGCTACTGAAGGCCGTCTTTGGGATATCCTCCTCCTGGATCTGCAGCTGGTAGTATCCTGACCTCAAGTCCAGCTTTGAGAAATAATGGGCTCCCTACAGCTGGTCGAACAATTCGTCTATCCGTGGGAGCGAATAGGTATTCCGGACGGTCAGCCTGTTTAGTGCTCGATAATCGATGCACAGGCGGAGTGTCCCATCCTTCTTCTTCACGAATAGGACCGGTGCTCCCCATGGCGAGGAACTCGGTCTAACAAACCCTGCCTCAACCAATTCCTGCAACTGAGTCCGAAACTCTGCCAACTCCTTTGGGGCCATTCGATAAGGGGCCCTAGATGCCGGCTTGGCCCCCGGCACAAGCTGTATCTGAAAATCCTGCTCTCGGTGTGGAGGTAGTCCTGACAGTTTCTCTGGAAAGACGTTAGCGAAATCTCGCACCACCGGGATGTCTGTCACCGACTCCTTAACTTCCGCCATCTCAAATAGAATCTGATAGACCTCCTCTCCCTGCAGATGGGCCTTAACGACCTGTACCGAAGATAAGAGTATACGAGAGATAGGTCTTATACCTTCGATGGTAATGAAAAAGTCCCCGTGTCTCACGGTGATCCTCTTCTCCTGGCAGTCAATCTGGGCATGGTTCCAGTGCAGCCATACCATGCCCAGGATCAGGTCGTAGTCCGTCAGCTTCAAAATCGTCGCTGGAGCCTCGAACGCTTTTCCACCAATTTCTGCCTCCATATTACAGTGATCCGTGGTAAGGAGCTCAGATCCATCTGGTAGTCGCACCCTCATCCTCGAGCCTGTGAACCGCTCCACACTTCCAGTCCTTCTACGAACGTCTCCGACACAAAGGAGTGAGTAGCTCCAGTATCGAACAGCGTGCGGGCCGGCTTGCCGCTGATGAAGACTATACCTAGGGTGATTAGATATCTTAGGGTTCTATAGTGAGTTTTACTTTCCTTGCTAATCAATCTAGTGCGATTCAAAGTTTTAACCATTGAAAGGGAAATTCTATGAAAATAAAGAGGCATTGCAGCGTACCTGCTATGACCTGCTCCGGATTCCGAGGCTGTGCAAGGTCCAAGGCATATACCTGCTCCCTTTCCTGTCTACGATCTCCCCCTGGTATCCACGACCGCGGCCGCGTCCTCGACCTCCGTAATGCTGAGCTGGTGGGCCGCCCTATGGTGCTGGAGGTGGTGCCCCCCTCATGGGGCAGTTCCTCCGAATGTGCCCAATCTGATGACAAAGGAAGCACTCTGGTGGGGGATACGCCATTCCCCCGGGTCTCGGTATCTCCTGCATCCGAAGAGGTGGAGGGGCCAATATCACCTATTCCCTCGGCTCCTGCCTCACGTCCTGACGAGGCTGGTCCTCTGTCCTCCATGTAACGCCCCCGAATTTTCGATGATTTATTTTAAATCCTTTTTCAGCGTTACGTTGACGTTTTCCGTCTCGAGCCGTTGTTAGAGTACCTCGTTAGGTGTTCTTAGAGGTTTAGCCTGTTTGCGGGTTTCCCCAGCTAGCCGGTGTCTGTTTTGGAGACCCGGTTGAGCCTTTCAGGGAATTCTCGTGTTTGGCTTCGGGCGAGGTTAGCTCGAGTTTTGTTCGTCGGAAGTCGTTTTCGACTTCGCCGTTGTGTTCGTAGCTCGGGTATTTAGCTACGGTGCAAGTTTGGTCGAATTCCGAGAACGTCGCATTTTCGCATCGTTTCGACGGTCGCTCGTTAGCGAGTCGTCATTTTATGTTAGCTTATTTATATATGTACGCATGTGGAGCATGGTGCATGGTCTACATGTGCCGGTAGTTATGTACGTGCGCGCGCGCGCGTGTGCGTGCGTGCGGAGTGGAAATCGTGTGTGCGGAGGTGTGCGTGTTCGTGCGCATAGCGCGGGTATTTATACCTGTATGAGGGATTTCATGTATTTTAGTGTATGTATGTATATACGTATTTGGTTATATGATTAAATTAAGTAATAGGTTAGTAGTTTGTTGGTATTATGAGATTAAGTTATTTTATATAATTTAAGTTTTGATTTAGGTTATTTCATTAGGTTATTTTATTAGGTTTTATTAAGTTTAAATTCATTATGAGTTATTAGATTATTAATTGTTATAACGTATAAGTGTATAGCATAGTTAGTAAATTAGGCTTTATATTATATGAGTTATTAAGGTTTTAAAACCCTCCTCTTCCCCAACCCGTATAACCAAGCCAATAAATAAAATAGATTCCCTGTTTTAAAAAAAAAGGGCCGCAGCCTGTACGCAGAGTCCCGAGCTGAGCGGAAGGTGGAGGCGGAACCCTAGCAGCCACTCCGGCCGCCCGTTGGCCGCCCTTTTATTCCCCAAATCCTTGTCCGAGGCCGGATCCGGACTCCCCTAGGCGCGATCTCCCTCCCGAGGTAATTTATTTTGAGTTTCACCGTAGATTTTTTCGTGATTTGGAATGGATGTGGTTTGTTTTTCGCTCCTTGTGTTGATAGAATGCAATCTTAGGTTGGTTGGAGTGATTGGAGCTTTTCGTGCTCTTGGGCGTCCGCCATAGCGCCGTTGTGCCGGCGAAATTTTTGGTGATTTAGCGAGGCAAGTGCTTCCCCTCTTTCGCCGTTTGGCCTCTCTTTTTCCCTCTATTGCATGTTAAATTCATTAGTAAATAGTTAATTTTGTCGTAATAACGATCCTCCTAACCCTAATCCCTATTGAATCGCGTTAGAAAATTAGGGTTATATCCCTCCCGCTAGTAGCCTCCGATTTAGGACGGCGTCGCGGTAGGTGTGTAGCGTTGATGTGGGTTAGCGTCGGGTTGGGTTTATGTTAGGCCTAGGTGTAGGTCTAGGGTTTGGGATTTTTTCCTAGTTTGCCTAATCGAGGCGTTTAGTTGTAATTGTGCACGCACGGCCTATGGTCGTGCGTCTTTTAATCGTGCGACCCGATGTCGGTGCTCGTACGCTAGGCTTAGAATCGAGTGAGTGTACTCACTCGCAGCGGCGTTGCGTAATCGCAACGACTAATCCCTTAGCGTTGATTTCTCCCCGAGTGTTTTGCTCGTGTATCGAGAGTCCCTTGTCGGCTGTTACCTTTTCGAAGGCCGAATCGTGGGTTGTGGTCAGTAGTGGTGGTGGATGGCTCTTTTATGGGTTGTGTGGCGTGATGTAGCCTTGACCACACTCTTTACCTTGACCCGAGTAGTTTCTGGGCAAGTGAGTGATAGGTCTTTTGTGCCTTCACGTGTCAACCTTTGAGCAATTTGTTGACTTGGAATTAGTGGTTGGGCGATTTGGAACGTTTTCAACCTGATTCCAAGTTTCTTGTTTTTGCTACTGCCGCCTCTCACAATTTAGGATGTTAGGCGTTTCTTCCGTAGGTGTTGCAGCATTTTTTTTGGCGTCATGGCCATGTTGACTCTGCAGGTTGTTAGGCAGAGTAGTTGCTGTTTACCCGCACCTGGTGCAGGTTTGTTTTTCGCCCTTCCTTGGGCATTGTTGTTTTTACTCTAGTTGTACTCTCTTTACTTTACTTTACCTGATTTTACCTTGCTCCTTTTTAGCACTTGCATTCCTTTTTCCTTGCTCTGAGGTGTTCTATTTTTCTTCTGAACGCCTCAGGTTCTGGGCGGTAGCCAGTAGGTGGCTGTTGCTGTGGTGCTGTTGGAGGTTTCCTTTCTGTTGGCTGTTGAGACTCTCCTGAGTCATTGTGAGGTAGTTTTACTGCACTTTCTACAGACATACATACTTGCCAGTGGGTTCGTGTCAGCTGTTGGCGCCCCTGGTAGTTTTACCTTTTTGTACTAGATATGTTTTCTTCTTACTGCTACCCTTTCTGGGAGATAGTCTATTTGCTCTGGGAAGTTTTATGCTAGGTTGCTAGTTACTTTAAAAGCTAAAAGTAAAACTATATTATGTATAAGCATATGATCAGCATGATTTCTAAAAAGAACTCACTTAGCGTACCTTCTTAATTACGTATAACAAATGATTTTTTTTCTATATATGTATAAATTAAAACTAGAGTTTTGGTTCAGCGTAAGGGTCCTTCGGGATCACTTATGCGCTCATTTAGGATGTTGACATAAATGAAGTATTTTCCGCTACGTATAAAAATCAGTTTTGAAACCGTGGACTCTTTGGTCCACTGAGCCGAGGGATACGGCCAATAAATAAATCAAGTTTTTATAATCAATTAAGTCATGATTTGAAAGGATTTGGAGTGTCGCCTGAACGTCGGCAGTTATCCCCTGCTCGACGTGGCATCACAGCGCGTAGATTTTCTCTTACTCTGATTTATTAAATAGTGAGAAAAATGCGGGTTGTGACACTCCACCCCTCTGGTACAGCACCTCGCTGCTGGTCATTTCTACCTCTCCGTCCCTGATCCTCTGCTGGCCGTTTCCGGCCCCGGGTGGCGTGCCAATCTGCCTCAATCCTTTTTGCCATCTCCAAAATCCGGGAGATGGGCCCGTCAGATACAAACAATAGAGCCTCCCTCAAGTCCTCCCGCAGGCCCTTATAGAACCTCCTGATATACCCAGCCTCGTCCAGCTGGTAGGAATCTGCGTATCGAGCTAGATGGTCGAACTCTCGATGGTACTCCACCACGGTCCGGGTGTCCTGCTTCAGCTGTAAGAACCGCTCCTCCAAATCATCCCTGGCCGACTGCGGAACGAAATGCTCCAGCAATGCGGCCCTGAACTCCTCCCAGGTAACCTCTACAACCTCCCTGTCGGCAAATGTCGTGTCCAACAGCGTCTTCCACCACCTCTTTGCATGGGACTCCAGGCAAGAGACAACCAGAGCCACCCTCTCCTCCTAGGGACACCGTATCCCGGTCAGCATCTCGTACATGATATCTAGCTACTCTTCCGTCCGAACCGCCGACTCTATCCCCAAATAGGACAGGGGAGAAAGACCCCGGAAGATGCTCAGCCAGTTGGCCCCCGGGTTTGGCTGCGGGGCCGGAACCTGCTGGGCCCTGAAAGCCTCTAGGATGGCAGTCAGAGTCTGTCCCATGTCTGACTGAAGGAAAGGAGTGGGGACCGGTGGGGGTGGTGCAACATCCTGAGCCTGTTGAACTCCACCTTGTGGCATAGGCCGTGCTGGAGGCTGCGTAACAAAAACACATGCTGAGAAAACGTTCAAGTATTACATAAAGGTGGACAATTTATATGTGATCCCCATATGGGCACACCACTGCTTCCGCTGCTTAGTTTGTCCCCAAACTAAACTCGAGCGGGGGTGACCCAGGGTTGGTGGACTGCTATCTTTTTAGATCGATGTTTCCCCTCTGATACCACTTGTAAGACCCCCCTTTTTTTTTCTTTTTAAAAACCCCGGGGTCTTAGGCCTAGAATCGCCGCTTTGCGGTGACACCTTCACGTCCTGAAGGGGTCATCACCACAAGGCGCCGATTCTGCCGGCCGATTCGATCACAGAAAAGGTAGCACAATAATTGAAGTAAGAGCAAGTCCACTGGAAAAAAATCACACATATATATAAAACTCCACGAAGGGAGTGTCCACAGAATAACAATAATCAGAGTACTATAAAATGCGGGCTTATGCCCGGTACAAAATGTCCTCACTACAAGTCTCTCATGCGGAAGCAAAAATAGGAACTACTCAGGGTCGAGACTCACGGTCCCGGCTGTATGAACTCCGGAGCTAGACTGCCCCATCTCCAGGCGCACCGATCTCTGGGGCTGCTCCTCCATGCTGGGCTCCACGATCCCCTAAATGATGCGGTTCGAAAACCGTTAGTCATAAAGACTAAGCCCTATCATCCCCTACCCCTTCCCCCATGGCTCCTAAGTACCGAGCGGAGAGGAAGAAAGGGAAGGAACATGAAGATAGAGATTAATCAAGAAACAGATGGCAGCGGAACTAATCTAGCAAATTCTATAATAATATGACAGAAAACAGGAAGTAAGAAAGGTAACCTTAACTTATGTGCGAAAGCGCATAAGCCAAGGGATCTTCTGCAAGGCTCCCATCGTATAGAGTGTCCCATACCACTTATACGTTGGGGTGACGGTTATCAAACAACAGCATGTATATATATTGAAATTAACCTTTGATTTATAAACTTGCCCACACAAGCCTATAGACCAAGAGGTCGTTTTGCAGGTCCTAATGTATAAGCGTCCCATACCACTTATACTTTAGGTGTCAGGGTTAAATGAATCGATTATGCTATGACATGCAAGTGGGTATGATGAAACATGCAAGTGTAACTCACACACCCGACTCTGTGCACACAGACCTTTAGTTCCCCCTTTCGGAGCCGTTACCTCCCAGGATACCTCCGTAGTGGCGGACGGAAGCGGTGGGTTGGGCCTCGCCCACCTCAAAATCAGTAAAAGCACCACTGGTCTGACCTATCGTACGCCTCAACGCTTGGTGCACTAAGCGGACGCCTGCGTACTCTTGCCGGCTGGCGCACCGGACTTCTGTTGGTGAAGTGCTAATCACCTCGCCGAGTCAACGATATCGGTGTCGGTGCAATCGAACTCCCCGATATCGAAAACCCACCACCTTAACTTTTTCCTATTTTATGCACATGCAAGTTTAATCGTAAACACACAAAAACCGAGCCGAAGCCCCCAGACCAAAACGTCTGTCTCTAAACCAATCGAGCCGAAGCTCCCCGGACCAAAACGTCCGTCTCTAAACCAACCGAGCCGAAGCTCCCCGGACCAAAACGTCCGGCTCAAGACCAACCGAGCCGAAGCTCCCATCAATCTTCCTGTGCCAACAGTGTTTGTGAAAGGTGCAGCCCTAGTTACTAAGTTACTCTTGCCAGTTTGTTATTACAGTTTATGTTAGCCCAGGACTGCCCCCAGTATTCCCCGTGAAGGGCTCTCAAGGGGCACTAGGAACCAAGACGGCGGCATTACGGCCCGAAGTTCCCTTTCGCAAGGCACTTACTTTAATTGGTTTCTCACCTTACCTTTTTCCCTTTAAGAGTTACATTAAACTAAACCTAGGGTAGCTTGACTCTTCACCCTCTCCACACGGAAAGATGGTCTTCCTCCATACCCGCGTAACACCTAATCTTCCAACTACCATCAGTGCTAAACCAAAACTCCTAGGGACTCACCTAGGATACACGATAATCAAGATTACACGTAATTTACTTTTTCATCCAAATGCCACCATTTATTTATTGGGGGTCTATCCTAACAAGATTTGCCTAAATCCAAAATATTGGAATTTTCCTAATAAATCCGATAACTTATTTATTTATTCTTAAGGGTCTAATATCATCATTTTGAACATGAGGTATAACATTCTAGTTGATTCCAGCTATCACAAAATTAAGGTAAATAATAGTAGGCCTAAATATCAAGTTTCCAAAGTTTGATAGTTTTACAATGATTTTCAAGGGCCTAAACTTATTTAATCATTATTTCAGTTATTTCAAGCTTAATGAATAAACTACCTTAATTTGTCCTCCAAATAATTCAAATAAAATACAGGGTGCTGGTTTTATCATGAAAATAACTTTGACAGAATCCCATAATTTTCTTGCTGGTAATTAAATCATAATAAATCAAATACTAAATTACAATCTAACATGCTTTGTGAATGAAGTGCTATAACAGTAACTCTAAAAATTCCCAAATAATTCCCAGTGATATAAAAGGGCCTAAAAAAACTTAAGTTCCAACTATCATAATTTTCCAGCAATTGTACAAGCCCTAATTTATTTTTATGCTCAAAAGCCCATATTAAAACATTGTGAATGAACCTCTAAAATTTCTCAACATAAAATTCTATAAAAAAAAATCAGGGATCAATGTTCTACTAGTCAAGATCTAAATCCAGAATTTTAACTGATTATAATTAATTTAAAACTTCCAAATAATTGAAACAACAAATCGGGCTAATAATCATTTAACACATGAAGTATAATATTTATTAATCATAAAATTCCAGGAAAATTACCATAAGTCTAAAACATCCTAAAACTCCCTCCTCCCGAGTTTCATAATTTTTGGATTAGATTTAGTGCTTAAAATAACTAAATTACATTTTTATCCTAATCCAAAATCTCAACTTTTGAGGTACCTAATTACCTCCAATTCCTCCACTATTTCAACCAGAGGGTTTTCCTCATATCATCCCCCTCTCCTCCAAATTTCAAGGGCATACAAGAGCTTTTGCTCCTATGTCCTTCACAAACCTCAAACTCCCACCCACTGGATTTGAGCCAATCTCTTAGGGTAAAATCCACCCTAATCCACACCATGTTACCCAAGAGGGTAGACATAGACTCAACAAATCAGTGGCCACAACATCAGCCTCTTTTGAGGAGATTTGTCCACTCCATTTCCAAACTCTTAGTGCACTTTTTACTAAAAGATGTCTCCCTAATGCCTAGTTAAGGGTAGAAGGTTTCCCACCCAAAACTCCTCCAAATCAGTTGGAATTTTGTACAGACCTAGGTTTAATAGCCAGGGACCACTCACCAAAATTTGGGAGGGTTTGGAGGTCATTTGACCACTAAAATAAATTCCTCTATGTTTATTAAATTAAAACAAAACTTTACGCAAAGTATCTCCAAAAATTCCCATTTTTGGTCTGCCTTTAGGTATTGCTAAGGTTAACCCCCTGCCCAAATTTCAGGTCATTTGGACAAGGGACGAAGAGTGGGCATCCATTCTAATTTCTACCCAACTCTAGGTACAGCCCCTACTAAGATGGGTGCTGCGACCGAACCGCTTAATCAAACGAGTTGAAACAAATTTTAAATTAATCTAGACTCGAAGGGCTACAACTTTTGTGACTGGTCATTTTTCCTAAAACGGCCTCTAAGCGCCTCATTTCGCAGCCTCAACATATACTCAGATAATATATCTTTCCTCTATGTATTATACACTTAATTTATAAATTATAAAATTGATTCTACTTTTCATCTTCTACATGAACCCGAAACCAGACTCAGAAAACCATTTTTTTCCTGTAACCTTTCCGTAATCCGTCGCCGGCAGTTCGGTCACTTCCCTTGCCAGCCACCACCACCACCTCCTCCGTTAAGGCGATGGCTAGCGGTCGGCGGTGGTTTGGCTGCCGGAGGTGGCGGTTTCCGGCGAACTCAAGAATACATTTTTCATGGTTTTCCATGAAAACGAGAGATGGGCCCGACTCCGTTGAGCACGAACTTCCTTTATAAGAATCCTAAGATCTACCTATGAAAGATAAGAAGTGGAGGAGGACCTTGTTCGCGGTTTGGAGGCGAGATGAACGACGGGGTGCCATGGCGTAGTGGTGGCGTAGCCGAACTTCTCCTACAGCAAGAACGAAGATCTGATCCATTTGATTGAGCGTGTAAACTTCTCCTCTTGCTCCAAGTGGACTTTTATAAGTCAGCAAGTGGGGAGGTGAAAGGGTAAAGCCTTAATGGTCATGAAGGCTCCCCTTAATAATCTTTCGGTTACAGTGAAGGGATAGGAAACGGTGGAAGATGAACAGGTGTTTGCCAGGTCGATTCCTATTGGACCAACATTTCCTCCTATATTGTATAATTACAGAAGGAAAAACAACCCATAATTACTCCTGGTGTAACTTCCCACACCAGTAATTATTACCACGCGTGTTAGAATAATTTCGGGCCTGAACCGTCGTTTCAGCTAATGTCACGGGTGTGACACTTAGGTCACGGGCGTGACAGGCCCGGGTGATAATTCTGAGGTCGACGATCGTCGAACTGAGATCGACGGTCGTCGAAGGGTGGTCACGCCCTAGGTCACGGGCGTGACACCTAGGTCACGGGCGTGACAGGCCCGAACGGCAATTCTGAGGTCGACGATCGTCGAACTGAGATCGACGGTCGTCGAAGGGTGGTCACGCCCTACGTCACGGGCGTGACACCTAGGTCATGGGCGTGACAGGCCCGAGTCTCAATTTCGACGATCTCCTTACGGAGATCGACGATCGTCGAAGGAGTCACGCCCTAGGTCACGAGCATGACACCTTGGTCACGGGCGTGACATGCCCGGGTTGCAAGTTCGACGATCGTCTCACGGAGATCGATGATCGTCGAAGGAGTCACGTCCTAGGTCACGGGCGTGACACCTTGGTCACGGGCGTGACATGCCCGGGCTACAAGTTCGACGATCGTCTCACGGAGATCGACGATCGTCGAAGTAGTCACGCCCTAAGTCACGGGCGTGACGGGTCGGTCATGGGCGTGACCAACCCGTGACCCGAAATCTCGATCGATTTATTTCAATTTTTGGGCTTCCTAGGGTTCTGCCACGACCAATCGACTCCTAGGGGTCTAGCTGGAAATGGGATGTTACATATGATCACAAAGTAGAGTGGAATTATTTAAGTTGAAACCACAATCTATGAGTTTGTTTTGAATCCGCAACATCTGTGAACAACAACTGCCAACTGCTATGTACTCAGCTTCTGATGTTGATGTAGACATAGATGTTTGCTTTTTGCAAAACCAGGAGACAAGTATAGCACCAAGGAACTGGCATGTTCCTGATGTGCTCTTCTTGTCCACTGTACATCCAACAAAGTCTACATCTGAGTATCCAGTTAACTCAAATTCTGACTCTGTTGGATACCAGAGTCCTAAATTAGGGCAACTCTTTATATATCTTAAAATCCTTTTTAAGAAAATAAGGTGAGATTCTTTAGGATTCACTTGGAACCTAACACAAAGACAGGTAGCAAAACATAATATCTGGCCTACTTGCTGTGAGATATAACAGGGACCAAACAATGGCTCTATACAATTTCTGATCAACAGGTTTCCCATGTTCATCAGAATCAACCACAACATTTGTAGCCATGGGTGTTTTCTTAGCTGAGGCATCAGCCATCCCAAACCTTTTTATCAGCTCTTTAGCATACTTGGATTGGGATATGGAGATTCCATCAGGGGTCTGCTTCATTTGAAGACCAAGGAAGTAGGAGAGCTCACCCATTCTACTAATCTCAAACTAGAATGCATAAGGTTGGAGAACCTTTTGCATAGTTTGGGATCTGTAGAGCCAAATATAATGTCATCTACATATATTTGTACTAATAAGATTTTATCATGATGAGCTTGAAAAATAAAGTCCTATCTACTATGCCTCTAGAAAAATTATGCTCTAAAATAAAGCTAGCTAAGGTTTCACACAAGCTCTTGGAGCTTGCTTTAGACTATAGAGAGCTTTATGCAATTTGAAAACATAGGAGGAATGAGTTGAAGAGATAAAACCTGGTGGTTGTTCCACATAGACCTCTTCTTTAAGTTCACCATTTAGGAATGCACTCTTTACATCCATTTGATAAACTATGAACCTTTTGTAGGCAGCATAGGCTAAGAATATCATGATTGTCTCAAGCCTTGCAGTTAAGAAATTCTTATGCTCTTAAGAAATTCTATAAGAACCTTGAAGTTATCTGACTTATTTCTCAAGAAGAACACCCAAGTGAACCATGAGAAGTCATCAACAATTACTAAGGTATAAGACTTCCCTCCTAGGCTCTATATTGCAATGGGTCTAAAGATATCCATATAGAGCAAGTATAGTATCCTAGGTGAATCACTCTTATTAAGTGACTTAAAACTATTTTTAGTTTGCTTGCCTAATTTACAAGCCCTGCAAAGGCTTTCCTTCTTGTAGGGATAAGAATGCAATCCTCTAACATGGTTGTCCCTTGAAAGTTTAGCAATGTTTTTTAGGTTTATATGACCTAATCTCCTATGCCAAAGATCATTATTATTACTGGTTTGGTTAAACATGCATATTTTTGTTTTAGAACACTTAAAGTTAACTATATAGATATTTCCTATTCTAGTACCAGTTAAGACTACTTGGTTATCAACTGAAGTAATGATACAGGAAGTTTTGTTAAATGATACTTGAAACCTTTCATCATATAACTGACTTATGGATATAAGATTATGATTCAGCCACTTACATATGCAACCTTCCTGAAGGTGACTGCTCCAATCTTGACCTTTCCATATCCTTCAGTCTGGCCACAATTGGAATCACTAAATATTACCTTGGGTCCTAGCTTTGACTTATAGTTGATTAGGTTGTCCTTGTTTGCAGTCATATGCTTTGAACAACCACTATCCAGATACCACTGTTGCTCTGTGGTGGGAAAGTCTTTCACCTGCAATAAAATTGATTAGATATTCTTGACCCAGGTTACCTTCGGTCCTTGTTGATTTACTTAACTAAGGCTGGAAATATATGAGTATTCTGGTTGATTCTTGTAACCTAAGGGATGATATCTTCTAGGTGGAATTATCCATTGGTTAAAGGGATTAATGTTTTGTCTTAGTTGATTAAATGGTATGTTAAAATTAAATTTTCTGTAATTACAATCTGGGGTCGACGAATTCTGGTACGTTCGTTGATCTGAGGTCGACGAACGGGGATGAGTTCGTCAAACTCCACTCAGAGAATGAAAGTATTTATTTTATGGGCCCCAATTTCGTCGATCTCTGGTCGACGAACCATACTGATTTCATCGATCGCAATTTAGAGAATAGTTATAATAGAAGTTTGCGTTCTGAGTTCGTCGACTTGAGTTCGACGAACTGTACATATTTCGTCGATTTGAGTTCAACAAAATCTGCTGAACATAGTTCTGGTTAAGATTATTCTTACTCTTTCTCCTTTTCTTATTCTTTTGTTTTAATTCTATTCTTTTAACATTATTTTTATCTTCTATTTTCTCTTTACCTTTTTCTGAAACAAATTTTATAGGAGTTGTTAAGATATTCTTCTGAATCAGTGGGGGTTGGATTGATGAAGCACCAAAGCCCAGCTTGCCATTGAGCCTGACATTCAATGTGCTTATGATGTTCATCAGCTTGATACTTCTCCTATTTAGGGATTCTTCAAGTTGCCTAGCCTCAGTCAATTCAATTTTTAATGAAATGATTTGTTCATTAGCTAAGGTTAATTCATCTTTTAACTTAATGTTTTCTGAGATGAAATTATCTTGTTCTGATAGTTTTTCTCTAAGTTTTTTAATTACTTTTTCAGAGTTAATTAAATTAAGACATAAAGACTTAAATTCAGTTTTAAATTCATCTGAATCAAAATCAAAAGAAGAAAATACTTGATCTTCCTCAGATTCAGAGTCTTCATTTTTGATTGTTTAGCTTCTGCCTGATGCATTGATGGCCATCAGACATATCTCCTTTGCCTTTGCTTCTTCTTTATCTTCACTGGAGCTAGAAGATGTGTTGGGTACATTGAAAAATATGTATCTGATTTGAAGAAGCCCAACTTAGCTCAATAATATACATCAAGGTGTATTTGATGTTGTTTTGAGTTGACATGTGCAGATGAAGAAGTATTAAAGAATGCAGAAAAATATTCTAAGTCCACATGTCGACACCTGAAGAAATTGTGTCGACACTTCAGAATATTTGTGTCGACACTTCAGAATATTTGTGTCGACACTTCAGAATATCAGTGTCGACACAGAGAATGATAGTCGACCACATTTATGTCGACACTGGGAAGCAGTGTCGACACATAAAGAAAATCGTCGACCTCAGCACTGGGAAGCAGTGTCGACACCGTGAAAGATAGTCGACCAGAGAAGGTTAGTCGACACCGTGAAAGATAGTCGACCAGAGAAGGTTAGTCGACACCGTAAAAGATAGTCGACCAGAGAAGGTTAATCGACACAGAGAAAGATAGTCGACTCACAGAAGAAGATAGTCGACTACAACTGTGTCGACACTGGGTGGATGTGTCGACACCAGAAGACTGTGTCGACACATATTAGCAGAAGTCGACTATGCTTGTGTCGACACCAGAAGACTGAGTCGACACATTTTGGCAGGATTGAAGATTGCTGTGTCGACACCTGAAGGCTGAGTCGACACATGCTGAGTTCTGAATCTACAACAACTGTGTCGACACACAGGACTTGTGTCGACACACTGCAGAGTCTAGACCAAGTTATTTTCTGAAGAAGCTGTGTCGACTTAAAGGCAACTTAGTCGACATCATCAAAGACTGTGTCGACACCAAAGTCACTTGTGTCGACACAGATAGACAGATTGGTCTCGACACTTTCTAACTGACTGTCTCGACATTTTGCTGTCCAAGGCTAAGGTACAAGAACTGTTTGAAGACTTGACAGTTGTGGGTTGCCACCGTTTAACTGAAGCTGTCAGACCTGTCAGAAAATAGTTAGAAACCGGATCAGCCGGTTACCATAAAGAAAGTCTATAAATAGACACATTCAGAAGGAATTAAAAAGCAGCTAAGCTAAGAAAAATAATAGAAGAAGATCTAAGAAGAAGAAACAGAAGGATTACGATCCTGTTGAAGTTTCAATTCAAGAAAGTGAAAAAGAAGATCTTCATCAGAAGGTCTAAGAAGAAGAAGTCTGAAGTATCAGTAAAGGTGTTGGATAGAGGGAGATCCAGTCATCTTGAAGAAGAAGAAGGAAGCCATCAGTGGTTTCTCAAGAAGCTGTTTGGAAATCAACTCAGCTAAGTTCAGATTCAAGAAGCTTTGAAGAAAGCTCAGGTTCAGTTGATTTCATCAGCTGATCAAGAAGTGTCTTGTCCTCTTCTCTCTCAACAAAGGCAAGACATCAAAATATCTTTTTCTAAATTTCTGTAGGATCTGTTTACACAGATCTAAGTTGTAAGCCTGTGTTATAAAGGCTGAGTGTAGGAGAGGTGATCTCTGAGTGGTAGGGCTATTTGCCTGAGTGTAGGAGAAAGTTATTCTCTGAGTGGTAGGCCTTGAGGCAAGGCTGAGGTAGGGCTGTTGAGCCTGAGTTGTAGGAACCTATCCTGGTTCTGAGCTGTAGGATCTGAGGATCTGAGTATAGTGGAAGTTTGGCCGAATCTAGCATATTGTTAGATAGGTGAAGGGGGAAAGTGGATGTACCCAGACCTTGGGGAACCACTATAAAACATTGTGCAATCTGTGATGCTTAGTTGTCTGTGAATGCTGTGCTAGATGTTTTAAATTGTAATTGAATTCTGCCTAGATTTATAGACAAGAAATTAGAACCTATTCACCCCCCTCTAGGTGTTTAGGTTGTCTTGAAAGTAAAACTATCAAGATGAAGATTCATCTTTAGTTTTACTCCAGGTCTCAGCCACAAAGCCTTTCTCCTTCCTTTTGTGCTTGCTGGAGGAGGGCTTATTGTAGTGCTGTTTCCTTGTTTCTTTTTCTCTTTTTCTCTCCTTCTTTTGGTTCTCTAGACATTTTGAGATGAAGTGTCCAGGCTTCCTACAGCCAAAACAAACTACTTCTTTAGTGAGAGTCTTGTCATACCTGTGCTTATCATCTTGCCTTGATGACTTCCTCCTGAAGTCTTTCTTGCCCATCTTGTAAAATCTCTTGGCTAAGAGACTAAGGAATTCTTCATTGACTGTTGGGGCTTCTGATTCTTCATTTGCTTTGAATGCAATACTTTTCTCCTTTCTGCCTGATGAAGGAGTATTCTGCTCTACAGCCTCTCTGGACTTTATCAATTGCTCATAAGACTTAAGCTTTCCAAGTAGAGATTCTGTGGAGATCTCATTTAAACTTCCGGCTTCCTTGATAGTCCAGATTCTTGAATCCAATGAGCTGGAGAAGCACATGAGGATTTTATCATTAACTTCTGTCAAGGTGATGTATTTATCTAGAGTTTTCAGCTCATTGATTATTGAGCTTTGTCTGTTGTACATGTCACCAATAGACTCTGATTCATCCTTCTTAAAGTTCTCATATTGTGAGATGAGGTTGGATCTCCTATCCTTTTTCTTATCAGCTGAACCAGCAACCATCTGGTTAAGGGAATCCCAGATATCCTTGGCTGATGTGCACTTTGCCACCTTATGGAAAATATCATCAGACATTGTCTGAGCCAGAATATTCATGGTCTTTGCATCAGCTATTTTGGCCTTTTTTTGAGCATCTGTCCACTCAGGTGGTGGAACAACATGTGTGCTGGAACTAGCAGTAGTTGTTGCCACTAGAACTGGTGGTCTTGTCAAAATAGAGTTAAAGATTTCCTCATCAATAAAATTCATATACAACTTGATTCTTGCCTTCCAGATAGCAAACTTATTTAAGTTGCAAATTGAAGGTCTGGTGCTTGCATAGTCTTTTTTCTTGTGTCATTATGTGATAACAGAAAATCTAGGAAAGGAAAAATTAGATCTATCAAGGATCTTTTGGTTCAAGTGTTAGCTTGTACAATCAAAGGAACACCCCTCTGATACCAATTGAAAGATGGGGGTTGGATCTGATTTACTATAGAGGGGGGGGGGGGTGAATAGAGCATTTAAAACTTTGGTTATTTTTAATTTTTATATAAGAGAAAAAATTGGTGATACTAATGATAATATAGAAGGAAATAAAAGACTAGTTAAACTAATCTATCTATCACAGCATAACAAGAACAGAAAGAAAATGAACACAACTAGACAGCACAAGAAATTTTATAGTGGTTCCCTAACCTGGGTACATCTACTCTTCTACCACCCTGGTAGGAATCCAATATCAGGTTTTGATCAGGTGACTGCCACCACAAGATCTATTTCCAGGGAGATCTCACAACCCTTTAGAATTTTGATCAGGTGCCCAAAAACCAAGAATAAACTTTTGAAGGGAGTTAATAAACCCTTTTTACAGGAGGTGAGAGGAGGGGTGATAAGGTCTTCTATTTTCTCTAAACAGCAAAGAAGACTTATGAATTCTATGGTTATCAAGACTCCTTTTGAAATGTAGAATTGGTTCAGAAAGATGGAGCCTTGCTCAGGGTGTAGGTCTTCAGCCTTGTCTGAAAATAATCTTGGAACTTTCTGACTGAATCAAGATGAGTTGTCCTTGAATGTTCATGGAGAAGAAGGTTGAAGAAGACTCTAGATAGATATGGATGTTCTTCTTCAGTCTTCAGAATGGAAAAGGAAGAAAATAGAATGTTTTCTGCACTGGGAGAGAGTTCTGAATGTTCAGTATCTATCTCTCTGTATTCTTTGTGTGCTGTATTTTCTCTTGTAATCTCTATCTCAGTGTCTATTCGACTGAAAGATAAAATATCTTTTATATTCTATAGTCAATGATTTCTCCTTTGAAATTTGAATTGCTGGCATTAATTGCTAATTACCCTGGAGAAAGAAACAGCTGGAATATTGACTTAAATGAGTTTCCCCAACTGTCCCTAATAAAATAAGCAAGTAATTAACTTGATGAAGACCATAATTAATGCTGCCACTAACAGCTATATTCAGGGGAATATGAGCATTAATTACTCAAGAATATTACTGCTAAATAATATAGAAAGTGAAAGACTTGATTTCAAGAGCCTAGACACCTAGAGGGGGGGGGGTGAATAGGTTCTAATTTTCTTTAAGAATTATAGGCAATTAGCTAGTTCTAACTTAGCACAGATAATATAATTCTCAGCACATCAATCACAACACAGCAATCACAGCACACCAATCACAACACAGTACAGTACACCAGATTTATAGTGGTTCCCCAAGATATGGGTACATCCACTTTCCCCCTTCGCCTATCCAGTAGAGAAATGGATTTAGCCCATCTTCCTTCCACTTATTTAGATCCACAGATCTTACAACTCAGAACCAGATTGGTTCCTACAGCTCAGACTTATATAAGTCTTACCTCAGATTCTTCCCAAGAATCCTACCTCAAGCCTCAACCCTACCTCAGCCTTTATCACTAGGCTTATAACTCCGACTTTTACAAGTCCTACACCTCAGGCACTCAACCCTACCTTAACTTTTATAATTACAGCCTTACAACTCAGATCTTATAAAAGATCCTATAAGAAAATTGAATATTTTAAAGGGTACAAAAATTTCACCAGATAGAACTCTCTATTGGTGTGAGCTTCTTGATCAGTTCTTGAATAAGCTGAATCTTCATATCCAACCTGACTTAGCTATTTCAAAGCTTCTTGATTGAACAAAATAAGGTTGATCTTCACTTGATATAGAAGTTGATCTTCAAATATCTCCCTCCTTAGTTTCAGAATTAGATCTGAATCTTTCTTGCAGACTGTTCTGGATCTTCCTACTTAAGGGTTTCCCCTTTACTTATTGTCAAACTCTCTTTCCCGTAATTACTTGATTACTTTCTTCGTTCTTCCTGGTTGTCAAGGATCAGTCCCTTATATAAAGTTTCCTAATGATTACTGGCTGATCCGATTTGTAACAACCTTCTGACAGTTCTGACAAAGGTGTCAGAACTGTTTGTTATGACATATGTCGAGTCACCAGTCATGACATTTGATTCCTCAAAGACTTTACAACTCAGCATGAATCACTCAGCAAACTGCTTTACATGTATCGACACAAATAGACTAAGTGTCAACACAAGTCTTGATGATATCGACACAACACTCCATGTGTTTACATAGTCATTCTTCTACTACTCGACACAGCTTCTGTTTGTATGTGTCGATACAAGTCCCATGTGTCGACACAACTTCTCCTGGTCTAGACATAACTGATGCTGACAGATGGCGTTGAGTGTATATCCAACTGTCGTTGAGTGTGTGTCGAGACGTCGTTGAGTGTGTGTCGAGACGTCATTGAGTGTGTGTCGACACAAGTCCTGTGTGTTGACACAAGCCTTCAGACTTAGTATAGCTGTTGCTGTTAGATGGCATTGAGTGTCGTCCAGATGTCATTTAGTGTGTGTCGACACAAGTCCTGTGTGTCGACACAACTGCTTCTTGTCTTCACATAGCTGATGCAGACAAATGGCATTGAGTTATTGTCGACACAAGTCCTGTGTGTCGACACAAACCTTCTTCAGGTGTCGACACAATTCCTGAGTGTCGACACATGCCTTTCTTCTGGTGTCGACATAACTCCTGGGTGTCGACACAGCTTCTGCTTTAGGTGTCGACACAATTCCTGCCTTAGGTGTCGGCACAATTCTGGGTGTCGACACAGCTTCTTATTCAGGTGTCGACACAATGCCTGGGTGTCAACACAGGCCTTGCTTCTAGTGTCGACACAAATTCTGGGTGTCGACACAATTCTTCACAAGTGTCGACACTTGTACTAACAGAATTTTCTTGCCAACCTTCCGCCTGCACAATGAAACTCAAACATCCCATCAAATACAAATTTATGTATATCATTGAGTAAGATGAGGCTTCTCCAAATCTGGTACATATTTTTCAGTGTACCCAACAATCTCCCCCTATTTGTAGAAGTCATAACCCTTAGTCAAAGATATACATCACTCATAATAAAACACAAAAAAAGATGTACATTCATTTCACAGCAGGATAACAACTAACATCAATACTGAAACTGATTTTATTCATTAATTAGAAAATTCCAGGTTTACATGTTTTTATATAGAACAACAAAAAACAAAAGATTACATTGTTCTAGACAATAGCCTATTTATCCTATCATAGACTAGGCTCCTTAATTACAATTCCCTTCCCAGATCATATCTTAGCCTGCACAGTAGGTTCAGTATCATCAGCTGGTTTTTTTCCTTTCAGATCCTTCTTTTTCAGTTCTTCAGCCTTTATCCTTTGCCTTTCAAAATAGTGAAAAGGCTTTGGGAAGTACCTGCTTGGCTCCAGAGCATTAGCAGTTAACTTCCAAGCTTTTGCACTCCTTCTGTATTGAAGAATGGCTTCTTTCCTGGCTTGATACTTGTTCCACTGTTGCTCAGAATACCATTTACCCCTATCATAGGTCTTGTCCTTCACAGCTTTCCAAGCAGTCAAAATAATATTCTTGGAAGTAGGGCTCCATTGCTCAAAATCAGGCTTCAATTCAGCCTGTTCTCTAAACATTTTCTTGGACAGCTGTGCTTCCTTCTGAGCTTCCTTGACAGCCTATGACATGTCTACTTTTTCAATGATAATATTTTGTACCTCCTGTGGAGGGCTACACTGTAACACCCCAAAAACCTTTAGTCCCAAAATAGAGTCAGGCTGGGTGACATGGTCTGGGACACGGGCGTGTCCAGTGCATACGGCCTTGAACACTGGCATGTCCCCGGGGGTGTCATTTACTGTAGGCGTCGACTCGAGTTCTCGAGATAGCACTGTCGACGATCGTTGAGAGTTGACATGGTCTGGGAAACGGGCGTGTCCTGCTCGGGTGAATACCGGGCAGCGTTGAGTGGAATGGTGTTGAATGGCGTTGAGTGTGGAACACGACCTGTTATACGGGCATGTCATAGGGGTATGTTGGGCATATGGCTAAGGACACAGGCATGTGCCTTAGCCGTGTTCTTATCGGGTGATTTGGTCATGTGTTGAAAGGGTGACACGGCCAGTCACACGACCGTGTCAAGGTTAACATGGGCGTGTCTGCCCTGTGACACAGGCGTGTTGGAGCCCGTGTTCTGGTTCAGTTTGAGTGGGTTCGTACACCGCTTGGAGTACACGGCCTGGGACACGGGCTTGTCAGAGGCCGTGTCAAGTCAAATTTGGACTTTTGGGCAGATCTTGGCCATCCAATGATTTCTATTTTGATCCAATGGCCCAGGTGTTTTCCTGCAGTGATAAGGCTGAGGGTTGGCCTCTTCTCTCATTCTTATCAAGAGAGAAAAAGAGAGAGATTGGAGGAAGGAGAAGGAGAAGAAGAGTAAGGCTTTAGTGATGCTCCCGCGGTTCGATTCGAGATCCGAGGCTAGTTCTGTGGAGGAAAAGTTGCTGTGGTGCTTTCTAATCGACCAGATTTTCAATGGCTCCCAAGAGATCGTCAAGGGTAACGATCTTCCTTCTTGGACATGTGAAGTCCTTCTTTATGCATGAGGTAGGAATCCTCTCCACCAAAAGGTGGAAAGAGTGAGTGATTCCGGTGGGATGATAGTTACTATCCCCTGTTAAGTCTGCATCTAGACCCGAAAGTGTGTAGTACGGGATAGGCATACCGTGTGAAGCCCATCTGGACATGTTGGTTTGGATTGGTGATGTTGCATTTACGCACCGGAGAAGACTCCGCATATACTCGTGTAGTTAGTGGGGTTGTTGGGTTGTGCCTGTGAAGGGGAGTAGCAGGAAGTACTAGAATGTGGAATTCCAGGAAAATGCCCTTGTGTTGTGGCTACGATGTAGCCAGTCCTTGATGAACAATGAAGCTAGTCCTATTTGGATAGTATGGCTAATGTGACACCAGTCCTTGGCGAACGTTATGGCGATTGTGAGCTGCGAGCTCTAAAAGGCCTCGTGCCGAACAGGAAAGGTGAAGCCGACCCGCGTCTTTTATTATAGACGCAAGTATGATGTGTTTGGTGATGGCAAGGCGATTTGAGCAATGGGGGGGGGGGGGTGGGCGGGTGTGGATCTGTACCTGTGTTATGTTGGCCGTACAAGGAAGTGCCAAGGCATTGGGCTTTCGTCAGCAGCATAATGAGAGTATTAGGCCTGCGCGCCATTAAGACTAAATGCTCAATGGTGTTGATCCTTGTTCTTCGGTGTACCCAAAGGTGTGCCTGAGAGCACAGATCGTCGGGCCGGGTGTCCGACGGTTGTGATGGATTGCTTGTGCGTGAGAGCACAATATTTATGATATCTGTCAATTGATGTATTGCTCTGCAGGGAAGGAATGCCACTGCCCTGGGAAAGGGGTAGGATTATTATAAATTGGTCAGCTAAATGCTGACCGTTGCCTTGTTTGCCACCTTCTGGGTGGATTATCCCTGTGCAGGTGCTGGTAAGCCGAGCGGAAAATGAAGGGCTGATACCCCTGCTGCTGCTATTGCTGCTCTTGCTGTTGTTGTTGCTGGTAGCCCTTGAAGGCTAGCGAATGTATTTTCTTTTGTTCATGTATGGCCGGCCTGCGCGTCGATGTCTATAATCCATATTGTTTAAAGAGGAACTGTAAGGCCTTAAGGCCAAACTGTGTTATTTGCTACCCCCTCATTTGAGTGGTTGTATATATAACCTTGGTATTATATATATAGTGGATATTCCTGGTATGATTTCAGCCTACTGCTTATGATTCCTTTAGCATGCTCTGAGTTAGGATACGTTTGTGGAATTAACCTGTGACATCACCGTCTGTTTGTGGCATATAGTGTGGGGCCCCTGCCGGACCTTCTATTATATGTTGTTTAACGGATGGAGTCATTAAATTTTGGTATCAACTTGTCTCGGTCTTCCTCTTTCGAATTCGTGGTCAAAATCTTTTGTCGTGTGGCGAGTACATGTCTGTGCAACCCGCTGTAACGCCAATGAACTCTGGAATATCCACTAAGGAATGCAAATACACTTGTTTGAGGAATCTGCGCGTTCCTTCTTTGTTAATATTACTTGCGTATTGTCGCTAATGTGTGTCTTGTCCACCCATAGGTGACTCGTAGCGGTGCTGGACAATCTTATCCCCAGTGCTCTGATGAGAGTACGACACCAGCTGAGGTGCCAACACCTCCTCCATCTGTGGAAACTGTTCGTTTAGTGGCTGAGGCTCTATTTACGATGATTCGGCCGACCGGGCAAGCGCCGCCGGCAGTGGTGCCAGATCGTGTTGGTGTCCGACCTGAACTGGTTGAGGCTGTGGATCCGCGAGCAGCTGAACGACAATTGAAGCAATTCATGAGCTTCAATCCACCTACGTTCACAAGACTGGGATCCCCAACGCAGGCAGAGGATTGGTTATTGCGAGTCAAACATATCTTGACGGCGATCAGGACGGAGGAAACTCAAAATGTAACTTTGGCCATCTTCTTGTTAGAAGGAGAGACGAGGTTATGGTGGGACGAGGTTGAGTTACACCATTTGACGGGCAGGAAATTGACTCAAGTATTGATTGAGGAGTTCTCTCACATGTTTTTGGCAAAATATCTACCAGCGGCATAACGCATTGCTATGGAAAATGAGTTCCAGGGCTAACGCAAGGAGAAAATAACGTTGATGCGTACTTGCAAGAATTTATAAGATTGGAACGGTATGCAGGAACAATCTTCGCTGAAGAACAAAGAAAAACAAATCGGTTCTATGAAGGATTACGAGACGAGTTGAGGTTCCTGCTTTCTAGTTCAGTGATCCATGGATTTCAGGCTTTGGTTGATACGACAGGTGCGTTGGAGAAGGACATGAAGCGGGTGCAAGGAAGGAAGGACTTGGCTGTGGTAAAGCCTGAGTTCAAAGAACCCCGCTCTGGCAAATCGTACTACCAGCAGAAGTGGGGCAAAAGGTCCAAGCCTTCTGGGAAAACTTCTGTGACGGTTACATCGGGAGCAACGTCGAGACCGGAGTCTCGTACATGCTTTACCTGTGGCAAAGTTGGGCATATAGCCCGTGACTGTCGGGTTGCTCAACCCAAAGGAGAAAAGAAGACGGGTGTGTCTTATGCTGAGAAGGGCAAAGTAGTGGTTGATTCCTCTGCATCCCAGGCGCAACCCAGAGTCTACAATCTTGGCCAATAGGAGGCCATCAAGCAAAGTGATGTCATTACAGGTACGAGTTAAGATAATGCTTGTTGTATTGATTGCATATTTTGTATGTTGCTTACGCATGATGTGTGTGCTACATGCTTTGTCCTGATTTGGAACAATCAGGCGAGAGCCCTATTTGATACGGGTGCTTCTCATTCTTTTCTATCTAAGGACTTCGTAACTCGAGTTGGAGTACCGAGTCATGTGGCGACAGATGGTGTAAATGTGCGATTACCGAATGGTTGTATCATGCTTACGGATAGGACTTGCGATGTGGAAGTGCATATAGTAAATCAGGATTTCGGATTGAGGGCATCTGTGCTACCGCTCTCGGAGTTTGATGTGATCTTTGACTTGGACTGGCTCTCGGAGCAGTGTGCCTTTATTGATTGCAACTCAAAGGAGATCACACTGGGCCATAATACCGAACTTGAGACAAAGTTCGCTGGTATGCAAGGAGTAGGCAGGACCTTGTTGTCTGCACTCCAAGTCGTCAGTGCTATTCAGAAGGGCGAGGAGTTATTCTTCACGCTTATTCAGGCTGTTGAGCCGAAGGCCAGTGTAAGTGAAGTTCCGATTGTGTCGGATTTTGCCGATGTATTTCCAAAGGATCTTCCTGAGTTACCTCCCCAGCGGGAGATTGACTTCTCGATTGAGTTGGTGCCAGGTGCGAAACATGTGGCCTGCTCACCATATCGCGTCGTGCCAAAAGAAATGGCTGAACTTAAAGTCCAATTGCAAGAGTTGTTGGAGCAGGGATACATATGCCCAAGTATGTCACCTTGGAGCGCGCCTGTTCTATTTATGAAAAAGAAAGACGGTAGTTTGCGATTGTGTATTGACTACCGCGAATTGAATAAGCTGATGGAAAAGAACAAATATCTGATTCCACGGATCGATGACCTATTTGATCAGTTAGCGGGGTTAACCGTCTATTCAAAGTTGGATTTGAAATAAAGATATTAGCAATTGCAAATTCGGAAAGGTAACATTCCTAAGACAGCGTTTGGGACACGCTACGGTCATTATGAATTCACGGTGATGCCGTTTGGCTTATGTAATGCGCCTTCGGTATTCATGGATCTAATGCACCGGACGTTCCGAGAGTACTTGAATTTATTCGTAATTGTGTTTATTGATGATATTCTTATGTACTATCAGTCGGGAGATGATCATACAAATTATTTGCGGTTGGTATTGCATACCCTGCGGAGGAATAAGCTGTATGCCAAGTTCTCAAAGTGTGAGTTCTGGCTATCGTCAGTGGATTTTCTTGGCCATGTGGTAAGTGGAGAGGGTATAGCAGTAGATCTGGCAAAGATAAGTGCCATACGGGATTGGCCAGTGATGTATTCAGTGGCCAAAGTTAGGAGCTTCCTTGGACTTGCAGGATACTATAGACGGTTTGTGGAAAACTTCTCACGGATTGCTTTACCTATGACCACGTTGACGAGAAAAGATCAAAATTTCGTTTGGACGCCGGAGTGTGCACGAGCTTTTGAAGAGATGAAGAGTCATTTGACCACGACGCCTGAATTGACATCGCCATGTGGTACAAACGGCTATGAGATCTATAATGATGCTTCAGGGAGCGGCTTAGGATGCGTTCTTCTGCAATTTGGTAAAGTGATTGTTTATGGCTCACGCCAGTTAAAGGTGCATGAACGGAACTACACCGTCAACGATTTCGAGTTGGCGGTGGTAATCTTTGCGCTAAAGCTGTGGCGGCACTATCTTTATGGCGTTAAAGTGGATATCTATATAGATCACAAGAGCCTAAAGTATTTGTTAGATCAGAAGGATATGAATATGCGACAATGAAGGTGGATGGAGTTCCTTGGGGACTACACTTTCGATATTCACTATACGCCCGGAAAGGGAAATGTGATCGCTGATGCTTTGAGTCGCAAGACGCTAGTACGGGAAAACTGGTTGCAGAGACATGATGAGCGGCTAATCTAGGAGATGGAAGCGTTAAAGATATCTTGTGTTGATAAAGATGCTACAACCGACACATGCTTGAACTGGATGGAGGTACAATATAACCTTGCGAACAGAGTTCGGCGAGCAACAGAGCTTGATGAAAGTCTCCAACGCTATGCAAAGGATGGTCCTGGTGACCAATTCTCCTGGGATGATGGCTTGTTGTGAAAAGATGGCCGGTTGTGCGTCCCAAGTATAGAGAAGTTGAGAGAAGAGTTGATGTACGAAGCGCACTTTGCCAAGTACTCAATTCACCCTAGGAGCACAAAAATGTACAGAGACATGAAAAAGTTGTTCTGGTGGCCTGGACTAAAGAAAGAGATAACACGTTATGTGGCGGAATGCCACACTTATGCTTTGGTGAAAGAGGAATGTCAGAAGCCTTGTTGTTTCCTGAAGTCGTTACCGATTTCGGAGTGGAAGTTTGATGATATTTCAATGGATTTCGTGCACGGGTTGCCTAGATCTCAATGCGGTCATGATTCTATCTAGGTGATTGTAGACCGGTTGACAAAAGTATCTCACTTCCTTCCAAACAAGAGAGACGATTCAGTGGAAACCTTGGCTAAGCTCTATGTGGAACAGATTGTTTGACTGCACGGTGTTCCTTGAAGCATTGTCAGTGATCGTTATGGACGATTCACCTCAACTGATTGGAGGCTAATTCATCAAATGTTGGGCACACAATTAGCATTTAGTATGGCCTTTTATCCCCAAACGGATGGCCAGACTTAGCGAACCAACAGGACGATGGAAGATATGCTCCGTATGTGCACCCTGGATTTCGGTAAGAAATGGGAAGAGTACATTTATTTGGTATAATTTGCCTATAATAACAACTACCAAGAGAGCATCGGTATGACACCGTTTGAGGCTCTATACGGTCGTAAATATCGTATACCCTTAGCTTGGGCAGAAGTAGGCGAATCAAAGTTGAATGGGCGAAAGGAAGTTGAAGAAGCTACCTCGATAATACGCTCTATTCGGGAGAGGCTATTGATAGCCCAGGATCGTCAAGCAAAGTACTACAACTCCAAGCATCGGAACGTGGAGTTCGCGGTGGGAGATTGAGTCTATTTAAAGATCAAACCCTTCAAAGGCGTATCTAGGATTCGGCGGTTGAAAAATCTAAGTCCGAGATACCTTGGTCCGTTTGAAGTGGTGGAGCGAGTCGGGGAAGCTGCTTATCTGTAAGACCTCTACCCGTCAAGAAGAATATAATAGAGGGTCCGGCCGGAGCCCCACACCATATTCCACAAACAGGCGGAGACGCTACGAACTAATATCATATCCAACGCATCCTAACACAGAGCATTCTAGCGGAGGTTTCACGGTTGAATATTTGAACTCAAGATAAAGAACACTGTCCACTATAATGTATACAACATCAAAAGAGTCTGGTCTTAAGGCCTTACAATAATTTCTCTTAACAAGAGTGTGGATTACAGACATCGGCACGCAGGCCGGCCACACATGAACAAAAGAAACAAAACAATGCCTTCGAGGGCAGCAACGCAGCTTTGGGCTTCAGCCCGCTAAGTCCCGCTCGGAGCAGCACCTCCAGTACCTGTAAGAACCAATCCACCACGTTGTGGCAAACAGGGCAACGGTCAGCATTCAGCTGACCAATTATAATGACCCTGCCCCTGGCACGGGGCAGCGGAATTCCATCCCTGCATAACAATCTTCCAATATGATATATATAGCAATTCAAGCAAGACGTGCACGACTGCACAGTCACATATCACAAACGCCGGCCCGACGGCCCGACATCCCGTGCACTCATGGCACTCTCGGGTGCACCGGAAACACCAGATCTCACCATTGAGCATTTAGTCCGGCATGCAGGCCCAGGACTCTCATTATGCCGCTGACGAAAGCCCAATGCCTTGGCGCTCTCATGTCCAGCCTACATAACGCAGGTACAGATCAGCCACCCCCCGTTGCTCAAATCGCCTTGCCCAACCAAGTACATCGTACCTAAGGCCACATTTAAAGGCGCGGGTCGGTTTCACCTTGCCTGTTCGGCACGAAGCCTTTTCATACAGTTGCAGCCCAACGCTCAACCGCACACAAAGTGGCAACTCACGGCCACAAGAGTTGCACCCAACTCTCACAATTTCCTGGACTTCCTCCAGTACTTTATCCATTATGCATACAAGCAATAATCACGGAGTCTTCTCCGATATGCAAACAAGCATCACCAATCCAGACCAATATGTCCAGATGGGCTTCACACAGCATGCCTAGATCCGTACTCCAATTCCGGACTCTAACAAGGGGGACTTCACATATCTACCCCAAGGGACGCCACAACCCACCGCACACTCGCGGGGAAGGGTTTTCCCTATGCAATGCAGGAAATAAGGACTTCACATGTCCGAGAAGGAAATCGTTACCCTAGGAATTCGCTTCGGAGCCATGGAGAGAATTTGAGATGGATGAAAGCCTTCGCAGCAGCGTTGCCTTCGCAAATCCGAACTCGGCTTGTGATTTGGACCACCGTAGCACCACCGGCAGCCGGATTCTACTTCTTCTCCCTCACCTTGCTCTCACCTCTCTCTTCAAGGTAGAAAGAGAATATGAACTTGGAAATGAGCCTTTCCTCCTCCTTTCCCGGCCTTATCAGACCAGGAATGAGCCCCAGCCACTGGATCTTCTTTAAGGAAAATGAACGGCCAAGATCTGCCCAAAAAAAACTATACTTTTGGCCGACACGGCCTGTGACACGCCCGTGTCACAGGCCGTGTACCCTTAAGCGGCACACGTACCGACTGAAAACTACCAGAACACGGGCATCGACACGCCCGTGTCGAACCTGACACGCCCGTGTTAGTCATGTGACACGCCCGTGTCACCCCTATTACACGGTACTCAACGAGCTCTGAAACCAGTCAGAGCAGTACACGGGTAGGCACACGCCCTCGGACACGCCCGTGTCAAATCTGACACGGCCGTGTTCAAGGCTTGGTTCCGGGCCGTGTACATTTCTGACTCAAACTGGCTATTTATTGAGTGACACGCCCTGGGACACGCCCGTGTCCCAGGCCGTGTACCCCCGACACGCCCTGGGACATGCCCGTATCCCAGGCCGTGTCAAGCAGCCTGCACCTCAAATCCAGTTTTGAGATTTTTGGGGTGTTACAATCCTCCCCTCCTTAATAAAATTTCGTCCCGAAATTTGAAGACAGTAGGGAGAAAATAACAAAACATTTATATGTTTCTATTACAGATACAACGAGCGAAGAAGTTACGAAAATAACTCGGGAAACTCGGCTCGCATGGTCTGCTCGCGCTCCCATGTTAGCTCTTCTCAGCCACAATTGTCCCATCGGACTTTGACCATCCCGATCACTTTGTTCCGCAACTATTTCTCGGCTCGATCCTCGATCCGTATAGGATTCACCTTTGTCGTTAGCCCATACTCAACCGGCACTCGATCATTGTCAATTACTTGAGCTGGATCCTTGACTGCTTTGCGTAGCACCGAGATGTGAAATACATCATGCAATCCACTCAATTCCGATGAAAGAGCTAGCCGATAGGCAGCTTCCCCAACTCGCTCCACCACTTCAAACGGACCAAGGAATCGCGGACTTAGCTTTTTCAACCGCCGAATCCGAGATACGCCTTCGAAGGGCTTAATCTTTAAATAGACCCAGTCACCCACCACGAACTCCACGTTCCGGTGCTTAGCATTGTAATACTTGGCTTGCCGATCCTGGGCTATTAGGAGCCTCTCTCGAATAGAGCGTATTGTTGAGGTAGCATCCTCGACTTCCTTTTTGCCTAAAAGTTTGGTCTCTCCAGTTTCTGCCCAAGCTAGCGGTGTACGACACTTACGACCATACAGCGCTTCAAATGGGGCCATGCCTATACTCGCTTGATGGCTATTATTATAGGCAAACTCCACCATAACAAGATGCTCTTCCCAATTCTTACCGAAGTCCAGGGCGCACATACGAAGCATAACCTCCATCATTCTGTTGGTTCGTTCAGTTTGGCCATCCATTTGCGGATGAAAGGCCGTACTGAATGCTAACTTCGTGCCCAACATCTGATGAACTAATCTCCAATCCTTCGAGGTAAAGCGCCCATCTCGGTCACTTACGATGCTCCGGGGAACACCGTGCAATCGAACAATCTGCTCCACATAGAGCTTTGCCAACGTTTCCACTGAATCGTCCCGCTTGTTCGGTATAAAGTGAGCCACCTTTGTCAACCGGTCTACAATCACCCAGATTGAGTCATGGCCACACTGAGATCTCGGCAATCCGTGCACGAAATCCATAGAAATATCCTCAAACTTCCATTGTGGAACCGGCACCGACTTTAGGAAACTACTCGGCCGTTGACATTCTGCCTTTACCAAAGCACAAGTACGACATTTAGCCACATACGCGGCTATGTCCTTCTTTAAACCAGGCCACCAGAACAGTTTCTTCATGTCCTTGTACATTTTTGTGCTCCCAGGGTGAATTGAGTACTTTGTAAAGTGTGCTTCATATAGCAATCCTTCTCGCAAGTTACCCGCACTAGGGAAGCACAATCGGCCATCTTTCCGTAATAAACCGTCATCCCAGGAGAATTGATCACCAGACCCCTCCTTTACATAGCGTTGGAGACTTTCATCCAACTCCGTTGCCCGCCGAACCCTGTCAGCAAGGTCATATTGAACCTCCAACCAGTTCACGCATGCATCAGTCGAAGAATCTCTTTCCACACAAGATATCTCCAAAGCTTCCAACTCCTGGATTAACCGCTCATCATGTATCCGCAACCAATTTGCCCGCACCGGAGTCCGACGACTCAAGGCATCAGCGACCACATTTCCCTTTCCGGGAACATAGTGAATGTCAAAGGTATAATCCCCAAGGAATTCCATCCACCTCCTTTGTCGCATATTCAATTCCTTTTGATCGAGCAGATACTTTAAGCTTTTATGATCTGTATAAATATCCACCTTCACGCCATAAAGATAATGCTGCCACAACTTTAGCGAAAAGATCACCGCCGCCAACTCCAAGTCATGGACGGGGTAATTATGCTCATGCACTTTCAATTGACGTGAGCCATAGGCGATCACCTTGCCAACCTGCAGGAGAACGCAACCTAAGCCGCTTCCTGACGCATCGCTGTATATCTCAAAACCATCTGTACCACATGGCGACGTCAAAACAGGCGCCGTGGTCAAACGACTTTTTAGCTCCTCAAAAGCTCGTGTGCACTCCGGTGTCCAAACGAACTTCTGATTTTTTCTCGTCAACGTAGTCAGAGACAAAGCAATCCGGGAGAAGTTCTCCACGAACCGTCTATAGTAGCCCGCCAGTCCAAGGAAACTCCTGACCTCGGCCACTGAAGACAACACTGGCCAATCACGAATGGCACTTATCTTAGCCGGATCCACCGCTATGCCCTCTCCACTTACCACATGGCCTAGAAAAGCTACCGACGAGAGCCAGAATTCACACTTAGAAAACTTGGCATACAGCTTATTCCTTCGCAAGGTATGCAATACCAACCGCAAGTGGTTTGCATGATCTTCCTCCGATTATGAATATACAAGGATATCATCAATAAACACAATCACAAACAGATCCAGGTATTCGCGGAACGTTCGATGCATGAGATCCATGAAGACCGAAGGCGCATTACATAAGCCGAATGGCATCACTGTGAACTCATAATGACCATAGCGTGTGCCAAACGCTGTCTTGGGAATGTCACCTTCCCTAATCCGCAACTGATAATACCCGGACTTCAAATCCAACTTCGAATAGACGGTTGAGCCTGCTAGCTGATCGAACAAGTCATCGATCCGTGGAATTGGATACTTGTTTTTCTCCGTCAGCTTGTTCAGTTCGCGATAATCAATACATAGTCGCAAACCACCGTCTTTCTTTTTCACAAAAAGAACAGGCGCGCTCCAAGGTGACATACTTGGGCGTATGTATCCCTGCTCCAACAACTCTTGCAACTGAACTTTTAGTTCGGCCATTTCTTTTAGCGCTACCCGATACGGCGAACGGGCCACAGGTTTCGCACCCGGCACCAGCTCGATAGCGAAGTCGATTTCCCTTTGGGGAGGTAACCCCGGAAGGTCCTTTGGAAACACGTCAGCATATTCTGACACAATCGACACTTCACTCACACTGGCCTTCAGCGCCACCGCCTCTATAAGTGTGAAGAACAACTCCGCACCCTTCCGAACTGCCTTAACAACTTGGAGAGCGGATAACAACATCCCACTCATCCCTTGCATACCAATGAACTTGGTCTCTTGTTCGGTATTTTGCCCAAGTGTGACCTCTTTTGAAGTGCAATCAATACGGGCACGCTGCTCTGAAAGCCAGTCCATACCAAAGATTATATCAAACTCTTTGATCGGCAATACTAATGTTTCCACCTTGAACTCCCGACTTCCTATCTTGACCTCAAGACCGCAAGATCGATCCGCGCACATCAAACATCCGTTAGGCAACAACACCTTTACACTGTCTGTCGTGGTCTGGATAGGCACCCCGACACGAAAGACAAAGTCCTCAGACAGAAACGAATGTGAAGCACCTGTGTCGAATAGTGCTCGCGCCGGATACTCTCGTATAAGGACAAACCCTATAACATTACAATTAAAACAAGCACAGCACATCAAAAACAAGAACATTAAAACCTACACGTACCTATGACGACATCCGCCTGCTTAA
Source organism: Platanthera zijinensis (assembly GCA_039513925.1). NCBI lineage: Eukaryota > Viridiplantae > Streptophyta > Magnoliopsida > Asparagales > Orchidaceae > Platanthera > Platanthera zijinensis. The sequence continues at coordinate 136,245,514 of CM077087.1, read as the reverse complement.
TGGCCTCCTGTTGTCCAAGGTTGAAGACCCTGGGCTGCGCGTGCGAGGCAGAAGACTCCACCACAGCCTTCCCCTTCTCCGCATAAGACGCTCCCGTCTTCTTATCACCCTTTGGAGGACCAGATCGACATTCACGTGCGAAGTGTCCAACCTTCCTGCACGTAAAACAAGCACGAGATCCATACCCAGATGTATCCGTCACAGTCACAGAAGGAGCTTGTCCAGAAGACTTAGACTTCTTATTCCATCTCTTTCGGTAGCCAAACTTTTTCGGACGCGGCAGCTTAAACTCTGGCTTCGCAACAGCCAAGTTGCCCTTTGCTTGCCCCCGTTTCATGTCCAGCTCCAAAGAACGAGCCGTACAGACTAAGGCTTGGAATCCCTGACTCACAGAACTCGAGAGCAAATACCGCAGCTCATCTCGCAGTCCCGCATAAAACCGACTAGTCTTACGCTCTTCTTCGGCGAAGATCGTGCCCGCATATCTTCCCAAACGGGTGAACTCATGCAGGTAATCATCCACACTTCGATCTCCCTGTGCTAACCGTTGAAATTCCATTTCCATCGATATCCTTTGCTGCATCGGCAGATGTTGTGCTAAGAACAAACGAGAAAATTCGTCCATTGTAATCTCTGCCAATTGCCTGTCGGCCAAGTGATGCATTTCAATCTCATCCCACCATAATCGCGCCTCTCCTTCCAGTAGGAAAGTGGCTAACATGACTTTCTGTTCCTCCTCAACCTTGATAGCTCTCATAATCCTCTTGATCCTTGCAAGCCAATCCTCTGCTTGGGCCGGTGTACCCGCCCCATGAAACTGCGGAGGGTTAAAGCTCAAGAATTGCTTCCATTGTTGATCTGCTACCCGCGGATCAACTTCGACTTCTACCGGTTCTTGCCATACCCCAGCTTGCGTTGGCACAACTGCAGGACGTGCCTGCCCAGCCTGCTGAACATTCATCATAGCAAGTACCGTTTCCGTGATGAGACGGACTGTTTCAGCGGATGGAGGAGTTGTGGGCACCTCGGCTGGTGCCGCACTCTCAACAGAACGTTGTGGTTCGGATTGACCCGCAACACTTCTGGTCACCTATATGTGTAAAATACACAGGTTAACAACCAATGCAAATGGCAACCATATAAAAAGAATACACAAGTTCAACAAACAAGTGTATTTGCATGCCTAAGTGGACAATCTTGAGTTCAAGTTAAGTGTTATAACGACAGCCAGCACTGACACGTGCTCGCCACCCCTCAAAAGAATTCGTCCGCGAATTCGGAAAAGAACGACCAATAAGCTGATACCAAATTGTAACACCTCTACCCGTCAAGAAGAATATAATAGAGGGTCCGGCCGGGGCCCCACACCATATTCCACAAACAGGCGGAGACACTACGAACTAATATCATATCCAACGCATCCTAACACAGAGCATTCTAGCGGAGGTTTCACGGTTGAATCTTTGAACTCAAGATAAAGAACACTGTCCACTATAATGTATATAACATCAAAAGAGTCTGGCCTTAAGGCCTTACAATAATTTCTCTCAACAAGAGTGTGGATTACAGACATCGGCACGCAGGCCGGCCACACATGAACAAAAGAAACAAAACAATGCCTTTGAGGGCAGCAACGCAGCTTTGGGCTTCAGCCCGCTAAGTCCCGCTCGGAGCAGCACCTCCAGTACCTGTAAGAACCAATCCACCAAGCGGTGGCAAACAAGGCAACGGTCAGCATTCAGCTGACCAATTATAACGACCCTGCCACTGGCACGGGGCAGCGGAATTCCATCCCTGCATAGCAATCTTCCAATATGATATATATAGCAATTCAAGCAAGACGTGCACGACCGCACAGTCACATATCACAAACACCGGCACGACGGCCCGACGTCCCGTGCACTCATGGCACTCTCGGGTGCACCGGAAACATCGGATCTCACCATTGAGCATTTAGTCCGGCACGCAGACCCAGGACTCTCATTATGCCGCTGACGAAAGCCCAATGCCTTGGCGCTCTCATGTCCAGCCTACATAACGCAGGTACAGATTAGCCACCCCCCGTTGCTCAAATCGCCTTGCCCAACCAAGTACATCGTACCTGAGGCCACATTTAAAGGCGCAGGTCGGTTTCACCTTGCCTGTTCGGCACGAAGCCTTTTCATACAGTTACAGCCCAATGCTCAACCGCACACAAAGTGGCAACTCATGGCCACAAGAGTCGCACCCAACTCTCACAATTTCCTGGACTTCCTCCAGTACTTTATCTATCATGCATACAAGCAATAATCACGGAGTCTTCTCCGATATACAAATAAGCATCACCAATCCAGACCAATATGTCCAGATGGGCTTCACACAGCATGCCTAGATCCGTACTCCAATTCCGGACTCTAATAAGGGGGACTTCACATATCTACCCCAAGGGACGCCACAACCCACCACACACTCGCGGGGAAGGGTTTTCCCTATGCAATGCAGGAAATAAGGACTTCACATGTCCGAGTAGGAAATCATTACCCTAGGAATTCGCTTCGGAGCCATGGAGAGAATTTGAGATGGATGAAAGCCTTCGCAGCAGCGTTGCCTTCGCAAATCCGAACTCGGCTTGTGATTTGGACCACCGTAGCACCACCGGCAGCCAGATTCCACTTCTTCTCCCTCACCTTGCTCTCACCTCTCTCTTCAAGGTAGAAAGAGAATATGAACTTGGAAATGAGCCTTTCCTCCTCCTTTCCCGACCTTATCAGACCAGGAATGAGCCCCAGCCACTGGATCTTCTTTAAGGAAAATGAACGGCCAAGATCTGCCCAAAAAAAACTATACTTTTGGCCGACACGGCCTGTGACACGCCCGTGTCACAGGCCGTGTACCCTTAAGCGGCACACGTACCGACTGAAAACTACAAGAACACGGGCATCGACACGCCCGTGTCGAACCTGACACGCCCGTGTCAGTCATGTGACACGCCCGTGTCACCCCTGTTACACGGTACTCAACGAGCTCTGAAACCAGTCAGAGCAGTACACGGGTAGGCACACGCCCTCGGACACGCCCGTGTCAAATCTGACACGGCCGTGTTCAAGGCTTGGTTCTGGGCCGTGTACATTTCTGACTCAAACCGACTATTTATTGAGTGACACGCCCTGGGACATGCCCGTGTCCCAGGCCGTGTACCCCCGACACGCCCTGGGACACGCCCGTGTCCCAGGCCGTGTCAAGCAGCCTGCACCTCAAATCCAGTTTTGAGATTTTTGGGGTGTTACATTATCGGCTAGCGCTTTTAGCAGAGTTGAGTGGATTTCATGATGTATTCCATATCTCCGTACTTCGCAAAGCCGTCAAGGATCTAGTTCAAGTAGTGGAGAAAGATCATGTACCGGTCGAGTATGGGCTAACGACGAAGGTTAGACCCATTCAGATCGAGGATCGAGCCGAGAAACAGTTGCGGAATAAGATAATCAGGATGGTCAAAGTCCAGTGGGACAATTGTGTCCGTGAGGAGCTAACATGAGAGCGAGAGCAGACCATGCGAGCTGAGTTTCCCAAACTTTTTGTATAAACTATGAACCGTGTACTTTTGTTGTAACAAATCTTTTAGCATTATAACTATATGATTCTTATTTTCTTGCTGAGTACAAATTTCAGGACGAAATTTATCTTAAGGGGGGGGGGGAGGATTGTAACACCCCAAAAACCTTAAGTCCCAAAATGGAGTCAGGCTGGGTGACACGGCCTGGGATACGGGCGTGTCCCAGGGGGTGTCCTTTATTGTAGGCGTCGACTCGAGTTCTCGAGATAGCACGGTCGACGATCTTCGAGAGGCAACACGGCCTGGAACACGGGCGTGTCCAAGGGCATGTCCTGCTCGGGTGAATACCGGGCAGCATTGAGTAGAATGGCATTGAATGGCGTTGAGTGTGGAACACGGCCTGTGACACGGGCGTGTCACAGGGGCGTGTTTGGCACACAGCTAAGGACACGGGCGTGTGCCTTAGTCGTGTTCTTCTCGGGTGATTTGGTCCTGTGTTGAAAGGGTGAGACAGCCAGTCACACTGACATGTCAAGGTTGACAGGGGCGTGTCTGCCCTGTGACATGGGCATGTTGGAGCCTGTGTTCTAATTCAGTTTGAGTCGATTCGTACACTGCTTGGAGTACACGGCTTGGGACACGAGCGTGTCAGAGGCCGTGTCAAGTCAAATTTGGAATTTTGGGCAGATCTTGGCCATCCAATGATTTCTATTTGGATCCAATGGCCCAAGTGTTATTCTGCAGTGATAAGGCTGAGGGTTTGCCTCTTCTCTCATTCTTATCAAGAGAGAAAGAGAGAGAGCTTGGATGAAGGAGAATGAGAAGAAGATCAAGGCTTTGGTGATGCTCCCACGGTCCGATTCGAGATCCGAGGCTAGTTCTGTGGAGGCAAAGCTGTTGCGGTGCTTTCCAACTAGCCAGATTTTTGATGGCTCCTAAGAGATCGTCAAGGGTAACGATCTTCCTTCTTGGACTTGTGAAGTCCTTTTTTATGCATGAGTAAGGAATTCTATCCACCAAAAGGTGGAAAGAGTCAGTGATTCCGGTTGGTTGATAGTTACTATCCCCTATTGAGTCTGCATCTAGACCCGAAAGTGTGTAGTATGGGATAGACATGTTGTGTGAAGCCCATCTAGACATGTTGGTCTGGATTGGTGATGTTGCATTTACGCACTGGAGAAGACTCCGCGTATACTCGTGTAGTTAGTGAGGTCGTTGGGTTGTGCCTGTGAAGGGGAGTAGCAGGAAGTACTGGAATATGGAATTCCAGGAAAATGCCCATGTGCTATTTGTGTTGTGGCTACGATGTAGCCAGTCCTTGATGGACAATGAAGCCAATCCTATTTGGACAGTGTGGCTAATGTGACGCCAGTCCTTGGCGAACATTATGGCGATTGTGAGCTTCGAGCTCTAAAAGGCCTCGTGCCGAACAGGAAAGGTGAAGTCGACCCGCGTCTTATATTATAGCCGCAAGTATGATGTTCTTGGTGATGGCAAGGCGATTTGAGCAACGGGTGGTGGTAGATCTGTACCTGCGTTATGTTGGTTGTACAAGGAAGTGCCAAGGCATTGGGCTTTCATCAGCAGCATAATGAGAGTATTATGCCTGCGCGCCATTAAGACTAAATGCTCAATGGTGTTGATCCTAGTTCTTCGGTGTACCCAAAGGTGTGCATGATAGCACAGATCGTCGGCCCGGGTGGCCGACGGTTGTGATGGATTTCTTGTGCGTGAGAGCACAATATTTATGATATCTGTCAATTGATTTATTGCTCTGCAGGGAAGGAATTCCACTGCCCCGAGAAAGAGATAGGATTGTTATAAATTGGTCAGCTGAATGCTGACCATTGCCTTGTTTGCCACCTTCTGGGTGGATTGTCCCTGTGCAGGTGCTGGAGAGCCGAGCGAAAAATGAAGGGCTGATGCCCCTGCTGTTGCTGTTGCCGCTCTTGCTGTTGCTGCTAGCCCTGGAAGGCTAGCGAATGTATTTTCTTTTGTTCATGTATGGCCGGCCTGAGCGTCGATGTCTGTAATCCATACTATTTTAAGAGGAACTGTAAGGCCTTAAGGCCAAACTGTGTTATTTGCTATCCCCTCATTTGAGTGGTTGTATATATAACCTTGGTATTATATATAATGGATATTCCTGGTATGAGTTCAGCCTACTGCTTATGATTCCGCTAGCATGCTCTGAGTTAGGATACATTGGTGGTATTAACCTATGACATCACCGTCTGTTTGTGGTATATAGTGTGGGGCCCCGATCGGACCTTCTATTATATGTTGTTTAACGGGTGGAGTCGTTACAGCTCAACTTGTGATGAGAGTTGAAAGAACTCCATAGTTAAGCGTGCTCGGGTTGGAGTAGTACTGGGATGGTTGACCTCCTGGGAAGTCCCCGTGGTGTGTGATTGACTATCGAGTTTGCCTCATCAAAGGGAGGCTGTGGCCACCAACAACCCGCCAGTGTTCTGGAGAGGGGCGGGGTGCTTAGGATGCAGCCCGGTATCGGTGCCATGGTGTTTTGGTAAGTCCCTTCGGGGCAGGGGCCGAGTCGATATATGTGTAGCGATGAAAGGGGGCTTCGGGCCAAATCCTAGGTCGTTACATATACATTGTCTGAACTTCTTGTTGGACTATGTCAAAATCAGCTGGAGGGTAAATGACCTTTGCAACCTCTAGCTGATCCCCTTCAATGTAGGCAGGTTGCACTCATAAATCAGCAGTATTATCATCCTTACATAGGGGTGGAAATCCAAGTGTAGCTCTGATTGTGTTAGATACCCATTTTGCATGGTCAGAGCTGGCTTTGACTAACATTCTCTCCCCCTTTATGACTTCTCTAGCTATATGATCCCTCAGATCATTCTTTTGAAACCTTATTTGATCTGCTAGATATTCTGTACCTTCTTGATAGTAGGCTTTGAATTTAGTCAGGTAATCAGAAATGGTCTTTTGAGAGGCTCCAATGGCTGTTTGGATAGCAACTAGATCTTGTATTTGCTTTGATATTTCAGTTTTCAAATCAGTGGAAATACTTCCCAGTTTTTTTAGAATTTCTTCATGGGAGTCTTTGAGATATTCATCAGACCTGAATTGATTTTATAAAACATATCCTTGCTTGGTGACAATGTACTCAACCTCAGTCTTCAGTAGATGTTATTGCTCAGCCAAATATACTATAACATTGTCTCCTTTATGGAAGCAATCTGTCATCTCTTTCTTATGCAGATTGACTTCAAATCTGATTGATTTAATATCTTGAGCTAGCTGAAACTACAGTTCTTTATTTGAATCATCCATATATTTATCTAAGGGCTGCCTTTATTCATCCAATTTGACTTGCAGTTGGACCAGTAATGAACTGAAGTCCATGCTTGGAGCAGGTGGTTGAGTGACTGTTTGTAAGGCTTTTTATTGCCTTGGGTCTTTTGCCTGATTGCAACTATCTTCCTCTTCTTAGCCATAGAGGCTTCCTAATCATCAGAGGGTTGTGATGAGCTTTCTATATAAACCGTTTCCTTATTAGATGGGGAATTCAGTAGCTCCTCCCCCTCAGTTCCTGGAAGTTTCTTTTCTACCTGTGCTTGCTCCCCCTCAGTCCTTGTAGTTGGTAAATCAGGAAACAGCTCTTCCATAGTTACCTCTTGCTGCATCTATACAGGAGGAACAAGATTAGTTTGGAAAACAAAAGGTTCTCCCTGGACATCCAGAATTTTGTCCAGGGCCTTCTCTATAAAAGAGATACTTACTTGCTTATCTTGAGCTGTATCTTTTATCTGCACATCTTGTGCTTCATTCTCAGCAATTTCCAGTGCTTCTTTGTTTATATTTGATACAATGTCCATCACTGTATCAGGAGCATACTCACTCTCCAGAGTAGCTTCAACAATGCCTCCCCCTTGGGCAGGAAGCTCAGATAGTTCAGTGTCTTGTTCTGCTGGTTCAGGGTGTTATCCCCTTGGAGTGGAGGCTATGTGTTGCTTGGGGTGCTGACTGCTCTCTTCTAGATCTTGAGCTTCTTTTTGTTGTTGGTCTTCATCTGAACTGAAGACTACCTCCTCCTCAGAATCACTGGAGGATTCTTCTTGCTGAATAATTTCTTTCTTTTTCTTATCTTTCTTGACCTGTTTCTGTGGAGTAGAAACCTCTTTGGTCAATACTCTATCCCATCTGGATAGAATCCTTACATCCATTCTCCTCATATGGTTGATCTTGGATCCTGGTAGTTGGTTCATAACATCTGGTATTGTAGAAGCTAGACATAAGCTTAGTATCCTTCCATGATTTGGCTTCTTTACTCCTTCTTGGATCTTGTCAAATACTATTGATGCCCAGTCTGTTTTTACAGTGTATATGACCCTTGTCATTAGATTGAACATGGAGACTGAAACTCTGTCATGTCCACCAGTCTTACATAGAATCACCTTCCCTACTATTCTAGACAGAAATTTTCCTTGGGAATTCATTCCTTTCCGGGTAATGGATGATCCAACTTTGGTATTAGGGTTCAGCCCGCACCAACTTAGTGCATCTTTAGTCATGTATGGAACTATTTCATCATCATACTTAACAATGGGAAGTTGGAGTGATTTCCTGATTGTCTTTAGTGTTAGTTTCACTCGGGAATCCTTAACTATCGCTTTGATCTTCTTCCCTTCAGTGTCCACACTTGCTGATGAATAAAATTCCAGAACTTCCTTTTTCCAAATTCTTGTTGGTTATGAGACCAAGAACTCCAAACCATTTTTCGAAATTAGGGTAATTATACCCTGGATGTCTTGTGAGGCTGTCGTGAATCCCCCACGAACAAGCTCATAACCTTCATTCACCTTGTCGTCCTTGTGGGGCGCCATTGAAGAGAGGGATAGAGAGAGAAGAGAAGTGAATATATATGTCGACACAAGGTCTAGAGTCGAGAAATCTGAAAGCGTAGTCGACCAGATTTTGTCTTCCCCTATTTATAGTCTACTGGTAAAGGGTAGGTCAAAGGACGTACCTTACTTAGTAAAAATACATGTCGACATAGTTGTACATGTGCCGACATAAAAGGCTTAGGTCACGACAAAACTTAATTTTAGTCGACATGTCTATGTATCGACATATCTATTTGTCGACATACTTGTGTTAGTGTCGATACGGGCTGGTCATGTCTCGATATAGTTGTGTCGACACCTATTCTTCTGTCGACACAGATATTGTTTCTGTGTCGACACATCCTTTTTCTTTATCGACACAACATACTGAGTGTGTCGATACAATTTGCTTGTGTCGACACAAACTTTGTACTTAGACAAATTTCCTGAGAAATATTATGTTTACATATTCTACTTAGGAATGCTTGAGCTAACCTATTCTAGGTTTAACATACCTAATTCAATTATAAAATAATTGAATTTAGTTTCATCTAGAGGTTTTGTAAAAATATCAGCAATTTGATTATTTTTGTTTACAAATTCTAAACTAATATCTTCCTTCTCCACATGTTCTCTTATGAAATGAAACTTAATTTCTATATGCTTGATTCTATTGTGTGATACAGGATTCTTAGCAATAGAAATAACACTAGTAGAATCACAGAATAGTGGAATTCTACTTACCTTGATGTCATAGTCTTCAAGTTGATGCTTTATCCACATCAACTGTGCACAGCAGCTGCATGCAGCTATATATTCTGACTCAGCAGTTGAGATAGCTACACTTTGTTGCTTTTTACTGCACCATGACACCAGCCTTACACCTAGGAATTGACAAGTTCCTGTAGTACTTTTCCTGTCTTCTCTGCATCCTGCAAAGTCTGCATCTGAGAAGCCTGTTAGTAAGAAATCTCTATTCTTAGGGTACCAAAGACCTAGATTAGGTGTGCCCTTAAGATATCTATAAATTCTCTTAACTGCAGTATAATGAGATTTCTTTGGGCAAGCTTGGTACCTAGCACAGACACATGTAACATACATGATGTCAGGTCTACTAGCAGTCAAGTAAAGTAGGGAGCCAATTATCCCTCTATAGTTTTCATGGTGGAGGCTGAGTCCATTACATATTTCTTAATCAACTCCTTGGTGAACTTAGACTGGGATATGGACAATCCATCATCACTCTATCTTAATTGAAGTCCCAAAAAGAACTTCAGCTCACCCATACTGCTCATCTCAAACTTCCCTTGCATAAGTTTGTCAAACTTTCTACAAAGGTTATTTTTAGTAGATCCAAAGATAATGTCATCAACATATATTTGGACTAGGATTATCTTGCCTTTAGATTCCCTACAGAATAGAGTTTTGTCTATATTTCCTCTAGAGAATTTATTCTCAATAAGAAAAGCAGACAAAGTTTCATACCAAGCCCTAGGGGCTTGTTTCAAACCATATAGAGCTTTCCTAAGCCTATATACATTATCAGGATAATGATAATCTACAAAACCTGAGGGTTGTTTAACATAGACTTCCTCTTTTAAGTCACCATTCAGAAAATGCTGACTTTACATCCATCTGATATACCTTGAACCCTTGATAGGCAGCATAGGCCAAGAACAACCTTATAGCCTCCAGTCTTGCCACTGGGGCAAAGGTTTGATCAAAGTCAATCCCTTCCTCTTACCTGTAGCCTTTTGCTACCAATCTGGCCTTGTTCTTGATTATAGTGCCATTCTCATAAAGTTTTTTTTTTTCTGTAGATCCACTTAGTACCTATAATATTGTGATCTTTTGGTTTAGGAACCAGTTCCCAGACTTTACATCTTCTGAATTAACTCAGCTCTTCTTGCATAACATTAATCCAATTTGTGTCTAGCATGACTTCTTCAAACTTCCTGGGTTCTATCTATGACAAGAAACTTGAACATAAAACTGTGTTCATATTCTATCTCCTGGTTAGTACACCTTGACTTGCATTACAAATGATTTGATGAGATGGATGGTCCTTTAGGTGTCTTCTTGCTGGAGGAAATCTGTCAACCTCTTGGCCTTCTTTATTTTCCTCAACCTGATGCTCCTCATTGTCTTCTTCATCCAGTGAGTCTTGTTCTCCCCCTAGACAGCATGCATCCTTTTATTCATCCAGCCTAGCAGGTGCTTCTTCATTGATAGTCAGCTTGTCCAGCCTATCCTTTAAACCTGTAGAACTACTTGAAGAGCTAGACAATTCACTATTAATCAACTTAGACTCATCAAATACTACATGGACAGATTCTTCTACAACTTATGTTGTCAAGTTGTAGATCCTGTATGCCCTACTATTATTGATGTACCCAACAAATATCCCTTCTAGGGATTTGGCAACAAACTTAGTTTGGTAGTGCTTACCATTAACTAGGACATAACACTTACGACCAAAGATTCTTAAGTTGGAAATGTTTGGTATTCTACCTTTCAAAATTGGATAGGGAGTCATCTTATGTTTCTTATTGATGAAGGCTCTATTGAGTACATGACATGAAGTATTTACTTCCTCTGCCCAGAAGTACTAGGGAGAGTAGTGTCACTAAGTAGTGTTCTACTTTCCTCAATTAGAGTCCTATTCTTTCTTTCAGTAACACCATTTTGCTGGGGTGTTCTAGGTGAGGAGAACTCCTGATGAATCCCAAGTTCTTCACAGAACTTTGTCATACATTCAGACTGAAATTTAGTTCCATGGTCACTTCTGATTTTTACGATTGAATTGCTAAATTAATTCTGAATTTGTCTAACAAAGGTCTGGAAAACAGTAGGAGTTTTAGATTTCTGCCTCAAGAAGAAAACTCATGTGAATCTAAAATAGTCATCCATAATAACTAATGTGTATACTTTCCTACCAAGACTATGAACTAGCATAAAGCAAACAAATCCATATGCAAGAGATATAAACATCTCATTGAATCTTTGGTATCAAGTGCATGGAAAGAGGACTTAGTCTATTTGCCCTTTTGGCAAGCATATCACACACCCTCTTTAATGCACTTGACTTGAGGACCATTCCTCATTAACCCCATGCTGAACAGCTATCCTATAGACTTATAGTTCAGATGAGCTAGCCTCTTGTGCCATTTGATACATAGTGAAGCTTTCTCTCCCGCAAAAAGACAAATGGGTGAGATGTTAAACTCACAATCTAGGTTAAGACAATATACATTCCCTTTCCTAGTGTCAGTCAAAATGATCTCTTGATCACTTGACCTCCTTATTTGGTACTCCCCTTTGAGGAAAGAGATGTCATAACCTAGATCACTAAGTTTACTTATGCTAATCAGGTTATGTTTTAAACCCTTCACATAAGCCACTTTAGTGATAATAATTGAATCACTTGAAATGTTACCAAATCCTTTGATGATTCCTTTTTCTGATCCACCAAAGATTACTATGGGTCTATTCTCTATGGGTACATAGTCCCTCAACATTCTTCTTGTTCCAGTCATGTGTCCGGAACATCCACTATCCAAGTACCTTATAGGGGTATGGCCACTTGGATTCACCTGCATCAAATAAAGAATCACTTATCCTTAGAACCCAAATTATTATTGGGTCCTAAGTCCTTGTTAGTTTGAAATCCTGCAGCTGTTCTGACAGGTAAACTATTCTTGGTTTTAACACTTATGTTGAACCATCAATCCATGGCAAAGTGGCCCACCTTGCCACAACACCAACACTAAAATCTATTGTACCTTCTTTTAGGATAGTCTTCACAACTTTGTTGCCAGCAGTCCTGTTAAGTGTAGGTGCTGGAGCAGCAAACCCCAAGAATTCCTTTTGAACCTGATGGGTTTGCCTATAGAGTGACCTATTGGCATTTGCACCCCTGCCCATGAGATCTCCATACTCATAGTGACCATGAGTAATATCATGATCATACCTGTTTGTAGGTTGTATCACTTTCCTAAAGAAAATAGGGGGCTTTTTAGCTAGTGGCTGAACTGGGGCCTTACCTTTTCTATGAGAATTGGTGGCCCTAGTTCTTCCCTTAAAACCTAGACCAGTCTTTCCTTTATGAGAAATGAAATTGTCTATTAAGGGCAAGATAGATTTTTTCTTAGAGAATTTATCCACTAACTCTCTTTCTCTCTGAAGTTTTGCCTCTAGTTTCTTGATATGATTTTCTTTGAAAGAGATTGTGCCCATCTGTATAACAGTAATATTTTTCAATTTGGCAACCTCCTTCAGTTTTAAATCTATCAACATGGTTGAATCTGATGCAAACTACTTAAGAGACTCAATTTCCTTGGCCTGCTCCTTGACAAGAAACTTGCTCCTCTTTAGAGCTTGCAACAACCCACCATACTCATTAATGAGTTGATGTACATCCCCCTTAGAATCAGAACCATCCACTTCTCTTGAAGTTGATACTACTGATTCTGATCCAGTAAAATAATCAAAAGCTGAGGGAGAATTGTATACCTTGCTTGGACTAGGCTGATCCTGGCACTGATCATTTTCTGACAGAGCCATCAGCCCTCTACAACAATAGTAATTCACTCCATTTATGGAGTCAAGCATTTGTAGGAATTCTAGTTCCCTAGAATCCTCTTTTGTTGAGAACAACCCAACATATGCTTCTGCATCATCTTCTTCTCCTAATCCAGAAGATGAAGAGTCTATCCAACTCTTCTGCTTTTGAGCAACAAAGGATTTTTCCTTCTTGCCTTTCACTTGATGCTTCTTCTTGTCCTTAGATTCAGTCCTCTTGTCTGGACAGTCAGCTATTATTGGGTATTGTATCCACAATTACCTAGATTTAAAGAAGCCTCCTGTCAAGCTAAGATGAATTCACAATGTATTTGATGATATATCTTCAAGTTGTGCTTGCAGTTATTCCACGCTAAGTACACACCAATGTCAGGGTGCAGTGGGTCAATATACACGGGTCTGCGCAACGTAATCCCTCGTTGAGCAGATCAGTGTGTTGGCTTACGTGTACTCTCTCTATTGGAGTGTACTTATTTTCAAGTACATGGCTGAGACAAATCAAGAGCAGATAAGGAGCAAGGATGGGTCAACGCAACTCACGGGAAGAAAGACGAAAAATCACCTAAGTTAGAATCGACGAGAATCACTAAGTGATTCTCGCCGAATCGTCGAGAATCACTCACCGATTCTCGCCGACTGCATCCAGCTAACTCAACGCTTGCAAAATTCACGCTAAGTCAGAATCGTCGAGAGTCATTAAGTGATTATCGACGAATCGTCGAGAATGACTCTGCATTCTCGCCGATTCGTCGAGAATGGATTGTGACTCTCGCCGATTCACTCTGGATGGCAAGCTCCTCAGCTAAAATTCTTCTAAGGAGAATTCGACGGGAATCATAAGTGATTCTCGCCGATTCGTCGAGAATCACCAATGATTCCCGCCGAATTTTCCTTAGGCGAATTCCGTTGGCTCGCTGTACCGGACCAAGTGTTCAGGCGCTGTTTGAACCGAAATTAGGGTTTCTTTTGGTGGGGCCCACAACGGTCATAAAGGAGTATTCTACAGTATATATACTCTCCCATTTTGAACTTAACAAGAAGCGAAGAAAATGAAAAGTCGGCCGTCGCCGACGTGACCTAGCAGATTGCGGATTTCCTTCCGCCGCCGTCGCCTCTCGAAAGTTTGTCGCCGCCGCTGATCGGATTCTTCTTGATCTCTCTGAGATAGAAACTTAGCCAAGCAACGCGTCTCACGTTTCTTTCTTGAGATCCCTTGCCTCTTGGTTTGTTGAACGGGAATACTTTCCCCTTCCGAATCGATTGAGACGATCGATCCAAGTTAGATCGTTGGTAGACCTTGCTAGCTTTGTTACGAAGTTTGGATCTACAAAGCATCGCCGCCACAATCCTTTGCTGCCGCCGATCTCGGGAAGATCTTCTCCAAGAGAGTGCTTAGGTCGTGGACTCTTCGTCTTCTTCAAGAACGCTTCATCGAACAAAGAGGGACACCGAGCGCTCTATACGTAGTTTGTATTTTGTACATTCTATTTTTACTTTTGTTGTAAAGGAACTTTGGTTCCTCATTGTAAGGGTTGGGTGCAACCCGTGGTGGAGGAGTAGTGACTCCTTCGGGTGGAAGTGTTTCTTCCATAGTGAAAGGATTGGATTTCAATCCTGTTGGTGAAGTGACTGAGTCGTCCCTTGTTGGGAGATAGGTCGAAGGGGGAGAGTGGACGTACCCAAATCGGGGAACCACTATAACTGCCTGTGTGTTTCTATGTTGTGCTTGTTTTGTTTATTGTGCAGGTAAATTTTTAATTCCGCAAAACGACTACAAATCACCTATCCCCCCATAGGTGAAGGTAGTTGACACTAGAGTAACTTTCAAGTGGTATCAGAGGGAGGTTACTCAGCAATAAGGTTAACACCTTGAGTAAGATCCCAGTTCTAGTGTCAAGAAGAAGACAAGACTCAAGCATGGAGCTGGACTCTGGTGTCTCTCCTCTGAGACTCCCTGCTTGCACAACGGAGTATTATCCCATCTGGAAGATGAGAGTTATGTTTCATCTAGAGGCCATTGACCCTCGCACATCACTCATTTTGGAAGAGGGTCCCTTCATTCCCATGAAGGCTTCCAGCTCAGGAAACGATCTCCAAATCCCCAAGAGTCTCGAAGAGATGTTTGAGACTGAGCTCTCACTTTTCAACCTAGACAAGCTGATTCGTCAGATCATCACTGACGTGTGGTATGGATCATCTCGGTCAAGATTGGACAAGTGTAAGACTGCAAAGTCTATATTGCAAACTATCTCAGATCTCATGGTGGGATCAGAGATAGCTAGGACTGGATGCCAGCAGGAGGATGAAACCTATGTGGGGGTTCTCATTTCTCAAGATGAAGGTCAAGATCAATCTCTCAGTATCAGGGCTCCTATGTCCATGTCTGAGTCTGAAGAAGAGGCTGAGGAAAGCAGTTCTGATGAAGCTGACACAACAGTCTCTGCCGATCTTAACGCTGACCCGGAACATCAAAGTCAGGATCAGGTAACTTCTTCATCATGCTCCTCTCCCATTGAAGTTTCTGAAAACAGGAATAGTTCAGAGGGTTGTCCTTCTTGTGGTGCAAGGGAGATGGATAGCGTCAATCAAAAGATTGAAAATCTTGATTCCCTTGAGAGTGCCCTTCAACTGAGCAACTTACTTGTTGAGGAACAAGCTAAGGAGATTGCTCAGCTAAGGATCTTGATGAATCTCCAATTGGAATCCATCAAGGTAAAGGAATCTAAGATCTCGGATCTAGAGAGTCGTCTAGAGACCGAGAAGAGGATAGTTTCTAACTTTTCTAAGATAGATGCTATCAAAAGAAAAGCAAAAAATGGGTGGATCTCCCAAATCATTAATTCAAGGAGAAATGGGGAAACTGTGTTCAGACCCCCCACCCCGAGTAGGAAAGGCACACATCATGCTTTCAGGTATGACCACAGGAACAACCTTTGTCACTGCAAGAGTGATCGGCCCTCAGGTGGAAATACCCACAGTGCAAGAGCTGTCATGGCTACCCATGAGAGAATACCCAAGGCTTATCTTGAACACTTTGTATTCTCGGCCTCAGCCCCATCTCGTCATGAATCTGCAGGAACCTGCTCTCACTGCATCTCTTACCACCCCAAGACACATGAAAGGGGGGTTGGGAAACATGTAGTAAGTATCCATGGGGCCCCCGGATGTGTGTTGACTGAAAGGAAGGCACCACCTCCCAGGCCTCATGACACTCACCACATGCTCTCTATCCACCCTCCCTCGTGTCTCGGTGAAAAGGGCAAATTTGTGAGCAGAACCTGCCCGGTCCCGTTTAGACCTAAGATCATGACTACCTCAGTCAGTAGATCAGGTCAGAAACGGCGATACAACGTTCATGATTGTTGGTGTTGTGGCAAGGTGGGTCACTTTGCCATAGATTGTTGGCACAATCCCTCTGTGCCAAGGGCAAGGGTATGTCCACCTCCTCTTGGCAGAGCTAGCCTTCCTGACAGGATTCCTGTAGGAAGGCATTCGATATTTTATGCTGACAAGAACCTAGGACCCAATACATATTGGGTTCCTAAGGTAGGGTAATTCTTTTTCGCAGGATAGTCTAGGTTCCCGTAAATATGATGGGAACTAGACATGAGATGTTCAAAGAATGACATGGAACTCGTATATGGGATAAGAGCAATGCTACCTACAATGGCTTACTCCAACTGGACACCTGGTGTACCTCAAATAGAGGATCTGAATGATCAATTTAATGATCCCAGGTACATGCGTTCAGTTTCAATACTTGTGTCGTATTATATTGATGCTTACATATATATGTATATACATACATCCACACGAATATGTTAATTCTTACTCTAAAAGTAAATGTTCATATGTATATATACACACATATGTTCACACTCCCGATAAGAGGACGCAAATGTTAAATAACCCTTAGGTACAATCTGAGGAATTCCTTGTAGTTACATATTTATATATTTGATAATGAATCTCAATAGGCGTAAATCAGCCCATTTGAAATTAAGGAATGTATGCCAGTGGGTGTAACAAAATATTACAATTTTTCACCTAGAATTACTATGGAATTATGTATAGGGCTTATATATTGTTCAACTCGATCGAGGTTTCATGATCAAGAAATAAAATGGGGGCAAAGGCTCAAAATTAACATGCCACGGTTAATTTGTATAGAAAATCCCGTCAAATATCGTCGACTTCCCTCGGTCGGTTGATATAAATAGCAAATAACTCAGGTTGACTCTTCATATTCCCAGTCACGCTGAACTCCCGTCGACTTCCCTGACTCCTCGCGTATTCCCGTCGATCGTGCGAAAGCTCGTCCCGTGCTTCGATCGCCTGTGGTCTTCATCGCTCCTCCGTGCTTCCGTCGACAAAATCCCAAGGATGCAAGGATCGTGACGTGATCCCGCCTACTCCGTGCTTCCGGCATCTTCTCGTCGCATTTTCCTATCTGTCAACACTCATTCTCTCTCCCCGTCAGGTGTTCCCGTCGGTTCCGTGCCTCCCAGTCGCCATCGTCCCGCTAAACCGCTCGGCGCTAGGGTAAAGTTCCCTCATCCTTGAAGTTTCTTGTCTAAGTGTAGCTCCTATTCTAGAAGTACTGATAGGGTTTAGACACTTGAACATGTCCTGTTTAGGTTTGCAATGGCCCATAGAACCACAGCAGGACTCCTCGCTGGAAGTGAACGGGTTAGGACTGGCTTCTCTCATTCCTCCGATGAGTTCAGGAATATAATCCTCATGCTTGAAGAGGGCGGACTTACCTTCATCCTGGAGCATCCTTGCAAAATCCTAGATAAGGAGGTGATGGAATTTTGTACAACGGCAAAGCTACGGCATGAAGATACAGTGATTAATAGTAAGATTGCCGGTGTACAGATTAAGATGACAACAGGAAAACTGACACAATATTTGCAGCTCTCCAGTTCTGAACAGGAGGACTATCTGGAGGAAGGGGATCGAGCCAGGAATCTCCTATTTTGTGGACTTGCTCGAGAAACTAAATCGATAAAGAGAAAGGAAATGAATGAGGAAGGGAAGCTCCTGTCGGATATCATTGGGAAAGTCTTGATCTGCAAACCAGGCTCCCACGATCATATCTCGGGTGATATGTTCAAGATCTTAGTGGCTATAGTTTGTCGAAAAAGATACAACTTGGGGGCTATGTTGTTTGAGAAAATAAAAGATACTCTGCGAACCCCAAGTTTTGGAAGGATCATCAGTCTGTATCTCAACCAGCTGGATGGAGACAGATTCGACATGAGTAAAGGAGTTCATATACATTACTTGAAGAAAATGGATTCAAGTGTATTTGACAGATGAGAGAGAAGGATTGGGCGAGCAGCTGTAGCTGAAGCACAGGATGAACCTTTGCCTGAGGCCACTGAGGAGGAAGATAATGGAGCTCCAGAAAACCGAGATCCCTTAGCTGCACCCAGTGACGTTCCTGACTTACTGCGTGCAGGAACTGAGGGGGAGTCTCTACCCGTTTCTACTGAAACTCACAGGACAGATATCTCAGTCACTGTTCCTGCTGATATTGTTTTTGATATCTCTCAGATAGCCAAAGATGCAGTTGATACCCTAGCCTCTGATCTGGGTGATGAGGAGGAAGACGAGGAGGCCTTGGACAATTATGCAATTGACAATGATGATATGTAAGATGAGGGTGCTGAAGAAGTGGAGGATGTGGTTGAAGATGAAACAACCTTGAGGGAGAGGGTGGAGATGGTGGAGCCACATGATGATGTTGAAGTTCCATCTGAGGAACAGGCTCCAGTGATAGTTCCTGAGAAATCTGGTGCAACAATGGAGGGGGAGTCCTCTCAGCAGAGGCTGATGAGCATTCCTGAGAAATCTACAGAGGCTGCCCATATTCCCCCATTGGAGACTGTGCACGTATCAAGCTCCCCCAATGATTCTGCTGAAGAAGAAGAACAAGGCATGCCTCAGGGTCATCCACTACGACCAAATCTAGCAAATCACACTGTGAACATCATTCAAGGGATAGTGGATGAACTTAAAGATTCTTTTGAGAAATCACACAACAAGGTGTTAAAAAGAATTAAACAATCTGAGGAGCTAATGCTGAAGAATGTTGTGGAAATCAATCACAAGATGGATCTGATGGAACAGAAGTTTGATACCAAATATGCAGAGGCCGGCACGGCAGTAAATCTTCTAATGCAAGGCCTCCAGAAGAACACAACTGATCTAGCGGTGGTGAACCAAAACGCACATGTTGTGGCAAACAACATCAAGCTATTCGATGCCAGCATGGTAACTCTCAACGCAAATCAGACTTCCCTTCTAATTGATTTCACTCAGACTGCAAAGCATATAGATGAGTCACTGCATTCTTATGTAAACTCCATTACCCTCAAAGCCAAAAAGGGGGAGAATGCATATAAAGCTAAGATGGCAGGGCTGAAATAGATTATGGTCGAAAACTTCAAACAGTCAAATAAGTATGTCTTTGAAAGCTGCCACTGGCTAGTGCAGCAAGCATCGGGTGTACAAATCCTAATTCTGGTTCCTTTTTCTGATGAGGTTGCCTTTGCTGCTGATGAGGGTGCAAATGTTGAGGAGGTTCCTCTTAGTGAAGCTGATGCTAAGAAGGCTGCAAGGGCTACTAACAAAGCTACTCTCAGGGCCATGTTTGACCAGGAAGCCATAGCAAGAGAAAAAAGGAAACTCCAAGAAGGGACGTCCAAAGAAACTCCAACCGAAAAGAAAGTAAGATTGAAGGAGGATGAAGTGAGAAATGAAAGATGGAGTCCTGTTTCAAGGAGCATTATTTTGGACACTTTTATGCTACAGCAGAGGGGGGAAATCAATCGGAATGATGTATACAATCAGTATGAATGGGAGATGCACAAGATGTATGAGGAGAAAAGAAGCATATTCTTCAGGACCAACACTGAGCAACATAAAGATCCTCCCCCAAGATACTATCCGAAGCCCAAGGAATATTTTGAGAGACAAAGCAAGAAGTACTTGGATCAGCAACTAAAGGGCGAACTAGCTAAGGAGAAATAGGCTTAGGATTTTGGCTTATCTATTCCTTATTGCATATTTATCTTTTCAAGTTGTCATATGAATAATTCTTGTGGACACATATATATATGATTTCATGATTGACTCAAGTATTGTTCTTTATGCTTTTAATTCTCTGTGTCTTGTCTCGCTCAATTTGTTTTGTATATTACTCTTGTTGGTGAAATTCATCTTAGCTACTAGGATTTTGGCTTCTTCAAATAGGGGGAGATTGTTGGGTATTGTATCCACAATTACCTGGATTTGAAGAAGCCTTTTGTCAAGCTAAGATGGATTCACAATGTATTTGATGATATATCTTCAAGTTGTGCTTGCAGTTATTCCACGCTAAGTACACACCAATGTCAGGGTGCAGTGGGTCAATATACACGGGTCTGCGGAACGTAATCCCTCGTTGAGCAGATCAATGTGTTGGCTTACGTGTACTCTCTCTATTGGAGTGTACTTATTTTCAAGTACAGGGCTGAGACAGATCAAGAGCAGACAAGGAGCAAGGATGAGTCAACGCAACTCACGGGAAGAAAGACAAAAAATCTCCTAAGTTAGAATCGACGAGAATCGTGACTCTCGCCGATTCGATTCTCGCCGAATCGTCGAGAATCACTCGTCGATTCTCGCCGACTGCATCCGGCTGACTCAACGCTTGCAAAATTCACGCTAAGTCAGAATCGTCGAGAGTCATTAAGTGATTCTCGACGAATCGTCGAGAATGACTCTGCATTCTTGCCGATTCGTCGAGAATTGATTGTGACTCTCGCCGATTCACTCCGGATGGCAAGCTCCTCAGCTAAAATTCTTCTAAGGAGAATTCGACGGGAATCATAAGTGATTCTCTCCGATTCGTCGAGAATCACCAATGATTCCCGCCGAATTTTCCTTAGGCGAATTCCGTTGGCTCGCTGGACCGGACCAAGTGTTTAGGCGCTGTTTGAACCGAAATTAGGGTTTCTTCTGGTGGGGCCCACAACGGTCATAAAGGAGTATTCTACAGTATATATACTCTCCCATTTTGAACTTAACAAGAAGCCAAGAAAACGAAAAAGTCGGCCGTCGCCGACGTGACCTAGCAGATCGCAGATTTCCTTCCGCCGCCGTCGCCGCTCGAAAGTTTGTCGCCGCCGCTGATCGGATTCTTCTTGATCTCTCGGCGATAGAAACTTAGCCAAGCAACGCGTCTCATGTCTCTTTCTTGAGATCCCTTGTCTCTTGGTTTGTTGAACGGGAATACTTTCCCCTTCCGAATCGATTGAGACGATCAATCCAAGTAAGATCGTTGGTAGACCTTGCTAGCTTTGTTACGAAGTTTGGATCTACACAGCATCGCCACCACAATCCTTTGCCGCCGCTGATCTCGAGAAGATCTTCTCCAAGAAAGTGCTTAGGTCGTGGACTCTTCGTCTTCTTCAAGAACGCTTCATCGAACGAAGAGGGACACCGAGCGCTCCATACGTAGTTTGTTTTTTGTACATTCTATTTTTAATTTTGTTGTAAAGAAACTTTGGTTCCTCATTGTAAGGGTTGGGTGCAACCCATGGTGGAGGAGTAGTGACTCCTTCGGGTGGAAGGGTTTCTTCCATAGTAAAAGGATTGGATTTCAATCCTGTTGGTGAAGTGACTGAGTCGTCCCTTTTTGGGAGATAGGTTGAAGGGGGAGAGTGGACGTACCCAAATCGGGGAACCACTATAACTGCATGTGTGTTTCTGTGTTGTGCTTGTTTTGTTTTATTGTGCAGGTAAATTTTTAATTCCGCAAAACGACTGCAAATCACCTATCCCCCCATAGGTGAAGGTAGTTGACACTAGAGTAACTTTCAAGTGACATGTCCGGGCCTATTACAACAATAACAAACAATCTAAGAATTAGTTTGTTTACTAGGTTTTGAGGCATATCTGTCCTCCTTGGGAGTCTTCTTTTTCTTATAATACTCATCCTTGGAGAAGGATGTAGATGACCTGGTTCTCCATTTCTTCTTTTTCATGAACCTTTGAAAATGCCTTATAAAGACAGCAAAGTTCTCATCAGAGGTGTGGCTATCTGATGTGCTGTTGTCAGGATTTTCTTCTTCTGCCTCAACACTCCTTCTGGGTGGAGAAGGAGACTTTCTCCTACCCTTTCTTGTGCCTTCAGCCTTAAAGGATACTAACTTCTTTTTGTACTCAGACCTACTGCTTTTCTCATCCTCTTTTCTAGCAGTGAGCAGCATTTCATAGGATAACAGCTTTCCAAATAGTGTTGGTGAAGGTTTATCAGCAAGCCTAGCCACCTCTTTGATGGCATATATCTTTGTGTCCCAATCCTTTGTTAGTGATCTGAGAAACTTGTCATTCAGTTCATATGTGCTGAAGACTCTTCCATAGGTCATCAACTCATTTACTATCCTGAAGAACTTCTTGTAACATTCAGTTATGCTCTAAGACTTGGCTTGTCTAAAGATCTCATATTCTTGATTTAGCATAGATTTCCTATATTCTCTAACTTCTTCAGTTCCCTCTATGTAGACAATCAAGGTGTCCCACATCTCCTTAGAGGTTTTGCAATGCACCAGATTCTGAAATGTGGCATCATCTATAACACATAAAATAATGTTTTGTGCTCTTTTGTCTAATGTTGCCAAGATGATCTCATCCTTGGTCATTTTAGAATAACTCTTTGGGGTTCTAATATTTGCATCCAGAACTGATACCTTCATTGGAATGAAGGGGCCTTCTTGTACTATGATGTAGATTCTTGGATCAAATGCTTTCATGAACAACCTGACCCTTTCCTTCCATATGCCAAAGCATTCTTTCCTACAGATAGGCAGTTTCATAGATCCAAATTCCTTCTGATTCTCATTTAAACCCATTCTTGAAATATGTTAATTGCCTTGGAGATTCACTCAGACAGTTAGGTCTATCTTTGAGTAACCTCCCTCTGATACCACTTGAAAGACTAGATTTCAAGAGCCTAGACACCAGAGGGGGGGGGGAATAGGTTCTAATTTTCTTTAAGAATTTTAGGCAATTAGCTAGTTCTAACTTAGTACAGATAATACAATTCTCAACACATCAATCATAACACAACAATCACAACACACCAATCACAACACAGTACAGTACACCAGATTTATAGTGGTTACCCAAGATATGGGTACATCCACCTTCCTCCTTCACCTATCTAGTAGAGAAATGGATTCAGCCCAACTTCCTTCCACTTACTCTGATCCACAGATCTTACAACTTAGAACCAGATTGGTTCCTACAGCTCAGACTTATACAAGTTTTACCTCAGATTCTTCCCAAGAATCCTACCTCAGGCCTCAGGCCTACCTCAACCTTTATCACTAGGCTTATAACTCAGACTTTTACAAGTCCTACACCTCAGGCACTCAGCCATACCTCAGCCTTTATAATTACAGGCTTACAACTCAGATCTTACAAAAGATCCTACAAGAAAATTGAATGTTTAAAGGGTACATAAATGTCATTAGATAGAACTCTCTATTGGTGCGAGCTTCTTGTTCAGTTCTTGAATAAACTGAATCTTAAGATCCAACTTGACTTAGCTGTTTCAAAGCTTCTTGATTGAACAAAATAAGGTTGATCTTCACTTGATGTAGAAGATGATCTTCAGATAGCTCCCTCCTTAGTTTCAGAATTAGATCTGAATCTTTCTTACAGACTGTTCTGGATCTGTCTACTTAAGGGTTTCCCCTTTACTTATTGTCAAACTCTCTTTCCAATAATTGCTTGATTACTTTCTTTGTTCTTCCTGGTTGTCAAGGATCAGTCCCTTATATAGAGTTTCCTCATGATTACCAGCTGATCCGGTTTATAACAACCTTCTGACAGTTCTGACAAAGGTGTCAGACATGTTGGTTATGACAGATATTAAGTCACCAGTCATGACAGTTGATTCCTTAAAGACTTTACAACTCAGGATAAACCACTCAGCAAATTGCTTCACATGTGTCGACACAATAGACTAAGTGTCGACACAAGTCTTGATGATGTCGACACAACACTCCATGTGTTGACATAGTCATTCTTCTGCTACTCGACACAGCTTCTGTTTGTATGTGTCGACACAAGTCCTGTGTGTCGACATAACTGCTCCTGGTCTCGACATAACTGATGCTAATAGATGGCGTTGAGTGTATGTCCAGCTGTCATTGAGTGTGTGTCGAGACGTCGTTGAGTGTGTGCTGAGACATCGTTGAGTATGTGTCGACATAAATCCTGTGTGTCGACACAAGCCTTCAGACTCAGTATAGCTATTGCTGTTAGATGACGTTGAGTGTCGTCCAGATGTCGTTGAGTGTGTGTCGACACAAGTCCTATGTGTCGGCACAACTACTTCCGGTCTTGACATAGCTGATACAGACAAATGGCGTTGAGTGTGTGTCGACACAAGTCCTGTGTGTCTACACAAACCTTCTTCAGGTGTCGACACAATTCCTGAGTGTCGACACATGCCTTTCTTTTGGTGTCGACATAACTCCTGGGTATCGACACAGCTTCTGCTTTAGGTGTCGACCCAATTCCTGCCTTAGGTATCGACACAATTCTGGGTGTCGACACAGCTTCTTCTTCAGGTGTCGACACAATGCCTGGGTGTCGACATAGGCCTTGCTTTTAGTGTCGACACAACTTCTGGGTGTTGACACAATTCTTCACAAGTGTCGACACTTGTACTTAGAGAATTTTCTTGCAAACCTTAAACCTACACAATGAAACTCAAACATCCCATCAAATACAAATTGATGTATATCATTGAGTAAGATGAGGCTTCTCCAAATCTGGTAAATATTTTTCAGTGTACCCAACAGAAAGTAAGTGACAGAAGTAAGGAAAACTTCTTTTTCATTCTTGAGACATAAATCGTCGACCTCTGAACGGAATTCGTCGACCGGAGTTCCAGTTCATCGAACTGAAATTTCCTGTTCATCGACCTGAGCTATGCGTACTGCATTCAGAGAAGAACTTGCCAATTTTGAGCTCTGAGTTCGCCAAGCTGAGAATCTGTCTGAAAAAGTCGATCGTCGACCAGAGCTCAAATATAATCGAGCTCAGCTCAGAGAAATAACTCTGAGTTCGTCGATCTGGGATCGACGATCGTTGTGCTAAGCTCGAAGAACTTTGAACTGATCTTTCCGTTCTCTGAATCTTCTAAGTCTTGAGACTACTGATGTCCTCTGCTGGCTTGTCCATGAAAGTTGAACCTAATGATTAGCCTAAACTCTAGGACTACCAGACTTGATGCTAGCCATACAATGTGGGTCAGACTTTAACCTAATTTAGTGAACCTAGCCCTAATTCAACTAGGGATCCAACAGCTTTGATTTTCCACACCTTACTCATCGCTTTTAGCATTTGGCATTGAGTGAACTGGCTTTACTCAATGCCAATGGACTTAGGTGATTTTCAGCCTTTCCAACATCTTTCTTTGACATCTGGTATTGAGTGAACTGGCTTCACTCAACGCCTGTGGACTTTGACAGATTTCTGTCTCTCCACTCCTCTACCCTGTGACCACATATCACAACTATTTGGAATACCTGTCCAACATGCATGCATTAACTTAAACATACATCAAATACAACTATGTGTATACCATTGACTTGTATGATTTCTACAAATCTGGGATATTGTGAGCAATGGACCCAACAATCCCTCCCTATTTGAAGAAGTCAAAACCTTCAAACAAAATTCTTAGTCAATGATATACACTAACATACACATCAGATAAAACAGTAAATTGGAAAACTTAACACCATATAACAAGAGTATCAAGTTAGTTGGAACCCTAGTTTGGATTTGGGCAAGGACGAATATTTGTATTGCTTAGAATGACCCAACATATATAGTGTAGGGTCATAGGTTTTATAGGGTCAAAGTCAGTAACACCAACTTAGACTATCAGTACTCTACTTCAGAAGACTTTAGAGATAGAAGACCTCAAAAGAAAAGCAGTTAAAATGATTGCAGGAAAGTCATTCGACGATAGCAAAACTCAGCTCGACGATCGTCGATCTCAGATCGACGAACTCAGAGTTCCTTCTCTGAGTCGAGCTCGATGAAAGTCTTGCTGAGATCGACGATCTATGATCTCATATTAGAAGTTCAGCTCGACGAAGGACTATCTTAGTTTGACGAACTTGGAGCTCAGATTAGCAAGTATATTTTCAGCTCGATGATCTTGGAGCTCAGCTCGATGATCTTGGAGCTCAGCTCGACGAAGGAGAATTATTAGCTCGACAAACTTGGAGTTCAGGTCGACGAAATCATTACTGACTTCGACTAACTCTTTCAAGGTCATGTTCGACTATTCTTCACTGCAGTTTCTCAGTTCGACTATCAGTTTGATTTCAAATTCTATTATATTAAGGCAGTAATGCTCTGATAATTAATGCTCAATATTCTCAAGAATATAGCCATTCCGAGCAGCATTAATTATGGTTTTCATAAAGTTATTGCTCTACCATATTCAATGGGATAGTTAGGGAAATACATTCAAGACAAATATTAGCCGTTCAGAATTCCAGAATTTCTGCAGAGGATTTCAAGAAACAATTTAAAATTCAAATGTTGTTGAATCTGAAAACATATATAAAGTGATTTTCTTCCAGAAGAATATTGAGATACACAGATCAAAAATAACAATCATAAGAGAAGTGAATCAGTGAAAAAGTATTAGCAGATAGTGAAGAACAATACAGCTTTCATACACTCAGTGTTCTTCATCTTCTTCAGGCTTTCAAGAGACAAACAATTAAAATCAGTCTAAAGATTGAAGAGCAACATCATTTGAAGGCCTATACACTGAAGCAAAGCTTCCACTCCTGATCAAACTCATACAACTCAGGGGGAGCTTTGACATCATCAAGTCCATTTGTCTTCTCAGAGCTTTGAGACAGAGAAGACAATATATTTTTACTTTCCATTTCCTGTGTATAGGGTTTTTAACTCCCTTCAAAAGTTAGCCTCTTTTGGTTCACAAGTCACCTGATCAAAACACTTGAGATTAGTTTTTGGGCACCTGATCAAAAGCTCAAAGGGTTGCTAGATCTTCCTTAGAAAAATAGATCTTGTGGTGATAGGGCACCTGAGCAAAAACCTGTGGTAGTAGGACACCTGATCAAAAACCTGTAGTGGATTCCTACCAGGGTTGTAGAAGAGTGGTTGTACCCAGGTTTATTGGGGAACCACTATAAACTCCTTGTGTCATCTGGTTTGCCTTTACTTTTTGTTTGTGTGCTGTGATATTTCTCTTTATACTTATATATATATATCACTAACTTTAAATCCACTGTAAAAACAAGTTAATATTTTTTTTAATACTCTATTCACCCCCCTCTAGAGTAAAGATAAGATCTATCCCTCATTTTTAATTGGTATCAAAGGCAGGTTGTTTGGTTTCACAGGCTAACACTTGAACCAAAAGATCCTTGATAGATCCTATTTACTCTAGTTTGTCTCTTATATCATGACACAAAATAAGGAGTATTCAAGCACTAGACCTCCAGTGTGCAATCTGAATAAGTTTGCACTTTGGAAGGCAAGGATTAGGCTTTACATGAATTCCATTGATGAAGATATCTATAATTCCATTTTGACAGGCCCCCTACACCAACTGCAACAACAAGCACAAATACAGTTCCATAACCTGAGTGGACTGATTCTCAGAAGAAGCTGAAGATTGTAGATACCAAAGCCATGAACATTTTGTCTTAAACTATGTCTGATGACATATTCCAGAAGGTTGTTGAATGCACTTCATCCAAGGATATCTGGGATTATCTAAATGGGATGGTTGTAGGATCTATATATGAGAGAAAGGACAGAAGAGCCCACTTGATTTCTCAATATAAGAATTTCAAGCAGGGTGAATCTGAATCAGTTGTTGAGATGTACACCAGACTCAGCCTCATCATCAATGAGCTGAAAACCCTAGAGAAGGACATCTCATTGACAGAAGTCAATGACAAGATCCTTATGTTCTTCTCTAGCACATGGGACTCTAGGATCTGGCCAATCAAGGAAGCCAGAAGCTTGAATGAGATCTCAACAAAGACCTTATTGGGAAAGCTCAAGCCTTATGAGCAGCTTATCAAGACAAGGGAAGCTGAATAAGTGGCTTCACCTTCAGTAAGGAAAGAGAAAAGCATAGCTTTTCAGGCTACAGATGAAGAAGAATCTCTTCCAGCAAATGAAGACCTCATGAGTCTTCTAGACAAAAAATTCTACAAAATGGCCACGGAGGACTTCAGGAGAAGGTCTTCCAAAAATAAAGACAAACCCAGGTATAACAAAACCCCCACTAAATAAATTGTTTGTTATGGGTGCAGGAAACCTGGACACATATTGCCAGAATGTCCTCTTCCAACAAATACAGGAAGAAAGAGAAAGGATTTGTAGCTGAGACATGGAGTGACTCAGATTCAGACTCTTCATCCAGCTCCAGTGAGGATGAAGAAGAAGCAAAAGCTAAAGAGATCTGCATGATGGCAATCAAAGCATCATGCAACAACTCTGAGTCAGAATTAGAATCAGAGGAAGACCAAGTAATCTCTACCTTTGATTTTACTTCTAATCAATTGAAATTAGACTTTAAATTATTATGTAAAGATTTAATTAAATCTGAGAGGAAATCAAACTTCTCAGAGAAAAATTAATTGAACTTGATAATTTTTCTTCAGAAAATTCAAAACTTAAAGAAGACTTAAAAACTGCTTTAGAACAAATATTATCTTTAGAATGTAAACTAAATGAGGCTAAAATATTTGAAGAATCCCTTAATGGGAGAAGTATCAAATTGATGGACATAACAAGCACAGTGAATGCTAGATTAAAAAGCAAACTGGGCTTGGGTGCTTCATCAAGTCAGCCTTATATTCTTGAGAAAAATATTTTTATCTAAACCTATCAAATTCATTTTTGAAAAAGGAAAAGAAAAAGTAAAAGATTCTAATAATGAAACAGAGGTTTTAAATCAGACTAAATCAAATAAAAATAACAAATCTCATAAAAATAATGTTCAACAAAATTCGTCGAACCGAGATCGATGAAATCAGTATTATGTGTCGAACGACGATCGACGAACTCTGAACCTATAATTTGGGTATGTTTACTCAAACAAGGGTGCTCGTCAAAATCAACAAGCTTCGTTGAATAGAGATCGACGATCGTGGAATGCAGAAAATGAGTATTATCATTCTGTGAACCGAGATTGACGAAATCAATACTTTTCGTCAAACTCAGATCGATGAACTCAACTAAATTCGTCGAACTCAAATTTTCAAAACAGAAATTTAACTTTTATCAAACTAATGATAAAAAACCAAAACTTGTTAATCCTTTTACTCAGTAGATAATCCCTCCTAGGAGATATCATCCATTAGGTTATAAAGATCAACATGATTGTTCTTATATTTCCAGTTATTATTTTGAAAGAAATCAAGGACCCAAGGTAACCTGGGTCAAAAAACACCTAACTTAGTTTTATGCAGGTGAAGAACTATCCTACCACAGAGGAACAATGGTATTTGGATCGTGGTTGCTCAAAACATATGACAGGTTCAAAGGCCAACCTAAGTGACTTTAAAGCAAATCTTGGACCCAAAGTGATCTTTGGAGACTCCAATTATGGACAAACAGAAGGATATGGAAATGTCAAGATTGGAGCAGTCACATTCAAAAAGGTAGCTTATGTGAATGGACTGAAGCATAACCTCATATCCATAAGTCAACTATGTGATGAAGTTTATCAAGTAACTTTTAACAAGTCCTTATGCTCTATTTTTTCTGATAATAACAAAATTGTTTTAACTGGTATTAGACAAGGAAACATATACTGAGTTAATATCAATTCAGCTAAATCAGAAATTTTCTTATTTAACCAGATTAGTAAAGCTAGTGAATTATGACATAAGAGACTAGGTCATGTGAACCTTAGAACAATAACTAAATTATCAAAGGACAACCTTGTTAGAGGACTACCTTCTAGCTCTTACAAGAAGAAAGGACTCTGTAGGGCTTGTCAATTAGGCAAGTAAACTAAAAATAGTTTTAAATCCATTAATAAAAGTGATTCACCCAGAATATTATACTTGTTACATATGGACCTGTTTGGACCTATTGCAGTACAGAGCTTGGGAGGGAAGTCATATACCTGAGTGATTGTTGATGATTTCTCTAGATTCACTTGGGTTTTCTTTCTAAAAAACAAGTCAGATAACTTTAAAGTTCTTACAGACTTTCTTAAGAGCTTACAGATTGAGTACTCTACTCAAGTTGCATTGATCAGAAGTGATCATGACACTGAGTTTGAATCTCTTCTCATGCAAGAATGCTATTAGAAGGAATGTATCAAACATTATTTTTTTGCTCCCAGAACTCCTCAACAAAATGGGATAGCTGAAATGAAAAAATAGAACCCTGATTGAATCTGCAGGGGACATTACTTGTAGATGCTCACTTGCCCCTATCTTTTTGGGCTAAGGCAGTAAGCACAGCAAATTATGTTCTGAATAGAAGTCTAATTCATAAACTTAAGGGTAAAACCCTCTATGAATTACTTAAAGGGAAGAAACCTAAAACAAACTATTTTAAAGTATTTGGTTGTATATGTTATATTCATAATAATGACAAGAAATATCTTAGAAAGTTTGAAGACAAAGCTGCAGAGGAAATTTTTCTTTGATATTCCCAAGTCAGCAATGCTTATAGGGTTTATAATAAATTAACTCTTAAAATGGAAGAATCTGTACATGTAACTTTTGACTAGACTAACATGTTTTACAAGGAGAAAGATTCTTCTACCATAGAAAATTTGTAGGTACCAAATCTGTGTAAGAAAATGGATGATTTAATCCTAACACAAGAGGATACATCACATCCTTCTCAATAGATTACTGCTGATGACAGTGATGAAGATATTCAGGAAATTAATGCTGAAGATATTGTGGCAAATGAAATTCCACAAGAAGAATTAGCACCACAAGTGGTTGAAGAACCAACTCTACCCACTGATCTTGTCACACTTAGAGATCATCCCATATCTCAAGTGATTGGAGACATATCAGTTGGTGTGCAATCAAGGCATCAACTCAATCATGATCAGATGCATGCTTACTTTCTTTCTCAGATTGAACCTCAATCCATAAAAGATGCAGATCAAGATCCATACTGGATTATTGCAATGCAAGAGGAACTCAATCAATTTGAGAGATGTAGAGTTTAGGATTTAGTTCATAGACCCAAAGACTACCCAGTCATTGGAACTAAATGGGTATTCAGGAATAAGTTGGATGCTCAAGGATCAATTATGAGGAACAAAGCAAGATTGGTGGTTCAAGGATATTCTTAGGAGGAAGGCATAGATTATGACCAAACCTTTGCCCCTATTGCAAGGCTAGAGGCTATCAGGATTTTTCTTGCTTATGCAGCATATTAGAAATTCAAAGTTGATCAAATGGATGTCAAGAGTGCATTTCTCAATGGAGAACTCAAAGAGGAAGTGTATGTTGAACAACCACTAGGTTTTATCTCTTCAACTCATCCCACTTATGTTTTTAAATTGCATAAAGCCCTTTATGGTCTAAAGCAAGATCCAAAAGCTTGGTATATGACCCTTGCTAATTTTCTTTTAGAGCATAAATTTTTTAGAGGCATGGTAGATAAAACTTTGTTTTTCAGGCATCATAAGGATAAAATTTTGCTAGTTCAAATTTATGTAGATGACATAATATTTGGATCTTCTGATTCCAAACTTTACAAAAGGTTTTCTGACCTAATGCATTCAAAGTTTGAAATGAGTAGCATGGATGAACTATCCTACTTCCTTGGTCTCCAAGTGAAGCAATCCCCTAATGGTATCTTTATATCCCAGTCCAAATATGCTAAGGAGCTAATTAAAAGATTTGGGATGTCTGATGCCTCAGCAATGAAAAACACCCATGCCCTCTAATGCTGTAGTTGATACTGATGAATAGGGCAAACCAGTTGATCAGAAAACATATAAGGCTATTGTTGGGTCCTTATTATATCTTATAGCTAGTAGGCCAGACATTATGTTTGCTACTTATATTTGTGCTAGGTTTCAAGTAAATCCCAAAGAATCTCACCTAATTTTATTAAAAAGGATTTTGAGATATATAAAGGTTTGTCCAAATCGAGGACTTTGGTATCCAACAGAGTCAGAATTTGACTTAACTTGATTCTCAGATTATGACTATGCTGGATGTTGAGTTGACAGGAAAAGCACATCAGGAACTTGTCAGTTTCTTGGTGATAGGCTTGCATCCTGGTTTTGCAAGAAACAAACATTTGTATCAACATCAATTGCTGAAGCTGAGTACATGAAACCTGGTAGTTGCTGCTCACAGATATTGTGGATTCAAAATTAGCTACTGGATTATGGTTTCAACTTAAATAATTCAATCATCTTTTGTGATAATACCAGTGCTATTTCAATACCACAAAATCCAATGCTTCATAGTAGAATTAAGCATATAAAAATTAGACATCATTTCATTAGAGATTGTGTGGACAAAAATAAAATTAATCTTGTCTTTATCTCTACTAATTTACAAAGAGCAGACATCTTCACCAAACCATTGGATGAAAAGAAACATCTGTTCTTCTTAAATCAGATTGGTATGATTAATGAAGAATGTTTAATTTGATTTCTGTCTGAGGTCGAAGAATTAGTCACTTTTCGTCGAACAGAGATCGATGATCTGTGAACTCTTCTTGAGATTATTCATCGAACGGAGATCGACGAAATCTCTTTGTGAACCTTTTTGTCGAACGGAGATCGACGAAGTTCAGTTCAAAAAATTTTTTCATCAAACTGAGAACAACGAACTGTTTTCCCCCTATTCAAACTGAGATTGATGCTTTTATTTCTTTATGAAATTTTTCGCCGACCTGAGTTCGAAGCTTTTATTTTGCGTTGGATGGAGTTCGCCATTTCATCTTCTTAAAACCTATAATTAGGCTTTCATTGAACTCCATCCCGTGCTTTCCAGTTCTCTTGCACTTGATCTTTTTTTCTTGCTGGTAATGGCGATTTCGATTGCGACACTCTCTGGAATGAAATTTGATGCAGGAAAATAAAGGAATGCGTATTTACAGCAACTTTTCAAGATCAAACCTCCATTTCTAGATTGATTTCTGGACATCATCTGGCTTCCTCCTCCTCTGTCCCTTCTTTTGGGGGCCTGGGTTCAGGTCTCTTTGAATCCAGGCAGGGGGAGATATTCTATGAAGAAGCTCCAGTCCCAACACTAATAACAGAGATCAAGTCAAGGAAGCTATCATCATCAGAGATCAAGTCAAGGCAACTATTAACATTAGAGATCAAGCAAAGACAATCAAGATAAACATTCAAAGCAAACCAACCAACAGGAAACTCAAAGTGAACAACAAAAGGAATCAAGCCCAGAGAGGCCTCTGTCTCCTACTTATGAACCTGAATTAGATCTAGTCTATAGGATGGCTAGATTCAATCAGCTTATTGGTCTGACTCAGATCAATAAAGCTAGAGCTGAAGGAAAAGACACTTCCCAATTCACAACTATGTCTTCTTACAGGAAGAAAGAACTGGACAAATATCAGGTACAAAATCTTTTCAATGTTGATACCTATACGAATTTGCATCCAGAAACTGTAGTGCCCAGAGCTATAACTGTAAAAATTCTTGGTGCTCAAGACATGAAAATAAATAAACTGTAAGCAGCTGATCCAAAGAGAATGACGGTTTTCACAAAACCTGCTTCAGATCCCTCTACTGATGATTCAAAGAAAGTCTCTTAATTTTCTGATTTTTCTTTCTTATTAATGTGTATATTTTTCACTAGGCACTATTGTTCATATCTGATGAAGTGTTATAATTCTGTCAGATATTTTTCCATACTTTGTGATTTTCCTTTTTCTTTTTTGTATAGTGACCTCACCCAAATAGGGGGAGATTGTTTGAACCCCAGTTTGGATTTGGGCAAGGACTACTATTAGGATTGCTTAGAATGACCCAACATGTATAGTATAGGGTCATAGTTTTCCAGGATCAAAGTCAGCAACACCAACTTAGACTGTCAGTAATCCACTTCAGAAGACTTTAGAGACAGAAGACCTCAAAGGAAAAGCAGTTAAAATTATTGCAGGAAAGTCGTTCAACGATAGCTGAACTCAGCTTGACAATCGTTGATCTTAGATCGACGAACTCAGAGTTCCTTCTCTGAGTTGAGCTCGACGAAAGTCTAGCTGAGATCGACAAACTATGATCTCATATCAAAAGTTCAGCTCGATGAAGGACTATCTCAGTTTGACGGACTTGGAGCTTAGATTGGCAAGTATTTTTTCAGCTCGATGATCTTGGAGCTCAGCTCAACGAAGGAGAATTCTTAGCTCGACGAACTTGGAGTTCAGGTTGACGAAATCAGTGCTGAGTTCGACTAACTCTTTCCAGGTTTGGTTTGACTATTCTTCTCTGCAGTTTCTTAGTTCGACTATCAGTTTGATTTCAAATTCTATTATATTAAGGCAGTAATGCTCTTATAATTAATGCTTAATATTCTCAAAAATATAGCCATTATGGGCAGCATTAATTATGATTTTCACAGAGTTATTTCTCTATCATATTCAATAGGACAGTTAGGGAAATACATTCAAGACAAATATTAGCCGTTCATAATTCAAGAATTTCTGCAGAGAATTTCAGGAAACAATTTAAAATTCAAATGTTGTTGAATCTGAAAACATATATAAAGTTATTTTCTTCCAGAAGAATATAAAGATACACAGATCAAAAATTATAATCACAAGAGAAGTGAATCCGTGAAAAAGTATTAGCAGACAGTGAAGAATAATACAGCTTTCATACACTCAGTGTTCTTCATCTGCTTCAGGCTTTTAAGAGACAAACAATCAAAATCAGTCTAAAGCTTGAAGAGCAACATCATTTGAAAGCCTACACCCTAAAGCAAAGCTTCCACTCCTGACCTAACTCATACAACTCAGGGGGAGCTTTGACATCATCAAGTCCACTAGTCTTCTCAGAGCTTTGAGACAGAGAAGACAAAATATTTTTATTTTCCATTTCCTATATACAGGGTTTTTAACTCCCTTCAAAAGTTAGCCCCTTTTGGTTCACAAGTCACCTGATCAAAAGACTTGAGATTTGTTTTTGGGCACCTGATCAAAAGCTCAAAGGGTTGCTAGATCTCCCTTAGAAAAATAGATTTTATGGTGACAGGGCACCTGAGCAAAAACCTGTGGTGGCAGGGCACATGATCAAAAACCTATAGTGGATTCCTATCAGGGTGGTAGAAGAGTGGATGTACCCAGGTTTATTGGTGAACCACTATAAACTCCTTGTGTCTTCTGGTTTGCCTTTACTTTTTTATTTGTGTGCTGTGGTATTTCTCTTTATACTTATATATATCATTGACTTTTAATCAGCTGTAAAAACAAGTTAATAATTTTTTTAATACTCTATTCACCCCCTGTAGAGTAAAGATAAGATCTATCCCTCACTTTCAAAGTTATAGGTTACCATACTTTCCTTGCCTGTACAGTGATGATGATCACTTGCAACTCCCCCTATTTTGTTGCCTGATGCTTTATCATTTCCTTCTTCCCAATAATCTCCCCATTTACCTTGCCTGCAGGGTGATCATTACTACTTCCTACTCCCCCTATTATACTGCATAACCTCGATTATTTCCTTGATCACTTCCTTCTCCCCCTTTTGACTTCTATAAAATTGTCAGGGGGGCTGGCCTCTGATTATCTTCTCTCCCTTTTTGATTTCAGATAATCAACTGTTTCATCTTCTTATTCTCTACAGGAAGCTGAACTTGCTCCCCCTCAACTAGTGCATCTTCTATCATCCTTTCTGATAGACTCTTGAACTACTTGGAGAGCTTGATACCACTGAATGTATGTTCAACATGCAAGAAGTTGTACAACCTACATCAAAAACAACATGAGGAGCATCTTAAGCTAGACCAAGTTCAACATACCCAACTCAAACTTGAAGGTGTTGAACTTTGCTTTATCTAGTGGCTTAGTGAAGATGTCAGCCACTTACTTGTCTGTAGGGACAAACTCAAGACTGATATCTTTATATTCCATATGCTCTCTTATAAAGTGATACCTAATATCCATGTGCTTAGTCCTACTGTGTGAGATAGGATTCCTAGTTTTAAAATAAAGGACTTCTACTTATCTAGAGGTTATAGTCCTGGTGCTAATGTTGGATCCACATCATTTATGCACAACAGCTCCCAACAGCTCCCAACAGCTCCCAACAGCTATATATTCTGACTCTGTAGTTGAAATTACAACACTTGTTTGCTTCTTGCTACTCCATGGCAATAGTTTTCCTCCCAAGAACTGACATGTGCCTGAAGTGCTTTCCCTATCCTCTTTGCAACCTGTAAAATCTACATCTGAATAGCCTGTTAGTTCAAAATCCCTATTTCTAGGGTACCATAGGACAAGATCTAGTGTGCCCTTAAGATACCTCAAAATCTTTTTAACAGCATAGTGGTGAGATTCTTTAGGGCAGACTTGATACCTAGCACAAACACATATAACATACATGATGTCTGGCCTACTTATAGTAAGGTATAGAAGGAAGCCAATTATCCCTCTATACAAAGTTTCATTAATAGGTTACCCTGCCTCATCTTTGTCTATAGGCATACTTGAACCCATATGAGTTTTCATGGTGGAGGCATTCTCCATACCAAACTTTTTGATCAACTCCCTGGTGAACTTAGAAGGTATAGAAT
Source organism: Platanthera zijinensis (assembly GCA_039513925.1). Classification (NCBI taxonomy): domain Eukaryota; kingdom Viridiplantae; phylum Streptophyta; class Magnoliopsida; order Asparagales; family Orchidaceae; genus Platanthera; species Platanthera zijinensis. The sequence goes on along the minus strand of CM077087.1, from coordinate 136,208,711 downwards.
GGAGCCAATTATCCCTCTATACAAAGTTTCATCAATAGGTTTCCCTGCCTCATCTTTGTCTATAGTCATACTTGACCCCATAAGAGTTTTCATGGTGAAGGCATTCTCCATACCAAAATTTTTGATCAACTCCCTGGTGAACTTAGAATGGGATATGGATAATCCATCATCAGTCTGTCTTACTTGGAGACCCAAAAATTACTTGAGCTTACCCATACTGCTAATCTCAAACTTCCCCTGCATAAGTTTGGCAAACTTCCTGCAAAGGTTATCATCAGTAGATCCAAAGATTATGTCATCAACATAAATCTGGACTAGGATGATCTTTCCCTTAGATTCCCATAGGAATAGGGTCTTGTCTATCTTCCCCCCTTGAGAATTTGTTCTCAATAAGGAAGCTAGACAATGTCTCATATCATGCTTTAAGGGCTTGCTTCAACCAATATAGATCTTTCCTAAGCCTATAAACAAAATCAGGTGAGTTAGGAACAACAAACCCTGGAGGTTGTTCAAAATAAACTTCTTCCTTTAAGTCACCATTCAGAAAGGCTGACTTCATATCCATCTAGTAGACTTTGAATTTCTTGTGTGCAGTAAATGCAAAGAATAGTCTGATGGCTTCCAATCTTGCTACATGGGAAAAGGTTTGATTAAAGTCAATACTTTCTTCTTGTTTGTACCCTTAGCTACCAGGTTAGCTTTATTCTTGATTATGATGTAATTTTCATCAAGTTTATTCCTGTAAATCCACTTGACTCCAATGATATTATGTCCTTGTGGTCTGGGAACTAGCTTCTCGACCTTACACCTCTTAAACTGGTTCAGTTCCTTTTATATAGCTACAATCCAGAACTGATCTATGTTAGCCTCTTCAAATCTTTTGGGCTCTACTTGTGATAGGAAGATTGAGTATAGTGATGTGTTGATACTTCTGCTCTTGGTCACCATTCCTTGGCTAGCATCATCAATAATCAGGTGTCTTTGATGATCCCTTAGATACCTGACAACTGGAGGCAATCTTGCTTCAGCATCCTGTGCTTCAATGTCTGCATATTGCCAACCTTAATCCACATCATTAGTGTATGGTACTTCCTTTGGAATATCCACTCTATCTTGAATAATTGGAGTAGCTTTCTTGATGGTTAGCTTGTTCATCAATAGTTTTGTACCTGCAGGACTAGAAGGGGAGCTTGACAACTCACTGTTAATCATAGTGAACTCATCAAAAATTATATTAAAAGACTCTTCTATAATTTGACTTTCCAAGTTGTAGATCTTATATGCCTTACTATGATTGCTGTACTCAAAAAAAATCCCATCATAGGACTTGACAACAAACTTAGTCACATAGGACTTTCCATTGTGAAGCACATATCACTTGTTACCAAAGATCCTTTGATAACCGAAGTTTGGTTTTCTATCATTTAGGATCTCATTGGGAGTCTTCTTGTGGCTCTTGGTGATAGAGGCTCTATTAAGGACATGACATGCAGTATTAACTGCCTCAGCCCAGAAGTATTCTGGGAGAGATGTTGAAAGGATGGGGGTTAGATCTAACTTACTCTAGAGGGGGGGGGGGGGGTGAATAGAGTATTTAAAAATTCTTGGCAGTTTTTATATTTATATATCAGAGTGAAAATAAGTGATACCAATTATAACAATAGAAGGAAAAACAAGCTAAGCTATTGTAACTATCACATCCACAGCAAGAATAGAAACAGAAAATGAGCAACCAGACAACACAAAAAATTTTACAGTGGTTCCCCTAAACTTGGGTACATCCACTCTTCTACCACATTGGTAGGAATCCACTAGCAGGTTTTGATCAGGTGACTGCCACCACAATATCTATTTGTAGAGAGATTTTGCAACCCTTTAGGCTTTTGATCAGGTGCCCAAAAACCAACTCAAGTCTTTTGATCAAGAGACTTGACAACCAAAAGCTAACTTGTGAAGGGAGTTAAAACCCTTTTACAAGAGGTGAGAGGAGGTGATGGTGTCTTCTCTTTCTCTAATCAACAGAGAAGACTAGTGGATCTTTAATGTTTACAAAGCTCCCCCTGAGATATTAATGGTTCAGGAATACTGGAGCTTTGCTTCAGGGTGTAGGTATTCAGCCTTATCTGAAAGCAGTCCTGGAACTTTTCTGACTGAATAAATCTTTGTTGTCCTGAATGTTCCTGGAAGTGAAGCTTGAAGAAGACTCTTGATTGCGATGATTGTTCTTCTTCTGTCTTCAGACTTGACAAGGTGAAACACAAAGAATTTTCTGCACTGTGAGAGAGAGAGTTCTGAAAAATTATTATACCTCAGTGCTGTATATTTTCTCTGTAAGTTCTGGTAGTTCCTTCTCTGTTCTTGTCTAAAAGAAAAAAAAATCTTTTTATATTCTCAGTCAATAATTTCTCCTTTGAAATTTGAATTACTGCCTTAATTGCTGGCTGATCTGGAGAATACAAACAGCTGGAATATATCATAAATAAGTTTCCCCAACTGTCCCTTAATAAAATAAGCAAGTAAATATCCTGTTGAATACCATAATTAATGTTGCCAATAACGGCTATATTCAGAGGAATATAAGCATTAATTACTCAGGAATAATACTGCTATTAATATAGAAATAAAGGAACAGAAGGAAGAAAACTTCTCATTCTGGAACTAGACAGATATCATCGTTCACTGAACAGAATTCGTCGACCTGAGATCCAAGATCGTCGACCTAAGAACTCCAGTTCGAAGACCTGAGCTCTGCGAACTGTGTACTGAGAATGGCTTACCAAAACTACACTCTGAGTTTGTCGAGCTGAGATTTTGTCTGAAGAAAACTGATCGTCGACCTGAGCTCGAATATCGTCGAGCTCAGCTCAGAGAATTAACTCTGAGTTCGTCGATCTGAGATCGACGATCGTTGAGCTAAGTTCGAAGAACTTCGAACTGATCAAACTATTATCTGAAGACTTCTAAGTCTGAGTCTTCTGAGGTCCTCTGCTGGATGGTCCAAGAAGGTTGAACTTAATGACTTATCCTACACTCTAGGACTACAGGACTTGACCCTGGCTATACAAGATGGGTAAGACTCAGCCTAAATTAGTGAACCTAGCCCAAAACCAACTAGGGATCCAACAATCTCCCCCTATTTGGGTGAGGTCACTAAGTACAATGCATAAGAAAAGAAAATACATACATACAACATTAAAGAAAATATCTGACAGAATGAAAAAAAATTTCAGCAGATAGAAAGAATATCTACAGAGAATAAAAATAGTTTTAGATCCTGTCTGGAGTAGGAGTAGAAGAAGATTTAGTGAACACTATTGTTTTGAGAGGATCTTCTGCTTCTTGCTTAGATATCTTCACGTCTTGAGCTCCCAGAAGAGTTATAGTAGAAGCTCTAGGCACAACAGCTTCTGAGTGAACCTGCATATAAATATTTGGATCAAATAGTTCTTTGTCTACCTCAAACTTTTCAAGCTCTTTCTGTCTGAAAGAAGACATAATTGTAAATTATGATGGATCATTTTCTTCTGTCTTTGCCTTGTTTATCTGAGATAAGCCTATCAGTTCATGGAATCTAGCCATCCTAAAATTTGGATCAAGCTCTAGTTCATATCTTGGATCAGCTGAATCATCCTGAGCAGTCCTTTGAGGCTTTCTGAAAATAACAAACTGTTGCTGATAATTTGTTGAAGGATAATTCTTTAAAGTTTTTTTTTGCAAAATAGGAATTTGGTGGTCTGCATTCACTCTATTTTCCAGCAGGAATGGAAGATTGTCTTTGAGCTGGTTTGGAAGATTGTCTTGAGTAAGAAGGAGCTAATTTAGAAGATTGTCTTGAATACTGATTATGAGCTGACTTGGGAGGTTGAGAAGAACTGGAGGTATACCTTGCAAGATTTCCTTAAGCTCCTGCAGGAGGAGGAGGAGGAGGTGGATCTTTCTTGAATTTCTTCACTAGAGAAGATCCAGACCTCTTCTTATTCTTCTATGCTTTTGCCTGGTTCCTAGACAATCTCATCCAATGAGGAGTTGTTGGAGTAAGAGGAATGTTGTGCAAAATATAATATGGAACATCATTATCTGGATTGAGCTTCTGAACAACCTTTCCTGGAGCTTTCCTCTTCTTTGATTTGGATCTATTGGAATTATCAGAATCAGAATCATCTTCTGAATCCTCATCATCATCAGATGATCTAGGAGGATTATCATATAAATCATCTATTTCTTCTAATGTTTGCTTTGAAATTTGTTTATCTGCTCGAGGAGGAGCTGGAGGTAGAACAACTGCAGGAGGAATAACAATCTCTGTAATCAACTTAGAATCTTCTAAGTCTTTATCAGTCAAAAGAAAATTATTCAACTCAGGATCATTTTGCATCTGTTCAATCTCTAGTGCAACATCCTGTGCAATTAAATCATCTAGACTTGGTATTGGACTATCATCCATTACATAGGTTGGGTCAGCAGGTTCCATAACCTTGTTAGTAGCAAACCATGCCTGAATGGCCTGAAGAGTTTCTATACTAACTGGAGTTGTATAACAAATAATATTTGTGCAATACTTGTGAGAAACAAATAAAAGAATGTTTCTATATAAGAGGTCAAAAGAATCTAGAACTGACTTCAGTTCAACTGCTAGAGAAATGGAACAGTCTTCAAAAAGAATAACTAAGGATTCAACTGCATCTGCATCTGGTATATCAGTATCAACAAACTCTACTGCTGCTATTGCTATTGTTGTTGTTGCTATTCCAAACTCTACTGCTGCAGTTACTGTTGTTGTTGCCGTTGCTTTTACTGCTACTGGAGCTGCTTCTTTATTGAGCATCTCCCCCTGCCTGGTTTCAGTAAGTACTGGAACCAGGCCCCTAACTGAAGAAGGAGGGATAGAGGGGGCAGAAAGTTGGGCAGCAGGAGAAGAAATGGAAGCAGCAAGAGGTGAAATAGCCTCTGCTATGAGTTGTTTTAGAAGAGGTGTAATGGATTGTAGAATAGATGAAATGGGGAAGGAATCTATGTCCATGAATTTAAGAGGGATTTGAGTGGATACAGATGGGTTGAAGGAGGATGATGATGGATGAGAGGGTGAGTAATCTAGCATTAGTTCATCTGTTGATGACGGGGAATGAAGGGGTGATGATAGATTGAATGATAACAGATTGAATGTTGGTATGAATGATAGGTTGTGAAGGGGGTTGTCAGTAAGATGTGAAGGAGGAGGAGACAGAGGAGTAGTAACATGCTCTGGTGTATTAGCATGTACTGGAGATTGAATAGGTGAATATTGATGTTGATGGGATTGATGTGGTGAAGGTTGATATACTGGAGAATGAGTAGGTGAATGAATTGGTGAGTGAACTGGTGAATGAATATGGATTGGGGAAGCAGGAGGTGTTGGTTGATGTTCTTGAGATGTAGAAGAATGCTGGAGGGTTTTTGAGGGAGTTTGAATAAGAGGAGGTGGAGGGGGAATATAAACATCCTCAACAGGGTGGGGAGTGGCTGGAGCAGCCCTTGTACCCTCAGAAGGTTTTTAAGAGGAAGCCTTGGATGGCTTAGAGATATTCCTCTCCCACCTGCCAAATAGGGCGCAGGTAAGCCTCTTGGAGGCATTAATGAATATGGTCGGGGAGACCAGTGATTCAGCAGCCTTGGCCTGAAGGAAGATCCCCAGAATTCTTTCAAAACACACTTCTTTCTTGGTGTTTTTCAACTTAATCAACTAAAACATGATTTTGGCCCAGTTCACGGCCTTCTTGTTCACCACTGCGCACATCAATAGAAACTGTTGTCTAGTAATGTAATCATGGGTTGTGTGCTTTCCCAGTAGTACATTTCCTACAACATCTGCCAGAAAATTATAGTCTGTAGATAGATGTTTCTTTAGTAATTTGTTAGGGGTGTCTCTAGAATTACCCATTCGAATCAACATTTTATCAAATTCAGCAGTGTCGATTTCTAATTCCTCTTCTCCATTCAGCAAACCAAAAATTTTAGTTAGAACATAAGGGGTAAGTGAAACAGCGTTACCCTATATTGTCCCGATCAACGTATCAACATTATGAGTCAATAGAGTGAAGACCCATTCTCTGATTTCTGTCATCGCAATCTTCATCCTGGTAGTCATCAGACTCTTCAACTATAAATCTTCAAACAATTTTAGGATGTCAAGGAAGATCTTGTCCGAGTGTTGGAATGACTCGAAATCTATGTCGAAACCCATGTCAAATTTCATTGCTGCAAGAGCACTTGCTTAAATCGCCATGTTTACCTATAATAAAGAAATAGAGAGATCAAGTGCAAGAGAACTAAAAGTGCGGGATGGAGCTCGAAGAAAACCTAGATATAAGGTTTTTCAGAATATGAAACGACAAACTCCGTCCTGCGAAATAGAAAAATTCTTTGATCTGAGGTCGACGAAATATTTTATCGACAAAAGAGTTTGTCAATCTCAATCTGAAGAAGGGAAAACTTTTCGTCGTCCTCAGGTCGACGAAAAATTTCTGAAGCTAGATCGTCGATCTCCGATCGACTAAAATGACTCACACAGAGAGTTCGTTGATCTCAGGTCGACGAATTTTCTCAAGAACTTTTCTCAGTTCGTCGATCTCAGGTCAACAAACTGTGGAAAATTCTTCGACCACAAACAGAAAGTTAAATTAAAGCTTCACCATTAATCATACCAAGCTGATTTAGAAAGAACATATGGTTTCTTTCATCCAAGGGTTTGGTGAAGATATCTGCTCTTTGAAAATCAGTGTAGATATAGACAAGATTAATTTTCTTTTTGTCCACACACTATCTAATGAAATGATGCCTTATCTCTATATGCTTAGTTCTACTATGATGAACTGGATTCTTAGCAATAGAAATTGCACTTGTATTATCACAGAGTAAGGTTGAATTATTTAAGTTGTATCTATAGTCTAGAAGTTGGTTTTTAATCCACAATGTCTGTGAACAGCAACTGCAGCTGCTATGTTCTCAGCTTCTGCTGTTGATGTAGACACAGATGTTTGTTTTTTGCAAAACCAGGAGACAAGTCTAGCACCAAGGAACTGGCATGTTCCTGATGTGCTCTTCCTGTCCACTCTACATCTAGCAAAGTCAGTATCTGAGTATCCAGTCAACTCAAACTCTGACTCAGTTGGATACCATAGTCCTAGATTTGGGCAACCCTTTATATATCTTAAAATTCTTTTAAGGAAAATAAGATGAGATTATTTAGGGTTCACTTGGAACCTAGCACAAAGGCATGTAGCAAACATTATGTCTGGCCTACTTACTGTGAGATACAATAGGGAACCAACAATGACCCTATATAATTTCTGATCAACAGGCTTTCCATGTTCATCAGAGTCAACCACAACATTGGTAGCCATGGGTGTTTTCTTTACTGAGGCATAGAAAATTTATGCTCTAACAAAAAGCTAGTTAAGGTATCATACCAAGCTCTTGGAGCTTGCTTTATACCATAGAGAGCTTTATGCAATCTAAAGACATGAGAGGGATTAGTTGGAGAGAGAAAACCTGGTGGTTGCTCCACATATTCTTCCTCTTTGAGTTATCCATTCAGAAATGCACTCTTGACATCCATTTAATAGACCTTGAACTTTTTGAAGGCAACATATGCAAAGAAAATTCTTATAGCCTCAAGCCTTGCAACATAGGCAAATGTCTGATCATAGTCAATGCCTTCCTCTTGCCTATAGCCTTGAGCTACTAGCCTTGCCTTGTTCCTTATGATAGTACCTTGGGCATCAAGTTTATTTCTAAATACCCACTTAGTTCCAATGACTGGTTAGTCTTTGGGTCTTGGAACTAAGTCCCAAACTCTACATCTCATAAACTGGTTGAGCTCCTCTTGCATAACAATGATCCAGTGTGGATCTTGCTCAACATCTTTGATGGATTGGGGCTCAATTTGAGATATGAAGCAGACATGCATCACATCCTTGTGGATTTGATGTCTTGTCTGCACACCTACGGATATGTCTCCTATTACTTGAGATATAGGATGATCTCTAAGTATGACAGAATCAGTTGGTGGAGTTGGTTTAGCAACAGCTTGGGGAGTTAATTCCTTTGGTGGAATTAAGTTAGCTGTTGTTGGCTCTCCATTAAATTCAGTATCTTCATCATCACTTTCTTCAGCAATATGTGGAGAAGGATGTGTAACAGCCTCATTGGTGAGGGTCAACTCATCCAGCTTCTCACACATGTTATGTACCTGCAAGGTTTCTCTGGTAGAAGCTATCTTCTACTTGTAAAACATGTTAGTCTCATCAAAAGAAATGTGAACAGACTCTTCCATTTTCATGGTTGATTTATTATATACCCTATAAGCCTTGTTTACTTGGGAATATCCAAGAAAATTCCAACTTCAGCTTTGGCTTCAAACTTTCTAATGTATTTCTTGTTATTGTTATGGATGTAACAGACAAACCTTGTAACATCCCGACTTTTATCGGGCCACAAGAGCCCTAGTGGGCCCAATAAAAGTGACCCGAGCCTCTACCCATGACATGGTAGGAGGTAACCCTAGGTAGGGTATCGAGCTAGAGAACTCCGAATTGAGTTCTGTCAGTTCTTGTGGCCTCGTATAGTCAATACGAGCGCATAGGAACTCGTTTAGTTGGACCTCGAGGTCATATAGTGGATGTGACCATTCCTCGTAAAACGCAACGAGAGCGAGATTTTGGATATCAAGCTAGATAACTCCGAATCACGTTCCGGAGGCCTCGTATAGTCTATTTGAACGCATCGGAGCTCGTCACGTCACGATCTGAGGTCTAACGACAATTTTACACACTTCGATAATTTTAGCGCGCTGCGACGCGCAGATTTTAGCCTTTCGCCCAACGGACTGCGATTCAACCCCCGGTCAGTGGAGTTGGACTAGTGTAGTCAATACGAAGTCAACGGAAGTCATCCCGGTCAATTTTGATGATAATTGGTCAACACGTGGTCAAATCAAGCCTAGTCATGCACCGAAAAGCGTGCGCACACCAATTATGACATGACACCTGAACCTTGACCTGACCCCGATGACTTGGACCCACTTTGACTTTGACCAGCCTGGGGGACTCACCCTAGGGTTGACTTGGTCAAACCCTCCTAAAAATCTTTTTTTTGGATTTTTCTCCAAGTGACGGGCCCACCTCCTCTCCAAAGAAGGATGGCCCAAACCCCCCTCACTCTCCTTGGGCCCCCAACCAGCAAGCCCTCATCCCACTACAAGTGGAGGCCCGCCCACTTCTTCCTTCTCCCTCTCTATCTCTTTCCCACCTAAAGGCCCAAGCCCATAAGGGCTCCTTCCTTTTTACCCACATGGGGGAAAATAGGGGACCTCGAGCTGTCATTGGACAGCTGGAGGGTAGGGATTAATCCCTCCTTAAGGAGTGATTAGTTCCAAACCACCCAAAGGGAGGAAGCTCCCCCTCCCCCTCCCTATAAAAGCCACCCAACCCCCCTCTCTTTCCCACACAGCTCTCAGAGCAGCCCCTCCCCCTCCTACCCCCCCTCTGCCGGAGCTCTGGTGGCCATAAAAAGCCAACCCGAAGAGCTCCTCCCCCTCCACCACCACCACCCTCCATGGCCGACCAAGCCGGCCCCTCCCGAGCCCGCCAAACCCAGGTGGATCCCTCTCTTCCTCCCCCTCCCAATTTCTGACGTCTTGCATAGTGCTCCCAGCGGCCGGAGCGCCGCCACCGTCACCCTCCACCCTCTCGTTCAAGAAAAAAAATGGCTCCGGCGGTGGCAGGCTGCCAGACCACCGCCGGAGGGAGCGCTCACCACCGGCGGGTTGGCCGGTGGTGGAGCCATGGCCGGCCGGCGGCGGAGAAGCCCCGTAAGGGCTCTAAGAAGTATACAGTGTGGGGGGGGGGGGGGTGGAGAAGATGTACATGAATTCTTAATTATATATATATATATTATATTATAATAATATATATAATTATTATAATAAATTAAAGGGTTTTGATTTGTAGAGGCTAAAATAGACCTCTAGGAAAAAAATGTTGAACATGAAAAATGTTACCTTAATTAAGGGCTTCTTCCACAAAAGTTTTGAGAATTTTTGGAGTTGATTTGGTATTTTTAAAAGCCCAAATAAAATTTGTTCGGTCAAATTAAAGGCCCAAAACTCTTCGAAAAATTATGAAAAAAATTTCAGTCTCATTTTAGACCCCCTTATAGGTTGTATAAAAATTTGGAGACATGGTGATTAAAATTGGAATTTCTCCAAATTGTTGGAGCCTAGGGTCGCGTTCGTAAATTATTACGCTCATTTTCTTCGAAAATGAAAATTGGAGCGCGGGACTATCCTCTCTAATTTGAATAATAAATTCAAATTATCATATCGACGAGAGTGCCCGAGGCAAGTGACCAAGCTCCAGGTGTTCCGAGACGTTGCGGAACCGTCGAGCGCCTCGAGTCTCGGGCGATCTGAGCACGCTCAGAAAGTGAAAGTACGAGTAGTGAGTTGCAAATTATTCTCGATAAATAATGAGAGTGTAACTCATGATAAGCCCCTGATCCGATTAAGCCGTGATTAATAAGGTGCAACCAAATCCTAATCGAATCTTAATAACGGGTGTAACCCAATGAAGCCTTATTAAAAACTGAAGTAGAACTGAATGTGCCTCCTAAGATCGGAGATGAGACTGAAGCCTCCTGAATGGAGTGATTGGACTACTAACCTTTTCTTTATGTTTTACTCCAGTCTCGTACTGTTCAAGTACTTTAATTCAGCTCTACTCCAGTATCGTACTGGTCAAGTACTTTTAATTCAGCTTTACTCCAGTCTCGCACTGGTCAAGTACTTTTAATTCAGTTCTACTCTAGTCTCGTACTGGTCAAGTACTTTTAATTCAGCTCTACTCCAGTCTCGCACTGGTCAAGTACTTTTATTCAGCTCTACTCCAGTCTCGTACTGGTCAAGTACTTTTTATTCAGCTTTACTCCAGTCTCGTACTAGTCAAGAACTTTTTATTCGGCTCTACTCCAGTCTCGTACTGGCCAAGTACATTTTATTCATCTCTACTCCAGTCTCGTACTGGTCAAGTACTTTTTATTCAGCTCTACTCCAGTCTCGTACTGGTTAAGTACTTTTTATTCAGCTCTACTCCAGTCTTGTGCTGGTCAATTACTTTTAATTCAGCTCTACTCCAGTCTCGTACTAGTCAAGTGCTTTAAATTCAGTACTACTCCAGTTTTCGTACTGGTCACATTTCATTACAACACTTTAAATAAGCAGCATAGTCACCGCACTTGTCCTCATTGCAATTTACTATTAAAATCTCGGGTCCTGCTCTGACGAGCAGTTTTTGTTAAGGTTGAGCCTTAGTTGGGGTTAACCGGAGTTGAGGTATTCCTCCAGGTCTAGCCCCAAATAATGCGCTCCCACGCTCCTTGTCGAAAGTAGAGCTAAGTGCCGACGCTCGAAGCCTAAAGCCTTGAAGGGCAGGCCAACGTAGACCCGGTGTGTATTATGATTGCCTTTTGCTTGATTGATTGTAAATTTCTTACAGTGAAATAGTGGAGGGTCAGTCCCTCCGACAGACCGTTCGTACCGGTGCGGAAAGGTCGATGACTCAAGGCGACAGGGAGATGGGTACCAAGGGTGAACGACTGTTATATTATTCCCTGACGGGTTTCCTCCGCTGGTCAGCCAAAACAATTCGCCAGATGTCGCTCACATCTAGGAGTACACAAGGTTGTACGTTAGGTCCTGGGGTTGTGCGGTACGACCACCCCCAGAAGTGGCAGGACTGGCCACTGTCACTGACGGCCACATCGGTGAGGCCCGCGGGGCTCGCTACCCTGCTAGAATAGAAGCGGTCCAAACAATGTCAACATAGGGTTTGCGTGCGCGGCTGTGAATGTCTGTTGTGTGTGCGCAGCTGTGAATTCCTGCGGTGTGTGCGTGACTGTGAATGCCTGTGGTGTGTGCATGGCTGTGAATGCCTGCGGTATGTGCGCGACTGTGAATGCCTGCGATAGAATTCAGGATATGAAAACCTGTTGTGCGATGAGCTAGATGAGTATTGTTATAACCGTTTTATACTATTGCTGCTTTTTCGGTTATATTGCACTCTTTTTATTTGCTCCTAGCTACTTTTATATGAATTGTTGTGCTGACCCTCTCTTGCTTCGACTATTTACTTCTGTTGGGCGGGTACATGCTCGTCCCCAGGATGTGGATCCTGGGAGGAGATTTGTTTAGACTTAGCTCTGTGATTAACGGTTATTTGATTAACCATTCACAGGAGGTGGAGCACCGTAGTGACCCGCTGCCGCAGGAGATTATGCCAGCAGCTAGGTCTACTCGAGCAGATGCACCCCCGCCATCCCTAGAGTTTAGAGACGTGAGTTCCGCCGAGCAGCGTAATGAGAGAGTATATGAGGATTATATGTAGCACATGTATAGCCCACAGGCTTATATAAGTACTTAGGCTTAGGCCCTAGAACCGCTGTGATTTTGATATGTGATATATAAATCTGCAATGGTTTCCTGTTAATTCTTCCGCTATATTCTGATGGGTTGTGAATGTTATGATTCTAGCCAAGCAAGGCGACCAACTAGTGCATGGATAGGGTGGATCAGAGCGATCGCGATTCTTCCTTGTGGAGTAGTCTCAGGATCCCTTCATCCCTCGCTTCGTTTTAGGTTCGGGACGAACCTTGCAGTGGAAGACTGGTGGACCATAGTGCAGAGGCTTAGGGATTCTATACTGTACGATAGTAAGCCCATACACCGTTGTTTTCCGCTTGGGTTGTAATTTTTGCTAATTTCCCCTACTTTTGCAAAAAACTGACACTCTTTTCTGTTACTTATCCAGATACCGGAGTACAGTAATGGGGGATCCTCGTCCAGAGGATATGTTCCAGCTACCCCACCACCAAACTCGGTCGCTCCCGCGACCGTACCAATTGCCGAGACAGATATGGGGCAGACACTGACGGCTATACTAGCGACTTTCCGGGATACCCTGGCACAACCACCGCGAGAGATGACCGCACCCACCAATTTGCTGATGACTTTCCAAGGACTAAGGCCTCCCCCTTTCAGGGGTACAGAGACGGCCATTCAGGTAGAGGAGTTGGCTGAGTGAGAGGAGTTATTAGTAGGGATGATGTGCCCATATACGCTTGAAGGCTGTGAGTGTGTTGTAACCCCCACCATTGTTCTTCAAACATGAAGGCAGCCAACTTGGATTTTTTCTGCTCCGGCGTCTCTACCGCCCTCAAACGTTCTTGCATCCGGGACCACCAATCCTCTATATCAGTCGGCGTACCGACTCCCTATAACAACTCGACCCATTAAATAACATATAATAGAAGGTCTGACCGGGGCCCCACACTATATGCCACAAACAGACGGTGCGGTCACAGGTTAATACCAAAATACCAACGCATCCTAACCCAGAGCATTCTAGCGGAAGTTTATAAGTTGCACGAACTCAATCCATGAATGTCCACTACTCTATAAACAACACATTTATATACAAGAATAGGAATGTACACAAGCACACCGCTCACGGCCTTAAGGCCTTACAAGTTTCTCTTTACAAACATATGACTTCATACATCGGCACGTAGGCCGGCCACACATGAAATCCAAATCTTCGCACGACCTTCGAGGGCCTACTAGCAGCAACATGGGCTTCAGCCCGCTCAATCCGTTTCAGCATCTACAAGGTCAGTACCTACAAGGTCAGCACCTGCATATAGACATCCACCCCAGGGGTGACAAACAAATACACGGTCAGCATTCAACTGACCAATTATAACGACCCTACCCCTTACCCGGGGTAGTGGTTCCTTCCCTGCATGTATTCCAATCTCAACACATATACACAATACACAATATCATCACAAACACCGGCCTTCGTGCCAGACATTCAGTGCACTCAGGGCACACTTACGGTGTACCAAGCTTCTCAGGGTTCCACCGCCGATTTGAGGTGTTTACTTGTTGGCCGGGCATAAGCCTCCGAACCCCTGTTGGAGACCTCACACACTCGACCGATCAGAGGCACGCACCTCATAGCAAACTGTGAGCACTATCAGCCGACCTACCCCCGTAGTGTAACAAGCCTAGGGAAATCGCCCTGCTGCATTGCTATTAATCGACCGCTCACCCGATCCTACCATTGAACTTGTTGGGTGGCCCACCCACTCAGAGGTTCTTAACTTGTTGGCTATGGGCATCAACCGCCAAACCCCTGTTAGAGGCATCTCGTACCCACCCACTCAGAGGTGTTTGCTTACAACAATCCGATCATTGAACTTGGTGGGTTCCCTACCCACTCAGAGAACACCGACACATAGTGCCGCCTTCCATTCCATCAATACAGCTCGTACCGAGCATACAACCACAGGAGCCATACAAAGCTTCCTTCTCACCATCACAATCGTTCTCACCATCTCCGTAGGTTAACCGATGTATACCCGGAGTCTTCTACGGTTCGCAGAATCACCAATCCAGACATCCATCCAGATGGGCTTCACACAGCATGTCTATGCCATACTACACATTTTCGGCTCTAGATACAGACTCAACCGCTGGAATCACTTACGCTCTTCCATCTTTTGATGGAGGATTCCAAAGATATACATGCATAAACAAAGGGCTTCACCTGCCCAAGGAAGAAAGACCGTTACCCATGACGATCACTTCGGCGCCATGAAAGAACTAGCCGGATGGAAATTCCCGCAGCAACCTTTCCTCCGCAATGCTGATCTCGGCTCTCGATTTGGACCGCTGAAGCTCCACCGACAGTCGGAAAACTTCTCCTTCTTCCTTCCTTGCTCTCCTCTCTCTCTCTCTCTCTTTAGAAAGAGAATGGCCAATATGAGAATGAAATATTCATCTCCATTCTCGGCCTTATAAGAGTAGGGATGAACTTGGACCACAGGATCCAAATAGAAGGGAACGAACTGCCTCAATCACTTCGAAAAGCATCTAAACAGAGCTGACACGGCCTGTGACATGCCCGTATCACAGGCCGTGTTCCTTGAGCGGTTCGGGAACCGACTCAATCTGGAATAGAATACGGGCAACGACACGCCCGTATCACTCTCTGACATGCCTGTGTCAACCAGGACACGGCCGTATGGCTGGTCGTGTCACCTCATTAACACAAGGCCGAAACACCCGAGAAGAACACGACTAAGGCACACGCCCGTGTACTCGGCCGTGTGCTCAACACGCCCCTATGACACGACCATATCACAGGCCGTGTACCACACTTAATGCCACTCAACACCACTCCACTCAACACCACTCCACTCAACGCTGCCCGAGCAGGACACGCCCTGGGACACGCCCGTGTCCCAGGCCGTGTCGCCTCTCGACGAACATCGACTGTGCTGTCTCGAGAACTCAACTCTACACACACACCGCATAGGACACGCCCTGGGACACACCCGTGTCCCAGGACGTGTGTACATGACACGCCCTGGGACACGCCCGTGTCCTAGGCCGTGTCACCCAGCCTGAACCCATTTTGGGCCTTAGGGGTTTTGGGGTGTTACAATTCTCCCCTCCTTAGAGAAATTTCGTCCCGAAATTTAACGCAACGACAATTGTAATACAACAATGCAATCGATGCACTATTAACCAAAATGATCCGGGGTTACTCTCCCCATGTTCTCGCACCAACAAAAGTGTTTTCACAAACACGCATACATACAATATACAAAGTACAACATAAAAGCAATAAAGTGCACCCTCCACTTTATTTTTGCTCATCTGAGTCTCTAAGCAGCTTCTTGACAACCTCCTGCAACTCTAGGTTAAACACTCTAGGCTGTTACACTTCATGATGCGAGCTTTGCGTCTCCTACACTCCGAGATTGTACACTCGTGGTTGCGCCCGGGATACAGATGATTCCGCCACTTCCTTACCCTTTTCCTCATAGGACGCGCCTGTATTTTGCTCACTCTTTGACGGGCCTTTCCAACAGTAACGGGATATATGCCCCTGCTTTCCACAATTGAAATAGGTACGCGACTCAACACGTCCTTGACCAAACGTTGCGCCCGAAGCAACATCTGAAGACGTTTGTTCAGCAGGCCTGAACCTCTTCTTATTCCGTTTCCTAAACTTCGACTATTCGGACTGCAGAACCTTGAACTCCGACTTGTCCACCACCAAGTTATTCTTGTCGTGTACTCGTTTCAAATCTTTTTACAGCACACAGGCTGTATCTAATAAGGCTTATAAGCCTTGGTTCACTGAACTCGGAAGAGCCAATCTCAACTCATCTCGGAGTCCCTCATAGAATCTGTTCGTCTTCCGCGCTTCTTCCGCAAAAGTCGACCTTGCATAATGCCCCAGCCTGGTAAATTCATGCAGGTAGTCATCCACAGTCTTCTCACCCTGCACCAGACGTTTAAATTCGGTCTCCATAGCAATTCTCCGCGATACTGGCAAATATTTTTCCCAAAACAATCTGGAGAATTCGTCCGTTGAAATCTCTCCCAGGCCTCTGTCTGCCAACTGTTGCATCTCGATGTCATCCCACCACAGTCTCGCCTCTCCTTCCAGTAGGAAAGTGGCTAACGTCACTCTCTGCCCCTCATCAATCCTGAGCGTTGTCAGGATCCTCTTCACTCTTGATAGCCAATCTTCCGCCTGCATTGGGGAATGCGCCCTGATAAACGTAGGTGGATGAAAATCCATAAACCGCTTCAATTGCTCGTCAGTCGCTCGCTCGTCCACTCGAGCTTCCACACTCTCTTGCCTTGCACCAACCCGAACTGGCTCCACGACAGGCCTTGCCTGCCCAACAGGATGTGCTTGAATCATGGCAAATACCGCCTCCGTAACTAGGCGTACAGTTTCCGCAGAAGGAGGAGGTGTGGGCACCTCGGCTTGTGCCGCACTCTCATCCGAATGCTGGGGCTCAAACTGCCCAGCACCACTCCTTGTCACCTATATGTGAACAAGATATCAATAATTAACCTCCAATCCAAAATGGCAAACATACCAAATACACACGCGCACATTCCTAGTGGACATTCTTTAGTTCAATTATGTTAAAACGGTTCGCATGTACACGTGCTCGCCACCTGAAAAAAGAATTCGGCCACGAATTTGAAAGTGGAAAACCGAGAGGCCTCTGATACCAAAATGTAATAACCAGACCTGTTAAATAACATATAATTGAAGGTCCGGCCGGGGCCCCACATTATATGCCAAAAACAGACGGCGCGGTCACAGGTTAATACCAAAATACCAACGCATCCTAACCCAGAGCATTCTAGCGAAAGTTTATAAGTTGCACGAACTCAATCCATGAATGTCCACTACTATATAAACAACACATTTATATATAAGAACAGGAATATACACAAGCACACCGCTCACGGCCTTAAGGCTTTACAAGTTTCTCTTTACAAACATATGACTTCATATATCGGCACGTAGGCCGACCACACATGAAATCCAAATCTTCGTAAGGCCTTTGAGGGCCTACCAGCAGCAGCATGGGCTTTAACCCGCTCAATCCGTTTCAACATCCACAAGGTCAGCAACTGCATATGGACATCCACCCCAGGGGTGACAAACAAAGCAACGGTCAGCATTCAGCTGACCAATTATAACGACTCTATCCCTTACCCGGGGAAGTGGTTCCTTCCCTGCATGTATTCCAAACTCAACACATATACACAATACATAATATCATCACAAACGCCGGCCTTTGTGCCAGACGTTCCGTGTACTCAGGGAACACTTACGGTGTACCAAGCTTCTCAGGGTTCCACCACCGATTCGAGGTGTTTACTTGTTGGCCGGGCATAAGCCTCCAAACCCCTATTGGAGACCTCGCGCACCCATCCGCTCAGAGGCACGCACCTCATAGCAAACTGTGAGTACTATCAGTCGACCTACCCCCGTAGTGTAACAAGCCTAGGGAAATCGCCCGGCTGCATTGCTACCAATCGACCGCTCACCCGATCCTACCACTCAACTTGTTGGGTGGCCCATCCACTCAGAGGTTCTTAACTTGTTGGCTATGGGCATCAGCCGCAAAACCCCTGTTGGAGGCCTCTCGTACCCACCCACTCAGAGGTGTTTGCTTACAACAATCCGATCATTACACTTGGTGGGTTCCCTACCCACTCAGAGGTTCTCGCATTCCTTCCAAACACTAGCACATAGTGCCGCCTTCCATTCCATCAATACAGCTCGTGCCGAGCATATAACTACAGGAGCCATACAAAGCTTCCTTCTCACCATCACAATCGTTCTCACCATCTCCGTAGGTTAACCGATGTATACCCGGAGTCTTCTCCGATTCGCAGCATCACCAATCCAGACATCCATCAAGATGGGCTTCACACAAGATGTCTATGCCGTACTACACATTTCCGGATCTAGATGCAGACTCAACCGCTGGAATCACTTATGCTCTTCCATCTTTTGATGGAGGATTCCACAGATATACATGTATAAACAAAGGGCTTCACCTGCCCAAGGAAGAAATACCGTTACCCTTGACGATCGCTTTGGCGCCATGAAAGAACTAGCCGGATGGATATCCCCGCAGCGACCTTGCCTCCACAACGCTGAATTCGGCTCTCGATTCGGACCGCTGAAGCTCCACCGGCGGTCGGAAAACTTCTCCTTCTTCCTTTCTTGCTCTCCTCTCTCTCTCTTTAGAAAGAGAATGGCCAATATGAGAATGAGATATTCATCTCCATTCTCGGTCTTATAAGAGCATTGATGAACTTGGACCACAGGATCCAAATAGAAGGGAACGAACGGCCTCGATCGCTTTGAAAAGAATCTAAACAGAGCTGACACGGCCTGTGACACACTCGTGTCACAGGCCGTGTTCCTTGAGCAGTTCGGGAACCGACTCAATCTGGAATAGAACACGGGCTACGACACGCCCGTGTCACTCTCTGACATGCCCGTGTTAACCAAGACACGGCCGTGTGGCTGGCCGTGTCACCTCGTCAACACAAGGCCAAAACACTCGAGAAGAACATGGCTAAGGCACACGCCCGTGTCCTCAGTCATGTAATCAACACGCCTCTGTGACACACCCGTGTCACAGACCGTATACCACACTCAATGCCACTCAATGCCACTCCACTCAATGCCACTCAACGCCACTCCACTCAACGCTGCCCGAGCAGGACATGCCTTGGGACACGCCCGTGTCGCCTCTCGACGAACGTCGACCGTGCTGTCTCGAGAACTCAACTCGACACATACACAGCAAAGGATATGCCCTGGGACACGCCCGCGTCTAAGGCCGTGTGCACCGGACAAGCCCTGGGACACGCCCGTGTCCCAGGCCGTGTCACCCAGCCTGAACCCATTTTTGGCCTAAGGAGTTTTGGGGTGTTACACTCCCTTAAACATTGGAGGATGGAAGCTCAGAAAATATTTCACTTGCCGGTCCCCATGCCCGACAACCACCCTTTTGGCCAGCGGCTCTGCTTGCCTGGATTCTCCTCTCGGCACGGCCGGCACCGTGTTCGGGGTAGCAGGAGTTGCTACCTGAGCAATGGGGGCTGCTACTTGTGATGTCGTTGCTGCTTGGGCTGCCACCATTGCTTTTTCAAGCATGCGACAAAAATCGGTCGGGGTACTCCATGCCTAAAGGATCCTGTGCAGTCGCGCTGCTTGCCGAAAGATCTTCTCTTGGCCTCGACATTCCCGCCTCGTTGCTTGCACTCTTAACAAAAGCAAGGTAACAAGAAATCAGTCTCTAAACACAAGACTCAAACATAAGGACACTCATGGTCCCGCAATACTCCTATGTGGATAACTTCTTTTACGCGATTCGATTATGACTTTCGACCACGAATCCTCTCCTTGGAACCTAACCTGCATTTGATACCAAATTATAACACCTCCCCTATAAAGATCGTATTATATGGGTTCGGCCGGGGCCCCACAACATACAGACGCCACAGCTTTGGCGTTAAAATATTATATTAACTACCCCATCTCAAACTGAGAATAAAGCAACAGCGGAAACATACCAAACAACTAGAAGTTATCCACCACTAAATAGGAGTATCAAAATAGCCTTAAGGCCTTATACTAAATAAGTCCAAAATAGAAAGACCACAAGGTCAAACATCAACGTGCAAACACACCTCTTTCTTATAGAAAGACCACAAGGTCCTCTCCCACCTTCCAAATAAGGCACATGTTAGCCTTTTGGAGGCATTAATGAATATCGTCTGGGAGACTAGGGATTCATTTGCTTTCTCTTGTAGGAAGATTCCAAGAATCCTTCCAAAACACACCTCTTTCTTATTGTTCTTCTTCTTAATCAAATCAAATAGTATCTTAGCCCAGTTCACTGGCTTCTGATTTACCACTGCAAACATCACTTGGAACTGTTGCCTGGTGATATAATCATGGGCAGTATGCTTACCCAACAATACCTTACCCACCACATCAGCTAAAAATTAATATTCAGAAGATAAATGTTTCTTCAATAGTTTATTAGGGTTTTCTCAAGTGTGACACATTTTAATCAACATTTCATCAAATTTAGAATTATCTATTTCTAACTCTTCTTAATCATTCATCAAACAAAAAATTTCAGTCAAAACGGCGGGGGTTAAGAAAACTTGATTACCAGATATTGTTCATGTCATTGTGTTGACATCTAGAGTGCATGAGGTGAATACCCATTCTCTTATTTCTGTAGCATCAATCTTAATCCTGGTAGTCATGAGATTTGACAACTGTTGTTCTTCGAATAACTTTAGTATATCTAAGAAGATCTGGTAAGAATGCTGGAACAACTCGAAGTAGATGTCAAATCCTATATCAAACTTCATCACCGCAAGAGAGCTTGCCTGAATTGCCATTGATCACCTACAAAAGGAAACAAAGAGATCAAGTGCAAGGGAAACAGAAAGCGTGGGATGGATCTCGAAGAAAACCTAGATATAAGGTTTTCAGAATATGAAGCGTCAAACTCCATCCTGCGAAATAAACAAAATTCTTCGATCTTAGGTCGACGAAATATTTTATTGACAAAAGAGTTCGTCGATCTCATTTCTAAGAAGGGAAAACTTTTCGTCGTTCTCAGGTCGATGAAAATTTTTAGAAGCAGTATCGTTGATCTCTGGTCGACGAATAAAACTTGACATACAGAGAGTTCGTCGATCTCTGGTCGACGAATTATCTCAAGAACTTTTCTCAGTTCGTCAATCTCCGTTCAATGAACAATGGCAAATTCTTCGACCACAGACAGAAATTAAATTAATGCTTCTCCATTGTTCATACCTAGTTGATTCAGAAAGAACAGATGGTTCCTCTCATCCAAGGGTTTGGTGAAGATGTCTGCTCTTTGCAAATCAGTGTAGATGTTGACAAGATTAATTTTCTCTTTGTCAGCACAATCTCTAATGAAATGATGTCTTATTTCTATATGTTTAGTTCTACTAAGATGCACTGGATTCTTTGCAATGGAAATTGCACTTGTATTATCACAAAGAAGAGTTGAATTATTTAAGTTGAAACCATAATCTAGGAATTGGTTTTGAATCCACAGCATCTGTGAACAACAACTGCCAGCTGCTATGTACTCAGCTTCTGCTGTTTATGTAGACACAGATGTTTGCTTTTTGCAAAACTAGGACACAAGTCTAGCACCAAATAACTGGCATGTCCCTGAGGTGCTTTTTTGTCCACTCTACATCCAGCAAATTCAACATCTGAGTATCTAGTTAACTCAAATTCTGACTCAGTTGGATACCATAGTCCTAAATTAGGGCAACTCTTTATATATCTCAAAATTCTTTTTAAGAAAATAAGGTGAGATTCTTTAGGGTTCGCCTGGAACCTAGCACAAAGACAAGTAGCAAACATAATATCTTCCCTACTTATTGTGAGATATAACAGGGACCCAACAATGGTCCTATATAATTTCTGATCAACTGGTTTCCCATATTCATCAGAATCAAGCACAGTATTTGTAGCCATGGGTATTTTCTTAGCTGAAGCATCAGCCATCCCAAACCTTTTTATCAGCTCCTTAGCATATTTGGATTAGGGGTATGAAGATGCCATCAGGGGACTGCTTCACTTGGAGACCAAGGAAGAAGGAGAGTTCACCAATGCTACTCATTTCAAACTTGGAATGCATAAGATCAGAAAATCTTTTGTATAGTTTGGAATCAGTAGAACCAAATATAATGTCATCTACATATATTTGTACTAACAAGATTTTATCATGATGATGCTTAATAAATAAAGTCCTATCTACTATGTCAAAGTTCATTATTGTTACTAGTTTGGTTAAAAAGACATATTTTAGTTATAGCATACCTAAAGTTAACTGCATAGATATTACCTACTCTAGTGCTAGTTAACACTACTTGGTTATCTATAGAAGTAATAATACAGGAAGTTTTGTTAAATGATACCTGAAACCTTTCATCACATAACTGACTTATGGATATAAGGTTGTGCTTCAGTCCACTTACATAAGCAACCTTCCTGAAGGTGACTGCTCAAATTTTAACCTTTCCATATCCTTCAATCTGGCCACAATTGGAATCACCAAATATTACTTTGGGCCCTAGCTTTGACTTATAGTTGATTAAGTTTTCCTTGTTTCTAGTCATATACTTTGAACAGCCACTATCCAGATACCACTGTTGCTCTGTGGTGGGATAATCTTTCACCTGCAATAAAACAGATTAGTTATTCTTGACCCAGGTAACCTTGGGTCCTTATTTATTTACATAATTAAAACTAGAAATGTATGAGTATTCAGGTTGACTTTTATAACCTAAGGGATGAAATCTTCTAGGTGGAATTATCCACTTATTAAATGGATTAACATATTGTCCTCATTGATTAAATGTTATGTTAGAATTAAAGTTTCTATTATAATGAACTGGGGTCGACGAATTCTGGTAAGTTCGTTGATCTAAGGTCGATGAACGGGGATGATTTCGTCAAACTCCACTCAGAGAAAAAAAGTATTCATTTTCTGGGCTCTAATATCATCGATCTCTGGTCGACGAACCATACTGGTTTCGTCGATCGCAGTTCAGAGAATAATTATAATAAAAATTTGCGTTCAGAGTTCATCGACTTGAGTTCGACAAACTGTACATATTCCGTCGATCTGAGTTTGACAAAATCTACTGAACATAGTTATAGTTAAGATTTTTCTTATTCTTTTTTCTTTTCTTATTCTTTTGTTTTAGTTCTGTTTGTTTAACAATATTATCATCTATCTTTTCTTTACCTTTTTCAGAAACAAATTTTATAGGAGTTGTTAAGATATTTTTCTGAATCAATGGAGGTTGGCTTGATGAAGCACCTAAGCCCATCTTGCCATTAAGCATGGCATTCACTGTTCTTGTGATGTCCATCAGCTTGATACTTCTCCCATTTAGGGATTCTTCAAGTTGCCTAGCCTCAGCTAATTCAGTTTTCAATGTGACAATTTATTCATTAGCTAGAGTTATTTCATCTTTTAATTTGATATTTTCAGAAAGCAGGTTTTCTTGTTCATTTAGTCTTTCTCTAAGTTGCTTAATCTCTTTTTCAAAATTAATTAAATCAATGCACAATGATTTAAATTAAGTTCTAAAATTTTCTGAATTAAAGTCAAAGGAAGATAGTCTTCAGATAGAGGTTCTTCACTGTCTGATTTGTCATCTTCTGCTTCTGAACAACTGCCTGATGCATCAATGACCATCAAGCAAATCTCCTTGGCCTTAGCCTCTTATTCATCTTCACTGGATCTAGAAGATTAAGATTCATCTTCAGTTTCACTCCATGTCTCAGCCACAAAGCCTTTCTCCTTCTTTTTATGCTTGCTGCTGGAGGGCTTGTTATAGTGCTGCTTCCTGGTTTCTTTTCCTCATCTTCTCTCCTTCTTTTGGTTCTCTGGACACTCTGAGATGAAGTGTCCAGGCTTCTTGCAACCAAAACAAACAACTTCTTTAGTGGGTATCTTATCATACCTTGGCTTGTCATCTTTCCTTGATGACTTTCTTTTGAAATCCCTTTTGCCCATCTTATAGAATCTCTTGGCTAAGAGACTCAGAAATTCTTCATAGGCTGTTGGAGCTTCTGATTCTTCAGTTCCTTTGAATGCAATGCGTTGCTCCTTTCTTGCTGATGAAGGAGTCTTCTGTTCAATAGCTTCTCTAATCTTTATCAATTGTTCATAGGACTTAAGCTTTCCAAGAAGAGATTTAGTGGAAATCTCATTCAGACTTCTGGCTTCCTTGATTGGCCAGTTTCTGGAATCCCATGAGCTAGTGAAGCACATGTGGATTTTGTCATTGACTTCTGTAAGGGTGTTGTCCTTGTCCATAGTCTTCAGCTCATTAATGATTGAGCTTAGTCTGTTGTACATGTCACTTACAGACTCTGACTCATCCTTCTTGAAGTTTTCATATTATGAGATGAGATTGGATCTACTATCCTTTCTCTCATCTGCTAAACTAGCAACCATCTAGTTAAGGGAATCCTAGATAGCCTTGGCTTATGTGCACTCAGCCACCTTCTGGAAAATGTCATCAGACATTGTTTGAGCCAGAATATTCATTGCCTTTGCATCAGCTATTTGGCCTTTTTTTGAGCATCTGTCCACTCAAGTGGTGGAACAGCATTTGTGCTGGAACTTGCAGTAGATGTTGCCACTGGAACTGGTGGTCCTGTCAAAATAGAATTAAAGATAACCTCATCAATAGAGTTCATATACAGCTTGATTCTTACCTTCCAGATAGCAAACTTATTTAAGTTGCAAACTAGAGGTCTGGTGCTTACATAATCTTTGTTTTATGCCATGATATAATAGAAAAACTAGGAGAAGAAAATCAGATCTAGCAAGGATCTTTTGGTTCAAGTGTTAGCTTGTACAACTAAAGGAACACCCCTCTGATACCAATTGAAAGATAGGAGTTAGACCTAATTTTCTCTAGAGGAGGTGGGTGAATAGAGTAATTGAAAGTTGACTAGTTGTCTAAATTATCACCTAGAGGGGGGTGAATAGGTGATTGCGACGTCTTTTGCGGAATAAAATAAAACTAATCGCAGCACACACAAAAAGAACACAAGCACAAACGACACAAGATTTATAGTGGTTCCCCGATCTTGGGTACTCCACTTTCCCTCTCACCGATCTAGTAACGCACTAGACTCGGCTACTCCACTTATCTCAGATTAAAGAAATCTTACAACTCGATCCAACCCGGATCTACACTCGGAAGCACAATCTTCCAACAACAAATACTCGGAATGAAAACTCCTACAACTCGGAGAAGAATCTCCTACAGAATAAAGATTTACAGAAAATGATAAAACTGTGACAGATCTAGAAAATCTTGACGTCTCTTCTTCCTTCAACAATGGCGGCTCTGTCAGGAATCAGTCGGAGAAGATACTGTCGTCGATCTTGAGATCTGGTTCTTCGGAACACACGGAATCAAGAGATTCGAAAGAAGTCGAGGTCGATCTCGATTCTATGTGTCACTTCGTCGATCTTTCTTCGTCGGCGGCCTTCCAGATGGAAACAGTGAGCGGCGGCGACCGGGAAGACGAATCGAGAACTTAGGGTTTTTCGGCCCTTTTTCGTTTCACGTTCTTGAAGAGAGAGAAAAGATAAACGATGATAAAAAGTTCTTAATGAAAAGAGAGACTGATTAGACCTTTTATAGGGAGCCTAATCGGTCAGAAATCAAATCGTATTGAAAGTAATGCCACGTGGGCCAATTAGATGATGACAGATTAAGGATTGGAAAAATAGAACGAATAGTGGGTCAACGATTTTGACAATTTCAGAATTAGAAAAAGATTAAGTCAGAAGTACTCGAGAACTGAAGGTTGTTCTCGAGCACTAAATCAAGGAGTTCTCGAGAATAGAAATGATTGTCTCGAGATCTGAGACTTAGAAAAATATACTGTCAAAAATAACTTTCTCGAGCACTAATTGTACTACTCGAGCACTTATACTTAGAAGAAAAAGTATATCTGGATTATTTCTCGAGCACTTGAACATAGAGGAAAATCTGGAGGAAAGTACTCGAGAAGCAAAAGCTGTTCTCGAGCACAGGAACTTAGAAAAATAACAACAGAGAAATAGTTCTCGAGAAAGGTAGACTTTTTCTTGAGAAGAAGAGGTATATTTCTCGAGTACTTTTCCTTAGAAATATTTTTGCACAGCATTCTAGTTCTCGAGCAGCAAAGTCATTTTCTCGAGAAAGGAAAACTTTCTCTCGAGCATTAATGACTTAGCCAGATTTGAAAGAAAAAGTTCTCGAGCAAGCTGAGCTTTTTCTCGAGCACTTTAAAAACTTCTCGAGACCTAGAGTTGTAATTTACTCGAGCACTATTGTACTTCTCGAGCAAAAATGACTTAGCAAAAAATTCTAAGTTACAGAAAAATATTTTCAAATAAAACTTCTTCAGCTTCAGCTTTTGTCCTTTTCTCCAAGTGATTTGAGGTTAAGTATATTCCAATAGAGAGGCTACACATGAGTCAACACCTTGGATTACACAGTGAGGGATTACACTGTGAAGTCCTGTGTTTGATGACCCATTGCAGACTGACATTGGTCTATACTTAAAGTGTACACATGCAAGCATATGGCTAAAGAGAAATATCAAATACAACTGGATTCAACTTAGTTCATGGGTGACTTCATGCAAATCTAGGTGAGTGTGGATACAATACCCAACAATCTCCCCCTATTTGCAGAAGTCAGAACCCTATACACTAAGCTGAATCCCTTAACAAATAATACATAACAACAAGTAAGCAAGACATATGTGACATAATCAAAATAACCTAGAGCAGGAATAACAGAAATGAATCACAGCACAATCAGAAACATATAGGTATATAAGTAATCAGATTTTTCAGATTAATGTTTTTAAATCCCACTATTCCCAAAGTTACAAAGGCTGTTATGAAATAGAGTGCAGGTTACTTCTTCTTGCCATCAGCCTGTCTCTTTTGTCTTTCACTCTCTTGCCATCTCTTCTGCTCTTGTCTCTCAAAGTAGCTGTAGGGCTTGGGAAAGTACTTTTCAGGTTTAGGAGGAGCTGCAGCATTGTTAAATCCATACTTAGACTCATGCAGCCTCCTCTGAATGCAGTTCTTGTCATACTTTCTCCATTCCTCATGGCTGTAGAATTCTTGTTGTCTCTCACTGAATTGAGTTACCAGCTTCAGAGTTTCAAGGATTAAAGTCCTGGAGGTGGGGCTCCAGACTTCAGAGTGTACTGGATACTGCCTTGGTTCATCCTGATGTCTTATGTAGCCTTGATCATGTTCAGGTGCAGATCTCCTTGCAGAGGGCCCTTCCCCATATTTCCTTTTCTTTGTTTGGATATTAGGTGGCTGGTTAGGTAGATCTTCCCACACCTCTCCAGTTGGCATGAAAGTTTCTTGAAGTTCAATGTATGGAGAGAAGGCCTTCTGAGCAAGGGCAGCAGCAGCAGCAGCATCTTCTTCAGCTTGGACAGCAGCCAGTGCATCAGCAGCAGCTTGGGCAGCAGATGCTTGAGTGCTTTCAGCAAGGGCTGCTCTGACTGCAACTGGGTTCAGATGATAGGGAATTGAGTTGGGGTCAATCTGATGGTCAGGGAATATATTGTTGTGCATCCAGACAGAGGTATCAAAGGCATGAAACTTGACAGAGTCAATATGTTTCAGC
This sequence comes from Platanthera zijinensis, assembly GCA_039513925.1. NCBI lineage: Eukaryota > Viridiplantae > Streptophyta > Magnoliopsida > Asparagales > Orchidaceae > Platanthera > Platanthera zijinensis. The sequence continues at coordinate 136,181,038 of CM077087.1, read as the reverse complement.
ACATTTTCTTTCAGGGAGGTGTGGAATGCATCCTGAGCCTTGATGACTTTGGCTTCTATGTCAGCTTGGGTTTCAAGGCTGGCATTGGTAATTTTGGTCATGATGGATTCAGCATGTTTAGCTGAGATAGTCTTGAAAATCTCCTCCCCCTTTCTGACTTCTGCAGTAAGGGTTTCAATAGCATCTTCCTTAAAGGTGCCAACCTCACCTGTCAGCTCAAAGAACTTGGCATCTGTCCTTTTATCCAACTGAATCTGATTATTAGCCAACACAACTGATTGATCCATGAGGTGGCCAATACTTGTTATAGTATGATCCAAGGCCAATCCTCCTTTGTGAAATGCTTCTTTCAGGGTATCTGTGTTCACCTGGATTTCAGCAAAGCCTTTGTGCATGGCCTTCTCAAGTGCAGTCACCTGGTCTTGAACCTTCTTGACAGCAGTGTCTATGTAGGTTTTCTGTTCAGCAAACAACTGTGTTAACAGTGTTATGATGGAATCAGTAGCAGCAGGAGCTCTTGCAGGAGGAAGACTGGATGGAGTTGGTTGAGCAGCAGCAGGTGGAGAAGGTGCATTGGAGGGGCTGGGGGTGATCTCTTCAAGTACAACAGTAGAAGTGGATGGCTGTCTTCTCAGAGGGATGTTGTCATCTTCTTCATTTCCTGAAGGAAGGAAAGTTGGGATGGAGTAGTGTGGCCTTGGAGGAATCCTGGACTCTGCCTCCTGAACATCCTCATCAGTTTCTTGGATGTCAGTCATTGGCTCAAAAGAAGAGGGAGTGGTTGTGGAGGAAGCAACAGCTTGCTGTCCTTGGGTATCAGCTGGGTGAGAAGGTGATGGGGGAAGTGAACTGGAGGGCTGATCTGGTTCTGGAGAAGCATGTTTCTTAGGCAGTTCTGGAACTGGTTCAAGTGGAGCTGGGTCCTGAGCAGTGGCTGGAGCAGAATCTGGAACTGAGTCTGGAGCTGTTGATGCTAAACTGGGGTGCTCAGAAGTGAGTTCAGTGATCATTGCATCAATTTGTTCTGAAGTGGCAGTCAGATCTATATCCATGGAGGCAGGCTCCCCCTCAAGAGAAGCATCCTGGATGACAATCTCTGGGTTTGGAGGGGGGGATGGAATCCTGTACTCTGGAACATCCTTTACCACAACTGTTGTAGCAGGAACTGGGGGAATTTTTGGAGCTGGGGAAGGTTGTGCAGGCTCCCCCTCAATTGCTGGATGAGGAGAGGGAGGTGGAGTCCTGACAACCTCTTCCTGAACTTGTTCTTGAGCCCTGGTGGCCTGGGTGGTATTCTGCAATTTCAACTCCCATCTGTTAATGGAGTCCACTGTGAGCCTCTTCATGTAGTGCAGAACACTGCCTTTGGACATTGAGAACACTGCTGGGTCAAGTTCACTGAGTAGAAGGGTTATAATTCTGGCAAATCCAGGCTTCTTGAGACTGGACCTGATGTGATCTAGAATCAGTCTGCCAAAAGGATATTGCTTCCTGCAGATTATGGAGGTCATCACATCAAACATCTCTCCTGTAGCATGTTTGATTGATCCAGTAGCACAGAGAAGGCATTTGCCGACGATGTCCAGAAGGAATTTGCTCTCTGGGTTCAGCTGGGGGCGTCGAATACCAGAGGGTTTGCCGGCGATTCCACAGAAGGAATAGGCACGGTCATAGTCTGCATGGGTTAGGTCTTCTGGTTCTGTGACTGGAGGTAGATGAAGCAACTGATTGATGATGGAGTCGGTGAGTTTGACCTTGATGCCAGAAACGGTAGATCGGAGAACATGACCACTGGTGCTGACTGTCAAATGCTGGTAGAATTCATGAACCTGAGGAAGAAGGAGACGACACTTCTGTTCTAGGACAAAAGTGAGGCCGGCTATATCCAGGAGGTTCAAGAGGTTCTGAAAGTCTGGGGATATGTCTGCAATGCCATCTCGAAGGAGTTCACTGCCGATTCCGAGCTTGGCGATGGAAGAAGATGAAGCCATTGAAGAAAAACGGAGAAAAACTGTGGGGTTTTCCTGGTTTTCACGGCACCGGCGGGAGGCGAAGGGTCTCAAGAAATTTGGGGATTTTGGGATTAGTGGATTTAACGATTTTAATCTGACTATTTATATACATATTGTAAAAGAGCGGCAGAAATGATCTGGACTGCTACTAGGCATTTCGAAAAATAATAAAAGCTAACAAAAACTGTACTCGGGAAATTAGGGTTAAGAATTTTCGTAAGTATCAAGTGCTCGAGAAGTAGGCTCGAGTACTTTATTAAGTTCTCGAGAAGTAGACTCGAGTACTTTATTAAGTTCTCGAGAAGTAGTCTGAGTGCTCGAGCACTGCCACTTAGTCAATTTGACACTTGGCAAAGTACTCGAGTACCGCTCTCGAGAATGAAATAAAGTTCTCGAGTACCCCGAGTAAAGTTCCCGAGAAAGAATTACTTAGCTTTATTTTTTTCTGAAATTCTGAAAAGTTGACTTTTTCCTTAGTCCTCTTTGTTGAGCATCCCAAGTTCTGTCTTGAAGAAAGAGAACTTGGCCTCATCCAGTGGCTTTGTGAAAATGTCTGCAACTTGTCTATCTGTTGGAACATATTGAAGGTTGATATCTCCTCGCTCCACATGCTCCCGTATAAAATGATATCTCAACTCTATATGTTTTGTTCTGCTGTGTGACACTGGATTGTTGGCAATGGCAATTGCACTTGATGAATCACACATCAGAGGAATGTCTTCAAACTTCAGGTTGTAATCTTCAAGCTGATTTTTGATCCAAAGCAGTTGTGCACAACAACTGCCTGCAGAGATGTACTCTGACTCGGCTGTTGAGATTGCGACACAATTCTGCTTCTTACTACTCCAGGAAATAAGCCTTCTTCCTAGGAATTGACATGTTCCTGAGGTGCTCTTCCTATCATCCTTGCTACCTGCAAAATCTGCATCTGAATAGCCAATCAGTTCATTGTCATTACTTCTTGGGTACCATAAGCCAAGATTTGGTGTACCTTTAAGGTATCTCAAAATTCGCTTTGCAGCAGCGTAATGAGATTCCTTACTGTTCACCTGAAATCTAGCACATACACATGTTGAGAACATTATGTCTGGCCTACTAGCAGTAAGGTAGAGTAGTGACCCAATTATGCTTCTGTATTTGGTTTCATCAAAAGGTTTCCCTTTCTCATCCTTATCCAGAGACATAGCTGAGGCCATTGGAGTTTTCATTGTAGATGCGTTCTCCAATCCAAATTTCTTAATCAACTCCTTTGTGAACTTCGTCTGAGATATGAAAATTCCATCCTCAGATTGTTTCACTTGGAGTCCCAAGAAATACTTCAACTCACCCATACTGCTCATTTCAAACTTCCCTTGCATTAGTTTAGAAAACTTTTTGCAAAGGTTGTCGTCAGTTGAGCCAAAAATAATGTCATCGACATAGATTTGCACTAGCAAAATCTTGCCTTTTATTTCCCTAAGAAATAATGTCTTGTCTATCTTTCCTCTTGTGAACTTGTTCTCAAGAAGAAAAGTAGACAATGTCTCATACCAAGCTCGGGGAGCTTGCTTGAGACCATACAGTGCTTTAAATAGAAAGTAGACATGGTTAGGAGAGTTTGGATCAACAAAACCTGGAGGTTGTTCTACATATACTTCTTCCTTTATGTTTCCATTAAGGAAGGCAGACTTCACGTCCATTTGATAGACGGTGAAACCTTTTAATGCAGCATATGCTAGAAATAACCTTATTGCCTCCAATCTTGCCACTGGAGCATATGTTTGATCGAAGTCTATTCCTTCTTCTTGTCGGTATCCTTTGGCGACGAGACGCGCCTTGTTCTTTATTATTGTACCATCTTCATCTAGCTTGTTCCGATACACCCACTTGGTTCCTATAACGTTCTTATCTTTGGGTCTTGGTACAAGCTTCCAAACTTCACACCGTTTGAATTGGTTCAGCTCCTCTTCCATGGCTAGTATCCATGATGCGTCGCAGTTTGCTTCCTCAAACTTCTTTGGTTCCACCTGAGATAGAAAACTTAAATATAAATTTTCATTAGTGGTACCTCTACGAGTTCTGACACCGTCTCGAGGATTTCCAATGATCTGTTCTATTGGATGATCCTTCAAGTGTCTGAGCTCTAATGTCCTAGCATCTGGAACATCTTCAGCATCTGGAGTGACTTCATTTCTTTGAACTGCTTCAATATCCTGATCTTCATTCTCAATTGTAGTTGGAGAAGTGATCTCGATGAAGGTATCACCCTTCTCTTCACTTGGTTCCTCCAACTTTATTTCATTTATCTTGGAACCTGCAGCTTCAAGTAACACACTAGACGAGTTGCTTTGCAACAAACTCGTCTCATCAAAAATAACATGAATTGATTCTTCTACCACCAAGGATTTCTTGTTAAAGATCCTATATGCTTTACTTTGGCTACTATAGCCTACGAAAATGCCTTCAAAACTCTTTTCGCTAAACTTAGTGGTATGATACTTGCCGTTGTTAAGTACAAAGCACTTACAACCAAAGATTCTAAAGTAAGATATTGTTGGCTTCCTGCCTTTTAAAAGTTCATAAGGAGTCTTATCATGGTTCTTGTTTATGAGTGCTCGATTTTGCACGTGACATGCAGTGTTGACGGCTTCAGCCCAGAAATATTCCGGTAGTGAAGCATCACTCAACATAGTCCTGCAAGCCTCTATGAGTGTTCTGTTTCTTCTCTCAGCTACTCCAATTTGTTGTGGAGTCCGAGGAGAGGAAAACTCATGAAGGATACCAAGGCTTTCACAAAATTCCGTCATGGCCCCAGATTTGAATTCCGTTCCATTGTCACTTCTGATTTTGACAATGGAGCAGTTGTACTCATTCTGTATTTGCCTGACAAAATTAGTGAAAATATCAAAGGTATCCGACTTGTGTTTCAAAAAGAACACCCCACGCAAAGCGCGAGTAATCATCAACAATAACCAACGTATAATCCTTACCTCCTAAACTTCTAACTTGCAGTGGACCAAACAAGTCCATATGAAGAAGGTGTAAACACCTGTCCGAATCTTTGCCAATAATGCTTTTAAAAGTAGCCCTTGTTTGCTTGCCTTTAATGCATGCGTGACAAGGTCTTTCCTTTTCGCACTTAACATTTGGAGCATCACGCACCAAATTCTTCGAAAACAATTTATGAATGGTTTTGAAATTAATATGTGCTAATCTCTTGTGCCATTGGTCACTAAGAGATGCACTATCTTTAGCAAGAAGACATACTGGGGTAGAGGAATCCAAGCAAATAAAATTAAGACAAAATATGTTTCTGCTACGAGTGCCGGATAAAATGGTTTCTTGTTTATCAACCGCTTTTATCAAACACTTGTTGGCATGAAACTCAACAACGTATCCTTTGTCGCATAATTGACTTATGCTTATGAGATTATGTTCTAATCCCTCAACATAAGCAACATCCGAGAAGGATACGCTACCGTTAGAAATTGTACCATATCCTTTTGTAACTCCCCGGTCGGAGCCTCCAAAGATGACCTTTGGTCCGTTCTCGATTGGAGAGTAATTTTGAAGTAAACTTTTTGTTCCGGTCATGTGCCGAGAACATCCACTGTCCAAGTACCATATTGGCGTTCTATTGGCCTTTGGACATACCTGCAAACACAAAATCATTTTTCCTTAGGAACCCAAATTTGTTTGGGTCCTTGGTCTCTTGTTAGATTGCTCCCCCTACCGATGTTAGCATCGTGAGCGGTCTTTCTCACATTGATAACTCTTGGAGCAGCATAAACACTTTTGTTGAACCAACAATCGATGGCGAAGTGACCAATCTTGCCACAACACCAACAATGAAATCTATTGTATCTTTGTCCATTCTTCTCTTGCTTGACCATCTTGACATGAGGTCTAGCAGGAGGAGCTGCACTGGAGGTGGATGCTTCATGTTGATGACATGAACATGCTTTCCTCTCTTTGGTGGACAAGACTTCAACTTCTTTCACTTTCGGTGCTCTCTTAAAGTTATGACCATGATTATATGGACCATAGCTCTGAAGACTGATTTCTTCATAAGGTGCTTTAAAAACACTTTCGCCAAAGTTTCTAGGACGTGCCCATCCTTGGTATCTAGACTTTGGCTCTACATAAGTAGGCCTAGACCAGTGTCCATAGGAGGACTCAAGATCAAACTTGTTTGTCGGGTAGATTACCTTATTAAAGATAGTTTGTTCTTGAGGGGCTTTCCCTTTTTCTTTGGCTAAGGCTTTCTTGGCTGCCTTATTCTTTCGTTGAGTCTTATTCCTTCTAGAAGTCTTACTAGAAGAGGCTACATGGCCTAGTCCAGCACCATCAGTCTGTGCTGAAAATTCAGCAATCAGTGGAAGAACTGTCTTAGGCTTGGAGAAGCTCTCAACAAGCTTCTTCTCAGCCTCAAACTGCTCTTCCAGTTTCTCAATGACTTTTTCTTTCAGACTGATGAGACTAAGTGTCTCATTCAATTCTTTTATGGCAGAGTTAAGCTTACCTTTGAGTGATTCCATCTCAAGAACTTCTTCTCTCAAAGAGCTTTCACTTGCCTTAAGAGACTTAATCTCTTTGGCTTGAGCTTTCACGACCTTTCGACATTTGTCGTAGGCCTTGATCAGCTCTCTGTACTGAACCATGAGTTCAGACTCATCGTCAGAAAAGCTGTCCTCATTCTCATGTTCAGAACTCTCAGATTCAGAAAGAGGTGTGTGAGAGTTTACCTTCCCAGTGTACTGGGGTTCTGTCTCCTCATCAGTTTGAGCCATCAGCCCAAAATATGCTTCTTCTTCCTCACTTGACTCCGAGGAGTCTGAGTCGCTGAGGGTCTTTGTTTTCTTAGCCACGAAGCTCCTTTCATTCTTCTTTTGGTGAAAGGGTTTCTTGCTTTCCTTCTTTCCTTCTTCTCTTTTCTTATGAGGGCATTCAGCAATCATATGACCTGGCTTGTTGCAACAATAGCAAACTATGTCAGATGAAACATGTTTGTTCTGTTTAGGAACATACCTGTCATGGCTGCTTGAGCCTTTCTTTCTTCGATCACTTTCATAATGTGATCATCTATGTGAGGCATCCTTGCCTCTCCAATTCTTCTTTTTGTTCAGAAACTTCTTGAACTGTCTTGATAAGAGAGAGAACTCTCCTTCAGACAACTCTGAGCCTGATGAACTGGGCTCTGAACTTACTTCACTCTCAATTGTTTCCTGAGCAGGAGTAGATGATTGAGCTTTGACCTTTTTTGTGCTTTCTGCCTTCAAGGCAACAGTCTTATCCTTTGAAGAGGATCTGCTCTTCTCTTCTTCGGCTTTTCTTGTATTTATTTGCATCTCATAAGACATCAGCTTTCCGAAGAGATTCTGTGGGTCAGTCTCTGCTAGTCTGCCAAACTCCCGAATGGCACATACTTTGGTATCCCACTCTTTCGTCAGGGATCTGAGGAATTTGTCATTCAGGTCACCATTAGTGAACTTCCTGCCATACCCCTTCAGACCATTAACAATTTTGCTGAAGTTCTCAAAAGTATCTGTGATTGAATCCTTTGGTCCTTGTCTGAAGGCTTCATATTTTTGATTCAGAAGGGATCTTCTGTCATCCCTTACTTCTTCAGTGCCTTCCATCAGGACTAACAGACACTGCCACATTTCCTTAGCACTTTGGCAATGTATCAGATTCAGTAGCATAGAGTCATCAACTGCACTTGCTATGATGTTTTTAGCTTTCTTGTCCAACGAGACAAGTGCAATCTCATCTTTGTCAAGATCCATCAGTTTCTTTGGTACCTTTAGAGTAGGATCTATTGTGGAGGTTGTCATGGGAACATAGGGACCTTCTTCAACTATCATAAAGATCCTTGGATCCACAGCTTCCATAAAGAATTTAATTCTTTCTTTCCACATGGGAAAGTTTGTCTTGGTGCACAGTGGAAGCTTTGCAAAATATTTTGCCTTATCCATGCTTGGCTAACTTCTTAGACAACTTAGGGCAGATCTGATCAAGGTGTTAACCTTTATATGATCAACGACCCTCTGATACCAATTGAAAGTTGACTAGTTGTCTAAATTATCACCTAGAGGGGGGTGAATAGGTGATTGCGACGTCTTTTGCGGAATAAAATAAAACTAATCGCAGCACACACAAAAAGAACACAAGCACAGACGACACAAGATTTATAGTGGTTCCCCGATCTTGGGTACTCCACTTTCCCTCTCACCGATCTAGTAACGCACTAGACTCGGCTACTCCACTTATCTCAGATTAAAGAAATCTTACAACTCGATCCAACCCGGATCTACACTCGGAAGCACAATCTTCCTACAACAAATACTCGGAATGAAAACTCCTACAACTCGGAGAAGAATCTCCTACAGAATAAAGATTTACAGAAAATGATAAAACTGTGACAGATCTAGAAAATCTTGACGTCTCTTCTTCCTTCAACAATGGCGGCTCTGTCAGGAATTAGTCGGAGAAGATACTGTCGTCGATCTTGAGATCTGGTTCTTCGGAACACACGGAATCAAGAGATTCGAAAGAAGTCGAGGTCGATCTCGATTCTATGTGTCACTTCGTCGATCTTTCTTCGTCGGCGGCCTTCCAGATGGAAACAGTGAGCGGCGGCGACCGGGAAGACGAATCGAGAACTTAGGGTTTTTCGGCACTTTTTCGTTTCACGTTCTTGAAGAGAGAGAAAAGATAAACGATGATAAAAAGTTCTTAATGAAAAGAGAGACTGATTAGACCTTTTATAGGGAGCCTAATCGGTCAGAAATCAAATCGTATTGAAAGTAATTCCACGTGGGCCAATTAGATGATGACAGATTAAGGATTGGAAAAATAGAACGAATAGTGGGTCAACGATTTTGACAATTTCAGAATTAGAAAAAGATTAAGTCAGAAGTACTCGAGAACTGAAGGTTGTTCTCGAGCACTGAATCAAGGAGTTCTCGAGAATAGAAATGATTGTCTCGAGATCTGAGACTTAGAAAAATATACTGTCAAAAATAACTTTCTCGAGCACTAATTGTACTACTCGAGCACTTATACTTAGAAGAAAAAGTATATCTGGATTATTTCTCGAGCACTTGAACATAGAGGAAAATCTGGAGGAAAGTACTCGAGAAGCAAAAGCTGTTCTCGAGCACAGGAACTTAGAAAAATAACAACAGAGAAATAGTTCTCGAGAAAGGTAGACTTTTTCTTGAGAAGAAGAGGTATATTTCTCGAGTACTTTTCCTTAGAAATATTTTTGCACAGTATTCTAGTTCTCGAGCAGCAAAGTCATTTTCTCGAGAAAGGAAAACTTTCTCTCGAGCATTAATGACTTAGCCAGATTTGAAAGAAAAAGTTCTCGAGCAAGCTGAGCTTTTTCTCGAGCACTTTAAAAACTTCTCGAGACCTAGAGTTGTAATTTACTCGAGCACTATTGTACTTCTCGAGCAAAAATGACTTAGCAAAAAATTCTAAGTTACAGAAAAATATTTTCAAATAAAACTTCTTCAGCTTCAGCTTTTGTCCTTTTCTCCAAGTGATTTGAGGTTAAGTATATTCCAATAGAGAGGCTACACATGAGTCAACACCTTGGATTACACAGTGAGGGATTACACTGTGAAGTCCTGTGTTTGATGACCCATTGCAGACTGACATTGGTCTATACTTAAAGTGTACACCTGCAAGCATATGGCTAAAGAGAAATATCAAATACAACTGGATTCAACTTAGTTCATGGGTGACTTCATGCAAATCTAGGTGAGTGTGGATACAATACCCAACAGTAATTAAAACTTTGGGTGTTTTTTAAATTTATCAGTGTAAAAATAGGTGATACCAATAATAATATAGAAGGAAATAAAAATAGGCTAACCTAAACTATCACAACACAGCAATAACAAGAAAGAAAATTATCACACATAGACAACACAAGAATTTTATAGTGGTTCCCAAAACTGGGTACATCCACTCTTCTACCACCCTAGTAGGAATCCACTATCAGGTTTTTGATCAGGTGACTGCCACCACAAGATCTATTTCCAAGGAGATCTCGCAACCCTTTAAGATTTTGATCAGGTGCCCAAAAACCAAGAATAAACTTTTGAAGGGAGTTAATAAACCCTTTATACATGAGGTGAGGGAGGTGATGATGTCTTCTCTTTTCTCTATATAATAGAGAAGACTAGTGGATTTATTGTTTTTCAAGACTCCTTCTGAAATGTAGAAATGGTTCAGAAACTTGGGGCCTTGCTCAGGGTGTAGGTCTTCAGCCTTGTCTTGAGAGATCCTGGAACTTTCTACTGATTCAAAGTTGTTGTCCTTAAATGTTCCTAGAGGAGAAGTTGAAGAAGACTCTTGATATTGATGGTTGTTCTTCTTCAGTCTTCAGAAAGATCAAGGGAGAAAATAGAATGTTTTCTGTATGCAGAGAAGAAGTTCTGTATATTGATGTTCTATATAACTATATTCTCTTCTCTATATTGCTCTTATGTTTTTACTGCAGGTCTTGTCTGTGTATGCTTGCAGTGATTCTTGCTATTTCGTCTGAAAAGAAAATCTCTTTTATATTTTGTAGTCAATAATTTCTCCTTTGAAATTTGAATTCCTGGCATTAATTGTTGATTGCCCTAGAGAAAGAAACGGCTGGAATATTTTCTTTAAATGAGTTTCCCCAACTGTCCCAATAAAATAAGCAAGTAATTTGCCTGATTAAGACCATAATTAATTCTGCCAATAACGACTATATTCAGAAGAATATAAGCATTAATTACTCAGGAAATTACTGCTTAATAATATAATAAATAAGGGACAGAAGTACGGAAAAGTTCTAATTCTGGATCGGGACAGAATTCGTTGACCTCAAAAAAGAATTAATCGACTGGAGTTTAGTTTGTAGACCTGAGAATTCCTGTTCGTCGACCTGAGCTCTGCGAACTTCATACTGAGAATAACTTGCCAATTCTGCGCTCTAAGTTCGTCGAGCTGAGAATCTGTTTGAAGGAATAGAACGTCGACTTGATCTCGAATATTGTCGAGCACAACTCAGAGAAATAACTCTGAGTTCGTCAATCTGAGATCGACAATCATCGATCTTAGTTCGAAGAATTTCGAACTGATAATTTTGATCTCTAAATTCTTCTAAGTTTTATTCTACTGAGGTCCTCTGCTAGCTGGTCCATGAAGGTTGAATCTAAAGACTAGCCTAAACTCTAGGACTCATAAACTTGACCCTGACTATATAATGTGGGTCAAACTCAACCTAATTAGTGAACCTAGACAAAATCCAAACTAGGGATCCAACAGATGTTTCAGCTAAGAAAACACTTATGGCTACAAATGTTGTAATTGATTCTGATGAACATGGGAAACCTGTTGATCAGAAACTATATAGGGCCATTGTTGGGTCCCTGTTATATCTCACAACAAGTAGGCAAGACATTATGTTTGCTACTTGTCTTTGTGCTAGGTTCCAGGTGAACCCTAAAGAATCTCACCTTATTTTCCTAAAAAGAATTTTGAGATATATAGAGTTGCCCTAATTTAGGACTCTGGTATCCACCTGAGTCAAAATTTGAGTTAACTGAATACTCAGATGCTGATTTTGCTGGATGTAGAGTGAACAGAAAAAGCACATTAGGAACATGTCAGTTCCTTGGTGATAGGCTAGTGTCTTGGTTTTGCAAGAAGCAAACATTTGTGTCTACCTCAACAGCAGAAGCTGAGTACATAGCAGCTGGCAGTTGTTGTTCACAGATGCTGTGGATTCAGAACAAACTACTAGATTATGGTGTCAACTTAAATAATTCAACTCTACTTTGTGATAATACTAGTGCAATTTCTATTGTGCAGAATCCAGTGCATCATAGTAGGACAAATCATATTGATGTAAGACATCATTTCATTAGAGAGTGTGTAACGCCCCGTTTTTTCAGCGATTATTTTTATTCCCGTTTGGCGTTACGATGACGCGTTTCCGTGGCTTGTGCCATTTGTGGAGTGTGGTTTAGCTCCTTAGAACTGAGTGCCCTATTCTGTAGCCTGTTGGCAAGATCTCCCTAGCAAGCCGAGTCGTTTTGGGTGACCCGGTGTGGCCTCTCGGGGGGATGTTGGTGTTTGGCTTTATTTGGGTATAACTCGAGTTCTGTTTGTCAAAAAGTAATTTCGACTTCGCCGTTGTGTTCGTAGCGTGGGTATTTAGCTACGGTGCGAATTTCGTCGAATTCCGAGGTAGTTCGGTTTTCGCGTCGATGTGGTGCTTTATGTAATTTTGTAATTAATTATATAATTATATAATTATATATATATATATATATATATATATATATAGAATAAAACCCCCGATTCATCTTCTTCCCCGCTTGAAACCGCCGGTCCTGTACGAGAGGAAACGGAGAAACCGCCTACCCTTCAGACGCCGATTCCCGGAGCGTTTGTGGACGGAATTCGATTCCGAGAGTGGATTCGGATTGCTCTCGTCAAGACCTTCACTCCTGCGGTAAGAAATTCGATTTTCGTGGAGTTTTGGGAGGATTGGAATTTCCGGTTTTGGAAGTTTTCCGCCATTAATGGCTGAGTTTTTTGTTCTAGGTGTTGCGGCCGTTTTGATCCGTGCGAAGAGGAGGAAAGCAGTCCAAAGCTTCGCTGAGATTTGTGGCAAGTGGTATTCTTGCCCTTGCCAAGTTTTCTTTTCGATTTTTCTTGCTGAAATTGAAATCCCGGTTAGCCCAGGTTAGAGGCCTTGTTGTTCTCATTTTCTTGCTAACTATAGGGCTTAGTTCTTCCTACTGAAACCCCCCCCCCCTATTTTGTGATGTTTGGAATCCAAATTGTCGGCGTGGAGCCGTTGTTTTCCTTTATTTTGATTGTTGCTCTGGTTCGGGTGTAGCCGAGAGGGAGAGTTAGGAGGGGGGTGTGGTTGCCGATTTTTCGTTAAGGTATCACTCGAATGATTTGGCATAGCTCGTATGGTAGTGGTGCGCGACGTTGATAGTTGTCTGCTGCTACTGCAGCGGCGTGAGTCGTGTGCGCATTCCGGTGTCGTTCGGGAAATTCCAAACGGTGCAGGTTGGCCGCGCACGGTCATCAACCGTTAGGGCGCACGACCACTGGTCGTGTGCCTCTGCTCGTGCGCGGCTGGCTGTCTTTCAGTTTCCAAAGTTCTGTCTCGGAAAATCGCACGAGCGCTGGCAACAGTACGCACGACCAGTGATCGTGCGACACTGATCGTGCGCAGTTGCTAGGTTTTCTGTCAGGTTTTCCGGGTTCGCTTTGCACGATCATCAGCCGATGAGTGCGCACGACCACTGATCGTGCGTCACTGATCGTGCGCTTTGTATATTTTCTTTTGCTAGGCGAATTTAGATGGTTTCGAGTGCGGGAGTTTAGATACTCAAGTGGCAGGCAACTACTCGAGTTCTGGATCTTCTGCCTTGGTCGTTCGACTGTCGTCGAGCTCCGTATTCTTTAGTGGGCTTGTGGGTAGTGGTATTTTTTTGGCGGCGAGTGAGGCTAGCCCACTCAACGCCAAAGTTTAGGTAGGCACTGAGTGGGTTTCACTCAACGCCTAGTCGTGTTGGTTTATTTCAACACTCTTCCTTTACCTTTTCTTTCGTTTCCGAGTGGATTTCCAGTTGTATTTCTGGGTTTTCCTTGTCGGCCATTTTCTTTATTTTCCTAGAGGCCGAATCGTGGGTCGTGGTTAGTAGTGGTGGTTGTAGCTCTTTATGGGGGTGGAGTTGTGTGATATAGCCAAGGCCACCCATGTTTTCTTGCTCCAGGTACGGGCTGGGCATGTCGGGTGGAAGGTCCCTTGTGTTTTCACGTGTTGACCCTCGAGCTTTTGACTTGGACATGGTGGATTGGGGGACTGCGTTTTCCTTCGATCCGATTCCTCGTTGTTGTTTTGCTACTATCACTTCCCACAGTTTAGGGTGTTAGAAGTTTCTTCTTTGGTAGTTTGCAGCATTCTGGCTCTTGGCAGCCTAGTAGGCCCTACAGGATGTGGTTCTTGGGCTGGGTCGTTGCTGTTGCTTTACACGTTGTGCATTTCTTGTGGTTCTGTTGTGGACAGTTGTGACTCTTTCTACTGCATGTTTTTCTGTTACTTTGTCCTTTGGTTGACTCTTTCATGCAGTTTTTCTTTGTTTAGCTTGCTGAGGTATTCTGTTTTCTTTTGGAATACCCCAGGTTCTGAGCTGTAGCCAGTCTGGTGGCTAGTTGGAGGTGGTATTGTTGGTGGACTCCCGAACCTTGGAGTTCTGTTTACCTTGTTAGTGAGGTTGTTTTCAGTACTCTCTTACAGACATATATTTGTGCTAGTGGGTTCGTGTCAGGTTGTTGGCGCCCACTGGTAGTTTTACCTTGTACTAGATACATATACTATTGCTGCTACCATTTTCTGGAGATAGTCTACTTGCTCTGAGAAGGTTTTATGCTAGGTTGCTAGTTATTTTTAAACTATAATTGTTATTATAAATAAAGCTCATGATCAGCATGTTTTATAAAGCGTAATCACTATTTTCCAAATCACGTATAAAGACCGTTTTCTTATATATTATATAAATTAAATGTAGGGTCTTGCATAGCATGAGCGGTTCTCTTGGGACCCTTATGCGCTCCTTAGGAGGTTAAACCTAAATAAAGTATTTTTCCGCAGCGTATAAATATAGTTTTCTTTCGTGGACTAGGTGATCCACTGAGCCGAGGGATACGGACTCTAATTATAACTGATTTTCTAATCATTAATCACATGATTTTCTTTCATTAAGTTGGTAGTTGGTTTTGCCTGAGCGTCAACAGTTATCCCCTGCTTGACGTGGCATCATGGCGCGTGTTTTCTCTTACTCTGATAATTCTTAATTCGGAGAAAATGCGGGTTGTGACAGTTGGTATCAGAGGGAGGTTGCTTGACAAGTTAGTTGAGCAACCTTCCTTGGATGCTTTTAGTAGTTCAGCATCATGTCATTCACACACCGATATGTCATCAGCACGTCTTGGCAAAAGCACGAACACTACACTCATAACATAACATGAAGTATACGGGGCATATTATGTAGTATTGGATGCATAATATGTGTTCGTATATGGATCCACCATTGGGGCTACATGTGAGGGTTATGTAGTATGGGATGCATAACCTCACCACATGACTGCGACTAGCACGTTTCTTTTTCGTTGCATGGAAATGTTATGTAGTATGGGATGCATAACATTTTCATGCGTACGCCGCTCATAACATGCATTAGGGCCTTTTTTTTAGAATGCATAGCATAATCATGCATATCATATCATTGCATAAGCACAACGCGCCGAGCTAAAGATTTGCAGGATGACATATGTACACACATGAGTTTTCAAATTAACATAAGTTCATGCATCCGATCTAGGCACAAGAGTTAGTAAGGTGGTGGTTAACCATCCTAGGTTAGGGCATATCATCTAATTTTTGTGAAGAAGATAAACTCTCAGAACAAGTTTAGCAGCTTTAAGTCTATATCTACATATGTATTGTCTGTTCTGGTAATCGGTTCTAGTCGTTGGATTTGGATCTGATTTGCGTTGTAATGATTTTTAGGATGGCTAGGCGTCCTGCGACTCGATCGACTCCCCTGTCTGAGGGTGAATCTTCTGGAGCTCAGAACGATGCGGTGATCGAGAGTCTGCGTCAGAGTAGCGAAGCTATGGGCAGGCAGTTGGAGGAGGTGCAAGCCCAGATTCAGTCTTTGGTGGCAGTTGTGGCAGGGCAGGCTCAGGGTGCGCAAGTTCCTGCTGGGGGGTTAGCTGTTCCTCCTCCTCCTGCACCCTTGAGACCTCCAGTGGTGGTGCCAGCAGAGATGGCCTTCATCTCGCAGTTTCAGAGGCTGAGCCCTCCCACTTATGATGGGAAGGCAGATTTCATGGCGATAGACGACTGGCTGATCTCCATGGAGGAGATGTTCTCGTACTCAGGGATTTCAGATGACCAGAGGGTGATGTTAGCCACCTATCAGCTCAAAGGGTTGGCTAAGAGTTGGTGGCTGAGGGAGAAGGAGAGCTTGGTAGCCGGATGCTCGTGGGAGATGTTCAAGGAGATGCTGTTGAGGAAGTTCTTACCTTCGGTTGAGCGTGACCGCCTCATGAATGATTTCCTCTATCTAAAGCAAAGGCAGCTCACGGTGGGTGAGTATGAGGTAGAGTTTAGTAAGTTGAGCCGTTTTGCCCCTGGATTGGTCAGCGTTGAGGCTGATCGAGTTAAGCGATTTCTCGGTGGTTTGAGGAGTGAGGTGCAGCAGTTGACCAGTGCTTATGGGTCAGAGACTTATGCTGGAGTTGTAGAGGCTGCTCTTAAGGTTGAGGCCATTGAGACGGCGAAGAGTAGAGGCCAGCAGTTGAAGAAGGATAAGAGGAAGTTGGTAGAGGAGAAGAAACCCCTGGTACCCGATGCTGTTCCGGGAAAGAGGAGCAGGGGTGTGTGCAGTTTTTGTGGCCGGTCAGGCCATCCTGTCGAGAGGTGTTTCAAGAAGGTGGCAGCTCTGAAGAAGGAGCAGGTTCATGCTATTCAGGATGCTCCTAGGAGAGATGCCTCCTGTTCTATTTGTAAGCGATCCGGCCATGATGCGGCCCAGTGTTGGACCAAGAATAAAGTCTGCTTTCAGTGTGGGCAGAAGGGACACATCAAGTCGAGGTGTCCTCTGTTCCAGCCAGCTCTTCCTGCAGTTCCGTTACAGGCTTTACCTCTACCTCAGCGTGTGGACAAGGGAAAAGGGAAGCTGAACGTGATTTCTTCCGAGGAGGCTCAGACTTCGACCCAGGTGATCTCAGGTTAGTTGTCTGTTGTTTTTCTGTCTAGCCTGGTAGTTTAGTTGCTAGATTATTTGCGGTGCTGTTGTGCTAGTTCCTTAGCTTTGTGCGCTCCTATAGGGAAATTTAAGGTGAAGAACCGCTGGGCGCGTGTTCTGTTTGACTCCGGCGCTACCCACTCGTTCGTGGCTAGAGCCTTTGTGGAGCGTCATCGGTTGTCTCTAGATCGTGTTCGGGATTCCTTCCGTGTCAAGTTTCCCTCTGGTGAATCTGTGTTGTCAGATTTGGGTATTTTGGATTGCCCGGTTTTGTTGGGGGATTTTCTTGCGAAGGCGGACCTGAAGATGATTGATCTAGAGGACTTCGATGTCATTTTGGGCATGGACTGGCTCTCTCGGTATGATGCGGTCATTCAGTGCAAAGGAAAGCGCTTGGACTTCATCAGGGACGACGGTCAGCCCGGCAGCGTGTATGCTGATCCGTGTCAGGATTCTCCTGTTCTCTCGGCGGTATGTGTTCAGAGATTGTTTCTTTCTGATTGTTGTGTTTGTTTAGTCTCGGCGGTTGGAACCGTTGTTAGCATGCCACGCTTGGAGGAGATTCCTATTGTTCGTGGTTTCGCCGATGTTTTTCCTGATGATCTTCCTGGTATCCCTCCTGAGCGGGATGTGGAGTTTGTTATTGATTTGGAGCCGGGTACGCGTCCTATTGCTAAGGCGCCGTACCGGATGGCCCCTCGTGAGCTAGAGGAGTTGCGAATTCAGTTAGATGAGTTGTTGGCTAAAGGTTTTATCAGGCAGAGTTCGTCGCCTTCGGGTGCTCCTGTTTTGTTCGTAAAGAAGAAAGATGGGTCGATGCGGCTTTGCATCGACTTTAGAGAGTTGAACAAGGTCACTATCAAGAACAGGTACCCTCTGCCGAGGATCGATGATTTATTTGACCAGTTGCGTGGTAGCACGGTGTTCTCCAAGATCGATCTTCGTTCGGGCTATCATCAGCTCAGGATCCGTGAGGCAGATATTCCACGGACTGCGTTTAGGTCGAGGCATGGACACTTTGAGTTTTTGGTGATGTCGTTCGGTTTGACCAACGCACCATCAGCTTTCATGGACATGATGAATCGGGTATTCAAGGATTTCCTAGACAAGTTCGTGGTGGTCTTCATTGATGACGTGTTGGTTTATTCTCACAGTGCTGAGGAGCATGAGCAGCATTTGCGTCTGGTCCTATCAGAGTTGAGGAACCACAAGTTATTCGCCAAGTTGAGCAAGTGTGAATTTTGGTTGCCTCAGGTTTCTTTTTTAGGCCACGTGGTGAACAAGGATGGGATCTCAGTTGACCCAGAAAAGATTGCAGCAGTGATGGATTGGAGTAGGCCGAATACTCCTAAGGAGATCAGAAGTTTCTTAGGGTTGGCTGGCTATTACAGGAGATTCGTGGAGGGTTTCTCTTCTCTAGCCGCACCTTTGACCAAGCTGACTCAGAAGAATGTGGCTTTTGTTTGGAGCGAGAAGTGCGAAGAAGCTTTTTAGGAGTTAAAGAGGAGATTGTGTACTGCTCCCATTCTGACCCTTCCTACTGAGGGCGTGGATTATGATGTGTATGTGGATGCTTCGCATATAGGACTGGGATGCGTATTAATGCAGGATGGAAAAGTAATCGCTTATGGGTCAAGGCAGCTGAAGACTCATGAGAAGAATTATCCTACGCATGACCTTGAGTTTGCAGCGGTTATCTATGCATTGAAGTTGTGGAGGCACTTACTTTATGGGGCTCAGTTCAAGATTTTTACTGACCATAAGAGCCAGAAGTACGTGTTCACGCAGAAGGAATTGAATCTGCGTCAGCGGCGGTGTCTTGAGTATGTGGCGGATTATGACGTAGAAATCCAGTATCATCCGGGCAAGGCCAATGTGGTGGCCGACGCCCTGAGCCGAAAGACGGGAAAGATCTTTAACCTCTCCGCCGATCGGTTAGTTGAGGAGTTCCTCCTTATGGATATTTCAGTGGGATGCTGTGGTTTGCAGAGTAGTTTGTCAGTGGCAGAGCTGTCCTGGATTTCTTTGACTAGACTGCATCAGAAGGACGATCCGGATCTGTTGCACCTTTTTACCAGGACAGAGAAGGGAGAGTTGCCAGATTTTGCTATTGATGATGCGGGTACTTTGAAGTACCGCGGCAGGTTTTGTGTTCCCGCTGTTGGGGACATTAGAGGTATGATCTGCAGTGAGGCTCATGGTTCCAGCGTTGCCTACCATCTAGGATCTACGAAGATGTACCGTGACTTAAGGCAAATTGCCTCGTGGTATGGTATGAAAGGAGATATAGCCCGATTTGTTGCCTGGTGGTATGGTATGGCGTTGCTCATGGTTTCAGCGATTATTTTTATTCCCGTTTGGCGTTACGATGACGCATTTCCGTGGCTTGTGCCATTTGTGGAGTGTGGTTTAGCTCCTTAGAACTGAGTGCCCTATTCTGTAGCCTGTTGGCAAGATCTCCCTAGCAAGCCGAGTCGTTTTGGGTGACTCGGTGTGGCCTCTCGGGGGGATGTTGGTGTTTGGCTTTATTTGGGTATAACTCGAGTTCTGTTTGTCGAAAAGTAATTTCGACTTCGCCGTTGTGTTCGTAGCGTGGGTATTTAGCTACGGTGCGAATTTCGTCGAATTCCGAGGTAGTTCGGTTTTCGCGTCGATGTGGTGCTTTATGTAATTTTGTAATTAATTATATAATTGTATAATTATATAGATATATATATAGAATAAAACCCCCGATTCATCTTCTTCCCCGCTTGAAACCGCCGGTCCTGTACGAGAGGAAACGGAGAAACCGCCTACCCTTCAGACGCCGATTCCCGGAGCGTTTGTGGACGGAATTCGATTCCGAGAGTGGATTCGGATTGCTCTCGTCAAGACCTTCATTCCTGCGGTAAGAAATTCGATTTTCGTGGAGTTTTGGGAGGATTGGAATTTCCGGTTTTGGAAGTTTTCCGCCATTAATGGCCGAGTTTTTTGTTCTAGGTGTTGCGGCCGTTTTGATCCGTGCGAAGAGGAGGAAAGCAGTCCAAAGCTTCGCTGAGATTTGAGGCAAGTGGTATTCTTGCCCTTGCCAAGTTTTCTTTTCGATTTTTCTTGCTGAAATTGAAATCCCGGTTAGCCTAGGTTAGAGGCCTTGTTGTTCTCATTTTCTTGCTAACTATAGGGCTTAGTTCTTCCTACTGAAACCCCCCCTATTTTGTGATGTTTGGAATCCAAATTGTCGGCGTGGAGCCATTGTTTTCCTTTATTTTGATTGTTGCTCTGGTTCGGGTGTAGCCGAGAGGGAGAGTTAGGAGGGGGGTGTGGTTGCCGATTTTTCGTTAAGGTATCACTCGAATGATTTGGCATAGCTCGTATGGTAGTGGTGCGCGACGTTGATAGTTGTCTGCTGCTACTGCAGCGGCGTGAGTCGTGTGCGCGTTCCGGTGTCGTTTGGGAAATTCCAAACGGTGCAGGTTGGCCGCGCACGGTCATCAACCGTTAGGGCGCACGACCACTGGTCGTGTGCCTCTGCTCGTGCGCGGCTGTCTTTCAGTTTCCAAAGTTCTGTCTCGGAAAATCGCACGAGCGCTGGCAACAGTGCGCACGACCAGTGATCGTGCGACACTGATCGTGCGCAGTTGCTAGGTTTTCTGTCAGGTTTTCCAGGTTCGCTTCGCACGATCATCAGCCGATGAGTGCGCACGACCACTGATCGTGCGTCACTGATCGTGCGCTTTGTATATTTTCTTTTGCTAGGCGAATTTAGATGGTTTCGAGTGCGGGAGTTTAGATACTCAAGTGGCAGGCAACTACTAGAGTTCTGGATCTTCTGCCTTGGTCGTTCGACTGTCGTCGAGCTCCGTATTCTTTAGTGGGCTTGTGGGTAGTGGTATTATTTTGGCGGCGAGTGAGGCTAGCTCACTCAACGCCAAAGTTTAGGTAGGCACTGAGTGGGTTTCACTCAACGCCTAGTCGTGTTGGTTTATTTCAACACTCTTCCTTTACCTTTTCTTTTGTTTCCGAGTGGATTTCCAGTTGTATTTCTGGGTTTTCCTTGTCGGCCATTTTCTTTATTTTCCTAGAGGCCGAATCGTGGGTCGTGGTTAGTAGTGGTGGTTGTAGCTCTTTATGGGGGTGGAGTTGTTTGATATAGCCAAGGCCACCCATGTTTTCTTGCTCCAGGTACGGGCTGGGCATGTCGGGTGGAAGGTCCCTTGTGTTTTCACGTGTTGACCCTCGAGCTTTTGACTTGGACATGGTGGATTGGGGGACTGCGTTTGTCTTCGATCTGGTTCCTCGTTGTTGTTTTGCTACTATCACTTCCCACAGTTTAGGGTGTTATAAGTTTCTTCTTTGGTAGTTTGCAGCATTCTGGCTCTTGGCAGCCTAGTAGGCCCTGCAAGATGTGGTTCCTGGGCTGGGTCGTTGCTGTTGCTTTGCACGTTGTGCATTTCTTGTGGTCCTGTTGTGGACAGTTGTGACTCTTTCTACTGCATGTTTTTCTGTTACTTTGTCCTTTGGTTGACTCTTTCAAGCAGTTTTTCTTTGTTTAGCTTGCTGAGGTATTCTGTTTTCTTTTGGAATACCCCAGGTTCTGAGCTGTAGCCAGTCTGGTGGCTAGTTGGAGGTGGTGTTGTTGGTGGACTCCCGGACCTTGGAGTTCTGTTTACCTTGTTAGTGAGGTTGTTTTCAGTACTCTCTTACAGACATATATTTATGCTAGTGGGTTCGTGTCAGGTTGTTGGCGCCCACTGGTAGTTTTACCTTGTACTAGATACATATACTATTGCTGCTACCATTTTCTGGAGATAGTCTACTTGCTCTGAGAAGGTTTTATGCTAGGTTGCTAGTTATTTTTAAACTATAATTGTTATTATAAATAAAGCTCATGATCAGCATGTTTTATAAAGCGTAATCACTATTTTCCAAATCACGTATAAAGACCGTTTTCTTATATATTATATAAATTAAATGTAGGGTCTTGCATAGCATGAGCAGTTCTCTTGGGACCCTTATGCGCTCCTTAGGAGGTTAAACCTAAATAAAGTATTTTTCCGCAGCGTATAAATATAGTTTTCTTTCGTGGACTAGGTGATCCACTGAGCCGAGGGATACGGACTCTAATTATAACTGATTTTCTAATCATTAATCACATGATTTTCTTTCATTAAGTTGGTAGTTGGTTTTGCCTGAGCGTCAACAGTTATCCCCTGCTTGACGTGGCATCATGGCACGTGTTTTCTCTTACTCTGATAATTCTTAATTCGGAGAAAATGCGGGTTGTGACAGAGTGTGTAGACAAAAAGAAAATTAATCTTACCTTTGTCTCTACTGATTTGCAAAAGGAAGATATCTTCACCAAACCCATGGATGAGAAGAAACATTTGTTCTTTTTAAATCAGCTAGGTATGATAAATGGTGAATCATTAATTTAACTTTCTGTCTGTGGTCGAAGAATTTGCCACAGTTCGTCGAACGGAGATCGACGAACTGAGAAAAGTTCTTGAGAAAATTCGTCGACCTGAGATCGACGAACTCTCTATGTGAAGTTTTATTCGTCGACCGGAGAACGACGATATTGCTTCAGAAAATTTTCGTCGACCTGAGAACGATGAAAAGTTTTCATCTCTTCAGACCGAGATCGACGAACTCTTTTGTCAATAAAATATTTCGTCGACCTCAGATCGAAGAATTTTGTTTATTTTGCAGGACGGAGTTTGCCGCTTCATATTTTGAAAGCCTTATATCTAGGTTTTCTTCGAGCTCCATCCCGCGCTTTCTGTTCCCCATACACCTTATCTTTTTGTTTCCTTTTACATACAATCAATGTCGATTCCGGCGAGCTCTCTTTCCGCAATGAAATTTGACACAGGATTCGATATACACTTTGAATCATTTCAACATTCTGGACATACTGAAATTATTTGAGGAACAATAGTTGAAGAATTTCATGACAACCAGGATAAAGATAGCTGCTACAGATATCAGAGAATGGGTGTTCACTTCCTCTACCCCAGACGCCGACACCATGAAAGGCATAATATCTGGAAATCAGGTTTCTCTAACCCCCGCGATTTTAATTGAATTTTTTGGTTTGATAAATGGTGAAGAAGACATAGAGATTAATAGCTCTGAATATGATGAAATGCTGAATAAAATGGGTCATATTGGAGAGAACCCTAATAAACTATTGAAGAAAAATTTGTCTTCTGAATACAAATTTTTAGCTGATATAGTGGGCAAAGTATTGTTAGGCAAGCATACTGCCCATGACTACATTACCAGACAATAATTTATGGTAATGTGTGATGTTGTCAATAAGAAAGCAGTAAACTGGGCTATGATTTTGTTTGATTTTATCAGGAAGAAAAACAAAAAGAAGGAAGTGTGTTTTGGAAGAATTCTTGGAATTTTCCTACAGGAAAAAGCTGTTGAATCCTTGGACTCCCAGACCATATTCATTAATGCTTCCAAAATGCTAACATGTGCCTTGTTTGGAAGATGGGAGAGGACAATCTCAAAGCCATTAAAGGCTTCATCCTCCTCCAGACCTTCTGAGGATGCAAGAGTTGTGACTGCTAATCCACCACCCCCTAGAAGATGTCATTCCATCCACCCAGATTTCAACATCTCCATCTCATCAACCTACACCTCCACAAGTTCAAATTCCTTCATCTGCTCCCCACCAACAACCATCCACATCTCAAATCCATATTCAAACACCACCTATCTCTCCAGTGCATTAACCCACTCCAATTTAATCCCCAGAGCACACCACACCCCATCAATCCCCATTACCCCATCATCTTGTTGATATACCACTCACCAACCTTCTATCAGTTCCATCTTTTGATCTTATATCATCATCTCCCATCAACACACCATCTCCTCAAGATGAGCAAATGACTGACACCACTCCTTTCCCTTGATCATCCATCCTTCATCCACATGTATCCACTTAGACACCATCTGAGTTTGTACAATTAGATTCCCCTTCCATTTCCTCTCTCTTGGAACTCATCACTCCCCTCCTCAAAAAGCTCATTGCAGAGGCCATTAACCCTCTTGCTGATTCTATTTCTTATCTATTTGCTTTCTTTTCTGCTTCCCCCACTATCCCTTCTTCTAGGGGCCTGGCTTCAGGACCCTTTGAAACTAGGTAGGGGGAGATATCCAGTGAAGAAGCTCTAGTCTCCTCTCCTCCAGCAGTAGCAGAAGCAGCAACAGCTTTGCAGTTAGATGAGCAAGCATATGCAGATACATATATTGATACAGCAGTTGATATTGATATGATTTGTATAGATGAGCAAGTTGATCTTCCAGAAATTTTGACTGTTGGTGATTGTTGTGTCAATCCCATAGTAAATTTATTTGGTTTGATAAATTCTTTTGATACAGCTTATATAAATTATCTTCCAGAAGTTTGCCCAGAGAAATCTATGGCAATAGTTTGTTATACTTCACCAATAAGTCATGAAGTTGTTAAACAACTAAAGGAAAGTTTTGCAATTTCAACTCCTCAGATTTCAGAAGAACATGTGACTGAGAATGTTCTTGTATCAACTTCTACTCAAGAGCAAAAGGCTCTTTCCCCCTACCTTCTCTTGGCCAGATTCCACTCTACCTAATTTGGATGATTTCTTTTTGATGATATAGAAGAAGATAATCGGATGGTTACTGAGAATGTTGATCCACTAGAAGTTACAGAACCTCAAGTGCTTCCTCAAGCTGAGAAGCAAATCTCAAAGGAAGCCTTGAAGGAAATTGATGATATGTATGACAATCCTCCAGAATCTTCTGATGAAGAGAATGATGAAGAGGATTCTGATGATTCTGATGATCCAAAAGCAAAGAAGAAGATTGTTAAGAAAAGGAAAGTTGTTCCCAAAGCTGCTCCTAAGCCCAATCCTACACATGACACTCCCTACTATATTCTGCAAAAGATTACACCTTACCCTGGGATGCCATAATGGATGTGGATGTCAAAGAAGTAGCAAAAAGAAAGGAAGAAGAGAAAGGTACAGGTCTCCTCCCAGAAAATTCGAAAGACCCTCCTCCTCCTCCTCCATCAGTTGGGGCCTCTAGAAGTGTGACTCACAGATCAGCACCAGTTACTAAGACTTATCAGAGACACTCCAAGCCAAGGCCACATCGGCAATCCTCTCAGAGCAAGCCTCCTCCTGCTACAGAAAATAAAAGTACTTCAGCATCTATTGATGAATCAAAGAAGGACTCCAGTCCCAAAAGGCCAGAATCGCCTCCTATTCCATTTGTAGATCCAGAACAAGAAACAACTGCAAAGATGGCCAGGTTTCAAGAGCTGATTGGACTATCTAAGATCAACAAAGCTAAAGAAGAAGGAAAGGATCCATCACAGTACTCCACAATGTCATTTATAGAAAAGAAGAGCTCAAAAGGTATGCTAAAGTCAATAAATTTTTCAATGTAGATGATTATATGAGTCTGCATCCTGAAGCAGTAGTAACAAGGGCCACTTCTTACAATATAATTGTAGCAATTGACATGACTATGTCAAAGAGAGAAGCTGCAAACCCCAACGGAGAAATTATTTTCAGGAAGTCTTCTGACAAAGCTGACAAAGAGGAGTCTTAGAAGAACAAATAACTGTGTGTTTAGTTTTATTTTTGAACTCTATTTGTTAATCATGAAGCACCAATTGTACATATCTGCTAGATTTTTAATTTCTACCAGATATCTATTTCTCTGCTTTGTGATTGTTTTCTTTTGTTTGTATTAGTGACCTCACCCAAATAGGGGGAGATTGTTTGATCCCTAGTTTAGATTTGGGCTAGATTCAATAATTAAGATGTGTTTGCCCACATTATATAGCTATAGTCCTAGAGTCTAGGCTAGTCTTTAGGTTCAACCTTCATGGACTAGCTAGCAGAGGACTTCAGTAGATTCAAGACTTAGCAGAATTCAGAGAACTCAGCTCGACGATCGTCGATCTCAGATCGATGAACTCAGAGTTCTTTTCTCTGAGTTGAGCTCGACGATATTCGAGCTCAGGTCAATGATTTCTTCCTTAAGAAAGATTCTCTACTTGACGAACTTAGAGCGCAGAATTGACAAGTTATTTCCAGATTGAAGTTCGCTGAGCTCAGATCGATGAACAGGAATTCTCAGTTCGACGAACTTGGAACTCTAGTCGACGAATTCTGTTTCCCGAGCCAGAATGAGAAGTTTTTCTTATTTCTGTCCTTATTTATTATATTATTTAGCAGTAATTCTCTGAGTAATTAATGCTTATATTCTTTAGAATATAGTCGTTATTGGCAACATAAATTATGGTCTTTATCAGGGTTAATTAATTGCTTATTTTAATAGGACAGTTGGGCAAACTCATTTAAGTCAAATATTCCAGCCGTTTCTTTCTCCAGATCAGTCAGCAATTAATGCTTGGAATTCAAATTTCAAAGGAGAATTTTGACAGCAGAATATACAAGAGATTTTCTCTTTTCAGATGGCTCTCCATCCATATAGTAATGAGAATACTTAGAAGATACACACAATATACAGAACTTCTTCTCTGTGCATGAAAACATTTTGTTTTCCCTTGATCTTACTGAAAGCTAAAGAAGAACAATCATCACATATCAAGAGTCTTCTTCAACTTCTACTCCAGGAATCTTCAAGGACAATAACTCTTGATCAGTCTACAAGTTCCTGGATCTCATCAAGACAAGGCTGAAGACCTACACCCTGAGCAAGGCTCCTGGCTTTCTGAACCATCTCAACATTTCAGAAGGAGCTTTGGCAACAGAATCCACTCAAGTCTTCTCTATTGTATAGAGAAAAGAGAAGACACCATCAACTCTCTCAACCTCCTGTAAAAGGGTTTATTAACTCCCTTCAAAAGTTTATTGGTTGTTTTTGGGCACCTGATAAAAGCCTAAAGGGTTGTGAGATCTCCCTATAAATAGATCTTATGGTGGTAGTCACCTGATCAAAAACCTGATAGTGTATTCCTACCAGGGTGGTAGAAGAGTGGATGTACCCAGTTTGGGGAACCACTATAAAATTCTTGTGTTGTCTGGTTGATCATTTTCCTTTTGTTTTGCTGTGCTATGATAGAGTATCTTCCCTATTTCTATTTCTTTCTATACTATTATTGGTATCACCTATTTTCTCTGATATAAAATTAAAATAGCCAAAAGTTTTAATAACTCTATTCACCCCCCCCCCCAGAGTAAATCAGGTCTATCCCCTTTCTTTCAAAATGTTATTAACATTTCTGAGGATGATGATCCTGTAGTTGATGAGCTAAAGAGTGATGTTGCTAATCATTCTTCTAAATACGTGAGAGCTAAATTAGAGATAAGAGAAGAGACAAGGAAAGAGGGTGATGATGTATATGATTAAGGGACATCTCAGCAAGCTGATCAAATGTCTTCAACATTCCTAGCACAATTGAAAGGTCTGCTGGATGATCAGAGGAGGCAACTTGAACATTTTGTTGTTGACTCAATCAAAGAGCTTAGAAAAGATCTATTTACAAAGATAAAGTCCATCAAATTTGAAGTAAATCTGCTGAAGGCCAACCAAATTTTTTTCTTCATGAGAGCTGCCCCAGCTGTTACCTACACTGAAAGAAAGCTTGAGGAAATCTAGAAGAAGGAGCTTGATATCATGGAAAATCAAAACATCACAACTAGAAACATAAAAATTGTCCATGAAGTGCAGAAAATCCTCATGGAAGATCATAAGACAATGCTGGAGAGGAGAATGGATGGTTGCACTCAGTACCTGGATAATCACCTGTTAGAGGTTAAGAATCATGTTACTAAGGGAGTAAATTTTTTGGATGAAAGACTATCTTTAACCAACAACTCCCTGACTGCAACAGTTAGTAAAGAAGTCATAAAGGGGTAGAAGAAAATGATCAAAGCAAAAACTGAGAATTATGTTTAGGTTAGCAATATAATAAGAGGTTCATTAGGGCTTAAGCAATATTCATATGATAATATTGTTCATGTTCCTATTCCAGAAGGACTGTATTGTAACACCCCTATCCGTCACATAGCATATAGCAGTAGGTCCGGCCGGGGCCCGACGCAATATACTACGGACAGACCGGTTGGTTACGCGTTGAAACCATTCAACCAATCATGTCGTCCTACACAACACCTAGCGGAAGCAATTTATTAGGTTGCAAAAGAAATAAGAACCCAGCCACAACAGCATGAATGTCCACTACAAACTCAGGAATGTATACATATCACAAAGGAGAAATGGCCTTAAGGCCTTGCACTGTTCACTTAACAAAAGAAGTGTTTTCATACTTCGGCTCGCGGGCCGGCCATACATGAAAAATGGGAAAGAAACATAAGCAATTAGGCATTCGAGGGCCGGCACAGCAACAAGGGCTTTAGCCCGCTATTTCCCGCTCTGCTCCGCAGCACCTGCAAGTCACAAACCACCGCCCGGTGGCAAACAATAGCAACGGTCAGCAATGTTGACCAAATTATAACGATCCCGCCCCCACATTCGGGGCGGCGATGCTCTTTCCCTGCACTTTATTAGCATAGGAATTTTTATAAAGTATTTGCACTTCACCACAGGCGTAGGCTCGCACGGCCACACACCCCGTGCACTCAGGGCACATTCTCGGCGAACCGGCCAACGTCACGTCAATTCAAGCCATAGACATTCCCAATCCGCCACCGCCTCTTGGACGGTCATCCATATGAGCATTTTGTCTTATTGGCCTTGGTCACGGCAATTTAAGCCATAGGCCGCCGAAGACCCTCATCCATGCCAACGGTCCTACTGAACGACATAGACCGGGTACGGTTCCGCCTGACCCGTGCTCATACCGCAACGACAATTTAAGCCATATGCGCAGGCCAAGACTCACCGAGTCCCGTTTCCACCACAATAATCACATAACCCGGTTATGTTCACGTTGGCCCCCATCCACCGTGTTGGCAAAACCCGCTTTTGCCCAGTTTTCCGGGTGCACCTTGGAGTTAATCTCCAAGGCTCCCTGATGCAATCTATCACGTAGAAAACCCGAAAACACCCAAACATCCGGATTCTTGCCCGGTTCAAATGCAATGCAACATCACCGATCCGAACCAACATGTCCGAATAGGCTTCACACACAATGCCTACGTCCGTTTTCGCATACGGACTCTACACAAGGGGGACTTCACATATCTACCCCAAGGAACGCTCCAACTCTTCGCTCACTTGCGAGAGAGGGCTTCCTATGCAAAGGAAAAGAGGGCTTCACATGCCCAAGGATGAGAAATCGTTACCCTTGCGTTCTTCCGCGGCGCCATGAAAAATCTATGCGGATGAAAAGCACCGCAATCTCCTTGCCTCTGCGGATCCGAAGACGGCTCGCGATTTGGAGCTCTGAATCTCCACCGGCCGCCGGAGTTGACCTCCTTCTTCCTCCTCCAAGCTCTCCCTTCTCTCTAGGTTTTAAAGAGAGAGAGAGTGCCCAAGTGAAATAAGGGTTTCAAAACCCTATTCCCGGCTAAAACCACCCAGGAGCAGCCCCCCACCGTCGGATCCAAAGCCAAGGAAACGAACGGCCAGGATTAGATCTGAAATCCCAAAAACTGGGCCGAACACGGGTTCACACACGGCCGTGTGCCTGGCCGTGTAGCTCATTCGCCGTCTCGACCAAAATTGAAAACCAGCAACACGGCATGTGACACGGCCTCCGACACGCCCGTGTCGCCTGCGACACGCCCGTGTCGGGACTCGTGTCACGCCCCCCGTGTGCAATTTATCCACACTTCGCAGTCAGAGAGGTACACGGCTTGGTGACACGGCATCAGACACGCCCGTGTCAAACTAGACACGCCCGTGTTCGTGCCCGTGTCATTACCCGTGTACCCAACCGCACAGCCCAGGTGTGACACGGCCTGGGACACGCCCGTGTCCTAGGCCGTGTTCCACCACACGACCATCGTCGACCTGAACTGGTCGACTACACGGCCAGCTCGACGGCCCGAGCTCGACACGCCCGACACGGCCTCCGACACGCCCGTGTCGGGGCCCGTGTCTCCTGCACCAAAATCTTGTCTTGGCCAAAATCGATCCCCGTCGCTCCTGTAACATTTTGGGGTGTTACAATTCTACCCCCCTTAAAGAATTTCGTCCACGAAATTAATAAAGGAAAAACAGGACTTAACGTAAAACAGTACCTGAGCGGAACAATTCCGGGTACTCCTCAAGCATAGTCTGCTCCCGTTCCCAAGAGAGCTCCTCACGCCCGCAATTATCCCACCGGACCTTAACCATCCGGATCTCCTTGTCACGAAGCCTCTTGACCTCAACATCTTCAATACGAATTGGATTGACCCTAGTCGTCAACCCTTCGTCCACCGACACTTGATCAGCCGCGATCACCTGCGAAGGCTCTTGCACCGCCTTCCGCAACACAGAAATGTAGAACACATCATGTAATCCACTCAACTCCACCGATAGCCTCAAACGGTATGCCGCTTCGCCGACTCGCTCCAGAACCTCAAAAGGTCCAAGGTATCTTGGGCTCAGCTTCTTCAAGCGTCTCACCCGCGAAACCCCCTTGAACGGCTTCACTTTCAGATATACCCAATCGCCTACCGCGAACTCCATGTTCCGGTGCTTGGCATTGTAATACTTCGCCTGCCGGTCCTGAGCGATCAACAAGCGCTCCCGAATGATCTGCACCAACGAGGTAGCACTCTCCACCTCCTGCTTCTTGTACAACCTTGCCTCACCCGTTTCAAGCCACGATAACGGCGTGCGACACTTCCTACCATACAGGGCCTCGAAGGGCGCCATTTGTATACTCGCTTGGTAGTTGTTGTTGTACGCGAACTCCACCAAATACAGGTGGTCTTCCCAATGCTTACCGAAATCCAGAACACACATGCGTAGCATGTCCTCCATCGTTCTATTGACCCTCTCGGTCTGCCCATCCGTATGCGGATGGAAAGCTATGCTGAACTTTAACTTTGTCCCCAGCATCTGCTGCACCAACCTCCAATCATTTGACGTGAATCGCCCATCGCGATCACTCACAATGCTACGGGGCACACCATGCAGCCTAACAATATTGTCAACATACAACTTTGCCAATTTCTCCACTGGATCATCCTTCCTATGCGGAATGAAATGCGACACCATAGTTAGCCGATCTACGATCACCCAGATGGCGTCGTTCCCCTTCTGCGACCTTGGCAACCCGTGCACAAAGTCCATAGATATATCGTCGAATTTCCACTCCGGTATAGGCAAGGACTTCAGAAATCCTCCCGGCTTTTGGCATTCCGCCTTCACCAAGGCGCACGTTTGGCATTTAGCCACGTACAACGCCACATCTTTCTTGAGCCCCGGCCACCAAAACAACTTTTTGAGATCACGATACATCTTCGTGCTTCCTGGGTGGATTGAGTACTTGGTATGATGAGCCTCGTACATCAACTCCGCCCGGAGGTTACCCCCACTCGGGACGCACAATCGATGATCCTTCCTTAGTAAACCATCTTCCACCGAGAACTGGGAATTTAACCCATCCAGAGCGGCCTCCAAAAGCTCCTTCATGGAGTCATCTAACTCCAATGCCTGCCGAACCCGGTCAGCCAGGTCATACTGCACCTGTAAGACCCCCCTCCCGGAACACAACACACGGCACGAGGGGAGCCTTATGCACGAAATAGCCGCCTTGCGGTAGCACTAACACACGGGTTAGCCTTTACCACAAGACGCCTATTCCGCCGGCTACAATCCATATCACAACAATTATGCCAACCCAACCATAACAGAAAAGTAAAGCTAAAAGCAGTTCAGTTCACAGCTAAGTTAAAGTCCAAAAGTAGCGGAAGATAACAAGCACAACAGGCTTGTACAAAAGAACAAGAGTCTAGAAATGTTTTGCCAAACGGCTACATGAAAACACTCACGACTGTCACTGATGGTGCCGATGGCACCACCACCTCAGGTCCTATCATCCGGGCCTGGCTGTCCTGCTGCATAGTCCGTTGCCGCTCTACCTACGGGGTTTCCTCCTAAAAAGGAAGACGTAGCAACCGTTAGTCATAAGACTAAGTGGCTTCACATCCGCTCCCCCGGCGACTCCTCGGCACCGGGCGGAGAAAGGAACACAGGTACAATATATATACATAAGCAAGTAAACAAGCAGGTGACAGTAAATATGGTGAAGTATAAACTACGCTACACAACTAGCAGTTCTACAAATATCAATAATATATGACAGCAGGTATAATTAATCAGAATAGTAACCTAACATATAAGAGTGCCCATACAAACTTATAAGTTAAGGATCGGCTTAACGGTATAGTAACTCATCGTATAAGAGTGCCCATACAAACTTATACGATGAGGATCTTGTGTATGCAATGAATGACATGAAATGAATGTTATGCTATGACCGGATCATGCGCACGCACATGCAAGTTACTATGTCGATACAGACTAGAAGTTCCCACTTTTCGAGCAGGTAGCTAACCTCTCAGGCGTCGTCTGTCGTGGCCAGACGGCGACAGTGGAGCGGGCGTCTCCACTACTAGGTGGTATCACACTACCTATCCTAGGCCCCCGTACGCCTCAACGCTAAGAACACAACAGCGGAGCTCACATGCGTACTACGGCTCAGAAGGGGTCTTGGGTAGATGTGCACCAAGAACACAGCCCAACCTGGCCTTTGATTTCGAACCGGGTGGAACCTCGGAAACGCACGAGGTGCAAGCCCAACCGTTCTCATGGCGCGGAGGAGATCTCGGGTTATGGACACCAAGTATCTAACCCTACCGCCCAAGGTCTACCCATTGGCTCCCATCGGTGTGACGACTGGCGAACCCGTAGACCTGGCACAGTCATTATCTCAATATCGCGACACGATGAATCGTCGCACACCACATGCCCCAAAACAACTCACTCGATGCTACCCGTAGGGAGACTTCAACTCTAAGCATCGGTTGCTAATAAACCCCTTGGGCTCGAAATACTCTTCACATAGTGTTCATCATGTTCACGCCCACCTATTCAATGAATTCACCTCAACACTACGCATAATAGATAAGTTCAACACCAAATTGTATAAATATATCCTATACCAATCTCAACTCCTAATATCTAGCCTTCCATCCAATCCATTTCTCTACCATTGCATGGTTATTCCTTATTACACAACCAAATGAGTAACCATGCTAAATTATAGTAACAACAACATTATAGATATATGGGAACAAGATAACAAATGAGCAAATCACAATCATTGCAAGAGTGCTAGCATTATAAATTAACAAGTGCAATAACATAGGATAGCCCGATATTAAAACTGGGATTCCCGGAGCTACAGGAATCCGATCACAATGCACAACCCCTCGTTGGAAAGGTATTTGCGAGGGCTACGACTTTCGTGTTGAGTCGATCGTCCAGATCTGGTCGCAACATACCAGAAATTCAACTCGAATACGTACAGGAAACAGTTTCCTGTACAGGAATTTTCCCGAACGCAGCGGACTCGAACCAGCTTTCCCGTGGCTACAGGTATCGCATGGAAACGAGCAACCACTCGTTGGAAAGGTAATTGCAAGGGCTACGACTTTCGTGTTGAGTCGTTCACCCAGATCTGGCCAGAACACCTCCGAAATTGGCCACGAAGGTCGCCGCGTGCAGAAATCAGATTTCTGCACGCATCTTAAGGCGAGATGAACGACATCCGTTCATCTTCTTCCTTGCAACGACCTCGCATAAACTTCTCCAGAAATCACACCCAACCTTATTTCTCCTTTCAAAGCCAAACCCTCAACGAAAACCCCTCTCATCTCCACTTGAATGATGAGAAGGTTGAGGGAGACTAAGCCTAGAAAATCTAGGCATGGCTTATCCTAAGAACTCTCCTCCTCACCATCAAGACTCTATGGAGTCGATGTCTCTCCTAAAATAACTATAGATCTAGCACCAAGGGAGAGGGGAGGAAGCTCACCTCAAGTCCAGCGGTACCACCATGGCCGGCCATGAGCCTCGCACTCCTTCGCGGCGGCATTGTTTTTCCCTTGATGGTGGCGGCGTTTTGATTCCTCCAAGGATGGCTCCGGCAAGCTCTTCCTCCTCCTCCAGCCAAGAACTCTCTCAGAAATTTCGGGGCAGAAGAAAGGGGAATGAATGCTAGGGTTTCACAACTTTTTCCTTTTTATACACCGCAGACACGGGTAGGCACACGGCCGTGTTCCTACCCGTGTTCAGGTGACACGGCCGTGTTGCCTGCCGTGTTTAGGGCCGTGTTCATCCCAGAACAACTTTCTGCCGTGTCGGGGTTGCGGCACACGGGTAGAGACACGGCCGTGTCTCGACCCGTGTCCTCGGCACACGGGTAGGGACACGCCGTGTCCCAATACCCGTGTACCTCTCTGACTGGTAAGCCTAATTTTATGAGGCACACGGGTATGGACACGGCCGTGTCCATACCCGTGTCAGCCAGAAATGCCATTTTGCCTTGTTTTCCTCATTTCCCGTACGTTCGCACCTGTTCACCCACGCCCCCATTGGGCTCACCATAGCCCCCTAGACTCAAATACGCAATCAAGGGGCCTAGCGCGAATTGGGACGTTACAAATCCTATAAACAAAATAAAAGATTTCGTCCCCGAAATCAGGGTAAGGCTATGGGAGTGAAACACATAAAAGGGTACTATGCTTTCAAATAAAATTTTTACTTGGGGTAAATAATTCCGGGTAGCGCCCTTGCATCAAATCCCTTGGCTCCCATGTGAACTCCTCCTTCCCATGATTAGACCATAGCACTTTCACCAAGGGAACACTTTTGCGGCGCAAGGTTCTTGTCTCGTTATCAACGATCCGCACCGGCTCCAGTCGCACAGACCTATCAGACACCACGACACCATCCGCCGTGGGGATATACTGTTCAGGCCGCAGCAAAGCCTTCCGAAGCGACGATACATGGAACACGTCGTGAAGGTCCTCCAGCTCCGGTGGTAACTCCAATCGATAGGCCAGAGGGCCAATCCTTTCCACTACGACATAGGGCCCAACATACCTTGGGCTGAGCTTCTTGACTCCACGTACCCGCGACACTCCGTGCATCGGTCGAATCTTCAGGAACACCTTATCACCCACTTGAAACTCCACCATACGGTGCCTTGCGTTGTAATATTTCGCCTGTCGGCTTTGAGCCTCTAGCATCCGATCCCGGATCAACCTAACCACCGCGTCCGTGTCATCAATATACTCATTTCCCAATGTCTTCGGATCTTCGTCTTGCACCCAGGACAAGGGTGTTCTACACCTCCTTCCATACAAAGCTTCATGAGGTGCCATTCCAATACTGGCTTGATGACTGTTATTATAAGAGAACTCCACGAGAGGTAAGAGCCTCTCCCATGGTTCTCCTTTATCTAGCACACACAACCTCAATATGTCCTCCAATGTTTGGATGGTTCATTCA
This sequence comes from Platanthera zijinensis, assembly GCA_039513925.1. NCBI lineage: Eukaryota > Viridiplantae > Streptophyta > Magnoliopsida > Asparagales > Orchidaceae > Platanthera > Platanthera zijinensis. Next base: position 136,145,793 of record CM077087.1, on the reverse strand, counting down.
GATTGCCCGTCCGTTTGTGGGTGAAAGGCTGTGCTAAAGGCGAGGCGCAAACCCAAATAATCCTGTACAGCCCTCCATTCTCTTGAAGTAAACTGACCATCCCGGTCGGAGACGATCGTCTTTGGCACACCATGGTACCGCACAAATTGTTCCACAAAGAGACGCACTAAGACGCCCACTTGCGCCTCCTTCTTCATTTGGATAAATCGGGCTACCTTGGTCAACCGGTCAACTATCACCCACACAGAATCATTCCCCGAGCGCGAGCGAGGTAACCCGTGGATGAAGTCCATGGAGATGTCCTCAAATTTCCATTCGGGGATGGGCAACGACTGTAGCATTCCACCGGGGCTTCTACACTCCGCCTTCACCATTTGGCAGGCCACACAATGAGTAACAAAGTACTTGACATCCCTCTTCATGCCCGGCCAACACATTGTTTTTCTCAAATCGGTGTACATCTTTGCGATCCCCGGGTACACCGAGTACTTGGAGCAATGGGCCTCCTTTAGAATATCCTCCCGAATGTTGTCACCTTCGGGGATGTAAAGCCGGCCACGAAAATGGATGAGGCCGTCTTTTAGGGAGTATTCTTCCGTAGTCCCATCCTCCATTGACTTGAAAGCCGGGGTTAAAGCCGCATCCTTCTTTTGTTCCGTACGGATCCGGTCTCGTATGTTGCAAACTATACTCATCGCGGCCAAATATTCTGTATACTCTTCCGGTTGATTCTTAAAGACCAAAGTGATTTCCATCTCTTGCAGCGTCCGGATTAACTCCATCCCCATCAAGCGAGATTCCGTGCTCGTTCCCGGTGCCTTTCGGCTCAAGGCATCAGCTACGGAATTAACCTTCCCGGGGTGGTAATTCAAGGTGAATTCGTAGTCGCACAAGAACTCCAACCACCGCCGCTGTCTCAAGTTTAACTCCTTTTGGGTGTGAACGTACTTCAGGTTTTTGTGATCCGAGTAGATCTCACAGTGGACGCCATATAAATAATGCCTCCACATCTTCAAGGCGAATACCACCGCTCCCAACTCTAGATCATGCACCGGGTAGCTGGCTTCATGCTTCTTCAACTGTCTTGAAGCATAAGCGATCACATGCCCATTCTGCATCAACACAGCTCCCATCCCTTGATACGACGCATCCGTGTAAACTTGAAAGCCCTCCTTCCCAGATGGAAGAGCTAGGATGGGTGCAGTCGTCAATCTGTCCTTCAACTCTTGGAATGCAGCTTCGCACTGGGGTGTCCATTCAAACGGCACACCCTTCTTGGTCAGCGTAGTAAGGGGAAGGGAGATCTTCGAGAAGCCTTTCACGAACTTGCGATAGTACCCGGCAAGTCCAAGAAAGCTCCGTATGTCAGCCGCTGACTTCAATGGCGACCACTCCTTCACGGCCCGCACCTTGGCCGGATCTACAGCTAGCCCCGCCCCACTAATCACATGGCCCAAGAACGCAACCTCTCGAAGCCAAAACTCGCATTTGCTGAACTTGGCAAACAAAGTGTGCTCCTTTAGTCTCCTCAGCACTAAAGTTAGATGTTCGGCGTGTTCTGCTTCAGTCTTGGAGTAGACTAGGATATCATCGATGAACACGATGACAAAGATGTCCAAATAAGGGCTGAATACCTTGTTCATCAAGCTCATAAAGGCGGAAGGGGCGTTTGTGAGCCCAAACGGCATCACGGTGAATTCATACAAACCATATCTCGAACTGAACGCCGTCTTCTGAATGTCATCTTCTTGTATCCTCAGCTGATAATATCCCGAACGCAGATCTAACTTGGAGAACCAATATGATCCCACCAATTGATCAAACAATTCATCAATGCGCGGTAGGGGGTAGGTGTTCCGCACCGTTAACCGGTTCAACTCTCGATAATCAATACATAACCGCAAGGTGCCATCCTTCTTTTTGACGAACAAAACGGGCGCTCCCCAAGGCGACGAGCTTGGGCGAACGAACCCTGCTTCCACCAATTCCTGAAGCTGGACTCTAAACTCTGCAAGTTCCTTCGGAGCCATTCGGTATGGAGCTCGCGAGACGGGCTTGGCACCCGGAATTAGCTTGATTTGGAAGTCCACTTCCCTATGCGGGGGTAGTCCCGGCAATTTCTCGGGGAATACCTCGGGAAATTCTCGCACCACCCGCACATCCTTGACTTCTAGTGTCAATTTCTTCAACTCGAAGCAAATTACATAGACCTCGTCCCCTTCCATATGAGATTTCATAACTTGGATTGAAGACAATAATTTACGGGGTGCGAATTTAATACCTTGGAAGATGACTTCCGAGTCTCCATGCCTCAACATAACTTGCTTCTCCGCACAATTGATCCTGGCGTGGTGCCAGTTCAACCACCTCATGCCCAGGATGAGATCAAACTCCGGGATTCTTAACACTGTAGCCGGAGTTTCAAAGAACTTTCCTCCAATAAGGGTGTCGAAGTCGCAACTTGCTGACGACGTCATCTCAGAGCCGTCCGGAAGGCGCACCCTTTGAGTAGTGCCCGTGAAGTGTTGCACTCCCTCCAAGTCCTTCACGAAGTCCGCCAAAATGAACGAGTGAGATGCACCCGTGTCAAATAACGTATAGGCGGGCCTCCCGCTAACCATGACAGTGCCTAGGTTCCAAAAAGGTAATCACCGTTCAAAATTGCGCGTAACATTTGTATCGTAAATCTAACAAGTCATATAGTATTAATAAATTTTGCACGTACCGGTGATGACTTCCTGCGGATTTCTCTCCTGAGTCATATCCAATGCGAATACATGCTCTCGTGCATGTCCTTGATTTCTCCCTGGTGGTCCTCTTCCTCGGCCACGCATGTGCCCTCGCCCCCGGGTTGTTGATACTATTGCTGCTGCGGTGGTGGTGGTAAAGGTAGTGGTTGCGGAATTGGGTACTCCACCCGATAGTTCCGGTTGACCCACCGACCGCCTCTGTGGTTTCCCCTTCCTCTGCCATGATCATTCCGCCTTCTATTACTAGGGCCGACTTCAATTACTCCTTCCGCAGGTCTCTTGCCACACCCCATGTGGTCCGTCTCCAGTCTCTTTGCCATGTCGATGATTTCTGCCAGGCTTCCATCGGCTATAAACAAAAGGGCCTGCCTCAGGGGGTCCCTAAATCCTTTGTAGAAGCGCTTTGCGTAGCCTCTATCGTCCAAATCATAGGAATCGGCAAACCTAGCGAGGTGTTGGAACTCCCTCTGGTACTCCATTACCGATTTCGATCCCTGCTTCAGCTGCAGAAATTTTTCTTCAAGTCCATCCCGAGCAGAAGAGGGGATGAAGTGATCCAGAAAAGCCTCGGTGAACTCGTTCCAACTGATATCCGTGTACAACCGCCCTTGGAAGGTGGAGCCCATGAGGGACTTCCACCACCTTTTGGCGTGCAGCTCTAGCAGCGTCACTACCAATGTCACCGTCATGCTGTTCGGACATCTTATGCCAGCCATCAATTCCTGCACGGTATCAAGCCATTCCTCGGTGCGCACCGGCGATTCTGTCCCAAGATAGGCAGGAGGGGACAGGGCATGGAAGGTGCTCAACCAGTTGGAGCCTGGCGCTTGTTGTTGCACCGGAGCTTGCTGGGCTTTAAATGCATCCAATATGGCTGACAGCGTTTGTCCCAGTTCCGACTGCTGGAATTGTGAAGGGACGGAAGGGGTAGGAGTGCCCCCAACCGGCTCCACCTGCGCTGGGACCTATACGCAAGGTACAAACTGGGGTCAGGTTGGCTAAAACTAATGTCAAAGTTGGACAACTTAGTGTGAATTACATATGAGCACACCACTGCTTCCGCTAAGTCAGTTTGTCCCCAAACCGACTAATCGAACGGGAGTGGCCCATTGTTACCTGACTGCTGTAGGTGAAGATCGGCCAAGTCTGATACCATTTGTAAGACCCCCCCTCCCGGAACACAACACACGGCACGAGGGGAGCCTTATGCCCGAAATAGCCGCCTTGCGGTAGCACTAACACACGGGTTAGCCTTTACCACAAGACGCCTATTCCGCCGGCTACAATCCATATCACAACAATTATGCCAACCCAACCATAACAGAAAAGTAAAGCTAAAAGCAGTTCAGTTCACAGTTAAGTTAAAGTCCAAAAGTAGCGGAAGATAACAAGCACAACAGGCTTGTACAAAAGAACAAGAGTCTAGAAATGTTTTTCCAAACGGCTACATGAAAACACTCACGACTGTCACTGATGGTGCCGATGGCACCACCACCTCAGGTCCTATCATCCGGGCCTGGCTGTCCTGCTGCATAATCCGTTGCCGCTCTACCTGCGGGGTTTCCTCCTAAAAAGGAAGACGTAGCAACCGTTAGTCATAAGACTAAGTGGCTTCACATCCGCTCCCCCGGCGACTCCTCAGCACCGGGCGGAGAAAGGAACACAGGTACAATATATATACATAAGCAAGTAAACAAGCAGGTGACAGTAAATATGGTGAAGTATAAACTACGCTACACAACTAGCAGTTCTACAAATATCAATAATATATGACAGCAGGTATAATTAATCAGAATAGTAACCTAACATATAAGAGTGCCCATACAAACTTATAAGTTAAGGATCGGCTTAACGGTATAGTAACTCATCGTATAAGAGTGCCCATACAAACTTATACGATGAGGATCTTGTGTATGCAATGAATGACATGAAATGAATGTTATGCTATGACCGGATCATGCGCACGCACATGCAAGTTGCTATGTCGACACAGACTAGAAGTTCCCACTTTTCGAGCAGGTAGCTAACCTCTCAGGCGTCGTCCGTCGTGGCCAGACGGCGACAGTGGAGCGGGCGTCTCCACTACTAGGTGGTATCACACTACCTATCCTAGGCCCCCGTACGCCTCAACGCTAAGAACACAACAGCGGAGCTCACATGCGTACTACGGCTCAGAAGGGGTCTTGAGTAGATGTGCACCAAGAACACAGCCCAACCTGGCCTTTGATTTCGAACCGGATGGAACCTCGGAAACGCACGAGGTGCAAGCCCAACCGTTCTCATGGCGCGGAGGAGATCTCGGGTTATGGACACCAAGTATCTAACCCTACCGCCCAAGGTCTACCCATTGGCTCCCATCGGTGTGACGACTGGCGAACCCGTAGACCTGCCACAGTCATTATCTCAATATCGCGACACGATGAATCGTCGCACACCACATGCCCCAAAACAACTCACTCGATGCTACCCGTAGGGAGACTTCAACTCTAAGCATCGGTTGCTAATAAACCCCTTGGGCTCGAAATACTCTTCACATAGTGTTCATCATGTTCACGCCCACCTATTCAATGAATTCACCTCAACACTACGCATAATAGATAAGTTCAACACCAAATTGTATAAATATATCCTATACCAATCTCAACTCCTAATATCTAGCCTTCCATCCAATCCATTTCTCTACCATTGCATGGTTATTCCTTATTACACAACCAAATGAGTAACCATGCTAAATTATAGTAACAACAACATTATAGATATATGGGAACAAGATAACAAATGAGCAAATCACAATCATTGCAAGAGTGCTAGCATTATAAATTAACAAGTGCAATAACATAGGATAGCCCGATATTAAAACTGGGATTCCCGGAGCTACAGGAATCCGATCACAATGCACAACCCCTCGTTGGAAAGGTATTTGCGAGGGCTACGACTTTCGTGTTGAGTCGATCGTCCAGATCTGGTCGCAACATACCAGAAATTCAACTCGAATACGTACAGGAAACAGTTTCCTGTACAGGAATTTTCCCGAACGCAGCGGACTCGAACCAGCTTTCCCGTGGCTACAGGTATCGCATGGAAACGAGCAACCACTCGTTGGAAAGGTAATTGCAAGGGCTACGACTTTCGTGTTGAGTCGTTCACCCAGATCTGGCCAGAACACCTCCGAAATTGGCCACGAAGGTCGCCGCGTGCAGAAATCAGATTTCTGCACGCATCTTAAGGCGAGATGAACGACATCCGTTCATCTTCTTCCTTGCAACGACCTCGCATAAACTTCTCCAGAAATCACACCCAACCTTATTTCTCCTTTCAAAGCCAAACCCTCAACGAAAACCCCTCTCATCTCCACTTGAATGATGAGAAGGTTGAGGGAGACTAAGCCTAGAAAATCTAGGCATGGCTTATCCTAAGAACTCTCCTCCTCACCATCAAGACTCTATGGAGTCGATGTCTCTCCTAAAATAACTATAGATCTAGCACCAAGGGAGAGGGGAGGAAGCTCACCTCAAGTCCAGCGGTACCACCATGGCCGGCCATGAGCCTCGCACTCCTTCGCGGCGGCATTGTTTTTCCCTTGATGGTGGCGGCGTTTTGATTCCTCCAAGGATGGCTCCGGCAAGCTCTTCCTCCTCCTCCAGCCAAGAACTCTCTCAGAAATTTCGGGGCAGAAGAAAGGGGAATGAATGCTAGGGTTTCACAACTTTTTCCTTTTTATACACCGCAGACACGGGTAGGCACACGGCCGTGTTCCTACCCGTGTTCAGGTGACACGGCCGTGTTGCCTGCCGTGTTTAGGGCCGTGTTCATCCCAGAACAACTTTCTGCCGTGTCGAGGTTGCGGCACACGGGTAGAGACACGGCCGTGTCTCGACCCGTGTCCTCGGCACACGGGTAGGGACACGCCGTGTCCCAATACCCGTGTACCTCTCTGACTGGTAAGCCTAATTTTATGAGGCACACGGGTATGGACACGGCCGTGTCCATACCCGTGTCAGCCAGAAATGCCATTTTGCCTTGTTTTCCTCATTTCCCGTACGTTCGCACCTGTTCACCCACGCCCCCATTGGGCTCACCATAGCCCCCTAGACTCAAATACGCAATCAAGGGGCCTAGCGCGAATTGGGACGTTACAAATCCTATAAACAAAATAAAAGATTTCGTCCCCGAAATCAGGGTAAGGCTATGGGAGTGAAACACATAAAAGGGTACTATGCTTTCAAATAAAATTTTTACTTGGGGTAAATAATTCCGGGTAGCGCCCTTGCATCAAATCCCTTGGCTCCCATGTGAACTCCTCCTTCCCATGATTAGACCATAGCACTTTCACCAAGGGAACACTTTTGCGGCGCAAGGTTCTTGTCTCGTTATCAACGATCCGCACCGGCTCCAGTCGCACAGACCTATCAGACACCACGACACCATCCGCCGTGGGGATATACTGTTCAGGCCGCAGCAAAGCCTTCCGAAGCGACGATACATGGAACACGTCGTGAAGGTCCTCCAGCTCCGGTGGTAACTCCAATCGATAGGCCAGAGGGCCAATCCTTTCCACTACGACATAGGGCCCAACATACCTTGGGCTGAGCTTCTTGACTCCACGTACCCGCGACACTCCGTGCATCGGTCGAATCTTCAGGAACACCTTATCACCCACTTGAAACTCCACCATACGGTGCCTTGCGTTGTAATATTTCGCCTGTCGGCTTTGAGCCTCTAGCATCCGATCCCGGATCAACCTAACCACCGCGTCCGTGTCATCAATATACTCATTTCCCAATGTCTTCGGATCTTCGTCTTGCACCCAGGACAAGGGTGTTCTACACCTCCTTCCATACAAAGCTTCATGAGGTGCCATTCCAATACTGGCTTGATGACTGTTATTATAAGAGAACTCCACGAGAGGTAAGAGCCTCTCCCATGGTTCTCCTTTATCTAGCACACACAACCTCAATATGTCCTCCAATGTTTGGATGGTTCATTCAGATTGCCCGTCCGTTTGTGGGTGAAAGGCTGTGCTAAAGGCGAGGCGCAAACCCAAATAATCCTGTACAGCCCTCCATTCTCTTGAAGTAAACTGACCATCCCGGTCGGAGACGATCGTCTTTGGCACACCATGGTACCGCACAAATTGTTCCACAAAGAGACGCACTAAGACGCCCACTTGCGCCTCCTTCTTCATTTGGATAAATCGGGCTACCTTGGTCAACCGGTCAACTATCACCCACACAGAATCATTCCCCGAGCGCGAGCGAGGTAACCCGTGGATGAAGTCCATGGAGATGTCCTCAAATTTCCATTCGGGGATGGGCAACGACTGTAGCATTCCACCGGGGCTTCTACACTCCGCCTTCACCATTTGGCAGGCCACACAATGAGTAACAAAGTACTTGACATCCCTCTTCATGCCCGGCCAACACATTGTTTTTCTCAAATCGGTGTACATCTTTGCGATCCCCGGGTACACCGAGTACTTGGAGCAATGGGCCTCCTTTAGAATATCCTCCCGAATGTTGTCACCTTCGGGGATGTAAAGCCGGCCACGAAAATGGATGAGGCCGTCTTTTAGGGAGTATTCTTCCGTAGTCCCATCCTCCATTGACTTGAAAGCCGGGGTTAAAGCCGCATCCTTCTTTTGTTCCGTACGGATCCGGTCTCGTATGTTGCAAACTATACTCATCGCGGCCAAATATTCTGTATACTCTTCCGGTTGATTCTTAAAGACCAAAGTGATTTCCATCTCTTGCAGCGTCCGGATTAACTCCATCCCCATCAAGCGAGATTCCGTGCTCGTTCCCGGTGCCTTTCGGCTCAAGGCATCAGCTACGGAATTAACCTTCCCGGGGTGGTAATTCAAGGTGAATTCGTAGTCGCACAAGAACTCCAACCACCGCCGCTGTCTCAAGTTTAACTCCTTTTGGGTGTGAACGTACTTCAGGTTTTTGTGATCCGAGTAGATCTCACAGTGGACGCCATATAAATAATGCCTCCACATCTTCAAGGCGAATACCACCGCTCCCAACTCTAGATCATGCACCGGGTAGCTGGCTTCATGCTTCTTCAACTGTCTTGAAGCATAAGCGATCACATGCCCATTCTGCATCAACACAGCTCCCATCCCTTGATACGACGCATCCGTGTAAACTTGAAAGCCCTCCTTCCCAGATGGAAGAGCTAGGATGGGTGCAGTCGTCAATCTGTCCTTCAACTCTTGGAATGCAGCTTCGCACTGGGGTGTCCATTCAAACGGCACACCCTTCTTGGTCAGCGTAGTAAGGGGAAGGGAGATCTTCGAGAAGCCTTTCACGAACTTGCGATAGTACCCGGCAAGTCCAAGAAAGCTCCGTATGTCAGCCGCTGACTTCAATGGCGACCACTCCTTCACGGCCCGCACCTTGGCCGGATCTACAGCTAGCCCCGCCCCACTAATCACATGGCCCAAGAACGCAACCTCTCGAAGCCAAAACTCGCATTTGCTGAACTTGGCAAACAAAGTGTGCTCCTTTAGTCTCCTCAGCACTAAAGTTAGATGTTCGGCGTGTTCTGCTTCAGTCTTGGAGTAGACTAGGATATCATCGATGAACACGATGACAAAGATGTCCAAATAAGGGCTGAATACCTTGTTCATCAAGCTCATAAAGGCGGAAGGGGCGTTTGTGAGCCCAAACGGCATCACGGTGAATTCATACAAACCATATCTCGAACTGAACGCCGTCTTCTGAATGTCATCTTCTTGTATCCTCAGCTGATAATATCCCGAACGCAGATCTAACTTGGAGAACCAATATGATCCCACCAATTGATCAAACAATTCATCAATGCGCGGTAGGGGGTAGGTGTTCCGCACCGTTAACCGGTTCAACTCTCGATAATCAATACATAACCGCAAGGTGCCATCCTTCTTTTTGACGAACAAAACGGGCGCTCCCCAAGGCGACGAGCTTGGGCGAACGAACCCTGCTTCCACCAATTCCTGAAGCTGGACTCTAAACTCTGCAAGTTCCTTCGGAGCCATTCGGTATGGAGCTCGCGAGACGGGCTTGGCACCCGGAATTAGCTTGATTTGGAAGTCCACTTCCCTATGCGGGGGTAGTCCCGGCAATTTCTCGGGGAATACCTCGGGAAATTCTCGCACCACCCGCACATCCTTGACTTCTAGTGTCAATTTCTTCAACTCGAAGCAAATTACATAGACCTCGTCCCCTTCCATATGAGATTTCATAACTTGGATTGAAGACAATAATTTACGGGGTGCGAATTTAATACCTTGGAAGATGACTTCCGAGTCTCCATGCCTCAACATAACTTGCTTCTCCGCACAATTGATCCTGGCGTGGTGCCAGTTCAACCACCTCATGCCCAGGATGAGATCAAACTCCGGGATTCTTAACACTGTAGCCGGAGTTTCAAAGAACTTTCCTCCAATAAGGGTGTCGAAGTCGCAACTTGCTGACGACGTCATCTCAGAGCCGTCCGGAAGGCGCACCCTTTGAGTAGTGCCCGTGAAGTGTTGCACTCCCTCCAAGTCCTTCACGAAGTCCGCCAAAATGAACGAGTGAGATGCACCCGTGTCAAATAACGTATAGGCGGGCCTCCCGCTAACCATGACAGTGCCTAGGTTCCAAAAAGGTAATCACCGTTCAAAATTGCGCGTAACATTTGTATCGTAAATCTAACAAGTCATATAGTATTAATAAATTTTGCACGTACCGGTGATGACTTCCTGCGGATTTCTCTCCTGAGTCATATCCAATGCGAATACATGCTCTCGTGCATGTCCTTGATTTCTCCCTGGTGGTCCTCTTCCTCGGCCACGCATGTGCCCTCGCCCCCGGGTTGTTGATACTATTGCTGCTGCGGTGGTGGTGGTAAAGGTAGTGGTTGCGGAATTGGGTACTCCACCCGATAGTTCCGGTTGACCCACCGACCGCCTCTGTGGTTTCCCCTTCCTCTGCCATGATCATTCCGCCTTCTATTACTAGGGCCGACTTCAATTACTCCTTCCGCAGGTCTCTTGCCACACCCCATGTGGTCCGTCTCCAGTCTCTTTGCCATGTCGATGATTTCTGCCAGGCTTCCATCGGCTATAAACAAAAGGGCCTGCCTCAGGGGGTCCCTAAATCCTTTGTAGAAGCGCTTTGCGTAGCCTCTATCGTCCAAATCATAGGAATCGGCAAACCTAGCGAGGTGTTGGAACTCCCTCTGGTACTCCATTACCGATTTCGATCCCTGCTTCAGCTGCAGAAATTTTTCTTCAAGTCCATCCCGAGCAGAAGAGGGGATGAAGTGATCCAGAAAAGCCTCGGTGAACTCGTTCCAACTGATATCCGTGTACAACCGCCCTTGGAAGGTGGAGCCCATGAGGGACTTCCACCACCTTTTGGCGTGCAGCTCTAGCAGCGTCACTACCAATGTCACCGTCATGCTGTTCGGACATCTTATGCCAGCCATCAATTCCTGCACGGTATCAAGCCATTCCTCGGTGCGCACCGGCGATTCTGTCCCAAGATAGGCAGGAGGGGACAGGGCATGGAAGGTGCTCAACCAGTTGGAGCCTGGCGCTTGTTGTTGCACCGGAGCTTGCTGGGCTTTAAATGCATCCAATATGGCTGACAGCGTTTGTCCCAGTTCCGACTGCTGGAATTGTGAAGGGACGGAAGGGGTAGGAGTGCCCCCAACCGGCTCCACCTGCGCTGGGACCTATACGCAAGGTACAAACTGGGGTCAGGTTGGCTAAAACTAATGTCAAAGTTGGACAACTTAGTGTGAATTACATATGAGCACACCACTGCTTCCGCTAAGTCAGTTTGTCCCCAAACCGACTAATCGAACGGGAGTGGCCCATTGTTACCTGACTGCTGTAGGTGAAGATCGGCCAAGTCTGATACCATTTGTAAGACCCCCCTCCCGGAACACAACACAAGGCACGAGGGGAGCCTTATGCCCGAAATAGCCGCCTTGCGGTAGCACTAACACACGGGTTAGCCTTTACCACAAGACGCCTATTCCGCCGGCTACAATCCATATCACAACAATTATGCCAACCCAACCATAACAGAAAAGTAAAGCTAAAAGCAGTTCAGTTCACAGTTAAGTTAAAGTCCAAAAGTAGCGGAAGATAACAAGCACAACAGGCTTGTACAAAAGAACAAGAGTCTAGAAATGTTTTTCCAAACGGCTACATGAAAACACTCACGACTGTCACTGATGGTGCCGATGGCACCACCACCTCAGGTCCTATCATCCGGGCCTGGCTGTCCTGCTGCATAATCCGTTGCCGCTCTACCTGCGGGGTTTCCTCCTAAAAAGGAAGACGTAGCAACCGTTAGTCATAAGACTAAGTGGCTTCACATCCGCTCCCCCGGCGACTCCTCAGCACCGGGCGGAGAAAGGAACACAGGTACAATATATATACATAAGCAAGTAAACAAGCAGGTGACAGTAAATATGGTGAAGTATAAACTACGCTACACAACTAGCAGTTCTACAAATATCAATAATATATGACAGCAGGTATAATTAATCAGAATAGTAACCTAACATATAAGAGTGCCCATACAAACTTATAAGTTAAGGATCGGCTTAACGGTATAGTAACTCATCGTATAAGAGTGCCCATACAAACTTATACGATGAGGATCTTGTGTATGCAATGAATGACATGAAATGAATGTTATGCTATGACCGGATCATGCGCACGCACATGCAAGTTGCTATGTCGACACAGACTAGAAGTTCCCACTTTTCGAGCAGGTAGCTAACCTCTCAGGCGTCGTCCGTCGTGGCCAGACGGCGACAGTGGAGCGGGCGTCTCCACTACTAGGTGGTATCACACTACCTATCCTAGGCCCCCGTACGCCTCAACGCTAAGAACACAACAGCGGAGCTCACATGCGTACTACGGCTCAGAAGGGGTCTTGAGTAGATGTGCACCAAGAACACAGCCCAACCTGGCCTTTGATTTCGAACCGGATGGAACCTCGGAAACGCACGAGGTGCAAGCCCAACCGTTCTCATGGCGCGGAGGAGATCTCGGGTTATGGACACCAAGTATCTAACCCTACCGCCCAAGGTCTACCCATTGGCTCCCATCGGTGTGACGACTGGCGAACCCGTAGACCTGCCACAGTCATTATCTCAATATCGCGACACGATGAATCGTCGCACACCACATGCCCCAAAACAACTCACTCGATGCTACCCGTAGGGAGACTTCAACTCTAAGCATCGGTTGCTAATAAACCCCTTGGGCTCGAAATACTCTTCACATAGTGTTCATCATGTTCACGCCCACCTATTCAATGAATTCACCTCAACACTACGCATAATAGATAAGTTCAACACCAAATTGTATAAATATATCCTATACCAATCTCAACTCCTAATATCTAGCCTTCCATCCAATCCATTTCTCTACCATTGCATGGTTATTCCTTATTACACAACCAAATGAGTAACCATGCTAAATTATAGTAACAACAACATTATAGATATATGGGAACAAGATAACAAATGAGCAAATCACAATCATTGCAAGAGTGCTAGCATTATAAATTAACAAGTGCAATAACATAGGATAGCCCGATACTAAACCTGGGATTCCCGGAGCTACAGGAATCCGATCACAATGCACAACCCCTCGTTGGAAAGGTATTCGCGAGGGCTACGACTTTCGTGTTGAGTCGATCGCCCAGATCTGGTCGCAACATACCAGAAATTCAACTCGAATACGTACAGGAAACAGTTTCCTGTACAGGAATTTTCCCGAACGCAGCGGACTCGAACCAGCTTTCCCGTGGCTACAGGTATCGCATGGAAACGAGCAACCACTCGTTGGAAAGGTAATTTCAAGGGCTACGACTTTCGTGTTGAGTCATTCACCCAGATCTGGCCAGAACACCTCCGAAATTGGCCACGAAGGTCGCCGCGTGCAGAAATCAGATTTCTGCACGCATCTTAAGGCGAGATGAACGACATCCGTTCATCTTCTTCCTTGCAACGACCTCGCATAAACTTCTCCAGAAATCACACCCAACCTTATTTCTCCTTTCAAAGCCAAACCCTCAACGAAAACCCCTCTCATCTCCACTTGAATGATGAGAAGGTTGAGGGAGACTAAGCCTAGAAAATCTAGGCATGGCTTATCCTAAGAACTCTCCTCCTCACCATCAAGACTCTATGAAGTCGATGTCTCTCCTAAAATAACTATAGATCTAGCACCAAGGGAGAGGGGAGGAAGCTCACCTCAAGTCCAGCGGTACCACCATGGCCGGCCATGAGCCTCGCACTCCTTCGCGGCGGCATTGTTTTTCCCTTGACGGTGGCGGCGTTTTGATTCCTCCAAGGATGGCTCCGACAAGCTCTTCCTCCTCCTCCAGCCAAGAACTCTCTCAGAAATTTCGGGGCAGAAGAAAGGGGAATGAATGCTAGGGTTTCACAACTTTTTCCTTTTTATACACCGCAGACACGGGTAGGCACACGGCCGTGTTCCTACCCGTGTTCAGGTGACACGACCGTGTTGCCTGCCGTGTTTAGGGCCGTGTTCATCCCAGAACAACTTTCTGCCGTGTCGGGGTTGCGGCACACGGGTAGAGACACGGCCGTGTCTCGACCCGTGTCCTCGGCACACGGGTAGGGACACGCCGTGTCCCAATACCCGTGTACCTCTCTGACTGGTAAGCCTAATTTTATGAGGCACACGGGTATGGACACGGCCGTGTCCATACCCGTGTCAGCCAGAAATGCCATTTTGCCTTGTTTTCCTCATTTCCCGTACGTTCGCACCTGTTCACCCACGCCCCCATTGGGCTCACCACAGCCCCCTAGACTCAAATACGCAATCAAGGGGCCTAGCGCGAATTGGGACGTTACAGCACCTCTGTCCAGTTTAACATTGCTTTGGTGCTCGTCTGCTTGTCAACGCAACAGATCTCAAGCTCCTCCAACTCCCGTACTAGCCGCTCATCATGCACCGACAACCAGTTGGCTTGGGCGGGAGCCCTGCGGCTCAGCGCATCCGCAACTGCGTTGCCCTTCCCGGGTACATAATGTATTTTGAAGGTGTAGTCCCCTAGGAACTCCATCCACCTCCTCTGCCTCATATTAAGGTCCTTCTGATCCAACAAGTATTTTAGGCTCTTGTGATCGGTGTATATATCGACCCTTACACCGTAAAGGTAGTGCCCCCATAACTTGAGTGCAAATATCACGGCCGCCAACTCCAAGTCGTGCACCAGATAATTTCTTTCATGCACCTTCAGTTGACGCGATCCATACGCTATCACGCTCCCATGCTGCAACAACACGCAGCCCAAGCCACTACCCGAAGCGTCGCTATACACCTCGAAGCCCTCGGTCCCACTCGGCGAACTAAGCTCTGGCGCCGTGGTCAACCGCCTCTTCAGCTCCTCAAAAGCTTGCACGCACTCTTGCGTCCATAAGAATCTCTGATCCTTCCTTGTCAACTTCGTGAGAGGTAAAGCTATCCGCAAGAAGTTCTCTACGAAGCGCCTGTAATATCCGGCAAGCCCGAGAAAGCTACGGACTTCCGCGACAGAAGACAACGCAGGCCACTCCCGTATCGCAACAATCTTCGCCGGATCCACCGCTATACCTTCCCCACTCACTATATGACCAAGGAACGCTACTGAGGGTAGCCAGAACTTGCACTTGGAGAACTTTGCGTATAACTCATTCCTTCTCAGAGTCTCCAACACCAGGTGCAAGTGCTTGAAGTGATCTTCTTCGCACTGCGAGTACACCAATATATCGTCAATAAAGATGATCACAAAGCGATCCAGGAAGTCTCGGAACGTCCTGTTCATCAAGTCCATAAACACTGATGGCGCATTCGTCAGTCCAAACAGCATAACCGTGAACTCGAAATGCCCATATCTTGTGCTGAACGCCGTCTTCGGGATATCACACTCCCTTATCCTCAGCTGGTAGTACCCCAACTTCAAGTCCAACTTGGAGTATACCGACGATCCGACTAACTGATCAAAGAGATCATCAATCCTCGGGATCGGGTACTTATTCTTCTCCGTCAACTTGTTCAATTCTCTGTAATTGATACACAGCCGCATACTTCCGTCCTTCTTCTTAACGAAGAGGACCGGTGCGCTCCAAGGCGACGAACTTGGACGCACATAACCTTGCTCCATCAGCTCTTCCAGCTGAACCTTCAACTCCGCCATCTCCTTTGGCGCCAACCTAAAAGGAGCACGTGACACGGGCATGGCACCCGGCACGAGCTCGATGGTGAAATCGATCTCCCGCTGTGGTGGGGCTCCGGGAAGACTATCCGGGAACACATCGGGGTATTCGCAAACCACGGGAATCTCAACCAAAGTGGACTTTGGCTCCACAGCCCCCACTATTGCGAAGAACAACTCTGCACCAGCACGAACTTCCTTCACCACCTAAAGAGCAGACATCAGTGTCTTGCTCGACCCCTTCAGCCCCTCGAATGTAGTCTCCCGCCCTACACCCAGCTTGACCTCCTTCCGGTCACAGTCAATCCAAGCTTTCTGCTCCGAAAGCCAATCCATTCCAAAGATCACGTCAAACTCTACTAGCGGCAACAATGACGCTAGCAAGTCGAACTCTTGGCTCCCAATGCGAACCTTCACTGCGCACACTCTGTCCGCACGCATCGAGCACCCATTCGGTAGCAGCACATCCAACTTGTCCTTCGCCATCGAAGAAGGGACTCCGATGCGCGATATAAAACTTTCGGACAAAAAGGAGTGTGAAGCTCCCGTATCGAACAGTGCCTGTGCCGGACTATCACTAATCACAACAAAGCCTATACAAACAATATTAGGCTAACAAGCAATAGATAACGGTATTAAAGCTAACTTGCTATAAATTAACTCATACCTGTCACCACATCTGCTTGCTTGATGGCCTCCTGCTGGCCCAAGTTATAGACTCTAGGCTGAGTCGGAGCATAGTGGGACGCGGTCGACTCCACCGCTTTGCCCTTCTCCTTGTAGGTAGCTCCTTGTTTCCTTTCGGACTTTGAGCGTCCACTCCAGCAATCACGGGCAAAGTGCCCCGTCTTTCCACACGTGAAACAAGCGCCCGGGGTTCGATTGGTAGTTGCCCCCGAGGCACCCGTAGAAGAAGCTGGACCTGACGTCCTAGCCTTCTTGAAGAATTTTCGATAGCCCGACTTCGACGTAGTCGGCGCTTTGAACTCCGCTTTCTTACTACCGGATTCCTTCTTCGCTTGGACATTCTTCATGTCCTTCTCCAAGGACCGGGCCGAACCGACCAGGGTCATGAAACCCTGCGCCTTGGGCCCCGACAGTAGCAACCTTAAATCGTCTCTTAGCCCTTCATAGAAGCGGCTCGTCTTGCGTTCCTCGTCTGCGAAGGTAGCGCCGGCATATCTCCCCAACCGAGTAAACTCGTGGAGGTACTCATCAACGGTGCAATCCCCTTGCACCAACTTCTGAAATTCGCTTTCTAGCGCAATTCTCTACGCCGAGGGGAGGTATCGAGCCATGAATAGTCTCGCAAACTCCTCCATCGAAACTTCGGCCAATGGCCTTCCCTGCAACTGATGTAGCTTTAGGCCTTCCCACCATAGTCTTGCATCCCCATCCAAAAGGAAAGTCGTTATAGTGGTCTTCTGCCACTCTTCTGTTTCCGTCGCAGTCATCACCCTGTTGACCCTTGAGAGCCAATCCTCTGCTTGAGTCGGGGTTTCTTCCCCCGTGAATACCGGTGGATGAAAACCCATCACGTGCTTCATCTGTCTTTCAGTTGCTCTCCTAGGCAACTCTGGCTCCAAAACTACTTGCTCAACCCTCCTTTGCTCTGCCATCTGAAGCGGTACTTGCTCCACAGCAGGAGCAGGCTGCTGCACCTGCCTTACAGGCTGCGCATTGATCATAGCAAAGACAGCTTCTGCCACCAATCTAATGGTCTCGGCAGACGGAGGTATTGCAGGCGCATCGCTTGGCGCACTGCTCGCCTCAGAACCTGGCCGTTCAGACGGCCCAACACCACTCCTGGTCACCTATAATCGTGCAAAACACCGATAAGCGACCAAAAATTACTGCAAACAGCAATAATAGGAACACGCAGGTTCCTCAAACATGTGTATTTTAATTCCTAAGTGGACATTCATGGGTTCTTTTCTTGTTATAACGATGACGCACACACATGTGCTCACCACCCCTTAAAGTGAATTCGCCCACGAATTCATTTAAGCTTGACTGAAACCACAAGTCTGATACCAATTTGTAACACCCCTATCCGTCACATAGCATATAGCAGTAGGTCCGGCCGGGGCCCGATGCCATATACTACGGACAGACCGGTTGGTTACGCGTTGAAACCATTCAACCAATCATGTCGTCCTACACAACACCTAGCGGAAGCAATTTATTAGGTTGCAAAAGAAATAAGAACCCAGCCACAACAGCATGAATGTCCACTACAAACTCAGGAATGTAAACATATCACAAAGGAGAAATGGCCTTAAGGCCTTACACTGTTCACTTAACAAAAGAAGTGTTTTCATACTTCGGCTCGCAGGCCGGCCATACATGAAAAACGGGAAAGAAACATAAGCAATTAGGCCTTCGAGGGCCGGCACAACAACAAGGGCTTTAGCCCGCTATTTCCCGCTCTGCTCCGCAGCACCTGCAAGTCACAAACCACCGCCCGGTGGCAAACAATAGCAACGGTCAGCAATGCTGACCAAATTATAACGATCCCGCCCCCACATTCGGGGCGGCGATGCTCTTTCCCTGCACTTTATTAGCATAGGCATTTTTATAAAGTATTTGCACTTCACCACAGGCGTAGGCTCGCACGGCCACACACCCCGTGCACTCAAGGCACATTCTCGGCGAACCGGCCAAAGTCACGTCAATTCAAGCCATAGACGTTCCCAATCCGCCACCGCCTTTTGGACGGTCATCCATATGAGCATTTTGTCTTATTGGCCTTGGTCATGACAATTTAAGCCATAGACCGCCGAAGACCCTCATCCATGCCAACGGTCCTACCGAACGACATAGACCGGGTACGGTTCCGCCTGACCCGTGCTCATACCGCAACGACAATTTAAGCCATATGCGCAGGCCAAGACTCACCGAGTCCCGTTTCCACCACAATAATCATATAACCCGGTTATGTTCACGTTGGCCCCCGGCCACCGTGTTGGCAAAACCCGCTTTTGCCCAGTTTTCCGGGTGCACCTTGGAGTTAATCTCCAAGGCTCCCTGATGCAATCTACCACGTAGAAAACCCGAAAACACCCAAACATCCGGATTCTTGCCCGGTTCAAATGCAATGCAACATCACCGATCCGGACCAACATGTCCGAATAGGCTTCACACACAATGCCTACGTCCATTTTCGCATACGGACTCTACACAAGGGGGACTTCACATATCTACCCCAAGGAACGCTCCAACTCTTCGCTCACTCGCGAGAGAGGGCTTTCTATGCAAAGGAAAAGAGGGCTTCACATGCCCAAGGATGAGAAATCGTTACCCTTGTGTTCTTCCGCGGCGCCATGAAAAATCTATGCGGATGAAAAGAACCGCAATCTCCTTGCCTCCGCGGATCCGAAGACGGCTCGCGATTTGGAGCTCCGAATCTCCACCGGCCGCCGGAGTTGACCTCCTTCTTCCTCCTCCAAGCTCTCCCTTCTCTCTAGGTTTTAGAGAGAGAGTGCCCAAGTGAAATAAGGGTTTCAAAACCCTATTCCCAGCTACCCAAGAGCAGCCCCCCACCGTCGGATCCAAAGCCAAAGAAACGAACGGCCAGGATTAGATCAGAAATCTCAAAACTGGGCCGAACACGGGTTCACACACGACCATGTGCCTGGCCGTGTAGCTCATTCGCCGTCTCGACCAAAATTGAAAACCAGTAACACGGCATGTGACACGGCCTCCGACACGCCCGTGTCGCCTGTGACACGCCCGTGTCGGGACCCGTATCACGCCCCCCGTGTACAATTTATCCACACTTCGCAGTCAGAGAGGTACACGGCTTGGTGACACGGCATCAGACACGCCCGTGTCAAACTAGACACGCCCGTGTTCGTGCCCGTGTCATTACCCGTGTACCCAACCGCACAGCCCAGGTGTGACACGGCCTGGGACACGCCCGTGTCCTAGGCCGTGTTCCACCACACGACCATCGTCGACCTGAACTGGTCGACTACACGGCCAGCTCGACGGCCCGAGCTCGACACGCCCGACACGGCCTCCGACACGCCCGTGTCGGGGCCCGTGTCACCTGCATCAAAATCTTATCTTGGCCAAAATCGATCCCCGTCGCTCCTACAACATTTTGGGGTGTTACATGTATGATGAGTAGTATGGTTATCAGAAGGAAGATCAATATGATGATCAATGGGCTGAACCATCTACTAATGTTACTGACATTCCTACCTTTAGCCCCACTGCTGATCAGATAGCAAGAGCCAAAGGAAAGTCAATTGCTGAAAAAGAGGAAGAGACCAGGCTCAGCAAAAAGAGATACGAAGAAGATATGGAGACCAAACTAGACTTTGAAAATTGGATTCCTCAATTAAGAACTATCATTCTGTCTGCCTGGAATCAAATTAA
This sequence comes from Platanthera zijinensis, assembly GCA_039513925.1. Taxonomy (NCBI): domain Eukaryota; kingdom Viridiplantae; phylum Streptophyta; class Magnoliopsida; order Asparagales; family Orchidaceae; genus Platanthera; species Platanthera zijinensis. The sequence continues at coordinate 136,125,443 of CM077087.1, read as the reverse complement.
GGACTATAAGACTGACAGGGGAAAACTGTATAGCTGACTAGAATGGGCTAAGTTAGAAAGGAATGAAGAGGCCAGGAGGAAGTTCAAGAGAGACAAAATGATAGGTGTTGTGCCACCAGATGCTCTTGAGCCCAACAAATAATTTCCAAAGCTTTACAAATATTTTGAAAGACAAAAGCAGAAGAAGACTGATGCTGATGAAAAGGCTACAAAGAAACCCAGTAGGGGCATTGTTATCAAGGAACTTGAAACATAAAATGTCTTTTTATTCCTTAAGGGCTTTAGGACTGTAAACATTATTATAAGCACACAGTCTATTTATGACAATTACCTTAAATGATAATCATATTTTGTGCATGTATCAATTATTACTCTTATATACTGTGAATGTTTATCTTCTGTATATGATATTGTATATCATTGACTATTGTTCTGACTTCTTCAAATAGGGGGAGATTGTTGGGTCCATTGACCACAATGTTCTTGATTTGAAGAACGTCCACAAGTCAATGGTATACACATGATTGTATCTGATGCTTTCTTTAAGTTCATTATATACAGGTTGTCTATTGCTCTTTGATTAGACAAATTTTCAGGGTCACATTGGTGGTTGGACTCAAGACAGGATGCAGACAAAGTAGAAAATTGGCTAAGTCTAGAAGCATTGAGTGAAGGCAGTTCACTCAACGCCAAAAGGCTAAAAACATTGACAGAACTTCAAGCAGTCAAAGCCACAATGATGTTGAAGAGAAATCTTGTTAAGTCCAGAAGCGTTGAGTGAAGGCAGTTCACTCACGCCTACTCAGGAGGATACCTACCCAAGTACAGAAGCGTTGAGTGGAGAAAGATCACTCAATGCCTCATCTGTCATTCAGCAAAGTTCAAAAGCGTTGAGTGGAGAAAGATCACTCAATGCCTAATCTGTCATTCAACAAAGTTCAAAAGCGTTGAGTGAAGAAGCTTCACTCAACGCCTTCAACTAACAGATTTCTGCCAAGTCCAAATGCGTTGAGTGATGAAGGCTCACTTAATGCCTCATCAGTTAGTTTGAATAAGTCAAAATTCAATAAGAGATAAAGGTTCACTCAACGCCTCAAGATGTAGAATTTCTGCTAAGTATTTCTGTATTAAGTGGCAAGGCCTCACTCAACGCCTATGCTGATTGTCTGTAAATTGTCAAGTCCACAAATGCTGAGTCATGCTGACATCATCAATAATTCATATATTGTGGGAATTGCGCTCTAGAAGACAAAAGGCACCGTATGCCTTTAGTACAACAATAAATGCAAAAGATATGTTGTATTTACCCATTTTGGCTGGTCCATACTGCATATAGAGTTATTGGACGGCGAGTAATAAAAGGACATTTTCGAGAAATCAAAACAAGCTTTTTGGTCATCTTCTTCCTCTCGATAAAGCAAGAGATTTCCTGGAACTCATTCTTAAAGCAAGTCTGTGAACCATAGGCAGAAGTAGGCAGGTTGAAGAAATAAACTACTAAAGAATCATTCTGTCTTTAACACCAACATTACAATTCTAACTTTCTGGGTAAGAAGAAGAAGCAGAGCAAACTTAAGTTGTTGTTCATCTTCAAGGCTACTACACTCAACACTGCTACATCAAAGGCTTGAAGAAGTAGTGTTCTGCAGTTGTCTTCTCAGCACAAGCAGCTTTGATGCAGCGCCGCCGCTAATTGATGATGACCCGGTTGCCGAGGCGCTACGACACAAAGATCTGAGACGCCGTGATGACGCTGAAGGAAGTGCACGTTACAATCTCTGCCCGCGGCGTGTTAGAACCGCCATAAAGAATTAGCTTTATTTTTCTTATTTTATGAACTCTATTTTATATTTGGGAATATAAAATTATCCTATGTTTAAGTGATAATTTTATATTCATTGCATGCTTTTAATTTTTTTAATTTGAAACAATTTTATTTTTGGTGTGCACTTAGCCATTCGGATAGATGAGATTACATCTCCATCATGGAGGGTTAAGGCTTGTTGTAAACTCCTATTTAAGGAGGTGCTTATGAGAAATCAAGTAGTGAAAATATTAAACCTAAACTTCTACTTAGAGAATTTCGGCCAAGGTGACTCCTCAAAGCCGCCGCCCCCCCTGTTGTTGTGTGAAGCCGCCCCCCCATTGCTCCCTCCATCCGTTCGGTGCGACTCCGACGTGGCTTCCTTCAGTGCGACTCCTTGAAATAAGGTTTCAAACCCCTCGGTGTGACGCCGGCAGATCCGTGGAGAGAGTGATTCTCCCACCTTATCTTGTGTGAACACTATTCCCGATTGGGTAACCTCTTTCCTCTTGTGTGATTCATGATTTTAGTTTGTGGAGGTTTTTCACACATCGTTTTCTCCGTGATTATTAATTTCATCGCTTGCAAAATCTAAAATCGAACTTGTTGTTATTGAACCTCTTGTTAACCGGAATTGGTAGATTCGTCGCAGGAGCGCAACTTGGCCTAGTCGTGATTTTCTCTCCGGATCGGTGCACATTGTGTGACAACAAGGGAGTTAATATCGACTCGAATTTCGATCGCTCTTGAAAGTTTTCCACCGCTTTTGGTCGGAGCTCTCTCTTTTTATTTCTTGTTTTGTGACGGTTAGGTGTCCGTTAGTGTAAGCTTGATTGTATCACGATCACCACCACATCAATTTGGTATCAGAGGCGGTCATTTCAACTTCCACGTTGCAAACATCCTCTCTGCGCTCTTTGTTGGTCGTTCGAATCTCTAGAAAATCAAAAAAATTATTTTCTGTGGTCTGCCAATAGTAGGCTAAAATCCTTATTTTTCAGCGAAATTTCAAAAAAAAAAAAATTTAACGATCTACGTGTTAGTCACGTTGGGAATCTATAAAAATATCTTATTTTACGTATAGCTACAGCCCTAGGAAAAATCATCTTTCCAAGATTTTTCTAAACCTGAATGCGCACAAGGCTAGGATCGGAATATTCGACCCCGTCTACATCTAGGATGGCTGCGAATGAGCATGGAGATCCCAACACTGAGGCCATAGCATGGCTGCGTAATGAAATGACTGAGCTTAGGAACTTGTTAACCCAGTTCATACAAAACCAAGCTAGGCCACCCCCACCACCCGTTAATGTTGAGTTGCCCCACCGGTGCCAACAAAACTCCGATTCGGATTCTGATGGGGACTCCCCGCGAGTGCCCCCTCGAGGCCGTCGCAACGAGCGAGAGTTTTACATTACTAGGGCCGTCAAGATTGATGCCCCACTTACGACGACATGGGAGATCCACAAAACTTCCTTAATTAGACGGTGTACATGTAATGTTACTACGACTGGCACCATCTCACGGACCCCCAAAAAGTCCAAGTTACCAGGATGAAGTTAACGGGACGTGCCAAAACTTATTGGTTGAATGAAGAGCATAGGCTAGGAGCTGGGAATGGAGACCCAATTATTGGGTGGGCCGTAATGAAGAACTTGTTGACCGATCAGTACGTCCCCGCGTACCATCGGACACAGATGTTCGATGAGCTTGCCACCCTGCGGCAGGGCTCGAGCTCGGTAGCTGAATATATGGGTGAGCTTAAGGACCGTATGGTGCGATGTGACCTGAGGGAGATCCCCGAAGTCACTTTATCTAGATTTCGAAAGGGGCTTCACCCCGATATCCAAAGGAAGCTTTTGCGTTATGGACATACGGATTTGAACACAACTTTCAATGCCGCCCTGGACATTGAAAAACACTTAGCCTCTAAGGCTCACTCCTGTTACTCTCATGTGAAGAACAAGTCCACCACTGGGACATCTTCTTCCACATATCCTGATAAGGGAAAGTTCAAATCCCACGAGTCGAAGTCTGTTGTGATCACCGCTCGAAACACTAAGAACCCCACAAGTGAGCATGTTCCTATAGGGAAGGTTAGCAAGGCTAACACCACTTGTTACTCTTGCAGCGTTCAAGGCCACTATGCCTACGAGTGCCCAACAAAGACGAAAACTCTAGCCTTATTAGAGCCAGCTACCGACCCTGACGATTATGAGTACGAGGCCGCGGAGGAAAGTGACCCCGAAGGAGTCCCTAGTGACTTGGAGGACGATCACCGCCTTATGGTGATGCGTTGTATTTTTACCACTCCTCGTCCCGTAGACGACTGGAAGAGGACGAGCATATTTTCCCTGATCTTTAAGGGTGGCGAAAAGCTATGCAAACTAGTTATTGATGGTGATAGTTGCGTGAATGCCGTTCTGAGAACGTCGTTAAGCGTATGTCCTTGACTGTTAAGCCGCACCCGACCCCCTATCAGGTTGCTTAGATTAGTAAGGTTACTATTAAGGTAACCCAACGATGCTCAGTTCCCCTGTCATTCAAGTCCTACTCGGATGAGGTCTGGTGCGACGTCCTGCCTATGGACGTTTGTCATGTATTATTAGGCCGCCCCTGGCTCTATGACCGTGATGTGACACACTACGATCGCGCCAACACATATGAGTTCAAATTCAACGACAAGACCATAACCTTGAGACCGACTGTGCCAAAAGAATCGGTAGTGATGGCTAAGGATACCACTGTCCCTGTAGAGAGGAAAGCATTGAGCTTGGTTGGTAGGAAAGAATTTATGAAGGATCCCTTCATTGAGGGCATGATGTACGCTCTCGTTCTCATGGGTACCAAAACTAATAGTGGCGTGTTGGATGATTTACCCCGAGAGCTATGAGTATTGTTGGAAGAGTTTAGGGACGTTTACCCGGATGAGTTGCCATCGTCGTTGCCTCCGCTTAGAGATATACAACATGCCATCGACCTTATCCCCGGATCGTCTATACCCAACCAACCCCACTATTGGCTTAATCCCGCCGCCCACCATGAGTTACAAACCCAGATAGAGGATTTACTGCATAAGGGATTTATTAGGGCGAGTATGAGCCAGTGTGCTGTCCCGACCCTTCTTGCCCCAAAGAAGGATGGCACCTGGCGCATGTGTGTTGATAGCCAGGCTATCAACAAAATTACTATAAAATATAGGTTTCCAATCCAGCGATTAGATGACCTCTTGGATGTCCTTTCGGGTGTCACTATCTTCTCGAAGCTAGACCTGCGGAGTTGTTACCACTAGATTTGGATCCGAGAGGGTGATGAGTGGAAGACAGCGTTCAAATCTAAGGATGGGTTGTATGAGTGGTTGGTGATGCCCTTTGGGTTATCCAATGCCCCTAGCACCTTCTCCCGGATGATGACACACATTTTTAGGCCGTATATGGGGAAGTTTGTTGTAGTATATTTTGACGACATCCTAATCTTTAGTACCTCCCCCGCTGAACACCTCTCCCACATCAAAGTAATCCTCACCACTTTAAGGAAGGAAACCTTATTTCTAAATCTTAAGAAATGCACAATTTATGTTTTGGAGGTTGAATTCTTGGGTTACATAGTTTGTTCAGATGGAATTCGTGTTGACCAGGAAAGGTTCAAGTGATTAGAGACTGGCCCGAGCCCACTAACCTTCGAGAGGTGCGTAGTTTCCACGGATTAGCTACCTTCTATCGTCGTTTCATACGTGATTTTTGTAGCATTATGGAACCCATTACCGACTGCATGAAGAAGGGAGAATTCACATGGACAAAATCCGCCACGTTTGCATTCCGTCGCATTAAAGAGCTTATGATCGAAGCCCCGGTATTGCGTCTCCCCGACTTCACCAAGGTCTTCGAGCTTACGTGTGATGCTTCTGGCGTTGGAGTTGGAGGTGTCTTGAGTCAGGAGGGACACCCCGTGAGTTATTTTAGTGAGAAGTTGACGGGAGCCAAATTAAACTACTCAAATTATGATAGGGAGTTCTATGCCGTCATTAGATTTCTGCACCATTGGAGGCACTATCTCCTCCCTAAGGAGTTTGTGATCCTTTCTGATCACGAAGAGTTGCGGTTCATCAATGGACAACATAAGATCCGCCCACGTCACGCTAAGTGGGTATCTTTCCTACAGGGTTACACTTTCAATCTTAAACACCTCAAGGAAGCTGACAACCGAGTCGCGGACGCTCTTAGTCGCTTAAACTTGTCAGTCACCACTATGGAGGTTAATGTGGTAGGATTCGAACGAATCAAAGATGAGTACGCCATGTGCCCCGATTTCCAGGATGCATATTTGTCAGCCCAAGATAGCTCCCCCACGAACATATCGGCTTTCGTCATTAAGGATGGCTATCAATTAAGACTTGGAAAGCTATGTATTCCGCAGTCGTCGTTACACCTCCATATCATCTGGGAATTGCATGGCGGAGGGTTGAGTGGTCATTTGGGTTGGGATAAGACCATCGCGTTAGTTGAAGAAAAATTCTATTGGCCAAAACTTAAAGCAATGGTGGGACGAGTGGTGAGTAGTTGTCGTACTTGTCAGGTATCCAAGGGCACCAAAACCAATGTCGGTTTATATACGTCGTTACCTATACCTTCCACCCCATGGGAAGATGTGAGCATGGACTTTGTCTTAGGCCTACCCACTACCTTACGACGTCACGATTCTATTTTTATAGTTGTGGATAGGTTCTCCAAAATGGCATATTTTATCCCGAGCACCAGAACTAACGATGCGTCTCATATCGCCAAATTATATTTTAAAGAAGTAGTTAGCCACCGGGGAGTGCCGAAGACAATAGTTTCGGATCGAGATGTTAAGTACACGAGCTATTTCTGGAAGACACTTTGGGTCTTAATGGGTACCAAGTTATTGTTTTCCTCTGCCAATCACCCCCAGACTGATGGGCAGACGGAGGTGGTTAATCGGAGCTTGGGTAGCCTTCTTAGATGCCTAGTGAGCGATCACAAAGGCACGTGGGATCTTATTCTTCCCCACGCCCAGTTGGCTTATAATAATTCCAAAAATCAGTCTACTGGTCTGTCACCAAATGAGATTGTTCACAGGTACAAGGCCCCTGTGCCTATTGACTTGATGTCGTTTCACCCAACATATAAGACAAGTCAGTTTGCACAATCCTTCGCCCAACATATTCATGACTTACATGCACGTATACGAGCTACCTTGACTGCTCAATACGAGTCTTATCAGACACACACTAATTTACATAGGAGGGTGTCGCACTTTAAAGTTGGCGATTTGGTCCTAGTCTGATTAGTTCCCGAACGCTTGCCATCTGGCACCGTTAAGAAGTTGGCACCGAAGCACGTCGACCCTTTTCCGATTATCAAGAAACTAGGTGACAACGCTTTCGTTTTGGATTTGCCAGCTGATTGGGGTATCTCCCCTATTTTTAATGTCTCGGATTTGACACTGTTTGTTTTACCTCCACCTGAGTTGAATTCTCTGTCGTCTTATCCCTCCACTAAAAATTCTGATGGGTTGGGGAGTGGTAGTTCGGATGATCTCTCTCCTTCGGTCCCCGCAGGTATAACATCGGATGGTACGTTGCCTTCTTTTATTCCTACTGCTGACATGTTTCCCAGGTTCCCTAGGACATTTCTCACTCCAGATATGATACTCGCTGCGGAACCATTCACTACTCCGGATGGTTCTACCCACCGCTTTCTTGTCCGATAGCGTGACCGCCCCCCGTCGGACGACTCTTGGGTACTCGCGACAGAGCTTCAACATTTGGATGCCGAGCTTCTCCGCCGATATCTCTCCACTCACGAATCAGAGATACGTGATTTTGAGCGGGGGAGGATTTATGCACCGCCGCCGCTAATTGATGATGACCCGGTTGCCGAGGCGCTACGACACAAAGATCTGAGACGCCGTGATGACGGTGAAGGAAGTGCACGTTACAATCTCCGTCCGCGGCGTGCTAGAACCGCCATGAAGAATTAGCTTTATTTTTATTATTTTATGAACTCTATTTTATATTTGGGAATATAAAATTATCCTATGTTTAAGTGATAATTTTATATTCATTGCATGCTTTAAATTTTTTAATTTGAAACAATTTTATTTTTGGTGTGCACTTAGCCATTCGGATGGATGAGATTACATCTCCATCATGGAGGGTTAAGGCTTGTGGTAAACTCCTATTTAAGGAGGTGCTTATGAGAAATCAAGTAGTGAAAATATTAAACCTAAACTTCTCCTTAGAGAATTTCGGCCAAGGTGACTCAACAAAGCCGCCCCCCCCCCCCCTTGCTCCCTCCATCCGTTCGGTGCGACTCCGGCGCGGCTTCCTTCGATGCGACTCCTTGGAAGAAGGTTGAAAACCCCTCGGTGTGACGCCGGCGGATCCGTGGAGAGAGTGATTCTCCCACCTTATCTTGTGTGAACACTATTCCCGGTTGGGTAACCTCTTCCCTCTTGTGTGATTCATGCTTTTAGTTTGTGGAGGTTTTTCACGCATCGTTTTCTCCGTGATTATTAATTTCATCGCTTGCAAAATCTGAAATCGAACTTATTGTTATTGAACCTCTTGTTAACCGGAACGGGTAGATCCTTCGCGGGAGCGCAACTTGGCCTAGCCGTGATTTGCTCTCCTGATCAGTGCACTTTGTGTGAGAACAAGGGAGTTAATCTCGACTCGAATTTCGATCGCTCTTGAAAGTCTTCCGCCGCTTTTGGTCGGAGCTCTCTCTTTTTATTTCTTGTTTTGTGACGGTTAGGTGTCCGTTAGTGTAAGAACGACTGTATCACGATCACCACCACATCAAGCTTCCTGAAGATCTATTATCTTGGTGCTGTGAAGAAGATTGAATTGAGGTTTCTCAGTTCAAGAAGAAGAAGACTCGGAGATTTTTTCTAGAGTCAATCATCATCAAACCTTGATTCCTTCTGTAGGATAAATTTTGATCTGAGGTTAAGGCCTAAAATATAAAGGTCGAGTGGTAGCATTCTGTTGAGAATCTTAGGTAGGGCATATGTTCCTGAGGTAGGATCTTGGTCAAGATCTGTGGTAGGAGACTTAGTTTCTCTGAGTGTAGGGCTAACCTCCAAACCTGAGCTGTAGGGCTTCTTGTTAAGCCTGAGGTAGGTAATCTGGTCGGTCACTGAGTTGTAGGAGTAAAGTTTACTCTGAGTGTGTAGGGCTTTGGCCCAAGGTAGGGCTTGGTGGAAGCCTGAGAGATCCTGAGGGATCTGAGTTATAAGCTTTTTGAGCCTAGTTTTGGAGAAGATTGCATTGTCTAACACACTATAAGAAAGGTGGGAGGGAAAGTGGATGTACTCATACCTTGGGGAACTACTATAAATACTGGTGTGCTGATCCTTATTCTTAAAATCTAACTCAATAATCTAACTCACAACACACCAAATCTAAAAGTTGTCATAAAGACATGAAAACCTATTCACCCCCCTCTAGGTGTATAGCTAATCTTGAAACAAAGACTTTCACAACTTGCTTAAACTTTAGATAAGTATAGCGTCACAAACAAACTCTCCACTGTCTATCACCCACAAACAAATGACAAAGTGGAGGTATTTAATCGAGAATTAAAAAGAATCTTAGATAAAACGGTGTCGGTTAATAGAAATGATTGGTCGCTAAAATTAGAAGACGCTTTATGGGCTTACCGAATGACGTATATGACCGCCATCGGTTGTACACAGGACTGATTAGTCTATGGAAAAGCGTGTCGTTTATCGATGGAATTAGAACATCGCACATACTGGGCACTTAAATTTTTAAATCTAGATTTAAACTTAGCCTCCGAATAAAGAAAGTTCAAATTAAATGAGTTAGATGAATGACGTGCAAACGCCTATGAAAATAATAAATTTTATAAGGAGCGTACGAAGTTTTATCACGAAAAAAAATTAAAAATCCAAAATCATTTTCACCGGGGGATCTAGTCCTTCTATATAACTCGCGTTTAAGGCTTTTTCCCGGAAAACTGAAGTCCCGATGGTCCGACCCCATTGTAGTAAAAGAGGTTTGACCATATGGGACTGTGCTAATAGAATACCCGAAAAATGGCTTATTCAAAGTTAATGAGTACCGTCTAAAATTATATCACCCCGACGACCCCTCAATTGGAAAGATTGAATCATTTAACCTCCCAAACATTTAAAAACGCCACTTAGTCAAGCTACGCAATGGTAAGCAAATCGCTTTTGGGAGGCACCCCATAGTTATCTTTTCATATTTTGGTTGTTTCTTTGGCCTTAACATGTTTTGCAGGATTTCTCTTTTTCAAGTGATAAACGACAACCCCAACGACAAATCAGAGAAGCTTCATTATATTCTTTTCTCTTTCTTATTTGTCGTTTTATACTTCGTATTTAGCTTTAAACATTGGAGACAATGTTTAATTGGAAATATGGAGGTGTTGTGTAGTTGTACTTTTGAAATGTTGTCTTCCCACCTTTTTAATAGAAAATCTATTTTCATAGAAAGGAGAGGTTTGGGCTTGTCATCCCATCACCTCTCCTAGTACTGTTGCGAACCCTTCACAGGGTAGACATCAGAAAGTCTAAAATAACAAAAATAAAACATATTTTTGGAAAATTGTAAATTTTGCTTTAAATTTATCAATAAAACTCAACATTTACTTATTGCAAGTCTACTGATAAATTTAATTGTTCATGTGGACTAGGAATTCTTGGTGCTAGAATAGATTTTCAAACTTGTAAGTAAAATTGTTTTTCATGTTATGTTTCTAGTCAAACACATGTGTTAAAGTAGTGTTCGTATAAAGTCAAATTCTTGGCATAAACCTAAAAAATAATGATTTTTCTAATTGCGTAGAGGTGTTTTATCTTACTTCTAAAATGAACCAGGTGATTATCTAAAAGTAGTTTTGGTGTGTATGTAGAAGATTGTTAAAAATCTATTAATCGATTCGAACGGAAGGGTTTCATTTCTCGATGTCTAGAACTTACTCTTAGCTATCTTCAAAATATTTGCACTTTAGAATAATTAACCTTATGGAAATGATTTAGGTCTTTCTTTGGATAGTTTGAGCCCTTTCATCCAATCCTAAAAATACTACCTTGGTTGACACAAATTTGTGCATTTTTACCCTTTCATTTTGATCCACCCTCACCATTTCGCCACCAAAACCAAAAAGCCAAACCCATATACACTTAAATTTTGAGCTAAATTTTTGAAAAAGAAAACTTGAGGTTTCATTTTGGTGTACGGTGAAGAGCCAAATATTGAAAAAATCATGGGTGTTGATATATAATAAAAAGCAAATTCATAGTGATATGCGGCATTGATATGCACGTGTATACTTGGAATGATCCCAACTATGAAAAACTAAATTTCATAATAATATGTAGCTTATGTATGCACATACATACTTGAAATGATCCCAATTATGAAGAAAAAGTAAAATAAAATAAAAGAAGAAAGTGCTCTCCTTAGCAAAACATGAGTATGGGGGTGTAACTTCTTTATCTTTTTGGTAGTCATTGTTTTCTTTTAGCTCATAACTCTTTGTTTAAATGGAATGTGCCTTTTTTTTTATCATTGTCTACCTCGCCCATAAACCCAAGCCATACGCTACATCCTACTCAAGTCCTAATAATTCATAGAATTGGTTAGCCTCAAGTGTGGTAGAGAAGAAGTGAACGTGCAAGCCTATGACCACCGTTATTGATGGATTTCTTTGGAGGCACCTCGAGCGTCGATTTTTAGTAATTTAAATATCATCAATCACACTATTTTCCACCTCAACATAACTTTGAGATTCACTGTTGACTCATTTTAAAAGTAAAAAAAATCATCAAAATGCATTTTTCTAAATTTCATAAACTAGAACTTATGCCAAGAAGGTTTTTCCATTCAAATTTCTACACACTGCGGCATACGACTTCGTTTTTTTCTCAATTGTTTTCAAAATTCTACCTAGCATAAGATGTCCCCATCTCTATGAAGAATCATTTGTCAAGACGAACAAAGCTTAATTATGAAGGTATTTGATAAATAATATTTATCAGTTTTTTACTATAGCATTTAGTATTATATTTAATATTAATTGATAACATTTTAATTATTTTGTTTAAATAAAAATATCCTTTAAAAATTATTCACTAATTTAATTTTATTTATATTTTGTCGATTTTAGTGTTGCCGTCACGCTCTCGATGTTAGAGAATAACACTTGTTGAAGTTGCGACGTGCCGGGCATGCGAGTTCGAGTTGCACCCATCCAAGCAATAAAGTCCAAGTGAAAACAACCTTCAACACGAATGTCGTACGCGTCGTAATAACACCACGGCTCGGACACTCCAGCAACTCCACCTAGCTCGGCCACTCCTTGCAAGCAGCAGCTCGACCACCACCTTCACCAAGTTCAGCCACCACCTTAACAGCTCCAAGAAGTAGCTCGGCCACCACTAAACAACACCTTTGCATGAAGCACCAAGCTCCACCACCAGCCGGCCTCCTCCTAGTTGCAGCTCCACCATCAGCAGCTCCACCTCCATGAAGAAGCAGCTCATTAAGCTCTCTGCCGGCCACCTCATCAATGCAGCACCTCCAGCACCAACTTCCTCGACGCCACCACCATAAAGCTCTCGGCCGGCCACCTCAACTCCTCCACCACCTCAATAACTCGACCACCAGCGGCTCCAGGACCATCCTCCACCAGCATCGGACACCAACACAGCTCCACCACCTCACCTCCTCCACGTTGGCAGACACAGCAGATTACGCATGAAGCCACGTCGGATTTGCTATTACTCCCCGAGCACCGCCACCGCTGCCGTTTCACCCGGAGCATGCACCCATAGCGCCATAATTATGGCCGCCTCCAGAATCCCGCCAATATTGTAGCCAACAGTAACGCTCTGATTATTTTTTACCATCTAAGATTTTCATTATGAGAGCTATAAATACTCCATGTCTGATCCAAAGAAGGTGAGTCCACGGTAGAAAATTATAATCAGAAATTCGTTTTAAGAGTTGTTTATTCTGAGGAAAAAAATCATTGGAGATTTAGGCAGAATTTTGTGAGTGAAAAAAACTTGTCATTTTTTGTGTTTAATTAAGTTGTTCTTTTATAATCTTGTACGTCTATTTATAACCTCGCTCATTTATCTCTTGTAATCTTTTTTTCGAATAGCAATAAAATTTAATCTCGATTTCACTTAAAATTTTATTCCTATTTCAAGTTATCTCTTGTCATTTTTGTACTTTTTTTCACGATGTCTCATTTTTTATAATAATAATTCCGTCATCTGCATGAGTAACTAATTTCTTTAGTACTCAATCGAGATGATCCAAGAATGAGATAATATTGTTATGATTTTAGATTTGCTTCTCTTTAATTATTGAATGCTTACGATTTACCTTTGATTAAAATTTCTATGGGGCTATATGAGTGATATATAGTTCTCATTTTATTTTTGTTCTTTAGTTAGCCGAGAGACTCATAAGACGAATCGATCGATCATTGATAAAAGGAGTAGAATGCAACCCTCGAGAGAGGACGACGTAACTCTTCCGAATTGGAGTAAAATCTAATAGCGAGGTTCACTACCTAAAGCAAGTCTTAGGCGATGCGATTTGAGAATGAGAGTTCAGTCGATACAACTGAGCTTAGTTGAATCTAATCCTCGAAAGAGGAGTGTTCATGCTTCAGGAACCTTCACGATCAAAGCCTTTTCAACAAGTGAATTGCATGCTACTTTCATTCTGTATTTTCGATGTGAATGATTTTGCAGTATGTGCTGTTTTAGGCCAACGAGTGAATTAATATTTTCACTCGATTTATTAAGCAAGCAAAATGCTCACGTCCGCCCAAGCTAATTATACAGCGACAGAGAAGAAAATTTTGGCGATTGTTTTTGCCTTTGATAAATTTCGTTCTTATTTAACGCTTTCAGAAGTTATTGTTTTTTCAGATCACTCTGTGCTCCGGTACTTATTGACTAAAGGTGATGCTAAGCCCCGGCTTTTGAGATGGGTTCTCCTTTTACAGGAATTCGACTTGGAAATTCGAGACAGGAAGGGAGCAGAAACTTGGAGGCCGACCACCTCTCAAGATTGGAGAATCCGGATGTAAGAGGGTTGGTAGAGGCCGATATTGATGACTAATTCTTTGAAGAGCGCCTCCTTGCAGCCGATCAGGTAATGACTTCTTCCAACCCTTGGTACGCAGATCTTGCCAATTATTTAGTGGCACGGATCCTCCCAAAAGGATTTTCAATCCAACAAAAGAAGAAATTCTTTTCAGACTTGAAAATTTATTTTTTGGAGAATCCATTTTTATTTCGAATCTGCGCGGACTAAGTGGTAAGAAGGTGTGTATCGGGCAAGGAAGGAGCCCAAATTTTGCGACTCTGCCACGAGGGACTGACCGGTGGACACTATCAAGAGAACTAGACTGTTAGGAAGGCACTAGAGGCGGGCTTTTATTAGCCCATGTTATTCAAAGACGCTCACACCTTTGTGAGTAAATGTGATATGTGCCAACGACTAGGTAATATTTCTAACCGGGATGAAATGCCACAAAATATATTTTCAGAAAGTGAAATTTTCAATTTATGGGATTTAGTTTTCGTATGTCCACTACCACCTTCTCACAATAATAAGTATATCCTTGTTGCGGTCGAGTACGTATCAAGGTGGGCAGATGCGAAAGCTTTCCCCACTAACGACGCAAGAGTCATCGTAAATTTTTTTAAAAATTATTTTCTAGATTTAGCACACCACGCGCGCTGATTTGTGATAAGGACACTCATTTTTGTAATAGACAACTTGTTGGGTCCATTGATCACAATGTCCTAGATTTGAAGAAGGCCCACAGTTCAATGGTATACACATGATTGTATCTGACACATGCTCTAAGTTCATTATATGCAGGTTGACTATTGCTCTTTGATTTGACAGGTTGTTAGGGTCACATTCGTGGTTAGACTCAAGACAGGATGTTGATAAAGCAAAAAAGTAGCTATGTCCAGAAGCATTGAGTGAAGGAAGTTCACTCAATGCCAAGAGGCTAAAAGCGACTAAAGAACTTCAAGTAGTCAAAGTCACAGTGCTGCTGAAGACAAATCTGGCTAAGTCTAAAAGCATTGAGTGAAGACAATTCACTCAACGCCTACTCAGGAGGATATCTGCCCAAGTACAGAAGCGTTGAGTGGAGAAAGATCACTCAACGACTCATCTAAAATTCAAAAAAGTTCAAAAGCGTTGAGTGGAGACAGATCACTCAACGCCTCATCAATCATTTAGCAAAGTTCAAAAGCGTTGAGTGAAGAAGCTTCACTCAATGCCTTCAACTAACAGATTTCTGCCAAGTCCAAATACATTGAGTGATGAAGGCTCACTCAACGCCTCATCAGTTAGGCTGAATAAGTCAAAATGCGTTGAGAGATGAAGGTTCACTCAATGCCTCAGGATGCAGAATTTCTTCTAAGTATTTCTGTATTGAGTGACAAGGCCTCACTCAACGTCTATGCAGATTGTCTGGAAATTGCCAAGTCCACAAGTGTTGATTAAGGAATTGGATTCAAGATGTCCTAAACACCTAGAGGGGGGTGAATAAGTTCAATTCCTCTTTAATACTTAGGCAGAAAACTTATGCAGGTAAGATTATATTCCTAGTAACTATCACAACACAGTACTAAAATAGTCACAGCCAATCACAGAATGCACACAGATTTATAGTGGTTCCCCAACGGATGGGTACATCCACTTTCCCCCTCCGCCTAACTAGCAGTAAACTAGATTAAGCCTAAATCCTTTTTATTTTTCTCAGATCCTCAGATCTTACAGCTCAGAACCCAAAGATGGTTCCTACAACTCAGAGTGAATCCACACTCCTACCTCAGGCCCTTGCCTTACCTCAGCCTTTATAGATTTAGGCTTACAACTCAGAGAGACACCTCTCCTACCTTAGGCTCACAGCCTTACCTCAGCCTTTCCCCAAGCCTACAACTCAGATTTATAATAGATCCTACAGAACAATGATAATCAGATGTAGAGAATCTTTACCCAAGCAAAAAGAAAAATGGTAGAAGATTTCTTGGTCAGTTCTTGATAGACCTGACAAATTTTGGTTCAACCTGTCTTAGCTTTCTTCAAAGCTTCTTGAATCTGAACAAAGTAAGGTTGATCCTCTTGAAGTTGATCTTCTTGAAGTTGATCTTCAATCAGCTTCCTTCTTCCCTTAAGAATTTAATCTGAATTCTCTTTGCAAATTTGATCTTGATTTTCACTTAGAGGCTTGTTGTTCATTGTCTCTTTTTGAACTTGGATACTCCCAGCTCTCTGCCCTTTTTGTCTTCAAAAAGTTCTCTCTTATGTTCATTTCTTCTTTGGAAGATAGTATCTATCTTTATATAGACTTTCTCCAAGGTTACCGGTTGATCCGGTTCATAACAAACTTCTAACAACTCTGACACTTGCAACAACATTGATGATCATGACATTTGTCAAGTCACCAGTCATCCCATGAGTCTTTATCTCAGTCAGCAAAGCGTCGAGTCATTGCTTCATATGTGTCAACATAAACAACTTAAGTCTCGACACAATTCCCTGGTGAAGTCAACACATCTCCTATAGTGTCGACACAGCTTCTTGACATGGCTTCTGTATTATATGTCGACACAAGTTCTGTGTGTCGACACAACCTCTAGTCTTGATCAAATTCTAGAATGTGTCGACACAAGTCCTGTATGTCGACAAAGCTTCTTGTCTTGGTTGTACTCTGGAATGTGTCGACACAAGTCCTGTGTGTCGACACAGCTGCCGTAGACATAATCCAGATGTGTGTCGACACTCGTCCAGTGTGTCGACATAATTGTTGTTGACAGATTTTCTGTGTGTCGACACAAGTCCTGTGTGTCGACACAAACGGTCTTCAAGTGTCGACATAGCTTTCTACAAGTGTCGACACTTGTACTTAGAGAATTTCCTTTGCAAATACTTAACCTGCACAAAGTAACTTAAAATACCATCAAATACACATTGATGAATATCATTAATTTAAGTGAGGCTTCTCCAAATCTGGTACACATTTTTCAATGTACCCAATAGCTGAGTCATGTTGACATCATCAATAATTCAAATATTGCAGGAATTGCACGTTAGATGACAAAATGCGTCGTATGCCTTTAATACAACAGTAAATGCAAAAGATATGTTGCAGTTACCAATTCCGACTGGTCTATACTGCACATAGAGCTGTTGGGCAGCAAGTAATAAAAGTACAATTCCGAGAAATCAAAACCAGCTTTTTTGGTCATCTTCTTCCTCTCGATCAAGCAGAAGATTTCCTAGAACTCATTCTTAAAGCAAGTCTGTAAACCACATACAGAAGTAGGTTGTTTGAAGAAATAAAGAACTGAATAATCATTTTGTCTTCAACAGAAAGATCAGAAATCTCACTTTTTGGGTAAGAAGAAGAAGCAGAGCAAACTTAAGTTGTTGTTCATCTTCAAGGCCACTACACTCAACACTACTACATCAAAGGCTTATAGAAGCAGTGTTCTGTAGGTGTCTTCTCAGCACAAACTGAAAGACTTTATTTCAAGAGCCTAAACACCTAGAGGGGGGGGGTGAATAGGTTCTAATCTTTTTGTGTCTTTTTAATTTTTTAGGGAAACAATTATAAGACTTCTTTCAGCACAGATTAATCAATCTATAGAAAATAAACACATCACAGTAAACAACAGACTTATAGTGGTTCCCCAAGATATGGGTACATCCACTATCCCCCTTCGCCTATCCAGCAGATAACTGGATTCAGCCTAACTTCCTTCCACTGGCTCAGATCCTCAGATCTTACAATCTCAGAACCAAAGATGGTTCCTACACCTCAGACTTAACACAAGCCCTACCTCAGATTCTTCTCCAGAATCCTACCTCAGCCTTTATAATTAGGCTAACAACTCAGACTTTCCACAAGTCCTACCTCAAGCACACAGCCCTACCTCAGCCTTTATAATTTTAGGCTTATAATCTCAGATCTAACAGAAGATCCTACAAGAATTTGTGAGTAAAGAGTAACTGAAAACTTCACCAGCTAGATTTCTCTATTGATGTAGTCTTCTTGATCAGTTCTTGGATTGACTGATCCTTCTGATCTAACCTAACTTAGCTTTTCAAAGGTTCTTGATTAGAACAAAATAAGTTGGATCTTCTCTGTTGATGAAGATGATCTTCAATCAGCTTCTTCCTTAAATTCAGATAGAACTCTGAATCTTTCTTGCAGACAACCCTTGATCTGTCAGAATTCTTCTTTTTGATGCCTCACGTTGTTGTTCATCTCTTTTTTGTCATTTCTGATCTGTCTCTTATATAGAGTTTGCTTCATGGTTACCGACTAATCCGGTTCATAACAAACTTCTGACAGTTCTGACAGTGGTGTCAGACCGGCTTGTTATGACAACTGTCAAGTCACCAGTCACGTCACCAGGTTCTTCAATGTCTTTTCAACTCAACATACAACACTCAGAAGACTGCTTCACATGTATCGACACATATAGACTAAGTGTTGACACAAGTCTTTATGGTGTCGACACAATTACTCTAAGTGTCGACACAGTCATACTTCTGCTTCTCGACACTGCTTATGCTGTATGTATCGACACAAGTCCTGTGTGTCGACACAACAGCTTCTTGTCTCGACATTTCTGTTGCAGACAGTTGGTGTTGAGTGTTTGTCAAATGGCGTTGAGTGTGTGTCGACACAAGTCCTGTATGTCGACATAATTACTTCTGAACTCGACACAGCCTTTTGAGAGTTGGTGTGTCGACACAAGTCCTGTGTGTCAACACAATTGCTTCAGGTGTCGACATATCTCCTGAATATCAACATAGCTTCAGTTTTAAGTGTCGACATAAGTCCTGCTTCAGGTGTCGACACATTTCTGGATGTCGATACAACTGCTTCTTTAGGTGTCGACAAAGATCTGAGTGTTGACACAGCTTCTTTATAAGTGTCGACACAAATTCTCGGCGTCGACAAAACTTCCCTGAGCGTCGACACAATTTGCCTGTGTGTCGACATAGCTTGCCTGAGTGTCGAAACAAGTTTCCTGAGTGTCGACACAGTTTCTTCACAAGTGTCGACACTTGTACTTAGAAAATTTTCCTTCAAATACTTAAACCTACACAATGAAACTCAAACTCCTATCAAATACAAATTGATGCAAATCATTGACTAAGTTGTGGCTTCTCCAAATCTAGTACACATTTTCTAATGTACTCAACAATCTCCCCCTATTTAGAGAAGTCATAACCCTTAGTCAAAGATATACATCTCTTAAGATAAAACAAAATTATAATAGAAGTAAAAACATTTCAGAGCAGGTTATCACATAATCATTGTAAACAACAAACAATTAATACTGAAATAGATTTCATTAATCAGAAAAACTTTGGTTTACATGAATTTCTTATAGAACAAAAGAAACAAATTATTACATTGTTCTATTACATAAACCTAGCAATCCTATTACTGATCAGGCTCCTTAATAACTATTCCTTTGCCAGACTTGATTTTAGCCCGCACAGAAGGTTCAGCAACCTCAGCTGGCTTTTTCCCTTTTAGAGCTTTCTTCTTTAATTCTTTAGCCTTGATCTTCTGTCTTTCAAAATAGTGGAAAGGTTTGGGGAAGTACTTGCTTGACTCTTGAGCATTAGCAGGTAGCTTCCCAGCCTTAACACTTCTTCTATGTTGAAGAATTGCTTCTTGTCCTGCTTGATATTTATTCCACTCTTGTTCAGAATACCACTTACCCCTGTCATGGGTTTTATCCATTACAGCTTTCCAGGCAGTAAGTATGATGTTTCTAGAAGTTGGGCTCCACTTCTCAAAATCTTGCTTCAGCTCAGCCTGCTCTCTTAATCTCTTCTTGGAAAGTTGAGCTTCCTTCTGAGCTTCTAATGCAGCTTCTGACATTTCAACCTTTTCCAGAATTACATTTTGTGCCTCTGGTGGAGGACTATACATTTTAAGCACTTCTTCGTGAACCATCTCAAAATCAGCTGGGGGGTAGATCACTTGAGCAACTTCAGGCTGATCTCCTTCATAATATTAAGGTTGTATCCCAGACTCAGCTACATTAACATCATCACAAAGAGGACGATATCCAAGAGTAGCTCTGATGCTATTGGTAGTATATTTAGCATGGTCAGAGCTGGCTTTGACTAGTAATCTCTCCCCCTTTATGACTTCTCTTGCAACATGATCTCTTAAATCTTCTTTTTGGAATCTGACTTGATCAGCTATATATTTAGTTCCCTCTTTAAAATAAGTTCTGAATTTTGTTAGGAAAGTTTTAATTTTCTCCTAAGATTCTTGAAATGTGGCTTTGACAACAGATATATATTCCTGGATTTGCTTGGAGATTTCAGCCTTCAGAGTAGTGCTAGAATCAATAAGCTTTGTCAATATTTCATGATGTGAATCCTTGAGATTTTCATTCATCCTTAACTGATTCTCCAGTACATATCCCTGCTTCACTTTAATTTCATCCACTTTATCTTGGATATTTTGTTGTTGCTTGGCCAGGAACACCACAACATTACCTCCTTTATGGAAGCAATCTGTCATCTCCTTCTTATGTTGGTTCACTTCAAATCTAATGGATTTGATGTCCTGGGCCAATTGAAACTATAACTTCTTATGAGTTTCATCCACATATTGCTCTATAGACTGTCTTTGATTATCCAGTTTTATTTGCATCTGGACTAGTAAAGAATTGAAGTCCATTGGTTATGTAGATGGTGTTGTTCCCACTTGCAAAGCCTTCTTGTATCCAGAACTCTTTTTCTTTAAAACAGTTAACTTCCTTTTCTTAGCCAATGTGTCTTTTTCATCTTCAGAAGATTCAGTTGTACTATTAATATTAACAGTATTCTTTTCAGCTGGGGTATCCTTCTCAGTATACTTTGATAACTCCCCATCAGTCCTTGGAATATCTTTTCCTTTCTCAATATGCTCCCCCTCGGTTCTATTTGGAGGAAGATTAGGAAACAATTCTTCCATTGTAAATTCCTTCTGAATCTGTACAAAAGGAATAAGATTAGTTTTGGTTTAATGACTTAAAAGACTTTCTTTTTACACAAAAGTTTCCCCCTGAACAATTATTGAGAAGAATACTATCATATATCACTATACTGTGGAGAAGATACTTACTGGCTCATTTTGAGCATCTGTCTTATCAGTTTCTTCAGCTATAGTGTTGATTTCAGATACTACCTTCATGATTGTATCTGTAGCTAAATCAATGTCTAGGACAACATCATCAATACCTCTCCCTTGGGCAGGCAGCTCAGTTCCTTGTTCAAAGTGTTCTCCCCCTTGAGTGGAGTCAACTTGTTGCTCCTGGGGCTCACTGTCCTTTACTTGATCATGTGTTTCCTGTTTGCTAGTTTTTATCAGAACTAAAGACCACTTCCTCTTCAGAATCACTGGAGGAATCAGCCTGTACAATCACTTTCTTTTTCTTCTTGTCTTTCTTAGTTTGCTCCTTGAGAGCAGGGACTTCCTTGGTCAAAACTCTGTCCTATCTTGACAGTATCCTCACATTCATTTTCCTCATGTGATTTATCTTAGAGCCATTTGCTTGTTTCAGAACATCTAGAATTACTGATGTTAAGCATAAACTTGGGATCCTTCCCAAGTTAGGTTTCTTAAATCCTTCTTGTATTTTATCAAACACTACTACTGCCTAGTCAGTGTTTATCTTGAATATAACCCTCACCATAAGATTGAACATGTGGGCAGAAATCCTATCATGTCCACCAATCTTGTAGATTATCACTTTGCCCATAACTTCTGAAAGAAATTTTCCTTGGGAATTCATCCCTTTTCTATTGATAGATGATCCAATCTTAATACTGGGACTCAGTCCACACCAGCATAAAGCTTCAGTTATCTGGGAAGGATTTATTTCGTCTGTATCCTTGATCAATGGTAGATGCAGTGCTTTCCTGATTGATTTCAATATGAGCTTCACCCGGGTATCTTGAATAGACACCTTGATTTTCTGTCCATCTGTGTCCACAGAAGTGGTTGAGTACAACTCCTTGACTTCCTTTTTCCATATTTTGGTCGGTTCAGAGACAAAAATTCTAATCCATTTTCAGAAATTAGGGCAATGACTCCCTAAATTTCATCAGAAGCAGTCGTGAATCCTTCGTGAACCAGTTCATAACCTTCATTAACCTTATCTTCTTAGTTTGGCGCCATTGACGTAAGTGCTAGAGGAGAAGATAAGAGAAGGTCTATGTCGACAGAAGGTGTAGAGTCAAAAATTCTGATAGCGTAGTCGACCAAATTTTGGCTTTACCTATTTATAGTACTTGAGTCAAGGGCAGATCAAAAGTCGGGCTTAAGTCGACAAATCAGTTTTTATGTCGACAAAAATGACCTAGGTCTTGACAGAACTTAAGTTAAGTCGACATGACTATGTGTCGACATACTAATGTTTAAGTCGACAAAACGTATTTTAAGTCGACACATCTATGTGTCGACATACTTTAGTATGTGTCGACACTGACCACTTTAGTCTCGATAGAGTTGTGTCGACACCAACTTTTTGTGTCGACACAAATATCCTCTCGACATATAGTCTCGACAAGGTTGTGTCGAGAATTTTTTTGTCGACACCTATTCTTCTGTCGACACAGATACTGTTTTTGTGTAGACATATCCTTGTTCTGTGTCGACACAACACACTGAGTGTGTCGACACAACTTGCTTGTGTAGACACAAACTTTGTACTTAGCCAAATTTCAACAAAAATTTGGCGCTTACATATGCTACTAATGGAAACTTATGTTAAACTAGTCTAGGTTCAACATACCTAATTCAATTTTGAAATTATTGAATTTAGTTTCATCCAGTAGTTTTGTAAAAATATCAGCTATTTGATTATCAGTTTTTACAAACTCTAGATTAATATTTTCCTTCTCTACATGTTCTCTGATAAAATGAAACTTAATTTCTATATGTTTGGTCCTACTGTGTGATACAGGATTCTTAGCAATAGAAATAACACTTGTAGAATCACAAAATAGTGGTATTCTACTTACCTGGATGTCATAATCTTCTAGTTGATGCTTCATCCACATCAATTGTGCACAGCAGCTACCTGCAGCTATATACTCTGATTCAGCTGTTGATATAACTACACTGGTTTGCTTCTTGCTGCTCCATGACACCAGCCTCCCACCAAGGAATTGACAAGTTCCCGTGGTACTTTTTCTATCTTTTTTGCATCCAGCAAAATCTGCATCGTAGAAACCTGTTAATAGAAAATCTCTATTCTTAGGATACCAAAGGCCTAGATTAGGTGTGCCCTTAAGATATCTCAAAATTCTTTTAACTGCAGTATAATGAGATTCCTTAGGGCATGCTTGATACCTAGCACAGACACATGTTTTATACATGATGTCAGGTCTACTAGCAGTCAAGTATAGTAGGGAGCAAATTATCCCTCTATACAAAGACTCATCAACAGGTTTCCCTGCTTCATCTTTGCATATAGGAATACTTGTTCCCATTAGAGTTTTCATTGTAGAAGCTGAGTCCAAACCATACTTCTTAATCAACTCCTTGGTAAACTTAGACTGGGATATGGACAACCCACTCTCAGTCTATCTAACTTGAAGTCCCAAGAAGAACTTCAGCTCACCCATACTGCTCATCTCAAACTTCCCTTGCATAAGTTTGGCAAACTTCCTACAAAGGCTATTTTTAGTAGAACCAAAGATAATGTCATCCACATATATCTGGACTAGTATTATCTTGCCTTTTGATTCCCTATAGAATAGAGTTTTGTCTATCTTTCCTCTAGAGAATTTATTCTCAATGAGGAAGGAAGACAAGGTTTCATACCAAGCCCTTGGAGCTTGTTTCAAACCATATAGAGCTTTCCTGAGCCTATATCCATAATCAGGAAAGTGAGAGTCTACAAAACCTGATGGTTGTTCTACATAGACTTCTTCTTTTAAATCACCATTCAAAAATGCTGATTTCACATCCATTTATTATACTTTGAACCCTTGATAGACAGCACAGGCTAAGAACAGCCTTATTGCCTCCAGCCTTGCCACTGGAGCAAAGGTTTGATCAAAATCAATACCTTCCTCTTGCCTGTAGCCTTTTGCTACCAGTCTAGCCTTGTTCTTGACTATAGTTCCATTCTCATCAAGCTTATTCCTGTAGATCCAATTAGTTCCTATTATGTTGTGATCCTTAGGTTTTGGCACCAGTTCCCAGACCTTACACCTTTTGAACTGACTGAGCTCTTCTTGCATTGCATCAATCCAGTTGGTGTCTTGCATGGCCTCTTCAATCTTCCTGGGTTCTATCTGAGATAGGAAGCTAGAACATAAAACTATGTTCATGCTCCTGCTCCTTGTTAGAACACCCTGACTTGCATCACCAATGATCTGGTGAGCTGGATGATCCTTCAGGTGTCTCCTTGCTGGAGGAATTCTGTCAGCATTATGGCTATCTCTAGTTTCCTCATCTTGATGCTCCACATTTTCTTCTTCACCCAGAGGGACTTGATCTCCCCCTGGATAGCTGGCATTTTTATCCTCATCCAGTTTAGCAGGAACATCTTCATTAATG
Organism: Platanthera zijinensis; assembly: GCA_039513925.1. Lineage (NCBI taxonomy): Eukaryota > Viridiplantae > Streptophyta > Magnoliopsida > Asparagales > Orchidaceae > Platanthera > Platanthera zijinensis. The sequence goes on along the minus strand of CM077087.1, from coordinate 136,100,981 downwards.
GTCAGCTTGTCCAGCTTATCTGTTAGACCTATAGAACTAATAGAAGAACTAGACAATTCACTATTAATAAACATTGACTCATCAAATACAACATGCACAGATTCTTCTACAACTTGAGTAGTCAAGTTGTAGATCTTGTATGCTCCACTATGGTTGTTGTACCTAACAAATATCCCTTCTAGGGATTTGGCAGCAAACTTAGTTTGGTTGTGTTTACCATTGATTAGTACAAAACACTTACTACCAAAGATTCTGAAATAAGATATGTTTGGTTTTCTGCCTTTTAAAATCTGGTAGGGAGTCATCTTGTGTTTCTTGTTGATGAAAGCCCTATTGAGCACATGACATACAGTATTTATTGCCTCGGCCCAGAAGTATTCAGGGAGAGTAGTGTCATTCAGTAGAGTTCTACTGGCTTCAATTAGAGTCCTATTCTTTCTTTCAGCAACACATTTTGCTGAGGAGTTTTAGGTGAAGAGAATTCCTGATGAATCCCAAGTTCTTCACAGAATTTTGTCATACATTTAGACAGAAATTCAGTTCCATGGTCACTTCTAATTTTGACCACTGAGCTGTTGTATTCATTCTGTACTTGTCTGACAAAAGTCTGGAAAATAGTTTGGGTTTCAGATTTCTGCCTCAAGAAGAAAACCCATATAAATCTAGAATAGTCATCCACAATAATGAGTGTGTATGCTTTCCTACCAAGACTATGGACTGGCATAGGACCAAACAAATCCATATGCATGAGATACAAACATCTCTTTGAATCTTTGATGTCAAGTGACTAAAAAGAGGACTTAGTCTGCTTGCCTTTTTGGCAAGCTGAGCACACACCCTCTTTTATGCACTGAACTTGAGAACCATTCCTCACTAATCCCATGTTGAACAGCAGTCCAATTGACTTATAGTTCAGATGAGTTAGCCACTTGTGCCATTTTACACATAGAGAAGCTTTCTCTCCTGTAACCAAACAAATAGGTGAGTTGTTAGACTCACACTCTAGGTTAAGGCAATACACATTTCCTTTCCTAGTGCCAGTCAAAATGATCTCTTGATCACTTGACCTTTTTACTAGGCACTCCCCTTTAAGGAAAGAAATATCATAAACTAGGTCACTAAGTTGACTTATGCTAATCAGGTTATGTTTTAGACCCTTTACATAATCCACTTTAGTGATTGTAATTGAATCACAAGATATGTTACCAAATCCTTTGATGATTCCCTTTTCTGATCAACCAAAGATAACTTTTGGTCCATTCTTTATGTGCACATAGTCCCTCAACATTCTCCTTATTCCAATCATATGTCTGGAACAACCATTATCCAAGTACCATATAGGGGTATGGTCACATGGATTTACCTGCAACAAATAAAGAATCACTTACCCTTAGAACCAAACTTGCTAGTGGGTCCTAGGTCCTTGTTAGTTTGAAAACCTGTGACTGATCAAACAGGAATCCTACTTTTGGTTTTAACACTTAAGTTAAACCAACAATCCATGGCAAAGTGGCCCACCTTGCCACAACACCAGCACTCAAACCTATTATACCTATTCTTAGGTACATGCCTTCTTACTTTGTTGTCAGTAGACTTATTAAGTGTTGGTGCTGGAACAGCATTCTTCAAGAACTCCTCTTGAATATGATGGGCATGCTTATAGATTGGTCTATTGGCATTATCACCCTTGCTCATGAAATTTTCATGCTCACAGTGACCATGTGTAATGTCATGATCATACCTGTTAGTAGGATTCACTGCCTTCTTAAAGAAAATAGGGGGATTAACAGCTAGAGGCTGAACTGTGGCTTTACATTTTCTATGGGAATTGGTAGCCCTAGTTCTTTCCTTAAATCCTAGACCAATCTTTCCTTTTTGTGAAACAAAATTATCTATTAAAGGTAAGACTGATTTTGGCTTGGAGAATTTTGCCACTAACTCTCTCTCTTGCTGAAGTTTTCCCTCCAGTTTCTTGATATGATTCTCTTTGAATGAGATTGTGCCCATCTGAATAACTGTAATATTTTTCAATTTGGCAATCTCATTCAGTTTTTGATCCAGTAGTTTTGCTGAAACTGCTGCAGCCAGCTTAAGAGACTCAATCTCTTTGGCTTGCTCTTTAATAAGAAACTTGCTCTTCTTTAGAGCATGCAATAACCCACCATACTCATTAATGAGTTGGTGAACATCCCCCTCAGACTCAGATCCATCCACTTCTTTTGAAGAAGATGCTTCTGATTCTGATCCTGTAAAGTAATCTGAGACTAGGGGTGAATTGTTTACCTTACTTGGTCCAGGCTGATCCTGGCACTTATCTTCTTCAGATTGAGCCATCAGCCCTTTACAGCAATATTCTTCCACTCCATTTATGGAGTCCAGCATCTGTAGGAATTCTAGTTCCCTAGAATTCTCTTCTATTGAGAAGAGTCCAACATATGCTTCTGCCTCTTCTTCTTCAGATTCTGAAGATGAAGAGTTTGTCCAACTCTTCTCCTTCTGAGCCACTAGAGACTTCTCCTTCTTGCCTTTGACCAACTGCTTCTTCTTGTCCTTTGACTTCTTTCTTTTGTCAGGACAGTCAGCTATGACAAGCCCAGACCTGTTGTAGTAATAACACACAATCTTAGAATTAGATTGTTTACCAGGTTTAGAAGCATACCTGTCCTCCTTAGGTGTTTTCTTCTTCCTGTAGTATTCATCCTTAGAATAGGATGTAGATGAAGGCCTGGTTCTCCAATTCTTTTTCTTCATGAACCTTTGGAATTGTCTTGTGAAGGCAGCAAAGTCTTCATCAAATGTATGACTATCTGATGTACTTGTTTCAGGAACACCTTCTTCTGCTTCAGTACTCCTTCTAGTTGGAGAAGGAGATTTTCTCTTACCCTTTCTTGAGCCCTCAGCCTTGAAGGCTACTGACTTTTCTTTATGTTCAGATCTGGTGCCCTTCTCTTCCTTTTTCCTAGCAGTAAGCTGCATTTCATATGAAAGAAGTTTTTTAAAAAGTGTAGGTGGTGTGTCAGCCAGTTTGGCCACTTTCATGATGGCACATATCTTAGTGTCCCAATCCTTTCTTAGGGACCTAAAAAACTTGTCATTCAGTTCATAAGTACTGAAGACTCTTCCATATGTCATCAGTTCATTCACTATTCTGAAAAACTTTTTATAGCATTCAGCTATGCTGTCAGTTTTATTCTGCCTAAAACTCTCATATTCCTGATTTAGCATAGACTTTCTGTCCTCTCTGACTTCTTATGTGCCTTCCATATAGACAATCAATGTATCCCACATTTCTTTGGAAGTTTTACAGTGCACAAGATTCTTGAATGTTGCATCATCTATGACACTTACAATTATATTCTGAGCTCTTTTATCTAATATAGCAAAGATGCTTTCATCCTTAGTCATCTCTAAATAACTCTTTGGAGTTTTAATGTTTGCATCAAGAACTGAAACCTTCATTAGGATGAAGGGGCCTTCCTATACTGTGACAAAAATTCTTGGATCAGATGCTTCCATAAATAGCCTGACCCTTTCTTTCCAAATGCCAAAAGATTCTTTCCTGCATATGGGCAATTTCATAGATCCAAATTCCTTTTGATTTTCACTTGAACCCATTTTTGTTATCTATTATTTGTCTTGGAGAAATCCTATGGCTGTTAGGTCAAATTTTGAGCAACCTGCCTCTGATACCACTTGAAAGACTTTATTTCAAGAGCCTAAACACCTAGAGGGGGGAGGGGTGAATAGGTTCTAATATTTTTGTTTCTTTTTAATTTTTAGGCAAATAGTTATAAGACTTCTTTCAGCACAGATTAATCAATCTATAGAAAATAAACACATCACAGTAACACCAGACTTATAGTGGTTCCCCAAGATATGGGTACATCCACTTTCCCCTTTTACCTATCCAGCAGATAACTGGATTCAGCCTAACTTCCTTCCACTAGCTCAGATCCTCAGATCTTACAATCTCAGAACAAAAGATGGTTCCTACACCTCATACTTAACACAAGTCCTAACTCAGATTCTTCTCCAGAATCCTACCTTAGGCCTCAACCCTACCTCAGCCTTTCTAAGTAGGCTTACAACTCAGACTTTCCACAAGTCCTACCTCAGGCACACAGCCCTACCTCAGCCTTTATAATTTTAGGCTTACAATCTCAGATCTAACAGAAGATCCTACAAGAATTTGTGAGTAAAGAGTAACTGGAAACTTCACCAGCTAGATTTCTCTGTTGATGTAATCTTCTTGATCAATTCTTGGATTGACTGATCCTTCTAATCCAACCTAACTTAGCTTTTCAAAGCTTCTTGATTAGAACAAAATAAGTTGGATCTTCTCTGTTGATGAAGATGATCTTCAATCAGCTTCTTCCTTAAATTCAGATAGAACTCTGAATCTTTCTTACAGACAGCCCTTGATCTGTCAGAATTCTTCTTATTGATGCCTCACGTTGTTGTTCATCTCATTTTTGTCGTTTCCGGTCTGTATCTTATATAGAGCTTGCTTCATGGTTACCGGCTGATCCGGTTCATAACAAACTTCTGACAATTCTGACAGTGGTGTCAGACCGGCTAGTTATGACAACTGTCATGTCACCAGTCACGTAACCTGGTTCTTCAATGTCTTTTCAACTCAGCATACAACACTCAGCAGACTGCTTCACATGTGTCGACATATATAGACTAAGTGTCGACACAAGTCTTCATGGTGTCGACACAATTACTCCAAGTGTCGACACAGTCATACTTCTGCTTCTCGACACTTCTTATGTTGTATGTGTCGACACAAGTCCTGTGTGTTGACACAGCAGCTTCTTGTCTCGACATTTCTATTGCAGACAGTTGGTGTTGAGTGTTTGTCAAATGGCGTTGAGTGTGTGTAGACACAAGTTCTGTGTGTCGACACAATTACTTCTGAACTTGACACAACCTTTTAAGAGTTGGTGTGTTGACACAAGTTCTGTGTGTCGACACAATTGCTTCAGGTGTCCATATCTCCTGAATGTGACATAGCTTCAGTTTTAAGTGTCGACACAAGTCTTGCTTCAGATGTCGACACATTTATGGATGTCGACACAACTGCTTCTTTAGGTGTCGACAAAGCTCTAAGTGTCGACACACCTTCTTTATAAGTGTCGACACAAATTCTGGGTGTCTACACAACTTCCCTAAGTGTCGACACAATTTGCCTGTGTGTCGACACTGCTTTCCTGAGTGTCGACACAAGTTTCCTGAGTGTCAACACAGTTTCTTTACAAGTGTCAAAACTTATGCTTAGAAAATTTTCCTTCAAATACTTAAACCTGCACAATGAAACTCAAACTCCTATCAAATACAAATTGATGCAAATCATTGACTAAGTTGTGGCTTCTCTAAATCTTGTACACATTTTCCAATGTACCCAACACAAACAAAAGCTTCCTGAAGATATATTATCTTGGTGCTGTGAAAACGATTAAACTAAGGTTTATTAGTTCAAGAAGAAGAAGACTCAAAGATTTTTTCTAGAATCAATCATCATCAAACCTTGATTCCTTTTGTAGGATCATTTTTGATCTGTGTTGTAAGCCTAAAATATAAAGGACGAGTAGTAGGATTCTATTGAAAATCTGAGGTAGGGCTTGTGTGCTTGAGATAAGATCTTGGTCAAGATCTGAGGTAGGAGACTTAGTTTCTATAAGTGTAGGGAAAACCTCCTAGCCTGAGCTGTATGGCTTCTTTTTAAGCCTGAGGTAGGTGATCTGGTGGGTCACTGAGTTATTGGAGTAAAGTTTACTCTGAGTGTGTACGTAGGGCTTTGGCCTGAGGTAGGGCTTGGAGGAAGCTTGAGAGATCCCGAGGGATCTGAGTTATAAGCTCTTTGAGCCGAGTTTTGGAGAAGATTGCCTTATCAAACACACTGTTTGAAAGGTGGGAGGGATAATGGATGCACCCATACCTTGGGGAACAACTATAAATACCGGTGTGCTGATCCTTATTCTTGAAAGCTAACTCAATAATCTAACTCACAACACACAAAATCTAAAAGTAGTCATAAAGACTTGAAAAATTATTAACCCCCCTATATGTATAGTTACTCTTGAAACAAAGACTTTCAAGTGGTATTATAGGGAGGTTGTTCAAACTAGACTTAACAGTATGAACAGATCTCCGAGAGTAGCTAAAGATAAACTCCATGGGTTCAGGTGAGAACCACAATGAGTTGAGCTCCATGAAGCCTCCCATTTGTAGAAAAAAGAACTTTGGAATTTGGAAAGAGGTAAGGCTGTTCATGGAAGCCTCAGACCCTAGTATATTCATCACAGTTCAAGAGGGACCCTTCATTCCAATGATGATCTTTGTCTTAGATGTCAATGTCCAGAATCCAAAAAAGTATTCTAAAATAACCAAGGATAAAGTCATCTTGGCAACCATGGATAAAAGGGCTCAGAACATCATTGTCAATACTGTAGATGACTACACTTTACAGAACCTGGTCCACTACAAAACAACCAAAGAGATGTGGGATTCTCTTATTGTGTATATGGAAGGGACAAAGGAGGTGAGGGATGACAGGAAATCCCTCCTGAATCAGCAATATGAAGCCTTCAAACAAGGCAAGAAAGATTTCATAGATGAACGCTATGAGAAGTTCTTCTTGAAAATGAACAGTCTGATCACCTATGGTATACAGTTCACAAACTATGAATAAATGACAAGTTCTTGAGATCACTCAATAGAGAGTAGGATATCAAGATCTGTGCCATAAGAGAGGTTGACAACTTAGCAAACACATTGCCTTAGAATTTGAATGGGAAGCTCCTATCCCATGAAATGTAGCTGAACTACAGGAAGGCAGAAGAAGATGCTGCCAGATCTATCAACAAAGAGAAGACTATGGCCTTCAGAGCTAAAGATACAAAGAGCAGGAAAAAGACTCCTTCTCTATAAAGGAGAGTTGTAGAGTCAGAGAGCTCAGATCCTTGCTCCTCTGACAATGAGCTGTTAGATAGAGAACTAACACTATTTTCAAAGCAATTCAAGAAGATGCTGAGCAGGAGAAGACAGTGGAAGAATAAGGGCTCTTCAAGCTCCTCATCAAGGAAAACCTATTACAGCAAGCACAAATCAAGAAATGACCCCTCTGAGAAAGGTATGATTCCAAGCAGAACAAATATGTTAAGACTAATGTTGTTTGCTACTATCGCAATAGGAGCGGACATGTCATTGTTGACTATAAAGTTAAGAGGAAGGAACACATGAAGTCTGAAGGCAAAAAACTTCACAAGGACAAGAATACTTAAAAGAGCTTCTTGGCCAAGAAGAAAGTCAGCCTATCAGATAATTATTCCGAGTCTTCATAATAAGATGAAGAGGAAGCCTACATTGGTCTCATATCGATTGAAGAAGAGGCTAATCATCCAGTTTCCCCATCTGGTATAAGGGCACCGCTGTCCTATGTTGACATTGATTTTGAAGAGGATGAGGAGTTCAGTCTTATGGCCATATCAGAAGACAATCACGACAATTCTATTCCTGACGAGGTACATTCTATCCCTTGCTCTCCCTCTGTCTATGAGTCTGGCTAAGACTCTGAAGCATCCACTTTCTCCAGTGGGGATGATGGATCATAATCTGAAGATGAGGTCAATCAATTAATTTATAATTATGGTGCAATTTTGGATTCTCTAAAGAAGAACAAAATACTTTTCAAGAGACAAGTTGAGGAGATTGCCTTTGTTCAGCAAGCTGCTTACCAGCAGCCTGAGTTAGCACCCTTGCTAGCTCAGATGAGGAGGGAAGTTAGCCAACTGAAGATAATCTCAATTATCCAAATTGAGACCATTAGCCAGAAGAACAAGATTATCATGGATCTTGAAGAGAATCTCCTCATGGAGAGGAAGATTGTTGCAGAATTCTCTAAACCTAAAACTATTTTGCCACTGATTGACTCCTTCACCTCTCAAAAGGATAAGAGAGGTTTGGGGTTCATGTGGAACTCTAGAGCTACCCATTACAAAGGGAAAGGCAAACCTCCTGTAGTGTCTCAGACCACCTTTCAAAAGGTAATCCTCCCTTTCAACAGGTATGACCAGGACAACATGTATGGTCACTGGAAGAATGAGAACTCTTCTTGTAAGAATTCAAAGGTATCTTATAATGTAAGGAGAAAGGGCATGGTTTTGAGTGCACTGAAGGCTCCCGATGAGGAAATATAAATGGCCCACTATGGACCATTTATATTTGGTGCTCCAGCACCCACACTCAAGGATAAGGCAGTGGCCTATTCTCAAGTTCCCTCAACAAAAACTTTGACTAAGGGGAAGTCAGTCAGTAAGACACACCTGGAAGTTTCTGATGTCATCAACTGCATGTCAGTTGCAAATATGAAATATGTTGGCGCTACTCAGAATAAGTCAATGCATCCACTAGCAAACTCACTTTCTGTCAGATACTTGCTAAAATTAATAGGAAGAAGGTTGCTGCTCTCCCCTCAAAATTGATAACTAAGGATAGCTTGCACATTCCAAAGGCTGTTCAGAAGAGGAGATACAACATTCATTAGTGTTAGTGTTGTAGTAAAGTGGGTCACTTTGCCATAGACTGTTGTCACAACCCTAATATGCCAAGGGCAAGGGTGAGTCTTCCTATCAGGGCTGCTGCAGGTAGACGTGTTCATTTTCAGGATAACATGAACCAAGGACCCAAACCCTTTTGGGTTTCTAAGGTAAACTAATTTGTATTTGTAGGATAGTTCAAGTACCCATATCATGCCAATATGGTACTTTGACAGTGGTTGTTCCAGACACATGACTGGGATTAGGAGCCATCTTAAGGACTACAGTTCAGTGAAGAATGGACCTAAGGTAATCTTTGGAGGTTCAAATAGAGGAGTTACTAAGTGATATGATATGATCACCAATGACATAGTCTCAATCTCAAAAGTAGCTTATGTGGAAGTATTTCAACACAATCTGATCAGCATAAGTCAACTCTATAATATGGGCTATGTCATTGTTTTCCACAAGGATGAGTGTCTAATAAAAAGGTCAAGTGACCAAGAGTTTATTTTGACAGACACTAGTAGTGAAAATATTTATTGTTTAAACTTCTTATGTTTAAGTCCAGACTCACCAGTTTGTCTAGTAGCAAATAAGAAAGTCTCATATTGTGTACAATGACACAAGAGGCTTGCTCACTTAAATTACAAGATAATTAGTAAGCTCTTCAGTGAAGAGCTAGTCAGAAATTGACCCAATCTGAGATGCACTAAGAAGGGCATTTGCTCTGCATGTCAAAAGTGCAAGCAGACCAAAGCATCCTTTAAGAGCATTGGGGCCAAAGATTCAAAGAGGTGCTGGTACCTCTTGCATATAGACTTGTTTGGTCCTATGCTAGTTCATTGTCTAGGTAGGAAAGTCTATACAATTGTGACTATTGATGACTTTTCTAGGTTTGCTTGGGTGTTCTTTCTAAAGAGAAAGTCTGAAACCCTTGACATTTTTGTGACCTTTGTTAGGCAAGTTCATAATGAAAAGGACAATTCTATGGTCAAAATTAGAAGTGACCATGACACTGAATTTCAGTCTGAAGGCATGACAAAGTTCTACGAAGAACATGGGATTCACTAGGAATTTTCTTCACCTAGAATACCCTAGCAAAATGGATAGCTATGAGGAAAAATAGGACTCTCATAGAGTGAAAGTATCTAGTTGTCTACCTAAATCACCTAGAGGAGGTGAATATTTGAGTTCTGTATCTTTTAGTGGATTAAAAAAAGTACAAAACAAGCACACAAAAATACAGAGAATTTATAGTGGTTCCCCGAGTTGAGTATGTCCACTGTCCCGCCTCGCCTATCTACCACAAAGGGCTAGGTTCAACTACTTCATCTTTATCTTAGATTTTAAACAATCTTACAACTCGGAGCCTCAAATCCTACAATCTTGGAGACAACTCTCCTACCACTCGGAGAACAACCTCTCCTACAAACTCAATCCAATAAACAAGGATCTATAACTCGGAGGCAAGAACTCCTACAATAGTACACAATGAGTTATACAACAATAGATTAAGAATAATCTTCTTCAGATATGAAATCTTCAGTCTTCCTTTCCTCTGAAAAGTAGAACTTAAAAGCCTTGAGGAAAAAGAGAACTTGAAATCCTTGAAATCTTGATCTGTGCAAACGGGATCAACTAAATCTAAGGAGTACTTGGACTTTCAGAGATCAGAGATCTAGTCGACACTCTTGTTGAAGAAGAATCGTGAATCAAGTCGTTGGCCGAGAGAAGGATGAAAAGGTATCGCGTATGCCGACGTCAGTTATTTGAAGTTTCTTGATTTTAATGAATATCACGATTATGGTTGAAAGAAAATCACCCTAGGTATATATAGGAACTCACCTTCTCTAAAGGCTAGAAGATCCTTCCATACCGAGAAATCCACGAGTTACTGTTCATGGCAGTCGGGATGAGCCAAACATAAATTCGAAAACAGAAATAAACCCTCAGTCAATTTCGTCGAGTATATAAAGGTAAACTCGTCAAACTTCTTCGAAACATGATGAAAAGGAATTGAACGAATCCAGACAGAACTATCTGTGTGCGCAATGCAATCCTAGAGAGACTCGATGAATTCGATGAATATTGACCAGCATACTTGACGAATTCCATGAGTATCGAAAAATAACTTCAACGAATTTGACGAGTATATAAGGTGATATACGATGAATTCTACTTGGCCAATTCTCAAGGAAGCAGGAAAAATAACTTCAACGAATTTGACGAGTATGTAAGGTGATATACGATAAATTACTACGAAATCGACGAATATCAATAGGTTTATCCAACAAATTCTACGAGTATCAATAGATAACCTCAATGAATTCGACGAGTCTACTCTACGATACTCGACGAATTTTCCTTGAAGAAAATTTTGTCCTTTCTAAATTCAGCAACACATTCTTTCTTGAATCTTCTAATGCACTTGAAATGGAAGTACAATCTAATAAAGAGATTACACATGAGTCAACACTTTATTCTACACAATGAGGGATTATATTGTATAGTCATGTGTTCCATAACCCATTTTAACTTGACATTGGTTTGTACTTATCAACATGATCCTGCAAGCACATGACTAAACAAACAGCATCAAATACAAACTCAATTCATCTTAGTTCAAGGTTCACTTATTCAAATCAAGGTCATTGTGGATACAATACCTAACATAGAGGCTGATAGGACTTTACTCAGTGACACTTCTCTCCCAACATACTTTTGGGCTGAGGCAGTAAACATTTCCTATCATGTATTGAATAGAGCTTCTATCAATAAGTATCTCAAGAAGACTCCCTACGATATTATGAAAGGCAGAAAATCAAATCTTGCCTATCTCAGGATCTTTGGAAGTAAGTGTTTTGTGCTCAATAATGGTAAATCCTATTTGACCAAGTTTGCTGCCAAATCCTATGAAGGAATTTTTGTAGGGTACAACAACCATAGCAAATCCTATAGAGTCTACAACTTGAAAAATCAAGTTGTAGAAGAGTTAGTGAATGTAGTCTTTGATGAATCATCTATGATTAACAGTAAGCTGCCTAGCTCCTCTAAATCTATAGGTGTAGAGTTGAAGATGAAGAATCTTACCATCAAGGACACTCCTCCAATTGCCCAAGAAGAAGATGATAGTGTTCTCATTCTCAAATAGGATCCAAATGCACATGACATGGGTGAAGACCAGCAGATCCAAAAAATGAAATTCAAGCTGCTGAAGATAGAATGCCAGTAGCTGTCATGCACTTGAGGGATCATCCTAGAGATCAAATCATAGGTGATGTAAGGCAAGGTGTTATAATAAGGATCAGAAGCCTTAATATTGATATGTATTCAAGCTTTCTGTCTCAAGTTGAACCAAAGAGATTTGAAGATGCCAACATAGACCCATTCTGGATTGTGGCTATGTAAGAAGAACTGAACAAGTTCAAGAGATGCAAGGTTTATAAGCTAGTTCCCTGACCACATGGACATAATATCATTGGAACCAAGTTGATTATAGAAATAAACTTGATTAGAATGGTGTTATAATCAAGAATAAAGCTAGACTAGTTCCCAAGGGATATAGATAAGAGGAAGGTATTGACTTTGATCGAACCTTTACACAAATAGCTAGATTGGAAGCAATAGGACTATTCCTTGTATATGTTGCTCATAAAGGATTCAAGCTTTACCAAATGGATGTTAAGTCATCTTTCCTAAATAGTGACCTAAAAGAAGTGGTCTATGTTGAGCAACCATCGCGGTATGATAACTCTAACTTTCCTGATTATATATTTAAGCCTAGAAAGGCTTTATATGGGTTGAAGTAAGCCCCTAGGGCATGGTATGAAACTCTGTCTAGCTTTCTCATTGAGAATAAATTCTCAAGGAGAATGATAGACAAGACATTATTCCTTAGGGAAGTCAAGGGTAAGATATTCTAGTCCAAAATTATGTTGATGACATAATTTTTAGGTCTACTGATGATGGCATCTGCAAAAAATTTGATAAACTTATGCAAGGGAAATTTGAGATGAGTAGTAAGGGTGAAATCAAGTATTTCTTGGGCCTACAAGTTAGACAGTCAGAGGATGGACTATCAATCTCTCAGTCAAAGTTCACGAAGGAGTTAATTAAAAAGTTTGGAATGGAGAGTGCCTCCATAATGAAAACTTCTATGGGGTCAAATGTATCAATAGATAAGGATGAGACTGGGAAAAATGTTGATGAAATCTTGTATAGAGGCATAATTAGCTCTCTCCTTTACCTAACTGCTAGTAGGCCAAACATCATGTATGCTACATGTGTTTGTGCTAGATACTAGGCTAGCCAAAAGGAATCTCATTATTCTGCATTAAAAAGGATTCCGAGATATCTTAAGGGGACACCTGATCTTGTCCTATAGTGTCCTAGGAATAATGGCATTGAACTAATTGGGTATTCAAATACAGACTTTGCAGGTTGTAGAGAAGACAGGAAAATTACATCATGCTCTTGTCAATATCTAGGAAGAAGACTTGTCTCTTGGAGTAGCAAGAAGCAAACAAGTGTTGTCATCTCAACAGCTGAATCAGAGTATATCTCAGTTGAAAGTTGCTATGCACATCTACTTTGTATCCAACATCAGCTCCATGACTACAATCTTAACCTAATTAGAACTCCAATGTTTTGTGATTCTTCTAGTGCAATCTCTATACTAGGAATCCTATGTCTCATAGCATGACCAAGCACATTGAGATTAGATATCATTTTATTAGGGAGCATGTAGAAAAAGAAGACATTTGTCTCGAGTTTGTCCCTACAGACACACAAGTGGCAGATATCTTCACTAAGCTATTAGATGAAGCAAAGTTCAACACCTTCAAATTTTAATTGGGCATGTTGAACTTAGTATAGCTTCAGTGTCTCTTCATGCATATATGTTGCAGTCAGTATTGATCCTTGCAGGATATCAAAGAATATATGGACTAAGTGTCCAAGCATCAAATGTGCTGAGTCTAAGTGTTCAGGCATTGAGTGCACTGAGACAACATCAGGCATCGAGTGCACTTAGTCCAAGTGTCCAGGCATCGATTGCCCTGAGACATCTTTAGGCGTCGAGAGCGTCGAGTCCACTCAACGAGTTCTCGCAGGGGCTTCTGATTGCTGCTATCTTACAGGATTAATCTCTACCATTGATCTCCTCTTGATTATCACGATAGGTACGTGCCTCTCTGCATTCTCAAATATGAGGTCAGTATAAATAGAAGTGTGTGTGCTTAGAATAAAATACACTATTCCTAGCCCTTCTCGACCTTCTGCCTCCCTGCAATGAAAGCTCGAGAATACTTCAGAAATTAATAGGATTCATGGTGCCAAAAGGAAAGGATTTCTTTTTAAGGGTTCAGAGTTGGTTTGAAATGGCTTCAAGGATGCTCCAGAGGAAGTTCATCTCGTTCTCCACTTATTACAGATCGATGACCTAGAGTTTGTTTTGTCCGAGCCCATCTCGATTTGGAAGCGTGAAGTTCTTGAATTCTATACGAATGCCACTATCGACTCATCCTCCATGAAAATCAAGTCATCGGTCAGTTAAAAAAAGATAAAGATCACATCCAGATGATTGAGCAAAGCACTAAATCTGTAATGTACTGATTCGTACTAGACCCCTCACATGCGTTTTGAGTCAAGAAAAGTTGACTCAGGCTAGGGGTGCACTGGTAGCAGGCATTGAGTGTTCACGATGCTTCTTGACAAGCGTCGAGTTCGTAGACTAGTGGGCAGGCATCGAGTGATACTCGACGCATAAGAAGGATTTGACTTAGAAGAATACTGGATTCGGGAAGCATCAAGTGCGTCGACTAGACTCATAGCGTCGAGTGCGTCAATTGGACTCAAAATCGTCGAGTGATCATGATGCCTTTCGACAAAGCATTGAGTGATACTCGACGCATACGACACTTGAACTTATAATATATTTGGACAGTAGGATTCTTCTAAATTTGTCGAGTGATCATAATGCATTTCGATGAAGCGTGGAGTGATACTCGACGAATACAACACTTTTACTTGAAATATTTTCGGCCAGTAAGATTCGTCGAGAAGCATCGAGCGATCACGATGCCTTTTGACGAAGCGTCGAGTGATACTCGACGCATACGATGCTTGGAATTAAGAATGTTTTTGGCCAGTGGGATCATAGAGAAGCGTCGAGTGATCACGACGCCTTTCGGCATAGTGTCAAGTGATACTATACGCATATGACCCTTGTATTATTCGTCGAATATCGTCGGAGATACTCAACGAATTCGTCGAGTTGGACTCGACGAATTTGTCAAAAACTGCTTTGAACTTTTGGCCGATTCGTCGAGTATGTATATATATATAAGATGAATCTAACTTAGAATATTTTCGGCCCAGGCTGTGTTTGTGGGATAATGCTTACGGGTTGAACCAGTTTGGGATATGTAATGAGTGACTATTTATGGCCGGTCTTTTCAAGGAGACTTATTTAATATATTAATAGGCGGTGTAATGATGGAATGACACGTGGCGGAGTAACCCTAACCATAATATTTCCTTATAAAAAGGTATACATGAAAACCCTAGCCGTCTCCAATCTTTTGCCGCACTAATTCTTTGCCGAGCTCGATGGAAACGAGGAAGTTGCCGGAATCGAATTTTCTGGAGGAAGAACTCTCCCTCTCCGTAAAGAATGATACAGATGAGGAAACTAAACATGCCGCCAAGGAGGATAACGAGATTCATGTCCGTAAATGAGATGAACTTCCTTCCCTCTACCTTGGTGCTAGATCTTTAGCTATGAAATAAGAGAGATGTCGGGTCAAAAGGGCTTGACTTTGGTGTGAAATGTAGATTTCCTAGGAAAAGACAACGCTAGGACTTTTGTCCTAGGGTTTTGTTGTCTTCAACCTTTCCTCTCTTCAATATGAAGATGATGGACTTGGCTTCGTAAAGAGTGATGGTCTATTGAGCGTGAATAAGGGAGAAGGAACAGTTGAATGTAACTTTGTATGAATGGCTAGAGGAAGAAGACAAACTAATGCCATTTGTTTGACTTTAAGTTCCGTGTAGAAATCTATTTTCTATATGCAGTAGGATTCATGCTCGATTTAAGCAATGATCAGAGAATTCTAGGTCTTGGGGTGAACATGAAAGTTGTAGTCCTCGGAAAGACCTTTCCAACGGATGGTTGACTATTGTTGGGGGAGTTCCGTAGCCCCGGGAATGTTTAGTGGAAGTGGGTATGTTGTAATGTATTATGTGTAGGTTGTGATTTGTCTAAACTAACATAAGGTCGGGATAGACTTTCTGTCTAAGTAGGTTATGTGTTAGTCATGCATTCGGATGTTTGGGTTCAATAGGAAGATCGTATCCAAATGATATTTTGGATTGAGTGAATTTATTATATGTAACCACGATAAGTTAATGGTTTTGGGTGAACCTTGGTTGTAAATGATTTACCCCTGAAATCCGGTAAACATGAACTTAATAACACTGCGATGAATGTTATAAGTTTGGAAGAGTTTGTGATGCATGATGCATGAATGTGTAGCCTATAGCTATGCAGTGATTTAAAACTATTGGGAGAACGTGTGATGTATTCCTTGCAAGGTTATGTTGATCATGCTGAAGCTTAAGTGTTTAATGAAACATAATTTCGAGAAAGATGTCTGATTGATATTCAAGTGCATGATAATTTGTAAAAGAAGCACTAGATGATAAAATACCCATGGGAATGTGATGTGTTAGTCACTTATCTCAAGTAATAAAGAGATGACGGGATTGACAACTAAGAGGATTAGCCTCCCATGCAAAGGTAGGCTTGAGTGCTTTTAAGCACCAGACTGGTATGATGATAAGGAACTTAGTGTGGAGCCCTTGAGTGTTTTTGAGCAATGGATTGGTAATGATGAGAAGGGACTCGGTTGGAGCCCTTGGATGTTTGATGGCATGGCCGAGTGAAATTTCATGTGGTGTGTGTTGACACACGGTGTCATAATCCTAGGTTAAGGATAGCGTGGCAGGTCTATAGGCTCGCCAGTCATCACACCGACGGGAGTTGATAGATAAACCTTGGGTGGTTGGGCTTGGTCTTCGGTGCTCATTACCGAGGCTCCTTTCATGTCAATGGACAGTTGGTCTTGGTCCTTTTATGATTTGCTCCTAGAGGATCCTTTCATGCCATGACGATAGGCTAGTTTGGGTTGTGTTCTTGGTGCACATCTACTCGAGACCCCTCTGTGTCGTAGTACATTGGGGCTACGTTGTTATGTTCTTAGTGTTGAGGCATACAGAGGTCTAGGTCTGTTAGTGTGGATACCCGCCTAGTAGTGGAGACGCCTGCTCTACTGTCACTGTTTGGCCATGACGGATGAAGCCTGAGAAGTTAGCTACTTGCTCAAAAATTAAGAACTAAAGGACTGTGTCGACATATCAAAACAGAGTGTGTAAGTTGTATGGGTGCATCATAAACCATCATTGCATTGCACTGCATAAGATCCTCATCATATAAATTTGTATGGGCACTTTTATATGATGAGTTACTTTTTGTTAAGTCGATCCTTAACTTATAAATCTATATGGGCATTTTAATAAGTTAAGTTCTATTTCTATTGTTAAAATACATACTGTAGATGATTACTATATCTTTATAGAATTGCTAATGTAGAATGATCTAATCACTTGTTATACACTATTTCCTTTACTCTTATAATATGTAGAGATATACCACTTGCTTGTATTTACTGTTATATATATATATATATATATATATATATATATATATATATATATATATTGTACCTCCTTTCTTTCTCCCGCCCGATGCCTAAGAGCCACCAGGGTGAGTGGATGAGATAGCCACTTAGTATTTATGACTAGCGGTTGCTATGATGACCTTTTTAGGAGGACACCCAGCGGATAGAGCAGCAGCATCAGTAGGTCATGCAGGAGGGCAGCTAGGCCAGAGATACATGGCCTGATATGACGATACCCTCACTATCGTCGGTTACGGAGGTGTGAGATTTTGAGAGACTTTTACTGTAGCCTTCAGACAATTTTGTTGTACTCTTATATTAAAGGAACCGATGTAGTTCCTTATTTTTTATGTACTGCACTATGGAAATTTACTTATTGTGATGTTTTGACTTCTATTTATTGTCTTTATGTTGGGTAGGCATGGATGATATTGTGAGAGCTTGCAAAATAGGCATCTTGTAGTACCGGTCAACCCGTGTGTTGTTGCTACCGCAAAGTGACTATTCTGGGCATAAGACTCCCCTCGACCATATATTGTGTTCTGGGAGGGGGTCTTACAGAGTCTGCCTAAGTTCAAACAATCAGATGAAGAAGATGACCTGTACCAAGATGATGTGAAATCAACCCTCAAGTGGTGTGGAATTTCAAAACACACCACTGGCTACATTCTAAGGAAGGACATGAATCTCAAAAGCAAATTCCTAGCAGATGTTATCGGCAAGGCACTGCTCTACAAAATTGGGTCCCTTGACAAAATCTCCAAGAAGATGTTTGAAGTAATTGCAAGGATAGTTATATCCAAAAAGACTGACTAGGGAAAGGTACTATTTGATAGAGTGGTGGATTGTATGCCAGAACCTAATCTAGGGAGAATTTTATCCCTATATCTCTATGTGTCTATTCTAGGGATCCTCAATATGAGGTTAGGAACAAAAATTCACCATATTAGAAGAATGTGTTCTAAGATGTTTGACAGGTAGGACAGAGTGCTGCTCCCACTTTAGAAATTTACTGACAAGAAAAAGAAAACTATTGGGTCCATTGCTCACAATTTCATAGATTTAAAGAAGTCAAATATGTCATTGAGCATACACAATGGTATATTTAATACATGTTCAAGTTCATACATGCAGGTTTGTCATAGTAATAATGATGGGACAAGTAGCCTGAGTGGCTTAGTCAGGTAATCTCTCTCCTAAGGTGTGGATAGACAAAAAACTGTCTAAGTCCATAGGCATTGAGTGAAGGCTACTCACTTAACGCTAGATTACTTATAGCGCTGAGTAGAGCCTATATAGTCAAAGTTAAAGTAATGGCAGGCTGGAAAAGTGGCTAAGTCCACAGGCGTTGAGTGAAGTAAACTCACTCAATTCCATACTGTAAAAGACTGTGAGATAGGCTAATGTTGTAATAGCCTAAGTAGAAATGAGCAGAAAAGTGGATAAGTCCACAGGCGTTGAGTGTAGCTCACTCACTCAATGTCATAGCTTCATAATCGTTGAGTATAGCTCAGTCAGTCAACGCCACAGAAAAACTGTGAATATTTACCAAGTCCATGGGCGTTGAGTGAGGCAATCTCACTTAACGCCATATGATAATGCGTTGACTAATTCTCAAAGGGAGTGTTCCTTTTTAGACACATAAATTTGGCTAAGTTCAAATGCGTTGAGTCTAGCTCTCTCACTCAACGCTAGATAACAGAAGTGTCTGTTAAGTAGTTTGGTGTTGAGTGGAGCTTACTCACTCAATGCCAAGTAGTAGTAAATCTGGCAAATGCAAAAAGTGTTGAGTGAGGCATGTTGAAAGTTATTACTTCAAGGTTAGCTAGTCATCTAGAGGGGGATGAATAGGTCTTTGAAATTTCTTAAGTCTTTCTGCTGTTTTCTTTCTAAGTGATCTGGAGCATGTCCTTAGAACCTGTAATATAAATAAGAACAAGTAACAAAGTACAACAAACAGATATTTATAGTGGTTCCCCAATTGGGTACATCCACTTTCCCTCCCACCTTTCTAACTTATGTTAGACAAGGCACAAACTCCTCCAAATGCTCCTCAGAGCTTACAACTCAGGCCCTCAGCCTTACACTCAGGTTCTCTTCAGAACCCTACCTCAGAACCATAAAGGTTCCTACCTCAGATCCCTACAGTTCTCCTACAGCTTAGTGGTCCTAAAACCACCTACCTCAGCCTTATCTCTAAGGCCTACAGCTCAGGCTTCTCGGCACCATAACTTCAGGCACAAGTCCCTACTCTCAGAGTACTACATCACTCCTACAGCTCAGTACCTTTCCAGGTACCTATCTCAGTGCCCTTCCAGGCACCTACAGCTCAGCCTCCTCCAAGGCCTACAACTCAGTGACACACTTGTCACCTACAGCTCAGTGACTCAACAGTCACCTACCTTAGGCACTAGGCCCTACACTTAAGCTGGGAGGATAGCCCAAACTCAGATCCACACTTGGATCCTACCTCAGTCCTCAGTATCCCAGCAGGGCACCTACCTCAGTGATTAATTAGTTACCTACAACTCATGCACAAAGTGCCCTACAACTCAGATTCAGACAAATTGAATCCTATAAAAAATTAATCAAGAAGTTGAAATAAAATAAAACCTTGACTCTGGGATAAATTTTAGAGTCTACCTTGCTGGACTGAGAAGATATCAGTCTAGCCCTCTTGCTGTAGAAGGAATTAGATTTCTTCTAAAACTAGCTCCTTTTCTGCTATACTGAAGAACAACTATCCGCTGCTGAAGGCTGACGACCCTTCACACAGCTATCTCTCCTTGCTGATTAGATGGACCGGCTACCTTATTTTGGAAAGAACAAACTTGTTGAACTGGAAAAAACTTCAGCTAACTTTCTCTGCCTTTCTGGCTTGCTCTGCTGGACTTGGCTTTCAAGCTCGTCGGAGAAGATGAAGCCAACCGCCTCTCTTTTCATTTTCTTTTTCGTATCTGAGTTTGTTAACCCTAATCCCCTTTTCTTCTTTTCCTTTTATATCTGTTGATTTGAATCAACGACACAATTGAATGTTGGCCCCGCCAAGGATGTTGAGCGCCACCTCCCTCAGAAGAGGACAAACGGTAGTTTCCGGCACTGCGGTAGCTTTCCCGCAACGATATGAAATACTCTGACTGCGCTCGACAAATGGTGAGCTGGGTTCGACAAATTTTGAAATCAGTTCGACAAATTTTGAACTGAGCTCGACTAACTCAGAATCTTCAAACTTTAACTTGAGCTCGACGAAAGGTGAGTTGGGTTCGACAAATTCTGAAATCTGTTCGACGAATTCTGAACTGAGCTCGACGAACTCAGAATCTTCAAACTTTAACTTGAGCTCGATGAAAGGTGTGCTGGGTTCAACAAATTTTGAAATCAGTTCGACGAATTCTGAACTGAGCTCGACGAACTCAGAATCTTCAAACTGTACCTTGAGCTTGACTAAATGTGAGCTCCGCTCGACGAACTCAGAATTCAGTTCGACGAATTTTAAACTGAGCTCTTCTTTAGAAGCGTTGAGTGAGGCCCTCACTCAACACTTTTGGACTTAGAAAAATTCTGCTGGCTTTGTCTTAGTAGTTCCTTCTCAACTGTCTCAGTGGTTTCTTCTCAACTGTCTCAACGGTTTCTTCTTCACAGTTGAGACTATCTTCTATCTCAGCGGTTTCTTCTCAACTGTCTCAGTGATTTCTTCTTCACATCTTATACTATCTCCTGTCTTAGCCGTTTTGTTGGGACCAACATTTCTATAAATATTTTGTGTTGAGCTTCTCAGCTGTCTCAGTGGTTATGCTGAGACATTCTTCTCAGCTGTCTCAGCTATCTCGATGCTTTTGCCTTAGATATTCTTCTCAGCTATCTCTGGCGATGAGAGCGTTGAGTGTGCCTTCATCACTCAACGCTTTTTGCCATAGTCAAATTACTTGACTTCCAACTTACTCATTTTGTTCACCTGTACAATCAAGGACAACCTGCATACATGAACTTGAGCACACATCAAATACATTTATGCCCCTTAGCATGATTGGTGATGCCTCTTCAAATCCTGAGGAACATTGTAGGGCACAATTCCCAACAATATCTCCCTATTTGAATAAGGCAGAATACCCATCCATGCTAAGGTGCATCAACACAAAAAATATCATGATAGACTTGATGAGACATTATCATGACAACTAGCCATCCCAGTATAGGATAACTCCCCTTAGATGAGATGGCTTAACACTATGATTGAATAACCAATAGTACTGGTGGATTATCAATCATTAATAATGTAACAGTATGATTAACAACAAAAGCTTTATTAATCATTTACAAGGTAAACATTATTATTAAGATCTACTTAATCATTAACTTAGCCAAACAATATTATCAAACTTGTGATTATAAGATATCTATGAAAGAATAACATATTCATTAATCACAGATATATAAATGAGAATTGCATGCAAATTTATCACATCAATATAGTCAGGGCCAACTCATATTAATTTTATTGATAGAGAGTTGATATTGCTACACTATTGATATTCATTACAATACATTGATTGAATATTTAAAGAACCCTCAGTCTTACAGCCTCATCTCAGCTCTTCTTAGATGAACTTGAATCAGCATCCTTGGTAGCAGCAGTCTTATTCAAGTCTTCAGCTTTGTTCTCCTGCCATTTGAAGTAAAGGAATGGCTTTGGAATATATCTGGGAGGCATTTTCTTAGGGTTGCTCTTCCTTACAAGATTTTCTTTGAAAACTCTTTCCCTTAGGGAATTTCTTTCCAAATGCTTTATCCATTCCTCAGAAGGATAAACACTATCAATATTCTTTAAGATTTGTCCATGGCTTACCCAAGCATTGATAATGATGGATTCAGAGGCATCACTTAGCTATTCATGATCGTGATCATCTCTGTTCTCAGCTCTCCTCTTAGCCATGAACTCTTCAGCCATCTTAGTTCCTTCCCTCTTTCTTCTGGCAGTAAGTTGTGCATCCTGTGAAGCTCTAGCTTGTGCTGGGAAGTCTAGGTCCTCTGGCCTCTTTTTATCCAAGAGGGGCAGGTGTAGTGCCACCCTGGTGCCTTGAATTATATTGAAGGCTTGCTATTCAATAAGTATTGATGCCTTAACATGTCTACTCTCCCCCTTTCTGACTTCTTCAG
The DNA here is from genome assembly GCA_039513925.1 of Platanthera zijinensis. Lineage (NCBI taxonomy): Eukaryota > Viridiplantae > Streptophyta > Magnoliopsida > Asparagales > Orchidaceae > Platanthera > Platanthera zijinensis. Next base: position 136,078,543 of record CM077087.1, on the reverse strand, counting down.
AGATGGTCTTTTGCAGTAAGGTGGTGTTGGCTTCACTTTTACTTGATATAGATTGGAATATTCTCTCATTGTTAGCAAGCAGCTCAATTTTCAGAATTATCTCCTCCTTTATAGAGTGGATAAAAACATTGGTGACTTGCTGATTTACATGATCTGCTGCACCCCTGATCACCTCATCAGTTGCACTCACATAATTCTTGACATATCCTATGTCAGATATAGAGAATTTTTGGCTTGTTTCCAAGGATTTCATGAGGGTGGTCAGCTTTATGCCAGTAGTTCTAGCCATATCAAACCAGGTGGTGACCTGTTTGTTTAAGTGAGAAGATTCTTCTTTACTTTTGAAAGTATCTAGTGTAAATCTAATAAACCTATGGGGGGGAATAGGTGTATTGTAGTCTTTTGTGGAATTAAAATAACCTGCAAAATTAAGCAAACAGAACACAGAAAACACACAAAGAATTATAGTGGTTCCCCGACTTGGGTACGTCCACTTCCCCCTTCGACCTATCTCCCACCAAGGGACGACTCAGTCACTTCTTCAAACTGATTGAAATCCAATCCTCACACTAGGAGCAACGCTCCCCTTACCACAGAAGGAACCCTTCCTACAACGGAGTCACAACTCCACAACAACGGGTTGCACCCAACCCTTACAACTAGGAATGAAAATTGCTTTACAACAAAATTGAATGTAAAAGAAAATACAAACAATGCTTTCGAGATTCCGATGTCCTTCTTCGTTCGTTGAAGCTAGCATGAAAAGTACGAAGAGTCCACTACTAGATTTCTCACTTTGAATGGATCTAGTCAAGATCAGCGGCGACAAGTAAGTGCGGCGGTGATGCTTTGTAGATCCAAACTTCTTGATGAAGCAAGCTAGGTCTTCGAACAATCTCAGTCGGATCAAACGTCTCAACCGATTCGGAAGGGAGAATAAGTCTCGTTCAACGAATCAGAAGAAAAGAGATCTTGAGAGAGATACGTGAGATCGGCTTCTTCCCTCAGTTCTATCGCCGGACGATCAGAGAAGATCTGAGATCAGCGGCGACGACGTTCTTACGAGCGACGACAAGCTTTCGGTGATTTCGCGATCGGCTAGGTCACCTTCTTCTTCTTTCTTATATCCGTGAATGTCTGTCTGTGGAGGTTCAAAATACGCGTATATTTATACCAAGAGCCAACCCTAATGACTGTTGTGGGGCCCACGAGGAGTAGCCCTAGCCCTAGCCGAAATAGCGCACGGCAAGTTGGTTCGGTCCAGCGAACGGAGAAAAATTGCCTAAGTCAAAATCGGCGAGAGTCGTTGGTGATTCCCGTCGATGTCGACGGGAATCGCTCACGACTCCCGTCGATTCTACCTTGGCAGAATTTCTGTTTGAAACCTGTCAGCCGTAAGAAGTCGGCGGGAGATGCTAACTGATTCTCGTCAAATCAGCAGGAATCACTAACGATTCCTGTCGAAGTCGGCGGGAATCACTAGCGACTCTCGTCGAAGTCGGCGGGAATCACTAGCGATTCCCATCGATTTTAACTTGGAAGAATTTTCTTTCTTCCTTCTTTTGATGACTTGGTCTTTGACCCAACTTTTCTCCTTCTTCTTCTCTTGATCTACCTTGACCCTGTACTTGAAAATGAGTACACTCCAATAGAGAGAGCACGCGTGAATTAACACACTAATCTATGCAACGAGGGATTACATTGTGCAGACCCGTGTATATTGACCCACTGCACCCTGACACTGGCGCGCACTTAGCATGGAATAGCTGCAAGCACAACTTGATAGAAGATCGTTAAATACATTGTGAATCCATCTTAGCTTTACTGGAGTCTTCTTCAAATCCGAGTAATTGTTGATACAATACCCAACAATCTCCCCCTATTTGAAGAAGCCAAAATCCTACTAGCTAAGGTGAATTACACCAACTGTAAAGATATATATAAAAGTATGCGAGACAAGAAATCAAAATAATAAAATTTCATGCATTCAAAACAAAAATTGAATCAGCATATGATCATATATATATATATATCCAAAGTGTTGTTCATTTTTAATTACAAGAATAGAAGTACACGCATATTGAAAATTAAATGTTTAGGTTTCATGTCTTTCCCTCCTTTGCCTCAACATCTCTTAGTTGTTTTGCCAAGAACTTCTTGCTTTGCCTTTCAAAATATTCCTTTGGCTTTGGGTAGTACCTGGGGGGAGGAGCTTTGTTTTCAACTGTGTTTGTCCTGAAGAATATGTTTCTTTTTGCCTCATATTCTTTGTGCATTTCCCATTCATACTGACTATATACTTCATTTCTGTTAAGCTCTCCCCGTTGTTGTAGCATGAATGTATCAAGTATGATGCTCCTAGACACGGGACTCCATCGTTCGTTCTTGACTTCACTTACCTTCCTTCTTGATTTCCTCTCAGCTGGATTGTCTATAGAGGTTCCTTCTTGAAGTTTCTTTTCCCTTTCGCAATCGCTTCTTGATCAAACAGTGCACTGTTAGCAGCTTTGGCAGCAGCTTTAGCAGCCTTTTTGGCATCAGCTTCACTTAAGGAAAACTCCTCAGTAATAGCAACATCATCAGCAGCAATAGTAACATCATCAGTAGGATCAACCTCAGGATTAACAGGAATAGAGATACCCAATGCTTGTTAAACGAGCCAATGGCAACTTTTAAAAACATATTCGTTTGATTGCTGTAAGTTGTCGACTATGATTTGCTCTAGCCCCGCCATCTTAGCTGCATATTCCTTCTCCCCCCTTTTGGCTTCTAGTGCAATTGAGTTTGCATAAGAGTACAGTGACTCATCTATATGCTTTACATTCTGAGTGAAATCGGCCAGCAAGGTTTTCTGATTCGAGTTGAGGGTGACCATGTTGGCATCGAACAGTTTTATGTTGTTGGCTACGACATGAGCATTTTGATTTACCACTGCCAGGTCAGCTGTAGTCTTCTTTAGCCCTTGCATCAGAAGAGTGACGGTATTGCCAGCCTTAGCATACTTGGCTTCAAATCTTTCTTCCATCTTGTCCATCTTGTGATTTATCTCCACCATGTTCTTTATCATCAGATCTTCTGATTGCTTTATTCGTTTGAGTACCCTATTGTGGGACCGTTTAAATGAGATCTTCAGCTCATCTACTATACCTTGAATGATATTTACAGTGTGATTTGCCAGGCTAGGTCCTAACGGATGTTCTTGATGTATAGCCCGGTCGTGTTCTGGAGGGATAAGACTCTGTAAGTCATGACTCTCCTCTTCAGATTCACTTGTGGAGCTCGATAAATTTACAGTCTCCTGTGGAGTGATTGAGGCAGCATCTTCCATGTTTCCATATATTCTCATCACCCCCTTCAACATAGTATCAAGTTGTTCCTTAGGCCGTGAGGTCTCCCCCTCAACTGTTGCATCAGTCATATCAGTAACCTTTACCTGAATCTGTTCCTCAGAAGGGAGTTCAACATCAATCTCCCTCATGGCCATATCATTTCCAGCTTGCTCATCATCAAGTTCCTCAGCAACATGCTAAGGGGAATCCACATCATTCTCACTAGCAGCAACATTCTCCACATCATCCTCTTCTTCCTCCTCGCCAGTCTAATCAGTAGCGAGGGTTTCTACTGCATCCTTAGCGATGAGGGTAATATCAGTAACATCATTTACTTGTTCTATGACTGAGGCTTCCATCCTGATAGTAGTAGAAGGACTGGGTAATGGCTCTCCCTTAGTTCTTGCATTCAGCAGATCAAGAACTTCACTGGGATCATCCGAAGGATTTGTGAACTCAGGTGCTCTGTCTTCTTCATCAACACGTGTTGCTGACGCTCCCCATGGACAATTCTTCTTTCCCATCTGTCGAAGACGTTGGAGTCCATCTTATTTAGATAGTGAAGGGGAACTCCCTTAGTCATATCAAACCTATCTCCATCCATCTGGTTCAGGTAGAGACCGATGATGCGTCCAAAATTAGGGGTACGTAGAGTATCTTTTATTTTCTCAAACAACATGGCCCCCCAGTTCATTTTCTTTCTGCACACTATGGCTATCAGGCTCTTGAACATGTCACCTGAGATGTGATCATGGGAGCCAAGCTTGTAGATAAGAACCTTCCCTATGATATCTGAAAGAAGCTTTCCTTCGTCGGTCATATCCTTGCATTTAATGGCCTGAGTCCCTCGAGCCAAGCCACAGAAAAGAAAGGTCCTCGTATGATCATCTTCGTCTAGATAGTCCTCTTATTTGAAGCTGGAGAGCTCGAGATGATGGGACAGTCTTGCAGCCGTCATCTTTATCCCGAGGCCTTCTATATTACTCTTTATCATAGTGTCCTCGTGACACAACTTGGAGTTGGCGAAAAACTCTAGAACCTCCTTGTCGAGAACCTTGCACGGGTGCTCGAGAATAAAGGAGAGTCCGGCTTGTTCCAACATCAGGATGATGTTTCTGAATTCGTCTGAGGCATAAGCAAAGCCTGTCCTCACCAATTCACTTTCAGTGAGGAGCCCGAACATTGTTCGAGGAGCCATTTTGAACCTAAGTGAGTTAAACCCAAGGGGTTAACTCTTTCTGAATTTAGAATTTGTAGAAACTGAACTAGAAGGAGGGATGATCCCTGAAAGTGGATTCAAGGAATCAACTGAAGTTACCTTTCACTCACGGAGGGTGCAAGGAAGGAGATGCGTAGCAGGCGGTGACTAGGTGTAGCCCTAGGGTAGGCGTAGACTGAGGCCGATGAGAAGCTTGCGTTAGGGCTGAAGGGCTGGCAGTGGATCGGCGAGACACTTGCGTCAAGCTGATGCCGATGACGGGAACGTTGAGTCGATGGGAGGCGACGGTCGATGATTGCGGGAGGCTAGGGTCGACGGTTGCGGGAGGCCAGGGTCGATGGAAAGCGACGGTCGATGATCGACGGGAGAGGAAACAGACGGAGGTCGACGGGAGTTGGAAGCAGGTGAAGGTTGACGGGAGTCAGAAGTGGAGTTGATATCAGGGGGTCGCCGGGAAGCCGAAAGGTCAGAGGACTTTTCCGCTATTTCCATTCGATTATAACGATCGACGGGAATTTCTACTAATTTAAGGCAACAGGTTCGACGGGTTGGATATAGATTTCTGCGAATATGCAATGACCTAGGGACTGTTGAAGTACTTTTTAAATACTTAACATCGCTGAGTATAGGTCATTTCCTTTTTCCTCTAAATAATTGATTACAAATTTCCATGTCATGATAACTAAGTTGAGTTAGATGGATGTTTTAACACTAACATTAGCCACTGGCTTTTTATTAAAGGGTTCAAAATATAATACTTATAGTTGCACTTTATGGTACAAGTCCCTTTATCGGACCATGTGACACCCATGTTTACAATTTATCAAGGTTTTGAAAGTTTTTCATTTTCCCAGATGAGGATCATATGATTATTTGCTTGTGTATCCTTCCATTCAAGGTGAGTATCTACATATATATATATATATCTTAAGTGTGTATATATATATATATATATATCTATATAAATACATATATATCTACGTAATGCGATTCAATTATCTAAATTGAATGCACGTACCTGGGATTACTAGGATGATCATTCATATCCACTATTCGAAGCACAAGGGGTATCATGTACATGAAGGACTCTATAGTAAGCATTATATCTTTTCCCATATTCCTTGTTCTAGAGCAAGCCTGGAACATCTCTTGTCTAGGTCCCATCAAGTTCATGGGAACCTAGACTATCCTGCAAAATAGAATTACCTTACCTTAAGAACCCAATAGGTATTGGGTCCTGGGTTCTTGTCAGCATAAAATACAACATGCCTTCCCACAGGATTTCTGACAGGAAGGCTGTCTCTTGCCAAAGGATGTGGGCATACCCTTGCCCATGACACAGAAGGATTGTGCCAACAGTCTATGGCAAAGTGACCCACTTTACCACAACACCAACAATCATGGATATTGTACCTCCTTTTCTGACAAGATATACTAACGGAGTTAGTCACGATCCTGGGCATGAAAGGGGCAGAGCAGGTTCTGCTCTCAGATTTACCCTCTCCACCGAGACACAAAGGGGGTCTGATGGTGAACATGTGGTGAGTGTCATGAGGCCTGGGAGGTGGTGTTTTCTTTGCAACCAGCACACATATGAGGGCCCCATTGATGCTTGCTACATGTTTTCCAACTCCCTTTTCTTTTGTCAAAGGGTGGGAAGATGTTCCGTGAGAGCTGGTTCCTACAATGTCATGAAGTATGGGGGCTGAGGCCGTAAATACAAATGGTTCATGATGAGCCGTGTGTATTTCCTCAGGAGTAGCCATAACAGCACTTACACTATGGGTGTTTCCACATGAGGGCCGATCATTCTTGCAATGACCATAGTTGTTCTTATGGTCATACCTGAAGGAATGATGTGTGCCCTTCCTACTCGGTGTGGGGGGTCTGTAAATAGTTTCCCCATTTCTCCACGATTTTATAATTCGCGAGATCCACCCGTTTTCTCCCTTTCTCTTAATAGCATCTACCTTGGAAAAATTAGATACTATCCTCTTCTCGGTCTCTAGATGAAACTCTAGATCCAAGATCTTTGAGTCATTCACCTTGATGGATTCCAATTGGAGGTCCATCATTATCCTCAACTGAGCAATTTCCTTACCTTGTACTTCAACAAGCAAGTTGCTCTCCTGAAGGGCTCTACGAAGGGAATCAAGAGTTTCAATCTGTTGATTGAAGCTGTCAATATCTCTTGCATCAACTGATAGACAATCCTCCGAACTTCTCCTGTCTTCAGGAGATACATGAGGGAAAGAGCAAGAGGAGGAAGATACCTGATCCTGATTTGGCTGGTCAGGGTTAGATTTATGGTCTGCAGAAGCTGATGTTTCAGCTTCATCACAACTGCATTCCTCAATCTCTTCTTCAGTCTCTGATAGAGAAACGGGAGCCCTGATATTGATGGGTTGTTCTTGACTTTCATCTTCAGAGATGAGGACCCCCACATATGCTTCATCTTCTTGCTGACATTCATTCCAGGCAGTCTTCTTTCCTTCCATGAGGTCAGAGATTGTTTCCCACATGGACTTTGCAGTCTTACACTTATCCAATCTTGTAAGAGATGATCTTGACCAAATATCAGAGATGATCTGTCGAATCAGCTTGTCCAAGTTGAATAGTGAGAACTTAGTTTCAGACATCTCTCCGGGACTCTTTTGGATTTGAAGATCTTCTCCAAAGTCAGAAGCCTTCATGGGAATGAAGGGACCCTCTTCCACAATGTATAAAGCATGAGGGTCAATGGCTTCCAGATGAAACTTAACTCTCATTTTCCAGATGGGAAAATACTCTTTTGTGCAGGCAGGTAGTCTCAGGGGAGAGACATCTGTGTATAGCTCCATGCTTGAGTCTTGTTTTCTTCTTGACACTAGACACAGGAACTTACTCAAGGTGTTAACCTTATTGATGAGTAACCTCCCTCTGATACCACTTGAAAGTATCTAGTGTCAACCTAATCCACCTATGGGTGGGTGGGGGTGGGGGGAATAGGTATATTGCAGTCTTTTGCGGAATTAAAATAACCTGCACAATTAAGCAAATAGAACACGGAAAACACACAAAGAATTATAGTGGTTCCCTGATTTGGGTACGTCCACTTTCCCCCTTCGACCTATCTCCCACCAAGGGATGACTCGGTCACTTCTTCAAATGGATTGAAATCCAATCCTCACTCTAGGAGTAACGCTCCCCTAACCACGGAAGGAACCCTTCCTACAACGGAGTCACAACTCCACCACAACGGGTTGCACCTAATCCTTACAACTAGGAATGAAAATTCCTTTACAACAAAATCGAATGTAAAAGAAAATACAAATAATGCTTTGGAGATTCCGATGTCCTTCTTCGTTCGTTGAAGCTAGCACGAAAAGTACGAAGAGTCCACTACTGGATTTCTCACTTTGAATGGATCTTGTCCAGATCGGTGGTAGCAAGTAAGTGCGGCGGCGATGCTTTGTAGATCCAAACTTATTGACGCAGCAAGCTAGGTCTTCGAATGATCTCAGTCGGATCAAACGTCTCAACCGATTCAGAATGGATAACAAGTCTCATTCAACGAATCAGAAGACAAGAGATCTCGAGAGAGATACGTGAGACCAGCTGCTTTACTCGGTTCTGTCGCCGGATGATCAGAGAAGATCTAAGATCAGCGGCGGCGACGTTCTTGCGAGCGGCGACAAGCTTTTAGTGATTTCGCGATCGGCTAGGTCATCATCTTCTTCTTTCATATATCCGTGAATGTCTGTCTGTGGAGGTTCAAAATATGCGTATATTTATACCAGGAGCTAACCCTAATGACCGTTGTGGGGCCCACGAGGAGTAGCCCTAGCCCCGGTCTAAACAGCGCACGGCAAGTTGGTTCGGTCCTGCGAACGGAGAAAAATTGCCTAAGTCAAAATCGGCGGGAGTCGTTGGTGATTCCCGTCAATGTCGGCAGGAATCACTCACGACTCCCGTCGATTCTGCCTTGGCAGAATTTCTGTTTGAAACCTGTCAGCCGGAAGAAGTCGATGGGAGATGCTAACTGATTCTCGTCGAATTGGCGGGAATCACAAACAATTCCCGTCGAAGTCGGCCGGAATCACTAGCGATTCCGGTCGAAGTCAGGGGGAATCACTAGTGATTCCCGTCGATTTTGACTTGTAAGAATTTTTTTCTTCCTTCTTTTGATGACTTGGTCTTTGACCCATCTTTGCTCCTTATTCTGCTCTTGATCTACCTTGACACTGTACTTGAAAATGAGTACACTCCAATAGAGAGAGCACACGTGAATCAACACACTGATCTACGCAACGAGGGATTACGTTGCGCAGACCCGTGTATATTGACCCACTGTACATTGACATTGGCGTGTACTTAGCATGGAATAGCTGCAAGCACAACTTGATAGAAGATCGTTAAATACATTGTGAATCCATCTTAGCTTGATTTGAGTCTTCTTCAAATCCGGATAATTGTGGATACAATACCCAACAACTTTCCTTGACTTCAGTCAATAGTTCCTCCCTTAGCTTGGCAACTGATTGGTCAACATACTCCTTGAGTGTTGTGGTCTGAGCATCTATGAGTGCTTTGATTTGGTTTAGTAATTTCTCATTGGAGATTTGGGTAGTTGAAGGATGGTTTATAGGAGGAGGAACATCTTCCTGAGCAGGGACCTGTGAGGGCTCCCCCTCAATTAAAGCACCTATAGAAGGAAAAATTTCCTTTGATAAAAGTTGTATTAACACTACCAATTAAGAGGGTATGAGTATTACCGGTAGTAGGTGCAGACTCAACAATTTTGTTGATAACATGATCCAGAGTTATAAAATCCATTTGATCATGCTCCCCCTAAGTCTGAGCATCCCACTCTAGGCTTGACCCATCAAGATAAGTTTCTAATGCCTCGGGAGGCTCTTGTTTATCTTCTATAGCAGGGATATCTTAAACTACAACTACATCATCAGTAACAGACATATCTGCCTCATTTTATACAACAACCTCTTCTTCAGTAGCATTCTTTGAAACTTATCCTGACCTTGGACTTGCATGGATTTTATCAACATGCACATCACTGAATTGAAGTTGTAAGTTTGTAGAGGATTGACTGAGTGATAAGTCAATCTGCAGATTAACATCAGTTGGAGAGGAGGTTCCAAGCTCTAGTTCAGAGCTGGCAGTTCTTTCTTCCTCAATAGGTTTCTTCCTTATGTCCGTAGAGGAGTCCTTTATTGCTGAAGGTTGGCTCATTTGTAGGACCCTAGTGAATCTGTCCAAAGTTTTTATGCCCATTCTTTTTAGGTAGTGAATCTTCACTCCTTGCTCCTGCTCGAATGTATCAGGGTAGGTGTTCACTAGGTATAAGGAAAGAATTCTGCCCATGTTTGGATTGTGTAGACACTCTATTATTCTCTGGTAGATGAGAGAAGACTAAGAGGTCTTCCTATTGAAGATTATCCTAGTCATGACATCAAACATTGACTTGGATATTGTGTCATGTGATCTAGGTTTACAGATAAGGGCTTTCCCTACAATATCTGCTAGCAGTTTTCCTCTCTAATTGAAGAATTTCCTCTTAAGAGACCTCGATTTGGCATCGTTGTATCCACACCACCTGAGAGCACTGTCTCTGTCCGTTATGGTGGGTTCTTCTTCCTTGCTCGGGTTGACATAGAGTAGATGTAGGGCTTTGCCTTGTCTCTTAGGGTTTACCTTAATCTTGGTGTCCTCAATCTTAGACTTAAGTGAGTTTTGAGAAGAGGACACCTTAATGTTAGAGAAGAATTCTACTACCTCTTCTCTAAGAATGGTAGAGGGTTCAAAAAGTGTGTACTCCAAACCCGTGGTCTCAATCATTCTTAACACTTCTTTAATCTCTGGCGAGGCATGACTGAATCCATTCCTCACAATTTTATAGCCCTCCTGGAACTCCTTTGAGATCTTCGGCGCCATTGAGTCAGTGCGGCAAGATGCTGAGAAGGTTTTGGTCTCGACGGCTAGGGTTAAAGATTTTAAGAGTGATGTGGCTTTTTGTTTCTTGTCGCCTTTATATATATAGTGAAAAAGTTTAATTACCTTATCATTAGATTAACCAATTAAACATTTTTAGACTTAAGTTAGTACTTTAGGCCGTATGGCTTGCTCTACGCTTCCTGTTATGATACAGGGCACTTAGTGCTTCTATTATACCTCTCAGCTTTTCTTTTATTCACTTAATGCCTGATTAATTTATAGCTTCCCTCACTGTTTGGATGTACATTCTATTTATCTCACCATTATACAAATATTTATCAATTTTGAGAAAAAGGAAGATCTGTTATGCTAATAAGGTAGTTTTTATTATCAGACTTTATCAAGCACTGATTATATTTGATCTAGAGGGTATAAGCTACAAGTTTTAATAATGCAGATCATTTTTATAGACAATAAAATTATTGTTTTATAATTGATGTGCTTGATTTGTTTTATCCTAAGCACATCTGTCTTAGTTTATAAATCTGCAAACTTAGTCTTGTATAAAAGAGAGAGACATACCTTGAGGTTGTTAGCCTTTAGCCCTTGAGGATTTCACTCTTATCAACCTCAAACTTTGTTCCTTGCTACTCTTGGACCATGGTCCTTGAGCAATCAACTTGTCCAAGACATTATCCTAGAACATCCTTTGTCCAAATACTAAGTCTTATCTAGACAGGTATTTGGACTATCCTGCAAAATAGAATATACATTCCCTTCGGAACCCAATACTTATTTGGTCCTAGGTTCATGTTATCTTTATAGAACTTTTTCCCAACTCTTTGCCTGGGCTAAGCACCTTTCTGTCCACTAGCCATATTCAGGTTTACCCAATAATCAATCGCAAAATGGCCAACTTTCCACAGCACCAACATTTATGAATGTTTTAACTTCTCTTAAGACAGCACAGAATTGTTGTCCATGAGAGATGTGAGCAGCTCCAAATTTTGTTGGATAAGCATTGCATGATGCTGCTTCCCTCTTCCTGATTAAAGGTGCTGAAGAACTAAATACAGCTGGTCCAGGATGGGCCAATTGTATTTTTGGAGCCTGCCATCTAGTGGGCTCTCTCATCTCTTTAGATACAGGATATTTGGATCCAAATCTAAAGAGCTTATCCTAAGCTTTATGACTAGAGTGGACAGAATCACTCCTTCTGAGATCATGTCTTTACCCCACTAATAGAGCACACATTTGATTGATCCTCATGGGGAGGTGCAAACTTGATAGTTTTAGAAGAAAAATTTGCCTTTTGAAACATTATCTTCTTATTAGAGAATTCATATTTGAATTGATGATTAATGTGATTAATACCCAACTTCTCAAGGACTTGGCAGGTTGCAGCTTTTGGAAACTGACCCTGTGACTTAAAAGGGTTAATCACAATCTCCAATTTCTCTGTGAACTTTTGTTATAGATATCTAATATGCTTATTCTTCTCTTCTAGAAGCTTGGTCTGACACTCAAGACTTTTCTTGAGTTCAGACACCTCATGACTTTTCTTATAAAACTCAATAGATTTATTGTTATAAAGAGTTTTATAAGGCTTCAGGACATCAATCTTCTGGGCATGCCTTTTGGCAAGAATTCTGCTCTTCTTTAGAGCATCTAGGAGCAGTCCATACTTGTCAATCAATTGATTGACATCAGTCTCAGATTTTGAGTAATCTTTATCACAGGATGAAGATGCACTAGTATCTGGATTGGTTTCAAAAAGATAGGGGATAAACCTGATTTAGAGGGGGGGGGGGGGTGAATAGAGTGATTTAAAACTTTTGGTTGATTTTAAACTTTATCAGAGAAATTAAGTGATAGTAGTAGTTATGTGAAATAAAATATAAACTAAGTTAAACTACACTATCACAGCACAACAAAACAAAGAGAAAATGAGCGCACAGACAACACAAGAATTTTATAGCGGTTCCCCAAATCTAGGTACATCCACTCTTCTACCACCCTGGTAGGAATCCACTATCAGATTTTTGATCAGGTGACTGCCACCACAAGTTTTTGCTCAAGTGCCCTGTCACCACAAGATCTATTTGCAGGGAGATCTCACAACCCTTTAGGCTTTTGATCAGGTGCCCAAAAACCAACACAAGAACATTTGAAGGGAGTTAATAAACCCTTTTTATAGTGAGGTAAGAAGGTGATGTTGTCTTCTCTTTTCTCTAAACAATAGAGAAGACTTAGTTGATGGTTGTTGTCAAAGCTCCCCCTAAGATGTTGAAATGTTCAAGAAGACTTTGAGCTTTGCTCAAGGTGTAGGTCTTCAGCCTTGACTTGTTGAAATCCAGGAACTTGTAGATAGATCTAGAGTTGTTGTCTTTGATGATTCCTGGAGTAGAAGTTGAAGAAGACAAATGATATATGATTGATGTTCTTCTTCAGTCTTCTGTAATATTAAGGGGAAAACAGATTGTTTTTCTGCACAGAGAAAAAGATGATGTTGTTCTGTGTTTTGTTATATCTCTCTGTATCTCTTTTTCTCTGTGTATGTATGTATCTTGTTTAGAGCCAACTTCAAAATATCTTTGTATCCTTCCTTCTAATTCTACTTTGAATTTTGAATTCTAAGAATTAAATGTTGATTAGATTCTGGAGAATGAAATGGCTGGAATATAGTCTTTAATGAGTTTCCTCAACTATCCCGGTAAAATAAGCAAGTAATTAACTCTGATGAAATCCATAATTAATGCTGCCATGAACGACTATATTCTTGAGAATATGAGCATTAATTACTCAGAGAATTACTGCTAAATAATAGAATGAATTAGGGAAAGAAGAGGTAAAACTTATCATTCTGACTCGGGATAGAGTTTGTCGACCATTGGGAAGATTTTGTTGACCGGAGTTCCAAGTTCGTCAAGCTGAGAAATCATGTTCTTCGATCTGATCTCAGCGAACAACAATCTGGAAATATTTTGATAAATCTGCACTCCAAGATCGGCGATAAGAGAATCTGTCTAGAGGAAGAAATCATCGACCTGAGCTCAAATATCGTTGAGCTCTACTCAGAGAAAGAACTCTGAGTTTGTCGATCTGAGATCGACGATCGTCGAGCTGAGTTCGAAGAACTTCGAACTAATAAACTGAACTATGAATTCTTCTAAGTCTTGAGTCTCTTGAAGTCCACTGCAGGCTGGTCCATGAAGATTGATTCTAATGACTAGTCTAAACTCTAGGACTAACAGACTTGACCCTGGCTATACAAGGTGGGTCAAACATCCTAAATAGTGAACCTAGCCCAAATCCAAACTAGGGATCCCACAATCTCCCCCTATTTGGGTGAGGTCACTAAACAAAAAGATAAAATACAATCATAAAGCATGACAATAGATATCTGGCAGAGAATGAAAATCTAGCAGATATATACAATAAGTGCTTCATGATGAATTAACATAAATAGTTCAGAAAGTAAACTTATCAAAAAGTTATTTGTTTTTCTTGGACTTTTCTTTCTCAGCTTTCTCAGAAGGCTGTCTGAATATGATTTCTTTATTAGGATTTGCAGCTTCTTTCTTAGACATAGTCATGTCATATGCTCCAATGATATTGCAAGAAGTAGCTCTTGGTAAAACAGCTTCAGGATGGAGACTCATGTAACCATCTACATTGAAAAATTTGTTTGCTTTATCATACCTTTTTAGCTATTCTTTTCTATAGGAGGACATAGTGGAGTACTGAGATGGATTCTTGCCTTCTGCTTTTGCTTTGTTAATCAATGATAGTCCAATTAACTCTTGAAATCTGGCCATTTTGGCAGTTGTCTCTTATTCTGGATCAATAAAGGGAATTGGTGGAGATTCTGGCCTTTTTGGACTGGTGTCCTTCTTTGGTTCATCATGTGATATTGAAGAACTTTTTTGCTCTGAAGCTGGAGGTGGATTGCTTTTAGTAGACTGTTGTTGTTGATGCTTGCTGTCCTGAGAACTTTGCTTGGAATGTCTTTGATATGTTTTAGTGAATGAGGAAGATCTTTGTGCTTTATTTCCTGAAGAACCTGCTGCTAGAGGAGGAGGAAGAGGACATCTCCTGTTCCTTTTAGAAGGAGGAGGAGGAGAGTACCTTCTGCTCTTCTTCCTTACTTTCTGTTCATTCTTAGACAACCACATCCATTGAGGCATGCCATGGTAAGGGGTAATCTTGTTCAGAATGTAGTATGGTGTGTCATGAGTTGGATTAGGCTTGGGAACATCCTTAGGAACAACTTTCCTCTTCTTAGATATCTTCTTCTTAGCTTTTGGATCATCAGAGTCTTCAGAGTCCTCATCTTCATTATTGTCTTCAAAAGATTCAGGAGGATTATCATACATATCATCAATCTCTTTCAGTATTTCCTTAGAGGTTTGCTTTTTAGCAACACTCTGATTTTCTTTTTCTTCTATTTCAATATCTGCAAGAATAATATCATCCAAGGATGGTATAGGACTTTCATCCATTTTGTATATTGGAGGAGATATAGCCTTTTGCTTAGGAATAGAATCTGGTACAAAAACATTCTCAGCTACTGAAATATTTGAAAGGACTGGGGCCACAAAACTTGCTCTTATTTGGTCCATAGCTGCTGGACTTACTAGAGTAGAATAACAAATAATTGCCTTGGAGTAATCATCATCAAAACTAGCTAAAGCATTACTGTAAATCCTACAGATTAGATCGAAAGAATGGAGCAAAGAGTTTAGATCAACTGTGGGATTTATAATATAATCACCAACAATGCTTATATCTACATCAATATTATCATCCATATCAATATCAATGTCTACTATAGTATCAACAATATCTGTCAAAACTTCTATTACTACTGGAGGAAGAAGATCTGATGCTGCTGCTACTGCTGGAGAGAGCACTGGAACTTCTTCATTGGACATCTCACCCTGCTTGGTTTCAGAGGGTCCTAAAGCCAGGCCCCTAGAAGAAGAAGGGATAGAGGGGGCAATAGCAAAGAGAGCATAGAGGGAGGAAATGATATCAGCAAGAGGTTGAATTGTCGCTGCTATGAGAGTCTTGAGGATGGGAGTGATGAGCTCCAAGATTGTTGCAATGGATGGAGAATCCAACTGCATTAACTCAGGTGATGTTTGAGTTGATACAGATGGATGGATGATGGTAGATGGAGATGGAAGAATAGGAGGGATGAGAATGATATCAGTCATATCTTCATCTTGGATGGGTGAAGATGGAGGAGTATGTGAAGGTGATTGCGAATTATTGTGTTGTGGAGATGAATGTGGAGAAAATAGATTAAAGTTTATGGAGGACATGAGGTTTTGTGGTATTATGTTGGCAAGGTGAGGTGGAAGAGGAGATGAAGGTGGTGTGATATGTTCTAGAGATGTAGGGGGTGTTGGAGTGTGAATTTATGATGTGGAGGCAGTGGATGGTTGTTTGAGGGGAGGTTATGAAGGAATTGAATCCTATGGAGGAAGAGGTTGTTGTTGAGAGGGAGATATCTGGATGGAGGGAATATCTGCTGGAGGTTGAGGAGAGGCTATCACTGCCCTGGTGTCCTCAGTAGTTCTGGAAGAGAATGAAGCCTTGGATGGCTTAGAGATGGTCCTCTCCCATCTTCCAAACAAGGCACAAGTCAGCCTTTTGGAAGCATTGATGAATATGGTTTGAGAGACCAGTGATTCAGATGCTTTCTTCTGAAGGAAAATCCCTAAGATCCTCCCAAAATAGACTTCCTTTTTAGTATTCTTCTTCTTTATCAAGTAAAACAATATATTTGCCCAGTTCACAGCCTTCTTATTCACCACTGTACACATCACCAAAAATTGGTGCCTGGTAATGTAGTTATGAGCAGTATGCTTGCCCAGTAAATCTTTTCCCACAACATCAGCAATAAACTTGTATTTAGTGGACAAGTTCTTTTTGAGGAGCTTGTTAGGGTTCTCACCAGTATGACCCATTTTAATTAATATATCATCAAAATCAGAACTTTCTATCTCAATATATTCATCGCCATTTACTAAACCAAATATTTCACTTAAGACTGTGGGAGTGAGAGAAACCTGATTTTTAGAGATAGTGTCGGTCATGGAGTCAGCGTTTGGAGTAGAAGAAGTATACACCCATTCTCTAATCTCAGTCGCTGCTATCTTGATTCTGGTAGTCATGAATTTCTTTAACTATTGAATCTTGAACAACTGTAGTATATCCAAGAATATCTGATCAGAATGTTGGAACGATTCAAAATCGATATCGAAACCGGTGTCGAATTTCATGCTGGTGAGGGAACTTGCTGGAATCGCCATTGTCTTCTTGCAAAACAAGAACAAAGATCAAGTGCAAGGGAATAGAAAGCGCGGGATGGAGCTCGAAGAAAACCTAGTTATAAGGTTTTCAGAATACGAAGCGGCAGACTCCGTCCTGCGAAAATAAACAAAATTCTTCAATCTGAGTTCGACGAAATATTTTATTAACGAAAGAGTTCGTCGATCTCAGTCTGAAGAGAGGAAAACTTTTCGTCATTCTCAAGTCGACGAAAACTTTTCTGAAGCAAAATCGTCGATCTCCGTTCGACAAATAATACTTCACACAGAGAGTTCGTCGATCTCAGGTTGACGAAAAATCTCAAGAAGATCTCTCAGGTCGTCGATCTTTATTCGACGAACTGTGACAAATTCTTGGACCACAAACAGAAATTAAATTAAAGCTTCTCCATTCATCATTCCTAGCTGATTCATAAAGAACAAATGGTTCCTCTCATCCAAGGGTTTGGTGAAGATGTCTGCTTTTTGCAAATCAGTGTAGATGTAAACAAGCTTAATTTTATATTTTTCCACACAATCTCTAATGAAATGATGCCTTATTTCTATATGCTTAGTTCTACTATGATGCACTTGATTTTGTGCAATGGAAATTGCACTTGTATTATCTCATAGTAAGGTTGAATTACTTAAGTTGAAACCATAATCTAGGAGTTGGTTCTGAATCCACAGTATTTGGGAACAACTTCCAGCTGCTATGTATTCAGCTTCTGCAGTTGAAGTAGACACAGATGTCTGATTTTTGCAAAACCAGGACACTAGTTTAGCACCAAGGAACTGGCATATCCCTGAGGTGCTTTTTTTGTCCACTCTATATCCAGCAAAGTCAGCATCTGAGTATCCTGTCAACTCAAACTCTGACTTAGTTGGATACCAGAGTCCTAGACTAGGACAACCCTTTATATATCTTAAAATCCTTTTTAGAAAAATAAGGTGGGATTCTTTAGGGTTCACCTAGAACCTAGCACAATGGCATGTGGCAAACACTATGTCTGGCCTACTTACTGTTAGATATAACAGGGACCCAACAATGCCTCTATATAATTTTTAATTAACAGACTTGCCATGTTCATCAGAGTCAATCACAACATAAGAAGTCATGGGTGTTTTCTTTGCTGAGGCATTTGACATCCCATACTTTTTGATTAGCTGCTTAGCATACTTTGACTGGTATATGAAGATGCCATCAGGCAATTGCTTCACTTAGAGGCCAAGGAAGTAAGAGAGCTCACCTATGCTACTCATTTCAAACTTGGAATGCATTAGGTCAGAGAACTCTTGCATAGTTTGGAATTAGTAGAGCCAAAAATAATATCATCTACATAAATTTATACTAATAAGTTTTGATCCTTATTATGTCTAGTGAACAATGTCCTATCTACTATGCCCCTAGAGAATTTATGCTCTAGAAGAAAGCTAGCTAAGGTTTCATACCAAGCTCTTGGAGCTTGCTTTAGACCATTGAGATCCTTATGCAATTTAAAGACATAAAAAGGATGGGTTGGAGAAATAAAACCTTGTGGTTGCTCCACATAAACCTCTTCTTTAAGTTCACCATTTAAGAATGCGCGTTTGACATCCATTTGATATACTTTGAACTTCTTGTAGGCAGCATAAGCAAGGAAGATTCGAATTGCCTCCAGCCTTACAACAGGTGCAAATGTCTGGTCATAGTCAATTCCTTCCTCTTGTCTATAGCCTTGAGCAACTAGCCTTGCCTTATTCCTGACAATAATACCTTGAGCATCTAGTTTATTTCTGAATACCTATTTAGTTCCAATGACTGGGTAGTCTTGTGGTCTTGGAACTAAATCTCAAACTCTACATCTCTCAAACTGGTTGAGCTCCTCTTGCATTGCAATTCTCTAATGTGGATCTTGCTTAGCATCTTTAATGGATTAGGGCTCAGTTTGAGATATGAAGTAGGCATGCATAGAGTCTTGGTTGAGTTGATGTCTTGTCTGCACACCTATTGACATGTATCCAATCACTTGAGATACAAAATGATCTCTAAGTGTGACAAACTCAGCAGGTGGAGTTGGTTTAGCGACAACTTTGGGGAATTAATTCCTCTTGTGGAATTATGGGAGCTGTTGTTAACTCTTCACTAAACTCAGTGAGATCATCTTCACTGTCCTAAACATCATGTGTAGAAGGATGTATAACAACCTCATTGGTGAGGGTCAACTCCAACTTCTAACACAAGTGTGGTACTTGCAAAGTTTCACTGGTAGAAGGATTCTTCTCCTTATAAGACATGTTAGTTTCATCAAATGATATATGTACAGTCTCTTCCATTTTCATAGTAGATTTATTATATACCCTATATGCCTTACTGACTTGGGAATATCCTATAAAAATTCTCATTGCATCCTTGGCTTCAAACTTTCTAAGATATTTCTTGTCATTATTATGAATGTAGCATAAACAACAAAAAATTCTAAAGTAATCTACTTTAGATTGCTTCCCTTTGAGTAGTTTATAGGGAGTCTTGCCCTTAAGCTTGTGTATCAGACTCCTATTCAGTACATAATTTGTTCTGCTTATAGCCTCTACCCAAAAGGATAGGGGGAAGTAAGTATCTGCAAGTAATATGCCTGCATCTTCAATCAGGGTCCTATTTTTCCTTTCAACTACCCTATTTTGTTGAGGAGTTCTAGGAGCAGAGAAATAATACCTGATACCTTCCTTCTCTCAGTATTCTTGCATGGGAAGAGACTCAAAC
Organism: Platanthera zijinensis; assembly: GCA_039513925.1. NCBI lineage: Eukaryota > Viridiplantae > Streptophyta > Magnoliopsida > Asparagales > Orchidaceae > Platanthera > Platanthera zijinensis. Next base: position 136,059,004 of record CM077087.1, on the reverse strand, counting down.
TCAGTACCATGATCACATTTAATCAATGAAACTGGAGTAGAATACTCAATCCTTATGCTCTTAAGAAAATCTGTAAGAACCTTAAAGTTATCAGACTTGTTCCTCAAGAATAACACCCAAGTGAACATTGAGAAGTAATCTACAATCACTAAGGTATAAGATTTCCCTCCTAGGCTCTGTACAGCAATGGGTCCATAAATATCCATGTGGAGCAAATATAGAATCCTAGGTGAATCACTCTTATTAATGACTTTAAAGCTATTTTTAGTTTGCTTGCCTAATTGACAAGCCCTGCACAGGCTTTCCTTCTTGTAGGGGTAAGAAGGCAATCCTCTTATAAGGTTGTCCCTAGATAATTTAGCAATGTTCTTTAAGTTAACATGTCCTAATCTCTTATGCCATAGTTCATTGTTGTTGCTTGTTTGATTAAACAGACATATTTCTGACTTAGTAGACTTAAAGTTTACTATGTAAATATTTCCTATTTTAGTTCCAGTTAAAACTACTTTATTTTCTACAGAAGTGATAATGCAGGAAGAATTATTAAATGATACCTGAACCCTTCATCACAAAATTGACTTATGGAGATTAGGTTGTGTTTCAGTCCACTTATATAAGCCACCTTTTTTAAAGTGATAGCTCCAATTTTAACCTCCCATTGCCTTTAGTCTGGCCATAGTTGGAGTCACCAAAGATCACTTTTGGACCTAGCTTAGACCTATAGTTGGTTAGATTTTTCTTTCTGCCAGTCATGTGCCTTGAGCAGCCACTATCCAAGTACCATTGTTCCTCTGTGGTAGGATAGGAGTTTACCTGTATATGAACATATTAGATGTTCTTGACCCAGATTACATTAGGTCCTTGTTTCTTTTCATACTTAAAACTTGAAATAAAGGAACATTCAGGTTGATTTTTATACCCTAGGGGTGATATCTTTTTGGTGGAAATATCCACGGGGTGAATGGATTAATATATTCTCTTGGTTGATTAAATGATCTGTAAGAATTAAAATTTCTGTTATTCTGAACTGGGGTCGACGAATTCTGGTAAGTTCGTCGATCAGAGGTCGACGAATGAGGATGAGTTTGTGGATCTCTGCTCAGAGAATGAAAGTGTTCATTCTCTGTGCCCCAATATCGTCGATCTCTGCTCTAAGAATCATACTGGTTTCGTCGATCACAATTCAGAGAATAATCATAATAAAAGTTTGCGTTCGGAGTTCGTCGACTTGAGTTCGACAAACTGTACACATTTCGTCGATCTGAGTTTGACGAAATTTGCTGAACATTGTTATAGTTAGGATTTTTCTTGTTGTTCTTACTCTTTTTCTTATTTTTCTGTTTTAATTCTATTTGCTTAATACTATGATCATCTACCTTTTCTTTTCCCTTTTCAGAAACAAATTTGATTGGAGTTGACAATATGTTTTTCTGAATTAATAGGGGTTGGCTTGATGAAGCACCTAAGCCCAGCTTGACATTAAGTCTATCATTTACTGTGCTTGTGATGTTCATCAACTTGATGCTTCTCCCATTTAGATATTCTTCAAGTTGCCTTGCCTAAGCTAATTCAGTTTTTAGAGAGATGATTAGTTCATTGGCTAAAGTTAATTCATCTATTAATTTAGTGTTTTTAGAAAGGTAATTATCTTGTTCAGTTAGTTTTTCTCTAAGGAGTTTGATTTCCTTTTCAGAGTTTATTAAATCAATGCATAGTCATTTAAATTAAGTTCTAAAATCATCTGAATTAAAATCAAAAGAGGATAGTACCTGATCTTCTTCAGATTGAGGTTCTTCACTATCAAACTACTCAGCTTCTTAGTGGCTGCCTGATGCATCAATAGACATCAAGCAAGCTTCTCTTGCTTTTGCTTCCTCTTCATCTTCACTAGATCTGGAAGATGAAGATTCATCTTCAGTTTCACTCCAGGTTTCAGCAACAAAACCCTTGTCCTTTCTTTTGTGCTTGCTGGAGGAGGGCTTGCTGTAATGTCTTCTGGATTCCTTTTCTATTCTTTTCTCCTTATTCTTATTCTCTGGACACTCTGAAATGATATGTCCAGGTTTCCTGCATCCAGAACACACAATCTCTTTAGTAGTTGTTTTGTCATACCTTGGTTTGTCATCCTGTCTAGAAGACTTCCTTCTGAAATCCTTCTTGCTCATTTTGTAGAATCTTTTGGCTAGGAGACTCAGAAATTCTTCACTAGCTAATGGTGCTTCTATTTCTTCAGATGCCTTGAATGCTATGTTTTGCTCCTTTCTAGCTGATGAGGGAGTCTTCTGCTCAGCAGCTTCTCTAGTCTTCATTAACTGCTCATATGATTTGAGCTTTCCTAGTAGGGATTCAGTGGAAATCTCATTTAGACTTCTGGCCTATTTGATTGGCCGGATTCGGGAATCCCTTGAGCTGGGGAAGCAAATGAGGATTTTATCATTGACCTCAGTGAGGTTTATGTCCTTATCCAGAGTTTTCAGCTCATTGATGATTGAGCTGAGTCTATTGTACAAATCACTCACTGACTCTTACTCTTCTTTCTTGAAGTTCTCATACTAGGAGATGAGATTAGACCTTCTAGCTTTTCTTTCATCTACAAATCCAACAACCATCTGATTGAGAGAGTCCCAGATGGCTTTAACATAGGTGCATTCAGCCACCTTCTAGAATATATCATCTGACATAGTCTGTTCTAAGATATTCATGGCCTTGGCATCTGCTATCTTGGCCTTCTTTTGTGCATCTATCCACTCACGTGGTGGAACAACATTAGTGCTGGAAGTTTAAGTAGATGTAGCCACTGGAGCTGGTGGACCTATCAAGATAGAATTAAAAATATCTTCATCAATAGAGTTCATATATAACTTAATTCTTGCCTTCCAGATAGCAAACTTGCTCAAGTTGCAAACTAGAGGTCTGATGCTTGAATAGTCCTTGTTCTATGCCAAGGTATAAATAATGTGCTAGAGTAATTTAGATCTTAGAAGGATCTATTTGTTCAAGTGTTACCTTGTACAACCAAATAGACTACCCTCTGATACCAATTGAAAGATAGGGGATATACCTGATTTACTCTAGAGGGGGGGGGGGTGAATAGAGTGATTTAAAACTTTTGGCTGATTTTAAACTTTATCAGAGAAATTAAGTGATAGTAGTAGTTATGTGAAATGAAATAGAAACTAAGCTAAACTACACTAACACAACACATAAAAACAAAAAGAAAATGAACACAGAGACAACACAAGAATTTTATAGTGGTTCCCCAAATATGAATACATCCACTCTTTTACTACCCTGGTAGGAATCCACTATCAGTTTTTTGATCAGGTGACTGCCACCACAGGCTTATGCTCAGGTGCCCTATCACCATAAGATCTATTTGTAGGGAGATCTCACAACCCTTTAGGCTTTTGATCAGGTGCCCAAAAACCAACACAAGAACTTTTGAAGGGAGTTAATAAACCCTTTTTTAAGTGAGGTAGGAAGGTGATGTTGTCTTCTCTTTTCTCTAAAAAACAGAGAAGACTTAGTTGATTGATGTTGTCAAAGCTCCCCCTGAGATATTGAAATGTTTAGGAAGACTTGGAGCTTTTCTTAGGGTGTAGGTCTTCAACCTTGACTTGTTGAAATCAAGGAACTTGTAGACAAATCTAAATTTGTTGTCTTTGATGATTCTTGGAGTAGAAGTTGAAGAAGACAAATGATATTTGATTGATGTTCTTCTTCAGTCTTTTGTAAGATCAAGGGGAAAACAAATTATTTTTCTGCACAGAGAAAAAGATGTTGTTTTATTTTTTGTTATATCTCTCTGTATCTCTTTTTCTCTGTGTATTTATGTATCTTGTTGAGAGCCGACTTCAAAATCTCTTTGTATCCTGCCTTCTAATTCTGCTTTGAATTTTGAATTCTAAACATTAATTGCTGATTAGATTCTGGAGAATAAAACGGCTGGAATATAGTCTTTAATGAGTTTCCCCAACTGTCCCAGTAAAATAATCAAGTAATTAACTCTGATGAAATCTATAATTAATGCTGTCATGAATGACTATATTCTTGAGAATATGAGCATTAATTACTCAGAGAATTACTGCCAAATAATAGAATGAATTAGGGATAGAAGAGGGAAAACTTATCATTCTGACTCGGGATAGAGTTCGTCGACCTCTGGGCAGATTTCGTCGACCGGAGTTCCAAGTTCGTCGAGCTGAGAAATCCTGTTCGTTGACCTGAGCTCAGCGAACAACAATTTGGAAATATCTTGAAAAATCTGCGCTCCAAGATCGTCGATCAGAGAATCTGTCTAGAGGAAGAAATCGTCGACCTGAGCTAGAATATCGTTGAGCTCAACTCAGAGAAAGAACTCTGAGTTCGTCGATCTGAGATCGACGATCATCGAGCTGAGTTCGAAGAACTTCGAACTAATAAACTGAACTCTGAATTCTTCTAAGTCTTGAGTCTCTTGAAGTCCACTGCAGGCTGGTCCATGAAGATTGATTCTAATGACTAGCCTAAACTCTAGGACTAACACACTTGACCATAGCTATACAAGGTGGGTTAAATATCCTAAATAGTGAACCTAGCCAAAATCTAAACTAGGGATCCAACAGTTTCATAGTCAGAGGAAGATGTAGAAATGGAGAGAATTTGTACCTTGCTTTATTCTAAATATTCTTGACTTCTTTCATCTTCAGTCATTTCCATTAAGCCATGACATCCACTGTCTTCTTCATCCTCCTCATTGTCACTGTCTAAGTGTGATAGAGGGGCCCTTATTCCTATCCTGGTAGTAAGATATTCCTCTTCCTCTTTTGGTTCTGCACCAATAGAGATTAGCCCTATATAGGCTTCTTCTTCATCATCTTCTGATTCTGAGGAGGAAGAATCTATCCATCTTTTCTTCTTCTTAGCCACAAAGGACTTCTCCTTCTTCCTGTCCTTATGGTGATGGTGATGCTTCTTATTCTTCTCATCTTCTTCCTTGATCCTGATTGGTCATTCAGCAATGACATGTCCAGCCTTGCTACAAAAATAACAGATAATATTAGATGAAATCTGTTTACTGGATTTAGGTCTATACTTGTCCTTCTTGGAGGACTTCTTGTGATGAGATGATGAAGATGGCCTGCTCCTCCAGTCCTTCTTCTTCATGAACTTCTGAAATTGCCTACTGAAGGCAGCTAGATCTTTATCTGACATGTGGTTGTCTGATGAGCTTGACTCAGATTTTTCTGAGCTTGATTCAACTTCTCTCCTTGGTGGTGAGGGAGTCTTTCTTATTATCCTTCTTGGGGCTTCTACCTTGAGTGCTATAGACTTATCCTTGGACTTGGATTGGCTGCTCTTCTCCTCTTCTAGTCTAGCAGTTAGCTGCATTTCATAGGATAGCAGCTTTCTAAAGAGAGTTGGTGGAGGAGTGTCTGCCAGCTTAGCCATTTCCCTAATGACATAAATTTTTGTGTCCTAATCTCTAGTGAGAGATCTAAGGAATTTGTCATTCCGCTTATAGTTGCTGAAGACCCTACCATAGGTTCTTAGTTCATTAACTATCCTAAAGAACCTCTCAAAGCAGTCAGCTACTTTTTCAGATTTGCTTTGTCTAAAAGCCTCATACTCTTGGTTGAGCATGAACTTCCTATCATCTCTAACTTCCTTAGAACCTTCCATGTAGACCACAAGAGTGTCCTACATTTCTTTGGAGGTCTTGCAGTGTACAAGATTTTGGAAGGTTGAGTCATCAAAGGCATTGGATATAATGTTTTGTGCCCTTTTATCTATGGTGGACAAAATTACTTCATCTCTTTCCATCTTTGTATATTCCTTGGGCACTCTCAGAGTTGGATCTATGGTGGAAGCCTTTGTGGGGATAAAAGGATCTTCCACTACAGTTACATAGATCCTAGGGTTAGATGCTTCCATGAATAGTCTGACCCTTTGCTTCTAGAGGCCAAATCCTTCCTTCCTGCAGATTGGTAGTTTCATGGCCCCTAGCTCCTTATAATTAATTCCTAACCCCATAATTATATCTTATAGCTAACCTTGGAGGTATACTAAGATTATTAAATTCTTTTTGATTCACCTCCCTCTAATACCACTTGAAAGATATTACTTCAAGGTTAGCTAGTCACCTAGAGGGGGGTGAATAGATCTTTGAAATTTCTTAAGTCTTTTTGTTGTTTTTTTTCTGAGTGATCTAGAGCTTGTCCTTAGAACCTGTAATATAAATAAGAACAAGCAACAAAGCACATCACATAGACATTTATAGTGGTTCCTCAATTGGGTACATCCACTTTCCCTCACACCTTTCTAACTTATGTTAGACAAGGCACAAACTCCTCCAAATGCTCCTCAGAGCTTACACCTCAGGCCCTCAACCTTACACTCAGGTTCTCTTCAGAACCATACCTCAGAACCAGAAAGGTTTCTACCTCAGATCCCTGCAGTGCTCCTACAACTCAGTGGTCCTCAAACCACCTACCTCTGCCTTATCTCTAAGGCCTACAGCTCAGGCTTCTCAGCCCTACAACTTCAGGCACAAGGACCTACTCTCAGAGTGTTGCAGCACTCATATAGCTCAGTACCTTTCCAGGTACCTACCTTAGTGCCCTTCTAAACACCTACAACTCAGCCTCCTCCAAGTACTACAACTCAGTGACACACTTGCCACCTACAGCTCAGTGACTCAACAGTCACCTTCCTCGGGCACTAGGCCCTACACTTAGGCTGGGAGGACAACCCTACCTCAGATCTACACTTGGATCCTTCCTTAGTACCCCAGAAGGGCACCTACCTCTGTGACTAATTAGTCACCTACAACTCAGGCACAAAGTGCCCTATAGTTCAGATTCAGACAAGATGAATCCTACAGGAAATTAATCAAGAAGTTGAAATAAAATAAAACCTTGACTCTGAGATAAATCTTAGAGACTACCTTGTTGTACTGAGCAGATATCAGTCTAGCCCTCTTGCTGTAGAAGGAATTAGACTTCTTCTACAGCTAGCTCCTTTTCTACTGCACTGAAGAACAGCTATCTGTAGTTGAAGGCTGACGTACCTTAACTGAGCAATCTCTCTTTGCTGATTACATAAATCAGATATCTTGTTTTGGAAAGAACAAATTTGCTGAATTGGAAAAAGCTTCAGCTATCTTTCCTTGCCTTTCTGGCTAGCTCTGCTGGACTTGGCTTTCAAGCTTGACGGAGAAGATGAAGTCCAGCCGCCTTTCTTTTAGTTTTCTTTTTCATTTCTGAGTTTGTTAACCCTAATCCCCTTTTCTTCTTTTCCTTTTATATCTGTTGATTTGAATAAACGACACAATTGAATGTGGGCCCCGCCAAGGATGGCAAACACCACCTCCCTTAAAAGAGGACAAACAGTACTTTTCGGTGCTGCAGTAGCTTTCTCGCAATGGCATGAAATACTCTAACTACGCTCGACGAATGGTGTGCTGGGTTCAATGAATTTTGAAATCAGTTAGACGAATTCTGAACTGAGCTCGAGTAACTCAGAATCTTCAAACTTTAACTTGAGCTCGATGAAAGGTGAGCTGGGTTCAAAGAATTCTGAAATCAATTCCACAAATTCTGAACTGAGCTCGACAAACTCAGAATCTTCAAACTTTAACTTGAGCTCGATGAAAGGTGAGCTGGGTTCGACGAATTCTGAAGTGAGCTCGAAGAACTCAGAATCTTCAAACTGTAACTTGAGCTTGACGAAAGGTGAGCTCCGCTCGACGAACTTAGAATTCTGTTCGACGAATTCTGAACTGAGCTCTTCTTTAGAAGCGTTGAGTGAGTCTCAGCGATTCTTTCTCAACTGTCTCAGCGGTCTCTTCTTCACAGCTATGACTATCTTCTGTCTCAGCAATTTCTTCTCAACTATCTCAGCGGTTTCTTCTTCACAGCTGTGACTATCTTCTGTCTCAGCGGTTTCTTCTTCACAGCTGATACTATCTCCTATCTCAGCGGTTTTGCTGGGACCAACATTTCTCGCTATGTTTTGTGTTGAGCTTCTCTGCTATCTAAGCTGTTATGCTGAGACATTCTTCTCAACTATCTCAGCTGTCTCGACGCTTTTACCTTAGACATTCTTCTCAACTATCTCTGGAGTTGAGAGCGTTGAGTGTGCCTTTGTAACGCCCCTGATTTTTCAGCGATTATTTAATTCTCGTTTGGCGTTACGTTGACGCATTTTCTTGGCTTGTGCCATCTGTGGAGTGTAGTCTTAACTCCTTAGAACTGGGTGCCTATTTTGTAGCCTGTTGGCAAGATCTCCCTAGCAAGCCGAGTCGTTTTGGGTGACCCGGTGTGGCCTCTCGGAGGATGCTTATGTTTTGGCTTCGGGAGGGTATAACTCGAGTTCTGTTCGTCGAAAGTTAATTTCAACTTCGTCGTTGTGTTCGTAGCATGGATATTTAGTTACGGTGCGAATTTCGTCGAATTCCGAGGTGGTTCGATTTTCAAGTCGTTTTGGGTGTACTATTAGTAAAAACAAATTAGAAACCCTTTTAAATTAGGTGAACCGGTGGCTTGGGAGGCAGTTAGGCTGAACCGTCATGGCTAAGCTTATATAAAAGCCTTATTAAGAAGTGGCGGGCCCACTTCTCCTTCCTCCTTCCCGAGACCGAAAGAAGAACCGTTGTTCCTGTTTCGCGGAAGGCAGAGGCGGAAGTGACGGTTAGCCCTTGCCTTTGGACATTGATTCCGGGAGTGTTCGTGGACGGATTTCGATTCCGAAAGCGGCGTTGTCCTGCTCTCGCTCAGACCTTCATTTCGACGGTAAGATATTTGATTTTCGTGGAGTTTTAGGAGACTTGGATTTCCGGTTCTTGTGGTTTTCCGCCATTAATGTGCGGGTTTGCTTGTTAGGTGCTTCTCCTTCTAGTGCAGAACGAAGAGGAGGGAAAGCCGACAAAGCTTCGCCGGAAATCGAGACAAGTTGTATTCTTGCCCTTGCCATTATTGTTCTTTTGATATTCTAGAATGTTTCCTGGTTAGCCCTAGGGTTGAAACCAAGCATATTCTCTTTTACCTTGCTGAATTTAGGGCTTAGATTCGCCTATGAAACCCCCGTCCTTGTGCTGTTTTGCTCAACCCGATGGTTGTTTTAACCATTTAGACTCCAGATTTGTAGTTCTAGTTGGGTGCTTTTGCGGGTGAAGCCGAGAGAGAGAGAGTGAGGGAGGTTGTTGTGGTAGGGCTCAGGTTATAACCAGTCTTGGTAGACTCTCGGGTTTTGGTGTCGAGTGCGGTGGACACACTCAAAGCCATAGTTCAGTTTGTTCTTTGCCGCTGAGTGGTGGGGTGTTTGAGTGAAAATTTTTGTCTAAGTCAAAATCGACGAGAATCATCCTTGATTCCCGCCGATTTCGACCTTATTCCCACCGATCGGCGAGAATCATCCTTGATTCCTGCCGATTCGGCGAGAATCATCCTTGATTCCCGCCGATTCTGCGAGAATCATCCTTGATTCCCGCCGATCGTCGAGAATCCTTTTGGATTCTCGCCGATTCGGCGAGAATTATCCTGCATTCCCGCTGATTCGGCGAGAATCAGTCTGCATTCCCGCCGACCTCCTCTTGTTGGCGTTGGCTTAGGGTTCTCCTACGGAAATGAGCCTTGGCGTAGAGTGAGTTGACTTCACTCAACGCCAAAGCTGCCTTGGCGTTTAGGGAGGTAGACTCACTTAACGCCACTGTTAGGTTTTGTGGTTTTGCTGAAGGCGTTGAGGGAATGGACCTCACTCAACGCCATAGCTATTTTGGCGTTGAGTGAGGTTAGCTCACTCAATGTCGCTGCCTCTTTTGTTAAAGGCATTGAGGGAGTGGACCTCACTCAACGCCATGGCTGTTTTGGCGCTGAGTGAGGCTAACTCCCTCAACGCCAAAGTCTGGATCGGCACTGAGTGGATTCCACTCAACGCCGAGCCGTGTTGAGTAACTTCAACACTGTTTCTCTTTCCTCGATTTATGTTCCCGAGTGAATTCCTTGATTATATTTGTAGTTTCCTTGTAGGCCATGTTTTCTTTCCTAATGGCCGAATCGTGGGAGGTGGATAGTAGTGGTGGTTTGAAGCTCTTCATGGGGGAGGTGTTGTGTAATCTAGCCAAGGCCACCCTTATTCTTCTATCTTGCTCCAGGTACGGGCTGGGCAAGGGGGTGGAAGGTCCCTTGTGCTTTCACATGTAGACCCTTGAGCTTGTTGGCTTGGAAATGGTGGTTGGGGGACTGAGTTTGCCTCCAACCCGGATCCATGCTGTTTGTTTTAGCTACTACCATCTCCCACAACTTAGGGTGTTAGAAGTTTCTTCCTTGGTAGATTGCAGCACTTTGGGCTCTTGGTAGCCTAGTAGACCCTGCAGGATGTAGTTTTTGGGCAGGGTTGGTGTTGTTTCCTTGCACATAGTGCATTTCTTATTGTCTTGCCTTGGGAAGTTGTGACTTTTACTGCTGTGTGTTCTCCTCTTTTATTTATTCCCTGGTTCACACTTCCATGCAGTTTTTCCTTGTTTTACTTGCTGAGGTATTCTTTCTTCTTTTGAATGCCTCAGGTTCTGAGTAATAGCCAGTTTGGTGGCTAGGTTACGGTGGTGTTGCTGGTGGTCTCTTGGACTTTGGAGATCTTGTTACTTTGTTAGTGAGGTAGTTTTTCAGTACTTTTCTTACAGACAAACATAGTTGCCTGTGGGTTCGTGTCAGGTTGTTGGCGCCCACTGGTAGTTTTTACCTTTATACTAGATATATTACTTTTGCTGCTACCATTTTCTGGAGATAGTCTACTTGCTCTGAGGAGGATTTATGCTAGGTTGCTAGTTATTTTAAAACTATAACTATTATTATTATAAGATTATTGCATGATCAGCATGTTTTATAAAGGTAAATCACTATTTTCCAAACAACGTATAAAGATCGTTTTCTTATATATAATATAAATTAAATGTAGAGTCTTGCATGGCATAAGTGGTCCTCTTAGGGCTCTTATGCACTTCTTAGGATGCCAAACCTGAATAAAGTATTTTTCCGCAGCGCTTAAGTATAATTCTTTAACTGTGGACTAGGTGATCCACCGAGCTGAGGGATACGGCCTCTAAAGTATAACTGATTTTCTAATCATTAAACTCATAAATTTCTTTCATAAAGTGTAATAGATGGTTTTTCCTGAGCGTCAGCAGTTATCCCCTGCTTGACGTGGCATCATGACGCGCGTTTTCTCATACTCTGATAATTCTTTAATTCGGAGAAAATGCGGGTTGTGACAGTTGGTATCAGAGGGAGGTTGCTTGACAAGTTATGTCGGGCAACCTTCCTTTGATTGCTTTAGAAGTTCAGCATCATGTCATTCACACACCAATATGTCATCAACACATCTTGGCAAAAGCACGCACACTACACACATAGCATAACATAAAGTATACGAGGCATATTATGTAGTATGGGATGCAAAATATGTGTTCGTATATGGATCCACCATAGGGGCAACATGTGAGGGTTATGTAGTATGGGATGCATAACCTCACCACATGGCTGCGAATAGCACATTTTCTTTTCTTCGTTGCATGTGAATGTTATGTAGTATGGGATGCATAACATTCTCATGCGTACGCCGCTCATAACATGCATTAGGGCCTTTTTAGAATGCATAACACAAACATGCATATCATAACATTGCATAAGCACAACGTGCCAAGCTAAAGACTGGTAGGATGACATATGTACACACATAAGTTTTCGAGTCAAAAATAATATAAAATCATGTATTACCGATCTAGGCACAAGAATTAGTATGGTGGTGGTTAACCATCCTAGGCTAGGGCGTAACATCAATTTTTGTAAAAAGGTAAACTCCCAGAGCAAGTTTAGCAGCTTTAAGTTCATATTTATATATGTATTGTCTGTACTAGTAGTTGGGTCTAGCTGTTGTACTAGGATCTAACTAGTGTTGCTATGACTTTAGAATGGCAAGACGTCCCTCAACTAGATCAACTCCCCTGTCTGAGGGTGAGTCATCTGGAGCTCAGAATGATGCGGTAATCGAAAGCTTGCGGCAGAGTAGCGATTCCTTGAGCAGGCAGTTGGTGGAGGTTCGAGCCCAGATTCAGTCTTTGGTAGCAGTTGTGGCAGGTCAGACTCAGGGAGTGCAAGGCCCTGTAGGGGGGATTGTTGTTCCTCCCCCTCCTGCACCCTTAAGACCTCTAGTGGTGGTGCCAGCGGAGATGGCCTTCATCTCATAGTTTCAGCGGCTGAGCCCTCCCACTTATGACGGGAAGGCAGATTTCATGGTGTTAGACGACTGGCTGATCTCCATGGAGGAGATGTTCTCGTACTCAGGGATTGCAGACGATCAAAGGGTGATGATAGCCGCCTATCAGCTTAAAGGATTGGCTAAGAGTTGGTGGCTGAGAGAGAAGGAGAGCTTGGTAGCTGGATGCTCTTGGGAGGTGTTCAAGGAGATGCTATTGAGGAAGTTCTTACCCTCGGTCGAGCGTGACCGCCTCATGAACGACTTCCTCCATCTGAAGCAAAGGCAGCTCACGATGGGTGAGTATGAGATAGAGTTCAGCAAGTTGAGCCATTTTGCCCCAGGATTGATCAGCATTGAGGCTGATCGAGTTAAGCGATTTCTCGGTGGTTTGAGGAGTGAGGTACAACAGCTGACCAGTGCTTATGGGTCAGAGACTTATGTAGGAGTAGTGGAGGCTGCTCTGAAGGTGGTGGCTATTGAGACCGCGAAGAGCAGAGGACAGCAAAGTAGGAAGGATAAGAGGAATTCTGTGGAGGAAAAGAAACCCCAGGTACCCGGTACGGTTCCCGGGAAGAAGAGAAAAGTGGTGTGTAGTTTCTGTGGCCGGTCAGGCCACCCTGTTGAGAGATGTTTTAAGAGGGCAGCAGCTCAGAGGAAGGAGCAGGTTCATGCGATTCAGGGTGCTCCTAGGAGAGATGTCTCCTGTTCTGTTTGCAAGCGACCTGAGCATGATGCTGCCCAGTGCTGGTCCAAGGATAAGGTCTGTTTTCAGTGTGGGCAGAAGGGACACATCAAGTCTAGGTGTCCTCAGGTCCAGCCTGCTCTTCATGTAGTTCCTCTTCAGGCATTACCTCCGCCCCAGCGTGTGGACAAGGGAAAGGGAAAGCTGAACGTGATCTCTTCTGAGGAGGCTGAAGCTTCGACTCAAGTCATCTCAGGTTAGTTGTCTTCCAGCCTTAATGTTTTGTTCTTGTCTTACTAGAATGTTTGTAGTGTTGTTGTGGTAGTTCCTTAGTTATATATGTTCCTATAGGGAAGTTTAAGGTGGAGAACCGCTGGGCGCGAGTTCTGTTTGACTCCGGCGCTACCCACTCGTTCGTGGCTAGAGCCTTTGTAGAGCGACATCGGTTGACTTTAGATCGAGTTTGGGATACCTTTCGTGTCAAGTTCCCCTCTGGTGAATCTGTGTTGTCAGATTTGGGCATGTTAGATTGCCCTGTTTTGTTGGGGGACTTCCTTGCGAAGGCAAATCTGAAGATGATTGATCTGGAGGACTTCGATGTTATTTTGGGAATGGACTGGCTGTCTAGGTATGATGCAGTCATTCAGTGCAAAGGGAAGCGCTTGGAATTCATCAGGGACGACGGTCAGCCCAGAAGCATATATGCAGATCTGAGCCAGGATTCTTCTGTCATCTCTGTGGTATGTGCTCAGAAGCTTTTTCTTTAGGACTGCTTTGCTTATTTGGTCTCGGTGGTTGGGACCGCTGTTAGTGTGTCGCGCTTAGAGGAGATTCCAGTTGTTCGTGATTTCGCCGATGTTTTTCATGATGACCTTCCTGTTCTTCCTTCCGAGCGGGATGTTGAGTTTGTGATTGATTTGGAGTCGAGTACGCGTCCTATTGCTAAGGCGCCATACCGGATGGCCCCTCGAGAGCTAGAGGAGTTACGAGTCCAGTTAGACGAGTTGTTGGCGAAAGGGTTTATCAGGTAGAGTTAGTCGCCTTGGGGTGCTTCTGTTCAATTTGTGAAGAAGAAAGATGGGTCAATGCGGCTTTGCATCGACTATAGGGAGTTGAACAAAGTCACAATTAAGAACTGGTACCCTCTGCCGAGGATCGATGATTTATTTGACCAGTTGCGCGGTAGCACGGTCTTCTCCAAGATTGACCTTCGTTCAGGCTATCATCAGCTTAGGATCCGTGAGACAGATATTCCACGGACTGCGTTTAGATCGAGGCACGGACATTTTGAGTTCTTAGTGATGTCGTTTGGATTGACCAACGCTCCATCAGCGTTCATGGATATGATGAACCGAGTGTTCAAGGATTTCCAAGATAAGTTCGTGGTGGTCTTCATCGATGACATGTTGGTTTATTCTCGCAGTGCTGAGGAGCATGAGCAGCATCTGCGCTTGGTTTTATCGGAGTTGAGGAACCATAAGTTATTCGCCAAGTTAAGCAAGTGCGAATTTTGGTTGCCTCAGGTCTCGTTTCTGGGCCACGTGGTGAATGAGGATGGGATCTCGGTTGACCCGGAAAAGATCGCAGCAGTGATGGATTGGAGTAGGCCGGGCAAGCCTAAGGAGATCAGGAGCTTTCTAGGATTGGTCGGCTACTACAGGAGGTTTGTGGAGGGTTTCTCTACCCTAGCTGCACCTTTGACTAAGCTGACTCAGAAGAACGTGGCTTTTGTTTGGAGCGAGAAGTGTGAAGAATCCTTCCTGGAGTTAAAGAAGAGATTGTGCACTGCCCCCGTTCTGACCCTGCCTACCGAGGGCGTGGATTATGATGTATATGTGGATGCTTCGCATGTGGGTCTGGGATGCGTATTAATGCAGGTGGGTAAGGTGATTGCTTATGGTTCAAGGCAACTGAAGACTCATGAGAAGAATTATCCTACGCATGACCTCGAGTTCACAGCGGTTATTTATGCGTTGAAGCTGTGGAGACACCTACTTATGGGGCTCAGTGCAAGATCTTCACCGACCATAAGTGTAACGACCCCATCCGTTAAATGACGTATAGTAGAAGGTCCGGCCGGGGCCCCACACTATATGCCACAAACAGACGGTGAGGTCACAGGATAATACCAAACCAAACACGAATCCTACCTCAGAGCATTCTAGCGGAAGCTTTCAGTGATAATTTGAACTCTAACCAGGAATGTCCAATATATAAACCACCTTTATATATAAATATCGGAATGTACACATATATAGAGTTTGGCCTTAAGGCCTTACAGTTCCTCTTTTCACAACGTATGGTTTACAAACCTCGGCGCGCAGGCCGGCCATACATGAGTAAAAGCAAATAAGCAAAACATTCGCTTAGCCTTCAAGGGCTAGCCGCAGCAGCAGCAGCAATAGCAGTAGGGCTTCAGCCCTTCACTTACCACTTGGCTCTCCAGCACCTGCACGGGAACAATCCACCCAACCGGTGGCAAACAATGCAACGGTCAGCATTGCTGACCCAATTATAACAATCTTACCCCTTTCTCGGGGCATTAGCATTCTTTCCCTGCAAAGCATGGCATCATCATATAGCAACTATGTGCACGCAGGCACATTCAAGCCATCACAACTATCGGCCACACGGCCCGACAGTCCGTGCACTCAGGGCACATTCTTGGTGTACCGGAATACCAGGGTCAACACCACCGTCTACACGGTATTTGAGCATTCTAGTCTTTCCGGCGCGCGGGCCTAAGACTCTCATTAGGCGCTCCAACAGAACCTATAACCAGGCTTCCAAGTCGGACGGACCTAACGCAGGTACGGATCAGCCACCCCCCGTTGCTCAATTCGCCGTGCCACCTCGAATACGGAAGTATCCATGGCTATTTATAGGCGCGGGTCGGTTTCACCTTTCCTGTTCAGCAATCTGTCTGTTCATCGAGTTGCAGCCCAATGGCTCAACCGCTCATAAAGTGGCAATGCACGGCCACAAGAGTTGCATCCAACCCTCTTCATTTCCTGGATATCATCCAGTACTTCCTGCTGCACCAAGCAACAGGTAGGCACAAGGCAACACAAGCCATAATCACGGAACCTTCTCCGATATGCAAACAAGCATCACCAATCCAGACCATGTCCAGATGGGCTTCACACAGCATGCCTAGAGCCGTACTCCAATTCCGGCCTCTAACAAGGGGGACTTCACATATCTACCCCAAGGGACACCACAACCCACCGCACACTCGCGGGGAAGGGTTTTCCCTATGCAATGCAGAAAAGAAGGACTTCACATGTCCAAGGAGGGAGATCGTTACCCTTGTCGACCTCTTCGGAGCCATCGAAAACTAGCCGGTGAGAAAGAACCACAGCAGCCTTGCCTTCACAACGCCGGCTTCGGATCACGAATCGGACCACGGGAACTCCGCCGGTGGCTTGATCTCCTCCTCCTTCTTCTTCCTCCTCTCTCTTTCTCTCTTCCTTAAGCACATGAAGAATGAATCTTCATCAGCCTTCACGAATTAAATCCAGCCAGGAAACCACCTGAGCCCTTGGATCAAAAGGGAGAAATCTGAACGGCCACAATTTGCCCAAAAACCCAATTTTTGGCTGACACGGCCTGTGACACGCCCGTGTCACAGGCCGTGTACCCTTAAGCGGCACACGCGGTATACGAACCGACTGAGATTTACCAGAACACGATCAACGACACGCCCGTGTCGAACCTGACACTCCCGTGTCATTTCTGAGACACGCCCGTGTCACCCCCGCCTCATCGAGCTGCAAGCAGTACACGGGTCGGAACACGGCATCGGACACGCCCGTATCCAACCTGACACGCCCGTGTTCAAGGCTTGGTTCAAGGCCGTGTAATCTTCTGACTCGGGCCACATTTTTATTTGCGTGACACGCCCTAGGACACGCCCGTGTCCCAGGCCGTGTACCCCTGACACGCCCTGGGACACGCCCGTGTCCCAGGCCGTGTAAAATGACCTGCACCTCAAACTTCATGTTGAGTCTTTTTGGGGTCTTTTTGGGGTGTTACAATAAGAGCCTGAAGTACGTGTTCACGCAGAAGGAGTTAAATCTGCGCCAGCGTCGGTGGCTAGAGTATGTGGCCGATTATGATGTAGAGATCCAGTATCATCCAGGCAAGGCCAATGTGATGGCCGACGCCTTGAGCCGAAAGACGGGAAAGATCTTTAATCTCACCGCCGATCGTTTAGTAGAGGAGTTCCTCCTTATGGATATATCAGTAAGATGCTGTGACTTACAGAGTAGTTTGTCAGTGGCAGAGCCGTCTTGGATTTCGTTGACCAGACTTCACCAGAAGGATGACCCGGATCTTCTACACTTGTACTCCAGGACTGAGAGAGGAGAGTTGCCGGATTATTCCATCGATAATGCGGGAACTTTGAAGTACCGCGACAGATTTTGCATCCCCACGGTTGGAGACATTCGGGTATGGTTTGCAGAGAGGCTCATGGATCCAGCGTTGCCTACCATCCAGGATCTACAAAGATGTATCGGAACTTAAAGCAAATTGCCTGGTGGTATGGCATGAAAGGAGATATAGCCCGATTTGTTGCGGAGTGCCACACTTGCAAGCGGGTGAAGGCCGATCATGGAAGGCCTGGTGGAAAGCTGACTCCGTTAGAGATCCCGACTTGGAAGTGGGAAAGTATATCTATGGATTTCATCACGGGTTTACAGCGATCCCAGAGGGGATTTGATTCCGTTTGGGTCATAGTGGATAGACTGACGAAGTGTGCTCACTTCGTGCCATATAAGATTGATTACCCGATGAAGAAGATAGCGGAGTTGTACTTGAATGAAGTCATCTGACTGCACGGTGTGCCGGTTAGCATCATTTCTGATCGAGACTCCCGATTTACTTCTCGTTTTTGGCAGAGTCTGCAGGAGGGTTTGGGTACGGATCTGAGGTATTCAACTGTGTACCACCCGCAGACTAATGGGCAGACAAAGCGGGTGAATCAGATAGTTGAGGATATGATCTGATGCTACGTTTTAGACCATGGTGGAGCGTGGGACGAGCGACTGCGACTTATGGAATTTGCATACAACAATTGTTATCAGGAGAGCTTGTAGATGGCTCCGTTCGAAGCCTTGTATGGGAGGCACTGCAGAACTCCGTTGTTTTGGGCTGAGGCTGGTGAGAGGCCATTGTTGGGTCCTGATGCGCTCGAGGAAATGGAAGTCGCTGTGAAGCTTGTTCGAGAGAAGCTTCGTATAGCTCAGGAGAGGTACGAGAAGAACGCCAATCAGCGTAGGTCTGCCTTGGAGTTTTCTGTAGGGGACCTTGTATTTCTTAAAGTTTCCCCGATGGTTGGTGTAAAGAGGTTTGGTAAGAATCGGAAATTGGACCCGAGGTATGTGGGCCCGTTTAAGATTTTGGAACGGATTGGCGTGTCAGCTTACAGGTTGGAATTGCCAGCAAACTTCCCAGGTGTTCATAATATTTTCCATGTTAGTCAATTGCGGAAGTGTGTGCGGAGCAGTGGGCAAGTTTTGGACGTTGTGCCCCAGTTGGAGCCCAACCTCTCTTTTGTTGAAGTGCCGGTTCGTATTTTGGATACTCAGGAATGGGTGCTGCGAAAGAAGTCTATTCCGATGGTGAAAGTTCTTTGGAAGAATCTGGATTTGGAGAGCGCGACTTGGGAGCTAGAGTCGGCTATGAGGGAGGCTCACCCTCAGCTGTTTCCCTGATTAGTTTTGTTTGTTTTTCTTCTTGTAATGTTTGAATTATTACTTTCCTTCTATAGTAGAAGTGTTGTGCGTAAAGTTTCGGGACAAAACTTTCTTTTAGGGGGAGTGACTGTAACGCCCCCGATTTTTCAGCGATTATTTAATTCTCGTTTGGCGTTACGTTGACGTGTTTTCTTGGCTTGTGCCATCTGTAGAGTGTGGTCTTAACTCCTTAGAACTGGGTGCCCTATTTTGTAGCCTGTTGGCAAGATCTCCCTAGCAAGCCGAGTCATTTTGGGTGACCCGGTGTGGCCTCTCGGGGGATGCTTGTGATTTGGCTTCGGGAGGGTATAACTCGAGTTCTGTTCATCGAAAGTTAATTTCGACTTCGCCGTTGTGTTCGTAGCGTGGATATTTAGTTACGGTGCGAATTTCGTCGAATTCCGAGGTGGTTCGGTTTTCGAGTCGTTTTGGGTGTGCTATTAGTAAAAACAAATTAGAAACCCTTTTAAATTAGGTGAACCGGTGGCTTGGGAGGTAGTTAGGCTGAACCGTCATGGCTAAGCTTATATAAAAGCCTTATTAAGAAGTGGCGGGCCCACTTCTCCTTCCTCCTTCTTCCCGAGACCGAAAGAAGAACCGCTGTTCCTGTTTCGCGGAAGGCAGAGGCGGAAGCGACAGTTAGCCCTTGCCTTTGGACGTTGATTCCGGGAGTGTTCGTGGACGGATTTCGATTCCGAAAGCGGCATTGTCCTGCTCTCGCTCAGACCTTCATTTCTACGGTAAGATATTTGATTTTCGTGGAGTTTTAGGAGACTTGGATTTCCGGTTCTTGTGGTTTTTCGCCATTAATGTGCGGGTTTGCTTATTAGGTGCTTCTCCTTCTAGTGCAGAACGAAGAGGAGGGAAAGCCGACCAAGCTTCGCCGGAAATCAAGGCAAGTGGTATTCTTGCCCTTGCCAGTGTTGTTCTTTTGATATTCTAGAATGTTTCCCGGTTAGCCCTAGGGTAGAAACCAAGCATATTCTCTTTTACCTTGCTGAATTTAGGGCTTACATTCGCCTATGAAATCCCCCTCCTTGTGTTGTTTTGCTCAACCCGATGGTTGTTTTAACCATTTAGACTCCAGATTTGTAGTTCTAGTTGGGTGCTTTTGCGGGTGGAGCCGAGAGAGAGTGAGGGAGGTTTTTGTGGTAGGGCTCTGGTTAGAACCAGTCTTGGTAGACTCTCGGGTTTTTGTGTCGAGTGTGGTGCGCTCACTCAAAGCCAAAAGCCGCCCAGACTTGGCGTCGAGTGCGGTGGACACACTCAAAGCCATAGTTCGGTTTGTTCTTTGCGGCTGAGTGGTGGGGTGTTTGAGTGAAAATTTTCGTCTAAGTCAAAATCGACGAGAATCATCCTTGATTCCCGCCGATTTCGACGTGATTCACACCGATCGGCGAGAATCATCCTTGATTCCCGCCGATCGTCGAGAATACTTCTGGATTCTCGCCGATTCGGCGAGAATCATCCTGCATTCCCGCCGATTCGGCGAGAATCAGTCGGCATTCCCGCCGACCTCCTCTTGTTGGCATTGTCTTAGGATTCTCCTGCAGAAATGAGCCTTGGCGTAGAGTGAGTTGACCTCACTCAACGCCAAAGCTGCTTTGGCGTTGAGGGAGGTAGACTCACTCAACGCCACTGTTAGGTTTTGTGGTTTTGCTGAAGGCGGTTAGGGAATGGACCTCACTCAACGCCATAACTGTTTTGGCGTTGAGTGAGGTTAGCTCACTCAACGCCGCTGCCTCTTTTATTGAAGGCGTTGAGGGAGTGGACCTCACTCAACGCCATGGCTTTTCTTGCGCTGAGTGAGGCTAACTCCCTCAACGCCAAGGTCTGGATAGGCACTGAGTGGATTCCACTCAACGCCGAGCCGTGTTGAGTAACTTCAACATTGTTTCTCTTTCCTTGATTTACGTTCCCGAGTGAATTCCTTGATTATATTTGTAGTTTCCTTGTCAGCCATGTTTTCTTTCCTAATGGCCGAATCGTGGGAGGTGGATAGTAGTGGTGGTTTGAAGCTCTTCATGAGGGAGGTGTTGTGTAATCTAGCCAAGGCCACCCTTATTCTTCTATCTTGCTCCAGGTACGGGCTGGGCAAGGGGGTGGAAGGTCCCTTGTGCTTTCACATGTAGACCCTTGAGCTTGTTGGCTTGGAAATGGTGGTTGGGGGACTGAGTTTGCCTCCAACCCGGATCCATGCTGTTTGGTTTAGCTACTACCATCTCCCACAGCTTAGGGTGTTAGAAGTTTCTTCCTTGGTAGATTGCAGCACTTTGGGCTCTTGGTAGCCTAGTAGACCCTGCAGGATATAGTTTTTGGGCAGGGTTGGTTCTGTTTCCTTGCACATAGTGCAATTCTTATTGTCTTGCCTTGGGCAGTTGTGAATTTTACTGCTGTGTGTTCTCCTCTTTTATTTATTTCCTAGTTCACACTTCCATGCAGTTTTTCCTTGTTTTGCTTGCTGAGGTATTCTTTCTTCTTTTGAATGCCTCAGGTTCTGAGCAGTAGCCAGTTTGGTAGCTAGGTTGCGGTGGTGTTGCTGGTGGTCTCTTGGACTTTGGAGATCTTGTTGCTTTGTTAGTGAGGTAGTTTTTCAGTACTTTTCTTACAGACAAACATTGTTGCCCGTGGGTTCGTGTCAGGTTGTTGGCGCCCACTGGTAGTTTTTACCTTTGTACTAGATATATTACTTTTGCTGCTACCATTTTCTGGAGATAGTCTACTTACTCTGAGGAGGATTTATGCTAGGTTGCTAGTTATTTTAAAACTACAACTATTATTATTATAAGATTATTGCATGATCAACATGTTTTATAAAGGTAAATCACTATTTTCCAAACAACGTATAAAGATCATTTTCTTATATATAATATAAATTAAATGTAGAGTCTTGCATGGCATAAGTGGTCCTCTTAGGACTCTTATGCACTTCTTAGGATGCCAAACCTGAATAAAGTATTTTTCCGCAGCGCTTAAGTATAATTCTTTAACTGTGGACTAGGTGATCCACCGAGCCGAGGGATACGGCCTCTAAAGTATAACTGATTTTCTATTCATTAAACTCATAAATTTCTTTCATAAAGTGTAATAGATGGTTTTGCCTGAGCGTCAGTAGTTATCCCCTGCTTGACGTGACATCATGACGCGCGTTTTCTCATACTCTGATAATTCTTTAATTCGGAGAAAATGCGGGATGTGACAGCCTTCATCACTCAATGCTTTTTACCTTAATCAAACTACCTGACTTCCAGCTTACTCTTTTTGTTCACCTATCCAATCAAGGACAACCTGCATGCATGAACTTGAGCACACATCAAATACATCTATGTCCCGTAGTATGATTGGTGATGCCTCTTCAAATCCTGAGGAACATTGTAGGGAACAATTCCCAACACATGCTCACTCAACGCTCTCAGCGCTTAAGATGATGTAGATGCAGAAAATTAGCTAAGGCAAAAAGCATTGAGTGAGGCGTGCTCACTCAACGCTCTCAATGCCAAGCATACAGAAGTGGCTGAAGAATATGATAAGTCAAAAAGCGTTGAGTGGGGCTTGCTCACTCAACACTGTCAACGCCTAAATAGACAGAATTTTGTCTAAGTATTTTGGCGCAGAGTGAGGCTTGCTCACTCAACGCCTATTCTACTAATGCTCGATTTTAGATAAGTCCATAATTGCTGACGTTAGCAAAATTATCAAAGTCAACTGATTTGAAATCAAGTATGGAGAAGCTACAGAACACGACAAACTTTACTGAGAAGCTACTGTACGTCTTCTTCCGCTAAAGCAAGGTACAGCTGGAAGCTGCAGGTAGGCCCCATTTATCTCTAAAATCCATTGATCAACAAACAAAAAAAATGAAGAGATGGGGGCAAAATGCAAGACAACTTTTAGGGCATTATCAATTTCAAAAGGTTGCAACCTACTTCATCTCTCTCGCCATTATCGCCGAGAAAGAGCTTGAAGTCTTACTGTAGGAACGAAAAGTTCAGTGAGTTGTTGCTCATTCATGTGCTATAACATAATCAGAAAGGTTTATGATAGAGGAAGAAAGTAGATCCATCATTATCCAGTGGGCTCAGTTTGTTGATTGAAGAACACAAGTTCTCCCTCTTCTTCAGTAAGATCAGAATCTTCATACTGAGTTTCTTCCAGCAGAGGGAGAACTCTTACGTGCTGCTGTGAAGCAAGATAGTGGGGGATAACTCAACCCTAGTTTTTGACACAGAGAAATTTCCCTGTGTCAAAACATTCAAATACACATCTTTCTGTAGGATCCAACTGGATCTGAGATTGTAGGGCTACTAGCCTGAGGTAGGGCAATATTTCCTAAGCAGTAGGAGAGTGAACCTATCTGAGTTATAAGATCAAACTGGATGTGAGGTAGGGCAATTTTCTAGAGCAGTAAAAGAGTGTAACTCTCTGAGGTAGGATCCCTAGTGGATCTGAGGTAGGGCTGTCCTCCCAGCCTAAATGTAGGGCCTTTGGCCTGAGGTAGGTGATTAGCTGATCACTGAGTTGTAGGCCCTTGTGGCTGAGCTGTAGGTCTTGGAGGAGACTGAGAGATCCTGAGGGATCTGAGGTGTAAGCTCCTTGGAGCAGTGTTTTAGAGAAGAGTTTTGGAGAAGTTCCTTGACCAATAAGAAGTTGGCAAGGTGGGAGGAGAGTGGATGTACCCACAAGTTGGGGAACCACTTTAAATCTATGTGTGCTTTTTTGTATTGTTTTCTTTGTGCAGGTTCTTGAAAGCAAACTACTACAAACACATTTAGTGCTAAAGGAAAAAACCAAAAAGAGAATAATAAAAGTAAAACAACCTATTCACCCCCTAGGTTGCAAGCTACCTTGAAAACAAAGACTTTCAAGTCGTATCAGAGGGAGGTTTCTTAAAAAGGATCTAACCATCTAAGTGATTCTCCAAGGTAGCTACAGACAGTCCTTATGGGTTCAGGAGTGAACTACAAGGAGCTAGGTGCCATGAAGCTTCCTATTAGCAAGAAAGAAGGTTTTAGCATCTGGAAGGAAAGGGTTAGGCTGTTCATAGAAGCAGCTGACCCTAGAATCTTCATAATAGTTAAGGAAGGACCTTTCATCCTTATGATAGTGTTTGTTCTTGATGCAAATGTCCAGACACCCAATACATATGCTGAGGTGACAAAGGATGAAGTCATTCTTACCACCATGAATAAGAGGGCTCAAAACATCATTGTCAGTGCAATTGATGATTCTACCCTTCAGAATCTGATTCACTGCACAAATGAAAAATAAATGTGGGACACTCTAGTAATCCACATGGAAGGGACAGAGGAAGTCAGGGATGATAGAAAGTCCATGCTCAACCAGGAGTATGAAGTTTTCAGACAGTCCAAGGGAGAGGACATAACCACCTGCTATGAAAAATTCTTTAGGATAGTGAATGAACTAAGGACCTATGGAAGGATCTTTAGTCATTATGAGCTAAATGATAAGTTCCTTAGGTCTCTCAACAGAGACTAGGACACAAAAATGTGTGTCATCAAAGAAGTGGCCAAGCTGGGTGACACTCCGCCCCACACCCTATTTGGTAAATTGCTCTCATATGAGATGCAGTTAACTGTCAGGAAAGAGGAAGAGACAAACTGCAAGTCTCAGGCCAAAGAGAAGTCTGTGGCTTTCAAAGCTGAAGCCACAAAGAAAAGTAGGAGGAAGACCCCTTCTCCTCCAAGAAGACCAACAGATTTAGACTGCTCTGAATCAGAAGCATCAGACAACAACATGTTTAATGAGGACTTTGATGTCTTCTCCAGGCAGCTCCATAGGTAATGAAGAAGAAGCACTGGAAGAGTAGACCCTCCTCCTCAGCACATCCCTGAAATAAATCCTCCAAGGAGGACAGGTATGGATCTAAACCCAGTAAACACAATTCCACTAACATTATTTGTTACTACTACAGCAAGCTAGGGCATGTCATTGTTGATTGCCCAGTGAAGAGAAGGGAGGATAGTGAGAAGAAATATCACCAAAAGCACACAGGCAAGAAAGAAAAATCCTTTGTGGCTAAGAAAGAGAAAAGCTGGACAAACTCATCATCATCTGAGTCTGAAGAAGCAGAAGCCTACATTGGGCTAGTTGCTGCTATTGCTAAAGATGAAGCTATTACAGCAGGAGAAGTCTATCCTCCAGTGAGGATAGGAATTGGGGCCCCTCTGACACTATCAGACCGTGAATCAGAGGTGGATGAAGATTCCCACAGCTGTAGAGGGATGATGACAATGACTGATGAAGAGGGCAGCCAGGATCAGTCTGGTAAAAGTAAGGTACATTCCCTATCCAGTTTTGTGTTTGGGTATGAGACTAGTCCTTGTACAGAAGCCTCTTCATCTAATGATGAAGATTATTCTATCTTAGAAGGTGATGTCAATCAACTGATTGACAGATATGATGAACTTCTTGATGCCTTTAAAAAGCACAAGAAGTTGACTAAGATATAGGCTAAGGAGATTCTGTCTCTTCAGCCAGTTGCTTCCCATCTTGTTGAAACATCATTTGTGCTGAATCAGACCATGAGGGAACTCAATCAACTGAAAACCCTTTTAGGCATCCAGATAGAGGCTATCAAGTGCAAGAATAGTCTCATTAGAGAACTTGAGGAAAAGCTCTAGAGGGAGAAAGGTATTGTGGCAAGTTTCTCATAGCCCAATACAGTGTTGCCCTTGATAGACTCCTTCTCATCACATAAGGGTAAGAAGGGGTTGGGCTTAAGGGTAACATAAGACCAGTCCATCCCAAAGGGAGAGGGAAAGTTCTAGTTGTGCCAATAGCATTTAGGCCACCTATCCCATTCAAGAGGGTGATATTCCGTTCAAATAGGTATGACCAGGAAAGCATATATGGTCAGTATATGAATGGTGCTTCCACAAGTAGAACAGAATATGTTCTCAGCCATTGTGGAAGGCATAGCAGGTAAGTGCCTTTAAGGCTGCCCATAAAAAATTCAATTGGCCCATCATGGACCATTTATTTTTGGTGTTACATCCCCCTCTCTCAAAAATATAGTTGAAGCCCATTCTCAGAACCTGTCCGCACAGGCTCTGACTAAGGGTCAGTCCGCCAGCTTGCCTAACATGGTTGTTTCTGATGCTATCAAGAGCACACTGTCTGAAAAGAAAGATGTTGCTGATAGGATTCAGAATAGGCCACACAAGCCAGCAAGCAGACTAACCTTCAGTCAAATCCATGTTGAAAGAATTCAGAAAATGGTTGCTTCACCTTTTCCTTCTGTTAAGACTACAGTCAATCCTGCTACAAGGACTACACAGAAAAGAAGAAACAACATACATGATTGTTGGTGTTGTGGTAAGGTAGGTCATTATGCTATTGACTACTGGCATAATCCTAATGTGGCCAGGACCAGAGTTAGTACACAAGTCAAAAAACTTATTGATGGACATGTTCAGTTTCAGACTAATATGTATGTAGGACCCAATAGATACTAGGGTCCTAAGGTAAAGTAAACTGTATATTGTAGGATAGTCTAAATGGCCATACCCCTATATGGTACTTGGATAGTGGTTTTTCCAGGCACATGACTGGGAGAAGGGGAAACTTAAAGGAGTACACTCCAGTAAAAGATGGACCTAAAGTAATCTTTGGTGGTTCAAATAGAGGGATAATAAGAGGCTATGGTAAGATCACTAATAACATAGTCACCATCACTAAGGTGGCTTATGTTGAAGGGTTGCAACACAACCTTATAAGTATAAGCTAGCTCTTTGATCTTGGCTATGTTATTGTCTTTCACAAGGATGAGTGCCTAATCAGGATATCAAGTGACCAAGAGGTCATATTGACAGGCATTAGGAGTGGAAATGTTTATTGCTTAAACTTTCTAGGTTTAGATATAGACTCTCCTATCTGTTTAGTGGGAAATGAGAAAGCCTCTTATTGTGTCCTATGGCACAAGAGACTAGCCCATATAAATTACAAGACTATTGGTAAGCTCTTTAGTCAAGAGCTAGTTAGGAATGGTCCCAATGTGAAGTTCTCCAAGGAGGGCATATGTTCTGCTTGTCAAAAGGGAAACCAGACAAAAGCTTCCTTTAAGTGCATTGGGAGCAATGATTCTTTGAGGTGTCTATACCTCCTGCATATGGACTTGTTTGGTCCTATGCCAGTTAATAGTCTTAGTAGAAAGGTCTACACCCTTGTGGTGGTTGATGATTTTTCAAGGTTTGCTTGGGTGTTCTTCCTCAAGAGAGAGAATGAAACCCTTGATATCTTCATTAAGTTTGTCAAGCAAATTCAGAATGAGTTCAACAGCTCTGTGGTCAAAAATCAGAAGTGACCATGGGACTGAATACCAGTCTTATAGTATGACAAGGTTCTATGAAGAGCATGTGATTCATCAAGAATTCTCTTCACCTAGAACACCCCAGTAAAATGGAATTTTCTAGAGGAAAAATAGAACTCTCATAGAGGCTGGAAGGACCCTACTGAATGACACAACTCTCCCAGAATATATTTGGGCTGAGGAAGTCAACACTAGATATCATGTCCTCAACAGAAACTCTATCACCAAGAACCACAAGAAAACTCCTTATGAGATCTTGAAAGGAAAAAAACAAAACTGGAGCTATCTCAGAATCTTTTGTAGTAAGTGATATGTGCTTCATAATGGAAAGTCATATATAACTAAGTTTGCTGTCAAGTCCTTTGATGGGATTTTTGTTGGGTATAACAACCATAGCAAAGCTTATAGGATCTACAACTTGAAAAGACAAGTTGTAGAAGAGTCTATACATGTAGTATTTTTTGAGTCTACCATGATTTATAGTGAGCTACCAAGCTCCTCTTCTAGTACTATAGATACAAAAATGTTGGTGGAAAAGCTAGCCATCAAAGATGCAGATCCAGTGAAGCAAGCTGAAGTGGATATTCCAGATGGTCCACCAGACACACTTGGAGTAGATGAAGATCAGCAAGGAGCTATTCCTAAAGCTGTTGCTGAAAGAAGATTGCCTCCTGCAATCAGACATTTGAGAGACCATCCTGCACACCAAATCATTGCTGAAGCTAAGCCAAGGCATAGTGACCAGAAGCAAGAATCTAAATACAGTTGTGTATGTTAGTTTCCTGTCACAGGTGGAGCCAAAGAAGTTTGTAGAAGTCAACATAGATTAATTCTGGATATTGGCTGTGCAAGAGGAACTGAACCAATTCAAAAGATGCAAGGTCTAGAAGTTGGTTCCCAGACCACAAGGACATAATTTCATTGGAGTCAAGTGGATCTACAGGAATAATCTTGATGAAAATGACATTATAATCAAGAACATAACAAGGCTAGTGGATAAGGGGTACAAGCAAGAAGAAGGTATTGATTTTTATCAAACTTTTGCCCCTGTAGCAAGATTGGAGGCCATCAGACTGTTCCTTTTATATTCTGCACACAAGGGATTCAAAGTCTACCAGATGGATGTAAAGTCAGCCTTCCTAAATGGCGACTTAAGAGAAGAAGTCTATGTTATGCAGCCTCTAGGTTTTGTTGTTCCTAACTCTGTTGATTCTATTTATAGACTTAGGAAAACTCTATATGGGCTAAAACAGGCCCCTAGAGCTGGTATGAAACCTTGTCTAGGTTCCTCATTGAGAACAAATTCTCAAGGGGGAAGATAGATAAGACCCTATTCCTATGGGAATTTAAGGGTAAGATCATCCTAGTCTAGATCTATGTATATGATATCATCTTTGGATCTACTGATGACAACCTCTACAGAAAGTTTGTTAAACTTATGAAGGGGAAGTTTGAGATGAGTAGTATGGGTGAACTCAAGTTCTTCTTGTGTCTCCAAGTAAAACAGACTGATGATGGCTTGTCCATATCCCAGTCTAAGTTCACTAGGGAGTTAATAAAGAAATTTGGCATGGAGAATTCCTCCACCATAAGAACTCCCATGGGGTCAAATATGCCTATAGACAAGGTTGAAGCAGGGAAGCCTGTTGATGAGACCTTGTATAGAGGGATAATTGGCTCCCTTCTTTATCTTACTTCAAGTAGGCCAAACATCATGTTTGCTACATATGTTTGTGCTAGGTATCAGGCCTGCCCTAAAGAATCTCACTACTTTGCTGGAAAGAGAATTTTGAGGTATCTTAAGGGCAAACCAGATCTTGGCCTATGGTACCCTAGGAATGGGGAGTTTGAACTAACAGGCTACTCAGATGCAGATTTTGCTGGCTGCAAAGAGGATAGGAAGAGCACTTCTGGAACCTGTCAACTCTTTTGTGGAAGCCTAGTATCTTGGAGCAGTAAGAAGCAAACCAGTATTGCAATCTTAACTGCAGAGTCAGAGTACATCTCAGCAGGTAGCTGCTGTGCTCAGTTGTTGTGGATTCAACATCAGCTCCGGGACTACAACATCCAGATAAGTAAAAGCCCCTATTTTTTGATTCTACTAGTGTTATATTAATTGCTAGGAATCTTATTTCTCACATCAGGACTAAGCATATTGAGGTAAGATTCCATTTCATTAGGGAACATGTGGAATGTGAAGACATCACCCTTGAGTTTATCCTAAAGGACAAGCAAGTGGCTGGCATCTTCACTAAGCCATTATATGAAGCAATGTTTAACACCTTCAAGTTTGAGTTTGGTATGTCAAACCTAATATAGCTTCAGTTGCTCCTTAAATTTTCGTAGGCCATATTATGTATTGCAGATGGAATTACTCTTCAATAGATTGAAGGCATTTCAAGTGGTGTACCTTCAATGGTATCATGTTCAAGTGCTATCCAGACTAGTGCAGACTACACTATCTACTAAGAAACATGTCAGATGCTGCTTCAGTTTAGGGGGAGCATGTCCAACACTACTTTAATTACTCTCAATATATTCAAACTGCTTCCTATGAGAAATCAAAGAGGGGGAGCAGAATATCCTCCCTGGCAATTTACAGAAGTCAAAAAGGGTAAGAAGGACTTGAATCAGCTTACTGATTCAAGGACGTAAAAGAGGCATCAAATGCATAGGATAAGAGGAATAGGATACAAGTGGTATCAAATTCATCAAAACATGTAGCAGAAAAGGATACAAGTGGTATCAAATTCATCAAAAGTAGGTAGAAACTATTAAGGGGGAGCAGGTATAGGTATGTTTTGCAGACAAGAAAGTTTACTATAACTTATCTTCTTATCATATCTTTTCCTGCTTTATTTCTGCAATTTGTTAGTGTATGTCATTGACTCAGATATTTAGTGGAGAGTTTTGACTTCTTCAAATAGGGGGAGATTGTTGGGTCCATTGCTCACAATGTCCTAGATTTGAAGAAGTCAAATATGTCAATGAGCATACACAATGGTATATTTAATACATGTTCAATTTCATACATGCAGGTTTGTCCTAGTAATAATGATTGGACAAGTAGCCTGAGTGGCTTAGTCAGGTAATCTCTCACCTAAGGTGTGGATAGACAGAAATCTGTCTAAGTCTACAGGCATTGAGTGAAGGTTTCTCACTCAACGTTATATGACTTATAGCACTGAGTAGAGCCTCTATAGTCAAAGCCAAAGTAATGGCAGGAAGGAAAAGTGGCTAAGTCCACAGGCGTTGAGTGAAGTTAACTCACTCAATGCCATACAATAAAAGGTTGTGACACAGGATAATGCTGTAATAGCCTAAGTAGAAATGAGCAGAAAAGTGGCTAATTCCACAGGCGTTGAGTTTAGCTCACTCACTCAACATCATAGCTTCATAATCGTTTAGTACAGCTCAGTCAGTCAATACCATAGGAAAACTGTGAATATTTACCAAGTCCACAGGCGTTGAGTGAGGCAAGCTCACTCAACTCCATATGATAATGCGTTGACTAATTTTCAAAGGGAGTGTTCTTTTTTAGACATGGAAATTTGGCTAAGTCCAAATGCATTGAGTGTAGCTCTCTCACTCAACGCCAGATAACAGAAGTGTTAGTTAAGTAGTTTGGCGTTTAGTGGAGCTTACTCACTCAATGCCAAGTAGCAGTAAATCTGGCCAAGGCAAAAAGCATTGAGTGAGGCATGCTCACTCAACGCTCTCAGCACTTAAGATGTTGCAGACACAGAAAATTGGCTAAGGAAAAAAGCGTTGAGTAAGGTGTGCTCACTCAACGCTCTCAACGGCAAGCATGCAGAAGTGGCTGAAGAATATGCTAAGGCAAAAAGCGTTGAGTGGGGCTTGCTCACTCAACAGTATCAATGCCTAGATAGATAGAATTTTGTCTAAGTATTTTGGCATAGAGTGAGGCTTGCTCACTCAACGCATATTATACTGAAGCTCAATTTTGGCTAAGTCCATAGGTGCTGACGTCAGCAAAATCGACAAAGTCAACTGATTTCAAATCAAGTACGGAGCAGCTACAGAACACGACAAACATTGCCGAGAAGCTACTGTACGTCTTCTTTCGTTAAAGTAAGGTGCAGTTGGAAGCTGCAGGTGGGCCCCACTGGTCTCTAAGATCCATTGATCGACGAACTACCAAAGGAAGAGATGGGGGCAAAATGCAAGATAACTTTTAGGGCATTATCAATTTCGAAAGGTTGCAGCCGGACTTCATCTCTCTCTCCATTATCGTCGAGAAATAGCTTGAAATCTTCCTGCATGAATGAAAAGTTCAGTGAGCTGTTGCTTCTTCATCTGCTACAACATAATCAAAAAGGTTTCTGATAGAGGAAGAAAGTAGAGCCATCATTATCCAGTGGGCTCAGTTGGCTCATTGAAGAACACAAGTTCACCTTCTTCTTCAGCAAGATCAGAATCTTCATTCTGAGTTTCTTACAGCAGAGGGAGAACTTCTACCTGTTGCTATGAAGCAAGATAGTGCTGATATAGCTCAGCCCTAGCTTTTTACACAGAGAAATTTCCCTGTGTCAAAACATTCAAATACTCATCTTTCTGTAGGATCCAACTGGATCTGAGATTGTACGACCACTAGCCTGAGGTAGGGCAATATTGCCTGAGTAGTAGGAGAGTAAACCTCTCTGAGTTGTAGTATCCAACTGGATCTGAGGTAGGGCAATTTTCTTGAGTAGTAAGAGAGTGTAACTCTCTGAGGTTAGATCCCTAGTGGATTTGATGTAGGGCTGTGCTCCCAGCCTGAGTGTAGGGCCTTTGGCATGAGGTAGGTGATCAGTTAATCACTGAGTTTTAGGCCCTTGTGGCTAAGCTGTAGGTATTGGAGGAGACTGAGAGATCCTGAGGGATCTGAGGTGTAAGATCCTTGGAGTAGTGTTTTGGAGAAGTTCCTTGACCAATAGGAAGTTGGCAAGCTGGGAGGAAAGTGGATGTACCCACAAATTAGGGAACCACTATAAATCTGTCTTTGCTTTTCTAGATTGTTTAGACTAGCTAAGACTGAAAACAAAGATGGAAATTATATATCGATGATATAACTCCAAACATGAATTTTCAAGAGTAAATCGAAGGCCTAAACCCTAAAAAGAAAAAGTAAACTTAAAGCATCATAATTTAATCAACTCGAACCTCAGATCATCAAGATCGAGTACAAGGATGATTAGTTAATCATGGAGAAGTGGAGGAAGTGAGATGGGTAGAGGAACATTATGAAAAAAAGTAAAAGAGCACTTTATATTAATGCTAAAAGAGAGCTACAACTTTGAAATAAAAAAATTACAAGTGCATAGAATTGAAACCTAGGCTAGCATTAACATTAAGCTATACTGAAATTACAAGAGCTATTATAAAAGGTGTACATTAAGATAGAATTAAGAAAAGCTTAAAATGAGAAAGTGAGGGAGGAAGAACATGAAAAACTCCAAGAAATAAAAGTGTAGCACCTCCCCTCCTACCCCACAACTGCCTCTAGACACAAGGGGGAGCCCTTGAATTTATAGAATTTTCTAGGTCGGTCACGCGCCCTGTCACGTCCGAGGAGGGCGTGTATGTGGGGCGTGCCAGGTATGGGGTTGACCTCAAGTGCTGGATTCTGGCGGGAATGATGATTGCTTATGTATAATGGTGGACATGCCCTGGGACACGCTGGTGTAGTGGGTTGTGTAAGGCACGCCATGTAAAAATCATTGGTCATAAATTCGTCAAATGTCAAAAAAGGTGATACACGCCCGGCGACACACCCGTGTAGTGGGGGCGTATAAGTACTGTTGACGTGCAACAATGAAAAATCTTTAATGGCGGCATGCAGGCTTCGGGATGAGGGTGACATGCCCAGAGACACGCCCAGGGAGGGCGTGTCAGGGGGGCGTGTTAGGTGTATTTCTGGGGATTTGGTTTCTGGCAGCAAACTTCCTTGGGATCGGGTTACACACCCTGTAACAGGCCCAGGGAGGGCGTATCAGGGGGGCATGTCAAGTGTTTTCTCAGGATTTGGATTCTGGATGATTTCTGCCTCGAGAATGGGTTACACGCCCTAAGTACATGCCCAGGTAGGTCGTTACCCGGGGTGTGTAACATCAAAATTGGCCGAAAACTGCGAAAAATATGCAAAAAGAAGAGAACACATTAGTGGCAATAATATATACAAAAGGAGGTCAACATATAAGCTTACAAGACATGATTTGTGAATTAAAACCTGAAAATACCCTAATAGTTTAGACTGCAAAATGTATTATCACCAGGAGGAAGTTCAGGAGAGACAAAAAGATAGGTGCAGTGCCACCAGATGCTCTTGAGCCCAGCAAATACTTTCCCAAGCCTTACAATTATTTTGAAAGACAAAAGCATAAGAAGATGGATGCTGATGAAAAGGCTGCAAAGAAACCTAATAGAGGCATTGTTATCAAGGAACCTGAAACATAAAATGTTTTTATATTCCTTAAGGGCTTAAGGACTGTGAACATTATTATAAGCACACTGTCTATTTATGAATATTACCTTAAATGATAATCATATTTTGTGTGTGTATCAATTATTACTCTTATATACTGTGAATGTTTATCTTCTATATATAGTAGTGTATATCATTGACTAGGATTCTAACTTCTTCAAAATGGAGGAGATTATTGGGTTCATTAATCACAATGTTCTAGATTTGAAGAAGGCCCATAGGTCAATGGTATATACATGATTGTATCTGATGCTTGCTATAAGTTCATTATATGCAGGTTATCTATTGCTCTTTCATTAGACAGTCTGTCATGGTCACATTAGTGGTTGGACTCAAGATAGGATGTTGGCAAAGCAAAAAAATGGGTAAGTATAGAAGCATTGAGTGAAGGCAGTTCACTCAATGCAAAGAGGCTAAAAACATTGACAGAACTTCAACCAGTCAAAGCCACAATGCTGCTGAAGAGAAATCTGGCTAAGTCCAGAAGCGTTGAGTGAATGCAGTTTACTCACGCCTACTCAGGAGGATATCTGCCAAAGTACAGAAGAATTGAGTGGAGAAAGATCACACAATCCCTCATCTGTCATTCAGCAAAGTTCAAAAATGTTGAGTGGAGAAAGATCACTCAACGCCTAATCTGTCATTCAACAAAGTTAAAAAGCGTTAAGTGAAGAAGCTTCACTCAACGCCTTTAACTAACAGATTTTTGCCAAGTCCAAATGCGTTGAGTGATGAAGGCTCACTTAATGCCTCATCAGTTAGGCAGAATAAGTCAAAATGCATTGTGAGATAAAGGTTCCCTCAATTCCTTAAGATGTAGAATTTATGCTAAGTATTTTTTCGTTGAGTGACAAGGCCTCACTCAACGCCTATGCAGATTGTATGGAAATTTTCAAGTCTACAAGCGCTGAGTCATACTGACATCATCAATAATTCAAATAATGTGGGAATTGTGCGCTAGATAACAAAAGGCACTGTATGCCTTTAATACAATAATAAATGCAAAAGATATGTTACAGTTACCAATTTCGACTGGTCCATACTACATATAGAGCTGTTGGACGACGAGTAATAAAAGGACATTTCCGAGAAATCAAAACAAGTTTTGTGGGCATCTTCTTCCTCTCTATCAAGCAAAAGATTTCCTGGAACTCATTCTTAAAGCAAGTCTGTGAACCATAGACAGAAGTAGGCAGGTTGAAGAAATAAAGAACTGAAGAATCATTCAGTCTTCAACAACAACATCAGAAATCTCACTTTCTGGGTAAGAAGAAGAAGCAGAGCAAACTTAAGTTGTTGTTCATATTCAAGGCCACTACACTCAACATAGCTACATCAAAGGCTTGAAGAAGTAGTGTTCCGTAGTTGTCTTATCAGCACGAGCAAAAGCTTCCTGAAGATCTATTATCTTGGTTCTCTGAAGAAGATTGAACTGAGGTTTCTCAGTTCAAGAAAAAGAAGACTCAGAGATTTTTTCTGGAGTCAATCATCATCAAACCTTGATTCATTCCGTAAGATCATTTTTGATCTGATTTGTAAGCCTAAATTATAAAGGCTGAGTGGTAGCATTTTGTTGAGAATCTTAGGTAGGGCATGTGTGCCTGAGGTAGGATCTTGGTCAAGACCTGAGGTAGGAGACTTAGTTTCTCTGAGTGTAGGGCTAACCTCCAAGCCTGAGCTATAGGGCTTCTAGTTAAGCCTGAGGTAGGTGATCTGGTGGGTCACTGAGTTGTAGGAGTAAATTTTACTCTGTATGTGTAGGGCTTTGGACTGAGGTGGGGCTTGGAGGAAGCTTGAGAGATCCTGAGGGACCTGAGTTATAAGTTCTTTGACCCAAGTTTTGGAGAAGATTTCCTTGTCTAACACACTGTTAGAAATGTAAGAGGGAAGTGGATGTACCCATAACTTGGGGAACCACTATAAATACTGGTGTGCTGATCCTTGTTCTTGAAAGCTAACTCAATAATCTAACTCACAACACAACAAATCCAAAAGTAGTCATAAAGACTTGAAAACCTATTCACCCCCCCCCCCTCTAGGTGAATAGCTACTCTTGAAACAAAGACTTTCACAATTTGCTAAAATTTTATATACGTATGGCATCACACACACTCTCCACTACCTATTACCCACAAATAAATTGCCAAGTGGAGGTAGTTAATCGAGAATTAACATGAATCTTAGAAAAAATGGTGTCGGTTAATAGAAAGGATTGGTAACTAAAATTAGACGACGCTTTATGGGCTTATCGAATGGCGTATAAGATCGCCATCGGTTCTACATCGTACTGATTAGTCTACGGAAAAGCATGCCATTTACCGGTGGAATTAGAACATCGCGCATATTGGGCGCTTAAAATTTTTAAATCTAGATTTAAACTTAGCCTCTTAACAAAGAAAGTTCCAATTAAATGAGTTAGATGAATGATGTGCAAATGCCTATGAAAATAATAAATTTTATAAGGAGCCTACGATGTTTTATCATGATAAAAAAATTAAAAATCGCGTTTAAGGCTTTTTCCCAGAAAACTGAATTCCCGATGGTTCTGCCCCTTTATAGTAAAAGAGGTTTGGTTATATGGGACTGTGCTAATAGAACACCCCGAAAAATGGCTTATTCAAAGTTAATGGGCACCATCTAAAATTATATCACCCCGACGACCACTCAACTGGAAAGATTGAATCACTTAACCTCCCAAACTTTTAAAAATGCCACTTAGTCAATCTATGCGACGGTAAGCAAAACGCTTTTGGGAGGCACCCCATAGTTATTTTTTCCTTTTTTGGTTGTTTCTTTTACCTTAACATGTTTTGTAGGATTTCTCTTTTTCAAGTGATGAACGACAACCCTGACAACAAATCAGGGAAGCTTCATTATATTCTTTTCTCTTTCTTATTTGTCATTTTATACTTCATATTTAGCTTCAAACATTGGGGACAATATTAAATTTTAAGTATGGAGGTGTTGTGTAGTTGCACTTTTTAAATGTTGTCTTCCCTCCTTTTTAATAGAAAATCTATTTTCATAGAAAGGGAAGTTTGAGCTTGTCATCCCATCACATCTCCTAGTACTGCTGCAAACCTTTAATAGGCTAGACATCAGGAAGTATAGAAAAATGACAAAAATAAAACATATTTTAGGAAAATTGTAAATTTTGCTTTAAGTTTATCAATAAAACTCAGCATTTACTCAATTGCAAGTCTACTAGTTAATTTAATTGTTCATGTGGACTAGGAATTCTTGGTGCTAAAATAGATTTTCAAACTTGTAAGTAGAATGATTGTCCATGTTGTGTTTCTAGTCAAACACATGTGTTAAAGTAGTGTTCGTATAAAATAAAATTCTTGGCATAAATCTAAAAAATAATGATTTTTCTAATTGCGTAGAGGTGTTTTATCTTACTTCTAAAATGAACCAGGTGATTATCTAAAAGTAGTTTTGGTGAGTACGTAGAAGATTGTTAGAAATCTATTACTCGATTCGAACGGAAGGGTTTCCTTTCTCGATGTCTAGAACTTGCTCTTAGCTATCTTCAAAACATTTGCACTTTAGAATAATTAACCTTATGAAAATGATTTAGGTCTTTCTTTGGATAGTTTGAGCCCTTTCATCCAATCCTAAAAATACTACCTCGGTTGACACAAATTTGAGCATTTTTACTCTTTCATTTTGATCTACCCTCACCATTTCGCCACCAAAACCAAGAAGCTAAACCCACATACACTTAAATTTTGAGCTAAATTTTTGAAAATGAAAACTTGAGGTTTCATTTTGGTTATACGGTGAAGAGCCAAATATTGAAAAAATCATGGGTGTTGATTTATATTAAAAAGAGAATTCATAGTGATATGTGAACTTGGTATGCACGTGCATACTTGAAATGATCCCAAATATGAAAAGCTATATTTCATAATGATATGTATCCTAGATATACACATACATACTTGGAATGATCCCAATTATGAAGAAAAAGTGAAATAAAATAAAATAAGAAAGTGCTCTCCTTAGCAAAACATGAGTATGGGGGTGTAACTTCTTTAATTTTTTGGTTGTCATTGTTTTCTTTTAGCTCATAACTCTTTGTTTAATTGGAATGCGCCTTTATGTTTATCATTGTCTACGTCTCCCTTAAACACAAGCCTTATGCTACATCCTACTCAAGTCTTAATAATTCATAGAGTTGGTTAGTCTCAAGTGTAGTGGAGAAGAAGTGAACGGGCAAGCCTATGACCATCATCATTGATAGATTTCTTTGGAGGCCACCTCGAGTGTAGATTTTTTGTAATTTAAATCTCATCAATCACGCTATTTTCCACCTCAACATAACTTTGAGATTCACTGTTGACTCACTTTAAAAGTAAAAAAATAATCATCAAAATGCATTTTTTGAAATTTCATAAACTAGAACCTATGCCAAGAAGGTTTTTCCAATCAAATTTCTACACACGGCGGCATACGACTTCGCTTTTTTCTCACTTATTTTAAATAGTCTACCTAGCATAAGATGTCCCCATCTCTATGAAGAATCATTTGCTCGGGATGAGCAAAGATTAAGAATGGAGGTATTTGATAAATAACTGGAAGTATCTAGTTGTCTACCTAAATCACCTAGAGGGGGGGTGAATAGGTAAGATCTGCATCTTTTGTAAAATAACAAATTGAGAGAGTAAAACACAGAAAATAATCAAGCACAATCCAGACGACATAAGAAATTATAGTGGTTCCCCAATCTTGGGTACGTCCACTCTCCGCCTCACAAATCTAGCACCATGACTAGACTTGGATACTTCACTATATCTCGAATTAAATAATCCTACACCATGGAGAAACGCTCCTATAACTCGTAGGTAATACACTCCTACAAAAACTCGG
Source organism: Platanthera zijinensis (assembly GCA_039513925.1). NCBI lineage: Eukaryota > Viridiplantae > Streptophyta > Magnoliopsida > Asparagales > Orchidaceae > Platanthera > Platanthera zijinensis. The sequence goes on along the minus strand of CM077087.1, from coordinate 136,020,665 downwards.
AGAACAACGCTCCTACAATCTCGGAGATAAGGCTCCTACAATAATAAAAATTATTTTACAAAAATAAAACAAACTTAAAATTCTCAGATCTGAATTCTTTAACTTCTTCCTTCTTGTAACCGAGAACCTCTGTGAAAAGATTGAGGAAGAGATCCAAAAATCTTGATCTAAAAACCGTAGGATTCGACAAAATCAAGAAAGATTGAATAACTTGAAGGCGTTTGATCTGTCGAATCTTTTACTCTCTGAATCGCTGGATCGAGAAGGTCGGCAAGGAAGAACTGTCCATGATGGCGGCGCTTCTCGATTTTGGAAAAAGAAAGATTGTGATTCAGAAAGCGTGTGAAGAGAGATTAGGCTCATTAATTCTGAAAAGACCTTTTATAAGTCATCTTTAATGGTCTGAAATCTCTAATGATGATCCACGTGGACCAATCATGAGTGATTTAGATTTGAAAAGAATTCTGTCAGATACTTAAAAAAATTCTACACTTCTGTTTCTCGAGAGAAAGGTTGACTTCTCGAGAATAGCTCCGATTTTTCGAGAAAGGATATGAGCTTCTCGAGAAGAAATACTAAGGAAAATCTTGAAAATGAGTTCTGGTTTCTTGAGAAGAATAGACCTTTCTCGAGAAAAGAATTCTGCCTCTCGAGAAATAAAAATGACTTCTCGAAAGCTTCCTTGAATTCTCGAGAACAGTTTGACTTCTCGAGAAATAACTTCGGTTTTCTCGAGTGATGACTTCTGCTTTCTTGAGAAAAAGACTTAGAAGAATTCTGAGATATTTTTTAGGCTTCTCGGGAAGAGCATGGCTTTCTCGAGAACTGCTCTTGGGCTTCTCGAGAAATGCTTCTTCTTCTCGAGTAATTCTTCAAGGCTTTTCGAGTAAAGAACTCTGCTTCTCGAGTAATTGACTTAGCTTCTCGATTAATATGCTTCGACTTCTCGAGAAATGTACTTAGAAAATTTTCTTAACAAAATTTTAATTCCTCTTCTTGGAGATCAACAATCCATTCTTTCTTCCATATCTTTAGTACTTGAAAATAAAGTGTGTCCCAATAGAGAGGTGCACTTGAGTCAACACCATGGATCACACAATGAGGGATTACACTGCATGGTCTTGTGTTTGGTGACCCATTGTAAACTAACATTGGTCTACACTTGTCAATAATAACCTGCAAGCACTTAACTAGAGAGTAACATCAAATACAAACTTAATTCATCTTAGTTCAAGGGTGACTTCATACAAATCTAGGTTATTGTGGATACTATACCCAACAATCTTCCCCTATTTGTATAAGTCATAACTCTCTACACTAAGGTGAATTATATCAAGATAATCAAATAAAGAAAAAGACAAGCAAAGAAAATAGATGCAAATGTTAAGATCATCAAAATTCAAAGTTATATATATATAAATAGAAATTGTCCAAAAAAATATCCTTGTCCACAGATTTCTTATATACATAATATTGATAATCTTCAATCACTTGTTTTGTTGTTGATACTGTCTTTCTCTTCTCTCTTGTTGCCTCTTGAAATATGTGAACGACATTGGATAATATTTGGGAGGTTTAGGAGGAGAATTAAGATGTTCCTTGTCATGTTCTCGATCATGCAGCCTTCTTTTTGCATCGACTTTTCATACATCTCCAATTCAGAGTGACTGTAATGATTATACTTTTTTCTCTAAATTCCACAACCAGCCTCAAGGTATCTAGAATTAATGATTTGGAAGTTGGGCTCCAAATTTCAACAAATTTTCTTTCTATCCTTTCGACAGGTTCTTGAACTAGGATGGATCTGCTAGCAGATTCACCATCACCATATTTTCTTCTTTTTGGCACCTGCACTTTAGGAGGAATATCATATTGAAGATTCTGAGAAGATTCTGGTTGATCTGTATTCCACACATGAGAATACTGAGCAGGAGGATCTTCATAATAGTGTTAAAGTGAGATACCAAGCGGTCTGGCGGTCTATGCTTGGCGGGTTACTGACCGCGCGGGCTGGCGGTTTCTCTCAGACGGTTTGATATCCAGACTGTTGTTGTTTGCTATCCGAGCGGTCTAGCGGTCTCCTACCGTGGCTTGTTCTCTTCCTTCTGGTGTTGCTGAGCGGTTAGCCCCTTTTTCTAACCACGCAGTCTGATCGGTCTGTTTATGTTTAGTCGCTCAACTCTGTAATTTTTTTAGTCTCACATTGTGTATTTGTACTCTCTCCACTCTCCTCCATTCTATAAAAGGGAGGCAATATCTTTGTAAATCATATTTTTTTGGATAATAAAACTTTCAATTATTTAAGTTTTGGCTTGTTTTTAGTCGCATGTTCGCTACTTTTACATGGTATCAGAGGAAACGCTCGATTCCTCCTGATTCCTTTGGCCCTTCTATCTGAGAAGCTTCGTTCTCTGTTCGCCCAGATACCCGTCTGTCCGCGCAGCTTCTTTGCATTATCGCTGCCATGTTTGTGTGACTTCCTTCCCTCTTTTCTTCGACCTGTTTTCACGACCTCTCTGCTTCCCTTTCACTGACATCTCTTCTCGTCTACTCGCACCCTGTGTGTTCGCGCGAATTCTTCTCTGTTGGCCCGAACTCTTTTCTGTTCGCGCGATCTCCTTTTCTCCTCACGAACTTCCCAGTTCGTGCGACCTCTGTCCATGTCCTTTGGTCTACTTCCTAGTCATGGCCCCTCTTACCGCTGGTGTGTTGAAACCGTGACTGTTGCAGCTTCTTCTCTTTAGCCCGCTGCGGTTTGCGTCAATTCTACTGCGGATTATTCTTCGTGTTACGGACTCCTTATTTGCGCGGCTTCCCCCTTGTTCATGCAGCTTCCTCCTTTTTCTATTCGCGCGACCTCTTTTCTTCTCGCGTGGCTTCCTGTGTTTCTCTATGGCCAATTCTGATATCTCCACCCCCGTCATCTCTACCTCCACCACTCCTGTGGTTCCTCCTCCTCCTACTCCTTTCGAAAACCTTGGCATGGTTTCTAAACTAATTGGTTCCAACTATCTGGATTGGAGCATTTCTTTCACCTTTCTTCTTCATTCTCAGCACAAATGTCATCACATCACTAATGACCCCCCTCCTCCTAGGTCTGCTCAATTTGATGACTGGGATGCGAGTGATGTGCTTGTCCGCACTTGGCTGGCCAACAGCCTCTCTGATGAATGCCTTCTCGTCATCCGCCATGATGAGACGGTCATGGCTTCCTAGCTTCACCTCGCCGCTCTCTACTCGAAGAGGGCCCAGGCGTCCCGCATTTATACTCTTTATACGGACCTCTTCGCCCGCCCTTCCATGTATCCTGCTGCGGCTTATCAGCAGGTTCAGGCTCTTGGCGCAGAGATCCTCCAGAATCAACCCTTCTCCACGGACTTGGCCGAGCAGCACAAGCACTTCCAGGAACTCTTGATTGTTTGTTATCTTTTGCGACTTCTCGATTCATATGATATGATCTGCCAACAAATCTTGGGCGAGGCAGAATCTCAAACTTTGGATGCCACCGCGGCTCGCATCGCCGCTGTTACTTCGCTGCTCCAGCATCCTCTGTTGTCCTCCCCTCCACCACAAGACTCCTATGCGCACCAAGCTCAGCGAGGTGGCACTAGTAGGCGTAGCCAGTCAGGCGGGCGCGGTTCGTCCAGGTTCCTATGCTCTCACTGTGGTCATACCGTCCATTCTGTTGACCGTTGCTGGCGGAAACATCCTCATCTTCGCCCCTCTGGTGATGCATCTTCCTCAACCTCCGCCTCTTCTCGGTCGTCTGCCTCTGTGGACAGAACTTCAGGTAGTGCCCACATCATTACCCAAGGTAAATGGCTGATTGACTTTGGTGCTACAAATCACATTACTGGCAACCCTCAATACTTATCTCTTCGAGAAAAGCATGATCGGTTGCCCCTGGTTCTTGGTGTGGATGGTTCCCCTTCCTCGGTTCATGGGACGGGCGTGGTTCAAGTCACCTCGTCGCTTCGCTTGGCGGACACACTCTATGTACCGAAGTTCCCTTGTAATTTATTATCCGTTACTACTTTATGCAAGCAACTTTATTGCTCCGTCTTATTCACTCCAGCTTCTTGTTCTTTTGAGGACCCGAGAACCCAATGGATGATTGCTACTGGGACTGAGAGCGGCGGCTCTACTTCCTCTACAACGTTTCCGCTCTATCCTCCTTCTCCTCCTCTTCTATAGATCTGCTTCAATGACATCTTTGCCTTGGAAATCCTCCTCCTCGGATTCTTCGCCAACTTCTACCCCACTTACCTCAGACAAGTCCTCCGCTCAACTGTGATGTGTGTCAGCTTGGCAAACATCACTGCTCCTCCTTCCCGCCAAAACAAGGTTGTGGCTCTTCTTGCCCGTTTGATCTCATTCATTCTGATGTCTGGGGCCCTGCTCCTACCCTCACTGTTGGTCGGGGTAGTTCTTACTTTATAACATTTATTGATGATTTTTCTAGATGTACCTGGGTGTATCTATTAAAAGATCGCTCTGAACTATTTTCTGTATGGCAATCCTTTTATTATATGATTAAAACTCAGTATGATGTTTCTATTAAAGTCTTTCGTTATGATAATACTAAGGAATATGTTAGTCATGAGTTTTCCTCTTTTTTATGCAACATGGTCTTGTTCATCAGACCAGCTGTGTTTACACTTCCCAGCAAAATGGGGTGGTGGAGCGTAAAAACTTCCACCTCCTCGATGTAGCTCGCACTCTTTTGATGCAGATGTAGGTACTTCGCTCCTATTGGGGCTATATTATTCTCCTTGCCCGCTATCTCATCAATCACATTCCCTTTACGGTCCTCCACGGCAAGACCCTCTTCTCCATCCTTAACTCGGGAAAGGAACCCTTTCCTCTCCCTCTCCATATCTTTAGGTGCACGGCTTTTGTGCACGCTCCTTCCGCTACCCGCGACAAGCTTTCCCCCCGTTCCACCAAGTGTTTCTTTTTGGGTTACTCTACAACTCAGAAAGGCTATTGTTGCTTTGACCCCGTTCTGCGCAAGCAGTTTGTCTCCGCGGACATGACCTTCTTTGAGAATGCATCCTACTTCTCTCATGTATCCCCACTTCTCCCTGATGTCTCTGATTCTCCACCGTCTCCCTCCATTCCTTCCACACCTATCGACATCTCTCCTCCTACATCATCTCCTTCTCCGTTTCCTCCTCTCTCCATTCTCTCCCCTCCCCCTTCTCCCTCTTCTCCGCAGCCGTCTCTCTAGTCCCGGGACAACCTTCTCTGCCATGGATGCTCTGGTCACTGAGGAACGCATCGACTTGGATCTTCCCATTGCTCTTTGCAAAGGGGTGCGGGCATGTACCCAACACTTGCTTGCAGCCATTGTTTCCTATTATCGCCTTACTCCTTCTCGCAGGTCTTTTTCTTTGGCTATCTCAGCTACTGCCACTCCCCGTACCTACCAGGAGGCTCTTGCTATTCCTCACTGGAAATTTACCATGTATGAGGAGATTGCCACTCTTACTGAAATGGGTACCTAGACCCTTGTTCCTCCACCAGTTGGTACTAATGTGGTTGGCTGTCGTTTGGTGTTTGTTGTGATGTTCCGCCCAGACGACACTATGAATCGCTACAAATCTCGATTGGTGGCCAAAGGCTTTACTCAGACTTATGGGGTTGATTACTTTGATACCTTCTCTCTGGTCGCTCGCCTCAGTACCATCTGGGTTCTTCTCTCTGTCGGCGTCAACAGGGATTGGTCTATTTCCCAGCATAATGTCAAGAATGCTTTCCTCTATGGGGATCTTCATGAGGACGTCTGCATGGAGCAACCTCCTGGGTATATTTCTCAGGGGGATACATGTATATGCCAGTTAAAGAAGGCTATCTATGGCCTAAAATAGAGCCCTCGGGCGTGGTTCGACAAGTTCAGTGGCATTGTGGCTGCCATCAGCTTTGCAAGAAGTTCGGTCGATCATTCCTTGTTTATTCGCAAAACCGCCTCGGGATTGGTGGTTTTGGCGGTGTATGTGGATGATATTCTTCTTACTGGCGATGACTAGGCTAGGGTGGAATTGACAAAGAAACACCTCCGTCAACACCTGGTCACGAAGGATATGGGCACCCCGAAATACTTTTTGGGGATAGAAATCTCTCGGATGCCCGACTCGTTGGTTCTTTCCCAATGGAAGTATGCTCTTGATCTTCTATAAGAGGAAGGATTGACTGGTGCCAAACTGGCCCGGTGCCCCATGGCTACAGGAGAAGACAAAACATGGATAGATGACTCGCCTCTTCTGTCTGATGTCACGAGGTACAGACGTCTGGTGGGCAAACTCATTTATCTCATGGTGACCAGACTAAACATTTCCTATGTTGTAGGCAAGGTTAGTCAATTCATGCAAGCTCCTAGGGAATGCCATCTTAGGTTTGCCTTGAGTATATTAGAGTATGTTAAAGCTGCACCAGTAAAAGGGCAACTTTTTCAGAAGAATGGTCATCTAAGGGTTGAAGCCTACTCAGATTCAAGCTATGTTGATGATAAAGGCAACAGCAAATCTACATCAATTTTTTGCACATTTATTGGAGGAAATCTTGTGAGCTGGAAGAGAAAGAAACGGTTTGTTATCTCCAAATACAGTGCAGAAGCCGAATATCGGAGTATGATGTCAACCACTTGTGAGTTAAAATGGTTGCGTGCTCTCATGCTTGACTTAGGAGAGGTCTATGACTATCCTCTTCCTATGACAACAAGGTCGTCATATACATATCGAGAAATTCGGTCTTCCATGAGAGAACGAAACATATAGAAGTCGACTGCCATTTCATTCGGGAAGAGGTATTGAAGAAATAGATTTGTACTCCATTCGTCACCTCCGACAAAGAGTTGGTGGATATCTTCACCAAGCCAATTTCTACTTCCTTCTTACACATTTGTGACAAGATGGGCATGATTGATATCTATGCTCCAGCTTGAGGGGGAGTGTTGAAGTAGGAGACCGAGCGGTCTGGCGGTCTATGCTTGGCGGGTTGCTAACCGCGCAGTCTGGCGGTCTCTCTCTAGCAGTTTGATATCAAGACTGTTGTTGTTTGGTGTCCGAGCGGTCTAGCGGTCTCCTACCGCGGCTTGTTCTCTTCCTTCTTGTGTTGCCGAGCGGTTAGCCCCTTTGTTTAACCGCGCGGTCTGTTTATGTCTAGTCGCTCAGCTCTATAAATTTTTTAGTCCCACATTATTTATTTGTAATCTCTCCACTCTCCTCCATTCTATAAAATGGAGGTCATACCTTTGTAAATCTTATCTTTTTGGATAATAAAGCTTTAAATTATTCAAGTTCTGCCTTGTTTTTAGTCTCCTGTTTGCTACTTTTACAAATAGGAAGTTTTAAAAAGTTTAGGTCTAGGTGAGAATGCGTGCTTTTGGACTGTTGGATTGAGCTAAGGAGGAGGAGCAGCATTTGGATCAACTTGAAATTTAGGGAAGATCTGGTTGTGCATCCAAACTGTTGTACCATATGTATGAAATTTAACATCAATAATCTGATTTTGAACATCAGTACTTATCTCTTTTAGCTTTGCTTCCCATTGGGTCTTCATGTCTTCAGAGGCTTTTGATAGGTATTCTTTGACTTTGTCCTCCCCCTTTCTGACTTCTACAGTAAAGGTTGTTATGGTATCTTCTTTGAATTTCCCAACTTCCTCACATGTTTTGAAATTTTGTTCTTCTGTTTTCTTTAGTAGATAGATCTGATTATTGGTCACTGTTTCTGACTAGTCCAAAACTTTACCAACACTTGTTATAGTGTGGTCCAGTGCTTTTCCTCCAATATTGAGTAATCTTTTGAACTCATCAGCATTGCTTTGGATTTCTGCAAAGTCTCTGCTCATCTCCTTTTCAAGAGCAGTGACTTTGGCAGTGACTTCCTAAAGAGATTTATCAAAATATTCTCTTTGCGTTGTCAGCATTGATTCTATTTTACCTAGCAAAGAATCATTAGGAATGCTTTTAGTCTGAGGAGGTGGAGGAGGTATGGCTAGGGCAGGCCATATTGGGATTTCTTCAAGGATCATTGAGCTCTGAAAGTCTTGTTTTTTTCGAGCAGTTGTCATCTCATCCTCTTCTTCACCAACAATTACAGGAAGAGTGAGGCTTAAGCTTCTGAAGGGAGGTTCGGCTAGTTCTGCTGGGCTCTGTTCTTCATGATAAAATAAGATATTTATTGTCTCCCCCTCAATGTCTGCCTGGGGCATTAGAGTTTCTTGATTTTCTTCATTAGGAGGGAACAGTGGATCATCTGATGTCATCTCTTCTACCATCCTATCAATTTCAGCTGCAGTAGATTTGGCTTGGGCATCAAGATCCTCTTAATTAGAGGTATCATCAGTATTCATACCTGACCCACCTTTATGTACAGAGGTGCTTGGTTCAGCATCAGACTTAGAAATGTCTTCTTATTCCACTACCACATTATGTAATCTCAGCTGGAATATCATTAGAGGGAATTTCTATTATTGGGACTAGAGTTGGTTGTTGTGCCTCAAGGACTGAAGGAGCAGGCTCCCCCTCAGCAGCTACACAAGATGTGCCAACTGCATCATGAGGAAGGGGAAATGGGGTCCTGTACTCAGCCACTGTAGTCTTTGGAGCAGGTGGAGCTTGACCTGGTCTTAGTAGCCTTATTTCCCATCTTTGTATGGAGGTAATGGATACCTTTTTCATGTGATGAATTGGCATACCTTTGTCCTTGTCAAAGACTTCTGGAAGCATTTGATTTAGATATACTGAAATAATTCTGGCATAGTTGGGTGTTGTGATGCTTTCTTTGATCCTATCAAAAATCATTTGTCCCCATTGGAACTTTTTGCGGCAGATGACAGCAGTCATCATGCAGAAGAAATCTGATGTGATGTAGCTGATAGAGCTTATTTTGTAGAGAATTACTTTCCCAAGAATGTCATCAAGCATCTTGCTCTCATCATTCATATTCTTGCGATGGATGTTGACTGTCGAATTAGGAAGGCCACAAAATGAGAGTGCCCTAGAGTAGTCGAGTTCTTCTAAGGGGTCTTCTTCATCGATAACAGGGAGCCGCAGAAGTTGAGTAACAGAGGAAGATTTCATCTCTATCTTGACATCCCGGACCTTGCTCTTCAATATTTTACCATTCTTCTTGACCTTAGCATTTAGGAAGAACTCTTCAACCTCAGGAATTAATACCTTGCAGGGGTGTTGTAAGATGAAAGAAAGTCCGACAGTGTCAAGAAGAATAAGAACGTTCGAGAAATCATCTGAAAGGTCGGCGAGTCCTGCGGAGATGAACTCACTGCCTATGTCGATCTTGGATGTACGTGCTATAGATTTGAGAAGGTTGAGAACATTCTGGCCTTACGATAAGAATCGAGCAAGATTGGGGGAGGAGCGGCGGAGACAGTCGAGAAGAAGAAGGGTTTTTCGGGTGCTATATTTTGAAATTGTGGATTTTGGATTTTTATGGACTTATCTATTTATAATAATTCGTAAATATTGATAATTAAGTAATAAGATGAGAAGTAATGTACCTTAGAAATGGCGGATGTAGTTCTAGGTGCGCATATGAGAGGACTTAGCGCAACCACTCGCACCAAAAGCCCAGACTGATGGAGGACGGCGCCACTAATCTTTATATCAAAGGTCCTCGGGCGGATCCACGGGGCAGCCAGTTAAGCCATTACCGCATAGCACCGCAGCGCGGGGGCGATTCCGGACCGCAGCCCCAACAATCCCCCCCCGGAAAAGACCCCGGGGTTTCGAACCTGCAACCCCCTCTGATACCAATTGAGAGGACTTAGCGCAACCACTCGCACCAAAAGCCCAGACTGATGGAGGACGGCGCCACTAATCTTTATATCAAAGGTCCTCGAGCGGATCCACGGGGCAGCCAGTTAAGCCATTACCGCATAGCACCGCAGCGCGGGGGCGATTCCGGACCGTAGCCCCAACAATCCCCCCCCCCGGAAAAGACCCCGGGGTTTCGAACCTGCAACCCCCTCTGATACCAATTGAGAGGACTTAGCGCAACCACTCGCACCAAAAGCCCGGACTGATGGAGGACGGCGCCACTAATCTTTATATCAAAGTTCCTCGGGCGGATCCACGGGGCAGCAAGTTAAGCCATTACCGCATAGCACCGCAGCGCGGGGGCGATTCCGGACCGCAGCCCCAACAGCATATATCAAGAAGTTTAACTTTGGAAAATCTGCATCATGATTTCTCGAGAGGAATCAACATTTCTCGAGAAGTGGCCTATCAGTTCTCGAGAAGTCATATAATTTCTCGAGAAGCATCCCTAGTTCTCGAGAGGACTTTAGTTCTCGATAAGAAGGTGAGTATGTCTCAAGAAAAGCTTGTAGTTCTCGAGAAGTCCACCGAGTACTCGAGTAATGTGGTCCTGAATTGGAATTTTCCTGAACTTTTGTTGAGTAAGACTATTTTTTAAATTCTCTAAGTGGTTGATAGTAGAATCTGTTCTTGACTATATGTATGGTCTTTTTCAGCACTCCTTGTTGAGCATGCCAAGTTCTGTTTTCAATAAAGAGAACTTGGCCTCATCTAATGGCTTCGTGAATATATCTGCAACCTACCTGTCTACTGGAACATACTGGAGGTTGATGTCTCCATTCTCCACATGCTCTCTAATGAAGTGGTACCTCAGTTCTATATGCTTTGTCCAGTTGTGAGAAAATGGGTTGTTGGTGATTGCAATAACACTGGAGGAGTCACAGAATAAGGGAATGTTCCTGAACATCAGATTATAGTCTCCAAACTGATTCTTTATCCATAGAAGTTGTGCACAACAACTGCCTGGAAAAATGCATTCTGACTCGGCAGTTGAGATTGCAACATAATTCTGTTTCTTGTTGCTACATGATATGAGTCTCATTCCTAGGAATTGGCAAGTATTATAAGTGCTCTTTCTGTCATCTTTACTTCCTACAAAATCTGCATCTGAAAATCCTATTAGTTCACTATCATTACTTCTTAGGTACCATAAACCAAGGTTTGGTGTTCCTTTAAGGTTTCTCAAAATCTGCTTTGTAGCAGTGTAGTGAGATTCCTTAGAGTTCACCTGATATCTAGCACACACACATGTTGAAAACAATATGTCTGGCCAACTAGCAGTAAGGTAGAGCAAGGATCCAATTATGCTTCTGTACTTGGTTTCATCAAATGGTTTCCATTTCTCATCCTTGTCCAGAGACATAGCTAAACCCATTAGAGTCCTCATAGAGGTTGCATTCTCCATTCCAAATTTCGTTATCAACTCCTTGGTGAACTTTGTCTGAGAGATGAAAATTCCATCTTCAGATTGCTTCACCTGAAGTCCTAAGAAATACTTCAGCTCACCTATACTGCACATTTCAAACTTCTCTTGCATAAGTTTGGAAAACTTCTTGCAAAGGTTGTCATTAGTGGAGCCAAAAATAATATCATCGAAAAAGATTTGCACTAGCAAAATCTTGTCTTTTACTTCCCTAAGAAATAATGTCTTATCTATCTTTCCTCTTGTGAACTTGTTCTCAAGAAGAAAGTTAGACAACATTTCATACCAAGATTGTGAAGCTTGTTTTAATCCATATAAAGCCTTAAATAATAAATAAACATGATCAAGGTGGTTAGGATCAACAAAACCTAGAGGTTGTTCCACATACACTTCTTCCTTAATGTCACCATTAAGGAAGGCTGACTTCATGTCCATTTGATAGACGGTGAAGCAAGTGAGTGCAGCATATGCGAGGAACAACCTGATTGCTTTGATTCTTGCCACCGGAGCATAGGTCTGATCAAAATCAATCCCTTCTTCCTGTCTGTATCCTTTAGAGACAAGTCTGGCTTTATTTTTGATGATTGCTCCGTCTTCGTCCATCTTGTTCATGTAGACCCATTTTGTTCCAATTATATTTTTGCCTTTGGTTCTTGGCACAAGTTTCCAGACTTGGCAACGCTTGAACTGATTTAGGTCTTCTTCCATTGACACTAACCAAGATGCTTCTTTGTTTGCTTCCTCAAACTTCTTTGGTTAAACCTGCGAGAGAAAACTTAAATACATATTTTAATTAGTTGTACCTCTACGAGTTCTAACACTATCACAAGGATCTCCTATGATTTGATTAATTGAGTGATCATTCAAGTGTCTGAGCTCTAAAGTCCTTGTATCTAGAGCTTCCTCTATCTCTAGAGTGAATTCATTAACTTGGGTGACTTCTTCATCATGGTGATCATCCTCTCCAATTGGGGTTGGAGTGGCGATCTTGATGAATTTTTTTAGCTTCTTCTTTAACTGTCTCATCCAAGCTTAACTTTTCCAGCCTTGAACCTGCATCTTCAATAAGAACACTAGAAGAGCTACTATGGAGTCAACTCGTTTCATCAAATACAACATTGATTGACTCTTCTACCACATGTGTTGGGTATTGCATCCACAATAACCCAGATTTGCATGAAGTCACCCTTGAACTAAGATGAATTAGGTTGTATTTGATATCCTTGTTCTAGTTGAATGTTTACAGATTCTCAGTGCTAAGTGTAGACCAATGTCAGTCTACAGTGGGTCAGGAACACAGGACCATTCAGTGTAATCCCTCACTGGGTGATCCAAAGTGTTGACTCATGTGTAGCCTCTCAATTGGGATACACTTTATGTTCAAACATTGGGAGCAAAGGATGGAGATAGGGCCAGAAGGAAATCTTCTCTAAAGTTCTTGAAAAACTTTTTAAGTCAAGTTCTCGAGAAGTAATCTCAGAGTTATCGAGAAGTATGTTATAGTTCTCGAGAAGCTCAGACTCTACTTCTCGAGAAGTCAGGACAGTTCAAGAATTTCTCTAAGTTAAGTTCTCGAGAAGTCAGTAAAGCTCTCGAGAACTATTCTATAAGTTCTCGAGAAATCAGCAAAGCTCTCGAGAACTATTCTATAAGTTCTCAAAAACTCAATTTAGTTCTCGAGAAGTATTCCTTTGATTCTCAAGTTCAGAAATTCAATCAGAAGTTGATTCTAAGTAAAGTTCTCGAGAAGTCATCTATAAGTTCTCGAGAAGTCAATTTAGTTCTCGAGAAGTATTCCCTTGGTTCTCGAGAAGTTCAGGAAAAAATTTCTCTAAGCTCAAGTTCTCGAGAAGTCCTCTATTATTTCTCGAGAAGTAAATTAGTTCTCGAGAACTATACTCTGGTGTTCTCGAGAAGTCCAACCCTTTCTAAAGAGATTAGTTTTCGAGAAGTCTTTACAGTTCTCGAAAAATCAGTTCATAGTTCTCGAGAACTATAATCACTTCTCGAGAACTAAGTCGGATTTTTTCCAGAAAATTTCTTCTAAGTCCAGAACGGCCGGAATTTCAAATAACCCAACAGGATTGGTCCACGTGTCATTATTAATGATATTTCCAACCGTTAAGAGATATTTTATATAAGGTATTGTCACTAAGACATAACCCTAAGATGGATTAAGAGAAATTATTGAGCGGATCTCGTACTTTCCAAAAAGCTTTTGTTTGGCCGATCTCTTCTCAAGCTCGACGTCTTGAAGCCGCCGCCACCGCTCTCGTCAAGATCGATCCTCATCCTTTCGATCTAGAAGATCTACTGATACAGGAAACGTTCTTTTTTCCTTGATCGAGTAGATTCAAGAATTTCTCAGGTCAGATTTACTAGTCTTCTTCAACAATTCTGAAAGGGCCGCAACTCCAAGAAGAAGACCTAAAGACTTATTTCTTGCAGATCTGAGAAAGTTTATGCTTGTATTTTCATATCTATTTGTAAATCTTATAGGAGATTATTCTCCGAGTGTAGGAGCGTTGTGCTCTGAATGGTAGGAATTTTTTGTATCTTCCGAGTGTAGATCCGTTTGGATCGAGTTTTGTAGGAACGTGGTTCCGAGGAGTAGGATTGGTTTGCAATCCGAGATAGTGGAGTAGCCGAGTCTAGTGATTTGCTAGATCGGTGAGGAAAGTGGACGTACCCAAGATCGGGGAACCACTATAAATATCTTGTCGTCTGTGTGATTGCTTGCTTACTTATTTGTGCTAGTTGCTAAATTTTTTATTCCGCATTAGACGCACATCTCACCTATTTACCCCCGTCTAGGTGATTTAGTTAGACAACTTACAACTTTATACCAGAGTTTTCTTATTAAAAATTCTATAAGCCTTACTATGGATACTATAACCTGCAAAAATACCTTCAAAGCATTTTTATCCAAACTTTGTATGATGATATTTCCCATTATTAAGTAGATATCATTTGCAGCCAAAGATTTTGAAGTAGGACACAGTCAGTCGTTTGCCTTTCAGTAGCTCATAGGGAGTCTTACAATGGCTTTTGTTGATTAATGCTCTGTTTTGCACGTGACAAGCCCGTGCCTTAGTGTTGGGTGATGCTTCTCCACTCCCGCCTTCGGCAAATAGCGGGTGCATAGGGCCAGCTGGACCCGTACTCGCCAAAGGCCGAGCAGAATCAGCGAGTGCCAACCTCGTCGAGCACTCACCGTCCTTGTAGAGCAGAGATTGAGGGCTACTCGCCCAGTAGTCCGTGAGGTGTTTTTACCATTTTGCCCTACTGGCCTTCCCATAGCTATTCGGAACAGCGGAGTTTGGCTGTTGGCAGTCAAGCCTAAGGGGTTTTCAGTAATTTCAGGCCGGTAGAGGTTAGTTATTTGCAGACCATTTTCAAAAATCTATAAATAGGACCTAAGGGGTACCTCAGAGGGCACGCTTCCTTGTCTCCTAGTCTTCTTACGCCTTCTGAGGTACCTTAGCCCGACATTTGGCTAAGGAGGGGAAGCGCACAGTGATCTTCCGAGTGTGTGGTGGGACCTCCATGTCGGGCCCTTGGTCTAGTCCTTTGCTCTCTGTTCCTTATTGTTTTTCTTACAGGAGCAAAGTAGGTGCATGACCACCCCTTCCCCAAGGGTGAACTCCACAAGAGACTGATTTCCGGTTTCAACATTTTGGTGCGGTGAGCGTGGAGAGTGGTCAGCACAGAAAACCTTCAGTGAGCTCAATGACTGGAGGAGAAGGGCAAGGATCGGACATGACCGACTCGCCACCCCCTCCCCCTTTCGCCACCCTGGGGATGCTCGAGGATTTCAGGCAGAAGGTGCTCAGTATGGTCCGATTCGCGCTCGGCGTGCGTGCCGAGAGCTCGACTCTGGCGATTCCGGTCCTCGCGGATCCAGCACTCGACGAGGTTGCGCCCGCCAGGCGAGCCGGGAAGGAGGTCGCCGAGGAAGGTCGGGATGTCGAGATCCCCGGGCGAGTGCTCTTCCCAGGCTCATGGAGAGGCGACAGGTTCAGCGAGTTGGGGTCGCAAGACCCTCAAGCTCGCCCGATGGGCGGAGATAGCCCCTTCAGCGAGTTGGTCTCCTCTGCACAAGTCTCGGATGGGTTCAGGGAGCCCGAGATGTCCTACTACACCGGGAAGGGTGATCTGGTCCAACACGTCCAGTGGTTTGAGGACGTGGTCTCGATCCAACAGATGTCAGATTGCTTTAAGTATAGACTCTTTGCCATCACCCTGAAGGAGAAGGTAAGGGAGTGGTTCCACCAGCTGCCGGCCAGTTCCATCTACTGCTTTGAGGTCCTACGCCGAGGGTTCATGGTGAGGTTCACAACCTCGAAGAGGAGGAAGAGGGAATCAGAGTCCCTATTCCACATCAAGCAGGGGGTGAATGAGACCCTGGGGAGCTACGTCGATCGCCTCTAGGAGGAGGTCACCAAGGTTCAGGAGATGTCGGGGCACACCCTGATGATGGCCTTCCCCTTGGGGATATGACAGGGTTTCTTCCAGATGGAGTTGAAGAGGATCCCTCCCCTCTCCTACGAGGAGTTGATGGAGAGGGCGGCGAGAGAATTTGACGGGGAGGCGTCGAAACCATAGTTCGCCCGGAGGCTAGCCAGGTGAGCTACGGAGGAGGAGAGGCCCAGAGGGGGCAGAGGTTAGGAGGAAAGAAGAGCTGAACCCCGGCAGAGGGAACAACACCAGCCGTAGTAACAGCCTAGGTAGGGGCGTCAGGAGCCAAATCACCGACTAGGGTGGAGGAAAGAATGCCAAGATCAGGATGAGAGAAGAGGGTTCCATGGAGGGGACTGTCGCCAGAGAGGCCAAGACCAGTTCTATCCTCCGAGAGGATGGCAGGCCCATAGGCCGCTTCTTCCCGACCAAGAGCAAGCTATGGCAATATCCATGGGGGAGAGAAGGAGGGTGGCAAGGAGAACGAGAAGGGAAGTCAGGGTGGAGCTTCCCTATTGCGACTTCCACCAGGAGGAAGGGCACACCACGACCTCGTGCTCGGAGTTCCTCGAATTGCTAGGAAATAGGGAGCAACAACGATAGCAGGAGCGTCAGGAGGTGCGGATCGAAGAGGTCATTCCGCGCCCGGAGGAGGATCGGTGCGAGGACCGGGCGGATGTGGGGACCCAAGGAAGGATCGGGATAATCCATGGAGGGGCAGGTGTCGAGGCTTCCCACAAGGCGAGCCTCCATACCATGTACCTAAGGAGCGTCACCTCCACGTCCCAGACCCCATCCCAGGAGGAGAAGATCACCTTCTCAAGTAAGGATATGCCGGATCACGAGAATCCATTTTGTGATGCGATGTTCATACAGACAGCCATCGAGAACTTTTCCATTGCTCGGATCCTCGTCGACAATGGAAGCTCGGTCAACGTCATCTTTAAGAAGGCGTTCGATGTGATGAAGGTGGAGGTGAAGAGGTTGCTTGCCTCTGACAGACCCTTGTTTAGGTTCTCGGGGGAGAGGAAGGAGGTAGAAGGAGGAGTGGGACTCCATGTTACACTAGGGGGCAATCCCGCACCTGAGAGTTCGTTATTGTGGACGCCCCCAGCAGCTACACCGCCACCTTCGAGAGGCCCCTAATCAAAGAATTTCGCTGCGTCCCCTCATCCTTCCACCAATGCTTGAAGTTCAACATCGAGGGGGTTTAGGTCCGGGTCCGCGGAGACCCCAAGATAGCAAGGGAGTATTATATCACCGCCGTAAACTCCATCTCATGGCAGGGGGTGCCGAGGAGATGGGGCGAAGGATGGAGGAGGCAGAGCAGGAGGCTGACCGAGAGGAGATGGAGGTGGAGGTGACCCGCCCTCAGGAGGAGAAAATGGAGGAAGTCTAGGAACCGCCCGAGGCAATGGCCGCAGAGGAAGCCGAGGAAGAGGTCTTCGCCCCCGGAGGGGGATACAGAAGAGTGGGGGGAGCAGTATTGTCTGGAGGCGATGAAAGAGGTGGTGGAGATTTAGGTTCTCACCCACGGAGGCAAGGTGGAGAAGGCCCGTGTCAGCGGGGGGCTGACCCCGGAGGCTCAAGGCAGGATGCTGGAGTGCATGCGAAAGAATGTGGATGTCTTAGCCTGGAGTGCCATGGAGATTCCAGGGATCGATGCGGACATGTCCTGCCATCGTATCAACCTAGATCTGAAGGCTTGGCCCATCCAGCAGAAGAAGAGGTCCACGACAGACAAGTTGGCCGAGCCAATTCGGGAGGAGGTGGCCAAGCTCCTCAAGGCCGATTTTGTATCCGAGATCCAATACCCCGGCTGGGTCTCCAATGTTGTTATGGTTAAAAAAGGGGACGGCCGGTGGAGAATGTGTATCGATTTTTCTTTACTTAATAAATCATGCCCCAAGGATTGTTACCCCTTGCCTCAGATCGACGCGTTGGTTGACTCAGCCGTCAGTTTCCTTGTAATGAGTTTCCTAGATGCTTTTTCAGGTTATCATCAGATCAGGATGCACCCCCTGACATCAAGGATGTCCCCTTCATCATAGGGGATGGATGCTATTATTATAAAATGATGCCATTTGGGCTAAAAATGCAGGGGAAACCTATCAAAAGATGATGGACAGGGTCTTCCGAGAGCAGAAGGGAAGGAACCTGGAGGTGTATGTCGACCACCTCATGATCAAGAGCCAAGACGCCGACTCTCAACTCCGTGACTTGGAAGAGACTTTTGCCACTCTCCACAAGTATAAAATGAGACTAAACCCCTTGAAGTGCATTTTCAGGGTGAGCAGGGGGGAATTCCTAGGAATCTCCTCACCTCTACCAGTGTAGAGCCCAACCCTAATAAGGTGAGGGAGATTGTGGAGTTGGGGTCACCACGGAATGCCAAGGAAGTGCAACTGTTGACGGGGAAGTTAGCAGTGTTGAGCCGGTTCCTCTCCCGGGCCGGGGAGAAGTGCTCTCCCTTCTTCAAGACCCTGAGGGGAGGTCGGAACTTTGAGTGAACCTCGGAGTGCGAGGTGGCGTTTCAGGCCTTAAAGAGGCAGCAGACTCAGGCCCCCTGCTCCAAGGGCCAAAGGAGGGGGAGGAATTGTTCTTATATCTAGGGGTCGGAGCGGAGGCCCTGAGCTCTGTTTTGGTTCGAGAAGAGGGGAAGTAACAAATCCCGATTTACTATGTGAGTCGGGTCTTGAGGAAGGCAGAGCTTCGGTATCCTATCCTGGAGAAGCTGGCCTTTGCTCTCATCATTTCAGCTCGGAGGCTCCGGACCTACTTCCAGGCACACTCGATCCGAGTGGTGACTGACCACCCCCTCTGCAACATCTTCGAGGGGTGGAGCACTCAGGCAGACTGGCCAAGTGGTCGGTAGAGTTAAGAGAATTCGACATTTCCTTTGTCCCTCACCTTTCGATCAAGGCACAAGAGATGACCGACTTCCTGGCAGACTATGTGATGGAAGTGGCAGAGGCAAAACTCTCCCGCCCAGTCACCTAAAAGGTGATGGTGGACGGTGCATCAAGAAGATATTCCTTGGGAGTGGGGGTGATCTTGGAGAGTCCATATGGGACAAAGATTGAGCAAACAGTAGTGGTGCATTTTCCCATTACCAACGATCAGGCCAAGTATGAGGCTATGATTGCAGGCCTTATCTTGGCCAAGGAGTTGGGGGTGTGCGACATGGAGTTCCTCACTAACTCCATGGTGGTGTCCTCCTACATTAACGGAGAGTTCGAGGCAAGGGAGTCAACTCTGCAGCTGTACTTAGCGAAGGTGAAGGGGGTCATCGGCACGTTCCAGACTTTCTCCATCTAGTACGTTCCCAGGGAGGAAAACGAGCAGGTAGATCAACTGGCAAAGCATGGTACTCGGGTGGTGGGTACCATCACCGACTTGTTCCACCCCTCCATTGAGGAGGGAGAGCTGATTGAGGTGGAGCAGCACCCCTCGTAGATGGACCCATTCACAACTTTCTTGTCCAAGGGAGAGTATCCTGAGGGGATGGACAGGAAGAAGCTCAAGCACAAATCGACATACTATCTCATGCGAGACGACCAGCTATACCGGAAGACCCTCTCCGGAATGTTGACACGTTGCGTGGCCGAGAGGGAGGTCCCGAGGATCTTGGAGGAAATCCACTCCGAGGAGTGTGGAAGCCACTCCGGGAGTCGGACCTTATAAGGCCGGATCATCAGGCATGGATATTTTTGGCCGACCTTAGGCCAAGACGCAGCAAAATTCACAAAGGAGTGTCATAAGTGCCAGTTGTTCGCTCCCCTCCAGCTGCAACCTGCCCAACGCCTCAGGAGTATCACAACCCCCTGGCCATTTGCAATCTGGGGAATGGACTTGGTTGGGCCCTTCCCTCAGGCCAGCGGCCAGAGAAGGTTCCTGCTCGTGGTGATTGATTATTTCTCTAAGTGGCTGGAAGTTAAGGCGCTGGACAATGTAACCTCCCAGGTCATCAGGAACTTTGTATGGGGGGAGATCATCTGCCATCACGGGTTGCCCCAGGCCATTGTTATACACAACGACCCTCAGTTTGCCCGCGCCAAGTTCATTAGCTTTTGCGGGCAACTCGGGATCGATCTTAGGTTCTCCTTGATTCATCACCCCAGGAGAAACGGGCAGGTGGAGAAGGCGAACAAGGTCATTGTTAACCTTCTCAAGAAGAAGGTAGAGAATCTGAGAGGAAGCTGGGTGGAGCAGCTCCCTTCGATCCTCTAGGCCCTTAGAACCACACCCAACATGACCACAGGATAGACTTCTTTCAAACTCTCCCATGGGTGCGAGGCGGTACTTCCGATAGAGTTAGAGGTCTGAATGCCTCGGGTGGTCGAGGTAGGAGAGGGCAGAGAAGAATGGAGGGCTGAGAATGTGGTGGAGTTGTGTCCCTCACTCGACATGGTTGAGGAGCTGCGAGACCTCTCTGCCATCAGGCAAGAGGAAGTGAAGAGAATAATGGAAAAGTACTTTGACAAGCACGTCAGAGTCAAACAATTCGCGGAGGGAGACTTGGTCTTAAGAAAAGTGGATGTCGCAGGGAGGTCAGCTTCAGTGGGGAAACTCAACCCCAAATGGGAAGGACCATATATAGTGCAGGAGGTCTTGAAGTCAGGAGTGTATCGCCTGCAGAATGTGGAAGGCGAAACCCTAGGTCTCACCTGGAGTGGTGATGACCTAAAGTGCTTTTACCCTTGAGTCGTGTAAGTTCTATTTTGTGAAATAAAATTTCTCTAGATGCTTATGCTCATACCATGTCTTGAATAAGTGGAAGAGTGAGTCTGCCCCAGACCCCGAGTAGATCCCGCTGCCAGGCTCTCACCTAGCTGGCAGGGTTGGATGTCACTCGAGGGATTCTGCCCTGGACCCCGAGCGGATAAGGCTGTCAGGCTCTCATCAAGCTGACAGGGTTGTATGTCACTCGGAGGAGTCTGCCCCAGACCCCGAGCAGATCCCGCTATTAGGCTCTCTCCTAGCTGATAGGGTTGGATGTCACTCAGAGGAGTCTTCCATAGACCTCGAGCAGATCCCATTGCCAGGCTCTTTCCTAGCTGATAGGGCTGGATGTCACTCAGAGGAGTCTGCCCCAGACCCCAAGAAGATCCCACTGCCAGGCTCTCACCTAGCTGGCAGGGCTTGATGTAACTTGAGGGAGTCTGCCCCAGACCTTGAGCAGATCCCGCTGTCAGGCTCTCTCCAAGCTGACAGGGATGGATGTCACTCAGAGGAGTCGGCCCCAGACCCTGAGCAGATCCCGCTGTC
This sequence comes from Platanthera zijinensis, assembly GCA_039513925.1. NCBI lineage: Eukaryota > Viridiplantae > Streptophyta > Magnoliopsida > Asparagales > Orchidaceae > Platanthera > Platanthera zijinensis. The sequence goes on along the minus strand of CM077087.1, from coordinate 135,999,675 downwards.
AGGCTCTCTCCTAGCTGGCAGGGCTGGATGTCACTCGAGGGAGTCTTCCCCAGACCCCAAGCAGATCCCACTATCACGCTCTCTCCTAGCTGACAGGGCTAGATGTCACTCGGAGGAATCTCCCCCAGACCCCGAGCAGATCCTGCTGCCAGGCTCTTACCTAGTTGGCAGGGCTGGATGTCACTCGAGGGAGTCTGCCCCAGACCCCGAGCAGATCCCGCTGCCAGGCTCTCACCTAGATGGCAGGGCTGGATGTCACTCGAGGGAGTCTGCCCCAAACCCCGAGCAAATCCCGTTGTTAGGCTCTCTCCTAGCTGGCAGGGCTGGATGTCACTCAAGGGAGTCTTCCCCAGACCCCGAGCAGATCCCCCTGTCAGGCTCTCTCCTAGTTGACAGGGCTGTATGTCACTCTGAGGAGTCTGCTCTAGACCTCGAGCAGATCCCTCTGCCAGGCTCTCACCTAGCTAGAAGGACTGGATGTCACTCGAGGGAGTCTTCCCTGGACCCCGAGCAGATACTGTTTTCAGGCTCTCTCTTAGCTGATAGGGCTGGATGTCACTCGGAAGAGTCTGCCCCGGACCCTGAGAAAACCCCACTGTCAGGCACTCACATAGCTGGTAGGGCTGGGTGTCACTCGAGGGAGTCCCACCGTATCCGGGATTTATTGAGGAAGACCGATTTTCTATAGGTTTAAGGGTAGAAGGTCCCCATAGGCGAGCTCGAACTCGCAGGACCAGCTCAGCAGAGAAAAGGTAAGCCCCGATCAGTCTTCCCATTAAGGAAGTCGATCCCCAGCAAGGCACTCCACCCCCCCAACCCTTCAGTTTTACTTATGAAATATTTAGATAGTTTTGACTCAACATTAGCAATAGAAGGGAGAACTCGCGTGCGAGCTGGGTGGTTGGGGGCCCAGCTCGGCAAGTGGTCCATCCCCGGCAAACCTGAAGAGGGGGGAATCTCGGAATGCGCTCACGAGTACGGATCCTTGGCACGCGCTCTGGAGGCGAATTCTGTCCTAGCGAGATCCAGCGAAGGGGAGGGCTCGCGACCGAGTGAATCACAGAAGGAAATTTCAAAAGCAAAGAAGATAGAGAAATTCACTTTTCATTCAGTATTAAATGATTACAAAAAAATGATTACAAAAGGGGAGCTTGTAGGATCTTGTGGCGCCCTTAGAGGGGGGGGGGTGAATAAGGGCTCTTTAAAATTTTAACAAACTATTTGTAAAATACAAAATTTGAAGTAAAGTTTGAGACACACCAATGAAATGAAATAACAAGATTATATTTCTCCAAAATATGTATGTAAAATGATTCCAATAAAGCTTGAAATCATGGCTTACAACGATAATAGTTCTAAGCTTTTTCACCGATCCTTCTCCCAAGGACCGGTAGGCTATTGTCAATATCCCCCTAGATATGACTACTAGCCTCCCCCTAAATCAAACCTATGATCTAAACGCTGCTCACAAGGCAGCGATTTACTCCTAAGCCTCACAAGGACCTAGACACCACACACAAGGCGGTGATTTGCCCCTAAGCCACACACGGACTTAGACACCACACACAAGGTGGTGTTTTTCCCTTCCCAATTATAAAGATAAAAAGTGAATATGAAAGTACAATAGTAAAACTTAAAAACTCCCTCAAAATAATGAGCTCTGAAGATGATGGTGGACCGATGAGAAGATCTCCAATCTTGAACGCACGGTCGTATCTTCTTCGCTCTTGAGATTTCAACGGACTAAGGGAGTTCGTCTGGAAACGGAGATGAAGGCTCTGAAAATTCTCTGGGAAAACTAAAGCTCTGTACGATCAATCAATTCCCTGAAATTTGGCCGTATATATATCTTTATGCTATCGCCGGCGTTAGCGTTAACGCCCCGCGATAGTGATAACTCTTCGTTGCTTGACACGTGGCACACGTCGCGCGGACTTTCAGATCTGAGTGGAGAACGTGACGATCGTGGGATATCGCTCGGCGATATCGGTATCGCCTCGAGATATCGTTCAACCGTGACATCGTGTGCGGCATCATGTGATTCAAGGCTGACGTCAGCAGTAACTGTCCATGTTATCGCCCGCGGTAGCGTTATCGCCAGCGATAGTATGACTTTCCATTTCTTCAATGTTATGCTCAGCCATTCCTTAGTACTTAAAAAACCTGTTATCCCTGCACATTTAAAACACATACCAAGATCAAATACATCCGGGATTTGTTATTCTCAAACTAAGAAGTACGGAACGCATGCTCCAACAATCTCCCCCTTTTGATAATAACAAATCCCCTGAGAAAGAAATTGTGTGAGACCAGTAGAATGTGAAACAATTCAGATAATCATTATGAATCAAAGTGCACAAATAGTTATAATAAACTCCCCCTATAATACACACGAGTTTCTCCCCCTATAATCTCCCCCTATTTAGAAGATCTCCTCCTAAATGTTTTACTCAATTTATTTCGTACTTAATCTCCCCCTTTTGGTATTAGCAAAAATCGGTGGAGACAAAAATATAGCGAGTTGCAAAATGCGGAAGCTTAAAGAAATGAGAGTAGAATTTGGTTATATGAGGAGTATGAGAACAACATTAACAGCCATGGAATAGTATTACCATAAAATTTGGAATTTTATCAGAAAAATTGTTTGTTGTGTAGAAAATTAATTTAAGAGTTGAATTTAAACATTGAAAATTTGTCAGGCCAAGATATCAAAAGCATTAGAAATGATGAAATAGAAGAGAAAGACTATGTCCGGTCCAATTCTCATGAGAAGAAATTTTATAAAGAATAATGATGTGTACATGTGAAGAGTGATTTAGTATACATATTCCTTAAGAAATAATGTTACATGAAGGTTTGCAATATACTAATACATGAAGCTAATATCTTTACATAAATAACTTCATATCATAAAGATTTTAAAAAAAATTGGCCAAGTTTGTTTGCACAAGACACTTTACAATCCTTGTCAAGGTGCTCAACCTCACAATGCTCATTAAGACTTATCAGGAGGGTGAGTAGAGCTTGATTGGAGTATCCTAGTCAGTTTTATTTTTTTTTTTCATTCATTTTTGTTTGTTTAGAAACTTTGACTTAGGACTCCGAATTCACTTGTATTGCAAACATAAAAAATGTTTTTCTCAGAATGGCCATCAGTTTTGAAAACCAATATGAATGAAGCATAAATTAAAGTTGTAGCGTTGTATTCGAATCGTTGAAACAAACCAAGAACATGTAATAAGAAACTTAAGTATGTGTAACTATCACCCCGTGTCAGTGGAAGCACATTATCAAACATAAAATGTTACTCATACTTAGAGGCATGCGGAAATAAGTCTATGCAAGTTCTAGTCATCAAAGGTATAGAAAGATATCGAGTGCAAGACAAATAAAAAAAATGTTTAAAGTACTGATAAATTAAATATAACACATGTATTAGTTTTTGTATCCTGATAATCATCCAAAAATTTTAAGTAATACTAGAAGAAAGGGTGTTACAAAGGTGTCAGAATATTAGGGAAATGGGGCTTAAAAATGCACTATCGCCAGCGGTAGCGATAACGCGCGGCGATAGCATTTTATGTTATAAAAGTCGTAAAATCGGATAGGACCGGCACCTTTATTCATTTGACCGAGCCTGGACCCTTGTTGCTTCGTCTTCCTCAGCGGAAACCCTCAAAAACTTCAAAAAGGAAGGTGAGATCTCTCTTTAAGGTTGTGTTTTTCAAAACAAAAACTATAGATCTGGATTATAGATGATGAAAGATGATAGATCTAGCAAAAATTTTTAGTTTTGGTCATATATTTTATTTGGAAAGAATTTTGGAAAAAAGATTTCATTTTGATGCAAACTCCTTATAAAAGATGAGGTATATGTGGTTTTTTTTCAGATTTATGTAATTCTATGAACATTACTGATTTTGGTAGAGGAGATCTATACGAATTTTCCAAAACAAACAGTTTTTGCGCTACCGCCTGGCGATAGCACTGTCGCCGGCGATAGGGAGGATTTCTGGTAAAAATTAATTTTTGTGTTAACATGATTTTGTCATAAATTTTTTCAGGAGATGGCTTCATCATCCCGTGCATGAAAAAGTACCAGCCGCAACCCACATGCATCATATCACACATACCCAGGAATTGAGAATGCGTCGGTTGGTGTTGCGAAACTTTTGGACGAAACATTGCCTCTGCATATCTATGAACTTCTTGTGGAATCAGGTATAATGTCTCTCATTATACCCAATCTTTTTAGCTCCATGTTTGTAAGGGATTTCTATAACAATTTAGAAGATCCTAAATATACGGGCTTGAATGGAGGAGTAAGGTCTCGTATCCAAGGAGTTGAAATGGATATTACGCATGCTGATCTAAGACGAGAATATAATCTTGCCACTTGTGAGGAAAATTTTATGGATATAGTGGAGAATTACTGAAAGGATCATGATTGGAGTATATTGAATCAAGTCCTGCATGGAAAGGAAAAGAGGAATTTGATTCAAGACATCTCATCACTCTCTCGTGACGCATTCGTGATTCAAGATATACTAAGAAATACGGTTATGTTGAAGGCCGGGGACACAAGGAAGATCACGGCTCAATTGAGCTTAGTGACTTACTATGTATTAGAGAGAGTTAAGTTTGATGTGGCGGATTTTGTGTTATCCATCATATGATATACGTATAAAATGAAGCATCCCCTTAGGAGGAAGCTAAATACACTTCCTTTAGGAAGTGTTATTCAAAGAGTAGTATATCAGAAGTATGCTTGGATAGATCAAGAGTTCTATATTGACGATTGTATCCCGGCGATACATACGGTAGAGCCTGCTAGAGGTCCATCTCCAAGGGCTGCCTCGTCATCAAGACAACCACTCCAAAGAGGAGGGTCTTTGCGTGAGTCTATTGACGATCTAAGAGAGACAGTAGAGGAGATGAAAGAGGAACAAAAGCGTAGCCATTCCGGTTTTCGAAAATTCATGAAGTTTCTGGTAAAGGGATTGAAGTTAAAGCCAACTCCAGAAGAAGAATGAGAATGGGGGAGTCCAGTCAAGGATCCTCCACGACATTCGATAAGGCGGATGCGAAGGCCTAGAGAACCAACTCCAACTTCCAGTGAAGATGTTAATGTTTCTACAGAAGAGAACATGGATGAATGATTTTGTATGTTCAGTGATGTAATATTTTGATGTTGACTAATTCTGGGATATCACCAGCGTTAGTACTGTCGCCTGGCGATAGTGAAGACTCTTTTAATTTGTGTGTTTGATGTTTGTATTTCCTTTTTAAGTGTTATCCTATGTGTTGTGCAACTTTTTGTTATATTTTGTTGGTTTTAATTAACTAAATTATATTTATATATGATTTCTAATCGTAGGCCTATTTTACAAAAATAAAATCTTGTTATTAGTATAATTTAGACTTATAATTCTAAGATTCCAAGTTCTAATCTTAACCTTAAAAAGCGTGAATCATTAAGCGGTTTTGTGAAAATATCTGCTATTTGAGAATCTGTTCCAATAAAATTTACTTTAATATGTCCTTTCTTTAGGTGATCTCTAATAAAATGATGACGAACATCTATATGTTTGGATCTAGAATGTAACACAGGATTGTTCGTTAAATCGATAGCACTTTTGCTATCACATTTTAATTCAACATTATTTTGGTGTATGCCAAAATCTTCTAGTGTTTGTGTCATCCAAAGTGCTTGAGCACAACAACTACCAAGTGCAATATATTCGGCCTCAGTAGTGGAGAGGGCAACAGAATTCTGTTTCCTACTCGACCAAGAAATAAGTGTTGGGCCGATGAAATGATAAGTGCCACTTGTGCTCTTTCGATCTAATGAACACCCCGCATAATCAGAATCAGAATATCCATGTAAGATAAAAGAGTCATTATGAGGATACCATAAGCCTAGTGTAGATGTTCCTATGAGATATCTAAAAATACGTTTCACTGCATTTAAATGTGATTCTTTTGGATTTGCTTGAAATCTTGCACATAAACAAACGGCAAACATAATATCAGGCCTAGAAGAAGTTAAATATAATAAAGACCCAATCATACTTCTATAAAGGGTTTGGTCAATTGAAATACCACTTTCATCTTTTCCCAATTTCAATGAAGTACTCATAGGAGTATTGGCATGTTTAAGGTTTTCAAATCCAAATCTTCTCAACATATCATGAATGTATTTAGATTGATTAATAAAAATGCCATCATTTCTTTGTGTAATTTGAAATCCTAAGAAAAAAGAAAGTTCTCCTACCATGCTCATTTCAAATTCATTTTTCATAATTTGAACTACTTCATTACATAACTCTTCATTAGTGGCTCCAAAAATAATATCATCAACATAAATTTGCAAAATAACTAACTCATGATCAATTTGCTTAATGAAGAGTGTAGAGTCGGCACTTCCCATTTTATAATCGTGCTTTAATAAGTATTGAGTTAATCGATCATACCAAGCACGAGGCACTTGTTTTAACCCATAAAGTGCTTTATCTAATTTATAAACATAATTTGGATATTTTTCATTTATAAAGCCAGGGGGTTGTTCTACATAAACCTCTTCTTTTATATACTCGTTTAAAAATGCAGTTTTAACATCCATTTGATATAATTTAAATCTTTTAAAACAGGCAAATGCAAAAAATATCCTAACTGCTTCTAATCTAGCAACGGGTGCAAAAGTTTCATCATAGTCTACCCCTTCTATTTGTGCATAACCTTTTGCAACTAATCTGGCTTTATTTCTAACAATTCTAGAGTCACTATCCAATTTATTTTTAAAAATCCACTTTACTCCAACTACAGGATGATTTTTGGGTCGTTCTACAAGATTCCAAACCTTATTACGTTCAAATTGATTAAGTTCTTCATTCATAGATAAAAACCAAAATTCATCATTTAAAGCGGTGGAAACATCTTTTGGTTCTATTTCAGAGACAAAGCATAAATTTGAAAACAAAACATGTAAAGAAGAACGTGTACTGACCCCTTTTTGTGGATCTCCAATAATAAGCTCCTTTGGATGATCCTTTGTAAATATCAATTCACTTGGAGGCACATATTCTTCTCTTTCTTCTTCTTTTTCTTCTTCTTTTTCTTCTTTTTCTTCTTCATACCCTCCATGTTCTTCATCATCATTTTCCACTAAAGGAAGGGGTTTATCTTCTTTTCCTGTAGTTTTCTTATCTACACATGGAACAAACTCATCAAACCTAACATAAATAGATTCTTCAACTATTTTTGTTCGTTTATTAAAAACTCTATAAGCTTTACTGGTTGAAGAATACCCAATAAAAATTCCATCATCACACTTTTCATCAAATTTTCCTTAGGAATCTTTAGAATTTAAAATAAAACATTTACAACCAAAAACTTTAAAATAAGAAACATTTGGTTTTTTATTGAAAATTAATTCATACGGAGTTAATTTTAAAATAGGGCGAAACATTATTCTATTAATTACATAACATGCAGTACTTACCGCTTCAGCCCAAAAAGATTTTGGTAGTGTAAATTCAGATAACATTGTACGGGCTAGCTCTTGAAGAGTCCTATTTTTCCTTTCCACTACACCATTTTGCTGTGGTGTGCATGGAGTGGAAAACTCATGTTTAATTCCTAACTCCGTACAAAAAGAAATAAATTTTTCATTTTCAAATTCCCCTCCATGATCTGAACGTATGCGTGTAATTTTTAACTCAAATTCATTTTGAATACGCAAACATAATTTAGAAAATTCGGAATACACATCAAATTTAGAAGTTAGAAATAAAGTCCAACAAAAACGTGAATAATCATCAACCAATACAAATGTATATTTTCTACCACCTAAGCTAGAAACATTAATTGGCCCAAATAAATCCATATGAATTAATTGGAGTGGCCTAGTTGTAGAAATAATATTTTTACTCTTGAAAGATGATTTTGAAAATTTTCCTTTTTGACAAGGCTCACATAAAGAAGATAAATTTCCATTTAGTAATGGTAAACCTTTTATTAATTTATCTTTTGAAAGTTTTTTAATTAACTTGGCACTAGAATGTCCAAGTCGCCTATGCCACAATTCTAACTCATCATTTTTCGACAAAAAACATTTTAAGGTAGAATTTGAAAAATCATGAAATTTAATCATATATACATTATGACACCTGGGTGCGGTAAAAATAATTTCATTTGTTTTGAAATCAATAATTTTGCATAAGTTTGTGGAAGATTCAAATAAAACATTTAAACCCTTATCACATAATTGGCTAATAGAAATCAAATTATGTTTTAAACCTTCTACGAACAAAACATTTGAAATTGAAAAACTTTTGTTACCTACAACACCGATGTCGATGATTTTTCCTTTTCCATTATCTCCAAATGTTACAACTCCACCTTTCTTCATCTCCAGGCTAAGGAACTTCTCTTTATTGCCTGTCATGTGCTTTGAACAACCCGAGTCCAAGTACCACACGTCTTCTTTGTCCTTCGCCTGCCAACACACCTAGAAAGAGGATGTGAGTAAAGATCTGGCTACCCAAGTGGTTCCACCCATAGTGTAGGTAGAAGCCTTAGGCATCCAGATTTGCTTAATTTTACTTTTTCCTTTCTTCCAGCACGAGTCCGTTGTGTGACCAAATCTATTGCATTTGGCACATGTAATGTAACGAGAAGAATATAACTTCTCTGGACATTTACTGTAAGAATACGTAGCATCATTTAACTTATTATTATCAGAAATTTTAAAATTCATTTTTTTGGACTTTTCGCTATCGCCGGCGGTAGTGGTTTTCGCCAGGCGATAGTTTCCAGTCGTGTATCTGAGTCCAAATCTTCCAGATCCGTGACATTGGTAACCTAAGATCATATCCAGTGATCTTTGGCCCAATCTGTCGAAGTATGAGACCGGGCGGTCTGCCGGTTTGAGCATGGCGGGTTGTTGACCGGGTGGTCTGGCGGATTGAGGTTGGCGGGTTGGTGGTATCCGGCGGTCTGACGGCTTATCTCTGGCGGCTTGGAAACCGGCCGGTCTAGCGGTCTCCTACCGCATCTCTCTCTTGGTTCTGGTATTGCCGAGCGGTTAGAACATTGTCTAACCGCGCGGCTTGTTCCGGTCTCTTATTCTAGCCGCCCAGATCTGTTGTATAGCTTTAGTCCCACATTGTTAGTTTGTATTCTTCTCTCTCTCCTCCATTCTATAAAAGGGAGGCCATACCTTTGTAAATGATATCTTTTTGGATAATAAAATTTCAATTATTCAAAGTTCCGGCTTGTTTTCTAGTCGTTTATTCTCTGCTCTAGTCGTTTGTTCGCTAATTTTAACATGGTATCAGAGCACTCGATCTTCTTCTCCTGATTCTGTGCGCCCTGTCCGCGTGGCTTGACCCTTCTTCTCGCGACCTGTTCTCGCTGTTTGCGCCCTGTCCGCGCGTCCTCTTTCTCCTGCCTTTCAGTCGCAGCGACCTATCTCCTTGTTCGTCGCGACCTGCTGCTTTATTCGCCTTGTTCGTTCGCGCGGTCTATCTTCTAGCCGTTCGACCTCTTCCCCGTCTTGGACCTGCGGCTTGGTCGTGGCTTCTCTGGCCGCTGGTGTCTAACATCGTGACTACCGCAGCTCTTCTTCTTTCTATCCGCACGGCTTATATTCTAACCGCGCGGCTTCTCGCAGTTTTCTCCTATGGCCCTTTCTGAAACCTCCACCACCACCACTCCTATCGCCACTCCGGCGCCGCTTCCTACTCCCTCTGGCAACCTTGGCACGGTTTCTAAACTTGTTGGCTCCAACTATCCGGATTGGAGCGTCTCTTTCACATTTCTTCTCCGCTCTCAGCGCAAACGTCATCACCTCACCGATGACCCTCCTCCCTCAGACTCTGCTGAATTTGATGACTGGGATGCCAGTGATGCGCTTGTCCGCACGTGGTCGGCTAACAGCCTCTCCGATGAATGTCTTCCTGTCATACGCCATGATGAGACGGTCAAGACCGCGTGGCTTCACCTTACTGCTCTCTACTCAAAGGGGGCCCAGACATCCCGCATTTATACTCTCTACGCGGATCTCTTCGCTCGCCCTTCATTGTCTCCTGCTGCGGCTTATCAGCAAGTTCAGGCTCTTGGAGCCGAAATCCTCCAGAATCGCCCCTTCTCCGCGGACTTGGCCGAATAGCACAAACACTTCCAGGAACTCCTGGTTGTTTGTTATCTTCTACGGCTTCCTGAATCTTTTGATATGATCCGCCAGCAGATCTTGGGCGAAGCCGAGTCTCCCACCTTGGATGCCACCGCGGCTCGCATCGCCGCTGTTACTTCACTGCTCCAACGTCCTCTATTGTCCTCCCCTCCTCCACAGGACTCCTATGCTCACCAAGTCCAGCGGGGTAGCAATAGTGGTCGCAGCCAATCTGGCACGCGCGGTCCGTCAAGGTTCCTCTGCTCTCACTGTGGTCGTACCGGCCACTCTGTTGACCGCTGCTGGCAGAAACATCCTCATCTTCGTCACTCCGGTGATACTTCTTCCTCAACCTCCGCCTCCTCTCGGCCATCTGCTTCTGTGGCCACCACCTCAGGTAGTGCACACGTCGTTACCCAAGGTAAATGGCTGATTGACTCTGGTGCTACAAATCACATGACCGGAAACCCTCACTGCTTCTCTCTCCTAGAGACGCATGATCGGTTACCCCCGGTCCTCGTTGCGGATGGTTCGCCTTCCCCGGTTCATGGGACGGGCATGGTTCAAGTCACTCCCTCGCTTCGCTTAGCGGACACTCTCTATGTCCCGAAGTTCCCTTGCAATTTACTCTCAGTTACTACTTTATGCAAGCAACTTCAGTGCTCTGTATTATTTACTCCTACTTCTTGTTGTTTTCAGGACCCGAGGACCCAACGGACGATTGCTACTGGGACTGAGAGCGGCGGCCTCTACTTCCTCGACAATGTTTCCGCTCTGTCCGCCTTCTCTTCCTCGTCTACTGATCTGCTTCAATGGCATCTTCGCCTTGGCCATCCTCCTCCTCGGATTCTTCGTCAGCTTCTTCCCCACTTACCTCAAACCAGTCCTCCGCTCAACTGTGATGCGTGTCAGCTTGGCAAGCATCACCGCTCCTCCTTCCCGCAGAAGCAAGGCCGTGGTTCCTCCCGCCCTTTTGATCTCATTCATTCTGATATCTGGGGTCCTGCTCCTACTCCCACCGTTGGTCGGGGTAGTTTTTACTTTGTAACTTTTATTGATGATTTCTCCAGATGTACCTGGGTGTATATATTAAAAGATCGCTCTGAACTCTTATCTGTATGGCAATCTTTTTATAATATGATTAAAACTCGGTTTGCTATTTCTATTAAAGTATTGCGCTCTGATAATGCTAAAGAATATCTCAGTCATGAGTTTTCATCTTTTTGTATGCAACATGGTCTTATTCATCAGACCAGCTGTGTTTACACCTCCCAACAAAATGGGGTGGCGGAACGTAAAAATCGTCATCTCCTCGATATCGCTCGCACTCTGATGACACAGATGCAGGTGCCTCGCTCCTACTGGGGCTATGCTGTTCTTCTTGCCTGCTATCTCATCAATCGCATTCCCTCTTCTGTTCTTCAAGGCAAGACCCCCTTCTCCATTCTCTACCCGAGCAAGGAACCCTTTCCTCTTCCTCTCCGTATCTTTGGGTGTACGGCCTTTGTGCATACTCCGTCTACTACCCGCGACAAGCTTTCCCCCCGCTCCACCAAATGTGTCTTTTTGGGTTACTCGATAACTCAAAAAGGCTACTGTTGCTTTGATCCCGTTCTGCGCAAACAGTTTGTTTCCGCAGACGTCACCTTCTTTGAAAATGCATCCTACTTTTCTTTCCTATCTTCACCTCCTCCTACTGTCTCTGACTCTCCTCCATCTCTCTGTGAGCCTTCCACACATGTCGACGTCTCCCCTCCTATACCGTCTCCTCCTCTCCCTATTATCTCCCCTCCTTCCTATCCGCAGCCGTCTCTCTCTAGTCCCGGGCCAGCCTTCTCTGCCACGGATGCTCCGGTCCCTGAGGCACAAGACGACCTGGATCTTCCCATTGCCCTTCGCAAAGGGGTGCGGGCGTGTACCCAACACCCGCTTGCGGCTGTTGTTTCCTATGATCGGCTTACTCCCTCTCGCAGGTGCTTTGCTTTGGCCATCTCGGCTACTACCACTCCCCGCACTTACCAGGAGGCTCTTGTTATTCCTCATTGGAAATCTGCCATGGATGAGGAAATTGCCACTCTTACTGAAAGAGGTACCTGGACCCTTGTTCCTCCACCGATCGGTACTGATGTGGTTGGCTGCCGCTGGGTGTTCGTTGTGAAGTTTCGCCCGGACGGCACTGTGGATCGTTACAAGGCCCGACTGGTGGCCAAAGGCTTTACTCAGACTTATGGAGTTGACTATTTTGACACTTTCTCTCCGGTTGCTCGCCTCAGCACCATCCGGGTTCTTCTTTCTGTGGCCGTCAACAGGGAGTGGGAAATTTCTCAACTTGATGTCAAGAATGCTTTTCTATATGGGGATCTTCAGGAGGACGTCTATATGGAGCAACCTCCAGGGTATGTTGCTCAGGGGGAGACACGAGTATGCCAGTTGAAGAAGGCCATCTACGGCCTAAAGCAGAGCCCTCGGGCGTGGTTTGACAAGTTTAGTGGCATTGTAGCTGCAATTGGCTTTGCAAGAAGTTCCGCCGATCACTCATTGTTTATTCGCAAAACCGCATCTGGCCTTGTGGTTTTGGCGGTGTATGTGGATGATATCCTTCTTACCGGCGATGACCAGGCTGGGGTGGACTTGACAAAGAAACACCTCCGTCAACACCTTGTCACGAAGGATATGGGCTCCCCGAAATATTTTTTGGGGATAGAAATCTCTCGGAAGCCCGACTCGTTGGTTCTCTCCCAACGGAAGTATGCGCTTGATCTTCTACAAGAGGCAGGATTGACCGGGGCCAAACCGGCCCGGTATCCCATGGCCACTGGAGAAGACAAAACATGGACAGATGACTCACCTCTTATATCCGATGCCACGAGGTATAGACTTCTGGTGGGCAAACTCATTTATCTCACGGTGACAAGACCTGATATCGCCTATGCTGTAGGCAAGGTCAGTCAGTTCATGCAAGCTCCCAGGGAATATCATCTTCAATCTGCCTTGAAGATACTAGAGTATGTCAAAGCAGCACCAGGGAAAGGGCTACTCTTTCAGAAGCATGGTCATCTGAGAGTTGAAGCCTACTCAGACTCGAGCTATGCGGATGATAAAGGTGACCGTAAATCTACATCGGGTTTCTGCACATTTGTTGGAGGTAATCTTGTGAGCTGGAAGAGCAAGAAGCAGTCTGTTGTCTCAAGGTCCAGTGCAGAAGCCGAATACCGGAGTATGGCGTCAACCACGTGTGAGTTAAAATGGTTGCGGGCTCTCATGCTTGACCTAGGAGAGGTCTACAACTATCCCCTGCCTATGTTCTGTGACAACAAAGCCGCTATATACATATCCAAAAATCCAGTCTTCCATGAGAGAACGAAACATATAGAGGTCGACTGCCATTTCATCCGAGAAGAGGTCTTGAAGAAAAAGATTTGCACTCCGTTCGTCACCTCCGACAAAGAGTTGGCTGATATTTTCACCAAGCCGGTTTCTACTTCCTTCTTTCACATTTGTGACAACCTGGGCATGATTGATATTTATGCTCCAGCTTGAGGGGGAGTGTCGAAGTATGAGACCGGGTGGTCTGCCGGTTTGAGCATGGCGGGTTGTTGACCGGGCGGTCTGGCGGATTGAGGTTGGCGGGTTGATTTCCAGACTGTTGTTGTGTGGTATCCGGCGGTCTGACGGCTTATCTCCGGTGGCTTGGAAACCGGCCGGTCTAGCGGTCTCCTACCGCATCTCTCTCTTGGTTCTGGTATTGCCGAGCGGTTAGAACATTGTCTAACCGCGCGGCCTGTTCCGGTCTCTTATTCTAGCCGCCCAGATCTGTTGTATAGCTTTAGTCCCACATTGTTAGTTTGTATTCTTCTCTCTCTCCTCCATTCTATAAAAGGGAGGCCATACCTTTGTAAATGATATCTTTTTGGATAATAAAATTTCAATTATTCAAAGTTCCGGCTTGTTTTCTAGTCGTTTATTCTCTGCTCTAGTCGTTTGTTCGCTACTTTTAACACAATCCAAACTTTTTCATGGCTAATGTTAAGTCATGAATCTGGTTCCTCATTTCAGTATTCTCGGATACTAGATTTACACATCTACGGTCAAAAGCTTTCTTTCCTTCATGGACTTTGGAAATAGAAGTTTTCAGATCTCTCTCTAAAATCTCATTCTTTTTTGTGAGAATTTTTATTTTTGAATGAGATTTGGAAAGAGATTCTTCAAGCTCTTTTATTCTCCCCATAGAGTGATCACACTCTTGGCAAGAGACTTTCTCTTTTCCAATAGTCTTAATTTCATTTAACAATTTTTTATTTTCTTTAATTAAAACTTTATTTTCAGTTTTAAGAAGATCATTATCTTTTAAACTTTTTTCAAAACATTTGCAAGTTTTTAAAAATTCAGAAAATAATTCATCATAAGTTGGAGGAGTTACCTCAGTGTCGCTTTGGACACTGCACTCATCATCAGATATGACGCTCTTTCCCATTAGGCACATATTGGCCTCCTCTTCCTCGCTTGAGCTTGAACTGCTTGCATCCTCAGAAGTAGTATCATCCCATGTTTCAGCTTTCAGGACCTTCTTCTTCCCTTTGTGCTTCTTTTCTTTAAGTTCTTTCAAGTACTTTGGACACTTGCTTCGAATGTGTCCTAACTTCCTGCAGTGATAGCACTCCGGTGGGGGTCTCTCTTCCTCCTCATCGTCATCCTCTTGTTTTTTCTTTCTAACCGTCTCCTTCTTAAAATATTTTTTAAAAGTGTTTCTTCTTTCCGGATTTCTCATAAATTTTTTAAACTTTTTAACAAAAAGACTTTCCTCATCCTCTTCTTCCTCCTCAGAGTTACTATCTTCCTCTTTCTTAGATCTTAGAGCCAACCCCTTCTTCTTTTGCTCCATATACTCTTGTTGTTGAATTTTTAATTCAACTTCATGAGTTTTTAAGTTCCCAATCAGGCTTTCAATATTAAGAGACTTAAGATCGTGAGATTCAGAAATAGCCGTCACTTTGGGATTAAATTTAGGGGGAAGAGATCTAAGAAGTTTTCTCACCAAGTCACCATTTGAGAAATTTTTTCCAAGAACTTTTGAGTCATTTACTATCTTGGTGAATCTGGTGTACATTGAATCTATGTCCTCATCCACTTCCATCCTAAACTTTTCAAATTCCGACTCCAGTTGAAACAGCTTTGAGTCCTTCACCTGCGAGGTACCTTCATGAGTAACTTCAAGTAAATTCCAAATTTCATAAGCATTATTGCAAGCACAAGTTCTATTAAATTCAGTTCTATCTAATGCACAAAATAACGCATTCATTGCTTTAGCATTATTTTTGCACCTTAGCTTATCCTGATCATCCCATTTATCTTTTGGTTTTTCCATTTCTACATCTCCTACTGTATAAGTGGGATGAGCATAATCAGTCTCTACCATATTCCAAACTTCAATGTCAAGAGAAATAAGAAAACATTTCATCCTAGTTTTCCAGTAATTATAGTCAGATCCAGTAAATAGCGGAGGTCTACTAATTCCTTGCCCCTCAGACAAAGCATGGTCATGCTGCGCCATAATTCCTGGTGGTGAAACCGTATTAGGAATAACCTCCTCTGATACCACTTGTAGGATCTTGTGGCGCCCTTAGAGGGGGGGGGGGTGAATAAGGGCTCTTTAAAATTTTAACAAACTATTTGTAAAATACAAAATTTGAAGAAAAGTTTGAGACACACCAATGAAATGAAATAACAAGATTATATTTCTCCAAAATATGTATGTAAAATGATTCCAATAAAGCTTGAAATCAAGGCTTACAACGATAATAGTTCTTAGCTTTTTCACCGATCCTTCTCCCAAGGACCGGTAGGCTATAGTCAATATCTCCCTAGATATGACTACTAGCCTCCCCCTAAATCAAACCTATGATCTAGACGCTACTCATAAGGCGGCGATTTACTCCTAAGCCTCATAAGGACCTAGACACCACACACAAGGCGGTGATTTGCCCCTAAGCCACACACGGACTTAAACACCACACACAAGGTGGTGTTTTTCCCTTCCCAATTACAAAGATAAAAAGTGAATATGAAAGTACAATAGTAAAACTTAAAAACTCCCTCAAAATAATGAGCTCTGAAGATGATGGTGGACCGATGAGAAGATCTCCAATCTTGAACGCATGGTCGTATCTTCTTCGCTCTTGAGATTTCAACGGACTAAGAAAGTTCGTCTAGAAACGGAGATGAAGGCTCTGAAAATTCTCTGGGAAAACTAAAGCTCTGTACGATCAATCAATTCCCTGAAATTTGGCCGTATATATATCTTTATGCTATCGCCGGCGTTAGCGTTAACGCCCCGCGATAATGATAACTCTCCGTTGCTTGACACGTGGCACACATTGCGCGGACTTTCAGATCTGAGTGGAGAATAGATGATCGTGGGATATCGCTCGGCGATATCGGTATCGCCTCGCGATATCATTCAACCGTGACATCGTGTGCGGCATCATGTGATTCAAGGCTGACGTCAGCAGTAACTGTCCATGTTATCGCCCGCGGTAGCATTATCGCCAGCGATAGTGTGACTTTCCATTTCTTCAATGTTATGCTCAGCCATTCCTTAGTACTTAAAAAACCTGTTATCCCTGCACATTTAAAACACATACCAAGATCAAGTACATCCGGGATTTGTTATTCTCAAACTAAGAAGTGCGGAACGCATGCTCCAATAATCTCCCCCTTTTGATAATAACAAATCCCCTGAGAAAGAAATTCTGTGAGACCAGTAGAATGTGAAACAATTCAGATAATCATTATGAATCAAAGTGCACAAATAGTTATAATAAACTCCCCCTATAATACACACGAGTTTCTCCCCCTATAATCTCCCCCTATTTAGAAGATCTCCTCCTAAATGTTTTACTCAATTTATTTCGTACTTAATCTCCCCCTTTTGGTATTTGCAAAAATCGGTGGAGACAAAAATATAGCGAGTTGCAAAATGCGGAAGCTTAAAGAAATGAGAGTAGAATTTGGTTAGATGAGGAGTATGAGAACAACATTAACAGCCATGGAATAGTATTACCATAAAATTTGGAATTTTATCAGAAAAATTGTTTGTTGTGTAGAAAATTAATTTAAGAGTTGAATTTAAACATTGAAAATTTGTCAGGCCAAGATATCAAAAGCATTAGAAATGATGAAATAGAAGAGAAAGACTATGTCCGGTCCAATTCTCATGAGAAGAAATTTTATAAAGGATAATGATGTGTACATGTGAAGAGTGATTTAGTATACATATTCCTTAAGAAATAATGTTACATGAAGGTTTGCAATATACTAATACATGAAGCTAATATCTTTACATAAATAACTTCATATCATAAAGATTTAAAAAAAAATTGGCCAAGTTTGTTTGCACAAGACACTTTACAATCCTTGTCAAGGTGCTCAACCTCACAATGCTCATTAAGACTTATCAGGAGGGTGAGTAGAGCTTGATTGGAGTATCTTAGTCAATTTTATTTTATTTTTCATTCATTTTTGTTTGTTTAGAAACTTTGACTTAGGACTCCGAATTCACTTGTATTGCAAACATAAAAAAAAATTTTCTCAGAATGGCCATCAGTTTTGAAAACCAATATGAATGAAGCATAAATTAAAGTTGTAGCGTTGTATTCGAATCGTTGAAACAAACCAAGAACATGTAATTAGAAACTTAAGTATGTGTAACTATCACCCCGTGTCAGTGGAAGCACATTATCAAACATAAAATGTTACTCATACTTAGAGGCATGCGGAAACAAGTCTATGCAAGTTCTAGTCATCAAAGGTATAGAAAGATATCGAGTGCAAGACAAATAAAAAAAATGTTTAAATTACTGATAAATTAAATATAACACATGTATTAGTTTTTGTATCCTGATAATCATCCAAAAATTTTCAGTAATACTAGAAGAAAGGGTGTTACAAAGGTGTCAGAATATTAGGGAAATGGGGCTTAAAAATGCACTATCGCCAGCGGTAGCGATAACGCGCGGCGATAGCATTTTGTGTTATAAAAGTCATAAAATCAGATAGGACCGACACCTTTATTCATTTGACCGAGCCTGGACCCTTATTGCTTCGTCTTCCTCAGCGGAAACCCTCAAAAACTTCAAAAAGGAAGGTGAGATCTCTCTTTAAGGTTGTGTTTTTCAAAACAAAAACTATAGATCTAGATTATAGATGATGAAAGATGATAGATCTAGCAAAAATTTTTAGTTTTGGTCATATATTTTATTTGGAAAGAATTTTGGAAAAAAGATTTCATTTTGATGCAAACTCCTTACAAAAGATGAGGTATATGTGGTTTTTTTTCCAGATTTATGTAATTCTATGAAGATTACTGATTTTGGTAGAGGAGATCTATACGAATTTTCCAAAACAAACAGTTTTTGCGCTACCGCCTGGCGGTAGCACTGTCGCCGGCGATAGGGAGGATTTCTGGTAAAAATTAATTTTTGTGTTAACATGATTTTGTCATAAATTTTTTCAGGAGATGGCTTCATCATCCCGTGCACGAAAAAGTACCAGCCGCAACCCACATGCATCATATCACACATACCCAGGAATTGAGAATGCGTCGGTTGGTGTTGCAAAACTTTTGGACGAAACATTGCCTCTGCATATCTATGAACTTCTTGTGGAGTCAGGTATAATGTCTCTCATTATACCCAATCTTTTTAGCTCCATGTTTGTAAGGGATTTCTATAACAATTTAGAAGATCCTAAATATACGGGCTTGAATGGAGGAGTAAGGTCTCGTATCCAAGGAGTTGAAATGGATATTACGCATGCTGATCTAAGACGAGAATATAATCTTGCCACTTGTGAGGAAAATTTTATGGATATAGTGGAGAATTACCGAAAGGATCGTGATTGGAGTATATTGAATCAAGTCCTGCACGGAAAGGAAAATAGGAATTTGATTCAAGACATCTCATCACTCTCTCGTGACTCATTCGTGATTTAAGATATACTAAGAAACCCGGTTATGTTGAAGGTCGGGGACACAAGGAAGATCACGGCTCAATTGAGCTTAGTGACTTACTATGTATTAGTGAGAGTTAAGTTTGATGTGGCGGATTTTGTGTTATCCATCATACGATATACGTATAAAATGAAGCATCCCCTTAGGAGGAAGCTGAATACACTTCCTTTAGGAAGTGTTATTCAAAGAGTAGTATATCAGAAGTATGCTTGGATAGATCAAGAGTTCTATATTGACGATTGTATCCCGGCGATACATACGGTAGAGCCTGCTAGAGGTCCATCTCCAAGGGCTGCCTCGTCATCAAGACAACCACTCCAAAGAGGAGGGTCTTTGCGTGAGTCTATTGACGATCTAAGAGAGACAGTGGAGGAGATGAAAGAGGAACAAAAGCGTAGCCATTCCGGTTTTCGAAAATTCATGAAGTTTCTGGTAAAGGGACTGAAGTTAAAGCCAACTCCGGAAGAAGAACGAGAATGGGGGAGTCCAGTCGAGGATCCTCCATGACATTCGATAAGGCGGACGCGAAGGCCTAGAGAACCAACTCCAACTTCCAGTGAAGATGTTAATGTTTCTACAGAAGAGAACATGGATGAATGATTTTGTATGTTCAGTGATGTAATATTTTGATGTTGACTAATTCTGGGATATCGCCGGCGTTAGTACTGTCGCCTGGCGATAGTGAAGACTCTTTTAATTTGTGTGTTTGATGTTTGTATTTCCTTTTTAAGTGTTATCCTATGTGTTGTGCAACTTTTTGTTATATTTTGTTGGTTTTAATTAACTAAATTATATTTATATATGATTTCTAATCGTAGGCCTATTTTACAAAACTAAAATCTCGTTATTAGTACAATTTAGACTTATAATTCTAAGATTCCAAGTTCTAATCTTAACCTTAAAAAGCGTGAATCATTAAGCGGTTTTGTGAAAATATCTGCTATTTGAGAATCTGTTCCAATAAAATTTACTTTAATATGTCCTTTCTTTAGGTGATCTCTAATAAAATGATGACGAACATCTATATGTTTGGATCTAGAATGTAACACAGGATTGTTCGTTAAATCGATAGCACTTTTGCTATCACATTTTAATTCAACATTATTTTGGTGTATGCCAAAATCTTCTAGTGTTTGTGTCATCCAAAGTGCTTGAGCACAACAACTACCAAGTGCAATATATTCGGCCTCAGTAGTGGAGAGGGCAACAGAATTCTGTTTCCTACTCGACCAAGAAATAAGTGTTGGGCCGATGAAATGACAAGTGCCACTTGTGCTCTTTTGATCTAATGAACACCCCGCATAATCAGAATCAGAATATCCATGTAAGATAAAAGAGTCATTATGAGGATACCATAAGCCTAGTGTAGATGTTCCTATGAGATATCTAAAAATACGTTTCACCGCTTTTAAATGTGATTCTTTTGGATTTGCTTGAAATCTTGCACATAAACAAACGGCAAACATAATATCAGGCCTAGAAGAAGTTAAATATAATAAAGACCCAATCATACTTCTATAAAGGGTTTGGTCAATTGAAATACCACTTTCATCTTTTCCCAATTTCAATGAAGCACTCATAGGAGTATTGGCATGTTTAAGGTTTTCAAATCCAAATCTTCTCAACATATCATGAATGTATTTAGATTGATTAATAAAAATGCCATCATTTCTTTGTGTAATTTGAAATCCTAAGAAAAAAGAAAGTTCTCCTACCATGCTCATTTCAAATTCATTTTTCATAATTTGAACTACTTCATTACATAACTCTTCATTAGTGGCTCCAAAAATAATATCATCAACATAAATTTGCAAAATAACTAACTCGTGATCAATTTGCTTAATGAAGAGTGTAGAGTCGGCACTTCCCATTTTATAATCGTGCTTTAATAAGTATTGAGTTAATCGATCATACCAAGCATGAGGCGCTTGTTTTAACCCATAAAGTGCTTTATCTAATTTATAAACATAATTTGGATATTTTTCATTTATAAAGCCAGGGGGTTGTTCTACATAAACCTCTTCTTTTATATACCCGTTTAAAAATGCAGTTTTAACATCCATTTGATATAATTTAAATCTTTTAAAACAGGCAAATGCAAGAAATATCCTAACCGCTTCTAATCTAGCAACGGGTGCAAAAGTTTCATCATAGTCTACCCCTTCTATTTGTGCATAACCTTTTGCAACTAATCTGGCTTTATTTCTAACAATTCTAGAGTCACTATCCAATTTATTTTTAAAAATCCACTTTACTCCAACTACAGGATGATTTTTGGGTCGTTCTACAAGATTCCAAACCTTATTACGTTCAAATTGATTAAGTTCTTCATTCATAGCTAAAAACCAAAATTCATCATTTAAAGCGGTGGAAACATCTTTTGGTTCTATTTCAGAGACAAAGCATAAATTTGAAAACAAAACATGTAAAGAAGAACGTGTACTGACCCCTTTTTGTGGATCTCCAATAATAAGCTCCTTTGGATGATCCTTTGTAAATATCAATTCACTTGGAGGCACATATTCTTCTCTTTCTTCTTCTTTTTCTTCTTCTTTTTCTTCTTTTTCTTCTTCATACCCTCCATGTTCTTCATCATCATTTTCCACTAAAGGAAGGGGTTTATCTTCTTTTCCTGTAGTTTTCTTATCTACACATGGAACAAACTCATCAAACCTAACATGAATAGATTCTTCAACTATTTTTGTTCATTTATTAAAAACTCTATAAGCTTTACTGGTTGAAGAATACCCAATAAAAATTCCATCATCACACTTTTCATCAAATTTTCCTAAGGAATCTTTAGAATTTAAAATAAAACATTTACAACCAAAAACTTTAAAATAAGAAATATTTGGTTTTTTATTGAAAATTAATTCATACGGAGTTAATTTTAAAATAAGGCGAAGCATTATTCTATTAATTACATAACATGCAGTACTTACCGCTTCAGCCCAAAAAGATTTTGGTAGTGTAAATTCAGATAACATTGTACAGGCTAGCTCTTGAAGAGTCCTATTTTTCCTTTCCACTACACCATTTTGCTGTGGTGTGCATGGAGTGGAAAACTCATGTTTAATTCCTAACTCCGTACAAAAAGAAATAAATTTTTCATTTTCAAATTCCCCTCCATGATCCGAACGTATGCGTGTAATTTTTAACTCAAATTCATTTTGAATACGCAAACATAATTTAGAAAATTCGGAATACACATCAGATTTAGAAGTTAGAAATAAAGTCCAACAAAAACGTGAATAATCATCAACCAATACAAATGTATATTTTCTACCACCTAAGCTAGAAACATTAATTGGCCCAAATAAATCCATATGAATTAATTGGAGTGGCCTAGTTGTAGAAATAATATTTTTACTCTTGAAAGATGATTTTGAAAATTTTCCTTTTTGACAAGGCTCACATAAAGAAGATAAATTTCCATTTAGCAATGGTAAACCTTTTATTAATTTATCTTTTGAAAGTTTTTTAATTAACTTGGCACTAGAATGTCCAAGTCGCCTATGCCACAATTCTAACTCATCCTTTTTCGACAAAAAACATTTTAAGGTAGAATTTGAAAAATCATGAAATTTAATCATATATACATTATGACACCTGGGTGCGGTAAAAATAATTTCATTTGTTTTGGAATCAATAATTTTGCATAAGTTTGTGGAAGATTCAAATAAAACATTTAAACCCTTATCACATAATTGGCTAATAGAAATCAAATTATGTTTTAAACCTTCTACGAACAAAACATTTGAAATTGAAAAACTTTTGTTACCTACAACACCGATGCCGATGATTTTTCCTTTTCCATTATCTCCAAATGTTACAACTCCACCTTTCTTCATCTCCAGGCTAAGGAACTTCTCTTTATTGCCTGTCATATGCTTTGAACAACCCGAGTCCAAGTACCACACGTCTTCTTTGTCCTTCGCCTGCCAACACACCTAGAAAGAGGATGTGAGTAAAGATCTGGCTACCCAAGTGGTTCCACCCATAGTGTAGGTAGAAGCCTTAGGCATCCAGATTTGCTTAATTTTACTTTTTTCCTTTCTTCCAGCATGAGTCCGTGGTGTGACCAAATCTATTGCATTTGGCACATGTAATGTAACGAGAAGAATATAACTTCTCTGGACATTTACTGTAAGAATACGTAGCATCATTTAACTTATTATTATCAGAAATTTTAAAATTCATTTTTCTAGACTTTTCGCTATCGCCGGCGGTAGTGGTTATCGCCGGGCGATAGTTTCCAGTCGTGTATCCGAGTCCAAATCTTCCAGATCCGTGACATTGGTAACCTAAGATCATATCCAGTGATCTTTGGCCCAATCCAAACTTTTTCATGGCTAGTGTTAAGTCATGAATCTGGTTCCTCATTTCAGTATTCTCGGATACTAGATTTACACATCTACGGTCAAAAGCTTTCTTTCCTTCATGGACTTTGGAAATAGAAGTTTTCAGATCTCTCTCTAAAATCTCATTCTTTTTTGTGAGAATTTTTATTTTTGAATGAGATTTGGAAAGAGATTCTTCAAGCTCTTTTATTCTCCCCAGAGAGTGATCACACTCTTGGCAAGAGACTTTCTCTTTTCCAATAGTCTTAATTTCATTTAACAATTTTTTATTTTCTTTAATTAAAACTTTATTTTCAGTTTTAAGAAGATCATTATCTTTTAAACTTTTTTCAAAACATTTGCAAGTCTTTACAAATTCAGAAAATAATTCATCATAAGTTGTCGCTTTAGACACTGCACTCGTCATCAGATATGACGCTCTTTCCCATTAGGCACATATTGGCCTCCTCTTCCTCGCTTGAGCTTGAACTGCTTGCATCCTCAGAAGTAGTATCATCCCATGTTTCAGCTTTCAGGACCTTCTTCTTCCCTTTGTGCTTCTTTTCTTTAAGTTCTTTCAAGTACTTTGGACACTTGCTTCGAATGTGTCCTAACTTCCTACAGTGATAGCACTCTGGTGGGGGTCTCTCTTCCTCCTCATCGTCATCCTTTTGTTTTTTCTTTCTAACAGTCTCCTTCTTAAAATATTTTTTAAAAGTGTTTCTTCTTTCCGGATTTCTCATAAATTTTTTAAATTTTTTAACAAAAAGACTTTCCTCATCCTCTTCTTCCTCCTCAGAGTTACTATCTTCCTCTTTCTTAGATCTTAGAGCCAACCCCTTCTTCTTTGGCTCCATATACTCTTGTTGTTGAATTTTTAATTCAACTTCATGAGTTTTTAAGTTCCCAATAAGGCTTTCAATATTAAGAGACTTAAGATCGTGAGATTCAGAAATAGCCGTCACTTTGGGATTAAATTTAGGGGGAAGAGATCTAAGAAGTTTTCTCACCAAGTCACCATTTGAGAAATTTTTTCCAAGCACTTTTGAGTCATTTACTATCTTGGTGAATCTAGTGTACATTGAATCTATGTCCTCATCCACTTCCATCCTAAACTTTTCAAATTCCGACTCCAGTTGAAACAGCTTCGAGTCCTTCACCTGCGAGGTACCTTCATGAGTAACTTCAAGTAAATTCCAAATTTCATAAGCATTATTGCAAGCACAAGTTCTATTAAATTCAGTTCTATCTAATGCACAAAATAACGCATTCATGGCTTTAGCATTATTTTTGCACCTTAGCTTATCCTGATCATCCCATTTATCTTTTGGTTTTTCCATTTCTACATCTCCTACTGTATAAGTGGGATGAGCATAATCAGTCTCTACCATATTCCAAACTTCAATGTCAAGAGAAATAAGAAAACATTTCATCCTAGTTTTCCAGTAATTATAGTCAGATCCAGTAAATAGCGGAGGTCTACTAATTCCTTGCCCCTCAGACAAAGCATGGTCATGCTGCGCCATAATTCCTGGTGGTGAAACCGTATTAGGAATAACCTCCTCTGATACCACTTGTAGGATCTTGTGGCGCCCTTAGAGGGGGGGGGGGGTGAATAAGGGCTCTTTAAAATTTTAACAAACTATTTGTAAAATACAAAATTTGAAGTAAAGTTTGAGACACACCAATGAAATGAAATAACAAGATTATATTTCTCCAAAATATGTATGTAAAATGATTCCAATAAAGCTTGAAATCAAGGCTTACAACGATAATAGTTCTTAGCTTTTTCACCGATCCTTCTTCCAAGGACCGGTAGGCTATAGTCAATATCTCCCTAGATATGACTACTAGCCTCCCCCTAAATCAAACCTATGATCTAGACGCTGCTCACAAGGCGGCGATTGACTCCTAAGCCACACAAGGACCTAGACACCACACACAAGGCGGTGATTTTCCCCTAAGCCACACACGGACTTAGACACCACACACAAGGTGGTGTTTTTCCCTTCCCAATTACAAAGATAAAAAGTGAATATGAAAGTACAATAGTAAAACTTAAAAACTCCCTCAAAATAATGAGCTCTGAAGATGATGGTGGACCGATGAGAAGATCTCCAATCTTGAACGCACGGTCGTATCTTCTTCACTCTTGAGATTTCAACGGACTAAGGGAGTTCGTCTGGAAATGGAGATGAAGGCTCTGAAAATTCTCTGGGAAAACTAAAGCTCTGTACGATCAATCAATTCCCTGAAATTTGGCCGTATATATATCTTTATGCTATCGCCGGCGTTAGCGTTAACGCCCCGCGATAGTGATAACTCTCCGTTGCTTGACACGTGGCACACGTCGCGCGGACTTTCAGATCTGAGTGGAGAACGTGACGATCGTGGGATATCGCTCGGCGATATCGGTATCGCCTCGCGATATCGTTCAACCATGACATCGTGTGCGGCATCATGTGATTCAAGGCTGACGTCAGCAGTAACTGTCCATGTTATCGCCCGCGGTAGAGTTATCGCCAGCGATAGTGTGACTTTCCATTTCTTCAATGCTATGCTCAGCCATTCCTTAGTACTTAAAAAACCTGTTATCCCTTCACATTTAAAACACATACCAAGATCAAATACATCCGGGATTTGTTATTCTCAAACTAAGAAGTGCGGAATGCATGCTCCAACAGAGCTCGCCTCGACGAGGTTACAAAGGGGGAGGAAGAATTGCAAGAAAGAAAAAAAAGGGGGGAGGGGGGTCAGCTCTCGCCTCCTCCCCCGGATTGGAGGTCTTCGTCTGCTCCGCCGGAAGGGTGGTCCTTGAAATCCTTGCCGAAGAAATAGTCGAGACTGTCTTCCTTCTCGCTCGGTGGCGTGGGCGGGAACAGACTAGGCATCAGGTCTCGGATGGTGGCCTCCTCACATCCCCCCACTAGCACCTGCATATCCTTCATAATCTGCTTGGTACATTCGGCGGATGCGATCGAGTTGACCCGCAACCTCTCAGCAACCTCCGCCTCGCCGTAGAGGCGGAAGACAAGTTCATAGGCTTGACCTGAGGAGGGCTCGCAGTCAACCCAGGAGGATTAGAGGAGGGAGACGGAGATCCGATGGGCGGACTCATCCCACTGAACCACGGGCTCGCGGGCCGAGTCTTTCCACCTCCCCCCAAGACTGAAGAGGGGGTGACTTTTCGGTGGACCCAGCTCGTGGGCCGGTGGTTTCTTGACTGCAGGAGAAGAAGGCTCGCCTCCCTCCTGCTCTTTGCCCGTTGTCTCCTTCAGCGGGCTACCCGTCGATCCGTCTGAGGTGGTCTCGGCCGAGCTCATGTACTTGGGATGTGGTTGTTGTTGCTTTTCCCGAGAAACCACCACCACTTTCAGCTTCTTCTGTGGTGGATAGAGGCGAGGCGATCTGGACCCCGCGGGATCAGCCCGCTTCCTGCCAGTAGGCTTAGACGACGATGGCTTGTCTCGGCAGGCGGCTGCATCCCCCTTCTCGCGGGCAAATGGGTCGGCGAGTAGAACCGGATCCGCGAAAGGTTTGTTCTCGGGAATCAACTGCTCTCCTGCAGGAATAACTTAGAAAAATTCCAATGGATTTTGCGAGATATGGAAAGGAGGAAAGTTGAAAGATATACCTTTGCCGGGAAGGATGGGGAGGAGCGAGTTGAGGCCCTTCCGGAGGAAGGCGACCTCGAAGTCTTTGTGGAGGAAAAACTTGTGGAGCTCGGCATCATTGCCGGAGATGGTGGGGGTCGGTATACCTCCTCGCCTTTTTGCTGCGGCGAGTAGGGGACGTTGCAAAGATTGCCCTTGATGAAGACAATCTTGGTCATCCAGTTGTGATGTTTGTTCGCGATCTCGCGAACCTTGATAAAGGAGCCCCCGAAGAAGGAGATGTCGTCGGGGGTCGCCTTGTAAGTAAAGAGTTTCCTGAACACGATCAGGTTGAACTCTATTCGCTCCCGGCGGAAGAAGCTCGCGAACGCCACCATCATGGCGATGGAGTTCGGGTTCAGCTGCGCGGGCACCGCGCCGAAGTACTTGAGGATCTGGCGGACTTCCGAAGAGAACGGAAGGCGCAACCCCATCTCGAAATGCGAAATAGGGAAGGCGAGCTCCTTGGGGTAGAAAGTGTTGATGGCCTCGCCCTCCCTGGGCCGGCGCGCCTCGAAGCCAGGGGGCTTGAAGTCGGCACTAAACGCGGTGAACTCCTCCTCCGTCGTGTTCCCCTCAAAGAAATAGTAGTTAGTAAAGTGCTGAGCGCACTTGGAGCGACCATCAGAGTCAGGGTTGGACTTCCCCATGATCGCGAAAAATGTAGAGAGCGAGTGCAGGTAGGAAGGAGGCGAGCAGAGGAGGAAAGTACAGAAGCAAAAAAAGCAGTAAGTCGGAGTAGGTAAGGGTGCCTATTTATAGAAGAAGGGGTCAAGGGCCAAGCTGACCGATCGGTCCAACTCGCCGACTTCCAGGACCCGTCCCATCACGTGCCAATCAAGAATATTATATTCGAATAAACAAGCAATAAAGTCTGAAAACATTTCTAAGTTAATACAGGCCCAAGAGGGATCTTGCCCAGGAAATTGAATGCAAGCAAAGTGGCCATCTCGGCGCACACGCGAGCTGAGGGGGCAGGAGGCGAGTCCCAGTAGGCCTGCCAGGGGTCCATTCTTTACCTTCCCCGATCTCGCATCTCCTTCCTCGCAGGCCGGCGCGAGTCCCGGAGCTCGCGGATCCACCTCAAGCATCCTCGGGCTGCCAAAAGATTCTCGTCCAGCTCTTCCAACAATGGTGAAATGGACGCCGTCTTGCCTGTCAGGCCCTCTCTCGCCTCACCCACCAGACACGCACACTCCCGCTGTAGCACGTCATTATATTCTCGCAATCGGTGGACCTCTTATACCATCTTCTTGAGGACCTCGATTCCTCGCTTCGTCAGCTACGGGCCCCCCACCTCGATGTCCAAGAAGGACTCCAAGGTCTTCGGTGAAGGGAGGGGTGAGTAGTGAGCTCGCTCCAGGTATTCGTCGGCCTCCGACTAACTGTGTAAGGCTGCAAGAATGGTTGAATAACGTGAAAGGAAAACACACCAGGAGGAACTACGGACAGCCCAATAAAGTACAACTTACCTGAAGAGCTCGGCTCATCGAGGTAAAAGCGAGGTGGAGGCATCTTCAGATCTTTGTCGCGACCTGGAGGCTGCATTCGGGGTGAAATAAGGTTGAAGCATGGCACTAGGATAATTCCGGCACCATCCCTTGAAGTCTCGGCGAGCTGAGAGGAGGGGACGCGGGCCGGCAAGTCTGGTTTTTGCGAGTTCAGCCCTAGGGTCCCAAAGGATGGGGACGGGTCGCGGTGACGAGCCTCCGAAGCCCCAAACCACAGGTTAGTGGGAATAGTATCAACCGGTGGAGAGGTGATCCCGCCTCCCCCATCCCGGCAGTCCTGATTGGCGCAGAGGTCAATAAAATTCCCCTCTTTTCCAGGGGCATGCAAGGTGGAGGAGCCCGTCTCAGGCTCCAGGGCCTTCTTCAAATCTTGGTAACCGCGTTCAGATGCCTCTGCATCTGGCTTCACCCTCTTGGCCGAATTGGATTCGGTGGGGGCGCTCTGCGGGATGATAAGGGGAATGTAGGTTAAGGTGGCGACGCGGGCGGAGGAGATCTTACGAGCCTTTGCAAGCCACTGTTGGAGCTCCTTAGGAAAAGGCATCTCGACAAGCTCAAAGCGGAGAGGAGTGAAAAAGGTCACGCAGGTACGCAGGCGTATATTTATAACCGCTGGTGGACCCCGCCGAAAGATTCCCTGGCTCTTGACACACTCGCCGAATCCCATGGGGTTGGATGTTTCTTTCCGAGCTTCTACAAACCTCACAAAGAGCGGGGATTGTGTACAACCCCGTATCCGGAGAGTGGGGTCAGCATGAGCCAAGCTGGCCAAGTCCAGCCCAAGACCCGGGCGATCCAGGCCCGTGGCATCTAGTGAGGCGAGCTTTCTTAACGCCTTCTGTCGTGGCATCGAGTGAGGCGAGCTCACTCAATGCCTTTTGTCTTGGAATCGAGTGAGGCGAGCTCCCTCAACACCTTCTGTCTTGGCGTCGAGTGAGGCGAGCTCCCTCAACGCGTTCTGCCTTGGCATCGAGTGAGGCGAGCTAACTCAACACCTTTAGCCGCGACGTCGAGTGGGGGCAAGTTTGCTCATCTG
The DNA here is from genome assembly GCA_039513925.1 of Platanthera zijinensis. Lineage (NCBI taxonomy): Eukaryota > Viridiplantae > Streptophyta > Magnoliopsida > Asparagales > Orchidaceae > Platanthera > Platanthera zijinensis. The sequence continues at coordinate 135,969,954 of CM077087.1, read as the reverse complement.
CGGGCTCACACTCGCCCTAGAGAGCTCGGCAATAGCCCAAGCTCGCTCAGGCGGGGTGGGATGTTTTTGAGGGGCGAGCTTGTACTCACCAAATGGAGGGGCGAGCTTGTACTCGCCAAGCCTCGTTCGTCGATTTCTGACCTTTTGGCGAACTCGCGACATGCGGTCAGGGCAGGCCGAGCCCATGCCTTGGCGTTGAGTGATGCTTCTCCACTCCTGCCTTCGGCAAATAGCGGTTGGATAAGGCTAGCCGGACCCGTACTCGCCAAAGGCCGAGCAGAATCGGCGAGTGCCAACCTCGTCGAGCACTCGCCGTCCTTGCCGAGCGGAGATTGAGGGCTACTCGCCCAGTAGTCCTTGAGGTGTTTTTACTATTTTGCCCCCGCTTGCCTGCCAATAGCTATTCAGAACAGCGGAGTTTGGCTGTTGGAAGTCCAGCCCAAGGGGTTTTCAGTAATTTCAGGCCGGCAGAGGTTTGTTATTTGCAGACCGTTTTCAGAAATCTATAAATAGGATCCAAGGGGTACCTCAGAGAGCACGCTTCCTTGTCTCCCAGTCTTCTAGCGCCTTCTGAGGTACCTTAGCCCGACATTTGGCTAAGGAGGGGAAGCGCTCAGTGTTCTTCCGGGTGTGTGGTGGGACCTCCGCGTCGGGCCCTTGGTCTAGTCATTTTTTCTCTTTTCCTTGTTATTATTCTTGCAGGAGCAAAGTAGGTGCACGACCACCCCTTCCCCAAGGGTGAACTCCACAAGAGACCGATTTCTAGTTTCAACACTACTCCTTGTGCCTGTTAATATCGTCTCTATAGTGGTGGTCGGTTTTATCAGACACTGATCTTTAGAAAAGGTAACAATAAAGCCTTTATCGCATAATTTACTTATGATGATCAGATTATGTTTTAATCCTTTCACATAAGCCACATAAGTGAATGAGACTATAACGTTAGAAATTGTACCGTAGCCCTTTGTGATTCCCCGGTCAGAGCCACAAAGGATAACCTTTGGACTGTCTTTGACTTGAGTGAAATTTTAAAGTAGGCTTCTTGTCCCGGTCATATGCCTAGAGCATCCACTGTCCAAATACAAGATAGGAGTTTTGTTGGCCTTTGGACTTACTTGCAAGATAGGATCAGATTACCTTAGGAGCCCAAACGTATTTTGGTCCTTGGTTATTTGTCAGCATACTCACCCTAGGATTGTTAACACTACGAGTGGTCGCCTCGTATGATTAGATAGAGGAGTTCAATAGTTTCTGGGATTAAACTAGCAATCCACAACAAAGTGACCAACTCTACCGCAATACCAACAACAAACCTATTGTATCTTTTCTAAGTCTCCTGCTTGACCTTTTGAACGTGTGGTCTTGTAGCGGCAGCGGATTTGGAGGTAGAGGCCTCATGATGATTTCTCTCACAAGGCTTTTGCACCTCCTTTTCCTTAGGTACAACTTGCTTAGCCTTCGGTTCCTTCTTAATATTATGGTCATGAGCGTATGGACCATAGTATTGCATTTGTATTTCCTCATAAGGTGCCTTAAAGACACTCTCACCGAAGTTTTTGGGACGGGTCCATCCTTGGTAGCGCGACTTAGGCTCTACGTGAGTAGGCCTGATAAAGTGACCATAAGATGACTCAAAATCAAACTTGTTCGTTGTAAAAATTACCTTCTTAAATGCAGTTTTATTCAGAGGAGCCTTCCCCTTCTCTTTGGCTAAAGCTTTCTTAGCAGCCTTATTTCTTCTTTGAGCTTTATTCCTCCTATAATATTTACTAGGAGTAGTCTCATGACCCAAACCGGCTCCTTTGGCCTATGCAGAGAATTCAGAAATAAGTGGAAGAATTGTCTTGGGCTTGGAGAAACTTTCAACAAGTTTCTTTTCAGCGTCAAGTTGTTCTTTCAACTTCTCGATGATTTTCTATTTCAGGTTAAGGTGCTTGAGAGTGTTGTTATATTATTCGACCAGGTCTTGGTGATCCTTTCTAAGTGAGTATATAATTGCGACTTCCTCCCTCAAAATGATCTCCTCAGCCTCAAGGGACTTTATTTGTTTGGTCTGAGTTCTAACAACCTTTCTGCATCAGTCATAGACTTTGATCAGCTATTTGTACTGACCCATGAGTTCTGATTCATCATCAGATGAACAGTCCTCATGGTCATTGTCAGGAGTATCTGATTTAGAAAGAATAGTGTGAGCATTTACCTCCCCATGAAATTGGGGGACATCTCCTTCTTCATCAGAGTGAGCCATGAGCCCAAAGTAGGCTTCTTCATCCTCACTTGATTATGACGAGTCAGAGTCACTATGTGTAACGACTCTACCCGTTAAATAACATATAATAGAAGGTCCGGCCAGGGCCCCACACTATATGCCACAAACAGACGGTGAGGTCACAGGATAATACCATCAACGCATCCTAACACAGAGCATGCTAGCAGAATAGTTACACAATTAGCTGAACTCATACCAGGAATATCCACCACTAATATAAACCAAAGTTATATACAACCACTCAAACGAGGGGATAGAAAATACTACAGTTTGTCCTTAAGGCCTTACAGTTCCTCTTTAAACAGTATGGATTACAGACATCGGCGCGCAGGCCGGCCATACATGAATAAAAGAAAATTCAATAGCTAGCCTTCAAGGGCTTGGAACAACAGCAAGAGCGGCAACAGCAGCAGCAGGGGCATCAGCCCTTCATTTTCCGCCCGGCTCTCCAGCACCTGTATAGGGACAATCCACCCAGAAGGTGGAAAACAAGGCAACGGTCAGCATTCAGCTGACCAATTTATAACAATCCTACCCATTTCCCGGGGCAGATGCATTCCTTCCCTGCAGAGCAATACAACAATTGACAGATATTATACATATTGTTCTCTCACACACAAGCAATCCATCACAACCGTCGGCCACCCGGCCCGACGATCTGTGCTCTCAGGAACACTTTTGGGTACACCGGCGAATCGGGATCAACATCATTGAGCATTTAGTCTTAATGGCGCGCAGGCCTAAGACTCTCATTATACTGCTGATGAAAGCCCAATGCCTTGGCACTTCCTTATACAACCAACATAACGCAGGTAAAGATCCACCACCCCCTCCCCCCCCCCCCCCCCCCGTTGCTCAAATCGCCTTGCCATCACCAAGCACATCGTACTTGCAAATATAATAAAAGACGCAGGTTGGCTTCACCTTTCCTGTTCGGCACGAGGCCTTTTAGAGCTCGCAGCTCCCAATCGCCATATCGTCCTCCAGGGACTGGCATCATATTAGCCACACGGTCCAAATAGGACCGACTTCATTTTCCATCAAAGACTGGCTATATCGTAGCCACAGCACAAGGGCATTTTCCTGGAGTTCCACATTCCAGTATTTCCTGCTACTCCCCTTCACAGGCACAACCAAATGACCCCACTAACTACACGAGTATACGTGAAGTCTTCTCCGGTACGTAAATGCAACATCACCAATCCAGATCAACATGTCCAGATGGGCTTCACACAGCTTGTCAATCCCGTACTACACACTTCCGGGTCTATATGAAGACTCAACAGGGGATAGCAACAAAAAACCCACCGGAATCACTCACTCATTCCACCTTTTGGTGGAGAGGATTCCTTACTCATGCATAAAGAAGGACTTCACATGTCCAAGAAGGAAGATCGTTACCCTTAACGATCTCTTGGGAGCCATCGAAAATCTGGCCGGTTGGAAAGCACCGCAGCAGCTTTGGCTCCACTAAACTAGCCTTGGATCTCGAATCGGACCGCGGGAGCACCACCAAAGCCTTGCTCTTCTCCTCCTTCTCCTTCCTCCAAGATCTCTCTTTTTCTCTCTTGATAAGAATGAGAGTAGAGGCCAACTCTCAAACTTATCACTGCAGGAAATCACTTGGGCCATTGGATCCAAATAGAAATAATTGGATGGTCGAGATCTGCCCAAAAATCCAAATTTGACTTTGATGTAGGGTGATCGTGACACGGACGTGCTTACGCAAACGGAAATCTAACCATCACAGAACATGAAATATAAAGAGAGTGCACCGACCAAAAGCGAACGAAGAGGGGTCGGTTGGCTCCCAAAAATCCGGGACTCGATACCACGTCCTTAGGACCTAACTCTCCAACAAGCACACAACTCGCTGTTAGCCGGACTCGATACAACGTCCTTAGGACCTACCTATCCAACAAGCACACAACTCACCGCACCTACACAAGCATCTATTCTTTCAACATAAGCCGTTCAAACGCAGCAAAAAAATATTTTGGAGTGGCGATAAACGATAAAGAGCGATCGGAATTTCAGTTGAGATCAACTCCCTTGCTAGCACAAAGTTTGCCAACCTTGGTGAGCAAGCCAAGGCTAGGCCTAGTTTGCTCACACAACGGATCTTCCCAATCCGGTTCACAAGAGATTTAATAACAACGGATCCGATTTCAGATTTTGCAAGCGAAAATTTTAAGATTAACGGAAACAACGATTGCCAAACCTCCACAAATTCTCACAACAAGAAAACACAAGAGTGAGGGGAAATATTACCCAACCAAGAAGAAGAACACACAAAGATATGTGGGAGAATCACTCTCTACGGATCCACCGGTTTCACGCCGAATGGGCTGCTTCCTTCTTCCATGGAGTCACACCGATAGAAGCCACGCCGGAGTCGCACCGAACGGGGATGGAGGAGGCAAGGTTGGCTTCACACCAAAGGGGGGCGGTGGCTAGGTGGAGCTCTCCATGGCCGAAATTTCCAAGGGGAAAAATTAGGTTTTGCTTCTTTCTCTAATCCATTCCTCATAAAAGCATCCTTTAAATAGGAGTTACAAATGAAATCCTGCCATCCAAGATTGAGATGAAGATCTCATCAATCCGGATGGATAATAGCACACCACATGTCTATTAGCACACCAACATGAAAATAAAAAATATTACAAGTCATATTTTTAAAAGTAAATAAATTAAAACTAATTAAAACTTAATTAAAACTTTTCAAGCAAGCTTTGTGCGCCACGGATGGAGGTTGTATCGCAGCTTTCCGTTAGCGTCCGTGGCGTTGTCATGACGTCGCAAATCTTTAAATTGTTGCGCCGCGGCAATCGGGTCATCATCAGGAAGTGATGGAGGAGCCGCGCCATCAATCCTCCCCCACTCAAAATCGCGCATCTTCGATGCGTGGTCCGAGAGAAAGCGGCTGAGAAGCTCGGCATCCAAACGTTGAAGCTCTGTCGCGAGTACCCATGAGTCGTCTGAAGGTGGGCGGTCACGCCAACGGATGAGGAAGTGGTAGGTAGCACCATCTGGAGTAGCAAGTGGCTCAGCAGATAGTATCATATCTGGATGGAGAAACTTCTTGGGAAACCTGGGGAACATGTCAGCAGTAGGAATAAAAGAAGGCAACGTACCATCTGATGTTATACCTGCGGGGATCGAAGGAGAGAGATCATCCGAACTACCACTCCCCAACCCATCAAAAATTTTAGTGGAGGGAGAAGACGACAAAGAATCCAACTCTTGTGGAGGCGTAACAAACAGCGTCAAATCCGAGACATTAAAAATAGAGGAGATACCCCATTCAGCAGGCAAATCCAATACGAAAGCGTTGTCACCTAGCTTCTTTATAATCCAAAAAGGGCTGGCGTGCTTTGGATCTAACTTTTTAACAGTGCCAGTTGGCATTCGTTCGGGAACTAACCAGACTAAAACCAGATCGCCGACTTTAAAGTGTGACACCTTCCTATGTAGATTAGCGTGTGCTTGATAATACTCATATTGAGCAGTCAAGGTAGCTCGTATACGTGCATGTAAGTCGTGAATATGTTGGGCGAAGGATTGTGCAAACTAACTTGTTTTGTATGTTGGAGGTAAGGGGACCAAGTCAAGTGGCACAGGGACCTTATACCCGTGAACAATTTCATTCGGAGACATACCCGTGGACCTATTTTTAGAATTATTATAGGCCAGTTGTGCATGTGGAAGAAGTAAATCCCAAGTGCCTTTATGATCGCTCACTAGACATCTAAGAAGATTTCCTAGGCTCCGATTGACTACTTCCTTCTGGCTATCAGTTTGCGGATGATAAGCCGCAGAGAATAATAATTTTGTTCCCATAAGAACCCACAAGGTTTTCCAAAAGTAGCTAGTGAACTTTACGTCCCTATCCGAGAAAATAGTCTTCAGAACTCCGCGGTGACTAACGACATCCTTAAAATAAAGTTTCGCTATGTGAGAAGTGTCGTTGGTCTTACTACATGGGAGGAATTACGCCATCTTAGAGAACCTATCCACAACGAAGAGAATAGAATGGAGACATCGAAGGGTGGGGGGAAGGCCTAATACGAAGTCCATGCTCACGTCTTCCCACGGAACGGACGGAATAGGTAGAGGGGTGTATAAACCTACATTGGACTTAGTACCCTTAGAAACTTGACATGTACGGCAACTGCTCACTACTTTCCCAACCATCGCCTTTAGTTTAGGCCAAAAGAATTTCTCCTCTACGAGCGTAATCGTTTTGTCTCGTCCAAAGTGACCACTCAAGCCACCACTATGTAACTCCCAAATGATGTGGAGTCGCAAAGAGGAGCGAGGGATACACAATTTTTCGTGTTTGAATAAATACCCGTCTCTAAGTGAAAAGGCTGTGATAGTCGTGGGAGAGCTATCCTAGGCAGATAAATATGGCTCCGGAAAATCAGGGCATGTCGCGTATTCATCCTTTATGCGCTCGAACCCTACTACGTGGACTTACATGGAGGAAAGTAAGAGGGTGAGGCGACTGAGTGCGTCAGCAACTCGATTTTCGGACCCCTTAAGGTGCTTAAGATTAAATGTGTATTCTTGCAAGAAGGATACCCATTTAGCATGGCGCGGGATGATTTTGTGCTGACCGTTGATGAATTGTAACGCTTCATGATCAGAGAGGATCACAAACTCCTTAGGAAGGAGATAGTGCCTCCAATGATGTAAACATCTAACGATCGCGTAGAACTCCCTATCGTAGTTGGAATAATTTAACTTAGCACCCGCTAATTTCTCACTAAAATAACTAATCGGGTGACCCTCTTGACTCAAAACACCTCCAATCCCCATGCCAGATGCATCACAAGTAAGCTCGAAGACCTTGGTGAAGTCTGGGAGACGTAACATCGGTGCTTTGGTCATGAGCTCCTTAATACGACGGAAGGCAAACGTGGCGGATTTCGACCATGTGAATTCGCCTTTATTCATGCAGTCAGTAATGGGTGCCATAATTCTACTAAAATCGTGTAATTGGTGAGTTGTGTGCTTGTTGGAGAGGTAGGTCCTAAGGACGTTGTATCGAGTCTGGCTAACGGCGAGTTGTGTGCTTGTTTGAGAGTTAGGTCCTAAGGACGTGGTATCGAGTCCCGGATTTTTGGGAGCCAACCGACCCCTTTTCGTTCGCTTTTGGTCGGAGCACTCTCTTTATATTTCATGTTCTGTTATGGTTAGATTTCCGTTAGCGTAAGCACGTCCGTGTCACGATCACCCTACATCAATTTTGGTATCAGAGGGAGGTTGTATCGCAGCTTTCCGTTACCGTCTGTGGCGTTGTCATGACGTTGCAAATCTTTAAATTGTTGTGTCACGGCAACCGGGTCATCATCAGGAAGTGTTGGAGGAGCCGCGCCATTAGACTTGACACGGCCTGTGACATGCCCGTGTCCCCGGCCGTATCCCCCAAGCGGTGTGCGAACCGACTCAAACTGAACCAGAACACGAGATCTAACACGCCTGTGTCACAGGGCAGACACGCCCGTGTCAACTTTAATACGGCCGTGTGACTGGTCGTGTCACCTTTTCAACACAGGCCCAAATCACCTGAGAAGCAAACAGCTAAGGCACACCCCATGTCCTTGGCCGTATGCCCAACATGCCCCTGTGACACGCCCGTGTCACAGGCCGTGTTACACACTCAACGCCACTCAACGCCATTCCACTCAGCGCCACTCAACGCCGCCCGGTATTCACCCGAGCAGGACACGCCCTTGGACACGCCCGTGTCCCAGGCCGTGTCGCCTCTCGTTGATCGTCGACCGTGCTATCTTGAGAACTCGAGTCGACGCCTACAGTAAAGGACACGCCCTAGGACACGCCCGTGTCCCAGGCCGTGTGCACGGGAAACGCCCGTGTCCCGGGCCGTGTCACCCAGCCTGACTCCAACTTAAGGTTTTTGGGGTGTTACAATCCTCCCCCCTTAAGATAAATTTCGTCCCAAAATTTGTACTCTGCAAAGAAACAAGAATCACAAAGCTATAACGTTAAAATATCTGTTATAACAAAATGTACATGGTCAACAGTTTATACAAAAAGTTCGGGAAACTCAGCTCGCATGGTCTGCTCTCGCTCCAATGTTAGCTCCTCACGGCCACAATTGTCCCACCAGACTTTGACCATCCCGATTATCTTGTTCTTCAACTGTTTCTCGGCTCGATCCTCGATCTGAATGGGTCTAACCTTCGTCGTTAGCCCATACTCGACCGGTACACGATCATTCTCAACTATTTGAGCTGGATCCTTGACGGCTTTGCGAAGTACTGAGATGTGGAATGCATCATGCAATCCACTCAACTCTGCTGAAAGCGCTAGCCGATAAGCAGCTTCCCCGACTCGCTCCACCACTTCAAATGGACCAAGGTATCTGGGACTTAGCTTTTTCAACTACCGAATCCGAGATACGCCTTTGAAGGGTTTGATCTTCAAATAGACCCAATCGCCCACCTCGAACTTCACATTTCTATGCTTGGCGTTGTAGTACTTTGCTTGTCAATCCTGGGCTATCAATAGCCTCTCCCGAATAGAGCATATTATCGAGGTAGCTTCTTCGACTTCCTTTCGCCCATTCAGCTTGGATTTGCCTACCTCTGCCCAAGTTAATGGTGTACAACATTTACGACCATATAGAGCCTCAAATGGTGCCATACCGATGCTCGCTTGATAACTTTTATTATAGGCAAATTCTACCAAATAAATGTACTCTTCCCATTTCTTACCGAAATCTAGGGCGCACATACGAAGCATATCTTCCATCGTCCTGTTGGTTCGCTCAATCTGGCCATCCGTTTGGGGATGAAAGGCAGTACTGAATGCTAATTTTGTGCCCAACATTTGATGAATTAGCCTCCAATCAGTTAAGGTGAATCGCTCATCACGATAACTGACAATGCTCAGAGGAACACCGTGCAGTCGAACAATCTGTTCCACATAGAGCTTAGCCAAGGTTTCAACTGAATCATCTCTCTTGTTTGGAAGGAAGTGAGCCACTTTTGTCAACCGGTCTACAATCACCCAGATAGAGTCATGACCGCATTGAGATCTCGGCAACCCGTGCACGAAATACATTAAAATATCATTAAACTTCCACTCCGGAATCGGTAACGACTTTAGGAAACCACCAGGCTTCTGGCATTCTGCTTTTACCAAAGCATAAGTGTGATATTCTGCCACATAAGGTGCTATGTCTTTCTTTAATCCAGGCCACCAGAACAACTTTTTCATGTCTCTGTACATTTTTGTGCTCCCAGGGTGAATTGAGTACTTGGCAAAGTGTTCTTCGTACATCAACTCTTCTCTCAACTTCCTCGTACTTGGGACGCACAATCGATCATCTTTTCGCAACAATCCATCATCCCAGGAGAATTGGTCACCAGGATTATCCTTTGCATAGCGTTGGAGACTTTCATCAAGCTCCATTGCTCACCAAACTCTGTCCGCAAGGTCATATTGTACCTCCGTCCAGTTCAAGCATGCATCGGCCGTAGCATCCTTGTCAACACAAGATATCTCTAATGCTTCCATCTACTGGATTAGCCGCACATCATGTCTCTGCAACCAGGTTGCTCGTACTAGCATCCTACAACTCAAAGCATCAGCGACTACATTTCCCTTCCCAGGAGTATAGTGAATATCGAAAGTGTAGTCCCCAAGGAACTCCATCCACCTCCATTGTTGCATATTCAGATCTTTCTGATCTAACAAATACTTTAGGATCTTGTGATCTGTATAGATATCTACTTTAACGCCATAAAGATAGTGCCGCCACAACTTTAGCGCAAAGATTACCGCCGCCAACTCCAAATCGTGGATGGGGTAGTTCCGTTCATGCACCTTTAGCTAGCATGAGCCATAAGCAATCACTTTACCCAATTATAGAAGAATGCAGCCTAAGCCTCTCCCTGAAGCATCACTGTAGATCTCATAGCCGTTTGTACCACATGGCGATGTTAACACAGGCGCCGTGGTCAAACAACTCTTCAGCTCTTCAAAAGTTCGTGCGCACTCTGGTGTCCAAACGAACTTTTGATCTTTTCTCATCAACGTGGTCAGAGGTAAAGCAATCCGTGAGAAGTTTTCCACAAACCTTCTATAGTAGCCTGCTAGGCCAAGAAAGCTCCTGACTTCGGCAACTGAAGACATAACTGACCAATCCCGTATGGCACTTATCTTTGTCGGATCTACTGTTATGCCTTCTCCACTTACCACATGGCCTAGAAAAGCCACTGACGATAGCCAGAACTCACACTTTGAGAACTTGGCATACAACTTATTCCTCTACAAGGTATGCAATACCAACCACAAATGGTTTGCAAGATCTTCTCCTGACTGAGAGTACACAAGAATATCATCAATAAACACAATTACGAATAAATCCAAGTACTCTCAGAACGTCTGGTGCATTAGATCCATGAATACCGAAGGCGCATTACATAAGCCAAACGACATCACCGTGAATTCATAATGACCATAGCGTGTCCCAAACGTTGTCTTAGGAATGTCGCCTTCCCGAATCCGCAATTGATAATATCCCGATTTCAAATCCAACTTTGAATAGACGGTTGACCCCGCTAGCTGATCAAATAGGTCATCAATCCGTGGAATCGGATATTTGTTCTTTTCCGTCAGCTTATTCAATTCGCGGTAGTCAATACACAAACTTAAACTACCGTCTTTCTTTTTCACAAATAGAACAGGCGCGCTCCAAGGTGACATACTTTGGCGTATGTATCCCTGCTCCAATAATTCTTGCAATTGGACTTTAAGTTCAGCCATTTCCTTTGGCGCAACGCGATATGGTGAGCGGGCCACAGGTTTTGCACCTGGCACCAACTCAATCGCGAAGTCAATCTCCCGCTGGGGCGGTAACCCAAGAAGATCCTTAGGAAATACATCTGTAAACTCCGACACAATCAGAACATCACTTACACTGGCCTTTGGCTCAACAGCCTGAATAAGCGTGAATAATAACTCCGCACCCTTCCGAACAGCACTGACGACTTGGAGTGCATACAACAAGGTCCCGCCTACTCCTCGCATACCAGCGAACTTCGTCTCAAGTTCGGTATTCTGGCCCAGTGTGATCTCCTTTGAGTTGCAATCAATCAAGGCACGCTGCTCCGAGGGCCAGTCCATGCCAAAGATCACATCAAACTCCGATAGCGGCAACACGGATGCTCTCAATCCGAAATCTTGATTTCCTATATGCATGTCCACAACGCAAGTTCTATCCGCAAGCATGATACAACAATTCGGTAGTAGCACCTTTACAACATCTGTCATCACATGACTCGGTACTCCAACTCGAGTGATGTGGCGGTGATCGTGATACGGTCGATCTTACACTAACGGACACCTAACCGCCACAGAACAAGAAATAAAAAGAGAGAGCTCTGACCAAAAGCGAACGAAAAGGGGTCGATTAGCTCCCAAAATCCGGGACTCGATACCACGTCCTTAGGACCTACCTCTCCAACAAGCACACAACTCGTCGTAAGCCGGACTCGATACAAGATCCTTAAGACCTACCTCTCCAACAAGCACACAACTCACCTCACCTACACAAGCATCTTTCTTTTATATATAAGCCGTTTTAAATGCAGCAGTAAATTATTTTGGAGCGGCGGAAAACTTTCCAGAGCGATCGAAATTCGAGTCGAGATTAACTCCCTTGTTTTCACACAAAGTGCACTGATCAGAAGAGCAACTCAAGGCTAGGCCAAGATGCACTCCCGAGATGGATATACCCGTTCTGATTAACAAGAGGTTCAATAACAACAAGTTCGAATTCATATTTTGCAAGCGATGAATTTTAAAATCACGGAGAAAACGATGCGTGAAAAACCTCCACAAACTAAAAGCATAAATCACACAAAGAGAAGAGGTTACCCAACTGGGAATAACGTTCACAAGAGATAAGGTGGGAGAATCACTCTCTCCACGGATCCGCCTGCGTCACACCGAGGGGTTTGCAACCTTCTTCCAAGGAGTCGCACCGAAGGAAGCCACACCGGAGTCGCACCGAACGGATAGAGGGAGCAAAGGGGGGCGGCGGCTTCACACCACAAGCCAAGGGGAGGGGGGCGGCTTTGGAGAACTCCTCTTGGACGAAATCCTCAAGGGGGGAATTTAGGTTTCAATCTTTTCAATACTTGATTACTCATAAGCACCTCCTTAAATAGGAGTTTACAACAAGCCATAACCCTCCATGATGGAGATGTAATCTCATCCATCCAAATGGCTAAGTGCACACCAAAAAACAATTGTTCAAATTAAAAAAATAAAAGCATGTCATGAATATAAAATTATCACTTAAACATAAGATAATTTTATATTCCAAAAATATAAAATAGAGTTCATGAAATAAGATAATTAAAGCTAATTCTTCATGGAGGTTCTAGCACGCTGCGGGCGGAGGTTGTAACGTGCAGTTCCTTCAGCGTCATCACGGCGTTTAAGATCTTTGTGTCGAAGCGCCTCTGCAATCGGTTCATCATCAATTAGCGGCGACGCTGCATCAATCCTCCCCCACTCAAAATCACGTATCTCTGAGACGTGAGTGGAGAGATAGCAGCGGAGAAGCTCGGCATCCAAACGTTGAAGCTTTGATGAGTACCCAAGAGTCGTCCAAAGGGGGGCGGTCACGCCAACGGACAAGGAAGCGGTAAGTAGTACCATCCGGAGTAGCAAACGGTTCCGCAGCGAGTATCATATCTGGAGTGATAAATGTCCTGGAAAACCTGGGAAACATGTCAGTAGTAGGAGTAAAAGAAGGCAACGTACCATCCGATGTTATACCTGCGGGGACCGAAAGAGAGAGATCATCTGAACTACCACTCCCCAACCCATCAGAATTTTTAGTGGAGGGAGAAGACGACAGAGAATTCAACTCAGGTGGAGGTAAAACAAACAGCGTCAAATCCGAGACATTAAAAATAGGGGAGATACCCCAATCAGCCGGCAAATCCAAAATGAAAGTGTTGTCACCTAGTTTCTTGATAATCCGAAAAGTGTCGGCGCGCTTCGGTGCCAACTTCTTAACGGTGCTAGATGGCAAGCGTTCGGGAACAAATCGGACTAGGACCAAATCGCCAACTTTAAAGTGTTACACCCTCCTATGTAAATTAGCGTGCGACTGATAAGACTCGTATTGAGCAGTCAAGGTAGCTCGTATACGTGCATGTAAGTCATGAATATGTTGGGTGAAGGATTATGCAAACTGACTTGTCTTGTATGTTGGGGGCAACGACACCAAGTCAATAGGCACAGGGGCCGTGAACAATCTTGTTTGGTGACAGACCAGTGGACCGATTTTTGGAATTATTATAAGACAACTGGGCGTGGGGAAGAATAAGATCCCACGTGCCTTTGTGATCGCTCACTAGGCATCGAAGAAGGCTACCCAAGCTCCGATTAACCACCTCCGTCTGCCCATCAGTCTAAGGGTGACAGGCAGAGTAAAATAATAACTTGGTACCCATTAAGACCCAAAGTGTCTTCCAGAAATAGCTCGTGTACTTAACATCTCGATCCGAGACTATTGTCTTCGGCACTCCCCGGTGACTAACTACTTCTTTAAAATATAATTTGGCGATATGAGACGCATCGTTAGTTCTGGTGCACGGGATAAAATATGCCATTTTGGAGAACCTATCCACAACTACAAAAATAGAATCGTGACGTCGTAAGGTAGTGGGTAGGCCTAAGACAAAGTCCATGCTCACATCATCGTATGGGGTGGAAGGTATAGGCAACGGCGTATATAAACCGACGTTGGTTTTGGTGCCCTTGGATACCTGACAAGTACGACAAATACTCACCACTCGTCTTACCATTGCTTTAAGTTTTGGCCAATAGAATTTTTCTTCAACTAACGCGATGGTCTTATCCCCACCGAAATTACCACTCAACCCTCCGCCATGCAATTCCCAGATGATATGGATACGTAACAATGACTGCGTAATACATAACTTTCCAAGTCTAAATAGATGCTCGTCCTTAATGACGAAAGCCGATATGTTCGTGGGGGAGCTATCTTGGGCTGACAAATATGCGTCCTGGAAATCGGGGCACATGGCGTGGTCATCTTTGATTCGTTCGAATCCTACCACATTAACCTCTGTAGTGGTGACTAACAAGGTTAAATGACTAAGAGCATCCGCGACTCGGTTGTCAGCTCCCTTAAGGTGTTTAAGATTGAAAGTGTATTCTTGCAAAAAGGATACCCATTTAGCGTGGCGCGGGCTGATCTTGTGCTGACCGTTGATAAACCGTAGTGCCTCATGATTGGAAAGGATCACAAACTCCTTAGGGAGGAGATTGTGCCTCCAATGGTGCAGACAACGAATGACGGCGTAGAACTCCCTATCATAATTTGAGTAGTTTAATTTGGCTCCCGCAAACTTCTCACTAAAATAACTCATGGGGTGTCCCTCCTGACTCAAGACACCTCCAACTCCAACGCCAGATGCATCGCACGTAAGCTCGAAGACCTTGGTGAAGTCGGGGAGACGCAACACCGGGGCTTCGGTCATAAGCTCCTTAATGCGACGGAATGCAAACGTAGAGCATTTCTTCCATGTGAATTCGCCCTTCTTCATGCAGTCGGTAATGGGTGCCATAATGCTACTAAAATCACGCATGAAACGATGAAAGAAGGTAGCTAAGCCGTGGAAACTACGCACCTCTCGAAGGTTAGTGGGCTCGGGCCAGTCTCTAATTACTTGAACCTTTCCTAGGTCAACACGAATTCCATCAGAACCAACTATGTATCCCAAGAATTCAACCTCCGGAAAATAAAATGTGCATTTCTTAAGATTCAGAAATAAGGTTTCCTTCCTTAAAGTGGTGAGGATTACTTTGATGTGGGAGAGGTGTTCAGCGGGGGAGGTACTAAAGACTAGGATGTCGTCGAAATATACTACAACAAACTTCCCCATATACGGCCTAAAGATGTGCGTCATCATCCGGGATAAGGTGCTAGGGGCATTGGATAACCCAAAGGGCATCACAAGCCACTCATACAACCCTTCCTTAGACTTGAACGCGGTCTTCCACTCATCCCCCTCTCGGATCCGAATCTGGTGGTAACCACTCCGTAATTCTAGCTTCGAAAAGATAGTGGCACCCGAAAGGACATCCAAGAGATCATCTAATCGCGGGATTGGAAACCTATATTTTATAGTAATTTTGTTGATAGCCCGGCTATCAACACACATGCGCCAGGTGCAATCCTTCTTTGGGTCAAGGAGGGTCGGGACAACACACGGGCTCATACTCGCCCTAATAAATCCCTTACGCAGTAAATCCTCTATCTGGGTTTGTAACTCTAGGTGGGCGGCGGGATTAAGCCTATAGTTGGGTTGGTTGGGTATGTACGATCCGGGGATAAGGTAGATGGCATGTTGTATATCTCTAAGCTGAGGCAACGATGATTGCAACTCATCCAGGTAAACGTCCCTAAACTCATCCAACAATACCCATAGCTATCGGGGTAAATCATCCAACACGCCACTATCAGTTTTGGTACCCATGAGAACGAGAGCGTACATCATGCCCTCAATGAAG
Organism: Platanthera zijinensis; assembly: GCA_039513925.1. Classification (NCBI taxonomy): domain Eukaryota; kingdom Viridiplantae; phylum Streptophyta; class Magnoliopsida; order Asparagales; family Orchidaceae; genus Platanthera; species Platanthera zijinensis. The sequence continues at coordinate 135,954,095 of CM077087.1, read as the reverse complement.
GGATCCTTCACAAATTCTTTCCTACCAACCAAGCTCAATGCCTTCCTCTCTACAGGGACAGTGGTATCCTTAGCCATCACTACTGGTTCTTTTGGCACAGTCGGTCTCAAGGTGATGGTCTTGCCGTTGAATTTGAACTCATATGTGTTGGCGCGACCGTAGTGTGTCACATCACGGTCATAGAGCTAGGGGCGGCCTAATAACACATGACAAACGTCCATCGGCAGGACGTCGCACCAAACCTCATCCGTGTTGGATTTGAAAGACATGGGGACTAGGCATCGTTGGGTTACCTTAATAGTAACCTTACTAATCCAAGCAGCCTGATAGGGGGTCAGGTGCGGCTCAACAGTCAAGGACATACGCTTAACGGCGTTCTCAGAAATGGCATTCACGCAACTACTGTAAGATCCTGTCTCCCCATTCCGAGGCTAACCCGGATCTTATGCCCAGAACCGCCGCCTTACGGTGACACTAACGCACGGGTTAGTTGACACCGCAAGACGCCGATTCTGCCGGCTAGTATGATCATAACCTGTCGGCCAATATGAGAATAAAAGAGTACAAAGCAGAGCAAAAATGTAGAAGTCCACAGCCACAGTACTAAACATATATATATAACAAATGAAAAGTACACGGTACAGTCCACAATGAGTACAATATAATGAGAGTAAAATGGGCTTATGCCCAGTACATCAATATCAAATCACTCTCTTTCTCAATCTAATAGCAGCGGAATCTATCATCTCAAATCATCACACCTGAACATGTGCTCTAGTAGTAGTAGCCGGTATCTTCCCCTCAAGCCCTGCCTCCTCGCCGTGCTGGTCCATCTCCTCGATCTCCTAAAAATAGTATGGTCACCGACCATTAGTCAAAAAGACTAAGTCGTTTCCTCCACACCTCGCCCCGCAACTCCTAGGCACCGTGCGGGAGGATGAAGCGGAGGACAACAAGGGGTGACAAAGGTGGAAGCAGGTGACAGGAACTAAAGCAGAATATATAGAAATATAGGTAATGAAAAGTAACCTTCACTTATGCGAGTACGCATAAGCAAGGGGTCTTCTACAAGGCTCCCATCGTATAAAATGTCCCATACCATTTTATACGATGGGGTGTCAGGTATCATAAGCAGTATATGTATAAAAAGGAAAGTAACCTCAACCTATAAACTTGCCCACTCAAGCTTATAGGCTAAGGGATCATTTAGCAGGTCCTAATGTATAAGCGTCCCATACCACTTATACATTAGGTGTCATAGGTTGTTATGTATGTTTATGATATGCATCTATATGATGGGTATGATATGAACATGTAGTGCAACACACACACACGACTCCGTGATCATAGACCTTTAGTTCCCACTTTTCGAGAGCTAGCATCACTCTCAGGTACTACCGTTGTGGCTACGGCAGCAGCGGAGCGGGCGTCTCCGCCTTCTAGGCGGGTATACACACTACCAGGCCTAGACCTCTCTTGTACGCCTCTGTACACCGCCAAGTGCACTCTAGAGACTCTGCGTACCACTTTGCTGACTACCTGTCAGTCTTGTTGGGCCGGGTGCGCGTTATCGGGAAAAGTCCTCCAGACCTCAGTATAAACAACCTACTGGTCCCTCTAACTGTCACAACCCGCATTTTCTCCGAATTAAGAATTATCAGAGTAAGAGAAAACACGCGTCATGATGCCACGTTAAGTAGGGGATAACTGCTGACGCTCAGGCAAAACCACCTACCAACTTAATGAAAGAGAATCATGTGATTAATGATTAGAAAATCAGTTATATTTTAGAGGCCGTATCCCCCGGCTTAGTGGATCACCTAGTCCACAAAAGAAAACTATATTTAAACGCTGCGGAAAGAAAATACTTTATCAGGTTTGACATCCTAAGGAGCGCATAAGGGTCCCAAGAGAACCACTCATGTTATGCAAGACCCTACATTTAATTTATATAATATATAAGAAAACGGTCTTTATACGTGATTTGGAAAATAGTGATTACGCTTTATAAAACATGCTGATCATGAGCTTTATTTATAATAATAATTATAGTTTAAAAATAACTAGCAACCTAGCATAAAACCTTCTCAGGGCAAGTAAACTATCTCCAGAAAACGGTAGCAGCATAAGTAAATATATCCAGTACAAAGGTAACAACTACCAGTGGGCGCCAACAACCTGACACGAACCCACTGACACACATGTATGTCTGTAAGAAAGTACTGAAAAACTACCTCATAAACACGGCAAACGGAACTCCAAAGTCCAAGAGACCACCAACACCACCACTGCAAACTAGCCACCGAACTGGCTACGGCTCAGAACCTGGGGTATTCCAAAAGAAAACAGAATACCTCAGCAAGCTAAACAAAGTAAAACTGCATGAAAGAGTCAACCAAAAGGGAAAAAGTACCTGAAAAACATGCAGTAGAAAGAGTCACAACTGTCCAAAACAGGACAACAAGAAAAGCACTACGTGCGAGGAAACAGCAACAACCCAGCCCAGGAACAACATCCTGCAGGGCCTACTAGGCTACCAAGAGCCCAAAGTACTGCAAACTACCAAGGAAGAAACTTCTAACACCCTAAACTGTGGGAGGTGGTAGTAGCAAAAACAAACAACGAGGAACCGGATTGGAGGCAAACTCAGTCCCCCCATCCACCATGTCCAAGTCAACAAGCTCGAGGGTCTACACGTGAAAGCACAAGGGACCTTCCACCCACATGCCCAGCCCATACCTGGAGCAAGAAAAACATGAGTGGCCTTGGCTAAATTACACAACTCCACCCCCATAAAGAGCTACAAACCACCACTACTAACCACGACCCACGATTCGGCCATTAGGAAAGAGAAACATGGCCGACAAGGAAATTACAAATATAAACAAGGAATTCACTCGGGAACGTAAATCGAGGAAAGAGAAAAAGAAAGTGTTGAAATGACTCAACACGACGTGGCGCTAGGTCCTCTCGACACCGCATTGAGTGAGCTTCACTCACTCAACGTGCCACGCAAAGCGAATTATCACAACAATAACTCTTACATTACTACCTTAACACTACATAAAACACTCATGCCCACCTAACCCGCGTATCGACGCCAGCTAAATACGGGTGCAAAAAAAAAGGAAATATTCAGAGCGCACGATCAGTGTCGCACGACCAGTGGTCGTGCGCACGATCAGTGTCGCACGACCAGTGGTCGTGCGCACTCATCGGCTGATGATCGTGCGAAGTGAACCTGGGAAACTTGAAACCTGATAGAAAACTTAGCATAAGCGCACGATCAGTGTCGCACGACCAGTGGTCGTGCGCGCTGTTGCCAGCGCTCGTGCGATAGCCGAGACAGAACTTTGGAGAAATGAACAGGTAGCCGCGCACGAACAGTGGCACACGACCAGTGGTCGTGCGCCCTAACGTTTGATGACCGTGCGCGGGTAACCTGTACCGTTTGGGATTTCCCGAACGACACCGGAACGCGCATCACATTCTCCCGACACTGCGAACCACAACTATGACACACCGAAAACGGCCTACGGCACACCTAACATAATTTCTACCCATTCTACTCGTTCACCACCACCATACAACTATGCCAAATCGTTCGAAACGGAAACCGGAGACAGAAATGGTAGAAACGAGTAGGATGCATGAATCGAAAAAAAACTTGGCAAGGGCGAGAACACCACTTGCCTCGATTTCCGGCGAAGCTTGGTCGGCTTTTCCTCCTCTTCACGCACGAATCCGGCAACGAAGCACAAGGCCAAAAATCTGGACATTGCCGGCGGAAAACAAGTCAAAACCCGAAATTCAAAACCACAAGCAAGGCCACGAAACTTGGAAATCTTATCGTAGGAATGAAGGTCTCGATGAGAGCAATCCGAATCCACTCTCGGAATCGAATTCCGTCCACAAACGCTCCGGGAATCGGCGGTGGAAGGCAAGGGCTCGGCGGTTTCTCCGTTTCTCTCGTACAGGGGCGGCGGTTTTTAATTGGAGAAGATGATGGCATGGGTTAAATTTCTATCCTATATATATATATATATTAATATATAATAATATATTTTATTACAAAATTACATAAAGCACCAAAACGACGCGAAAATCGAACTACCTCGGAATTCGACGAAATTCGCACCGTAGCTAAATACCCACGCTATGAACACAACGGCGAAGTCGAAATTAATTTTCGACGAACAGAACTCAAGTTATACCCAAATAAAGCCAAACACAAACATCCCCCCGAGAGGCCACACCGGGTCACCCAAAACGACTCGGCTTGCTAGGGAGATCTTGCCAACAGGCTACAGAATAGGGCACTCAGTTCTAAGGAGCTAAACCACACTCCACAAATGGCACAAGCCACGGAAACGCGTCATCGTAACGCCAACGAGAATAAAAATAAACGCAGAAAAATCGGGGGCGTTACATTCACTCCCCCTAAAAGAAAGTTTCGTCCCGAAACTTTACGCACAACACTCCTACTAAAGAAGGAAAAGTAACCAATGGGAGTTACAAGATGGGAAACATACCGATCAAATCAGGGAAACAGGTGAGGGTAAGCCCTCCTCATGGCCGACTCTAGCTCCCAAGTCGCGCTCTCCAAATCCTGATTTTTCCACAGAACTTTCACCATCGGTATGGACTTCTTTCGCAGCACTCGCTCCTGAGTATCCAAAATACGAACCGGCACCTCAACAAAAGAGAGGTTGGGCTCCAACTGGGGCACAACGTCCAAGACCTGCCCACTGCTGCGCACACACTTCCGCAATTGGCTAACATGAAAAACATTATGAACTCCTGGGAAGTTTGCTGGCAAACCCAATCTATAAGCTGACACGCCGATCCGTTCCAAAATCTCGAACGGGCCCACATACCTTGGGTCCAATTTCCGATTCTTACCAAACCTCTTTACACCCACCATTGGGGAAACCTTAAGAAATAAAAGGTCCCCTATAGAGAACTCCAAAGCAGACCTATGCCGATTGGCGTTCTTTTCGTACCTCTCCTGAGCTATACGAAGCTTCTCCCGAATAAGCTTCACGACGACTTCCATATCCTTCAGCGCATCAGGACCCAACAACGGCCTCTCACCAGCCTCGGCCCAAAACAACGGAGTCCTACAGCACCTCCCATACAAGGCTTCGAACGGAGCCATCTGCAAACTTTCCTGATAACTGTTGTTGTAAGCAAATTCCATAAGCCGCAGCCGCTCATCCCACGCTCCGTCGTGGTCTAAAATATAGCATCGGATCATATCCTCAACAATTGATTCACCCGCTCCGTCTGCCCATTGGTCTGTGGGTGGTACGCAGTAGAATATCTCAGATCCGTACCCAAACCCTCCTGCAGACTCTGCCAAAAACGAGAAGTAAACCGGGAGTCTCGATCAGAAATGATGCTAACCCGCACACCGTGGAGTCGGATGACTTCATTCAAGTACAACTCTGCTATCTTCTTCATCGGGTAATCAATCTTATAAGGCACGAAGTGAGCACACTTCGTCAATCTATCCACTATAACCCAAACAGAATCAAATCCCCTCGGAGATTTTGGTAAGCCTGTAATGAAGTCCATAGATATACTCTCCCACTTCCAAGTCGGGATCTCTAACGGGGTCAACTTGCCACCAGGCCTTCCATGATCGGCCTTCACGCGCTTGCAAGTGTGGCACTCAGCAACAAATCGGGCTATATCACCCTTCATGCCATACCACCAGGCAATTTGCCTTAAGTCACGGTACATCTTCGTAGATCCTAGATGATAGGCAACGCTGGATCCATGAGCCTCTCTGCAAATCATACCTCTAATATTCCCAACGGCGGGGATGCAAAACCTGCCGCGGTACTTCAAAGTACCCGCATCATCGATAGCAAAATCTGGCAACTCTCCCTTCTCTGTCCTGATGAACAAGTGCAACAGATCCGGGTCATCCTTCTGGTGCAGTCTGGTCAAAGAAATCCAGGACGGCTCTGCCACTGACAAACTACTCTGTAAACCACAGCATCCCACTGAAATATCCATAAGGAGGAACTCCTCAACTAACCGATCGGCGGAGAGGTTAAAGATCTTTCCCGTCTTTCGGTTCAGGGCGTCGGCCACCACATTGGCCTTGCCCGGATGATACTGGATCTCTACATCATAATCGGACACATACTCTAGCCACCGTCGCTGGCGCAGATTCAACTCCTTCTGCGTGAACACGTACTTCAGGCTCTTGTGGTCAGTGAAGATCTTGCACTGAGCCCCATAAAGTAGGTGTCTCCACAGCTTCAACACATAAATAACCGCTGCGAACTCAAGGTCATGCGTAGGATAATTCTTCTCATGAGTCTTCAGTTGCCTTGACCCAGAGGCAATCACCTTCCCAACCTACATTAATACGCATCCCAGACCTACAAGCAAAGCATCCACATATACATCATAATCCACACCCTCAATAGGCAGGGTCAGAACGGGGGCAGTGCGCAATCTCTTCTTTAGCTCCAGAATAGCCTCCTCGCACTTTTCGCTCCAAACAAATGCCACATTCTTCTGAGTCAGCTTGGTCAACGGTGCAGCTAGGGAAGAGAAACCCTCCACAAATCTTCTGTAATAACCAGCCAACCCTAAGAAACTCCTGATCTCCTTAGGCGTACTCGGCCTACTCCAATCCATCACTACTGCAATCTTTTCTGGATCGACCGAGATCCCTTCCTTGCTCACCACATGGCCTAGAAAAGAAACCTGAGGCAACCAAAATTCGCACTTGCTCAACTTGGCGAATAACTTGTGGTTCCTCAACTCTGATAGGACCAAACGCAAATGCTGCTCATGCTCCTCAGCACTACGAGAATAAACTAACACGTCATCAATGAAGACCACAACGAACTTGTCGAGGAAATCCTTGAACACCCTGTTAATCATATCCATGAAGGCTGATGGTGCGTTGGTCAGACCAAACGACATCACCAAAAACTCAAAGTGTCCATGCCTCAATCTAAACGCAGTCCGTGGAATATCCGCCTCACGGATCCTGTGCCGATGAAAACCAGAACGAAGGTCGATCTTGGAGAACACCGTGCTACCGCGCAACTGGTCAAATAAATCATCGATCCTCGGCAGAGGGTACCTGTTCTTAATAGTGACCTTGTTCAATTCTCTATAGTCGATGCAAAGCCGCATCGACCCATCTTTCTTCTTTACAAACAAAACAGGAGCACCCCAAGGCGACGAACTCTGCCTGATAAAACCTTTAGCCAACAGCTCATCCAACTGACCTCGCAACTCCTCTAACTCACGAGGGGCCATCCGGTACGGCTCCTTAGCAATAGGACGCGTACCCGGCTCCAAATCGATCACAAACTCAACATCCCGCTCAGGAGGAAGACCAGGAAGGTCATCAGGAAAAACATCGGCGAAACCACAAATAATAGGAATCTCCTCCAAGCGTGGTACGCTAACAGCGGTTTCAACCGCCGAGACTAAACAAGCACAACAACCAGAAAGAAACAACCTCTGAGCACATACCGCAGAGATGACAGGAGAATCCTGACACGGATCAGCATACACGCTGCCGGGCTGACCGTCGTCCCTGATGAAGTCCAAGTGCTTTCCTTTGCACTGAATGACTGCATCATACCTAGAGAGCCAGTCCATGCCCAGAATAACATCGAAGTCCTCCAGATCAATCATCTTCAGGTCCGCCTTCGCAAGAAAGTTCCCCAACAAAACAGGGCAATCCAAAATGCCCAAATCTGACAACACAGATTCACCAGAGGGAAACTTGACACGGAAGGAATCCCGAACACGATTTAAGGTCAACCGATGTCGCTCCACAAAGGCTCTAGCCACGAACGAGTGGGTAGCGCCGGAGTCAAACAGAACCCGCGCCCAGCGGTTCTTTACCTTAAATTTCCCTATAGGAGCATAGAAAACTAAGGAACTACCACAACAATACTGCAAACATTCTAGCAAATAGAACTACCAGGCTGGAAAAAACAACAAACAACTAACCTGAGATGACCTGGGTCGAAGCCTGAGCCTCCTCGAAAGAGATCACGTTCAGCTTCCCCTTTCCCTTGTCCACACGCTGAGGTGGAGGTAAAGCCTGCAATGGAACTGCAGGAAGAGCTGGTTGAAACTGAGGACACCTCGACTTGATGTGACCCTTCTGCCCACACTGAAAGCAGACTTTATCTTTGGTCCAACACTGGGCCGCATCATGGCCGGATCGCTTGCAAATGGAACAGGAGACATCTCTCCTAGGAGTACCCTGAATCGCATGAACCTGCTCCTTCCTCTGAGCTGCTGCCTTCTTGAAACATTTCTCGGCAGGGTGGCCTGACCGGCCACAGAAGCTGCACTCCACCTTGCCCCTCTTTCCCGGAGCCGCACCGGGTACCTGGGGTTTCTTCTCCTCCACCGACTTTCTCTTGTCCAACCTCATTTGCTGGCCTCTGCTCTTCGCGGTCTCAATAGCCTCCACCTTCAGAGCAGCCTCTACTACACCAGCATAAGTCTCTGACCCATAAGCACTGGTCAACTGCTGCACCTCGCTCCTCAAACCACCGAGAAATCGCTTAACTCGATCAGCCTCAACGCTGACCAATCCAGGGGCAAAACGGCTCAACTTGCTGAACTCTATCTCATACTCACCCACCGTGAGTTGCCTTTGCTTCAGATGGAGGAAGTCATTCATGAGGCGGTCACGCTCGACCGAGGGTAAGAACTTCCTCAACAGCATCTCCTTGAACACCTCCCAAGAGCATCCGGCTACCAAGCTCTCCTTCTCTCTCAGCCACCAACTCTTAGCCAAACCTTTAAGCTGATAGGCGGCTATCATCACCCTCTGATCATCTGCAATCCCTGAGTACGAGAACATCTCCTCCATGGAGATCAGCCAGTCGTCTATCACCATGAAATCTGCCTTCCCATCATAAGTGGGAGGGCTCAGCCTCTGAAACTGCGAGATGAAGGCCATCTCTGCTGGCACCACCACTGGAGGTCTCAAGGGTGCAGGAGGAGGAGGAACAGCTAACCCCCCCGCAGGGACTTGCACACCCTGAGTCTGACTTGCCACGACCGCCACCAAAGACTGAATCTGGGCTCGCAGCTCCTCCAACTGTCTGCCCATGGAATCGTTACTCTGACACAGACTCTCGATCACCACATCGTTCTGAGCCCCAGATGACTCACCCTCAGACAGGGGAGTCGATCGAGTCGCAGGACGCCTTGCCATTCTAAAATCATAACAATACAAATTAGACCCTACTACAACGTCTAGAACCAAATACAAGTACAGACAATACATATATAGATATAGACTTAAAGCTGCTAAACTTGCTCTGAGAGTTTATCTTTTTAACAAAATTTAGATATTATGCCCTAACCTAGGATGGTTAACCACCACCTTACTAACTCTTGTGCCTAGATTGGGAATGCATGACTTTTATATTAATTTGAAAACTTATGTGTGTATATATGTCATCCTGTCAGTCTTTAGCATGGCACGTTGTGCTTATGCAATAATATGATATGCATGTTTGTGTTATGCATTCTAAAAAGGCCCTAATGCATGTTATGAGCGGCGTACACATGAAAATGTTATGCATCCCATACTACATAACATTCTCATGCAACGAAAAAAAAACGTGCTAGTCGCAGCTATATGGTGAGGTTATGCATCCCATACTACATAACCCTCACATATTGCCCCTATGGTGGATCCATATACGAACACATATTATGCATCCCATACTACATAATATGCCCCGTATACTTCATGTTATGCTATGAGTGTAGTGTTCGTACTTTTGCCAAGACGTGCTGATGACATATCGGTGTGTGAATGGCATGATGTTGAACTACTAAAAAGCAAACAAAGGAAGGTTGCTCAACTAACTTGTCAAGCAACCTCCCTCTGATACCAACTGTCACAACCCGCATTTTCTCTGAATTAAGAATTATCAGAGTAAGAGAAAACACGCGTCATGATGCCACGTCAAGCAGGGGATAACTGCTGACGCTCAGGCAAAACCACCTACCAACTTAATGAAAGAGAATCATGTGATTAATGATTAGAAAATCAGTTATATTTTAGAGGTCGTATCCCCCGGCTTAGTGGATCACCTAGTACACAAAAGAAAACTATATTTAAACGCTGCGGAAAGAAAATACTTTATCAGGTTTGACATCCTAAGGAGCGCATAAGGGTCCCAAGAGAACCACTCATGCTATGCAAGACCCTACATTTAATTTATATAATATATAAGAAAACGGTCTTTATACGTGATTTGGAAAATAGTGATTACGCTTTATAAAACATGCTGATCATGAGCTTTATTTATAATAATAATTATAGTTTAAAAATAACTAGCAATCTAGCATAAAACCTTCTCAGGGCAAGTAGACTATCTCCAGAAAACGGTAGCAGCATAAGTAAATATATCCAGTACAAAGGTAACAACTACCAGTGGGCGCCAACAACCTGACACGAACCCACTAACACACATGTATGTCTGTAAGAAAGTACTGAAAAACTACCTCACCAACACGGCAAACGGAACTCCAAAGTCCAAGAGACCACCAACACCACCACTGCAAACTAGCCACCCAACTGGCTACGGCTCAGAACCTGGGGTATTCCAAAAGAAAATAGAATACCTCAGCAAGCTAAACAAAGTAAAACTGCATGAAAGAGTCAACCAAAAGGGGAAAAGTACCTGAAAAACATGCAGTAGAAAGAGTCACAACTGTCCAAAACAGGACAACAAGAAAAGCACTACGTGCGAGGAAACAGCAACAACCCAGCCCAGGAACAACATCCTGCAGGGCCTACTAGGCTACCAAGAGCCCAAAGTGCTGCAAACTACCAAGGAAGAAACTTCTAACACCCTAAACTGTGGGAGGTGGTAGTAGCAAAAACAAACAACGAGGAACCGGATTGGAGGCAAACTCAGTCCCCCCATCCACCATGTCCAAGTCAACAAGCTCGAGGGTCTACACGTGAAAGCACAAGGGACCTTCCACCCACATGCCCAACCCATACCTGGAGCAAGAAAAACATGAGTGGCCTTGGCTAAATTACACAACTCTACCCCCCATAAAGAGCTACAAACCACCACTACTAACCACGACCCACGATTCGGCCATTAGGAAAGAGAAACATGGCCGACAAGGAAATTACAAATATAAACAAGGAATTCACTCGGGAACGTAAATCGAGGAAAGAGAAAAAGAAAGTGTTGAAATGACTCAACACGACGTGGCGCTGGGTCCTCTCGACACCGCATTGAGTGAGCTTCACTCACTCAACGTGCCACACAAAGCGAATTATCACAACAATAACTCTTACATTACTACCTTAACACTACACAAAACACCCATGCCCACCTAACCCGCGTATCGACGCCAGCTAAATACGGGTGCAAAAAAAAAGGAAATATTCAGAGCGTACGATCAGTGTCGCACGACCAGTGGTCGTGCGCACTCATCGGCTGATGATCGTGCGAAGTGAACCTGGGAAACTTGAAACCTGACAGAAAACTTAGCATAAGCGCACGATCAGTGTCGCACGACCAGTGGTCGTGCGCACTGTTGCCAGCGCTCGTGCGATAGCCGAGACAGAACTTTGGAGAAATGAACAGGCAGCCGCGCACGAACAGTGGCACACGACCAGTGGTCGTGCGACCTAACGTTTGATGACCGTGCGCGGGTAACCTGTACCGTTTGGGATTTCCCGAACGACACCAGAACGCGCATCACATTCTCCCGACAATGCGAACCACAACTACGACACACCGAAAATGGCCTACGGCACACCTAACATAATTTCTACCCATTCTACTCGTTCACCACCACCATACAACTATGCCAAATCGTTCGAAACGGAAACCGGAGACAGAAATGGTAGAAACGAGTAGGATGCATGAATCGAAAAAAAAAACAACTTGGCAAGGGCGAGAACACCACTTGCCTCAATTTCCGGCGAAGCTTGGTCGGCTTTTCCTCCTCTTCACGCACGAATCCGGCAACGAAGCACAAGGCCAAAAATCTGGACATTGCCGGCGGAAAACAAGTCAAAACCCGAAATTCAAAACCACAAGCAAGGCCACGAAACTTGGAAATCTTACCGTAGGAATGAAGGTCTCGACGAGAGCAATCCGAATCCACTCTCGGAATCGAATTCCGTCCACAAACGCTCCGGGAATCGGCGGTGGAAGGCAAGGGCTCGGCGGTTTCTCCGTTTCTCTCGTACAGGGGCGGCGGTTTTTAATTGGAGAAGATGATGGCGTGGGTTACATTTCTATCCTATATATATATATATATATATATATATATATATATATATATAAATATATAATAATATATTTTATTACAAAATTACATAAAGCACCAAAACGACGCGAAAACCGAACTACCTCGGAATTCAACGAAATTCGCACCGTAGCTAAATACCCACGCTACGAACACAACGGCGAAGTTGAAATTAATTTTTGATGAACAGAACTCGAGTTATACCCAAATAAAGCCAAACACAAACATCCCCCCGAAAGGCCACACCGGGTCACCCAAAACGACTCGGCTTGCTAGGGAGATCTTGCCAACAGGCTACAGAATAGGGCACTCAGTTCTAAGGAGCTAAACCACACTCCACAAATAGCACAAGCCACGGAAACGCGTCATCGTAACGCCAACGAGAATAAAAATAAACGCAGAAAAATCGGGGGCGTTACACTAACCCTCGCACCCGCCTGGTCCACTGTACTACCGTCGGTGTGACGACTGGCCAGTACCGCATGGCCCGCCACTAGTATATGCACATGCAAGTTTAATATATGGAGCCTCCAGCTCGAAGGACTATCCTGTCCCAAATCTCTCCTACCCGTCACGGGTGAGTATATGCTACAAAACCTCCAACCCTACCCGGGTGAGTATATATATATATATCAATCACTTTCCTCCAACTCTACACGGGTGAGCAAGTAGTCAATAGACTCCAAGTCCCTCCAACCCGGCCCGAGTGAGAACATGTCCAGTTCACTTAACCTGTTAGACTGCTCTTGCCTACTGATTATTATACTTAGAAACTTAAGGTTAATCCCAGTACTGCCCAAGGTATTCCCGGTGAAGGGCTCTCAGGAGCACTAGGAGCTACTATGGGCTGAATCCCAAAGCTCCCTTTCTCAAGGATATTTACTTTAGTTGATGTCTACCTAGAACCCCTTTTTCTCTCTCCGTTACATAGAGTGACTTAGTGACTTAAGCTTTGGGTTGAGGAATGACGGTCTTCCGTCGGCTCCTCCTAAATAAGTCTAAGGTTGCACTATTACTCTCGTCTCTAGAATACATCTGCCACCCAAGGTTATACTTCCGATCATATACTTTAACTCAGTTGTTGATTCGTTCCCTGGTGGCCTATAGTATAGCCTACCTTTACTATGCGCACCCCATGGCCTAGTACCACCCCGAAATCGAACTTTCAAACCCTTGGGCCTCCAACCCCCAAATATTTATCCTAGGGTGGTATGATCTACTATAATGAGTATGGTAATTTTCATAATTTTCTCAATTATTTTTATAATTAATTTATTTTCTCCAAATATTCCCCAAGGTCATTTAACACATGAAGTATGTCTTTGCATAGCCCTAATGATACAAAATAATTATCCTAACCATTAACATGATGAAATATCACTATTTCCCAAGGTTTATAATTTCTCACCAAACATTTGTATTTATTTGTTAATTATCACAAAACCATCATAATTACCACTTTTCAAAGTAAGTATGAGAAATTTAATCACAAAAATTCTAAGAACATTACAGGGGATCTAAATCATCAAACTAAGGCTACTGACAAAGTTTCATCAACTTTAACAATGTTATAGACTTGCAATTCAATTTCTTGGATATTTACCAAAATGCCATTATGATGAATTAAAATTTGTATGCACATCCAAAAATTCTGAAATAAATATGTCAGTTAACTAATACCTATATACACCTCTATAAATATTCCCAAATTTTTCTGACCTATATTTTCATTAAATCATGAATAAAAGCAATTAGGGTAAAATGGTCATTTCATGATAATCTACCTCAAAACATCTCAAACAGAGAAAATAAAAATACCCCAATTCAATTATGATGACATATTTAACAGGGCCAAATTTGAAGATTTTTGCCTGATTAATTCTATTTTTCATTTTTATTTTCCAATAAGGCTATAGTTTTCAAAAATCCAAATAATGGGATTTTTGTTCCCAAAAATCCCATAATAATTTTGAGGGGCTACATTTGACCTAAATGTCCTCTAGAATTAATTTCAAGGTCTTCATAAGTCCTGAGATGAATAAATACACATTTTAGCAAAATTGCTATTTGCACACCAAGGCTAATACTAGCCTACACTTGCAAGTGGGTTAACCCATCATGCAGTGACCCAAATGGGTTAAAATTTTTATCATGCACCAATACTGTCCCCAAGGACTTTCCACCAAAATTTGGGGCTATTTGGGTGCCTATAACTCCAAATATTTCATTAATTTACATTTTGATATTATTGCAAAAACTATAGAAAGAGTTATCCCAAAAACTCCCAATTTTTGGCATGGGCTATATATGCCCTAGACATGCACATGACCAAACTTTCAGGTCATGAGGCTTACTGGTTTAGCATGGGCACTCAAATTAAAATCTGCCCTAGCCTAGGACCAGCCCTAGGATAATTGACCTACAGGACAGACCACTGGGTCAAAGTCCAAGATTAAGGTGGCCTTTTAAATTTAAGATCTAGGGCTACAATTTATATTCAAGGGTCTGGATCTAGAAATGACTCTAGGAGCCCTTATTTTCAGTTTGAAATTGGCTGTATAAGTGTGATAGGCAGCTACTATTCATTAATCAAATTAAATATTTATTTAAATGAAAATAGCACGAATCTTGATGTAGAACGGACGGAATCCCATCATCGTCCCCAACGGTTTACCGGCCCAGATTGCACTGGCTGGGCCACATTGCGGGACGTTTTCCGGCCGGCTGAGGCGGCGCCGTGGCCGGCCAACGGTGTCATCACCTTCACGGTGGTGTTGGCTACATTTTCCCAGCGGAGAGGCGGCGGGAGACGGCGGCGCAGGCGATCCCGAGAGGTAGGAAAAACTCGAAAAATTCATGAATTCCTCACATGGCATCGGGCTCAATTGAGCCCGATTTCTATCCTAAAAGATCTAGGAAGCTAGTACATGGAGAGGTGAGGCGAAACAGACCTGGATTGGGGCTCGGCGGCGAGTCAGACGGCGGTTTGGCATGGTGGTGGTGCGCCGGCGATCTCCTGCCCGAAACCTTGATTCTTCACCGTTAGCCTTGATCCAGGTGTCGAATTCTACTCCCCTCGGCCTTCTGAAGCTAATGGCTGGGTCGGTTTGGGCTGAGGGTGTTTATACCTGGAGATAATTCCTATGTGAGCTCGGTTTCACTTTGAAATCTCCACCCTTGCCTCCACCTGGCCATCCCCTACTGTAATTCCTTTGGAATGAACCTCTGGGTTCAGCCAGCAGGCATTGGGGCTGAGGGAAAAGGGCTAAATGGCCTACTTCTTCTTCTTCCCCACTTCTCTCTCTTCCATTCCCAAAATTCCCTTTTTACCCTTGTGCATGTCTTCTCTCTCCACACCCAGAGGGGTAGGGCTGGTCATTGGCCCTTTGGGCTGTCTATGGGCCATATTTGGTGAGCTTGGCCCAAGGGAATTGGCTTGGGTCCACCTCTTCCCCTTTTAGGCCTTATGTTGACCAAGTTGACTTTTTGGGTTGACTTGGTCAACATGATGAGTGGGCTGACCCATTTGATGGTCATGAGCCCAATGGCACCACCCAACTTGAGTTGGGTCAAGGGGGTGCCCTTCTTAGGCTAATTGGGCCTATGAGTGTGGTTTTGACCATATTAGGCCCAAGGTTGACTTGGGTCAACTAAGGTCAAAGTGTTGACCTAGGGACATGCCTTAGGGTCCACTTAGATTGTAATTAGGGTTAGGGCAGTGTGGTGGGGTCATGGTGTGGCTAGAGTCCTCATTTAGTCTAGTTTGACCTAGTTTGACTTGGCCCTATAGTGGGCCCCACCTGATTACAACTCACCACCTAGGGTCAAACCTAGCTAATCCCCCCCTAACTCACCACATGCCTAACCCAATCTAAGTTGGGGGGGTCTAGAAGTAATATGGGATGTTACAAATCCTAAAAACAAAACAAATAATTTCGTCCCCGAAATTCAAGTTCGGGTCTACGGGGTTCTAGTTGCAAGAATTTGAAATCTTAAATCATAAATTAAATATGTACATGTTGTAAACAACTCTGGGTGTTGCTCCATCATCAGGTCCCTTGGTTCCCAGGTGTGCTCCTCTTGCCGGTGGTTGGACCACAACACCTTTACGAGCGGAACTTTCTTCTTTCGCAACACCCGAACGGCAGTATCGTTGATCTGAATCGGCTCTAGTCTAACTGATCTGTCAGGCGCCACCGGGCCAGCTGTAGCGGTAACTTGCTGCTCAGGCCGAAGGAGAGCTCTTCGCAAGGAAGAGACATGGAAGACATCATGTAAAGTGCTCAACTCCGGAGGAAGCTGCAGTCGGTAAGCCAAGGGGCCAATACGCTCCAAAATCAAGTAGGGCCCCATGTATCGTGGACTGAGCTTCTTGTGTCTCTGTATCTGAGAGACACCGTGTACCGGTCGAATCTTCAGGAAAACTCTATCTCCAACCTGGAACTCTACTTTTCGGTGCCGAGCATCATAATATTTTGCCTGTCTGCTCTGTGCCTCCAAAAGCCGATCCCTGATCAAGCGAATCTGGGCCTCCGTATCTTCCACAAAACCTGATCTGATGGCTCGAGTGTCCACATCTTGAACCCAAGATAGCGGTGTCTGGCACTTCCTCCCATAGAGTGCCTCATAAGGAGCCATCCCGATGCTGGCCTGGTGACTGTTGTTGTATGAAAACTCGATCAGTGGCAGTAGCCTCTCCCAAGGCTTCCCAGTATCCAATACACATAGCCTGAGCAGGTCCTCCATAGTCTGTATCGTCCGCTCTGTCTGACCGTCGGTCTGCGGATGGAAGGCAGTGCTAAAGGTAAGTCTGGAACCCAAATAAGCATGCACTGCCCTCCATTCTCTGAAGGTGAAGCGGTCGTCTCTGTCCGAAACAATAGACCTGGGAACGCCGTGGTACCGGATGAACTGCTCTACAAACAATCTCACCAACACAGCAACTGGGGCATCCTTTCTGACCGGAATGAACCGTGCTACCTTGGTCAATCTGTCCACAATAACCCAGACGGAATCGTGCCCAGAATGGGAGCGAGGGAGTCCATGTACAAAATCCATGGAAATATCCTCGAACTTCTATTCTGGGACTGGCAGTGGCTGTAATACACCGCCTGGGCTCTTGCACTCGGCCTTCACTCGCTGGCAAGTCTCGCAGTGTGTCACAAGATATATGATCTCCCTCTTCATTCCTGGCCAGTACATGGTCCGTCGTAAGTCAGCCCACATCTTGGTGATGCCGGGATGCCCTGAATATCTGGAGTAGTGTGCCTCTCTGAGGATGTCATCCCGGATCCCACCTCCTGCTGGAATGTATACTCGACCACGAAATCAAAGAAGATCGTCCTCCAGCTTGTAGTCCTCATACTTGCCTCCTTCCAAAGCACAAAAAATAGGCTCTAAATCAGTATCCAGTCTCTGATGCGTAACGATGCGCTCCCGAATGGTGTCATCGCTGGTCACTGAATTTAAATACTCTCGGTACATAGCTGGTTCTGACTCAGACACCATGGTAATGTGCATCTCCTCCAACATTCGTACCAGCTCTAAGGACATCAAGCGAGGCTCCGATCCGGAAGTGCCAGCTCTTCTACTCAGTGCATCAGCTACCGTATTAGCCTTCCCTGGATGATAATGAATCTGATAATCATAATCGCAGAGAAACTCTAACCATCTCCTCTGTCGTAGATTTAGATCCTTCTAGGTATCAATATATTTAAGATTCTTGTGATCCGAGTAGATATCACAATGAATCCCTTATAAGTAATGCCTCCAGGTCTTTAGGGCGAATACCACAGCCCCGAGTTCTAGGTCATGTACCGGATAATTATGTTCGTGTTTCTTCAATTGTCTCGAAACATAAGCAATGACGTGACCATGCTGCATCAAGACTGCGCCCATCCCCTGATAAGAGGCATCCGTGTAGATCTGGAATCCTTCACTCCCGGATGGGAGCGCAAGGATAGGGGATGAGGTCAGTCGGTCTTTCAACTCCTGAAAAGCTGCCTCACATTGTTCTGACCAAACAAAATTTGCATCCTTCTTCGTCAATGACGTAAGGGGGAGGGCTATTCTTGAGAATCCCTCCACAAACTTACGATAATATCCTGCCAATCCCAGAAAGCTGCGGATGTCTGCTGCTGTCTTTGGTCGTGACCAATCCCATACCGCCTCTATCTTAGCTGGATCCACCGCCACTCCAGCTCCACTAATAACGTGACCCAGAAAAGCCACCTCCTGTAGCCAAAATTGGCACTTAGAGAACTTTGCATACATCTGAAACTCTCTCAACCTCTGTAAAACTTGGGCCAGATGTTCTGCGTGTTCTTCCTGCGTCCGGGAATAGACCAAAATATCGTCGATGAACACAATGACGAAGCGATCCAAATATGGTTCGAATATACGGTTCATTAGGGTCATGAATGCGGAGGGGGCATTCGTGAGCCCAAATGGCATGACCGTGAATTCGTATAAGCCATAACGTGAGCTGAATGCTGTCTTCGGTATGTCTTCCTCCCGAATATGTAACTGATAATAGCCGGATCGTAAATCGAGCTTAGAGAACCAGAAGGCTCCCTGAAGTTGATCAAATAACTCATCTATCCAGGGCAATGGGTAGGTGTTCCGAACCGTCAACCTATTCAATTCCCTGTAATCTATACACAGTCGGAGGGATCTATCCTTCTTCTTCACAAATAAAATCGGTGCTCCCCATGGCGACGAACTTGGCCGCACAAATCCTGACTCCACAAGTTCCTATAGCTGAGTCCTGAACTCTGCCAATTCTCTAGGTGCCATTCTGTAAGGTGCCCGGGACACTGGCCTCGCCCCTGGCACTAATTGGATCCTGAAGTCCAAATCCCGAACTGGTGGTAGTCCGGGCAATTTCTCCGGAAACACATCAGAGAAATCCCGTACCACTAGGATATCAGCTATAGAACTCTCTACTGCTACCATCTCAAAGCAAATAAGATACACTTCCTCCCCTTGTTCATAGGCCTTGACAGCCTGTATGGAAGACAATGAAAGAAGGGGGATAGGTCGGATACCTTTGATAGTAACGTAAGAATCTCCATGTCGGAGTGTGATCCTCTTCGAGGGACAATCTATCTGCGCGTAGTTCCAATGGAGCCAGTTCATGCCTAGAATCAGATCAAAGTCTGGTAGCCTCAAGACCGTTGCCGGAGCTTCGAACGCCTTGCCCCCTATCTCGACTTCCATATTGCAGCAATCTGTGGTTCGAAGTTCTGAGCCATCAGGAAGTCGCACACTTTTTTCCAAGCCAGAAAACTTCTCTACTCCCTCTAATCCTTCAATAAACGTGTTCAACACGAAGGAGTGTGAAGCACCCGTGTCGAAGAGTGTATGAGCGGGCTTGCCGCTAATCATCACTATGCCTGGGTTCGTTTGAGTTCAAAGATAAATATTATTCTTAAGGTTTATAAGGCACTGATTAAAATTTAAACTTATGAATCTTGCATAATTAAAGTACCTGTAATCACTTCCTCGGGGTTCCTCTGCTCCGTGAGGTCCAACGCATACTCCTGTTCCCGATCTCAGCCTCGGCCGTGATGTCCTCGGCCTCGGCCTCGGCCTCGGCCTCGTCCTCGTCCTCAGCCCTGGTGAACTGGAGGGGCCACTGGAGGTGGAGGAGGAGGAAGAGGGTGGACCTGAAGCGGGCACTGCGTCCTGATGTGCCCAGGTTGGCCGCAACCATAGTAGGTGATCTGCCTCTGACCTCGATCATCCTGTCTCATCGGCCCGGGAGTCTGTATAGGTGGGGGAGCCAATGGTGGAGGAGGCCCCTGATCCTGCCTGTAGTTGGGACGACGATGTCCCCCACCCCTCTTATATCCGATAACCTTCCCCCTTTGGGATGTCCTGCTACCATCGGAAGACGATCCTTGGAGCGGCCTTTTACCTCTGCCCTGTACCATTAGTTGGTCAGCCTCCAGCTTTTTCGCCATTTCTATGATTTGAGCAGTGGTACCATACGATATAAACAACAGGGGCTGCCTCAACGAATCCTGGAGGCCATGATAAAATCTTTTAGCATACTTTCGATCATCCCATTCATGAAAGCCTGCAAACCTAGCTAGGTGGGAGAACTCTCTCTGATATTTGATCACTGATCGGCTCCCCTGCTGGAGGTTCAGGAACCTCGCCTCCAATGTGTCCCGGTCTGTGACAGAAACATAATGGTCCAGGAACGAGTCGCTGAATTCTTCCCAGGATATGTCTGTTAGTTCCCTATCCCCATAAACTGAGTCCCGAATAGACTTCCACCATCTCTTTGCATGGGCTTTTAGTGCGGAAGTGGAAGTGGTACCGCCTGGCTGACTGGGCAGCTAATTCCATCCAGTAACTCCTGAATGGTCTCCAACCACTCCTCTGTCTTCACAGCATCTTCTGTCCCGCGATACAGTGGCGGAGACAGACTTTTAAACGCACTCAACCAGTTCGACCCTGGGTTGGGCAGCTGTACCGGGGCTTGCTGGGCTCTGAATGCGTCCAGGATCGCCGTCAGCGTTTGCCCCATCTCTGTCTGCATGAACGGAATGGTAGCCGGAGGGGGAGGAACCGCATCCTGTGGAGGCTGCATAAAGGTAAGGTAATGTCAAAATTGGCCTAACTCATTGTTTAATGGACTGTTTTATGTGGCTTTTTACACATGGGCACACCATTACTTCCGCTGCATAGTTTGTCCGCAAACTAATGCTCGAGCGGGGTGTTCCAATGTTGTGGACTTTTATTCTCATATGATTGTGTGTTCAAGTGATACCAGTTTGTAAGATCATGTCTCCCCATTCCGAGGCTAACCCGGATCTTATGCCCAGAACCGCCGCCTTACGGTGACACTAATGCACGGGTTAGTCGACACCGCAAGACGCCGATTCTGCCGGCTAGTACGATCGTAACCTGTCGGCCAATATGAGAATAAAAGAGTACAAAGCAGAGCAAAAATGTAGAAGTCCACAGCCACAGTACTAAACATATATATATAACAAATGAAAAGTACAAGGTACAGTCCACAATGAGTACAATATAATGAGATTAAAACGGGCTTATGCCCAGTACATCAATATCAAATCACTCTCTCTCTCAATCTAATAGCAGCGGAATCTATCATCTCAAATCATCACACCTAAACATGTGCTCCAGTAGTAGTAGCCGGTATCTGCCCCTCAAGCCCTGCCTCCTCGCCGTGCTGGTCCATCTCCTCGAGCTCCTAAAAATAGTATGGTCACCGACCATTAGTCAAAAAGACTAAGTCGTTTCCTCCACACCTCGCCCCGCAACTCCTAGGCACCGTGCGGGAGGACGAAGCGGAGGACAACAAGGGGTGACAAAGGTGGAAGCAGGTGACAAGAACTAAAGCAGAATATATAGAAATATAGGTAATGAAAAGTAACCTTCACTTATGCGAGTACGCATAAGCAAGGGGTCTTCTACAAGGCTCCCATCGTATAAAATGTCCCATACCATTTTATACGATGGGGTGTCAGGTATCATAAGCAGTATATGTATAAAAAGGAAAGTAACCTCAACCTATAAACTTGCCCACTCAAGCTTATAGGCTAAGGGATCATTTAGCAGGTCCTAATATATAAGCGTCCCATACCACTTATATATTAGGTGTCATAGGTTGTTATGTATGTTTATGATATGCATCTATATGGTGGGTATGATATGAACATGCAGTGCAACACACACACATGACTCCGTGATCACAGACCTTTAGTTCCCACTTTTCGAGAGCTAGCATCACTCTCAGGTACTACCGTTGTGGCTACGGCAGCAGCGGAGCGGGCGTCTCCGCCTTCTAGGCGGGTATACACACTACCAGGCCTAGACCTCTCTTATACGCCTCTGTACACCGCCAAGTGCACTCTAGAGCCTCTGCGTACCACTTTGCTGACTACCTGTCCGTCTTGTTGGGCCGGGTGCGCGTTATCGGGAAAAGTCCTCCAGACCTCAGTATAAACAACCTACTGGTCCCTCTAACCCTCGCACCCGCCTGGTCCACCGTACTGCCGTCGGTGTGACGACTAGCCAGTACCGCATGGCCCGCCACTAGTATATGCACATGCAAGTTTAATATATGGAGCCTCCAGCTCGAAGGACTATCCTGCCCCAAATCTCTCCAACCCGTCACGGGTGAGTATATGCTACAAAACCTCCAACCCTACCCGGGTGAGTATATATATATATCAATCACTTTCCTCCAACTCTGCACGGGTGAGCAAGTAGTCAATAGACTCCAAGTCCCTCCAACCCGGCCCGAGTGAGAACATGTCCAGTTCACTTAACCTGTTAGACTGCTCTTGCCTGCTGATTATTATACTTAGAAACTTAAGGTTAATCCCAGGACTGCCCAAGGTATTCCCGGTGAAGGGCTCTCAGGGGCACTAGGAGCTACAATGGGCTGAATCCCAAAGCTCCCTTTCTCAAGGATATTTACTTTAGTTGATGTCTACCCAGAACCCCTTTTTCTCTCTCTGTTACATAGAGTGACTTAGTGACTTAAGCTTTGGGTTGAGGAATGACGGTCTTCCGTCGGCTCCTCCTAAATAAGTCTAAGGTTGCACTATTACTCTCGTCTCTAGAATACATCTGCCACCCAAGGTTATACTTCCGATCTTAGACTCTAACTCAGTTGTTGATTCGTTCCCTGGTGGCCTATAGTATAGCCTACCTTTACTATGCGCACCCCATGGCCTAGTACCACCCCGAAATCGAACTTTCAAACCCTTGGGCCTCCAACCCCCAAATATTTATCCTAGGGTGGTATGATCTACTAGAATGAGTATGGTAATTTTCATAATTTTCTCAATTATTTTTATAATTAATTTATTTTCTCCAAATATTCTCCAAGGTCATTTAACACATAAAGTATGTCTTTTCATAGCCCTAATGATACAAAATAATTATCCTAACCATTAACATGATGAAATATCACTATTTCCCTAGGTTTATAATTTCTCACCAAACATTTGTATTTATTTGTTAATTATCACAAAACCATCATAATTACCACTTTTCAAAGTAAGTATGAGAAATTTAATCACAAAAATTCTAAGAACATTACAGGGGATCTAAATCATCAAACTAAGGCTACTGACAAAGTTTCATCAACTTTAACAATGTTATAGACTTGCAATTCAATTTCTTGAGTATTTACCAAAATGCCATTATGATGAATTAAAATTTGTATGCACATCCAAAAATTCTGAAATAAATATGTCAGTTAACTAATACCTATATACACCTCTATAAATATTCTCAAATTTTTCTGACCTATATCTTCATTAAATCATGAATAAAAGCAATATGGGTAAAATGGTCATTTCATGATAATCTACCTCAAAACATCTCAAACAGAGAAAATAAAAATACCCCAATTCAATTATGATCACATATTTAACAGGGACAAATTTGAAGATTTTTGCCTGATTAATTCTATTTTCATTTTTATTTTCCAATAAGGCTATAGTTTTCAAAAATCCAAATAATGGGATTTTTGTTCCCAAAAATCCCATAATAATTTTTAGGGGCTACAATTGACCTAAATGTCCTCTAGAATTAATTTCAAGGTATTCAGAAGTCCTGAGATGAATAAATACACATTTTAGTAAAATTGCTATTTGCACACCAAGGCTAATACTAGCCTACACTTGCAAGTGGGTTAACCCATCATGCAGTGACCCAAATGGGTTGAAATTTTTATCATGCACCAACACTGTCCCCAAGGACTTGCCAACAAAATTTGGGGCTATTTGGGTGCCTATAACTCTAAATATTTCATTAATTTACATTTTGATATTATTGCAAAAACTATAGGAAAAGTTATCCCAAAAATTCCCAATTTTTGTCATGGGCTAGATATGCTCTAGACATGCACATGACCAAAATTTCAGGTCATGAGGCTTACTGGTTTAGCATGGGCACTCAAATTAAAATCTGCCCTATCCTAGGACCAGCCCTAGGATAATTGACCTACAGGACAGACCACTGGGTCAAAGTCCAAGATTAAGGTGGCCTTTTAAATTTAAGATCTAGGGATACAATTTATCTTCAAGGGTATGGACCTAGAAATGACTCTAGGAGCCCTTATTTTCAGTTTGAAATTGGCTGTATAAGTGTGATAGGCAGCTACTATTCATTAATCAAATTAAATATTTATTTAAATGAAAATAGCACGAATCTTGATGTAGAACGGACGGAATCCCATCATCATCCCCAACGGTTTAACGGCCCAGATTGCACTGGCTGGGCCACATTGCGGGACATTTTCCGGCCGGCTGAGGCAGCGCCGTGGCCGGCCAACGGTGCCATCACCTTCACGGTGGTGGTGGTACATTTTCCCGGCGGAGAGGTGGCGGGAGACGGCGGCGCCGGCGATCCCGAGAGGTAGGAAAAACTCGGAAAATTCATGAATTCCTCACATGGCATCGGGCTCAATTGAGTCTGATTTCTCTCCTAAAAGATCTAGGAAGCTAGTACGTGGAGAGGTGAGGCGAAATAGACCTGGATTGGGGCTCGGCGGCGAGTCAGGCGGCGGTTTGGCATGGTGGTGGTGCGCCGGCGATCTCCTGCCCGAAACCTTGATTCTTCACCGTTTGCCTTGATCCAGGTGTCGAATTCTATTCCCCTCGGCCTTCTGAAGCTAATGGCTGGGTCGGTTTGGGCTGAGGGTGTTTATACCTGGAGATAATTCCTATGTGAGCTCGGTTTCACTTTGAAATCTCCACCCTTGCCTCCACCTGGCCATCCCCTACTATAATTCCTTTGGAATGAACCCCTGGGGTCAGCCAGCAGGCATTGGGGTTGAGGGAAAAGGGCCAAATGGCCTACTTCTTCTTCTTCCCCACTTCTCTCTCTTCCATTTCCAAAATTCCCTTTTTACCCTTGTGCATGTCTTCTCTCTCCACACCCAGAGGGGTAGGGCTGGTCATTGGCCCTTTGGGCTGTCTATGGGCCATATTTGGTGAGCTTGGCCCAAGGGAATTGGCTTGGGTCCACCTCTTCCCCTTTTAGGCCTTATGTTGACCAAGTTAACTTTTTGGGTTGACTTGGTCAACATGATGAGTGGGCTGACCCATTTGATGGTCATGAGCCCAATGGCACCACCCAACTTGAGTTGGGTCAAGGGGGGTGCCCTTCTTAGGCTAATTGGGCCTATGGGTGTGGTTTTGACCATATTAGGCCCAAGGTTGACTTGGGTCAACTAAGGTCAAAGTGTTGACCTAGGGACATGCCTTAGGGTCCACTTAGATTGTAATTAGGGTTAGGGCAGTGTGGTGGGGTCATGGTGTGGCTAGGGTCCTCATTTAGTCTAGTTTGACCTAGTTTGACTTGGCCCTATAGTGGGCCCCACCTGATTACAACTCACCACCTAGGGTCAAACCTAGCTAATCCCCCCTGACTCACCACATGCCTAACCCAATCTAAGTTGGGGGGGTCTAGAAGTAACATGGGATGTTACAACTACCACCATCAATAACTAGTTTTCATAGCTTTTCGCCACTCTTAAAGATCAGGGAAAATATGCTTGTCCTTTTCAAGTCGTCTACGGGACGAGGAGTGGTCAAAATACAACGCATCACCATAAGGCGGTGATCGTCCTTCAAGTCACTAGGGACTCCGTCGGGGTCACTCTCCTCCGCGGCCTCGTACTCATAATCGTCAGGGTCAGTGGCCGGATCTAATAAGGCTATTGTTTTCGTCTTGGTTGGGCATTCGTAGGCATAGTGGCCTTGAACGCCGCAAGAGTAACAAGTGGTGTTAGCCTTGCTAACCTTCCCTATAGGAACACGCTCACTGGCGGGGTTCTTAGTGTTTCGAGCGGTGATCACAACAGACTTCGACTCGTGGGATTTGAACTTTCCCTTATCAGGATATGTGGAAGAAGATGTCCCAGTGGTGGACTTGTTCTTCGCGTGAGAGTAATGGGAGTGAGTCTTAGAGGCTAAGTGTTTTTCAATGTCCAGGGCGACATTGAAAGTTGCGTTCAAATCCGTATGCCCATATCACAAGAGCTTCCTTTGGATATCGGGGTGAAGCCCCTTTCGAAATCTAGATAAAGTGACTTCGGGGATCTCCTTCAAGTCACATCGCACCATACGGTCCTTAAGTTCACCCATATAGTCAGGTACCAAACTTGAGCCTTGCCGCAGGGTGGCAAGCTCATCAAACATCTGTGTCCGATGGTACGCGGGGACGTACTGATCGGTCAACAAATTCTTCATTACGGCCCATCCAATAATTGGATCTCCGTTCCCAGTTCCTAGCCTACGCTCTTCATTCAACCAATAAGTTTTGGCACGACCAGTTAACTTCATCCTGGCAACTTGGACCTTTTGGGGGTCCGTGAGATAGTGCCAGTCGAAGTAACATTCCATATCCACCGTCCAATTAAGGATGTTTTGTGGATCTCCCATCCGTCGTAAGTGGGGGCCTCAATCTTGACGGCCCTAGTAATGTCAAACTCTCGATCGTGGCGACGGCCTCGAGGGGGCACTCGTGGGGAGTCCCCATCAAAATCCGAATCGGAGCTTTGTTGGCGCCGGCGGGGCAACTCAACATTAACGGGTGGTGGGGGTGGCCTAGCTTTGGTTTGTATGAACTGGGTTAACATGTTCCTAAGCTCAGTCATTTCATTACGCAGCCCCGCTATGGCCTCAGTGTTGGGATCTACATGCTCATTCGCAGCCATCCTAGACGTCGACGGAGTTTAATATTTCGATCCTAGCCTAGTGCGCATTCAGGTTTAGAAAATCTTGGAAAGATGATTTTTCCTAGGGCTGTATCTATACTGAAAATAAGATATTTTTATAGATTCCCAACGAGACTAACCCGTAGATTGTTAAAAAATAATTTTTTTTGAAATTTCGCTGAAAAATAAGGATTTTAGCCCGTTATTGCCAGACCACAGAATTTTTTTTTTTTAGAATTTCTAGAGATCCGACGACCAAGAAAGAACGCAGAGAGGATGTTTGCAATGTGGAAGTTGAAACGACTGCCTCTGATACCAAATTGATGTGGTGGTGATCGTGATACGGTCGAGCTTACACTAACGGACACCTAACCGTCACAGAACAAGAAGTAAAAAGAGAGAGCTCCGACCAAAAGCGAACGAAAAGGGGTCGGTTGGCTCCCAAAATTCGGGACTCGATACCACGTCCTTAGGACCTACCTCTCCAACAAGCACACAACTCGCCGTAAGCTGGACTCGATACAACGTACTTAAGACCTACCTCTCCAACAAGCACACAACTCACCGCACCTACACAAGCATCTATTCTTTTCAATATAAGCCATTTCAAACGCAGCAGTAAATTATTTTGGAGCGGCGGAAAACTTTCAAGAGCGATCGAAATTCAAGTCGAGATTAACTCCCTTGTTGTCACACAAAGTGTGCTGATCGGAAGAGCAACTCAAGGTTAGGCCAAGATGCACTCCCGAGACGGATCTACCCGTTCCGGTTAACAACAGGTTCAATAACAACAAGTTCAAATTCAGATTTTGCAAGCGATGAATTTATAAATCACAGAGAAAACGATGCGTGAAAAACCTCCACAAACTAAAAGCATGAATCACACAAAGAGAAGAGGTTACCCAACCGGGAATAACGTTCACACAAGATAAGGTGGGAGAATCACTCTCTCCACGGATCCGTTGGCGTTACACCGAGGGGTTTGCAACATTCTTCCAAGGAGTCGCACCGAAGGAAGCCGCGCGGGAGTCACACCGAACAGATGGAGGGAGCAAAGGGGGGCGGCGGCTTCACACCACAAGCCAAGGGGGGCGGCGGCTTTGGAGAACTCCTCTTTGCCGAAATCCTCAAGGGGGAAATTTAGGTTTCAATCTTTTCAATACTTGATTCCTCATAGGCACCTCCTTAAATAGAAGTTTACAACAAGCCTTAACCCTCCATGATGGAGATGTAATCTCATCCATCCGAATGGCTAAGTGCACACCAAAATAAAATTGTTCAAATTAAAAAAATAAAAGCATGCCATGAATATAAAATTATCACTTAAACATGGGATAATTTTATATTCCAAAAATATAAAATAGTGTTCATGAAATAAGATAATTAAAGCTAATTCTTTATGGCAGTTCTAGCACGCCGCGGGTGGAGGTTGTAACATGCACTTCCTTTAGAGTCATCACGACGTCTCAGATCTTTGTGTCGAAGCGCCTCGGCAACCGGGTCATCATCAATTAGCGGCGGCGCTACATCAATCGAGTTACGAAGTCCTTAGATATAAAAGAATGTGAAGTACCCGTATCAAACAGGGCTCTCACCGGATTGTTCCAAATCAGGACAAAGCCTGTAGCACACACATCATGCACAAGCTACATACAAAATATGCAATCAATACAACAACCATTAACTTAAATCGTACCTGTGACGATGTCACTTTGCTTGATAGCCTCCTGTTGGCCAAGATTGTAGACTCTGGGCTGCGCCTGAGATGCAAAGGAATCAACCACTGCTTTGCCCTTCTCAGCATAAGAGGCACCCATCTTCTTTTCTCCTTTTGGTTGAGCAACCCGACAATCACGGGCTATATGCCCCACTTTGCCATAGGTAAAGCATGTACGAGACTCCAGTCTCGACGTTGCTCCCGATGTAACCATCATAGAAGTTTGCCCCAAAGGCTTGGACCTCTTGCCCCACTTCTTCTGGTAGTACGATTTGCCAGAGCGGGGTGCTTTGAACTCGGGCTTTGCCACAGCCAAGTCCTTCCTTCCTTGCACCCGCTTTATGTCCTTCTCCAGCGCACTCGTCATATCAGCCAAAGCCTGAAATCCCTGGTTCACCGAACTAGAAAGCAGGAACCTCAACTCGTCCCGCAATCCTTCATAGAACTGATTTGTTTTTCTTTGTTCATCGGCGAATATTGTTCCTGCATACCGTCCCAATCTTGTAAATTCATGTTGGTATACATCAATGCTATTTTCTCCTTGCATTAGCCACTGGAACTCATTCTCCATAGCAATGCGTTGTGCCGTTGGTAGATGTTTAGCCAAAAATATGTGAGAGAACTCCTCAATCGATACTTGAGTCAATTGCCAGCCCGGTTGGCCGAATCATCGCAAATAGAGCCTCAGCAACTAAGCGAACAGTTTTCGCAGATGGAGGAGGTGTTGGCACCTCAGCTGGTGTCGCACTCTCATCAGAGCGCTGGGGCTCAGATTGCCCAGCACCACTATGAGTCACCTATAGGTGGTCAAGACACACATTAGCGACAATACGCAAGCAATAACAATAAAGTAGGAACGCGCAGATTCCTTAAACAAGTGTATTTGCATTTCTTAGTGGATATTCCAGAGTTCATTAGCATTACAGCGGTTTGCACAGACACGTGCTCGCCACCCCACAAAAGAATTCGACCACGAATTCGAAAGAGGAAGACCGAGACAAGCTGATACCAAAATGTAATGACTTGTAACGACCCCATCCGTTAAATGACGTATAGTAGAAGGTCTGGCCGGGGCCCCACACTATATGCCACAAACAGACGGTGAGATCACAGGATTATACCAAACCATACGAATCCTAACTCAGAGCATTCTAGCGGAAGCTTTAAGTTACAACTTTGAACCCTCAACCGGAATGTCCAATATATATAAAACCACCTTTATACATAAACCATGGAATGTACAACAAAGGTCTTGGCCTTAAGGCCTTACAGTTCCTCTTTACATACAACATGTTTTACAAACCTCGGCGCGCAGGCCGGCCATACATGAGTAAAAGAAAACAACCAAAACATTCGCTTAGCCTTCACGGGCTAGCCGCAGCAGCAGCAGCAACAGTAGTAGGGCTTCAGCCCATCACTTACCACTTGGCTCTCCAGCACCTGCACGGGAACAATCCACCCAACCGGTGGCAAACAATGCAACGGTCAGCATTCAGCTGACCCAATTATAACAATCCTACCCCTTTCTCGGGGCATGAGCATTCTTTCCCTGCAAGCATGACATCATCAAATAGCAACTATGTGCGCGCAGGCACATTCAAGCCATCACAACTATCGGCCACACGGCCCGACAGTCCGTGCACTCAGGGCACATTCTTGGTGTACCGGAATACCAGGGTCAACACCACCGTCTACACGGTATTTGAGCATTCTAGTCTTTCCGGCGCGCGGGCCTAAGACTCTCATTAGGCGCTCCAACAAAACCTATAACCAGGCTTCCAAGTCGGACGGACCTAACGCAGGTACGGATCAGCCACCCCCCGTTGCTCAAGTCGCCGTGCCACCTCGAATACGGAAGTATCCATGGCTATTTATAGGCGCGGGTCGGTTTCACCTTTCCTGTTCGGCAATCTGCCTTTTCATCGAGTTGCAGCCCCACGGCTCAACCACTCACAAAGTGGCAACACACGGCCACAAGACTTGCATCCAACCCTCTTCATTTCCTGGACATCGTCCAGTACTTCCTGCCGCACCAAGCAACAGGTAGGAACAAGGCATCACAAGCCATAATCACGGAGCCTTCTCCGATATACAAACAAGCATCACCAATCCAGAACATATCCAGATGGGCTTCACACAGCATGCCTAGAGCCGTACTCCAATTCCGGCCTCTAACAAGGGGGACTTCACATATCTACCCCAAGGGACACCACAACCCACCGCACACTCGCGGGGAAGGGTTTTCCCTATGCAATGTAGAAAAGAAGGACTTCACATGTCCAAGGAGGGAGATCGTTACCCTTGTCGATCTCTTCGGAGCCATCGAAAACTAGCCGGTGAGAAAGAACCGCAGCAGCCTTGCCGTCACAACGCCGGCTTCGGATCACGAAACGGACCACGGGAACTCCGCCGGTGGCTTGCTCTCCTCCTACTTCTTCTTCCTCTCTTTCTCTCTTCCTTAAGCACAAATGAAGAATGACTTCTTCCTTGACGAATTTAATCCAGCCAGGAATCACCTGAGCCCTTGGATCTAAAGAGAGAATCTGAACGGCCACGATCTGCCCAAAAATCCCAAATTTTGGCTGACACGGCCTGTGACACGCCCGTGTCACAGGCCGTGTACCCTTAAGCGGCACACGCAGTTTGAACCGACTGCAAAACACGGGTATCGACACGCCCGTGTCGAACCTGACACGCCCGTGTCAAACCTGAGACACGCCCGTGTCAAACCTGCTTCATCGAGCTGCACCCAGTACACGGGTCGGAACACGGCATCGGACACGCCCGTTTCCCACCTGACACGCCCGTGTTCACGGCCGTGTTCAAGGCCGTGTACTATTCTGACTCGAATAGGCCAAATTCGAAATTTAATTCGAACACGCCCTAGGACACGCCCGTGTCGGAGGCCGTGTCCCAGGCTCGACGATCGTCGACTCCCAATCGTCGACTAACCTAAACACGCCCTGGGACACGCCCGTGTCCCAGGCCGTGTACCCGACACGCCCTGGGACACGCCCGTGTCCCAGGCCGTGTAAAATTTCCTGTACCTCAAAAGTCATTTTGAGTCCTTTGGGGTCTTTTTGGGGTGTTACATGACTTCACCCGTTAAATAACATATAATAGAAGGTCTGGCCGAGGCCCCACACTATATGCAACAAACATACGGTGAGGTCACAGGATAATACAATCAACACATCCTAACACAGAGCATGCTAGCAGAATAGTTACACAATTAGCTAAACTCATACCAGGAATATCCACCACTAGATATATATAAACAAAAGTTATATACAATCACTCAAACGAGGGGATAGCAAATACTACAGTTTGGTCGTAAGGCTTTACAATTCCTCTTTAAAAAGTATGGATTACAGACATCGGCGCACAGGCCGGCCATACATGAATAAAAAAAATATAATACCTAGCCTTCAAGGGCTAGCAACAACAACAAGAGCGGCAACAACAGTAGCTGGGGCATCAACCCTTCATTTTTCGCTCGGCTCTCCAGCACCTGCACAGGGACAATCCACCCAGAAGGTGGCAAACAAGGCAACGGTCAGTATTCAGCTGACCAAATTATAACAATACTACCCCTTTCCCGGGGCAGAGGCATTCCTTCCCTGCAGAGTAATACAGTAATTGACAGATATTATACATATTGTGCTCTCACGCACAAGCAATCAATCACAACTGTCGGCCACCCGGGCCGACGATCTGTGCTCTCAGACACACTTTTGGGTACACCTGCGAACCAGGATCAACACCATTGAGCATTTAGTCTTAATGGTGCGCAGTCCTAAGACTCTGATTATGCTGCTGACGAAAGCCCAATGCCTTGGCACTTCCTTGTACAGCCAACATAACGCAGGTACAGATCCACCACCCCCCGTTGCTCAAATCGCCTGGCCATCACCAACCACATCGTACTTGAGGCTATAATAAAAGACGTGGGTCGGCTTCACCTTTCCTGTTCGGCACGAGGCCTTTTAGAGCTTGCAGCTCCAAATCGCCATAACGACCGCTAAGGACTGGCGTCACATTAGCCACACGGTCCAAATAGGACCGGCTTCATTGTCCATCAAGGACTGGCTACATCGTAGCCACAGCACAAACAGCAGAAGGGAATTTTCCTGGAGTTCCACATTACATTATTTCCTGCTATTCCCCTTCACAGGCACAACCCAACGACCCCACTAACTACACGAGTATACGCGGAGTTTTCTCCGGTGCGTAAATGCAACATCACCAATCCTGACCAACATGTCCACATGGGCTTCACACATCATGCCTATCCCATACTACACACTCCCGGGTCTATATGCAGACTCAACAGGGGATATCAACTATCAACCCACCGGAATCACTCATTCATTCCACCTTTTGGTGGAGAGGATTCCTGTAACGTCCCAATTCGCGCTAGGCCCCTCGATTGCGCTTTTGAGTCAAGGGGGCTGTGGTGAGCCCAATGGGGGTGTGGGTGAACAGGTGCGAACGTATGGGAGATGAGGAAAACAAGGCAAAACGGTGATTTTGGCCGACACGGGTATGGACACGGCCGTGTCCATACCCGTGTGCCTCATGCCAATATTAAGTTTCCAGTTAGAGAGGTACACGGGTATTGGGACACGGGCGTGTCCCTACCCGTGTGCCGAGGACACGGGTCGAGACACGGCCGTGTCTCTACCCGTGTGCCGCAACCCCGACGCGGCAAAAAGATGTTCTGGGATGAACACGGCCCTAAACACGGCAGGCGACACGGCCGTGTCACCTGAACACGGGTAGGAACACGGCCGTGTGCCTACCCGTGTCTGCGGTGTATAAAAAGGAAAAAAGTTGTGAAACCCTAGCATTTCATCCCCTTTCTTCAGCCCCGAAATTTCTGAGGGAGTTCTCTTGGCTGGAGGAGGAAGAGCTTGCCGAAGCCATCCTTGGAGGAATCGAAACGCCGCCGCCGTCAAGGGAAAAACAATGCCGCCGCGAAGGAGTGCGAGGCTCATGGCCGGCCATGGTGGTACCGCTGGACTTGAGGTGAGCTTCCTCCCCTCTCCCTTGGTGCTAGATCTGTAGTTATTTTAGGAGAGACATCGACTCCATAGAGTCTTGATGGTGAGGAGGAGAGTTCTTAGGATAAGCCATGCCTAGGTTTTCTAGGCTTAGTCTCCCTCAACCTTCTCATCATTCAAAGTGGAGATGAGAGGGGTTTTCGTTGAGGGTTTGGCTTTGAAAGGAGAAATAAGGTTGGGTGTGAATTCTGGAGGAGTTTATGCGAGGTCGTTGCAAGGAAGAAGATGAACGGATGCCGTTCATCTCGCCTTAAGATGCGTGCAGAAATCTGATTTCTGCACGCGGCGACCTTCGTGGCCAATTTCAGAGGTGTTCTGGCCAAATTTGGGTGATCGACTCAACACGAAAGTCGTAGCCCTTGAAATTACCTTTCCAACGAGTGGTTGCTCGTTTCCATGCGATACCCGCAGCCACGGGAAAGCTGGTTCGAGTCCGCTGCGTTCGGGAAAATTCCTGTACAGGAAACTGTTTCCTATACGTATTCGAGTTGAATTTCTGGTATGTTACGACCAGATCTGGGCAATTGACTCAACACGAAAGTCGTAGCCCTCGCGAATACCTTTCCAACGAGGGGTTGTTCATTGTGATCGGATTCCTGTAGCTCCGGGAATCCCAGTTTTAGTATCGGGCTATCCTATGTTAATGCACTTGTTAATTTATAATGCTAGCACTCTTGCAATGGTTGTGAATTGCTCATTTGTTATCTTGCTCCCATATATTTATAATGTTGTTGTTACTATAATTTAGCATGGTTACTCATTTGGTTGTGTAACAAGGAATAGCCATGTATTGGTGGAGAAATGGAGCGGATGAGAATGCTAGAAATTAAGGGTTGAGAGTGGAATAGAATATATTTATATAGTTGGGTGTTGAACATATCTATTATGCATAGTGTTGAGGTGAATTCATTGAATAGGTGGGCGTGAATATGATGGACACTATGTGAAGAGTATTTTGTAACCGTAATCCGAGCCCAAGGGGTTTATTAACAACTGATGCTTAGAGTTGTAGTCTCCCTACGGGTAGCATCGAGTGAGTTGTTTTGGGGCATGTGATGTGCGACGATTCATCGTGTCGCGATATTGAGATAATGACTGTGGCAGGTCTACGGGTTCGCTAGTCGTCACACCGATGGGAGCCAATGGGTAGACCTTGGGCGGTAGGGTTAGATACTTGGTGTCCATAACCCGAGATCTCCTCCGCGCCATGAGAACGGTTGGGCTTGCACCTCGTGCATTTCCGAGGTTCCATCCGGTTCGAAATCAAAGGCCAGGTTGGGCTGTGTTCTTGGTGCACATTTACCCAAGACCCCTTCTGAGCCGTAGTACGTATGTGAGCTCCGCTGTTGTGTTCTTAGCGTTGAGGCGTACGGGGGCCTAGGATAGGTAGTGTGATACCACCTAGTAGTGGAGACGCCCGCTCCACTGTCGCCGTCTGGCCACGACGGACGACGCCTGAGAGGTTAGCTACCTGCTCGAAAAGTGGGAACTTCAAGTCTGTGTTGACATAGCAACTTGCATGTGCGTGCGCATGATTCGGCCATAGCATAACATTCATATCATGTCATTCATTGCATACACAAGATCCTCATCGTATAAGTTTGTATGGGCACTCTTATACGATGAGTTACTTTACTGTTAAGCCGATCCTTAACTTATAAGTTTGTATGGGCACTCTTATAAGTTAAGTTACTATTCTGATTAATTATACCTGCTGTCATATATTATTGATATTTGTAGAACTGCTAGTTGTGTAGCGTAGTTTGTACTCCACCATATTTACAGTCACCTGCTTGTTTACTTGCTTATATATATATATATTGTACCTTTGTTCCTTTCTCCGCCCGGTGCCGAGGAGTCGCCGGGGGAGCGGATGTGAAGCCACTTAGTCTTATGACTAACGGTTGCTACGTCTTCCTTTTTAGGAGGAAACCCCGCAGGTAGAGCAGCAACGGACTATGCAGCAGGACAGCCAGGCCCGGACGATAGGACCTGAGGTGGTGGTGCCATCGGCACCGTCAGTGACAGTCGTGAGTGTTTTCATGTAGCTGTTTGGCAAAACATTTCTAGTCTCTTGTTCTTTTGTACAAGCCTGTTGTGCTTGTTATCTTCCGCTCTTTTGGACTTAAACTTAGCTGTGAATTGAACTGCTTTACTTTCCTGTTATGGATGGGTTGGCATAATTGTTATGATATGGATTGTAGCCGGCGGAATAGGCGTCTTATGGTAAAGGCTAACCCGTGTGTTAGTGCTACCACAAGGCGGCTATTTCGGGCATAAGACTCCCCTCGTGCCGTGTGTTGTGTTCCGGGAGGGGGGTCTTACAAATGGTATCAGACTTAGCCGATCTTCAACTAGAACAGTCATGTAACAATGGGCCACTCCCGTTCGATTAGTCGGTTTGGGGACAAACCGACTTAGCGGAAGCAGTGGTGTGCCCATATGTAATTCGCACTAAGTTATCCAACTTTGACATTAGTTTTAGCCAACCTGACCCTAATTTGTACCTTGCGTATAGGTCCCAGCGCAGGTGGAGCCAGTTGGGGGCACTCCTACCCCTTCCGTCCCTTCACAATTCCAGTATTCGGAACTGGGACAAACGCTGTCAGCCATATTGGATGCATTTAAAGCCCAGCAAGCTCCGGTGCAACAACAAGCGCCAGGCTCCAACTGGTTGAGCACCTTCCGTGCCCTGTCCCCTCCTGCCTATCTTGGGACAGAATTGTCGGTGCGCACCGAGGAATGGCTTGATACCGTGCAGGAATTGATGGCTGGCATAAGATGTCCGAACAGCATGGCGGTGACATTGGTAGTGACGCTGTTAGAGCTGCACGCCAAAAGGTGGTGGAAGTCCCTCATGGGCTCCACCTTCCAAGGGCGGTTGTACACGGACATCAGTTGGAACGAGTTCACCGAGGCTTTTCTGGATCACTTCATCCCTTCTTCTGCTCGGGATGGACTTGAAGAAAAATTTCTGTTGCTGAAGCAGGGATCGAAATCGGTAACGGAGTACCAGAGGGAGTTCCAACACCTCGCTAGGTTTGCCGATTCCTATGATTTGGACGATAGAGGCTACGCGAAGCGCTTCTACAAAGGATTAAGGGACCCCCAGAGGCAGGCCCTTTTGTTTATAGCCGATGGAAGCCTGGCAGAAATCATCGACATGGCAAAGAGACTGGAGGCGGACCACATGGGATGTGGCAAGAGACCTGCGGAAGGAGTAATTGAAGTCGGCCCTAGTAATAGAAGGCGGAATGATCATGGCAGAGGAAGGGGAAACCACAGAGGCGGTCGGTGGGTCAACCGGAACTATCGGGTGGAGTACCCAATTCCGCAACCACTACCTTTACCACCACCACCGCAGCAGCAATATTATCAACAACCTGGGGGCCGACGTGAGGTGATATGTTTTGAGTGCAACCAACCGGGGCATGTTCGACGAGTTTGCCCGCGACTGATCGGGGGTGCTCCTATTGCTCCCCCTCCAGTAGCTCCACGGGGGCGAGGGCACATGCGTGGACGAGGAAGAGGACCACCAGGGAGAAATCAAGGACATGCACGGGAGCATGTATTCGCATTGGATATGACTCAGGAGAGAAATCCGCAGGAAGTCATCACCGGTACGTGCAAAATTTATTAATATTATATGACTTGTTAGATTTACGATACAAATGATACGCACAATTTTGAATAGTGATTACCTTTTTGGAACCTAGGCACTGTCATGGTTAGCGGGAGACCCGCCTATACGTTATTTGACACGGGTGCGTCTCACTCGTTCATTTCGGCGGACTTCGTGAAGGACTTGGAGGGAGTGCAACACTTCACGGGCACTACTCAAAGGGTGCGCCTTCCGGACGGCTCTGAGATGACGTCGTCAGCAAGTTGCGACTTCGACACCCTTATTGGAGGAAAGTTCTTTGAAACTCCGGCTACAGTGTTAAGAATCCCGGAGTTCGATCTCATCCTGGGCATGAAGTGGTTGGACTGGCACCACGCCAGGATCAATTGTGCGGAGAAGCAAGTTATGTTGAGGCATGGAGACTCGGAAGTCATCTTCCAAGGTATTAAATTCGCACCCCGTAAATTATTATCTTCAATCCAAGTTATGAAATCTCATATGGAAGGGGACGAGGTGTATGTAATTTGCTTCGAGTTGAAGAAATTGACATTAGAGGTCAAGGATGTGCGGGTGGTGCGAGAATTTCCCGAGGTATTTCCCGAGAAATTGCCGGGACTACCACCGCATAGGGAAGTGGACTTCCAAATCAAGCTAATTCCGGGTGCCAAGCCCGTCTCGCGAGCTCCATACCGAATGGCTCCGAAGGAACTTGCAGAGTTTAGAGTCCAGCTTCAGGAATTGGTGGAAGCAGGGTTCGTTCGCCCAAGCTCGTCGCCTTGGGGAGCGCCCGTTTTGTTCGTCAAAAAGAAGGATGGCACCCTGCGGTTATGTATTGATTATCGAGAGTTGAACCGGTTAACGGTGCGGAACACCTATCCCCTACCGCGCATTGATGAACTATTTGATCAATTGGTGGGATCGTATTGGTTCTCCAAGTTAGATCTGCGTTCGGGATATTATCAGCTGAGGATACAAGAAGATGACATTCAGAAGACGGCGTTCAGTTCGAGATATGGTTTGTATGAATTCACCGTGATGCCGTTTGGGCTCACAAACGCCCCTTCCGCCTTTATGAGCTTGATGAACAAGGTGTTCAGCCCTTATTTGGACATCTTTGTCATCGTGTTCATCGATGATATCCTAGTCTACTCCAAGACTGAAGCAGAACACGCCGAACATCTAACTTTAGTGCTGAGGAAGCTAAAGGAGCACACTTTGTTTGCCAAGTTCAGCAAATGCGAGTTTTGGCTTCGAGAGGTCGCGTTCTTAGGACATGTGATTAGTGGGGCGGGGCTAGCTGTAGACCCGGCCAAGGTGCGGGCCGTGAAGGAGTGGTCGCCATTGAAGTCAGCGGCCGATATACGGAGCTTTCTTGGACTTGCCGGGTACTATCGCAAGTTCGTGAAAGGCTTCTCGAAGATCGCCCTTCCCCTTACTACGCTGACCAAGAAGGGTGTGCCGTTTGAATGGACACCCCAGTGCGAAGCTGCATTCCAAGAGTTGAAGGACAGATTGACGACTGCACCCATCCTAGCTCTTCCATCTGGGAAGGAGGGCTTTCAAGTTTACACGGATGCGTCGTACCAAGGGATGGGAGCTGTGTTGATGCAGAATGGGCATGTGATCGCTTATGCTTCAAGACAGTTGAAGAAGCATGAAGCCAGCTACCCGGTGCATGATCTAGAATTGGGAGCGGTGGTATTCGCCTTGAAGATTTGGAGGCATTATTTATATGGCGTCCACTGCGAGATCTACTCGGATCACAAAAATCTGAAGTACGTTCACACCCAAAAGGAGTTAAACTTGAGACAGCGGCGGTGGTTGGAGTTCTTGTGCGACTACGAATTCACCTTGAATTACCACCCCGGGAAGGTTAATTCCGTAGCTGATGCCTTGAGCCGAAAGGCACCGGGAACGAGCACGGAATCCCGCTTGATGAGGATGGAGTTAATCCGGACACTGCAAGAGATGGAAATCACTTTGGTCTTTAAGAATCGATCGGAAGAGTATACAGAATATTTGGCCGCGATGAGTATAGTTTGCAACATACGAGACCAGATCCGGACGGAACAAAAGAAGGATGCGGCTTTAACCCCGGCTTTCAAGTCAATGGAGGATAGGACTACGGAAGAATACTCCCTAAAAGACGGCCTCGTTCATTTTCGTGGCCGGCTTTACATCCCCGAAGGTGACAACATTCGGGAGGATATTCTAAAGGAGGCCCATTGCTCCAAGTACTCGGTGCACCCGGGGATCGCGAAGATGTACACCGATTTGAGAAAGACATTGTGTTGGCCGGGCATGAAGATGGATGTCAAGTACTTTGTTACTCATTGTGTGGCCTGTCAAATGGTGAAGGCGGAATGCAGAAGCCCCGGTGGAATGCTACAGTCGTTGCCCATCCCCGAATGGAAATTTGAGGACATCTCCATGGACTTCGTCCATGGGTTACCTCGCTCGCGCTCGGGGAATGATTCTGTGTGGGTGATAGTTGACCGGTTGACCAAGGTAGCCCGATTTATCCCAATGAAGAAGGAGGCGCAAGTGGGCGTCTTAGTGCGTCTCTTTGTGGAACAATTTGTGCGGTACCATGGTGTGCCGAAGACGATCGTCTCCGACCGGGATGGTCGGTTTACTTCAAGAGAATGGAGGGCTGTACAGGCTTATTTGGGCTCGCGCCTCGCCTTTAGCACAGCCTTTCACCCACAAACGGACGGGCAATCTGAACGAACCATCCGAACATTGGAGGACCTTTTGAGGTTGTGTGTGCTAGATAAAGGAGAACCATGGGAGAGGCTCTTACCTCTCGTGGAGTTCTCTTATAATAACAGTCATCAAGCCAGTATTGGAATGGCACCTCATGAAGCTTTGTATGGAAGGAGGTGTAGAACACCCTTGTCCTGGGTGCAAGACGAAGATCCGAAGACATTGGGAAATGAGTATATTGATGACACGGACGCGGTGGTTAGGTTGATCCGGGATCGAATGCTAGAGGCTCAAAGCCTACAGGCGAAATATTACAACGCAAGGCACCGTACGGTGGAGTTTCAAGTGGGTGATAAGCTGTTCCTGAAGATTCGACCGATGCACGGAGTGTCGTGGGTACGTGGAGTCAAGAAGCTCAGCCCAAGGTATGTCGGGCCCTATGTCGTAGTGGAAAGGATTGGCCCTCTGGCCTATCGATTGGAGTTACCACCGGAGCTGGAGAACCTTCACGACGTGTTCCATGTATCGTCGCTTCGGAAGGCTTTGCTGCGGCCTGAACAGTATATCCCCACGGCGGATGGTGCCGTGGAGTCTGATAGGTCTGTGCGACTGGAGCCGGTGCGGATCGTTGATAACGAGACAAGAACCTTGCGCCGAAAAAGTGTTCCCTTGGTGAAAGTGCTATGGTCTAATCATGGGAAGGAGGAGTTCACATGGGAGCCAAGGGATTTGATGCAAGGGCGCTACCCGGAATTATTTACCCCAGGTAAAAATTTTATTTGAAAGCATAGTTCCCTTTTATGTGTTTCACTCCCATAGCCTTACCCTGATTTCGGGGACGAAATCTTTTATTTTGTTTATAGGATTTGTAACGTCCCAATTCGCGCTAGGCCCCTTGATTGCGCTTTTGAGTCAAGGGGGCTGTGGTGAGCCCAATGGGGGTGTGGGTGAACAGGTGCGAATGTATGGGAGATGAGGAAAACAAGGCAAAACGGTGATTTTGGCCGACACGGGTATGGACACGGCCGTGTCCATACCCGTGTGCCTCATGCCAATATTAAGTTTCCAGTCAGAGAGGTACACGGGTATTGGGACACAGGCGTGTCCCTACCCGTGTGCCGAGGACACGGGTCGAGACACGGCCGTGTCTCTACCCGTGTGCCGCAACCCCGACGCGGCAGAAAGATGTTCTGGGATGAACACGGCCCTAAACACGGCAGGCGACACGGCCGTGTCACCTGAACACGGGAAGGAACACGGCCGTGTGCCTACCCGTGTCTGCGGTGTATAAAAAGGAAAAAAGTTGTGAAACCCTAGCATTTCATCCCCTTTCTTCAGCCCCGAAATTTCTGAGGGAGTTCTCTTGGCTGGAGGAGGAAGAGCTTGCCGGAGCCATCCTTGGAGGAATCGAAACGCCGCCGCCGTCAAGGGAAAAACAATGCCGCCGCGAAGGAGTGCGAGGCTCATGGCCGGCCATGGTGGTACCGCTGGACTTGAGGTGAGCTTCCTCCCCTCTCCCTTGGTGCTAGATCTGTAGTTATTTTAGGAGAGACATCGACTCCATAGAGTCTTGATGGTGAGGAGGAGAGTTCTTAGGATAAGCCATGCCTAGGTTTTCTAGGCTTAGTCTCCCTCAACCTTCTCATCATTCAAAGTGGAGATGAGAGGGGTTTTCGTTGAGGGTTTGGCTTTGAAAGGAGAAATAAGGTTGGGTGTGAATTCTGGAGGAGTTTATGCGAGGTCGTTGCAAGGAAGAAGATGAACGGATGCCGTTCATCTCGCCTTAAGATGCGTGCAGAAATCTGATTTCTGCACGCGGCGACCTTCGTGGCCAATTTCAGAGGTGTTCTTGCCAAATCTGGGTGATCAACTCAACACAAAAGTCGTAGCCCTTGAAATTACCTTTCCAACGAGTGGTTGCTCGTTTCCATGCGATACCCGCAGCCACGGGAAAGCTGGTTCGAGTCCGCTGCGTTCGGGAAAATTCCTGTACAGGAAACTGTTTCCTATACGTATTCGAGTTGAATTTCTGGTATGTTGCGACCAGATCTGGGCGATTGACTCAACACGAAAGTCGTAGCCCTCGCGAATACCTTTCCAACGAGGGGTTGTGCATTGTGATCGGATTCCTGTAGCTCCGGGAATCCCAGTTTTAGTATCGGGCTATCCTATGTTAATGCACTTGTTAATTTATAATGCTAGCACTCTTGCAATGGTTGTGAATTGCTCATTTGTTATCTTGCTCCCAAATATTTATAATGTTGTTGTTACTATAATTTAGCATGGTTACTCATTTGGTTGTGTAACAAGGAATAGCCATGTATTGGTGGAGAAATGGAGCGGATGAGAATGCTAGAAATTAAGGGTTGAGAGTGGAATAGAATATATTTATATAGTTGGGTGTTGAACATATCTATTATGCGTAGTGTTGAGGTGAATTCATTGAATAGGTGGGCGTGAATATGATGGACACTATGTGAAGAGTATTTTGTAACCGTAATCCGAGCCCAAGGGGTTTATTAACAACCGATGCTTAGAGTTGTAGTCTCCCTACGGGTAGCATCGAGTGAGTTGTTTTGGGGCATGTGATGTGCGACGATTCATCGTGTCGCGATATTGAGATAATGACTGTGGCAGGTCTACGGGTTCGCCAGTCGTCACACCGATGGGAGCCAATGGGTAGACCTTGGGCGGTAGGGTTAGATACTTGGTGTCCATAACCCGAGATCTCCTCCGCGCCATGAGAACGGTTGGGCTTGCACCTCGTGCGTTTCCGAGGTTCCATCCGGTTCGAAATCAAAGGCCAGGTTGGGCTGTGTTCTTGGTGCACATTTACCCAAGACCCCTTCTGAGCCGTAGTACGCATGTGAGCTCCGCTGTTGTGTTCTTAGCGTTGAGGCGTACGGGGGCCTAGGATAGGTAGTGTGATACCACCTAGTAGTGGATACGCCCGCTCCACTGTCGCCGTCTGGCCACGACGGACGACGCCTGAGAGGTTAGCTACCTGCTCGAAAAGTGGGAACTTCAAGTCTGTGTCGACATAGCAACTTGCATGTGCGTGCGCATGATTCGGCCATAGCATAACATTCATATCATGTCATTCATTGCATACACAAGATCCTCATCGTATAAGTTTGTATGGGCACTCTTATACGATGAGTTACTTTACTGTTAAGCCGATCCTTAACTTATAAGTTTGTATGGGCACTCTTATAAGTTAAGTTACTATTCTGATTAATTATACCTGCTGTCATATATTATTGATATTTGTAGAACTGCTAGTTGTGTAGCGTAGTTTGTACTCCACCATATTTACAGTCACCTGCTTGTTTACTTGCTTATATATATATATATTGTACCTTTGTTCCTTTCTCCGCCCGGTGCCGAGGAGTCGCCGGGGGAGCGGATGTGAAGCCACTTAGTCTTATGACTAACGGTTGCTACGTCTTCCTTTTTAGGAGGAAACCCCGCAGGTAGAGCAGCAACGGACTATGCAGCAGGACAGCCAGGCCCGGACGATAGGACCTGAGGTGGTGGTGCCATCGGCACCGTCAGTGACAGTCGTGAGTGTTTTCATGTAGCCGTTTGGCAAAACATTTCTAGTCTCTTGTTCTTTTGTACAAGCCTGTTGTGCTTGTT
The DNA here is from genome assembly GCA_039513925.1 of Platanthera zijinensis. NCBI lineage: Eukaryota > Viridiplantae > Streptophyta > Magnoliopsida > Asparagales > Orchidaceae > Platanthera > Platanthera zijinensis. The sequence goes on along the minus strand of CM077087.1, from coordinate 135,910,338 downwards.
ATCTTCCGCTCTTTTGGACTTAAACTTAGCTGTGAATTGAACTGCTTTACTTTCCTGTTATGGTTGGGTTGGCATAATTGTTATGATATGGATTGTAGCCGGCGGAATAGGCGTCTTATGGTAAAGGCTAACCCGTGTGTTAGTGCTACCACAAGGCGGCTATTTCGGGCATAAGACTCCCCTCGTGCCGTGTGTTGTGTTCCGGGAGGGGGGTCTTACAATTCCTTACTCATGCATAAAGAAGGACTTCACATGTCCAAGAAGGAAAGCACCGCAGCATAAAGAAGGACTTTACATGTCCAAGAAGGACTAACAATCTCTTGGGAGCCATCGAAAACCTGGCCAGTTAGAAAGCACCGCAGCAGCTTTGCCTCCACTAAACTAGCCTCGGATCTCGAATCGGACCGCGAGAGCACCACCAAAGCCTTGCTCTTCTCCTCCTTCTCCTTCCTCCAAGCTCTCTCTTTTTCTCTCTAGATAATAATAAGAGAATAGGCCAGCTCTCAGCCTTATCATTGCAAGAAAGCACCTGGGCCATTGGATCCAAATAAAAATAATTGGATGGCCGAGATCTGCCCAAAAGTCTAAATTTGACTTGACATAGCCTGTGACACGCCCGTGTCCCAGGCCGTGTCCCCCAAGCGGTGTGCGAACCGACTCAAACTGAACAAGAACACGGGCTCCAACACGCCTGTGTCACAGGGCAGACATGCCCGTGTCAACTTTGACATGGCCATGTGACTGGCTGTGTCACCTTTTCAACACAGGCCCAAATCACCCGAGAAGCACACGGCTAAGGCACACGCCCTTGTCCTTGGTCGTGTGCCCAACACGCCCCTGTGACACGCCCGTGTCACAGGCCGTGTTCCACACTCAATGCCACTCAACGCCATTCCACTCAGTGCCACTCAACGTCGCCCGGTATTCATCCGAGCAGGACACGCCCTGGGACACGCCCATATCCCATGCCATGTCGCCTCTCGACGATCGTCGACTGTACTATCTCGAGAACTCGAGTCGACGCCTACAGTAAAGGACACGCCCTGGGACACGCCCGTGTCCCAGGCCGTGTACACGGGACACGCCCGTGTCCCAGGCCGTGTACACGGGACACGCCCGTGTCCCAGGCCGTGTACACGGGACACGCCCGTGTCCTAGACCGTGTTACCCAGCCTGACTCCAACTTAAGGTTTTGGGGGTGTTACACTAAGAGTCTTCTTCTTTTTTGCTATCAAGATCTTCTCCTTCTATTTGCTCTTATAAGACTTGTGCTCTTCTCTTCTTCCAACCTTATTCTTCTTGTGAGGGCAATCGGCGATCACATGACCTGTCTTGTTACAATAATAACACACGATGTTAGTAGAATAATGTTTGTTGGTTTAGATTTATACCTAACAGTGTGACTTCTCTTTTGATAATCACCACCATGTCGTGATCTTCTGAATGAGGATTCTTTCCCTCCCATTTGTTTCTTCTTACTTAGAAACTTCTTGAACTTCTTGGAGAAAAGAGAGAACTCTCCAACAGATAGTTTTGAGCCCGAGGTGCTTGGCTCTAATTCTTCTTCTTCAATTTCTTTGAAAGAGGGAGCAAGAGATGCTGCATTAGCTTTCCTTGATATTTCTGCCTTAAGTGCAACAGACTTCTTTTTTGATGAAGATCTGCTGCCCTCTTCTTCAGCTTTTCTACCGTTGATTTGAAGCTTATAGGACATAACCTTCCCGAAGAGGTTCTGGGGGGCAGTGTCAGCCAGTCTCCCAAACTCCCTGATAGCACAGATCTTATTATCCCATTCATTAGTTAAGGATCTTAGGAATTTGCCATTTAGTTCACTATTAGTGAAAACCCGGCCGTTGCACTTCAGGCCGTTGACGATCTTGAAGAAGTTTTCAAATGTATCAGCAATTGTTTCCTTGGGGCCTTACTTGAAGGCCTCATACTTCTTATTCAGAAGGGATCTTTTGTCATCCCTTACTTCCTCGGTACCTTCCATCAAGACGATTAGAGACTGCCACATCTCCATGGAAGATTGGCAGTGAATCAAGTTCTGTAACATCGAGTCATCGGCTGCGCTTGCGATGATATTTTTAGCCTTCTTGTTTATAGAGACAAGTGCAATCTCGTCTCTGTCGAGATCCATCAATTTCTTTGGCACCTTCCTTGTAGGATCAATAATGGAGGCTATCATTGGAACATGAGGGCCTTCTTCAACTATAATGAAGATGCTGCGATCAATAGCTTCCATGAAAAATCTTATTCTCTCTTTCCATATGGGAAAGTTAACCTTTGTACACACTGGGAGCTTAGAGGAGTGAGCCTACCACACTCCTCGCCAAAATATCCACGGCCAATAATTCACCAAAATTAGGACTGTTAGCTCCTTTCTTGGCTTATGGCTATTTCTTTTGTTCATGTATTCATATGCCTTGTAGCTGCTGCAGGTTCTTTTTGCAGAGCAGGTTGCTATTGTACTCACACTTGGTGTGTTTTCTTTTCCTGCTCTTTTGACTGTGTTCTTTCTTACTGTCATGTTTTTCCTCTTACTGATAGCATTTATTGTTGTCGGGTTGGTAAACCCTTCTTTACTTATTGATAAGCCTAATGCTCTATTTATTTTGATTATTTTCTGAGGTGTTCCTTCTTGAATGCCTCAGATCCAGGTTGTGACCGGTTGAGCGGCTAGTTCTTCTGGAGAGTTTGTTGATAGCCTCCTATGTAGCTGAGGTTGCCAATCTTCATCCTTGTGAGGTAGTTATTTTCCTTTCTGTATGGACATGCATACTCACCAGTGGGTTCGTGTCAGGTTGTTGATGCCCACTAGTGGCTTACTTGCAATGCTGGGTATGAACTAAAACTGCTATCTTTACCTTTTTAGGGTCGTTTACTTGTCTTCTGGGAAGGATTTATGCTAGGTTGCATGTTAGGTATTTTAAATCCTAAAGAATTACTATATGTATCTCATGCGCATCATATTTATAAAACTAAGGCACTAATTTTCCTATTAGCGTAAAGACTATATTTTTATATATACTGTACTAACCTCTAGAGTCGTGCATACCATGAGTCGTCCCTCGGGGACACTTATGCTCTTTTAGGATGTCAAATCAACATAACCAAAGTATTTTCCGTTGCATAAATATATATTTTAATTGTGGACTAGCTGATCCACTGTGCCAAGGGATACGGCCGTCAAATTTAACTGATTTTCTCTCATAATAATTTATGATTTTCTTTAAAGATGTAGAGTCTGGAGTTTTGCCTTAACGTGTGCAGTTATCCCCTGCACGACGTGGCATCATGACACGTATTTTCTCTTTCTCTGATATAATCTTATTTGTGAGAAAATGTGGGTTATGACAGTTAGTAGCAGAGAGAGGTTTAGGGTTATCGATTCTGATAAGACCTTTTATAGGTCATCTCTAAAGTTCTGAAATCTCTAATGATGATCCACGTGGACCAATCATGAGTGATTTAGATTTGAAAAGAATTCCATCAGATACTTAAAAAAAATTTCTGCACTTCTTTTTCTCGAGATAAAGGTTGACTTCTCGAGAACAACTCCGATTTTTCGAGAAAGGAAATGAGCTTCTCGAGAAGAAATACAAAGGAAAATCCTGAAAATGAGTTCTGGTTTCTCGAGAAAAATAAACCTTTCTCGAGAAAAGAATTCTGTCTCTCGAGAAATAAAAATGACTTATCGAGAGCTTCCTTGACTTCTCGAAAATAGTTTAGACTTCTCGAGAAATAACTTCGGTTTTCTCGAGTGGTGACTTCTGCTTTCTCAAGAAATAACTTGGCCTTCTAGAGAAAATTTCTTGGTTTTCTCGAGTAATGACTTCTGCTTTCTCAAGAAAAAGACTTAAAAGAATTCTGAGATATTTTTAAGGCTTCTCGGGAAGAGCATGACTTTCTCGAGAACTGCTCTTGGGCTTCTCGAGAAATGCTTCTGCTTCTCGAGAAATGCTTCAAGGCTTTCCGAGTAAAGAACTCTGCTTCTCGAGTAATTGACTTAGCTTCTCGAGTAATATGATTCGACTTCTCGAGAAATGTACTTAGAAAATTTTCTTAACAAAATTTTAATTCTTCTTCTTGGAGATCAGCAACCCATTCTTTCTTCCATATCATTAGTACTTGAAAATGAAGTGTGTCCTAATAGAGTGGTTACACATGAGTAAACATCATGGATCACACAATGAGGGATTACATTGCATGGTCCTGTGTTTGGTGACTCATTGTAAACTTACATTGGTCTACACTTGACAATAATAACCTGCAAGCACTTAACTAGAGAGTAACATCAAATACAAACTTAATTCATCTTAGTTCAAGAGTGACTTCATACAAATCTAGGTTATTGTGGATATTATACCCAACAATAACTGTTGAAACCGAAAGATCGGTCTCTGTGGAGTTCACCCTTGGGGAAGGGGCGGTCGCACACCTACTTCGTTCCTGCAAGAAAAACAACCAAAAGAGAAGGAAAGAACAGAGGACTAGACCAAGGGCCCAACGCGGAGGTCCCACCACAAACCCGGAAGATCTCAGAGCGCTTCCCCTCCTTAGCCTAAAAGCCCGGGCTAAGGTATCTCAGAGAACACTAAAAGACTGGGAGACTCGTCCGTCCTCTCTGAGGTACCCCTTGGGTCCTATTTATAGTTTTTAGAAGATGGCCTGCCAATAACTAACCTCTGACGGCTTGAAATTACTGAAAGACCCCTGGGGATGGTCTGCCAACAGCCTAATCCCGCTGTCCTGACCAGCTATGCGCAGTCCATCTCGACCTGATAACCGAGAAACGCGGGTCGAGGCTGGCCCGCCTAAAGGAGCGGGTCGGGGCTGGCCCGCCTAAAGGAGCGGGTCGGGGCTGGCCCGCCTAAAGGAGCGGGTCGGGGCTGGCCCGCCTAAAGGAGCGGGTCGGGGCTGGCCCGCCTAAAGGAGCGGGTCGGGGCTGGCTCGCCTAAAGGAGCGGGTCGGGGCTCTAAGATCCTCCGGCGGACACGGGGTTGTACACAATCCCCGCTCTTTACGGGCTTCGCAGAAGCTCGGAAAGAAACATCCAACCCCACGTGTCCGGCGGAAGTACTGCTGAGCTGGAGGGAATCTTTGATGAAGGGTCCCACCCTGGCTCTATAAATAAGCTGTCAGGCTTTTGGAAGACCACCTCTTTTTCCTGGCATTCTCCCGTTGCTCATAGCCGAGAGATGCCTATGTCTGAGGAGACGCGAGCCTGATTGGCGGCTGCGAGGGAGGGCGCCCGGGAGGCTGCCCTAGAAGCCGCCCCATGGCTAGCGCGGGGAGCGTCCGGTCCTCTTTTCAAGCCGGTGAAAGGAAAGATCGTTCGGCGCCCCTGAACGGATGATGATCCTGCCTCTGGCTCGGCCGGCGACGCCGAGGTTGTTCCTTCGATAGGAGATCACTTTGTCCGATCCGCCGTTCCTCCTGACTTTCTCTTTTTGGCAGGAGGCGCTTCAAGACGTCAGAATGGATGAAGGGGGGTCAGGGAAATCTCCCTTGAAGGCGACGAGTCGGGCCGTCAGTCCTTCCCTTCCGGCGCGTCTTCCTCCTGCATCTTCCTCGTCGCCGAGGCCCCCGGGTCTGGGGAAACCGTTCGTCGCCCCGGGAGGACCTGCATTCCAGGGTTGGTCGGGCTCTTCTCGACCCGCTAATGATGCGGGTATCGTGCCGACGCCTGGTAACTCTTTTGCTTCTAGGCCACTTATCAATCGCCGGCTCCCTCTAATTTTAACCTTGCAGGTTACAACACGGTCTCTTCTGATGTGGAAATGAGTGAGGGGTACTCGCCTCCCCCCGAGCTGGACGACATCGCAGGCTACCTGGGCGACCCGCTTGATGCCGCGAAGATGAAGACGCAGGTGACACGATTATTTCAGAAACACACGCTGCTGCTGAATGAAATCTTCGACAGAGTAGAGAAAGATAAAGCTGAGACGGAGGAGCGACTCACAGCTCTAGAGAGAGCAGGGCGAACTGCTGGCGAGGATGGGGCAATATCGTCGGACGCGCATGTTACGCGAGCCGAGGAGCGACTTAGGCAGATTTCAGAGCAGGTCGACCTGACCCAGCGAGAGCTGACGGCGGTTCGCGAGTATCACTATCCTCGCGTTCCGCCCCAATCCGGCAAGCGAGGGCGGGGTAGGTGGAAATGGATTCAATATTGAGCCGCTTGCCTCGCTCTCGTCGGTGCTTGCCACCGCTTGCTGGGTCCGGGTCGCCTCGGATGTCAGTCGAAGCTATTAGGTCTGCAAGACGTTTGTTTTGAGAACTATGGTTTCTGTAATAATTCAGGATCTATCCTGCCCGATCATGGGCATGTGCTTACTGTGCTCTTCTGTTTTATATTCTGGCTCTCCTCGCGGTCGTCAGTAGTCGACTCGCGCCGATCTGCGGTCGACGATAGTCGATCCGCGGCCGACGATAGTCGATCCGTGGTCGACGATATTTGTCGACCCGCGGCTGCCTGTTCTTGCCAACCCTTTCAAGGTGACAATAGTTCATGACCATATTCAGGAGATGCGGGCGAAGTTAGCTGCCCCCGCCAGCTCGTCTTCTTACTCGCGTGATGCCAAGGAGCTGACCTGCCTAGACCTTAATCGCCTTTATGCTGCCGAAAGCGGGCCAATTTCCCGTGGCCCCCCCTATTATAGGCTCGCGCGTCGTTCTTGGAGGGGCCCGTGTCGCCATTCATTCTCCCACGCGCGAGCGGGCGAGGGAGGTTTGCGGTCGAGAACCTCTCGCGGGCATCCTGCGAGCCGACGTGGATCCCGATCGGGTTCAGAAGTCGAAGCGTCGGGGTTAATCTTGCTATCCGCACTTTTCCCGCCACCAAGGTTTTTTCCCGCCTTTCTCAACTCTATAAGTAGACTCAACCGATCCACTTTTCACCTACCATATTAAAAGCTGATTCTTCCTTCTTCTCGCGAGAACCTTTCCTCGTTTCGCCCAGAGAACCTTTTCGCAAGATGGTTGGAGACGGCGGCAGCGGCGATGCGGACGGGAGGGGGAAGTGTGCTTGGGCCTTTTCTGAGCACGACTTCCCTCCCGCCGTCATTACCGCGGCGGAATTCCTTGAAGCCCTTGGTCGATTCGTCCTGCCGGGCTTTGAGGCGAGGCGGCCTGAGGCGAGCGAGTGCATAAATGATCTGTCAGGGGACGAGCTCGCGCTTCCTACTGCCCACTTCGAGGCGGGTCTCCGGCTTCCCCTGTGGCCGGAGATCCGTCAAATCTTCAAGTACTTCGGGGTTGTCCCCGGGCAGATGACCCCTAACTCCGTCGCGGTGGCGGTTGGGTTTGCTTGCTACCTTCGGGAGGAGAGGATTGAGTTCAGCCTCGCGGTCTTCCGCAAGCTGTTTTCCTTCCGCACGAATAAGGACGGGACCGCCTGCTTCGCTAGTAGCCAGGCGAAGGTGCGAGAGACGGTGAACAAGAGCCACAATTGGCTGAAGAAGTTTATCTTCGTCAAGGGGGATTTCGGGAATGTCCCCTTCTCGCTGGTTCAGCTCAGCGAGGCGAGCTATCGCCCCCCGTCTTTGGGGGGTCACGAGGCGGCACTGTACGGGTTCTTCGCCGGGAAGAACTTTGAGGTGGCATACCTCCGCAGGAACCTGGACGATCTCGCTCCCGTCCCGCTTGGTGAAGGTAAGCGACTCGACTACTTCCGTTTTTCAAACCCATTCTTCGAGTAACCTTAAGTTCCTCTCCTTTACAGGCGAGCGCGATATCCCCCTCCGTCCTCCCTACGAGAGTGCGCGACTCGCGTCCGGCGAGCTCGCCCAGGCTGAGGCGCCGGCCACTGCACACCGCGAGTTATCAGCCCCCGCTATCTCAAAGCGACCCAGTCATGAGCGGACCCAGGATCTGCCACCGCCCAAGAAATCCAAAAAGGCGAGCGGTGCACCTCTCCCGACTCCCGACAAGGGCAAGGCTCCTGTCGGTTAACAGTCTGTTGACCCTCCCCCGCCTTGTCCCTCGGCCGCACCGATCATCGGCTCAGCCGGTGCGGGGGCGGGCACATCGCAATCGCTAGAAGGGGGTCAGCCCGCGAAGAAGTTGGTCCCCCGGGGACACTGCAACTTCGGATTCGGGGAGGGGCCCTTGGACGAGCTCGGGGTCCCGCTACTTCAGTGCGATAAAGAGATCAACCGAGTCTCCATATCCTCGGCGCTGCCGACTTGGGTGGAGTAGGAAACCAGCCGCGGAGATGCGTATAACCTCTCCTTCGGCGTCTACGGGCGGGAGGACACCGCCGTGTATGGCGAGGAGGGGACGCGGGTGCTGGTCTACGAAAGCGCGCGGGCCCAGCTTCGCAGCCTTGAGCTGGCCCACATGGTCAGCCGGCGATGTCTTCGAATGGAGAAGAACATCCCGTCCCTCGAAAAAATGATTGACGAGAAGGAGGCGGCTCGCAAGCTTGCTCAAGAGGAGGCGGACGAGCTACGGAAGCGGGCTGAGGCATCTGATGCCGCCCTCGCGCAGTACTTGGGGGGAGTGGTAAGCGAGCTAACTCGCGTCGTGTAACGTCCCAATTCGCGCTAGGCCCCTTGATTGCGTATTTGAGTCAAGGGGGCTGCGGTGAGCCCAATGGGGGTGTGGGTGAACAGGTGCGAACGTATGGGAAATGAGGAAAACAAGGCAAAACGGTGATTTTGGCCGACACAGGTATGGACACGGCCGTGTCCATACCCGTGTGCCTCATGCCAATATTAAGTTTCCAGTCAGAGAGGTACACGGGTATTGGGACACGGGCGTGTCCCTACCCGTGTGCCGAGGACACGGGTCGAGACACGGCCGTGTCTCTACCCGTGTGCCGCAACCCTGACCCGGCGGAAAGATGTTCTGGGATGAACACGGCCCTAAACACGGCAAGCGACACGGCCGTCACCGGAACACGGGTAGGAACACGGCCGTGTGCCTACCCGTGTCTGCGGTGTATAAAAAGGAAAAAGTTGTGAAACCCTAGCATTTCATCCCCTTTCTTCAGCCCCGAAATTTCTGAGGGAGTTCTCTTGGCTGGAGGAGGAAGAGCTTGCCGGAGCCATCCTTGGAGGAATCGAAACGCCGCCGCCGTCAAGGGAAAAACAATGCCGCCGCGAAGGAGTGCGAGGCTCATGACCGGCCATGGTGGTACCGCTGGACTTGAGGTGAGCTTCCTCCCCTCTCCCTTGGTGCTAGATATATAGTTATTTTAGGAGAGACATCGACTCCATAGAGTCTTGATGGTGAGGAGGAGAGCTCTTAGGATAAGCCATACCTAGGTTTTCTAGACTTAGTCTCCCTCAACCTTCTCATCATTCAAAGTGGAGATGAGGGGGGTTTTCGTTGAGGGTTTGGCTTTGAAAGGATAAATAAGGTTGGGTGTGAATTCTGGAGGAGTTTATGCGAGGTCGTTGCAAGGAAGAAGATGAACGGATGCCGTTCATCTCGCCTTAAGATGCGTGCAGAAATCTGATTTCTGCACGCGGCGACCTTCGTGGCCAATTTCAGAGGTGTTCTGGCCAAATCTGGGTGATCGACTCAACACGAAAGTCGTAGCCCTTGAAATTACCTTTCCAACGAGTGGTTGCTCGTTTCCATGCGATACCCGTAGCCACAGGAAAGCTGGTTTGAGTCCGCTGCGTTCGGGAAAATTCCTGTACAGGAAACTGTTTCCTGTACGTATTCGAGTTGAATTTCTGGTATGTTGCGACCAGATCTGGGCGATCGACTCAACACGAAAGTCTCAGCCCTCGCAAATACCTTTCCAACGAGGGGTTGTGCGTTGTGATCGGATTCCTGTAGCTCCGGGAATCCCAATTTTAGTATTGGGCTATCCTATGTTAATGCACTTGTTAATTTATAATGTTACCACTCTTGCAATGGTTGTGATTTGCTCATTTGTTATCTTGCTCCCATATATCTATAATGTTGTTGTTATTATAATTTAGCATGGTTACTCATTTGGTTGTGTATAAGGAATAACCATGTATTGGTGGAGAAATGGAGCGGATGAGAAGGCTAGAAATTAAGGGTTGAGAGTGGTATAGAATATATTTATATTGTTGGGTGTTGAACATATCTATTATGCGAAGTGTTGAGGTGAATTCATTGAATAGGTGGGCGTGAATATGATGGACACTATGTGAAGAGTATTTTGTAACCGTAATCCGAGCCCAAGGGGTTTATTAACAACCGATGCTTAGAGTTGTAGCCTCCCTACGGGTAGCATCGAGTGAGTTGTTTTGGGGCATGTGATGTGCGACGATTCATCGTGTCGCGATGTTGAGATAATGACTGTGGCAGGTCTACGGGTTCGCCAGTCGTCACACCGATGGGAGCCAATGGGTAGACCTTGGGCGGTAGGGTTAGATACTTGGTGTCCATAACCCGAGATCTCCTCCGCGCCATGAGAACGGTTGGGCTTGCACCTCGTGCGTTTCCGAGGTTCCATCCGGTTCGAAATCGAAGGCCAGGTTGGGCTGTGTTCTTGGTGCACATTTACCCAAGACCCCTTCTGAGCCGTAGTACGCATGTGAGCTCCGCTGTTGTGTTCTTAGCGTTGAGGCGTACGGGGGCCTAGGATAGGTAGTGTGATACCACCTAGTAGTGGAGACGCCCGCTCCACTGTCGCCGTCTGGCCACGACGGACGACGCCTGAGAGGTTAGCTACCTGCTCGAAAAGTGAGAACTTCAAGTCTGTGTCGACATAGCAACTTGCATGTGCGTGCGCATGATTCGGTCATAGCATAACATTCATATCATGTCATTCATTGCATACACAAGATCCTCATCATATAAGTTTGTATGGGCACTCTTATACGATGAGTTACTTTACTGTTAAGCCGATCCTTAACTTATAAGTTTGTATGGGCACTCTTATAAGTTAAGTTACTATTCTGATTACTTATACCTGCTGTCATGTATATAGATATTTGTAGAACTGCTAGTGGTGTAGCGTAGTTTATTCTCCACCATATTTACAGTCACCTGCTTGTTTACTTGTTTATATATATACATATTGTACCTTTGTTCCTTTCTCCGCCCGGTGCCGAGGAGTCGCCGGGGGAGCGGATGTGAAGCCACTTAGTCTTATGACTAACGGTTGCTACGTCTTCCTTTTTAGGAGGAAACCCCGCAGGTAGAGCAGCAACGGACTATGCAGCAGGACAGCCAGGCCCGGACGATAGGACCTGAGGTGGTGGTGCCATCGGCACCGTCAGTGACAGTCGTGAGTGTTTTCATGTAGCCGTTTGGCAAAACATTTCTAGACTCTTGTTCTTTTGTACAAGTCTGTTGTGCTTGTTATCTTCCGCTCTTTTGGACTTAAGCTTAGCTGTGAATTGAACTGCTTTACTTTTCTGTTATGGTTGGGTTGGCATTGTTTATGTGATATGGATTGTAGCCGGCAGAATAGGCGTCTTATGGTAAAGGCTAACCCGTGTGTTAGTGCTACCGCAAGGCGGCTATTTCGGGCATAAGACTCCCCTCGTGCCGTGTGTTGTGTTCCGGGAGGGGGGCCTTATAAATGGTATCAGACTTAGCCGATCTTCAACTAGAGCAGTCATGTAACAATGGGCCACTCCCGTTCGAGTAGTCGGTCTGGGGACAAACCGACTTAGCGGAAGCAGTGGTGGGCCCATATGTAATTCACACTAAGTTGTCCATCTTTGACATTAGTTTTAGCCAACCTGACCCTAGTTTGTACCTTGCGTATAGGTCCCAGCGCAGGTGGAGCCGGTTGGGGGCACTCCTACCCCTTCCGTCCCTTCACAATTCCAGCAGTCGGAACTGGGACAAACGCTGTCAGCCATATTGGATGCATTTAAAGATCAGCAAGCTCCGGTGCAACAACAAGCGTCAGGCTCCAACTGGTTGAGCACCTTCCGTGCCCTGTCCCCTCCTGCCTATCTTGGGACGGAATCGCCGGTGCGCACCGAGGAATGGCTGGATACCGTGCAAGAATTGATGGCTGGCATAAGATGTCCGAACAGCATGGCGGTGACATTGGTAGTGACGCTGCTAGAGCTGCACGCCAAAAGGTGGTGGAAGTCCCTCATGGGCTCCACCTTCCAAGGGCGGTTGTACACGGACATCAGTTGGAACGAGTTCACCGAGGCTTTTCTGGATCACTTCATCCCTTCTTCTGCTCGGGATGGACTTGAAGAAAAATTTCTGCAGCTAAAGCAGGGATCAAAATCGGTAACGGAGTACCAGAGGGAGTTCCAACACCTCGCTAGGTTTGCTGATTCCTATGATTTGGACGATAGAGGCTACGCGAAGCGCTTCTACAAAGGATTAAGGGACCCCCTGAGGCAGGCCCTTTTGTTTATAGCCGATGGAAGCCTGGCAGAAATCATCGACATGGCAAAGAGACTGGAGGCGGACCACATGGGATGTGGCAAGAGACCTGCGGAAGGAGTAATTGAAGTCGGCCCTAGTAATAGAAGGCGGAATGATCATGGCAGAGGAAGGGGAAACCACAGAGGCGGTCGGTGGGTCAACCGGAACTATCGGGTGGAGTACCCAATTCCGCAACCACTACCTTTACCACCACCACCGCAGCAGCAATATTATCAACAACCTGGGGGCCGACGTGAGGTGATATGTTTTGAGTGCAACCAACCGGGGCATGTCCGATGAGTTTGCCCGCGACTGATCGGGGATGCTCCTATTGCTCCCCCTCCAGTAGCTCCACGGGGGCGAGGGCACATGCGTGGCCGAGGAAGAGGACCACCAGGGAGAAATCAAGGACATGCACGGGAGCATGTATTCGCATTGGATATGACTCAGGAGAGAAATCCGCAGGAAGTCATCACCGGTACGTGTAAAATTTATTAATATTATATGACTTGTTAGATTTACGATACAAATGATACGCGCAATTCTGGATAGTGATTACCCTTTTTGGAACCTAGGCACTGTCATGGTTAGCGGGAGGCCTGCCTATACGTTATTTGACACGAGTGCGTCTCACTCGTTCATTTCGGCGGACTTCGTAAAGGACTTGGAGGGAGTGCAACACTTCACGGGCACTACTCAAAGGGTGCGCCTTCCGGACGGCTCTGAGATGACGTCGTTAGCAAGTTGCGACTTCGACACCCTTATTGGAGGAAAGTTCTTTGAAACTCCGGCTACAGTGTTAAGAATCCCGGAGTTCGATCTCATCCTGGGCATGAGGTGGTTGAACTGGCACCACGCCAGGATCAATTGTGCGGAGAAGCAAGTTATGTTGAGGCATGGAGACTCGGAAGTCATCTTTCAAGGTATTAAATTCGCACCCCGTAAATTATTATCTTCAATCCAAGCTATGAAATCTCATATGGAAGGGGACGAGGTCTTTGTAATTTGCTTCGAGTTGAAGAAATTGACATTAGAGGTCAAGGATGTGCGGGTGGTGCGAGAATTTCCCGAGGTATTCCCCGAGAAATTGTCGGGACTACCCCCGCATAGGGAAGTGGACTTCCAAATCAAGCTAATTCCGGGTGCCAAGCCCGTCTCGCGAGCTCCATACCGAATGGCTCCGAAGGAACTTGCAGAGTTTAGAGTCCAGCTTCAGGAATTGGTGGAAGCAGGGTTCGTTCGCCCAAGCTCGTCGCCTTGGGGAGCGCCCGTTTTGTTCGTCAAAAAGAAGGATGGCACCCTGCGGTTATGTATCGATTATCGAGAGTTGAACCGGTTAACGGTGCGGAACACCTATCCCCTACCGCACATTGATGAATTATTTGATCAATTGGTGGGATCGTATTGGTTCTCCAAGTTAGATCTGCGTTCGGGATATTATCAGCTGAGGATACAAGAAGATGACATTCAGAAGACGGCGTTCAGTTCGAGATATGGTTTGTATGAATTCACCGTGATGCCGTTTGGGCTCACAAACACCCCTTCCGCCTTTATGAGCTTGATGAACAAGGTGTTCAACCCTTATTTGGACATCTTTGTCATCGTGTTCATCGATGATATCCTAGTCTACTCCAAGACTGAAGCAGAACACGCCGAACATCTAACTTTAGTGCTGAGGAAGCTAAAGGAGCACACTTTGTTTGCCAAGTTCAGCAAATGCGAGTTTTGGCTTCGAGAGGTCGTGTTCTTGGGCCATGTGATTAGTGGGGCGGGGCTAGCAGTAGATCCGGCCAAGGTGCGGGCCGTGAAGGAGTGGTCGCCATTGAAGTCAGCGGCCGACATACGGAGCTTTCTTGGACTTGCCGGGTACTATCGCAAGTTCGTGAAAGGCTTCTCGAAGATCGCCCTTCCCCTTACTACGCTGACCAAGAAGGGTGTGCCGTTTGAATGGACACCCCAGTGCGAAGCTGCATTCCAAGAGTTGAAGGACAGATTGACGACTGCACCCATCCTAGCTCTTCTATCTGGGAAGGAGGGCTTTCAAGTTTACACGGATGCGTCGTATCAAGGGATGAGAGCTGTGTTGATGCAGAATGGGCATGTGATCGCTTATGCTTCAAGACAGTTGAAGAAGCATGAAGCCAGCTACCCGGTGCATGATCTAGAGTTGGGAGCGGTGGTATTCGCCTTGAAGATTTGGAGGCATTATTTATATGGCGTCCACTGCGAGATCTACTCGGATCACAAAAACTTGAAGTACGTTCACACCCAAAAGGAGTTAAACTTGAGGCAGCGGCGGTGGTTGGAGTTCTTGTGCGACTATGAATTCACCTTGAACTACCACCCCGGGAAGGTTAATTCCGTAGCTAATGCCTTGAGCCGAAAGGCACCGGGAGCGAGCACGGAATCCCACTTGATGAGGATGGAGTTAATCCAGACACTGCAAGAGATGGAAGTCACTTTGGTCTTTAAGAATCAATCAGAAGAGTATACAGAATATTTGGCCGCGATAAGTATGGTTTGCAACATACGAGACCGGATCCGGACGGAGCAAAAGAAGGATGCGGCTTTAACCCCGGCTTTCAAGTCAATGGAGGATGGGACTACGGAAGAATACTCCCTAAAAGACGGCCTCGTCCATTTTCGTGGCCGGCTTTACATCCCCGAAGGTGACAACATTCGGGAGGATATTCTAAAGGAGGCCCATTGCTCCAAGTACTCGGTGCACCCGGGGATCGCGAAGATGTACACCGATTTGAGAAAGACAATGTGTTGACCGGGCATGAAGAGGGATGTCAAGCACTTTGTTACTCATTGTGTGGCCTGCCAAATGGTGAAGGCAGAGTGCAGAAGCCCCGGTGGAATGCTACAGTCGTTGCCCATCCCCGAATGGAAATTTGAGGACATCTCCATGGACTTCGTCCACGGGTTACCTCGCTCGCGCTCGGGGAATGATTCTGTGTGGGTGATAGTTGACCGGTTGACCAAGGTAGCCCGATTTATCCCAATGAAGAAGGAGGCGCAGGTGGGCGTCCTAGTGCGTCTCTTTATGGAGCAATTTGTGCGGTACCATGGTGTGCCGAAGACGATCGTCTCCGATCGGGATGGTCGGTTTACTTCAAGAGAATGGAGGGCTGTACAGGCTTATTTGGGCTCGCGCCTCGCCTTTAGCACAGCCTTTCACCCACAAACGGACGGGCAATCTGAACGAACCATCCGAACATTGGAGGACCTTTTGAGGTTGTGTGTGCTAGATAAAGAAGAACCATGGGAGAGGCTCTTACCTCTCGTGGAGTTCTCTTATAATAACAGTCATCAAGCCAGTATTGGAATGGCACCTCATGAAGCTTTGTATGGAAGGAGGTGTAGAACACCCTTGTCCTGGGTGCAAGACGAAGATCCGAAGACATTGGGAAATGAGTATATTGATGACACGGACGCGGTGGTTAGGTTGATCCGGGATCGAATGCTAGAGGCTCAAAGCCGACAGGCGAAATATTACAACGCAAGGCACCGTATGGTGGAGTTTCAAGTGGGTGATAAGGTATTCCTGAAGATTCGGCCGATGCACGGAGTGTCGCGGGTACGTGGAGTCAAGAAGCTCAGCCCAAGGTATGTCGGGCCCTATGTCGTAGTGGAAAGGATTGGCCCTCTGGCCTATCGATTGGAGTTACCACCGGAGCTGGAGAACCTTCACGACGTGTTCCATGTATCGTCGCTTCGGAAGGCTTTGTTGCGACCTGAACAGTATAACCCCACGGCGGATGGTGACGTGGCGTCTGATAGGTCTGTGCGACTGGAGCCGGTGCGGATCGTTGATAACGAGACAAGAACCTTGCGCCGCAAAAGTGTTCCCTTGGTGAAAGTGCTATGGTCTAATCATGGGAAGGAGGTGTTCACATGGGAGCCAAAGGATTTGATGCAAGGGCGCTACTCGGAATTATTTACTCCAGGTAAGAATTTTATTTGAAAGCATAGTTCCCTTTTTGTGTGTTTCACTCCCATAGCCTTACCCTGATTTCGGGGACGAAATCTTTTATTTTGTTTATAAGATTTGTAACGTCCCAATTCGCGCTAGGCCCCTTGATTGCGTATTTGAGTCAAGGGGGCTGTGGTGAGCCCAATGGGGGTGTGGGTGAACAGGTGCGAACATATGGGAAATGAGGAAAACAAGGCAAAACGGTGATTTTGGCCGACACGGGTATGGACACGGCCATGTCCATACCCGTGTGCCTCATGCCAATATTAAGTTTCCAGTCAGAGAGGTACACGGGTATTGGGACACGGGCGTGTCCCTACCCGTGTGCCGAGGACACGGGTCGAGACACGGCCGTGTCTCTACCCGTGTGCCGCAACCCTGACCCGGCGGAAAGATGTTCTGGGATGAACACGGCCCTAAACACGGCAGGCGACACGGCCGTGTCACCGGAACACGGGTAGGAACACGGCCGTGTGCCTACCCGTGTCTGCGGTGTATAAAAAGGAAAAAGTTGTGAAACCCTAGCATTTCATCCCCTTTCTTCAGCCCCGAAATTTCTGAGGGAGTTCTCTTGGCTGGAGGAGGAAGAGCTTGCCGGAGCCATCCTTGGAGGAATCGAAACGCCGCCGCCGTCAAGGGAAAAACAATGCCGCCGCGAAGGAGTGCGAGGCTCATGGCCGGCCATGGTGGTACCGCTGGACTTGAGGTGAGCTTCCTCCCCTCTCCCTTGGTGCTAGATCTATAGTTATTTTAGGAGAGAAATCGACTCCATAGAGTCTTGATGGTGAGGAGGAGAGCTCTTAGGATAAGCCATACCTAGGTTTTCTAGGCTTAGTCTCCCTCAACCTTCTCATCATTCAAAGTGGAGATGAGGGGGGTTTTCGTTGAGGGTTTGGCTTTGAAAGGAGAAATAAGGTTGGGTGTAAATTCTGGAGGAGTTTATGCGAGGTCGTTGCAAGGAAGAAGATGAACGGATGCCGTTCATCTCGCCTTAAGATGCGTGCAGAAATCTGATTTCTGCACGCGGCGAACTTCGTGGCCAATTTCAGAGGTGTTCTGGCCAAATCTGGGTGATCGACTCAACACGAAAGTCGTAGCCCTTGAAATTACCTTTCCAACGAGTGGTTGCTCGTTTCCATGCAATACCCGTAGCCACGGGAAAGCTGGTTCGAGTCCGCTGCGTTCGGGAAAATTCCTGTACAGGAAACTGTTTCCTGTACGTATTCGAGTTGAATTTCTGGTATGTTGCGACCAGATCTGGGCGATCGACTCAACACGAAAGTCGCAGCCCTCGCGAATACCTTTCCAACGAGGGGTTGTGCGTTGTGATCGGATTCCTGTAGCTCCGGGAATCCCAATTTTAGTATTGGGCTATCCTATGTTAATGCACTTGTTAATTTATAATGTTAGCACTCTTGCAATGGTTGTGATTTGCTCATTTGTTATCTTGCTCCCATATATCTATAATGTTGTTGTTATTATAATTTAGCATGGTTACTCATTTGGTTGTGTATAAGGAATAACCATGTATTGGTGGAGAAATGGAGCGGATGAGAAGGCTAGAAATTAAGGGTTGAGAGTGGTATAGAATATATTTATATTGTTGGGTGTTGAACATATCTATTATGCGAAGTGTTGAGGTGAATTCATTGAATAAGTGGGCGTGAATATGATGGACACTATGTGAAGAGTATTTTGTAACCGTAATCCGACCCCAAGGGGTTTATTAACAACCGATGCTTAGAGTTGTAGCCTCCCTACGGGTAGCATCGAGTGAGTTGTTTTGGGGCATGTGATGTGCGACGATTCATCGTGTCGCGATGTTGAGATAATTACTGTGGCAGGTCTACGGGTTCGTCAGTCGTCACACCGATGGGAGCCAATGGGTAGACCTTGGGCGGTAGGGTTAGATACTTGGTGTCCATAACCCGAGATCTCCTCCGCGCCATGAGAACGGTTGGGCTTGCACCTCGTGCGTTTCCGAGGTTCCATCCGGTTCGAAATCGAAGGCCAGGTTGGGCTGTGTTCTTGGTGCACATTTACCCAAGACCCCTTCTGAGCCGTAGTACGCATGTGAGCTCTGCTGTTGTGTTCTTAGCGTTGAGGCGTACGGGGGCCTAGGATAGGTAGTGTGATACCACCTAGTAGTGGAGACGCCCGCTCCACTGTCGCCGTCTGGCCACGACGGACGACGCCTGAGAGGTTAGCTACCTGCTCGAAAAGTGGGAACTTCAAGTCTGTGCCGACATAGCAACTTGCATGTGCGTGCGCATGATTCGGTCATAGAATAACATTCATATCATGTCATTCATTGCATACACAAGATCCTCATCGTATAAGTTTGTATGGGCACTCTTATACGATGAGTTACTTTACTGTTAAGCCGATCCTTAACTTATAAGTTTGTATGGGCACTCTTATAAGTTAAGTTACTATTCTGATTACTTATACCTGTTGTCATGTATATAGATATTTGTAGAACTGCTAGTGGTGTAGCGTAGTTTATTCTCCACCATATTTACAGTCACCTGCTTGTTTACTTGTTTACATATATACATATTGTACCTTTGTTCCTTTCTCCGCCCGGTGCCGAGGAGTCGCCGGGGGAGCGTATGTGAAGCCACTTATTCTTATGACTAACGGTTGCTACGTCTTCCTTTTTAGGAGGAAACCCCGCAGGTAGAGCAGCAACGGACTATGCAGCAGGACAGCCAGGCCCGGACGATAGGACCTGAGGTGGTGGTGCCATCGGCACCGTCAGTGACAGTCGTGAGTGTTTTCATGTAGCCATTTGGCAAAACATTTCTAGACTCTTGTTCTTTTGTACAAGCCTGTTGTGCTTGTTATCTTCCGCTCTTTTGGACTTAAGCTTAACTGTGAATTGAACTGCTTTACTTTTCTGTTATGGTTGGGTTGGCATTGTTTATGTGATATGGATTGTAGCCGGCGGAATAGGCGTCTTATGGTAAAGGCTAACCCGTGTGTTAGTGCTACCGCAAGGCGGCTATTTCGGGCATAAGACTCCCCTCGTGCCGTGTGTTGTGTTCCGGGAGGGGGGTCTTACACGTCGGCCTTTCCTCGCCCAGATCGATCTGACTCAATAATCTTCCTTTTCGCAGGACGCGGCGACGACTAGCCGGAAGGGCACTGAAATCGTCACCCTTCAGCAGGAGAAGCAGGCGTTACGGGCGCGGGTGGATGCACTGGAGGCTGCTGCGGCTGCGCCACCGTCATCCACAAGCGGCTGTCAACTTACTCATTATAGCGACTACGATATAGAAGTGATAATGCAGAAGAACGCGGCCAACGCGACGAAATACACCTTCCAGACGTTGCAGCGGGCCAATCTCCTTAGGGGTAGTTGTGCCAAGCTTTCGGCTGACGAGGTGGTACCGGAACTGTTCCTCCCGATACCGAAGCCGGGTGGGTCTTCCTTTCACCCCATATGAGCGGGCTCGCAGCGTAGGGTTCGCCTCGCCGAGGGCTTGCACACCTGATTTTACTTTTCTTTTTGTCGCAGCGTCGAGGGCCCATGTCTGGGGTTTTGTAATATTTTCTTTTTGACAAACCTAAGTGTAATGATAAATCTTTCATTCTTTCGCTATAATGTGAATGCTTTCTTTGTTCATTCTTCGTTATTCGCTTCTCGCGCTCGCCTCTTGTATTTTTACCTTGAGTCGCTCATTTGGCGTTTTTGCCGTCGCGCGCGAGTGAAGTTGTAGAGTTGCTCTTGAGTGAGATTTTTGACTTGGGAGTGTGAGGAACGCCGGGCAGTCGCGACGCGGATGGGCGACTCGCATCGCCTGTCCGGGTTCGCGGTCATACTCTTTGCCGCGAAGCGAGCGAGTAGGCCGGGCTATTGCGCTAAAGCTCGCGCGGGTCAGCCAATGATCTCTTCCTGGAAAGGCGCCAGAGCGTCGAACGACCTTGAACAAATCTGAGCTCGGCGTTCTTCCCCCGGAAAAGCGTCGAGCGGACAGCGGAACTAAGACAAACTGAAGCTCGACCACCGCTATTCGGAGCTCAACAATAGTTGAACGGCGCCTTGGCCGAGAGGGAGATCGACGATAGTCGAACGGCGCCTCGGCCGATGTAGAGATCGACGATAGTCGAACACCGCCCGCGGGCTCGTACTGGCTGGGGCCTAAACTGGCTCCCTCGAGTGACATTCGGCTCCGTCAGCCTGATGGGGCCTGACAGCGAGATCCGCTCGGGGTCCGGGCCAAATTCCTCCGAGTGACATCCGGCCCTGCCAACTTGATGGGAGCCTGGCAGCGGGATCTGCTCGGGGTCCGGGGCAGACTTCTCCGAGTGACATCCAGCCCTGCCAGCTTGATGGGAGCCTGACAGCGGGATCTGCTCGGGGTCCGGGGCAAATTCCTCCGAGTGACATCCAGCCCTGCCAGCTTGATGGGAGCCTGACAGCGGGATCTGCTCGGGGTCCGGGGTAAATTCCTCCGAGTGACATCCAGCCCTGCCAGCTTGATGGGAGCCTGACAGCGGGATCTGCTCGCGGTCCGGGGCAGATTTCTTCGAGTGACATCCAGCCCTGCCAGCTTGATGGGAGCCTGACAGCGGGATCTGCTCGGGGTCCGGGGCAGACTTCTCCAAGTGATATCCAGCCCTGCCAGCTTGATGGGAGCCTGACAGCGGGATCTGCTCGGGGTCCGGGGTAGACTTCTCCGAGTGACATCCAGCCCTGCCAGCTTGATGGGAGCCTGACAGCGGGATCTGCTCGGGGTCCGGGGCAAATTCCTCCGAGTGACATCCAGCCCTGCCAGCTTGATGGGAGCCTGACAGCGGGATCTGCTCGGGGTCCGGGGTAAATTCCTCCGAGTGACGTCCAGCCCTGCCAGCTTGATGGGAGCCTGACAGCGGGATCTGCTCGGGGTCCGGGGCAGACTTCTCCGAGTGACCTCTAGCCCTGCCAGCTTGATGGGAGCCTGACAGCGGGATCTGCTCGGGGTCCGGGGCAGACTTCTCCGAGTGACATCCAGCCCTGCCAGCTTGATGGGAGCCTGACAGCGGGATCTGCTCGGGGTCCGGGGCAGACTTCTCCGAGTGACATCCAGCCCTGCCAGCTTGATGGGAGCCTGACAGCGGGATCTGCTCGGGGTCCGGGGCAAATTCCTCCGAGTGACATCCAGCCCTGCCAGCTTGATGGGAGCCTGACAGCGGGATCTGCTCGGGGTCCGGGGTAAATTCCTCCGAGTGACGTCCAGCCCTGCCAGCTTGATGGGAGCCTGACAGCGGGATCTGCTTGGGGTCCGGGGCAGACTTCTCCGAGTGACATCCAGCCCTGCCAGCTTG
This sequence comes from Platanthera zijinensis, assembly GCA_039513925.1. Lineage (NCBI taxonomy): Eukaryota > Viridiplantae > Streptophyta > Magnoliopsida > Asparagales > Orchidaceae > Platanthera > Platanthera zijinensis. The sequence continues at coordinate 135,888,716 of CM077087.1, read as the reverse complement.
ATGGGAGCCTGACAGCGGGATCTGCTCGGGGTCCGGGGCAAATTCCTCCGAGTGACATCCAGCCCTGCCAGCTTGATGGGAGCCTGACAGCGGGATCTGCTCGGGGTCCGGGGTAAATTCCTCCGAGTGACGTCCAGCCCTGCCAGCTTGATGGGAGCCTGACAGTGGGATCTGCTCGGGGTCCGGGGCAGACTTCTCCGAGTGACATCCAGCCCTGCCAGCTTGATGGGAGCCTGACAGCGGGATCTGCTCGAGGTCCGGGGCAAATTCCTCCGAGTGACATCCAGCCCTGCCAGCTTGATGGGAGCCTGACAGCGGGATCTGCTCGGGGTCCGGGGTAAATTCCTCTGAGTGATACGAAAACACGTAAACCTCAGCATTTCAAGAAAGAACTTTTTATTTCATAGAGCGAAAGTTATATGACTTAGGGATAGAAACGCTTCAGGTCGTCTCCATTCCAGGTGAGACCCATGGTTGCACCTTCCGCATTTCGAAGGCGATAACCACCTGACTTTAAGACTTCTTGCACTATGTATGGCCCTTCCTAGTTGGGGGTTAAGTTTCCCCACCGCGGCTGATCTTCCTGCTGCGTCCACCTTTCTCAATACTAAGTCCCCTTCCGCGAATTGTTTGACCCTGACATGCTTGTCAAAGTATTTGGCCATTCTCCTCTTCACCTCCTCCTGCCTGATGGCAGAGAGGTCCCGCAGCTCTTCTACCAAGTCAAGGGAGAGTCGCAGCTCCTCCTCATTCCCGACTCTCTACTCTTCCCTGCCTTCTCCTGCCTCAGCCACCCGGGATGTTTGGACTTCAAATTCTATCGGGAGCACCGCCTCGCATCCGTGGGAGAGCTTGAACGGGGTCTCTCCTGTGGCCGTGTTGGGCATGGTCCTGAGAGCCCAGAGGATCGAGGGGAGCTGCTCCACCCAACTACCCTTCAAGTTTTCCACTTTCTTCTTGAGGAGGTTGACGATGATCTTGTTTGCCGCTTCCACCTGCCCATTACTCCTCGGGTGATGGATCGAGGCGAACCTAAGATCAATCCCGAGCTGCTCGCAAAAGCTGAAGAATTCGTCGCTCGCGAACTGAGGTCCGTTGTCTGTGACGATGGCTTGGGGGAGCCCGTGTCGGCAGATGATTTCCCCCCATACGAAGTTCCTCACGACTCGGGAGGTCACCTTGGCCAACGCCTTCACTTCCAGCCACTTGGAGAAATAATCGATCATCACGAGCAGGAATCTTCTCTGTCCGCTGGCTTGGGGGAAGGGTCCAACCAAGTCCATTCCCCAGATCGCAAAGGGCCAAGGGGCTTAGATGCTCCTGAGATGTTGGGCCGGCTGCAGCTGGAGTGGAGTGAAGAGCTGGCACTTGTGACACTCCTTGGTGAATTTTGCCGCGTCGCGGCCTAAGGTTGGCCAGAAGTACCCCTGTCTGACGATCCTCCCTTCCAATGCCCGACTCCCAGAATGGCTCCCGCACTCTCCGGAGTGAACCTCCTCCAAGATTCTCTGGACCTCTCCCTCGGCCACGCAACGAGCCAACATGCTTGAGAGGGTCTTCCTGTACAGCTGACCGTCTCGCGTAAGGTAATAGGCTGACTTATACTTGAGCTTCTTCCGGTCCATCCCCTCGGGATATTCCCCCGTGGATAGGAAAGTCGTGATCGGGTCCATCCATGAGGGGTGCTGCTCCACCTCCATCAATTCTCCCTCCTCGATGGAGGGCCGAAATAAGTCGGTGATAGTTCCCCCCGCCCGGGGGCCATGCTTTGCCAGTTGGTCTACCTGCTCGTTCTCCACTCTGGGCACGTGCCGGATGGAGAAAGTCTGGAACGAGCCGATGATCCCCTTCGCCTTAGTCAAGTATTGCTGCAGAGTGGGCTCTCTGACCTCAAACTCCCCGTTGATCTGGGAGGCCACCACCATGGAATCAGTGAGGACCTCCACATCCTGCACCCCCAGTTCCCGAGCCAGGCGCAGCCCTGCGATCACTGCTTCATACTCCGCCTGGTTGTTGGTGATGGGGAAGTGTATTACCACTGTCTGCTCTATTCTTGACCCATGGGGGCTTTCCAGGATGATCCCGACTCCCATGGAATTTTTTCCCGAAGCACCATCCACCATAATCTTCCAAGGAATCGGGCGAGTGAGTTCTTCCTCCGCCACCTCGATCACGTATTCAGCCAGAAAGTCTGCCATAACTTGCGCTTTGATCGAGAGACGGGGGACGAAGGAGACGTCGAACTCGCTCAATTCCACCGACCACTTTGCCAATCTGCCTGAATGCTCCACCCCCCCCCCCCAAAGATGTTACGGAGGGGGTGGTCAGTCACTACCCGGATTGAATGAGCCTGGAAGTAAGGCCGGAGCCTCCGGGCCGAGGTGATCAGAGCAAATGCCAATTTTTCCAGAATTGGGTAGCGGAGCTCGGCCTTCCTCAACACCCTACTGACATAGTAAATCGGGAGTTGCTTCTTCCCTTCTTCCCGAACTAACACAGAGCTCAGGGCCTCTGTCCCAACGCCCAAGTACAGGAATAAGTCCTCCCCTTCCTTTGGTCCCTGGAGCAGGGGAGCCCGAGTTAACTGTCTCTTCAGGGCCTGGAATGCTTCCTCGCACTCCGGGGTCCATTCGAACTTCCGACCTCCTCTCAGGGTTTTGAAGAAGGGAGAGCACTTCTCTCCGGCCCGATAAAGGAACCTGCTCAGCCCTGTAAACTTCCCCGTCAGACGCTGCACTTCTCTTGCATTCCGTGGTGACCCTAACTCCAGAATTGCCCTCACCTTGTCGGGATTGGGCTCTACTCTAGCAGGGGTGAGGAGATGCCCCAGAAATTTCCCCTTGCTTGCCCCGAAGATGCACTTCGAGGGGTTCAATCTCATTTTATGCTTCCGAAGGGTAGTGAAAGTCTCCTCCAGGTCCAGGAGGTGAGAGTCGATGCTGAGGCTCTTGACCATGAGGTCGTCTACGTACACCTCTAGGTTCCTGCCCTTCTGCTCTCGGAAGATCCTGTCCATCATTTTCTGGTAGGTCGCACCTGCATTTTTTAGCCCGAAGGGCATCATCTTGTAGCAATAACACCCATCCCCCGTGATGAAAGAGACATCCTTGATGTCGGGGGGGGGGGGTGCATCCTAATCTGGTGGTAACCTGAAAAAGCATCTAGGAAACTCATTATAGAAAAACCAACGGCTGAATCTACCAGCGCGTCGATCCGAGGCAGGGGATAACAATCCTTAGGGCATGCTTTATTAAGTAAAGAAAAATCGACACACATCCTCCACCGGCCGTCTCCTTTTTTAACCATTACAACATTGGAGACCCAGCCAGGATATTGAATTTCGGAAATGAAACCGGCCTTGAGGAGCTTTGCCACCTCCTCCCGAATCGGCTCAGCCAGCCTGTCCGCTGTGGCCCTCTTCTTCTGCTGGATGGGGCGAGCCTTCGGGTTCAGGTTAAGGCGGTGGCAGGCCACGTCGGCGTCGATCCCCGGCATCTCCGCAGCACTCCAGGCGAAGATATCCACGTTCTTCTGGATGCACTCCAGCATCCTGCCTTGAGCCTCCGGAGTCAGACCTCCGCTGACGCGGACCTTCTCGACCCTGCCACCGAAGGTGAGGACCTCCACCTCCACCACCTCTTCTGCTGCCTCCAGACGGGACTGCTTCCCCCATTCTTCAGTAACTCCTCCGGGGGCGGAGACTTCTTCCCCGACTTCCTCCACGGTCATTGCTTCGGCCGGCCCCTGGACTTCCTCCCCTACTTCTTCCTGGGCGCGGCTCTCCTCCACTTCCATATCTTCTCTGCCAGCCTCCTGCTCCGTCTCCTCCATCCTCCGTCCCATCTCCTCGGCTCCTTCTAACCAGGAGATAGAGTTCACTGCCGTGACGTAACATTCTCTCGCCACTTTGGGATCTCCGCGGACCCGGACCTGGACCCCCTCGACGTTAAACTTGAGGCATTGGTGGAAGGACGAGGGGACGCAGCGGAAGGCGCTGATAAGGGGCCTCCCGAAGATGGATCTGTAGCTGCTGGGGGCGTCCACGATGACGAACTTGCAGTTGCGAGACTGCCCCCCCAGGGAAACATTGAGTCCCACTCCTCCTTCCACTTCCTTCCTCTCCCCTGAGAAGCCGAACAGGGGCCCATCCGAGGCCAACACCCTCCTGGCCTCCTCCTTCATCGCGTCGAACGCCCTCTTAAAGATGACGTTGACCGAACTCCCGTTGTCGATGAGGATCCGGGAGACGGTGAAATCTTCGATGGCTCTCTGAATGACCAGCGCATCGCAAAAGGGATCTTCGTGACCTGGCATGTCCTGGATGGAGAATGTGATTCTCTCTTCTGGGGGCGGGGTCTGGGATGTGGAGCCAACGCTCCTGCGGTACATGGTGTGGAGGCTCGCCTTGCGGGAGGCCTCGATCCCCCCCCCCCCGTGGATCGCTCCGATCCCTCCCCGGGACCCCACATCAGCCCGATCTTCGCATCTGTCCTCCTCCCTCCGAGGCAGGACTTCTTCGATCCACACTCCCTGGTGATCTTGTTGGCGCTGCTGCTCCCTGTTTCCTCTCATCTCGAGGAACTCCGGGCACGTGACGGTGGAGTGCCCTTCTTCCTGGTGGAAATCGCAGTACGGCATCTCCACCCTGACTTCTCTTCTCCTCCTTCTCGCCGGCCTTCTTCTCTTCCCCATGGCCACGGCCATAGCCTCTTCTTGGTCGGGAAGGGGTGGCCTTCGGCCTTGCCTTCCTCCGGGAGGGTAGAACTGACCCTGGCCTCCCTGGCGTCGGTCCCCTCCGTAGAACCCTCTCCTCGCCCTCTGCTCCTGCCACACTGGCCTCCAGCCTAGCCGGTGATTCGGCTCTTGGCGCCCCCACCTGGGCTGCTGCTGTTGCTGCTGATGTTGCCCGTCCCTCTGCCAGGGCTCGGCTCTCCTCTCCTCCTGGCCTCTACCTCCCTTTGGCCTCTCCTCTTTCGTAGCCCATCTGGCTAGCTTCTGGGCAAACTCTGGATTTGACGCCTCTCCGTCGACTTCTCTCACCGCCCTTTCCATTAACTCTTCGTAGGAGAGGGGGGAACCCTTTTCAACTCCATGCGAAAGAAACCCTGCTGCAGTCCTAGTGTGAAGGCCATCATCAGGGTATGGCCCGACGTCTCCTGAACCTGGGTAACCTCCTCCTGGAAGCGGTCAACATAGCTTCCCAGGGTCTCGTTCGCCTCTTGTTTGATACGGAACAGAGATTCCGACTCCCTCTTCCTCCTCTTAGAGGTAGTGAATCTCAGCACGAACCCCTGGCGGAGGTCCTCGAAGCAGTGGATGGAGTTGGACGGTAGCTGATGGAACCACTCCCTCGCCTTCTCTCTGAGAGTGATAGCGAAGAGTCGGCACTTGAACCCGTCCGACATTTGCCGGATGGAGACCACGTCCTCGAACCACTGGACGTGTTGGACCGGATCTCCCCTTCCGGTGTAATAGGACACCTCGGGCTCCCTGAACCCATCCGGGACTAGCGCTGAAGAGACCAATTCGCTGAAAGGACTGCCTCCACCCGTCGGGCGGGTTGGAGGGTCCCGCGCCCCTAGCTCGCCGAATCGACCGCCGCTCCCCGAGCCTGGGAAGAGCACTCGCCCTGGGAGCTCGGCACCTCGACCCTCATCGACCACATCCTTCCCGACTCGCCGGGCGGGAGCCGCCTCGCTGAGCGTCGGGTCCGCGAGAACCGGGATTACCAGGGTCGTACTTTCGACCCGCATGCCGAGTGCGAGCCTGACCACGCCGAGCATTTCCTGTCTAAATTCCTCAAACATCCCCGCGATGGCGGGAGGGGGTGGGGGTGGCGAGTCGGTCCTGTCCGAGCCCTGCCCTTCTCCTCCAGTCATTGATCCTGCGGAAGGTTTTCTGAGTTGACCACGCTCCACGCTCACCGCACCAAAATGTTGAAACCGAAAGATCGGTCTCTGTGGAGTTCACCCTTGGGGAAGGGGTGGTCGCACACCTACTTCGTTCCTGCAAGAAAAACAACCAAAAGAGAAGGAAAGAACAGAGGACTAGACCAAGGGCCCGGCGCGGAGGTCCCACCACAAACCCGGAAGATCTCAGAGCGCTTCCCCTCCTTAGCCTAAAAGGTCGGGCTAAGGTATCTCAGAGAACACTAAAAGACTGGGAGACTCGTCCGTCCTCTCTGAGGTACCCCTTGGGTCCTATTTATAGTTTTTAGAAGATGGCCTGCCAATAACTAACCTCTGACGGCTTGAAATTACTGAAAGACCCCTGGGGATGGTCTGCCAACAGCCTAATCCCGCTGTCCTGACCAGCTATGCGCAGTCCATCTCGACCTGATAACCGAGAAACGCGGGTCGAGGCTGGCCCGCCTAAAGGAGCGGGTCGGGGCTGGCCCGCCTAAAGGAGCGGGTCGGGGCTGGCCCGCCTAAAGGAGCGGGTCGGGGCTGGCCCGCCTAAAGGAGCGGGTCGGGGCTGGCCCGCCTAAAGGAGCGGGTCGGGGCTGGCCCGCCTAAAGGAGCGGGTCGGGGCTGGCCCGCCTAAAGGAGCGGGTCGGGGCTGGCCCGCCTAAAGGAGCGGGTCGGGGCTGGCCCGCCTAAAGGAGCGGGTCGGGGCTCTAAGATCCTCCGGCGGACACGGGGTTGTACAATAACATTTATCCATTTTTTACTATAGTATTTAACATTATATTTAATATTAATTGATAACATTTTAATTATTTTGTTTAAATAAAAATATCCTTTTAAAAATTATCCACTAAACCACTTTTATTTATATTTTGTAGATTTTAGTGTTGCCGCCACTCTCCCGATGTTAGAGAATAACACTTGTTGAAGTAGCGACGTGCCGGGCGCGCGAGTTCGAGTTGCACCCATCCAAGCAATAAAGTCCAAGTGAAATCAACCTTCAGCACGAATGCCATCGTAATGACACCACGACTCGGACACTCCAGCAACTCCACCTAGCTCGGCCACTCCTATTAAGCAGCAGCTCGGTCACCACCTTCACCAAGTTTGGCAACCACCTTAACAGCTCCAAGAAGTAGCTCGACCACCATTCAACAACACCTTTGCATGAAGCACCAAGCTCCACCACCAGCCGGCCTCCTCCTAGTTACAGCTCCACCAACAACAGCTCCGACCAGCAGCTCCACCTCCATGAAGAAGCATCTCCTCCATCACTTGGGCATAATAATTCCAGTCGGCCACCTCATCCATACAGCACCTCTAGAACCAACTTCCTCAACGCCACCACCATAAAGCTCTAGGTCGGCCACCTCAACTCCACCACATCAATAACTTGACCACCAGCGGATCCAGCACCATCCTCCACCTGCATCAGACACCAACACAGTTCCACCACCTCACATCCTACACGTTGGCAGACATAGCAGATTATGCATGAAGCCACGTCGAATTTTCTATTACTCCCCGAGCATCGCCACCACTGCCGTTTCACCCGGAGCATGCACCCATCGCTCCATAATTATGTCCGCCTCCATAATTACCATCCATGATTTTCATTATGAGAGCTATAAATACACCATGTCTGATCCAAAGAAGGTGAGTCCACGGTAGAAAATTCTAGTCCAGAAATTCATTTTGAGAGTTGTTCATTCCCAGGAAAAATCATTGGAGGTTTAGGAAGAATTTTGTGAGTGAAAAAAAGTTGTCATTTTATGTGTTTAATTTAGTTGTTCTTCTATAATCTTGTACGTCTATTCGAAACCTCGCACATTTATCCATTGTAATTGTTTTTCGAATAGCAATAAAAGTTCATCTCTATTTCACTCAAAATTTTATTTCTATTTCAAGTTCTCTTATCACTTTCCTACTTTTTCATGATGCTGCATTTTTTTATAATAATGATTATGTCATTTCTGTGAGTAACTAATTTTTTAGTGCTCGATTGAGATGATCCGAGAATGAGATAATATTGTTATGATTTTAGATTTGCTTCTCTTTAATTGTTGAATGCTTACGATTTACCTTTGATCAAAATTTCTATGGGGCTATATCGTCGATATATAGTTCTCATTTTGTTTTCGTTCTTTAGTTAGCTGAGAGGCTCGTAAGATGAATCGATCGCTCATAGGTAAAATAAGTAGAACGCAACCCTCGAGAGAGGACGACATAACTCTTCTGGATTGGAGTAAAATCCAATAGCGAGGTTCACTACCTAAAGCAAGTCTTAGGCAATGCGATTTGAGAACCAGAGTTCGGTCGATACACCTAAGCTTAGTTTAATCTAATCCTCGAAAGAGGAGTGTTCATGTTTCGGGAACCTTCACGGTCAAAGCCTCTTCAACAAGAGAATTGCATGCTACTTTCATTCCGTATTTTCTATTTTTGAGGTGATTCAAAGATTGGGTACTAGCTTTTAAACCATCGAATTAATTCTGTTAACATCTCTTGTTTTTACTATTCGCAACTCAAACTCCAAGTTCTAATTGATAAGATAATAGCGATTTTCAAAGTAGAATTACTCAACCACCCCGAGTCTAATATGACCTTGGTTTTTATAAACCTATACTACTTACGATACGGTACACTTAACGTTGTAATTTGCAGGTATAATTTTGCGCACCAAAGTTTTAGGATGTCATTGGTGTAAAGGACATGAGAAAGGAACACTAAATTTAAGAGTGAAGTCAAGAAATGCTAACATGCGTCGACTAGAAGTCAACACAACTTCGACATTATATCGATGCTACTTTGAGTATAAGTCAGAGTAACAGAATATGATAAGTTGACGTCACGTAAAGGATTAAATCAACGCATACTTTGATACGGTGTCGACGTAAGGTCGATTACATGGCTAATTTGACAGATTGTCTGAATGAAGCCAAAACTCGATGCTACTTCTATATGAACTTGACGTTATGTCGAATAGTTTTTTGAACGACAATTGTTTTGAGGATTAAAACAGAGTTAATTCAAGAAAGTTTTGAATTGAGTATTGGTTCTTGGAGATGTTAGATTATTAACCAAACATATATAGAGAGAGATACATGATGAACAATGTCAAGTATTATTAACAATAATCATTATTATTTCAACAATCATTACACATAGATCAGATCGTTGTTTTGGAAGATTTATTTCGACAAATAAGGATAGGAAGATTATCACCTGCAATTGAAGTTTTTCCTTGAATTAGTCGATCTTCATCTTGTTCCTGAATATGCAAAGAGAATAGTTTTTCTTCTTATTAACGGTTTATCAATTGTTGTATCAGATTCAAAGAAGGTTAAAAGATAATCTAGATTAAGGGCTTATAATCCTTGAGATCTTCTTATTCAAGGATTCATCGGAGTTCCATATATCAAATTCACTAAGTGTCAAATAGTCCTCAGGATTCTGCTGAGAGGACTCATCAAGAAGATTACTAAATCTTCAGATCTTCTTCTATTTCTAATTTTATTAACATTTTCAATTTGTGAAAAGTGTTTTGAGAATCCCTCTTCAAAAGATTCAATTAGAGTTTTTGAGAGTATCCTTTTGAATAGACTCAGACTGTATTGGTTCAAGATCTCCTTATCAAAAGACCCGGTGATTTGTTCTAAGAGTCTCATTATCAAAAGGCTCATACATAGTGATAGTGAATTCCTACCAAGGGGTTAGAAGAGTGAATGTACCCAAATTTTGGGGAACCTCTATATTTCTGGTATATTTGTTTTGTGATTACTGAATTGTTCTGCTATGATTTTATTTATCAATTCTTAATTCTTGTTGATAGTTTGTGTAAATGCAAATTAAGTGATTTATATAGTTAATTTTGAAATAAATTTTAATCTCTACTCACCTCTCTCTAGATAAATATCCGAGGAATTAGTCAACTATTCTCCCATTTCAAGTATTTCCACCCTTGATAGTGCAACCTGCCACCGCTCTCCTGTCATGAAAATACCTTGATTTGGAGTCGTGAAAAAATTTCTCAACCCCAAATCATGGGGGCTGCGATTCACGGAGATGCCCGTTCTTCTTCCGCCTTCCCGCTAACCCCGTCACTACTACTGATATCACTTCTACTGCTCATTTCCTCCCTGGCACGAAGCTTTCTGCGACAATCTCAATCTAGCGTGAATCTTTCCTGGATGATCTCCATCTTCACGTCAGCGAGATCCGCTAGATTTTAACTTCCTTGATTCGCTCTTCATCGGCTTCCCGGATCCCCCCGTCATCAGCGTCCTCGTTCATTTTGCAAGGTGGGATTCTTCTTCGCATCACCTTTCCATTTTCTGTGTTTTTTTTAGTTATGCTCATAGGTATCTTGCACATATGTTGGTTTGAAATTTGTATGAAAAAATAAATTTATTGTATTTATGAATTTATGATTTTCATTTTCCTAGACTTTTCGCGTTTTTCTAGTATGCAAATGTTGATTTCAGGGTTCAAGTGGGTACAAATGTTGATGTTAATGTTTGAAATAGCATTGCAACAACTATTGTTCCAAACAGTTTCACAGACATTGCCACCATTTTGCAAAATAGCTGATTATTACACCACTACTTCTCCAGTCGTTGCAGCCGCGCCAAACAGAGCCATATTCTATTGTGAAAAAGCCATATTGGGCTATCATCTCACAAATCGTCTAGTACTAGTGAGAGTCTATTACTAAGCATTCCTTGAGAAGTTCAAAAATAATAAGATAATAAAATCAAATACTCAAATTATTTTCATTTTTTACAGTGTTGCAATTTACATTATGTTTTTAAAATTCTAGAAAACTATAGTGGCTTCTAGATCTGATGATTTTATCGTGGTCAAATCTGAAAAATTTAATAGAAATGATTTTCATCGTTGGAAAGGCCAAGTGTAAGAGCCCCGCCTTTTTTCTTTAAAACCATTGGGGTCTTATGCCCAGAACTGTCGCTTTGCAGTGACACCAACTCACCTGGAAAGGTCGTCACTACAAAATGCTGATCCTGCCAGCCATACCGATCACAGAAGAGTAGCATAAGTATAGAGAGTAAAGAAAAAACTCCAATACTAGTCCAACAAAATCACAGTAATGATGAAAAAAAGTACTAGAATAAGGGCTCTTGCTCGATACATCATGATACTCATTATAAGTCACTCAACGCGGAAGCAAATCTACAGAACTACAAATGATCGGGACTCACTGTCCCTGCAGTCTGAACTCCGGTACTAGACTGTCCCATATCCAAGCGCACCGACCTCTGGGGCTGCATCTCCGGGTTCAGCTCCAAGATCCCCTAAAATGATTTGGTCAACAACCGTTTGTCAAAAAGACTAAGTCCTATCATCCCTCATCCTCCCCAATGGCTCCTAGGCATCGAGCGGGGAGAAGGAAATGACAGATTAGGAAGGTGGAGAGTACAAAAGGCAGGTGACGGTGGAGCTAATCTAGCAGTTCTATATAAACAGGTAGATTAAAGCTGTAAGTATAAGAATTATAAACAAGAAAACAAGTAACCTTAACTTATATGGATACCCATACAAACTTATAAGTTAAGGGGTCTTCTACAAGACTTTCATCGTATAATGAGTCCCATAGCAATTTATATGATAGTGTGTCGGTTATAATCAAGTGATAAATATCCAAAGGAAAATAACCATAACTTATAAGCATGCTACACAAGCTTATAAGCTAAGGGGTCGTTTTGCAAGGCTTATTGTATAAAGTGTCTCATACCAATTTATACAATAGCTGTCAAAGGTTATATGCAATGATTATGTTATGTCTTGCAAGTATTCTATGGTATGAACACGCAAGTGAAACGCACACACCCGACTCTATGCACATAGACCTTTAGTTCCCCCTTTCTGGATCCTAACCTCCCAGGATACCTCCGTAGGGCAAACGGAAGCGGTGGGTTGGGCCTCGCCCACCTCTAAACCAGTAACTGCACTACCAGTCAGACCTATCGTACGCCTCAATGCTGGTGCACTAAGGGGAGCTCCGCGTACTATTGTCGGCTAGCACACCAAACTTTATTTGGCAAAGTGCTAAACCGCACTTGTCGAGTCAACATATTAGCGTCGGTGCGTAGACCCTCCAATAACGAAGACCCACCACCTTTTATCTTATGCACATGCAATATTACCACGTTTTCCCGCCGAGCCAAAGCTCCCCAGACTATCCCGTCCATCACAAATATCTACCGATCCAAAGCTCCCCGGACTATCTCATCCGTCATAATGATCTAACGAGTCATCAGCTCGTCGGGCTAACTTGCCCATCACTAAAATCACCGAGCCTACCGCTCGTGAGACCCAACATAACTCCCACAACACCGGGGAGTGTGAGTGTAAGTGTAATCCTAGTTATACTAGTTACTCTTAAACATTGATTATTCTTACGATTTAGGTTAGCCCAGGACTGCCCCTAGCATGCCCGGTGAAGGGTTCTCAAAGGGCACTATGAACTATGATGGTAGCTGAAGCCCATCGTTCCCTTTCGCAAGGCACTTACTATTATTTATTATTACCCAATTCCCAGTTCCCCCTTTTAATATTATACTGGATCTAACCCTAGTGTATTTTGACTCTCTCTCTTCACAGGAATGACGATCCTTCGTCGATCCTGAGCACCACTTACACTAGTCAACCCATCACTTCTCCCCATGATGATTCCTAACAATGAACTTATTTTCACTTCCCCAAAATCAGTATGATATTAAACCCCAACTCCCTATGCTCAATTCACATTCTATCACAATTTTTGTAGTTTTACTATATGCAGACCAATCTATGTTATATGATGTACATGATAGGAGGTACTCCAAATTTTCATCCAAAATCGTTAAGATATATAATGGAGGTCTATCATGAAATGTTTAGCCTAAATCCGAAAACTTATAATTTTCCTAATTAATTTGGCATTTTTTTAATTTCCCGAAAAATTAGGCCATGGGTAATTTTGAACATGAAGTACAAGAATTACTAAAGTCATGGCCACCCAAAATTTATGAACACTACAATATGCCAAAATTACAGAGAACACAAAATTTCACTAAATTTCATAAATGAATTAACCTATAATTAATTAATTCAAGATAATGCCAATAAATAGATGTAAAGAAGGAAGCATCACCAAACTTAATTCAAAATTTATACAAAAATTACCAAAGATATAATATGATCTCAAAACATTACTAACTAAGTTTCATAACATTCTAAGTTATTTTAACCACTATTTTATCAAAATCATCAATGAGGTCAACACTAAGGTTATAACTACAAGTATAAACTACTGTCTTCCAAACATTCTACAATAATTCGTAGAGACTCATAATATTAGAAAAACCTTCTTGCCAAAATTTCCTAAGGATCCAAGGTCATATGACCCTTCAATATTTTCCTAAAAAGTAAAGGCCTTAACTAACCCTATTTGGTTTAAGTTGTGTGCCTAACTCTAAATGTCACCAAACTCCTCCCTTGGGCATTTCACCACCCTAGAATCTCATTGACTAAACACCAAGTCCATACAAGGACATATCACCCTATGTCCTTCACAAACCCCCAAAGTTCAACCTTAGGGTTTGAGCTAGGGTCCTAAGGCAAATCCACCCTAATCCACCCCATAATCCATGGGAGGGTGTTTACTGATATAACACATCAGTGGACCAAGTATCAACCTCTGTTGAGGTGGTTTGGCCCCTTAAGACCACAAGGGACACTTTGAACTAATTATCCCTTTTGGGTCAAGGATAGGGTTTACTAAAATCCAAACCAAATCATCTACAAAGTAGATGAAGTTTTATACAGAGACTTATATTGACCCCAAGAACCTCTCACCAAAATTTGGGAGAATTTGGAGGTCATTAAGTCCCCTAATTAAATTATTCTAGGTTTATTAAATAATTACAAAACTATAGAAAAAGTATATCCAAAAATTTTCATTTTTGGATAGTTTGTTGGTATAGATAAGAGTGACCCCCAGTCCAAATTTCAGGTCATTTCCCTACTAGAAAACAGACTTTTGGCCAAGGCAAATTGCCCTGGCAAAAAGTCCAAAACCGTGGCTAAAAAGCTTTAGCCACAGTCTAGCCACGGAAAAATGTCATGGCTAAAGTCGACGTAGCTAAAAAGTTTAAGTCACGGATTGGCCGTAGCAAAAAGTATTAGCCATGAAAAAAACTACCGTGGCAAATAAGCCAACTATTAGCCACGGTATGAAACCCTGGCTAAAGGTGAACTCATTATTTTTTTAAAAACTATTTGCTACGGTTGCAAGCCGTGGCAAATACTAATTTATGTTTTTTTTTAAAAACACACATTCAAAATACTGTAATGAGATGATCAAATCATCAAGAAACCTATTTTGTTCCAACTTCTTCCCCATGGAACTATCAGGAGACTCCTACTTGATCGTCCTCTAATTAAATTTGTAAGAAAATTACAAACTTAACTCACTCAAAATTAACAAATCTGCACAACTACAGAAGTAATATAAGCACAAATCCAAAGCATAATTGCTCATCAGTAAAAAAAACAAAACCAATAAAAAAAAGAACCTCAATGGACTCCCCAACTAAAAATGCAGCCTAAAGGTATCATAGTAACAAAGAATGGAACACAATTTTTATGACTTATTTCTACCCGTTTTTGGTGTTTTTCGCTTGGCAAAATATTATATTTATGCAAGAAATATAAAGAATGGGCTTTTTTGTATTTGTCAAAACCAAAAGAAACTGTGCATATATCATTATCAAATAAGATAAATATGGCAAACAATAACTCTAAGCTGCAACAATACCGTGGCCCTGTTTGAGCTGTGGAGCTCCCACATCGCAGATCAGCAAACGTCGGTCGGCTCCCACGATCAATATTTGTTGGTCCAGTTCTATTGTAATAGGAGTCAAGTTAAGTTTTTCATTTTGGACTACTTGTTTGGATTGACTGTTTAATTATATGGTGGATGAAACTGCATCCAAATCTATCCATATTAGTAGTTATAGCTCAACATCCCACATAAACACATAACTATGGAGTTTGAGACAAAACAACTTCTTGTGAACCTCTACATGATCCCATTGAATCTGCAATTTCAGCAACTGCATCAAGACGTGCAACTATGGAGTTTTTATCACATAATGGATGAGCAACCTATAAAACAAATAAGTAATCAAAATGTGGAAAAAAATCAAATTAAAGAGGGCAGTTAAAGAAAAGAAAATGTTAATACAGCTAGTATCTATATCAAGCGTGCGACAACAAGACCTCCACAAGTGCATATTATATGTTTTCTTTGAATCATATAATCCTGGAAGAGCAAGAAGATGATGCTCATAGCTCAGTCAGCTGTTATACACAGGTTGGTTACATTCATGTGCAAACTAATGTGGTTTAAGTCTAAATGCAACACAGAATTGAAGTGAGTGAAATTATAACATTGCAATATGATAATATATTTGTCATTCATATAGCTTCTAATTTGGTACTTCATGAGTGAACAAAAACCATTGATGTTTGTTTTCATTTTCTAAGAGTGAAGTTTACGGCTAAAATTATAACTTACTCTGTTATTTACGGTAATCAATCAACAGGCATGTATGCCAAGTCTAATGAATTTCTGGATAGGATAAGATAAGAACAAGCGCACAAAATTAACAAAAGGCAAACTAGCCTAAAAATAATACCTCCAAAAAGATGAGATTACAGTACCTTCCAAAGCATGGCCAGTTGGCCACTCCCTCCATGCATAAGATAATCCATTAAAAACAAAGTATTATGGCAAAAATACTCCACTTAGACTTGTCCAAACTTGATCACTACGGTATTTATGTTATAAAAATGATCAAAAACAATGGTAAATTGCTACGATCTTTTTCATGTTGATCTTGTCTGCTAGAAACACATAAGACTTGTGTTTTTTCATAACATTTGTTTGATACATTTGCATATCATAATGATATAGCAATTTAAAAGTAATAAGGTTGCAAAATGAAAACATTTCAAGTGGTTTCCATCATAATCATAAGAAAACAAAGTGTAATTAGTTGTGAGATTGAAAGATCACTAAGAGTTACCCAACCCTGACATAGAGCAGTGGAATAGCAACAAATGTTCCGGAAAGCACTGAGAATTTAATAAAACGCTCATGTTAAGATTTCATCCTAACCTTATAAAGTTACACAATAACAATCAATGTGTACATGACCATAATGATAGGTTGAAATTTGATAATTGCAGCAAGTAGATTGCAATAAGAACAAGTTCGCGGGATAAGAAATTTAGTTTGAAAAATTTATGCTCTTAGAAAATAAGAATTACAAATGTAATTTAGAACTCCATCTTGTTCAACCAAGTTCTTTGCGGATCCATAATCTTGACTCAATCTACTACAATATTGTATTGCAGTTTGAGTAAGGTAAGCACATAAAGCAACGATAAATAAATAAAAACATACCCCAAAAATCTAAATAGAACCCAACCAAGTTCTTTGCTTATCCACAATCTTGACTTAATATGTTACATGAGCAAGGTATTGCAGTTTGACTCAATTTATGCTCTTATAAAACAATCTGCTAACAGAGATCTTCAGATCTCAAAAGAGAAAATCCGGGAACAGTAATTCGAAGATGAAAAAGGGGAAGGAAATATGTTCTCAAGCTGAAACTTACCGGAGCCGAGAATCATGGCGAGGAAGATCATAAAGAGCAGCACCGCGGCCATGGCGGAGGTTTGACACCTGAAAGAGAAGAAGAGTGTATAGCAGAAATTATCGAAGAAGAGGGAGAGACTGTGAAAGAGGAAAGCCAAACCCTAAATTTTAATTTCCAACGTTTGGTGTGTGCTTTGTCAGTTGGTTCGTGTGGTTAGGGATCGGGAGCAGCGCTGATTTGTAGAGAGCTCGTGGGGGAGATGCTAGAGTTTTTTTGCGATTGTAAGGAGGAGTAGGTATCGCGACTGTGAGGCCGCTCTTTACTCCTCGGAGGAGGACGGTGTCCATGCACGGAGGCGGTGGTGTGGGGGTGCGGGGAGGATGCGCGCTGAGCTGAGGAGTGGGTCAGATGATTAGGGTTTGGGGAGCGAAGGGTTTTCTTTTTTGTGCGGGGGTTACAGGAGAAATGGGGTGGGGGGTTAATATAAAGAGGGTATTTTTAAAAGAGGGTATTTTTGCCACGCTGTTTTGCTTTGCATGGCTAATACAAAGGTATTAGCCATGCTTTTTTTATAGCCATGACTAATACCTAAATATTAGCCATGGTTTTGCGATCATGGCTAATACTGGTGTAATAGCCACAATTTTTTAACCCTCGCAAAAGAATGTGTAGCTAATACTCATTTTTCTAGTAGTGCTTGGATGGCTGGAATGATGGGGGTACTCAAATCAACCATTGCTCAACCCTATGTATAGACCTCATCAAAATGAGTACTGAGGTCTAACCTGAACTCCAAATTTACTCAAATAAATTTTAAAATAAACTAGATTCACAGATCTATAAATTGCATGTTAACAACCTTTTCTGTAGGGTACCCTAGGTATTTTTAATATTTAATTTAAAACAGCCTAGTAAACAGTATAGAAAATACAAAAAATATCAAAATAAATAAATATGATCCAGCACAGATCTTGAAGCAGATCCAACGCATCCTGGTCATCTTCTTCCTCCAGCCTAGGTATGCGATCAGCCCAACCTGGAGCTTACTCCAAGGCATTTTCCTAGCCACCCGACAACCTCCCTGGCCGACCACCATTGCCACCACTTTCGTTGAGGTGGGAGCTATAGCCGGGCGGCGGCACGGCCGCCGGAGGGGCAGTTTCCGGCAAACCCGTGAGGTTGGAAGAACCATGAAAAACCGAATTTTCTCTCACCCGATCGGGCTCTATTGAGCCCGATTTCTCTCCTAAAAGATTTAAAGATCTAGCCCATGAAGAGATGAGTAGAGGAGAACCTTCAACCATGCTTGCCGACGGGTTTGGTGGTGGTGCACCATGGCCGGATTTCGGAGCTTTGGGTATGTTTCAACCGTATAGTGGGAGGGCTCAATTTCTTCAGAAAAAAGGTGGAAACTCTTTCCCTAACTCTAGGGAAGCTTTTAAAACATTCAGATGGGCGAGGGGAAGGGTCTAGCTTGAAGTGGCCATTAATGGCCTTAATGGTGAATTTTGGCCAAGGCTTCAGCCCACTAAATCCTGCCTCTGAACAGCTTGGAAATCCCTTTGATCTTCTCCAATTGATGGGGGAAGATGGACCTAGTGTTTGGAGAGGCCCTTGGCCTCCCTTGGCCATGAATGGCCTTCACTCTCCCCACTTTCTCTCTCCTCCATTAAAGGAAAAGTGAAGCTTTCTCTCTCCTAGTCACTATGGCCAAATTTGATGTTTATTTATGCCTAGTTGCACCCCACTAACACATGGATAATAAACATGAGGTTAGCCCAAGTGGATTTGGGTTTGAGCTTGAGTTAGCCCATTTGAGCCAACTTGACCTAACACTTGAGTAGAGTTGACCTAAGTCAATTTGACCTTTTGGGTTGACTCCAATATGTCTTTAGTGACTCATTGGACTCTACTAAGGTCTAGGAAGACTTGGGTAGGGTTGGTTGGGCACATTAGAGGCCAATTGCCCTTAGTTATGGCACCTTGCCCAATTTAGGCTTATGGTGTTCTTAGGTCAATTTGACCACTTTGGGTTGACCCCAATAGATCCTTATGGCTCTAGTGGACCCTCTAATTGGTTAGGGATGTTGTGGTGGGGTCATGGATTCATGGTGAAGCCTATGGTCATCCTAAACTATTGTTTAGAATTCTACTATTTCTAGACCATGGTGGCTCACACCCTAATTTTCATGTTCACCTAAACCCTTAGTGCTTCCCAGGGTTCTGTCATGACTCGGTCATGACAAAACCATCCTAGGGGTTTAATTATTTGAGGGATGTTACAAATCCCAATACATAAAAATAAAAATTTTGTCCCCGAAATTTAAGTTAAGCTTACGGGGTTTCAGGTACGAAGTATAAATATGTAACATCCCAAGAGGTTAAAGGGGTACCTGACGTGAAAAGTCTCAGGTATCTTTGCTGCATCAAGTCCTATAGCTCCCATGTGTGCTCCTCTTATCCTTGATTCCTCCACAAAACCTTGACTAGTAGAACCTTCATACGCCGCAAGACCCGCATCCCAGAGTTGTCTATCCGGATCGGCTCTAGGTGCACTGATCATTCAGAATCTATAGGCCCATCCGTAGTCGTAATCAGCTACTCTGGCCGAAGTAGACCTCTCCTAAGGGAGGAGACATGGAAGACGTCGTACAAACCCGCTAGCTCTGGCAGCATCTCTAGTCTGTAAGCCAAGGGACCGATCTGCTCCAGGATCCTGTAAGGCCCCATATATCTCGGACTGAGCTTCTTACAACCGCACACCCGCGAGACTCTATGCATCGGTCGTATCTTTAGAAACACCCGGTCTCCTACCTAAAACTCCACATGACGATGCCGAGCATCGTAATACTTGGCATGTCTACTCTGGGCTTCCAGCATCCTGTCTCGAATCAACCGCACTTGAGCATCCGTATCCTCGATGAACTCCGAGCCAAGTGCCTTCGGATCCTCATCCTGGATCCAAGACAAAGGAGTCCTGCATATCCTCCCGTATAAAGCCTTATAAGGGCCATGCCGATGCTGGACCGGTGGCTATATTTGTACGAGAACTCGATCAACGGTAGTTTCCACTCCCACGGTTCTCCGCAGTCCAGTATATAAAGACGCAATATATCCTCCAGTGTCCGATTGGTGCGCTTTGTCTGTCCATCCGTCTGAGGGTGGAAGGCGGTACTAAATTCAATCGGGTCCCCAAATAAGCTTAGACCGACCTCCATTCCTTAGACGTGAATCATCCATCACGATCGTACACAATCATCCTCAGCACTCCATGATATCGAATGAACTGCTCCACAAACATCCGCACCAATTCACTCATTGGAGCGTCCTTCCTGATCGGTAGAAATCTGGCCACCTTCGTCAATTGGTCGACGATCACCTATATCGAGTCGTTCCCCGCATGTGATCGAGGAAGACCATGATGAAATCTATGGCGATATTGTCGAACTTTCACTCCAGCACCAGAAGTGGCTGCAACAATCTGATAGGACTTTTACACTTTGCCTTCACCAACTGACAAGCCTCGCAATGGGTCATGAAGTATATAATATCCCTCTTCATGACCGGCCAGTACATCATCCTCTTTAGGTCGACCATCATCTTGGTGATGTGTGGGTGCACTGAGTACCTGCTGCAGTGATCCTCGGTCATAATATCCTCCCGAATCCTGCACCCAGCCGGTATGTACACCCGTCCTCTAAAGCATAACAACCCATCCCTCTCTGTATACTCCCCGACCATTCCATCCTCCAAGGTCCTGAATACTGGCTCAAACTTATCATCTCTTCCCTGCTCAGCCCTGATGCGATCTCGAATATCATCGGTAGTTCTCATCGCGACCAGATACTCCTCATAAAGCTCTGTGTCGTCCGAGGATACCAAGGTAATCTGCATATCCTCCATCATCTGTACTAGCTCCATCGCCATCAACTGGGGATCTGCTCCTGAAGTGGTAGTCTTCCAGCTCAGTGCGTCTGCCACTATATTTGCCTTTTTGGGTGATAGTGTATCGTGTATTCATAATCAGACAAGAACTCCACCCATCGTCTCTGGCAGATGTTCAACTCCTTCTGCATATCAACATATTTCAGATTCTTGTGATCCGAAAATATTTCGCAGTGCACACCATAAAGGTAATGCCGCCAAATCTTCAGAGCGAACATCACTGCTCCCATCTCCAAGTCATGCACAGGATAGTTCTGCTCGTGCTTCTTCAGCTGGCGGGAGGCATATGTGTTGGGTATTGTATCCACACTCACCTAGATTTGCATGAAGTCACCCATGAACTAAGTTGAATCCAGTTGTATTTGATATTTCTCTTTAGCCATATGCTTGCAGGTGTACACTTTAAGTATAGACCAATGTCAGTCTGCAATGGGTCATCAAACACAGGACTTCACAGTGTAATCCCTCACTGTGTAATCCAAGGTGTTGACTCATGTGTAGCCTCTCTATTGGAATATACTTAACCTCAAATTACTTGGAGAAAAGGACAAAAGCTGAAGCTGAAGAAGTTCTATTTGAAAACATTTTTCTGTAACTTAGAATTTTTGCCAAGTCATTTTTGCTCGAGAAATACATTAGTGCTCGAGTAAATTACATCTCTAGGTCTCGAGAAGTTTTTAAAAGTGCTCGAGAAAAAGCTCAGCTTGCTCGAGAACTTTTTCTTTCAAATCTGGCTGTCATTAATGCTCGAGAGAAAGATTTCCTTTCTCGAGAAAATGACTTTGCTGCTCGAGAACTAGAATGCTGTGCAAAAATATTTCTAAGGAAAGGTACTCGAGAAATATAACTCTTCTTCTAAGTCTACCTTTCTCGAGAACTATTTCTCTGTTGTTATTCTAAGTTCCTGTGCTCGAGAACAGCTTTAGCTTCTCGAGTACTTTCCTCCAGATTTTCCTCTATGTTCAAGTGCTCGAGAAATAATCCATTTGCTCGAGTACTCTAGTTTTCAGGATTTTGATTAAGTCTTTGTGATCGAGAAAGAGACTTGTTTCTCGAGTACTCCAGTTCTCAAGTTTGTTTTTAAGTGTTTAGTGCTCGAGAAATCTTAATAATTCTCGAGTACATTTCTTCAGGCTCTCGAGCAAATTCTGCTTGTGCTCGTTTTCCAGTTTTATTCTAAGTCTTTGTGCTCGAGAAGTTTCAAGATTCTCGAATATTTTCTTTCCAGTACTCGAGCAAGTTTACTGTATGCTCGAGTAATCCAGATATACTTTTTCTTCTAAGTATAAGTGCTCGAGTAGTACAATTAGTGCTCGAGAAAGTTATTTTCGACAGTATATTTTTTCCGTCTCAAGATCTCGAGACAATCATTTCTATTCTCGAGAACTCCTTGTTTCAGTGCTCGAGAACAACCTTCAGTTCTCGAGTACTTCTGACTTGAATCTTTTTCTAATTCTGAATTTGTCAAAATCGTTGACCTTCTATTCATTCTATTTTTTTTTCAATCTTTAATCTGTCATCATCTTATTGGCCCACGTGGCATCACTTCAATACGATTTGATTTCTGACCGATTAGGCTCCCTATAAAAGGTCTAATCAGTCTCTGTTTTCATTAAGAATTATTATTATCGTTTATCTTTTCTCTCTCTTCAAGAACGTGAAACGAAAAAGGGCCGACAAACCCTAAGTTCCCGATTCGTCTTCCCGGTCGCCGCCGCCGCCGCTCACTGTTTCCATCTGGAAGGTCGCCGACGAAGAACGATCGATATAGTGACACATAGAATCGAGATCGACCTCGACTTTCTTTCGAATCTCTTGATTCCGTGTGTTCCGAAGAACCAGATCTGTAGATCGACGACAGTATCTTCTCCGACTGATTCCTGACAGAGCCGCCATTGTTGAAGGAAGAAGAAACGTCAAGATTTTCTAGATCTGTCACAGTCTCTTAATTTTCTGTAAATCTTTATTCTGTAGGAGATTTTTCTCCGAGTTGTAGGAGTTTTCACTCCGAGTATTTGTTGTAGGAAGATTGTGCTTCCGAGTGTAGATCCGGGTTGGATCGAGTTGTAAGATTTCTTTAATCTGAGATAAGTGGAGTAGCCGAGTCTAGTGCGTTACTAGATCGGTGAGAGGGAAAGTGGAGTACCCAAGATCGGGGAACCACTATAAATCTTGTGTTGTCTGTGCTTGTGTTCTTTTTGTGTGTGCTGCGATTAGTTTTATTTTATTCCGCAAAAGACGTCGCAATCACCTATTCACCCCCCTCTAGGTGATAATTTAGACAACTAGTCAACTTTCAATTGGTATCAGAGGGTCGTTGATCATATAAAGGTTAACACCTTGATCAGATCTGCCCTAAGTTGTCTAAGAAGTTAGCCAAGCATGGATAAGGCAAAAGATTTTGCAAAGCTTCCACTGTGCACCAAGACAAACTTTCCCATGTGGAAAGAAAGAATTAAATTCTTTATGGAAGCTGTGGATCCAAGGATCTTTATGATAGTTGAAGAAGGTCCCTATGTTCCCATGACAACCTCCACAATAGATCCTACTCTAAAGGTACCAAAGAAACTAATGGATCTTGACAAAGATGAGATTGCACTTGTCTCGTTGGACAAGAAAGCTAAAAACATCATAGCAAGTGCAGTTGATGACTCTATGTTACTGAATCTGATACATTGCCAAAGTGCTAAGGAAATGTGGCAGTGTCTGATAGTCCTGATGGAAGGCACTGAAGAAGTAAGGGATGACAGAAGATCTCTTCTGAATCAAAAATATGAAGCCTTCAGACAAGGACCAAAGGATTCAATCACAGATACTTTTGAGAACTTCAGCAAAATTGTTAATGGTCTGAAGGGGTATGGCAGGAAGTTCACTAATGGTGAGCTGAATGACAAATTCCTCAGATCTCTGACGAAAGAGTGGGATACCAAAGTATGTGCCATTCGGGAGTTTGGCAGATTAGCAGAGACTGACCCACAGAATCTCTTCGGAAAGCTGATGTCTTATGAGATGCAAATAAATACAAGAAAAGCCGAAGAAGAGAAGAGCAGATCCTCTTCAAAGGATAAGACTGTTGCCTTAAAGGCAGAAAGCACAAAAAAGGTCAAAGCTCAATCATCTACTCCTGCTCAGGAAACAATTGAGAGTGAAGAAAGTTCAGAGCCCAGTTCATCAGGCTCAGAGATGTCTGAAGGAGAGTTCTCTCTCTTATCTAGACAGTTCAAGAAGTTTCTGAACAAAAAGAAGAATTGGAGAGGCAAGGATGCCTCACATAGACGATCACATTATGAAAGTGATCGAAGAAAGAAAGGCTCAAGCAGCCATGACAGGTATGTTCCTAAACAGAACAAACATGTTTCATCTGACATAGTTTGCTATTGTTGCAACAAGCCAGGTCATATGATTGCTGAATGCCCTCATAAGAAAAGAGAAGGAGGAAAGAAGGAAAGCAAGAAACCCTTTCACCAAAAGAAGAATGAAAGGAGCCTCGTGGCTAAGAAAACAAAGACCCTCAGCGACTCAGACTCCTCGGAGTCAAGTGAGGAAGAAGAAGCATATTTTGGGCTGATGGCTCAAACTGATGAGGAGACAGAACCCCAGTACACTGGGAAGGTAAACTCTCACACACCTCTTTCTGAATCTGAGAGTTCTGAACATGAGAATGAGGACAGCTCTTATGACGATGAGTCTGAACTCATGGTA
Source organism: Platanthera zijinensis (assembly GCA_039513925.1). Lineage (NCBI taxonomy): Eukaryota > Viridiplantae > Streptophyta > Magnoliopsida > Asparagales > Orchidaceae > Platanthera > Platanthera zijinensis. The sequence continues at coordinate 135,864,496 of CM077087.1, read as the reverse complement.
CAGTATAGAGAGCTGATCAAGGCCTACGACAAATGTCGAAAGGTCGTGAAAGCTCAAGCCAAAGAGATTAAGTCTCTTAAGGCAAGTGAAAGCTCTTTGAGAGAAGAAGTTCTTGAGATGGAATCACTCAAAGGTAAGCTTAACTCTGCCATAGAAGAATTGAATGAGACACTTAGTCTCGTCAGTCTAAAAGAAAAAGTCATTGAGAAACTGGAAGAGCAGTTTGAGGCTGAGAAGAAGCTTGTTGAGAGCTTCTCCAAGCCTAAGACAGTTCTTCCACTGATTGCTGGATTTTCAGCACAGACTGATGGTGCTGGACTAGGTCATATAGCCTCTTCTAGTAAGACTTCTAGAAGGAATAAGACTCAACGAAAGAATAAGGCAGCCAAGAAAGCCTTAGCCAAAGAAAAAGGGAAAGCCCCTCAAGAACAGACTATCTTTAATAAGGTAATCTACCCGACAAACAAGTTTGATCTTGAGTCCTCCTATGGACACTGGTCTAGGCCTACTTATGTAGAGCCAAAGTCTAGATACCAAGGATGGGCACGTCCTAGAAACTTTGGCGAAAGTGTTTTTAAAGCACCTTATGAAGAAATCAGTCTTCAGAGCTATGGTCCATATAATCATGGTCATAACTTTAAGAGAGCACCGAAAGTGAAAGAAGTTGAAGTCTTGTCCACCAAAGAGAGGAAAGAATGTTCATGTCATCAACATGAAGCATCTACCTCCAGTGCAGCTCCTCCTGCTAAACCTCATGTCAAGATGGTCAAGCAAGAGAAGAATGGACAAAGATACAATAGATTTCATTGTTGGTGTTGTGGCAAGATTGGTCACTTCGCCATCGATTGTTGGTTCAACAAAAGTGTTTATGCTGCCCCAAGAGTTATCAATGTGAGAAAGACCGCTCACGATGCTAACATCGGTAGGGGGAGCAATCTAACAAGAGACCAAGGACCCAAACAAATTTGGGTTCCTAAGGCAAAATGATTTTGTGTTTGCAGGAATGTCCAAAGGCCAATAGAACGCCAATATGGTACTTGGACAGTGGATGTTCTCGGCACATGACCGGAACAAAAAGTTTACTTCAAAATTACTCTCCAACCGAGAACGGATCAAAGGTCATCTTTGGAGGCTCCGACCGGGGAGTTATAAAAGGATATGGTACAATTTCTAACGGTAGCGTATCCTTCTCGGATGTTGCTTATGTTGAGGGATTAGAACATAATCTCATAAGCATAAGTCAATTATGCGACAAAGGATACGTTGTTGAGTTTCATGCCAACAAGTGTTTGATAAAAACGGTTGATAAACAAGAAACCATTTTATCCGGCACTCGTAGCAGAAACATATTTTGTCTTAATTTTATTTGTTTGGATTCCTCTACCCCAGTATGTCTTCTTGCTAAAGATAGTGCATCTCTTGGTGACCAATGGCACAAGAGATTAGCACATATTAATTTCAAAACCATTCATAAATTGTTTTCGAAGAATTTGGTGCGTGATGCTCCAAATGTTAAGTGCGAAAAGGAAAGACCTTGTCACGCATGCATTAAAGGCAAGCAAACAAGGGCTACCTTTAAAAGCATTATTGGCAAAGATTCGGACAGGTGTTTACACCTTCTTCATATGGACTTGTTTGGTCCACTGCAAGTTAGAAGTTTAGGAGGTAAGGATTATACGTTGGTTATTGTTGATGATTACTCGCGCTTTGCGTGGGTGTTCTTTTTGAAACACAAGTCGGATACCTTTGATATTTTCACTAATTTTGTCAGGCAAATACAGAATGAGTACGACTGCTCCATTGTCAAAATCAGAAGTGACAATGGAACGGAATTCAAATCTGGGGCCATGACGGAATTTTGTGAAAGCCTTGGTATCCTTCATGAGTTTTCCTCTCCTCGGACTCCACAACAAAATGGAGTAGCTGAGAGAAGAAACAGAACACTCATAGAGGCTTGCAGGACTATGTTGAGTGATGCTTCACTACCGGAATATTTCTGGGCTGAAGCCGTCAACACTGCATGTCACGTGCAAAATCGAGCACTCATAAACAAGAACCATGATAAGACTCCTTATGAACTTTTAAAAGGCAGGAAGCCAACAATATCTTACTTTAGAATCTTTGGTTGTAAATGCTTTGTACTTAACAACGGCAAGTATCATACCACTAAGTTTAGCGAAAAGAGTTTTGAAGGCATCTTCGTAGGCTATAGTAGCCAAAGTAAGGCATATAGGATCTTTAACAAGAAATCCTTGGTGGTAGAAGAATCAATTCATGTTATTTTTGATGAGACGAGTTTGTTGCAAAGCAACTCGTCTAGTGTGTTACTTGAAGCTGCAGGTTCCAAGATAAATGAAATAAAGTTGGAGCAACCAAATGAAGAGAAGGGTGATACTTTCATCGAGATCACTTCTCCAACTACAATTGAGAATGAAGATCAGGATATTGAAGCAGTTCAAAGAAATGAAGTCACACCAGATGCTGAAGATGTTCCAGATGCTAGGACATTAGAGCTCAGACACTTGAAGGATCATCCAATAGAACAGATCATTGGAAATCCTCGAGACGGTGTCAGAACTCGTAGAGGTACCACTAATGAAAATTTATATTTAAGTTTTCTATCTCAGGTGGAACCAAAGAAGTTTGAGGAAGCAAACTGCGACGCATCATGGATACTAGCCATGGAAGAGGAGCTGAACCAATTCAAACGATGTGAAGTTTGGAAGCTTGTACCAAGACCCAAAGATAAGAACGTTATAGGAACCAAGTGGGTGTATCGGAACAAGCTAGATGAAGATGGTACAATAATAAAGAACAAGGCGCGTCTCGTCGCCAAAGGATATCGACAAGAAGAAGGAATAGACTTCGATCAAACATATGCTCCAGTGGCAAGATTGGAGGCAATAAGGTTATTTCTAGCATATGCTGCATTAAAAGGTTTCACCGTCTATCAAATGGACGTGAAGTCTGCCTTTCTTAATGGAAACATAAAGGAAGAAGTATATGTAGAACAACCTCCAGGTTTTGTTGATCCAAACTCTCCTAACCATGTCTACTTTCTATTTAAAGCACTGTATGGTCTCAAGCAAGCTCCCCGAGCTTGGTATGAGACATTGTCTACTTTTCTTCTTGAGAACAAGTTCACAAGAGGAAAGATAGACAAGACATTATTTCTTAGGGAAATAAAAGGCAAGATTTTGCTAGTGCAAATCTATGTCGATGACATTATTTTTGGCTCAACTGACGACAACCTTTGCAAAAAGTTTTCTAAACTAATGCAAGGGAAGTTTGAAATGAGCAGTATGGGTGAGTTGAAGTATTTCTTGGGACTCCAAGTGAAACAATCTGAGGATGGAATTTTCATATCTCAGACGAAGTTCACAAAGGAGTTGATTAAGAAATTTGGATTGGAGAACGCATCTACAATGAAAACTCCAATGGCCTCAGCTATGTCTCTGGATAAGGATGAGAAAGGGAAACCTTTTGATGAAACCAAATACAGAAGCATAATTGGGTCACTACTCTACCTTACTGCTAGTAGGCCAGACATAATGTTCTCAACATGTGTATGTGCTAGATTTCAGGTGAACAGTAAGGAATCTCATTACGCTGCTGCAAAGCGAATTTTGAGATACCTTAAAGGTACAACAAATCTTGGCTTATGGTACCCAAGAAGTAATGACAATGAACTGATTGGCTATTCAGATGCAGATTTTGCAGGTAGCAAGGATGATAGGAAGAGCACCTCAGGAACATGTCAATTCCTAGGAAGAAGGCTTATTTCCTGGAGTAGTAAGAAGCAGAATTGTGTCGCAATCTCAACAGCCGAGTCAGAGTACATCTCTGCAGGCAGTTGTTGTGCACAACTGCTTTGGATCAAAAATCAGCTTGAAGATTACAACCTGAAGTTTGAAGACATTCCTCTGATGTGTGATTCATCAAGTGCAATTGCCATTGCCAACAATCCAGTGTCACACAGCAGAACAAAACATATAGAGTTGAGATATCATTTTATACGGGAGCATGTGGAGCGAGGAGATATCAACCTTCAATATGTTCCAACAGATAGACAAGTAGCAGACATTTTCACAAAGCCACTGGATGAAGCCAAGTTCTCTTTCTTCAAGACAGAACTTGGGATGCTCAACAAAGAGGACTAAGGAAAAAGTTCTCTTTCTTCAAGACAGAACTTTTCAGAATTTCAAAAAAAAAAAATAAAGCTAAGTAATTCTTTCTCGAGAACTTTACTTTTGCTCGAGAACGATGCTCGAGAACTATCTACTTCTCGAGCAAGCTTCTCGAGAACTCTTTATTCTGCTCGAGAAAACTTCTCGAGAACTTTCGGTTACGAAAATTTCCTAAGTTCTTTTGTCTCGAGAACTTCACTCGGGGTACTCGAGAACTTAATAAAGACTACTTCTCGAGAACTTAATAAAGTACTCGAGTCTACCTCTCGAGAACTTAATAAAGTACTCGAGTCTACCTCTCGAGAACTTACTAAAGTACTCGAGCCTACTTGATACTTGCGAAAATTCTTAACCCTAATTTCCCGAGTACAGTTTTTGTTAGCTTTTATTATTTTTCAAAATGCCTAGTAGCAGTCCAGATCATTTCTGCCGCTCATTTACAATATGTATATAAATAGTCAGATTAAATTCGTCAAATCCACTAATCCCAAAATCCCCAAATATCTTGAGACCCTTCGCCTTCCGCCCGTGCCGTGAAAACCAGAAAACCCCACAGTTTTTTCTCCGTTTTTCTTCAATGGCTTCATCTTCTTCTATCGCCAAGCTCGGAATTGGCAGTGAACTTCTTCGAGATGGTATTGCAGACATATCCCCAGACTTTCAGAACCTCTTGAGCCTCCTGGATATAGCCGGCCTCACTTTTGTCCTAGAACAGAAGTGTCGACTCCTTCTTCCTCAGGTTCATGAATTCTATCAGAATTTGACAGTCAGCACCAGTGGTCATGTTCTCCGATCTACCGTTTCTGGCATCAAGGTCAAACTCTCGGCCTCCCTCATCAATCAGTTACTTCATCTACCTCCAGTCACAGAACCAGAAGACCTAACACATGCAGATTATGACCGTGCCTATTCCTTCTGTGGAATCGCCGGCATACCCTCTGGTATTCGACGCCCCCAGCTGAACCCAGAGAGCAAATTCCTCTTGGACATCGTCGGCAAATGCCTTCTCTGTGCTACTGGATCAATCAAACATGCTACAGGAGAGATGTTTGATGTGATGACCTCCATAATTTGCAGGAAGCAATATCCCTTTGGCAGACTGATTCTTGATCACATCAAGTCCAGTCTCAAGAAGCCTGGATTTGCCAGAATTATAACCCTTCTACTCAGTGAACTTGACCCAGCAGTGTTTTCAATGTCTAAAGGCAGTGTTCTGCACTACATGAAGAGGCTCACAGTGGACTCCATTAACAGATGGGAGTTGAAATTGCAGAATACCACCCAGGCCACCAGGGCTCAGGAACTAGTTCAGGAAGAGGTTGTCAGAACTCCACCTCCCTCTCCTCATCCAGCAATTGAGGGGGAGCCTGCACAACCTTCCCTAGCTCAAAAATTTCCCCCAGATCCTGCTACAACAGTTGTTCCAGACTACAGGATTTCATCCCCCCCTCCAAACACAGAGAGTGTCATCCAGGATGCTTCTCTTGAGGGGGAGCCTGCCTCCATGGTTATAGATCTCACTGTCACTTCAGCAGAAATTGATGCAATGATCACTGAACTCACTTCTGAGCACCCCAGTTTAGCATCATCAGTTCCAGACTCAATTCCAAATTCTGCTCCAGACTCAGCTCCACTTGACTCAATTCCAAATTCTGCTCCAGACTCAGCTCCAGACTCAATTCCAGATTCTACTACAGCCACCACTCAGGACCCAGCTCCACTTGAACCAGTTCCTGAACTGCCTAAGAAACATGCTTCTCCAGAACCAGTTCAGCCCTCCAGTTCACTTCCCCCATCACCTTCTCACTCAGCTAATACCCAAGGACAGCAAGCTGCTACTTCCTCCACAACCACTCCCTCTTCTTTTGAGCCAATGACTGACATCCCAGAAACTGATGAGGATGTTCAGGAGGCAGAGTCCAGGATTCCTCAAAGGCCACACTTCTCCATCCCAACTTTACTTCCTTCAGGAAATGAAGATGATGACAACATCCCTCTGAGAAGACAGCCATCCACTTCTACTGTTGTAATTGAAGAGATCAACCCCAGCCCCTCCAATGCACCTTCTCCACCTGCTGCTGCTCAACCACATCCATCCAGTCTTGCTCCTGCAAGTGCTCCTGCTGCTACTGATTCCATCATAACACTGTTAACACAGTTGTTTGCTGAACAGAAAACCTACATAGACACAGCTGTCAAGAAGGTTCAAGACCAGGTGACTGCCCTTGAAAAGGCCATGCACAAAGGATTTGCTGAAATCCAGGTGAACACAGATACCCTGAAAGAAGCATTTCACAAGGGAGGATTGGCCTTGGATCATACTATAACAAGTATTGGCCACCTCATGGAACAATCTGTTGTGTTGGCTAATAATCAAATTCAGTTGGATAAAAGGACAGATGACAAGTTCTTTACACTGACAGGTGAGGTTGGCACCTTTAAGGAAGATGCAATTGCAACCCTTACTACAGAAGTCAGAAAGGGGGAGGAGATTTACAAGACTGTCTCAGCTAAACATTCTGAATCCATCATGACCAGAATTACCAATGCCAGCATTGAAACCCAAGCTGACATAGAAGCCAAAGTCATCAAGGCTCAGAATGCTTTCCATACCTCCCTGAAAGAAAATGTGCTGAAACATATTGACTCTGTCAAGTTTCATGCCTTTGATACCTCTGTCTGGATGCACAACAATATATTCCCTGACCATCAGATTGACTCCAACTCTATTCCCCATCATCTGAACCCAGTTGCAGTCAGAGCAGCCCTTGCTGAAAGCACTCAAGCCTCTGCTGCCCAAGCTGCTGCTGATGCAATGGCTGCTGTCCAAGCTGAAGAAGATGCTGCTGCTGCTGCTGCCTTTGCTCAGAAGGCCTTCTCTCCATACATTGAACTTCAAGAAACTTACATGCCAACTGGAGAGGTGTGGGAAGATCTACCTAACCAGCCACCTAATATCCAAACAAAGAAAAGGAAATATGGGGAAGGGCCCTCTGCAAGGAGATCTGCACCTGAACATGATCAAGGCTACAGAAGACATCAGGATGAACCAAGGCAGTATCCAGTACACTCTGAAGTCTGGAGCCCCACCTCCAGGACTTTAATCCTTGAAACTTTGAAGCTGGTAACTCAATTCAGTGAAAGACAACAAGAATTCTACAGCCATGAGGAATGGAGAAAGTATGACAAGAACTGCATTCAGAGGAGGCTGCATGAGTCTAAGTATGGATTTAACAATGCTGCAGCTCCTCCTAAACCTGAAAAGTACTTTCCCAAGCCCTTCAGCTACTTTGAGAGACAAGAGCAGAAGAGATGGCAAGAGGGTGAAAGACAAAAGAAACAGGCTGATGGCAAGAAGAAGTAACCTGCACTCTAGTTCATAACAGCTTTTGTATCTTTGGGAATAGTGGGATTTAAAAAAAACATTAATCTGAAAAATCTGATTACTTATATACCTATATGTTTTTGATTGTGCTGTGATTCATTTCTGTTATTCCTGCTCTAGGTTATTTTGATTATGTCACATATGTCTTGCTTACTTGTTGTTATGTATTATTTGTTAAGGGATTCAGCTTAGTGTATAGGGTTCTGACTTCTGCAAATAGGGGGAGATTGTTGGGTATTGTATCCACACTCACCTAGATTTGCATGAAGTCACCCATGAACTAAGTTGAATCCAGTTGTATTTGATATTTCTCTTTAGCCATATGCTTGCAGGTGTACACTTTAAGTATAGACCAATGTCAGTCTGCAATGGGTCATCAAACACAGGACTTCACAGTGTAATCCCTCACTGTGTAATCCAAGGTGTTGACTCATGTGTAGCCTCTCTATTGGAATATACTTAACCTCAAATTACTTGGAGAAAAGGACAAAAGCTGAAGCTGAAGAAGTTCTATTTGAAAACATTTTTCTGTAACTTAGAATTTTTGCCAAGTCATTTTTGCTCGAGAAATACATTAGTGCTCGAGTAAATTACATCTCTAGGTCTCGAGAAGTTTTTAAAAGTGCTCGAGAAAAAGCTCAGCTTGCTCGAGAACTTTTTCTTTCAAATCTGGCTGTCATTAATGCTCGAGAGAAAGATTTCCTTTCTCGAGAAAATGACTTTGCTGCTCGAGAACTAGAATGCTGTGCAAAAATATTTCTAAGGAAAGGTACTCGAGAAATATAACTCTTCTTCTAAGTCTACCTTTCTCGAGAACTATTTCTCTGTTGTTATTCTAAGTTCCTGTGCTCGAGAACAGCTTTAGCTTCTCGAGTACTTTCCTCCAGATTTTCCTCTATGTTCAAGTGCTCGAGAAATAATCCATTTGCTCGAGTACTCTAGTTTTCAGGATTTTGATTAAGTCTTTGTGATCGAGAAAGAGACTTGTTTCTCGAGTACTCCAGTTCTCAAGTTTGTTTTTAAGTGTTTAGTGCTCGAGAAATCTTAATAATTCTCGAGTACATTTCTTCAGGCTCTCGAGCAAATTCTGCTTGTGCTCGTTTTCCAGTTTTATTCTAAGTCTTTGTGCTCGAGAAGTTTCAAGATTCTCGAATATTTTCTTTCCAGTACTCGAGCAAGTTTACTGTATGCTCGAGTAATCCAGATATACTTTTTCTTCTAAGTATAAGTGCTCGAGTAGTACAATTAGTGCTCGAGAAAGTTATTTTCGACAGTATATTTTTTCCGTCTCAAGATCTCGAGACAATCATTTCTATTCTCGAGAACTCCTTGTTTCAGTGCTCGAGAACAACCTTCAGTTCTCGAGTACTTCTGACTTGAATCTTTTTCTAATTCTGAATTTGTCAAAATCGTTGACCTTCTATTCATTCTATTTTTTTTTCAATCTTTAATCTGTCATCATCTTATTGGCCCACGTGGCATCACTTCAATACGATTTGATTTCTGACCGATTAGGCTCCCTATAAAAGGTCTAATCAGTCTCTGTTTTCATTAAGAATTATTATTATCGTTTATCTTTTCTCTCTCTTCAAGAACGTGAAACGAAAAAGGGCCGACAAACCCTAAGTTCCCGATTCGTCTTCCCGGTCGCCGCCGCCGCCGCTCACTGTTTCCATCTGGAAGGTCGCCGACGAAGAACGATCGATATAGTGACACATAGAATCGAGATCGACCTCGACTTTCTTTCGAATCTCTTGATTCCGTGTGTTCCGAAGAACCAGATCTGTAGATCGACGACAGTATCTTCTCCGACTGATTCCTGACAGAGCCGCCATTGTTGAAGGAAGAAGAAACGTCAAGATTTTCTAGATCTGTCACAGTCTCTTAATTTTCTGTAAATCTTTATTCTGTAGGAGATTTTTCTCCGAGTTGTAGGAGTTTTCACTCCGAGTATTTGTTGTAGGAAGATTGTGCTTCCGAGTGTAGATCCGGGTTGGATCGAGTTGTAAGATTTCTTTAATCTGAGATAAGTGGAGTAGCCGAGTCTAGTGCGTTACTAGATCGGTGAGAGGGAAAGTGGAGTACCCAAGATCGGGGAACCACTATAAATCTTGTGTCGTCTGTGCTTGTGTTCTTTTTGTGTGTGCTGCGATTAGTTTTATTTTATTCCGCAAAAGACGTCGCAATCACCTATTCACCCCCCTCTAGGTGATAATTTAGACAACTAGTCAACTTTCAATATGCTATCACATGTCCATGCTGCATCAGTACATCGCCCATCCCCTGAAACGATGCATCAATGTACACCTGGAAGACCTCCTTCCCAAACGGGAGAGCAAGGATATGGGTCTACGTAAGCCGAACCTTCAACTCCTGGAAGGCCACCTCGCACTGTGGCGTCCAGATGAAAGGAGTGTCCTTCTTCGTCAAAGAAGTGAGTGGGAGGGCTATTTGAGAGAATCCATGCACAAACTTTCGGTAATACCCGGCCAATCCCAGAAAACTTCGGACATCTGTGGCCGTCTTCAACTGAGGCCAGTCTCTCACTGCCTGAATCTTTACGGGATCCACCGCCAATCCTGCTCCACTAATAATGTGGCCTAAAAAGGCCACCTCCGTCAGCCAAAACTGGCATTTGCTGAACTTGGCATACAATTGATGCTCCCTGAGCTTCTCCAAAGTCAAGGACAGATATTTTGCATGCTCTTCCTTCGTCCTCGAATAAATAAGGATGTCATCTATGATCACAATGACAAACCTGTCGAGGTATGGCTCGAACACCTGGTTCATCAAGCTCATGAATAACGATGGAGCATTCGTGAGCCCAAAGGGCATCACGATAAACTCGTACATGCCATATCTACTCCTAAACGCTGTCTTCGGATATCTTCTTCCTGAATCCGTAACCGATAGTATCCCGACCTCAGATCCAGCTTCGAGAATCAATGTGCTCCCTCTAGCTGATCAAATAATTCATCGATCCTTGGCACTGGATATGTGTTCCGGACTGTCAACCGGTTTAGTGCACGATTGTCGATGCAAAATCTGAGGGTCCCATCCTTCTTCTTTATAAACAAGACCGTAGCTCCCCAAGGCGAGAAACTTGGCCTAACGAATCCAGCCTCCACCAGTTCCTTCAACTGACTCCTGAACTCCACCAGCTCCTTTGGATCCATCCGAGAGGGAGCCCTAGACACTGGCTTTGTTCCAGGCACCAACTGAATCTATAAATCCTTCTTGCGATGCAGCGACAATCCTGGTAGCTTCTCTGGAAACACATCCGCAAAGTCTCACACCATCGATATATCGACAACCTTTGTCTTGTCCTCAAACATCTCGAAGAACACCTAATATACCTCATCTCCTTGCATGTGGGCCTTGACATCCTGAATAGAAGATAACATCCTACGAGAGATGGGAGTAATACCTTCGAAGGTCGCGAAGGTGTGGTCGTAACTCAGTATGACCTTCTTTGTCGGGCAATCTATCTGGGCTTGGTTCAAGTAAGACATGTCATGCCCAGAACCAAGTCGATGTCCGGCATCCTTAAGAGCATAGCCGGGGCCTCGAGCGTCAGTCCATCAATAGTCACCCTTAGGAGGCACTTAGCAGTAGCAAAGACCTCTGTCTTGTTGGGGAGACGCACCCTCCTGGCGACTCCCGAATAATGTCTGACTCCTTCCAGTCCCTTTACGAACTCCTCAGAGATGAAATTGTGTGACGGCCCCGTATCTACCAAGGTATGGGCAGGTTTGCTGCACACTATAACTATTCCTGTTTATTTAAGTTTGGTTAGGTAACTGGGCCTATGGTTTTCTTTTTTCTAGTATGCTACTGTTGTTTGTTGTTTAAAATATTCCAAAAGTAAATAATAACATAAAATTTACAGCATACCTGCAATCACCTTGCCCAGGTCCTGAGGTGGAGCCAAGTCTAGAGCATACACCTGCTCCCTCTCTTGCCTCCGATCTTTGTCCTGGAAACCACGTCCTCTTCCACGGACTCGACCTGCAAACTGTTGAGTATGCGGGGCAGCCTGTGGTGCCGGTAGAGGTGCCTCTCTCATAGGATAGTTCCTCTTGATGTGCCCTACCTGATGAAAGTTGTAGCACTCGGGCGGGGGAAGTGCCACACCCCCGGGCCTCTACATCTCCCGCGTTTGGAGAGGTTGAGGAGCCAATACCACCGGCTCCCTCGGATCCTGTCTCACCTCTTAGCGGGGTTGGTCCTCTTCCATTCTCCCATCAGCAAAGCAACCCCTCTGCTAATCATTCCTGCCTCCCCGACCCTGATCCTTAGTTGGAATCTTCCAGCCTCGAGTCGTGTGCCAATTAGACTCAATCCTCTTTGCCATTGATGAGTCCCCATTTCATACCGAATTCTGGACTCATCTAGGCTTCATTTTCTTACTTTGCACTACCATTTAGCGCCATTAGCATTCCTTTTGGTTCGCTACGACATTCCACGTCTCGTGCACTTTATTAGCCTATTTCTGTGCGTGTGTGTATTTCCCTCTTGCTGTGCATTTTATTGATATCTGTGACTGCCATGATCGATAACCCGTCCAGTTTTCCTGCAGGTTCGGGGATCGTGTGGGCGTCCGGGATAGGGCTTTCATCATTTTTTTTGCAAAGGAGTCAATGGTCGTGCGTTTTTACCCACGCACGACCATCGACCTCTTTGGCGCACGATCATCGGTCATGCGCGGTCTGGCTTCTCCTATGAAAGTTCTGCCCCGCCATATCACACGGTCACCGGCTATACCGCGCACGATCACTGCTCGTGCGTTGCCGATCCTGCGCAGTCATGCCCTCTTTTGTACAAGTTCTGCCGCCATATCGCACGGTCACCTGCTATACCGCGCACGATCACTGATCGTGCGCTGCTGATCGTGTGCAAGCTTTGATTTCCTGGTGCAGGTTCTACAGGTTGTTTCCGCACGGGCGCTGACTTTGTTCGCGCGCGACTACTGGTCGTGCGCCAGTGGTCGTGCGCGCTATTTAACTCTGCTTCTATAAATCGGCCTGTTCCGCGAATTAGGGCAACGGAGCCTGGACCGATCTTGCCGCCACTTCGCCGTTCCGCATCCAAGGAGCTCCATCGATCTCCACCTTCATCCCTACCATTGGGAGGTCATTTTCCGGCGATTCTAAAGCGTTCCGCATCCTCCGGTGATCCTCCCGGTAATTAAAGACCTCTTCTCCGAGCTTTCTACCGAGGAAGACGATGAAGACAACCTAGAGAACGGACTTAAAGGCCCTCGAGGTGACAGCTCATCGGTACCGGAAGCCTCCTCGGACTGCGCGTGGAAGCGGATTTACAACCCGCACCTCCGGCCAACAACCGCGGTGGATCTTCACTTTCTTGGTTTAGTCTTTCTCCATCTCTCTTGTTGTATGAAATGACTTAAGCTTGTAATGAACTTCGATTTCTAGTTGTTTTAATTACATTATTGTTGTTTAATCTTGCTTGTGAGATTGGTGATTTGATGCGCCTCGCCCCATCTCACTTCACTCCGTTCCTTTGTTGCATTCGATTGCACTCCGCACTAAACACCTCATTCACTAGCTCACCGTCCATTCGCCTCACCGAAGTACGGCATCGCGGCCGTTACATCAATCTCGCCTTGTGAAGCGGTGATTGCGACCCGCATAATTCGCTTTAGTTTATTTGTTTGCAAAACCACCTTCAAAGCCCTTTATTTTTCCTTTATTTAATTAACTCTCATAACGATAATTTCGGATCATTTGTTGTTCTACGCTAATTGCATTCCTCAAAAGACCGACACTCGGGGATTCATTCCCAAACTTTATTATTTGTGCGACCGGTGCGCTTGCCGAATTTACACGCATCAAGTTTTATGCGCCGTTGCCGGGGAATGCAACTGTAGAACGACAATGACGTTTGAAAGTATTGTTGTAAGAGTTAGTGTTTTTTGACCGCTGTTTCTTTGTGTAGTTGCCGCAGTGAATGCAAGGACGCGCTGCAAGAGATCTTGTAGCTTACGACCCCGAGATCGAACGAACTCTTCGTGCACAAAGACGTGCTGCTGCCATCAATCCTGTCCCAATGGGGGACCAGCTGAACATTGATGCCGGAAACTGTGTTGGCGGGATCCTTCATGGTGACCGAAACAGCAATGAGAATGAATTAAACCCGCCCCAGGTATGCACCATGAGGGACTACACCACACCGACCGTAGGGAGTATTTACCCCGGCTTCGGACCGACGATCACCAATCAGGAATTTGAGATCAAACCAGCCATTCTGAACATAATCCGGAACAACACACAGTTCTCCGGAATGGCCACTGAAGACGCCCATCTTCACTTGGCTGAATTTTCCGAGATCTGCGCCACGTTTCGCTATGCTGGGATCCCCGATGATACAGTCAAGCTCCGTCTTTTCCCCTTTTCCCTCAGGGACAAAGCCAAGACATGGCTCCACTCTCTTTCGCCTGGAGCAGCCACCACTTGGGAGGCATTTACAACGAAATTCTTTGCCAAGTTCCATCCGGTGGACCGGATTGTGAGTATGCGGCATGCGATTGCCAACTTTCGGCAAAATGATCAAGAAAGCCTAGCTGAGGTGTGGGAACGCTTCAATGAGTTGCTGAGGAAGTGTCCAAACCACGGATTCCAAACTTGGAATCTCGTTGAAAGCTTCTATTTCTCTATTGAACCACAGCACCGAGCTATGATTGATGCCGCCTCTGGTGGAACGATAATGAATCTTGCGCCTGATGATGCATTGAGAATTTTGCAGGATACCGCCATCCAAATCGCATATTGGACCGCAGGAAGGAATTTTCCACGAGGTACTAGTGGAGTTTTTGCTCTGGAAGCATCCAAGCCCGCCGCCGCTGCTGCTGCTCCATTTATGGCAATCTCATGCCAGGGTTGTGGAGGTTCCGACCACCACAGCTTCGAATGCCAAGCAGGCGAGGTACGTGATGAAACTACTTTCCTTAATGAATCAATTAACTTTATTGCAAATCAAAATAGGGGAGCACCTTATGGGAACACGTACAATCCGGGGGTGAGAAATCATCCAAATTTTTATTGGAATCAAAAGGCACCAGGCCAACGATGGAAGCCGGGGCAGCATCAAAATGAGGCGTATGCCTCCGGAAGCCAACCGCGGCCGCCTCAACCGAATTACCCCCAAGGGCCCCCTGCTATAAAAACAAATTCTTTAGCTGAAATGTTTGAAAAGTTTGTTGAGGTCTCCAAGACTAACATGACGAACCAAGCGGCCTCAATGCGTAAGCTAGAGGCATAATTGGGCCAATTGGCCCAAATGGTCTCTGAGCGGACCCAAGGCACTTTACCGAGCAACACTGAGAAAAACCCCTATGAGCAAGGAAAAAGCCTTGGGGAAGAAAATTTGAAAAAAACTCACGAGCTTGTTGTAGCTTGTAAAATTAATAATATTGAAACTACTGCATTGTGCGATTCCGGAGCGTCTAGTAACATCCTCATCATGCAGGATGTTGCGAAGATGAACCTGCATGTTGATCCAGCAAACCGAAAGTCGCTAATTTTGGCAAATGATATTTTGGTTGACACTGAGGGAGGTGTATGAGAAGTTGAAATCGAGGTTAATGGGAAGTGCTTAACCACTGATTTCCAGGTTTTGGGACCCAAGGAAAACAATTCTATTCCTATATTGGGGGTTCCGTTCCTGACGGCTAGCGGCGTATCTCTTGATTTCGCCAAAGGATGCGTAACTTGGCCGGTTGTTGCTTCAACCTTGGACATCACTTCTGTACATGACCCTCTTCTCCATAATAATAATTTCCAAAGTGCTGCAGATATCAAGATTGGTTTAGAACTCTCCTTGGTGAGGGATGCTCATACAGAAGAGATGATTAAGGAAGGACTTTCTACGGAGATGATCGAGAATAATAAGAAAGAGTTCAAAGAAGAGACCGAGTGCACTGATGCAATGGCTACCTTCCCGTTTCCCATCGCGTCAATTTTTTAGCATGGTGAAACTAGTTCTATTCGGGAGAAATCCCTAGACAATGAATTGTGTAATATTGTTTCAAACTTTGTCCAGCGATCAGTAGCTTGGGTTGATCCGGTTGCTGTTTTGGTACCGAAAATGAAGCCGCCAACCGCAAAAATATGACCCACCACGGAAGTCAATCTTTGGAAATATACCACGGTGGAGAAGCTGAGGAAGGCCAAGCGTGTACGCGATGAGCGTTATGCTGCCCTCCGGCGCGAGGAATTGCACATTCAGAGTAAAGGGAAAGCCCTTTCTCCCAATGTAAAACGACACTTTGTTGTTCCCTCGTGCCCCACCGGTTAGACTTATCACAAGTCTGCATTTTAGCTTATTGCTCTCCCCTTTTCCGTAATTCCCTATGCTTTGTGCTTGCTTGTTTTGTTGGGAACTTTTTGTTGCTGTGCTTTATTTTTCTGAAACTCTTTTATTCCTGCAAGAACAATATATAAACTGCTAATACAGGTATTTGGTCCACCTTAAGGACGGTAAACAAAAGGGCTATTCGGGAGACAACCCATGCTTGGACCTTTTTGGTCCCTCTTTTTTGTGCTTTTTACTTTGCTCTTCTATTTTATTTTCTGTTATTTGTCTTATCTTCGGTTCAACCTAATTCGCAGGTCCAGCATACTTTTGTGCGATGCAACAACCTCCGCCTTCTAGTATGCTCATTCTTTGGAGCATAGGTACCCTTTCTCCTCAGCCCTCTTTTTATTTTAGATGACTATTTTCATTTCTGTCTATGCTTTCATTCTAGTCTGGGGGGAAGAGCCGCTTATGCACTCCACGAGCACATTGATAGCATGCCAGTAGTTTTATTTTATGCTTCATTATTGTAGAATCCTGCTGCACACACCTTGTCACCCACACGAGCGCGCACTTAACCACGCGCGCGGCTCGAATCAATGTTGTCATTTTTGTTAATTTTAAAATGCCGGTGCTGACTTTGGATTTTAATTCGGAGTAGTTCGAAACTCGTGCAGTGCTCCTAATCGAGTACTCACGTGGTGTAGAAATTGTATTGGTTTAATTTTTCTTTATGCTTGTAAATTTATATTTTTTCTGCACTCGTAAATCATGTTTGTCCTACTCAAAATTGTGAATCCGGAGCAATCTATCGGTAGCGTAGGAATGTGTGTAGGCGTCTATAGCTTTGTATTGCTCGAGTCGGGAGGACGGATCATTTCTCTTAGTGGCTAAGAACTTGCCCCAAGCTACTTTCGAAGCACTGGTGCATGGTTAGTCTAGCGTGAGAGTGATGTAGGCCATCATGTTGGCCCGGTTGAGCTTTGTACCCTTTCCTAACGTCGTCCTCGCTAGCCCCTTTGTGCCTACCCTTCTTTTTGATTCAGCTCCACTATATTCGCCAAAGCCTTATAGCCGATCCTAGTCGCACGCCCAATTCGCGCATTAGTAGTTTACATTTTATGTTGGGATGTGATGTGGTGATTCGTTTTTGTTATATGTGGATGTGCCCAATAGAAAAATGTGCTGATTTTGTAAAATAAGAATGTGCGAGCTTAACAGAAAAATCTATAAAAAGAAAAAAAAGAGGAAAAGAAAAGAAATAATAAAAAGTTTAAATGAAAAATCTTTTTGAGATGGGATTGTTCTTTGGAGTAGGCGGTGCACACACCCATTTGTAAAAGTAAGTCTGGGGGTGTGGTGCACCTGCGTTTATTTGGTGGTTAGTGATTTCTATTTTTTGTTCGTTAGCTCATTTGGGTTTGGTGCCTTACTCATCTTGTTTATCCTTGTTTTCCTCACCGTAACCCAAGCCCCATTATTACCCGAAGTCCTATGGACTCACGCTAGAGTCAAACTAATGTCGTGAAGAGAGTGCGAATGGGCAAGCCTATGGTCCCCGATAATTGTGGATTCCTTTGGAGGTGTTCACGAGCCCCGATCTTTGGCAATGCTTAGCCAAGTGACTTGCCTATTTTCTTCCTACACATGACCAAGCGATTCTCCGGCATTAAACTTTTTAGTAGTGACAATATCTATTTACGTTTGTCGAAAGTTATAAATTTCATCGTATAATTAAAAATTTCTTCTATTATATTTTTTATACACTTGAGTTTTCGATTTCTCGTTCTACTTTAAATTGAAATTATTTCGTCAGCTAGCTATTTTAGAGTTCACGAGATGATTATTTTCCCGGGACGTGCAAATGGTTAAGTCTGGGGGTGTGATGAGTCCCCATTTCATACCGAATTCTGGACTCATCTAAGCTTCATTTCATGACTTTGCACTACCATTTAGCGCCATTAGCATTCCTTTTGGTTCGCTACGACATTCCACGTCTTGTGCACTTTATTAGCCTATTTCTGTGCGTGTGTATATTTCCCTCTTGCTGTGCATTTTATTGATATCTGTGACGGCCATGATCGATAACCCGTCAAGTTTTCCTACAGGTTCGGGGATCGTGTGGGCGTCCGGGATAGGGCTTTCACCATTTTTTTGGCAAAGGAGTCAATGGTCGTGCGTTTTTACCCACGCACGACCATCGACCTCTTTGGCGCACGATCATCGGTCGTGCGCGGTCTGGCTTCTCCTGTGAAAGTTCTGCCCTGCCATATCGCACGGTCACCAGCTATACCGCGCACGATCACTGCTCGTGCGTTGCCGATCGTGCGCAGTCATGCCCTCTTTTGTGCAAGTTCTGCCGCCATATCGCACGGCCACCTGCTATACCGCACACGATCACTGATCGTGCGCTGCTGATCGTGCGCAAGCTTTGATTTCCTGGTGCAGGTTCTACAGGTTGTTTCTGCACGGGCGTTGACTTTGTTCGCGCATGAACACTGGTCGTGCGCCAGTGGTCGTGCGCGCTATTTAACTCTGCTTCTATAAATCGGCCTGTTCCGTGAATTAGGGCAACGAAGCCTGGACCGATCTTGCCGCCACTTTGCCGTTCCGCATCCCAGGAGCTCCATTGATCTCCACCTTCATCCCTACCATTGGGAGGTCATTTTCCGGCGATTCTAAAGCGTTCCGCATCCTCCGGTGATCCTCCCGGCCATTAAAGACCTCTTCTCCGAGCTTTATACCGAGGAAGATGATGAAGACAACCTAGAGAACGGACTTAAAGGCCCTCGAGGTGACAGCTCGTCGGTACCGGAAGCCTCCTCGGACTGCGCGTGGAAGCGGATTGACAACCCGCACCTCCGGCCAACAACCGCGTTGGATCTTCACTTTCTTGGTTTAGTATTTCTCCATCTCTCTTGTTGTATGAAATGACTTAAGCTTGTAATGAACTTCGATTTCTAGTTGTTTTAATTACATTATTGTTGTTTAATCTTGCTTGTGAGATTGGTGATTTTGATGCATCTCGCCCCATCTCACTTCACTCAGTTCCTTTGTTGCATTCGATTGCACTCCGCACTAAACACCTCATTCACTAGCTCACCGTCCATTCGCCTCACCGAAGTACGGCATCGCGGCCATTACATCCATCTCGCCTTGTGAAGCGGTGATTGCGACCTGCATAATTCACTTTAGTTTATTTGTTTGCAAAACCACCTTCAAAACCCTTTATTTTTCCTTTATTTAATTAACTCTCATAACGATAATTTCGGATCGTTCGTTGTTCTACGCTAATTGCATTCCTCAAGAGACCGACACTCGGGGATTCATTCCCAAACTTTATTGCTTGTGCGACCGGTGCTTGCCGAATTTACACGCATCGTCCATCTCCAACATCCGAGGTATAGGCCCGTCAGATACAAACAGAAGAGCCTCTCTCATATCCTCTCGCAGGCCCTTATAGAACCTCTTGGTATATCCCGCCTCATCTAGCTGATAGGAGTCCGCAAACCGGGCTAAGTGATTGAACTCCTGGTGGTACTCCACCACCGTCTTGTTGCCCTGCCTCAGCTACAGGAACCTGTATTCTAGCTCATCCCTTGCCGACTTTGGGATGAAGTGCTCCAACAATGCGGCCCTGAACTCCTCCTAAGTGATGTTAGCAACCTCCTGATCTGCAAATAGCATATCCAGAAGTGTCTTCCACCATCTCTTGGTATGAGACTCCAAGCAGGAGACCACCAAAGGCACCCTCTCCTCCCAAGGGCACTGTATCCCGGTCAGCATCTCGAACATGATATCAAGCCACTCCTCCATCCGTATAGCCGACTCCATCCCCATGTAAGATGGGGGAGAGAGTCCTCGAAATATTCTCAACCAATTGGCCCCCTGGTTTGGCTGCGGAGCCGGAACCTGCTGAGCCCAGAAAGCCTCTAGAATGGCCGTCAGAGTCTGCCCCATCTCCGACTGTAGAAACGGAGTGGGAGTTGGGGGAGGTGGTGTAATATTCGGAGTTTGCTGGTCTCCACCATGCGGTGTAGGATGTAACGGGGGCTGCATACAAAGATCATTTGTAAGAAATTGACTCAAACTTAGTTAAAAGTGGACAATTACATATGATCCCCCATATGGGCACACCCCAGCTTCCACTGCTTAGTTTGTCCCCACACTAAACTCGAGCGGGGGTGACCTAGGGTTAGTGGATTACTACTTTTTTGATCGAGGTTTCCTCTGATACCACTTGTAAGACCCCTTTCTTTTTAAACCACGGGGGTCTTATGCCCAGAACCGCCGCTTTGCGGTGACACCAACTCACCCGGGAAGGTCGTCACAACAAAACGCTGATCCTGCCGACCATACCGATCACAGAAGAGTAGCATAAGTATAAAGAGTAAAGAAAATACACTCCAATACTAGTCCAACAAAATCACAGTAATGATGAAACAAAGTACTAGAATAAGGGCTCCTCCCCGATATATCATGATCCTCATTACAAGTTACTCAACGCGGAAGCAAATCTACAGAACTACTAATGATCAAGACTCACTGTCCCTATCATCTGAACTCCGGTGCTAGACTGTCCCGTCTCCAAGCACGTCGACCTCTGGGGCTGTATCTCCGGGTTCGGCTCCACAATCCTCTAAAATGATTTGGTCAACGACCGTTAGTAAAAAAGACAAAGTCATATCATCACCCACCCCTCTCCCATGGATCCTAGGCACCGAGCGGGGAGAAGGAAAGGGAAAGTAAGTAAGGTGGAGAGTACAAAAGGCAGGCTACGGTGGAGCTAATCTAGCAGTTCTATATAAACAGGTAGAGTAAATCAGTAAGTATAAGAATGGTAAACAAGGAAAGAAGTAACCTTAACTTATATGGATACCCATACAAACTTATAAGTTAAGGGATCTTCAACAAGGCTCCCATCGTATAATGAGTCTCATACCAATTTATACGATGGGGTGTAACTTATAAGTTACACAAGCTTATAAGCTAAGGGGTCATTTTGCAAGGCCTATTGTACAAAGTATCCCATACCAATTTATACAATAGGTGTCAAAGGTTATATGCAATGGTTATGTTATGTCTTGCAAGTATGCTATGGCATGAACACGCAAGTGCAACGCACACACCCGACTCTATACACACAGACCTTTAGTTCTCCCTTTCTGGAGCCTAACCTCCCAGGATACCTCCGTAGTCGAAAAACGGAAGTGGTGGGTTGGGCCTCACCCAACTCTAAACCAGTAAATGCACTACCAGTCAGACCTATCGCACGCCTAAATAATGGTGCACTAAGCGAAGCTTCGCATACTCTTGCCAGCTAGCACACCAGACTTTATTTGGCGAAGTGCTAAACCGCACTTCCCGAGTCAATATATTGGCGTCGGTGCGTCGACCCTCCAATACTGAAGACCCACCACCTTTAATCTTATGTACATGCAATATTACCATGTTTTTCCCACCGAGCCAAAGCTCCCCGGACGGTTCCGTCCATCACAAATATCAACCGAGCCAAAGCTCCCCAGACTATCCCGTCCGTCAAAATTATCTACTGAGCCATTGGCTCGCCGGGCTAACCTGTTCATCACTAAAACCACCGAGCCTACCGCTCGTGAGACCCAACCTAACTCCCACAACACCGGGGAGTGTGAGTGTAAATGTAATCCTAGTTATACTAGTTACTCTTAAACATTGATTATTCTTACAGTTTAGGTTAGCCCAAGACTATCCCTGGCATACTCGATGAAGGGTTCTCAAAGGGCACTAGGAACTATGATGGTAGCTGAAGCTCATCGTTCCCTTTCACAAGACACTTAATATTATTGATTATTACCCAATTCCTGGTTCTCCCTTTTAATATTATACTGGATCTAACCCTAGTGTATTTTGACTCTCTATCTCTCCACAGGAATGACGATCCTTCGTCGATCTCGATCACCACTTACACTAGTCAACCCATCACTTCTCCCCATGATGATTCCTAACAATGAACTTATTTTCACTTCCCCAAAATCAGTATTATATTAAACCCCAACTCCCTATGCTCAATTCACATTCTATCACAATTTCTGCAGTTTTACTATATGCAGACCAACCTAAGCTATATGATGTACATGATAAGAGATACTCCAAATTTTCATCCAAAAGCCTTAAGATATTTAATGGGGGTTTATCATGACATGTTTAGCCTAAATTCAAAATGTTATAATTTTCCTAATTAATTTGATATTTATTTAATTTTCCCAAAAATTAGGTCATGGGTAATTTTGAACATGAATGACTAGATTTACTTAAGTTATGGGCACCCAAAAATTATGAACACTACAAGATGCCAAATTAACAGAGAACACCAAATTACACTAAATTTCATAAATGAATTAACCTGTAATTAATTAATTCAATATAATACCAATAAATAGATGTAAAGAAGGAGGCACCATTAATCTTAATCCAAAATTTATACAAAAATTACCATAGATATATTATGATTGTAAAACATTACTGACTAAGTTTAATAACATTCTAAATTATTTTAACTACTATTTTATCAAAATCATCAATAGGGGCAACACAAAGGTTATAACTACAAGTATAATCTACTTTCTTCCAAACATTCTATAATAATTCCTAGAGACTTATAATGTTAGAAAAACCTTCCTGCCAAAATTTCCTAAGGATCCAAGGTCATATGACCCTTCAATATTTTCCTAAAAGGTAAAGGCCTAAACCAACCCTAATTGGTTTAAGTTATGTGCCTAAGTCTAAATGTCACCAAACTCCTCCTTTGGGCATTTCACCACCCTAGAATCTCATGGACTAAACACCAAGTACATACAAGGACATATCACCTTATGCCCTTCACAAACCCCCAAAGTTCAACCTTAGGGTTTGAACTAGGGTCCTAGGGCAAATCCAGCCTAATCCACCCCATAATCCATGGGAGGGTGTTTAATGATATAACACATCAGTGGACCTAGTATCAATCTCTGTTGAGGTGGTTTGGCCCCTTAAGCACACAAGGGACACTTTGACCTAATTACCCCTTTTGGGTCAATGCTAGGGTTTACTAAAATCCAAACCAACTCATCTCCAAATGATATGAAGTTTTATATAGAGACCTATATTAATCCCAAGAACCTCTCACAAAAATTTGGGAGAATTTGGAGGTCATTAGGTCCCCTAATTAAATTATTCTAGGTTTAATAAATAATTACAAAAACTATAGAAAACGTATATCCACAAATTCCCATTTTTGTATAGGTTGTTGGTATAGATAAGAGTGAACCCAGTCCAAATTTCAAATCATTTGGATGGCAAGATATATGGGGGCACTCAAATCAACCTCTGCTCAACACTATTTCAAGACCTCACCAAAATGGGTGTTAGGGTCTAACCTGAACTCCAAATTGACTCAAATCAATTTTAAAATAAACTGGACTCACAGATCTACAAATTTCATGTTGACAACTTTTTCTGTAGAGGAGCCTAGGTATTTTTAATATTTAATTTAAAACAACTTAGTAAACAGGACATAAAATACAAAAAAATCAAAATAAATAAATATGATCCAGCATAGATATTGAAGCAGATCCAACGCCTCCTGGTCATCTTTTTCCTCCAGCCAAGGGCTGGGATTAGCCCGAACTGCAGGTTACTCCAAGGTATTTTCTGGGCAACCAGCCACCTCCCTGGCCAGCCACCACCTTCGTTGAAGTGGGGCTATCGCCGGGCGGCGGCACGGCCGTCGGAGGGGCGGTTTCTGGCGAACCCGAGAGGTTGGAAGAACCACGAAAAACTGAATTTTCTCTCACCCAATCAGGCTCAATTGAGCCTGATTTCTCTCCTAAAAGATTTAAAGATCTAGCCCACGAAGAGATGAGTAGAGGAGGACCTTCAACCGTGCTTGCCGACAGGTTTGGTGGTGGTGCGCCTTGGCCGGATTTTGGAGCTTCGGGTATGTTAGAACCGTGCAGTGGGAGGGCTTGATTTCTTCAGAAAAAGGTGTAAACTCCTGCCCTAAGTCTAGGGAAGCTTTTAAAACATTCAAATGGGGGAGGGGAAGGGCCAAGCTTGAAGTGGCCATTAATGGCCTTAATGGTGAATTTCGGCCAAGGCTTTAGCGCACTGAATCCAAACTTTGAACAGCCTGGAAATCACTTTGATCTTCTCCAATTGATGGGGGGAAGATGAACCTAGTGTTTGGAGAGGCCCTTGGCCTCCCTTGGCCATGAATGGCCTTCACTCTCCCCACTTTCTCTCTCCTCCATTAAAGGAAAAGTGGAGCTTCCTCTCTCCTAGTCACTATGGCAGAATTTGATGTTTATTTCAGCCTAGTTTCTTTCCACTAACCCATATGGATAATAAAAATGAGGTTAGCCCAAGTGGATTTGGGTTTGAGCTTGAGTAAGCCCATTTGAGCCAACTTGACCTAACATTTGAGTAGAGTTGACCTAGGTCAATTTTACCTTTTGTATTGACTCCAATATGTACTTAGTGACTCATTGGCCTCTCCTAAGGTCTAGCAAGACTTGTGTAGGGTTGGTTGGGCACATTAGAGGCCAATTGCCCTTAGTAAGGGCACCTTGCCTAATTTAGGCCTATGGTGGTCTTAGGTTAATTTGACCACTTTGGGTTGACCCCAATGGATCCTTATGGCTCTAGTGGACCCTCTAATGGGTTAGGAATGTTGTGGTGGGGTCATGGAGTCATGGTGAAGCCTATGGTCATCCTAAACTATTGTTTAGAATTCTACTATTTGCAGACCATGGTGGCTCACACCCTAATTTTCATGTTCACCTAAACCCTTAGTGCTTCACAGGGTTTTGTCATGACTCAGTCATGAAAAAATCATCCTAGGGGTCTAATTGCTTAAGGGATGTTACACCAAGTCATTGGTTTAACACCATAAGGTTATTATCTATCATTTTTGATACTACTATTGAAATCTCAAACTCCAATGGTGTTGCAACAATAACTGTTTCTTATCTTTCGTCATATTTATCTTCCAGTGTGAATGCCAAGAGAACTTATGGTATTCGTACCCATATATATAAAGATTTGGTAGATATAGAATATCATTGTGGTTTCCGAATCTTTTGTGCTTTGTCTGACAGCCTTTACGATGTTTTTCTCTAATATCATACATCTAAGAGTTTATGGTTTGATCTTGAAGCACACTATGAACTTGACAATGCGGGTATAGAATGTCATAATGTTTCCAAGCTCCATAATTCTAGATTGATGTTTTTAAGCCTATCGATTCTCAACTCCATCAACTTGATGAGATGTCTAAAATCAGTGTCGATAGCTCAATATTATCCAAAAAATTATCTAGTTGCTTGTCTTATAGATTCCCTTTCCATCCTTGGTTTGACTTTAGCATAAGAATATGGCACAACCAATCCAACTTACTTATGTTCAAATCCAAAATACTATCCACATAGAGGAAGACCATAAATATAAAATTCAAAAACCACAAAGATCTTGCTCTTAGAGTCAACTTAATCAAATCTCATGACAACCATTAATCCCAACCATCACTTTAAAGCCATAGGTAAAAATCATAAGAAGCCTTTATGTTCAGGCTCCCGCCATCAGAATCTCAATCATCTCAAACCTAGTTCTTCAAACAAAAATTTAGCTAAAGGGAAATGGTGATTCATTAGAGACTTCTTTAGAATGAACATTAGCACTGTTTAGCTGATTATAGTGCTCTTTAGATGATCCTTCTTTATTTTCCTTCATAAAAAATTTCTCCAACTCATCAATAAGAGGATCTTCAGTCCTTTTATTATAGCACCTGCAGGACTTACTTGATGATGAATATCTCAAGAAGATACCATCATCAGCCTTCTTGTCAAATTAAGCAAGATCACTCTTTCTATTATTTAATATATAGAAGTACAACCAAATATCCTAAAGTATGAAACTATAAGCGCTTTTCCGTTCAGGAGCTCATAAAGTGTCTTTAACGTAGTCTTATGGATAAGACTTCTATTCAAAAGACAGTTGAAATTGTTAAATGCTTCAACCTAAAAGGACTTAAGCAAGTTTAACTCGGCTAGTAGTGTCCTTTATTCAATTAGAGTTCTATTTTTACTTTCAGCTATCCTATTTTTTGAGGAGTTCTAGGAGCTGAAAAGCTTTGCCTTATCTTTTCATCCCCACCATATCTAAATATTAACTGATTTTTAAACTCTATGTCATGATATCTTCTGATCATAGTACCTTGAATGTTAAATTCAGATTGAACCCGTCTAATGAATCTTGAGAGGATCTTGAAAGTTTCAGATTTAGGTCTCAGGAAGAACACTAAACTGAATTTAGTAAAATTATCAACTATGATTAGGGTAAAAGGCTTTTCTCCTAAGCTCTAAGTGGAAATTGGACCAAATATGTCCATGTGTAATAGATAAAGGCTTCTAGGTGAATCATTTTTACTAATTGGTTTGAATGATGACTTGGTTTGTTTACCCATTTGACATGCTCTGCATGAGTTTATTTTTCTATATTTATCTTTTGACAAGCCTCTAATTAGATTATTATTAACTAGCTTTACTATGGTCTTATGGCTTAAATGACTATGCCTTTTATGACAAAGCTCATTTCTATCTATGGAAGAATTGAATAGACAAATCTCCTTTGAATTGGAGTTGAAGTCAACCACATACACATTTCATTTTCTATATCCAGATAACACTATAGCATCTTACTTAGAGTTGACTATTTTGCATAGGTTGTGGGTGAATACTATTTTGTATTCACCATCACAAAACTGACTAATACTAATGAGATTAAGTTGAAGACCTTCAACATAAGATACCTTAAAAAATAGATGTCTCCAATTATGATTATACCATAAATTTTGATTTGACCAAAGTTTGAGTCCCCAAAAATTACCTTAGGGTCGTCCTTGGCCTTATAGTGTTCCAACAGATCCTTTTCTCCATTCATATATAGAGAAACTACTGTTTAAATACCACAACTAGTTTGTGGATTGATAGCTCCTCTCCTGCATATGCAATTAAACATTAGTTGGTACTCCGATTACCTTGAGCTCATTGCTTCCTATCATTGTATGGGGTTATAAAAGTATAAGAAAGACTTTCATGATACCCTTTAGGATAGAAAAGTATTGGTCTGTTAAGGTAATAACTTCTAGCATTATGTCCAATTTTATGGAAATGATTACATTTAAGTGTGTGAGTATAATTATCAATAAACCACTTCGTATTAAATCAATTATAATTACTCACTGGAAAATTTCTTTGACTAGAAGTTGATGCAACTGCTTGATTTCATCTATATAATGTCAACACTGACATGAAGTTACTAGAGAAGAAGTGGATGCGATTTCAAATACTTGCATTGATTAGAAATCAAAGCACAAGCAGAATTACATCTAGTTGTAGGGGACACATTTTCCTAGTCTTATTAAAAGTTGTATTTTGAAACATGATTATTTACAAGTTTCTTTCATAGAAAACCCTGATAGCTAAATGAACTAACAAAATTAAATATTGTTATTCTAATAGGGCCTTCATCTATAATTATTATTGGTTTCTTTTCTTTAGCTTTAACAAAAGCTACAAGATTCCTTTGAGCATGTGTGTTGGAAGCTTTTCCAAAGCATGTTGGCTCAGCTCCCAACCCTAGTTTTTTGAGTCTCACAAAGAGATTCTCAAATATATCATTAAGCTTTTAATTCCTGCCATTCGGTGTGTCTTCAAAGGCTTTTGCCTTTGCAAACTCTTCTTTTAGTGACTTGTTTTATAAAGTCAGTTCAGAATTTAAATAATAGTGATTCTCATTAAGCTTTTTAATTTTTCAACTCTTCTAATTTTTTCCCTAAATAGTTTTATTTATCTTTCTGCCTTTAAATGATCTTTGCAAAGTCTTTAAAGCAATCTTTAAACTCATCAGAAGAAAAATCAAAATCATTAAAGCATGATACTTGATCTACTTCATCATCAAGGAATGCCTCTAAAGCCATCAAGCAAGCTTCTTCAATAGTCGTCTCTTCTTCACTATTAGATAAAGAACTTGACTCAAAGTCTGAGTCACTCTAGGTTTTAGAAATATAACCACTTTTATTCTTCTTATCCCACTTCCTAGAGGACAACTTCTTATGCACTATCATGTTACTGGATTCTTCTATTCCTTAGGACATTCTGGAGTTATACGTTCTAGCTTTTTATATGAATAGTAGATAACCTCTTTATTAGTAGTCTTATAAAATATTGGCTTGTTTTTACACATTTCTCTTATTCTAGTGTCTTCTTTCTTGATCCATCTCTTGAACTTTCTAGCTAGAAGATTGATAATCTTGTCTTCAGTACTTGAAGGTTGTCCATCTGATGCCTTCAATGTAATGGTTTTTTTAGGGGTAGAAATCTTATCATTTTCTTTAGTATCAAACCTACTCTTCAGGAGCAGCTCATAAATCTTCAATTTGCCTAATATTGCAACACTGGTGATTTCCCAATGACATCTGGATCTCTGATTGCCCAGATCCATGAATTTCATGTACTTGGGAAGGACATGAGAAATTTGTCATTGATTTCTATTGGTAATACATTGTTCTAGTTTTCCTAACTCAACCCTAAGTTGATGGTCCTTATGGGCATATTCCGCATCAGGCTTTTCATTTCCTGATTCATCTTTTTCTTTTCTAAGTGATTTGATTTGTTTTTTTTTACCTTTAAGTGATCTTGACAGAAATATTTGAAGCAATCTTTAAACTTATCAAAAGAAAAGTCAAAATAATTAAATATGGTACTTGATCATCTTCATTATAAAAGAATGCCTCCAAATCCCCAGACAGGCTTCTTCAGCAGTTGTCTCTTCTTTATTGTCAGATGAAGAACCTGACTAGAAGTCTGAGTCAGTCCAAGTTTCTGCTATGAAATCTCTTCCTTTACTTTTGTCATTCTTTCTAAAAGACTGCTTCTTGTGCTCCTTTCGTTTAGCTTGATTCTTCTGTTCCTCAGGTCATTCTGAACCTATATATCTTGTCTTTCTGCATGCAAAGCAAATAAGCACCTTATCAAAAGTCTTATTAAATTTTGTCTTGCTAGCACTCCTTTCTCTTCTTCTAAAATCTTCAGTTTTAATCCATTTCCTGAACCTTCTGGCTTGGAGATTAAACATCTCATCTTCAATAGTTGAAGGCTCTTCATTAGATTCCTTCAATGCAATGCATTTCTCTCTAGGGGTAGAGAACATATTCTTTGCTTCAATCTCAGTCCTACTCTTCAAGAAAAGCTCATAAGACATCGGTTTGCTTAACAAGGCATCAATGGTGATTTCCCTATGGCATCTAGACTCTCTGGTTACGCAAATCCTTGAATCTTATGTGCTTGGTAAGCACATGAGGTGCTTGTCATTGATATTTATCAATGATATCTCTTTGTCCAATCCTTTGAGCTCAATGGCAATAATGCTGAATCTCTTATACATCTCAGCAACTGGTTCTTCAGTTTTCTTTTAAAAGTTCTTATACCGGGATATGAGAAAAGACCTTTTGTCTTTTCTTTCATCAGATTTACAATCAATAAATACGAATAAGGCTCCCAAATTTCCTTAGCTGATTTGCAGTCACCAACCTTTTGGAAGATCTCATCAAATATTGTGGACACTAAGATGTTTATTGTCTTGACATTCTGGTCATTTATCTTCTTTTCATCTTCTATCCATTTAGCTTTGAGAACTAGCTCTTGTGTTATGTTTCCACTAGCATCCAACTTGTAAGACATTGGTGGACATAAAAACATAAAATTAAAAATTCTTTCATCAATAGAATTCTTATAAAGTTTAATTCTAGATTTCTAGAGTGTAAACTTTTCCAAATTACACACAGAAGGTCTTGTGAATGCAAATATTTTGAAATTATTCGAACTCATTTTTGTAAATAGATTTACATAACAGTAGTTATAACTGTTCAGATCTTTTGATCAAGATGTTAACCTTTTCTGATCAAATTGGCTCTCATACCAATTGAAAAGGGAGAATAGTTATACCTTGAGCCCTCTCTAAAGGGGGTGGGGGGTGTGGGGTGGGGTGTGAATAGAGATTTAAAAATATTTACTTAAACTATAAATTAGATTAAGACATTTCTCATATTCATGTCCATAATAACACAACTATAGTTAATTAAGCACAACAAAGGTTAAAGTGAAAAAAATAAAAACAGAATCAACATAGAAAATAAATAAAATAAAGACACAAGAAATATAATGGTTTCCCAAAATCTGGGACATCCATTCTTCTACCACTTTGGTATGAATTCACTATCACAATATCTGAGTCTTTTGATACGGAGACTCTCAGAACTAAGGACTAAGTCTTTTGTTTATGAGACTTTTAGAACCAAGACCGAGTTTTTTGATAAGGAAACTCTTAGAACCAATAGGCTAGATCTTTTTATAAGAAAATGTTGAACCAGTCTGAATCTTTTGAAGAGATATTCGTTGAACTCTTTACTCAATAATAGAAAATGAGAAAGAGTAAGAGAGTAAGAAGAGAGAAGAATTGTCTCCTGTTGTGAATCCTCTTTCAACAAATTTCAGAGTATTCTTGTGGCCCTAAGTGTTTTGGATCTTTTTTAAACATGAATCCTTGTTAAGAAGAAGGTGCAAGAATTATGAGCTCTGTGATTCACAGTCTTTTAGATTGTTCTCAAAATTTTTGTTGCAACAGTGAAGAAAAAGAGAAGAGGAACTGCAGTCGGCAATCTGATATAATTAATTTGTGTATTCTGTTGTATTGTTTCTATGTGTATATTGTTTTTCTATCTGAAATATTGGTATATCAATCACTAGAGAATTGCAAATTCTTCTCCATAGGAGATTGTCTTTAGAAGGAATAGAATTTAATCTTTCTATCTTTTTCTTCAGAAATTCCGACAATCTCTTCAAATATCCATACATTCTTCAGAAATTCTATTAGAAATTTCTTTCTTTATTTCAGCTCTCTAAGATTTTAATAACTTTCATATTTATTGTCTTTCAATAAATCTGAATGAAGGAATCTAAAATTTAGAATTTGAATATATATCGACGCTACTTCAAATTTTGTTAGAAGGCGCATCAAAATTTGCTTTAGAATGAGACTCTGTCGACTTAACTGAATACTCGGCATTACGTCGATAATTTGTTGTTGAATGTGTCAACTTTTGCCTTGGAGAGGCAACGACATTACTTCAGAGGATGTTTCGACAGCCAGTCAGAGGCACGTTGACTTCCAATCGACGTTGCGACGACTTCTAGTCAATGAATATTTGTTTTGTTTGATTTTCTTCTCCTTTTTAGCTTGTTATCATGGGTAAATATTCTAGGTTGTAAAATCACGTATGAATAATTTGTTAAGTTAAATTATTGGGTTTTTGCCAACAAGGTTTGCAAACTTATTAAGTCTCTTTATGGACTAAAACAAACCATAAATAATGACATCAACAAATTAATTTCTTTGTAATATCCTTTGATTTATTAGCTATGAATATGATAATTGTATTTATGCTAAATAAGATAAAAGTGACATAGTGATGTTTTGTCTTTATGAGGATTATATTTTAATTTTTAGAACATCATTTAAAATAATTAATGATACTAAAAATTATATAAAATCAAAATTTGATATGAAAGATTTAGAAGTAGTCAATGCCATCTTAGGCATGAAGCTATTTAAAATCGATACAAGTGTATAATTATCTCTCACTCACTCGATTGAGGAAATGCTACTCAAATTTAACTTATATGATTCTCTTTCCGCGTCTACTCCATATGACACTATCATAAAATTTTGTAAAAATACTACTGAACTTATTGAACCATACACATGTGTGCATGCACTACAATTAATTGGATCTAAATTTTGAATTTGAGATTTGAGAAATAATCTGAATTGAATTATTTTTTTGAACAGTTATTTTGTAAAATATTTTGACGTTGCGT
The DNA here is from genome assembly GCA_039513925.1 of Platanthera zijinensis. Lineage (NCBI taxonomy): Eukaryota > Viridiplantae > Streptophyta > Magnoliopsida > Asparagales > Orchidaceae > Platanthera > Platanthera zijinensis. The sequence goes on along the minus strand of CM077087.1, from coordinate 135,832,658 downwards.
TGAGTTTTGTTCCTCATAGATTCGAATTTCTATTATGTGTTACATGCATCGACTTCTATTTGACACTACGTCAATTTCTATTCTTCGCATGATTGGGTCGATTTCAATAAACACAACGTGAACTTTCTTTTATGTCAAATTCATTACTATCCACATACCTCCGTGCCATTTACTTTTTAGTAGAACTCGACGCAACGTGAATTTCCGTGTTATTCGCAGACCACAATGTAATTTATTGCACACATTTTCTCTAATAATTTTGCTCGCTTTTACGTTAATTATTTTACATTGAAAATATAACAAAATATATTTTACTTACTATAACTATTGTACATTGAATACATTATTACTGCTTGCAGTTTTGTTGAGACACTTATATGAGTTTTTTGAGAACAGATAATTACGCTTGTTTTCTGTCTTTTTCATCCTTGCTTGTTGTTTCTGTTTTCTTGAAATGTTCTTACTCATTTTTTGAGATCTAGCAGGGTGTTATATCCTGGATGATTGAGCATTGGTTGAAAGCTCTGCTAGAGGATGATGCAACTTCTTTAGAGCAGAAAAACTCGATTCTAAGCTATATACTTGTCCGATTTCCATTATTTCTCTTCCCTTTGATTTACAAGTTCTTATAAATTTAATATTCAAGATCTGATATTGTTTTTATTATCTGCAACATTTTTAAAAAGGAATATATATATATATATATATATATATATTATATATATATATATATATCTATACTATTAGAAAAAGATTAATGGTGGTCTGACAATCATGGGCAGACCCACCTTAAGACACACCCGGGCACGTGCCCGGGTATGATTTTTCGCGAAATTTAACCGGGTATCGCAGTATCGCTGCTCCGCATCCCTGCAATTTTACCCTACCCGTTCCGCATCCGCATCCCTGCAATTTTGCCCTACCCGTTTCGCCGTTCGCCCCTGCGATTTTGCCATTCCGCCTCCGCACGCCTCCGCATCCTGCGATTTTACCATTCGCTACTTTGCTGCAAGGTATTTTGTCCCCCTCTGTTTTTTAGATCAAGAGGAAAAGGCCCTCTGTTTTTCAGATCAACAGTACAGACAGCAATCTGGGAGCCCAGGTCAACTTCATTTTTGTCTTGGATGTTTCCATTCTTTCTTGTTTATTATACATTTATACGCTGTTCTTTTAATTCAGGCCCTTCAAATTTAAGACGCATCTCGGTTCTGTGGATGAAACATATTCTGGGTCGCCATTTACATTGAACAATTTATCCTATTGATATTATTGATATTCACTAATTTGAGTTTGTGGAAAATTCAAACTCAAATTAAAATAGATCTTGTAATTTACAATCTAAAATTGTTAACTCATTCCATATTTTCTCTTAGCTTCGCATTCCTATTGATATTATTGATATTCACATTCCTATTGAAATTGACTATAAGAGAATCCAAGTGATGAAGTTAACTGGCAAACCCAAAATTAACACACATAGCACACACACGAATACCGGAACACACACTCACACATGAACAATTTATCCTTGACTGAATTCAAAACTGTGGCAAATAAAATTATAAAGTCTATAAATTTCAACCTACAACAAGTCCAATTAAGCAGAGGATATGGTTCACATGTGGGTCGAATTGAGATTTGAGAGTAATTTGAAATTTAAAAAAGACAGGATTCAAATCAGCATTTCAAAATTGGACCCAGAGATCAGGTGGAAGAACATTTCAGAACAGAATTCGAACCCGAGAGTCATTTGGTTGATTTCAATGTAAATGGCGACCCAGAATATGTTTCATCCACAGAACCGAGATGCGTCTTAAATTTGAAGGGCCGGAATTAGAAGAACATCGTATAAATGTATAATAAACAAGAAAGAATGGAAGCATCAAAGACAAAAATGAAGTTGATCTGGGCTCCCAAATTGCTGCCAGTACTGTTGATCTGAAAAACAGAAGGCCTTTTCCTCTTTATCTGAAAAACAGAGAGCCTTAAGTATAAAGAAGAAGAACAAGAAGACGAAGCAGAAGCAGAAGAAGCAGAAGCAGAAGAAGCAGAAGCAGAAGAAGAAGAAGAAGAAGAAGAAGAAGAAGAAGCAGAAGAAGAAGAAGAAGAAGAAATACCTTGCAGCGAAGTAGCGAACGACAAAATCGCAGGATGCGGAGGCGTGCGGAGGCAGAACGGCAAAATCGCAGGGGCGAATGGAGGAACGGGTAGGGCAAAATCGCAGGGATGCGGATGCGGAACGGGTAGGGTAAAATTACAGGGATGCGGAGCAGCGATACTGCGATACCCGGTTAAATTTCGCGAAAAATCATACCCGGGCACATGCCCGAGTGTGTCTGAAGGTGGGCCCGCCCATGGTTCTTTACCTCCCGATGGCGCATCTCTTTCCCTCCTGACGGCACAGATCTGTCCATTATGCAATCACAAAATCCATCCTGCGGCAACAACTCTTTACCTCCTGAGATCTCACCCTCCCGTGAATCAATGGGGACTGTAACCAAAGTGAAGTTTGATGTTAGCAGGAAGATAAATTGATTTCTTAATTACAGATGGAAAATGTGTTATAATTTGGTTTTATGTTTCTGGACTGCAAGATGCTCTGTTTCTTCCCCCACATGAGGGATTTTTTTTACAGTCTGTTGAGGATACAGTTTGTCATGGTGCTGGTGGTCGAGGAGCGCTGCGTGATAGAGAGAGTGGCTCTGTGAGTGGGAGAGGTACCATGGGAGTGAGAGAATGCCGGGTGAGGGCCGCCGCTGCGGGGGGGGGGGGGGGGGGGGGGGAGATGTTGTGGGCCGGAGTTTGTGCGTCACGAGGGAGATCCGGCGTCGGGAGGTAAACAACAACAACCATTAAGCGAATTCGTGGGATTTGTTTTCTGTCGCGTCGTGAAGAAGGCAAAATCACGAGAAAAAATTGACGGTCCGACGGCCACATTCACATATTCACACCTTCAATCTCTGCGCATAGGAACCTGATCGGCCCCGGCGGGCGCGTGAGATTATTTAAAATTGATGTGTTTTTTATTTTCTTTTTTTTTGTAAATTATTTTGTAATTAATCTTTTTCTTTTTTTAGGAAAATCATTTTTTTAAAAAATTTATATTATTTTTTATAAATTTTTTTAGAAATATGTTTATGAATTTATTTAATTTTTCCGATTTAAAAAATAGAAAACTAATAAAACGAGCGACTAAGCTCCGCCGTCGGCGGCGGAGCCGTCAGCAACCTTCCCGACGCCAATCGGTAGGTTGGCTGGACCCCGACGAACCCGCCAGGGGTTGTGCATCGGAGAACGGGCAAAGCCACTGCGGACAGTGGTCGTGCCCGTGAGACACGGTTCCAAGTCTCGTGGGCAGGGGCACCACCGGCGGTGGACCTGCCCGCTCGTTGTCGGACAACCCCCGACGAGTTTCCGTAGATCCGGCAATCCCACCGGTGGGCTCTGGACAGGCCTCTAGCGGTCCCGCCGTCGGTGACGACCCTAAATCCTATGCACTACTTGTGTGATCCGGAGAAACAGAGGGGTTGGCCTCACTGGAGGCTGACATAGTGCCTCGGGCGGGTTCATCGGGGTCCGGCGATCCAGACGATTGTCTCTGGGCAAGCCGCCAGAAACTCTGCCGCTGACTGGGACCTTCATCTTGGTGTGAGTTTTTTTTCCCAACATGGCTTTCAAAAGTGTTTTTTTTTCCATAAATTGCTGTGATCCTGAACATTGCTCGTGCAAATTTAGGCGTCGTTTGGTTTGGTTTATTCTCAGTTGTGCAACTAGGACAGACTGAAATTTTGATAATAAGCGTCTTTTGGTTCCACTTTTTTCAAACCTCCGTTATTTGAGTATGCAATTTTCTTATAATCCCTAACCGCAACTTTTCCTTGCAGTGAATAGCAGAAGCCAGGCGATTCTTTCCGAAAAGGCGGAAACCCAACCATATCGCAAGCGGCTCCCTAATCTTGCCTTCCCTGTCGACGTTGATGTGAATCCACTGCGCACATCTCCATTGAACATCTCTGCCTTCTTTCTCTCCATCGATGTCGTTCTCATCTGGTTTGTCTTCCTCCTTGGATCTCTGTTCGCTGATTTTGTAACACCTCTAATTTGTCTTCTCCTTGGATCTCTATACCGTCAGATTATTTGTTTATGGTTTATTTGAACTGTTTTTAAGTCAAACATGAATGGATCCCTACACAGGTCCCTTGGCTTTTCCTAGATCATTATAATTTCTGATTTAAGTTATCGCATAACTCACTTTGATTGGGTTTCAGTTATATAATTTTTGGTTTAAGTTATTTCATAATTTGTTATATTAGTTGAGATGTTTTATTTGTTATTAGTTAATGGTTTTATAATTTGTTATATTAGTGCAGATGTTTTATTTATTTATGGTTTAAGTTATAGTTTATTTGTAATATTTGATGAAAAAGGGCCGAAGAACTTTTGTGATGGCAACCGGTCCTCTAACATGATTCCTATTGCCAACAAATATGATTTTGATAAAAATTTTGACCTGTAGGATTTCAATAACTCAAGTGTTTGTAGTTGTTTTTACAAAAAAAATCACCGTAAATTTTGGCTCCATTTGGGAGAATTTATTTTCACCGGTCAAGCGGTTACAACCGCATGAACCGGACCTTAATTAAGGGCCGGTACATGCGGTCGACCGGTTAAAATAAGTTCTCCCAAACGGAGCCTTTGTTTTGCTCCCAAACTCTGTTTTACAAACTCCATTTCGCTAAAATAATTTTTTAACAAAATCCCGTTTTTTAGAATCAACACTTTTTCTATCAACAAAAACAGATAAACAAATGAAAAGAACACCCAGGCACACACTGCCTAGTAGAGCTCTCAGATACTTCCATTCCTTTTAAGCCATCAAGAGGCCATTTACAGATAAATAAATGAATAGAACACCCAGGCACACTGCCCAGAACAAGATACCATTTAACCTATGAACAACAACCTATTATCGTACAAATTTGTTTACATTCGCCTGATCCAGGCTATAACATTAAAGCCCTAAACCTTGCAAACTCGTCAATGACTCATCTCTATCAAGATTCGTAGGCGCGGTCAACATGTGCAGGTAAGACGTCTTCAGCAGAAGTCCTAAAGAAAGAGAGCATGTTGATCGCACAATAGCATCGGGGTACTGACTCAATTTCCCTACAAGAAGTGCAAGTACCTGCGGAAGAAATATATGGCATTTGAATTAGTTTAGTTCTGGAGAATCAGCTACTACTATATATAAAATGAATTCTGGACCTGCACTTGATAATGCGCCAATGTCCGTTGGTCCTCTAGGAGAGTTAGAATGCAACTTGAGAAGTATATGGCATTTGCTTGGATAATAGGCCAAGGCGCATCAAAAGCCTATATGAAAAGAAATTGTTAGAAACTAAGCATTCAAATCAAGAACATATGGTTATAGGTGGAGAGGCCCAAGATCTATATTAAGTGCATAACATTACAAGAGTTTCCCCAGGCCGGATTAAATTCACAACAAAATCCCTAACATGTAGGGTTTATGTCTAAAATGTAGGGTCTTTAGCCTCAAAAATGTGATTTTTCAATACTGGATGACATGAGAGTTAGGGTGAGGCCTAAATGTTCTGATATCTTGTTAGAACTAAATCCAGCTTAAAACCAATTGGTTGCAGGTAAGGAGCCCAAGAATAATATTAAGTGCATAAGCAACATGAGTTTTCCTGTGTAAGACTAAATTCTCAACAACCCCCTCACATGTAGGATCTTTGGTCATTAATACATGTACTGTTTTTTAATTGGGGATGTGAAAGCATCTGTTGGACCTAGCATGATCTGATGCCATATTATTTAGTTGGGTGGGTGATGCGGTAGCATCTGTTGGACCTAACATGATTCGAAACTATATTAGAATCTATCCATTAAACATAAAACCTGCAAATTGGTTGTAGGTGGAGATGTCCATGATCATATATTCATATATTAAGTGTACGAGGCTGTGTTTCTCGATGTGAAAAAAAAAATTCAACATTAAACTAGTTCGGGAAAAAGAGCCTATTTAAGTCACACCTGGATCAGGGAAGCTAGGTAGGTGTCAACTTTAGGGGCCAAAAACTGTGCTAGCTGCCGTGTTAGGTCCCTCATAAAATCCTCATAGTCACTCCTGAGACATGCAAAGTAAAATTTTCATTAATATGATAAAACTGAAGTTCTCATGGGTATTACAGTAAGAAATCCTGCAATTGTCCACAGTTTGATGTGAAAAATGAACCGGCAATCTGAGTTAAAATGTTGTTTGCTGAAGAGGGAAGATAAGCCTTCGACTCCCATCAGCGGTGCCAGTTTCTTGAATGTATTCTGCTCAACATGTTTGAGAAAAGCATTAATAATAAATTGTTTAGGATGCAAAAAGAATAAGAAAATCAGAAAAAAGAATAGAATGTTACCCGACAAGCTTGACGAACACTTAATTCATCATCATGAAGATGGAGTATCAGGCGGGGTAAAGTAGCATGCACCTAAAAGGATACAAATTTCACACATAAAACTGCACAACTAAGAAATAAGATTTAACACACAAGTTGGTACAATAGAAATAAAGGAAATATTGACATATTTAAATAGAACCAAAGCCCACAATTAGAGACTTAGGCCCTGTTTGGTGCGCAGTTCAGGCTCTGTGACATTGACGGAGGGGGATCAAAATGCGGACCGGCGGAACGCCATTGAGCATCAAAGAAATTCGACCTGAGCATCATTCGGGGCTGGACATTCGAGCTCCAGTCCGTGAACCACATTCCCTATTTCAGCTGGTATCCCGTAGGCCATTTGTGTGTCCACAGTGGATTGTTTCCATGCCTTTGGATAAATTTTATGGGAATTTTTATGTGTCCGACAATGGGGAGGTTCTCCATGTTCTCACTGAGATCTTCTGCACTTCTGTGTATCCTAACTTTGACTATTTTCCTGTTTCAAATACTGATTTCTATGGCTTTTCTGTAGCCTGCATTACATTATTATACATTCTGCAATGGGAGACTTTCCCGGTTTTAATTTGGATTCTCTGATAGCTTTTAGAAAGTCAAAATGGCCTATGTTCCTTTTACCAGAATTTTCTGTGGTTTTGTTGCTGCAATTGGGGTTTGTTTCCTGTTTTAATGTTAAAATTTTTTATTAAAGACCTGAAGACTTACAATAGGAGACAGACATTCGGGTGAAATTTTTGGAAATGGTTTAGTGGCATAGTTGGATGCACTTTTTACTCTTCATTTGAATAAACTTCTTATATAAGTTGGTAGCTGAAGGTGTGTATTGGACAGGTTCATGACAATTAAAATTGTCTTGTTAGCATGCTTTACAACTGAAAATGATTAAGCTTTTAATCTATCCCCTCTTCTATGAAGGGCACATCTATGGTTGTTATTTGAGATTTCCATATTAATAGTTCCTCTTGCTATCATGGCAAGATTAGCCGTCCTTTTTGGTGGATTTAATACATGTAACAAGAATGATTCTGAAGAATTATATTTATAAAACTAGCAAATATGAAAAGTAATATGCAATTAGAAAAAGTTTATTGATGGATTCTAGCAAGATTAAGGGTTAATCCCGGGAGGTGGAATCATAAATTAGCTGCCCACTTTGTGCACATGGGTAAGTAGAGTAAAATTAATTATGATATGCTCAAGATTATGTAAATATGCATGGTTATCTTCAGAGTGTTTCTAGTTTACTTTAGTAGTAGGGATTACAATTCTACTTAACAACTTTAGTTGCAAGTTTCTTTTATGTTTCTATAAATTATTTATGTTGACATATCGCTACAAACCTTTGGTTGTAAACATTTAAGAAAACGGGACTTAGTGTGAATGAGCTAATACTATCCTACTTTTTTCAGAGCACTGAGGATTAGGAGATTATTAGTAGCATGTCTGAGGAGGGAAGGAAACAACTATGTGAGTAGTGGTGCAAGTTATGTATAAAGATATTGTACACGGTCTTTGAGATTATCAAAGAACATAAGAAGCTTTGTAAAGAGAACCTTTGCACACATGGTAATTTTCAATTATACGTAAGAGTATATGTGGTGTCGGTGAATTTGGGGATTTTTGGTTTTTGTCACCTGCAGGGTTATGCATATAAGTGCCTGTTGGGTGAAGTGTTTTAGATTGTGTATAGTCAAGAAATCATAGTTGTATACGTATGACGAGTATAAATTTAAAGGAATAAAATCTTATTATTCACGTAATTACTTTACATTAACACATATCTTCCCTATATATACACACAAGAGGGAGACCCACAAACAAATTCTGTGATGTGGCACTAATCCCAAAAGGAGGAGGCTACTAATGACACACCAATTTGTACTACATGCACACCAAATTCCAACACCCCCCTCAAAATGCGCGAAAGATATTCACTAAACTCATCTTATCACACAATATAGATAAATCCAGTGAGCTAAGTCCTTTGATTAGACAATCAGCCACTTGTTCTTTTGTAATGATATGACTTAGCTTCAGTATCCCACCATCCAGCTTTTCTTTGATGAAGAATCCATCGATCTCTATATGCTTGGTTCTATCATGTTGCTATCACACCACAATGTCATTTGTCCGCCTTAATCTATCATGAGTTCACTCAACAGGGATTTCAACCATAACAACTCTCCTATACCCAAGATGTGGCCATGTATTCTGCCTCGACTGTAGATCTCGCAACTACAGCCTGCTTCTTGCTTTTCCAGGAGACAAGGTTCCCCCCATAAACATGCAATGTCCCGATATGAATCTCTTGTCATCTTCATAGCTAGCCTAGTCAGAGTTGCAATAGCCCTCTATATTCAGATGTCCATTCTTTCGGAAGATCAGTCCCTTTCCCGGTGCACTCTTTAAGTATCTAAGAATTAGATACATTGCATTTAAGTGCTTTTCCCTGGGATCGTGCATATAACGGGCTACTACGCTCACAAAAAAAGATATGTCGAGACGGGTATGACTCAAGTAGATCAGACGACCTACAAGCCTCAGATACCTCTCTCTATCAGTTGACTCTTTTTCCTCAGCATTGAGTTTGGACTTCTGATCAATAGGGGTGACCACGGGTCTGCATCCCAGTATACCCGTCCCTTTGAGCAAATCCAGCACATATTTTTTTTGGGATAAAATGATTCCCTCTGCCCCGCAAGCTACTTCTGTCCCAAGCAAGTATTTCAGCTGCCCCAAATACTTCACTTCAAACTTCTTGCCAAATCTCATCTTTAGCTGAGTGATTTCCTTCTCGTCATCGCCTGTAATAATCATATCATAACCGTACACAACAAGCATCGTAGTGTGTTCTCCATTCTGTCTAAAGAATACAATATGATCAGCATTGGTCTGGCGACATCCCATGCTAACCATCGCTTTCCTAAACTTGTCAAACGAAGCTCGAGGAGATTGCTTTAGCCCATATAGTGATTTCTTGAGTCTATACACTTTGCCTACCGTTTGTTTTGTATCAAAGCATGATGTCACCTCCATGTATACTTCTTCCAGCAAATCTCCATGAAAAAAGATACTCTTTACGTCGAGCCGGTGTAGTTTCCAACCCCCATTTGCCGCCAAGGATATTAGTGTCCGTACCATGCTCATTTTGGTGACGAGATCAAAAGTCTCATCGTAGTCAATGAGATAAGTCTGATTGTAACCCTTTGCTACCAATCGAGCCATGTAGCGCTCGATCTGACACTCTGGGTTTTACTTCACAGTGAACACTCACTTGCACCCAACTGTCATTTTCCCTGGTGGTAGTGACACAAGGTTCCAAGTTTTGTTTTTCTCTAATGCATCAAGTTCTTTTAGCATTGCAGCTTTCCATCGAGAATCTTTCTTAGCAACCTGCCAACACTTAGGAATAGAAACAATATCCAAAGATATAATGAATGCTCTATCTGCAGGGGATACATGGGAGTAGGAAACAAATTGGGCAATGCCATGTGGAAAGCCATATCGATCAGGTGAGACTCTCGTATTCTTGGGAGAGCTTTGTCTTACCGGTAAGGGAGTGGGAGTAGAGAGATGGGGGGTTACCTTACCAGATGTTGAAGCTTGAGGAGACCAGGCAGTTTTGTATCTACCCGCATCGGCCTGCTACTTCTGTTGTTGCTCAGTTGGCTACTATAGAAAGGTGGCTCATAGATTCTGGGGCTACTAATCATATGACAGGGAATTCTCATCTTTTCTCAACTCTTGACAGGAGTGACCGGTTGCCTCTGGTTCTTATTGCGGATGGTTCTCCGTCTCCGGTTTCTGGGACTGGCACAACGCATGTTAGTCCTCTAGAACTTCGTGACACTCTTTTTGTCCCGAGTTTTCCTTGCAATCTTCTTTCTGTCACTGCTCTTTGAAAACAGTTGAACTGTGAATCTGTTTTTACTTCTTCTACCTGTGTTTTTCGGGTCCCTCACTCCGAGGAGTCGATTGCTACTGAGACTGCAAGCGGTGGCCTGTTCTATCTTGATACAACTCTGCTTTTTCATCCTCTTCTTTACTTCAGTGACATCTTCGCCTTGGGCATCCTCCTCCCCGGATTCTCTATCAGCTTCTGCCTGATTTATCTCGAGAGATTACTTCTCTTAATTGAAAGGCTTGTCAATTTGGCAAACATCACCGATCTACTTTTCCTGCTAAGCAGGGCCGCAGTTCTTCTTGTCCCTTTGACCTTGTTCATTCGGATGTTTGGGGTCCTGCTCCCCTTCCGACTGTTGGTAGGGGTAGCATGTATTTTGTTACTTTTATTGATGATTTCTCTCGGTGTACGCGGTTGTATTTACTACATGACCGCTCTGAAATATTTTCTATTTTCACTGCGTTTTATAATGAGATTCGTACAAAATTTGATACCCCTATTAAAATTCTTCGCACTGATAATGCCAAGGAGTATCTCGGTCATCCGTTTACGTTATTTTGTGTGGATCATGACATTGCCCATCAAACTACTTGTCCTTACACTTTTCAATCGAATGGTGTTACTGAACGCAAAAATCGTCATCTTCTCGATGTGGCTCGTAGCCTTCTCACTCATATGCATATTCCCCGGTCTTATTGGGGTCATGCTGTTCTTGTCTCTTGTTTTCTTATTAATTGAGTTCCGTCTTCGGTTCTTAATGGAAAAACTCCATTTTCTACCCTGTATCCTGATGGGACTCCGTTTCCTTTACCTCCTCGAGTCTTTGGATGCACAGCGTTTGTTAACTCATATTCTTTTGGTCGTGACAAACTCTCTCCTCGCTTCGTTAAGTGCATTTTTCTGGTTTATTGCCCGACACAGAAAGGATATAGGTGTTTTGATCCTGTCCTCCGGAAAAAATATGTTTCTGCATATGTCACTTTTTTTGAGGATGCTCCGTTCTTTTCTTCTCTCTATATTGTTCCTTCTTCTAATGATTATGCTTCTTTTCCTCTTGTGTCGGCACCTCTTCCAGAGCCTGCACTTCTTCCTTTTCCTTCTACTTCTGATTCTCCTATTGTCTCTGAGTCTTTTACTGAGCTGCAACCAACAACACTCGAGCCAGTTGTCTCTCCTTCGGGTGGAACTGATACAGTTGACAGGACAGACCTTGATCTTCCGATTGCTCTTCGGAAAGGTGTTCGATCTTGCACTCAACATCCCCTTCGGGATGTGGTCTCTTATGCGCAGCTGTCTCCTCAATCTAAGAGCTTTGCTTTTGCTATATCGACGAATGTTCTTCCCGCCTCATATCGAGATGCTCTTGTCATTCCTCATTGGAAAGCTGCTATGGATGAAGAGATCAAAACTCTCACTGAACGAGGTACTTAAAAACTCGTTCCTACCCCTTCTGCTTTCTCCAGATCAGTTGAGAGTAAGCGTTCACAATCTCCTGCTCCTCTGAATTGCCCATCTAATCCCTACTTTTGTCTGCCTCATCCTTGGCTATCATAAGGTTTGCTCGGTAGCCTCCTCTTCCACCATCTCTGCGACCCCCCACGACCACGACCACGGTAGCCTCCTCTTCCCCGTCCAACTGCATCCCGCTCTTTTGGTGGCTTGGGATAAGCCAACCAGAGATGACCTATTTCACTAAAATTGTAATATTGTCGTGTCTTACTCTTGTATCCTGTGTGTCTAAGATTGGTTACCACTAGGGCAGATTTCACCCCGACGGGTGTAGTTACACCAGACTGAAGCCTAATCCAGCTCTCCTCCTACATTATAGCTGAGATTATCTCATCCAGGGTAGGAATCTTTGGCTGAGCGAGTAACATCGCACTCCTTTGCTCAAATGCCGGGTTTAACCCCCTCATAAAGTGCATAGTCCTCCGCTGAGCATCTCTCTCCCATTTCGTGCATTCGGGATCTTCGCAGCATGTGGCTGGTGAAAAATAATCAGTCTTCCCATGATCTCTCCAGATCTGCGACATACTCTTGAAACGAATGATCTCCCTGGGTTACAGTCTCAATCTCCTATTCGATTTGAAACACACGCATGTTGTTGTCGACTCCTGTATAGAGCCTCTGTAACTTCTCCCAAACATCGCTTACAGTCTCTATGCCTCCCATTGTGATCACGATATGCGCGACCATTGAGTTTAGGAGCCAGGTGTGCAACAGACTGTGTGTAGTCTTCTATTCGTTGTACTCATCCGAGTGCTTCTCTGGCTCCCTCTTCTCCCCAGTTAGATAACCTTCCAGATTCCTTCCGGAGAGTGTCATTTTAACCAAACGCGGCCAACTTAAGTACGTAGCTGTTCCGTCTAGCTTCAGCTCCACAGGGGGAAGATCCAGTTTTACCAGAGGCGACGACGACTGAGCCAATCCCTCGTCTTTTGACATATGCAGAAATTCAAAGAACACTTTTAGATCAGTTTTCTCTATATTGACAACCAATTTCTCCACGAGTAACCCTCAAATCTGCTTGACCGTCGCGCCGCACTAAATTCCACGCTCACCACAAAGACCAACTTGCTCCCGATGTTAATTCCTCACCGGAAGAACGGAGAAATACTGAGCCAAAGGTTTTTCACATGATCAGAACTTAAAATCGGTGTCTTGTCTCGCCGCTTCTTAAACCAAAAGCCAAAATGATAATTGAGCCCGGGAATAATGATCCAAACCCCACGCAATCACAATCCAGGGATAAAATCTTCGGAAAAAAATACAAAACAGTGCCACAATCCCATGCGTCGCAAGAAGTGTAGCACTTCCGGTGGTTATCTCCGCGCAACCCCGCGGAATGCTTCTAATGCGCGATGCTTCTGCTGTAACTCCCTCTTGCCGCGCTTCCTTGCGCAATCCCTGTCACGCGTTTTTTCTCCACAACCGCACGCATTCCGTCTCCCATCGTCGAACAGCGTCTGCCGCGTCTGATGGTTCTCCCGCAATCGTGCGCACACGACAACTTCTTCCGCGCGATGATCCCATGCGATGTGCAATGCCGCGTCGATCTACTGCGTCCACGTCACTTATAGTTGCCGCAATGCACGATTCTTCCTTGTCGCAGAGCCGCGCCACTTCTAGTTGCCGCGATGCGCAATCCTCCCTGCCGTAGAGCCGTGATCGACTGTTGCTCCTTCCTGCGCATGCGTATTGCTGCTCTTCTCTGGGCGTGAATGTTGCTCCTCCCTGCGTGCGCAACTGTCACTCCTCCTGCACAATTCTTCACTGCCGCAGAGCCTCCTTGCGCGCGTGTATTGCCGCACTTCTTCGTGCGCGACTACTGCTCCTCCCTGCGTGCGCAACTGCCGCTCCTCCCCGCGCGTAATTCCTGTCCGATTATTCCTTCTACTCACTACAAGAAAAGGAAAGAAAATAAAAAAATTGCGGGAGAAGGTTGTGATCACGAAAGCGGGATTACGAGAATTTTTCCGGACCAATTTTTATTTGTTTCCAAACTTGGCTCTAACACCAAATAGAAATTTAAAGGAATAAAATCTTATTATTCACATAATAATTACCTTACAACAACATATATCTCCCCTATATACACACAAGATGGAGACCCAAAACCAAATTCTGTGATGTGGGGCTAATCCCAAAAGGAGGCCGCTAATGACACACCAATTTGTTCTACATGCACACCAAATTCCAAATGATGTTATAAATGTACCTAAGATTTTGATTTACAAGCATATAGTTCGTGCGACACGATTTATATCTAATGCAGAGAGCGGGTTGGGGTGTACAGACTGTATTCTAGCCGAGGGCTTGTGTATTGACCATTATATGGTCATCCTTGAACCTTCTATGGTCGGTGGGCCCACTTTCAACAGTTAGAAACATGGATGGATAATGATGAAATCAACCAATTTATTCTATGATATTTTAATTTTATCATTTTATAATGATTATAGATTCATTACAAAGGGTAAAGTGTAACATATTGGTACTGTCGCACGGGGTCGTAGGGGCAGAGCCCCGTATCTATCGCTCGTTATATATATATATATATATATATATATATATATATGCATGTAGATGTAGATATATGTGTATATGAGTGATAGGACCGCCCCTATGACCGACCGCGACAGTATCCTAACTGCGATAGTGCAGTACCACATGAAACATTCTTCTGGTCATGAAATTTCCCCGATGCGACGACGTTCCCACAACTCGCAAACCCCCGAGCGTTATACTATGCCTGTTTCTCATTTTAACGTGTGCACGGGGGTTTGCGAACGACGGGGAGAGCACATTTTAATTGTAGGTAGGGGACTTTGCCTATATGATAACATATTTTTTAAAATTAAAGAAAAATCCATAAATTTTAAAATGAGATTTTTTTTAATAAAGAGGGGTACAATTGGAACGTGAATGTTTAACCAAATGATTTTTTACCCTTTCAATATAGTTGTAGAGAGAAATGCAAGAGAGAGAAAATAACCTAGAATTTTATTATAATCTAAATACACCCCGCAAGCTGGAGCGTACAAGTCGTAGACACCAAGCTTGTATAAAAACTGATGATATAATGTCCGAGAGAGAGCTTTCGTGAATATATCGACAACTTATCCTGACGCATCGACATGCTCTAACTCAAACTTCTTTGATTGAACTTTTTCCCGAATGAAGTGACAGTCAACTTCAATATGCTTTGTTCCCCTCACGAAATACGAGATTCTTGGCAATATGTAAAGCTGCTTGACTGTCACAGAAAAGAGTGACCGGAGAGGAGAGTTTGAGGCCCAAATCACTGAGAAGACCCTCAAGCCAGGTGAACTCAGAGACAACAGCTGCCAAAGCACGGTACTCGGCCTCAGCAGAGGAGGGAGCAACAACCGACTGTTTCTTGCTACGCCAGATAATAAGGTGTCCACCAAGGTAGGTGCAAAAACTAGTCGTGGAACACCAATCATCAAGGGAACCTGCGTAGTCGGCATCAGAATACACAACAAGAGACAGAGAGGAGGATGGTTTGTAAACAAGTCCTTGTCTTGGAGAAGTCTTCAAGTATCTGAGAATCCGCTCGATGGCTTGGAGATGCGATGTCCGAGGAACATGCATAAATCGGCTCACAACCCCAACAACGAATGAGATATCAGGTCGTGTAACCGTAAGATAGATTAGTTTCCATACCAAGCGTCGGTAGTACTCTGGATTTGTCAGAACAAGATCAGTTCCAGATCCATGTACAAAAAGCTTGTGATTCACATCCATAGTATTGTCAGTAGGTTTGCATCCTGAGTAGCCCACATCTAGCAGGGGATTAGTACAGTACTTCCATTGGGATAAGACAAATCTATCAGGTCTCCTTGCAACCTCAAGCCCAAGGAAGTATCAAAGATTACCCAGATCTTTTGTTTACTGAGTTTAAATGTTGCTTGATGTTCAGATCCTGGTGGTATCGTCGCCCGTTATTAGAATATTATCAAGATACACAAGGAGAATTACATTGCCTATTGGTTGATGATGAGTGAAGAGAGATAAGTAAGCAGAGCTCCGTGCGAAACCAATCTCGCGAAGCACTTTACAGAATTTGTCAAACCAAACGTGAGGAGATTGTTTGAGACTATATATAGACTTCCGGAGATGACATACACAAGACTCCCCCGTGGTCTAAAACTCGGGCGATTGGTGCATATAAATAGTCTCTCGGAGATCACCATTGAGAAAGACATTTTTGATGTCCAGCGGATGTAGGGGCCATTGTCGATGCACAACAAGGGAGATCAGGACTCGAAGAGTATTCAACTTGGCGACCGAGGAGAAGGTTACGTCGTAATCAATGTCATGTTGTTGAGTAAAATCCATGGCCACAAGACGGGCTTTGAGACGGTCAACAATGTCATCTGGAGCATGCTTGACAGCAAAGACCCATTTGCAGCTAACACAAGACTGGCTGGGAGGGAGAGGAACTAGGACCCAAGTCTGGTTAGCCAAGAGGGTTGTCATTTCTTCGTCCATGGTCACATGCCACCCCGGGTGTTGGAGAGCTTCCTGCAAAGAGTGAGGAATATAAATGGCGAGGAATAGAAATATTGGAGAGAGACGACAAATTTGCGAAGAGGCGGAGAGAGACAATGTAGGGAGACATAATTCGCCATTGGATGAGCCCTAAGTTATCAAAGGCGCAAGGCCCACCGGGGCGCAAAGGGCCCTAGAGCTCAGGCGCAGGCGCGCGCCTGAGGCACGTGAGGCGCAAAAATGGTGGAAAAAGGAAATTGAGCGACTTGGGCGCCTAATTTGCTGAAATTGAGCGAATTGGGCGCCTAATTCATATATTTCTGAATCAACATTATCGTAATGCCAAAGGGATCATTACAGCGGGGCATAGAGGGGGAGGTCATAAACGAGCGAATTGGGCGTCCAATTCACTCAATTTCAGTGAATTGGGCGCCCGATTCGCTCAATTTAAGCGAATTGGGGGCCCAGTGCGCCTAGGGGTGCCTCAGGTGCGTCTAAGATCATGTTTTTGCCCATCTCATTTTTTTTAAAAAAAACACCTTGAAAGGCCCAGGCGCGCCTTTAACGCGCCTGGTAGCCTGTAAGGCGTACGCCTGGGTGCGCTGGGGCACATCGCCCGCCTTATCCATGCTGAGGCGCGACGTGCTGCGCCCGTTGTGCCCAACGCCTCAGATGCGCCATGATAACTAAGGATGCGCCGTAAAGGGTGTTGTTGAATCTTTAAGTCGCGGGATAACATTGGTAGAAGGGAGCTGTTGTAGGGAATTTGTCCGAGATGAACGACGAGTATATACATGGAGAAGTGGAGGAGGAGGTGGTGGAGGTAATGCTGGCACTGGGAGTGGAGGAGGAGGTGTGTGTGGAAAAGTCATGACGAGGACAACAGGACGAGTAGTAGTGGAAGGTGGAGGCAGTGTGGAGGAGTAGAAGGGCTGTGTCTCAAGAAAGGTGACATCAGCAGAGACGAGCTCCTTTTCGTCCGCAGGAGAGTAACAGACATATCCTTTCTGAGTGCGGGAGTAGCCAACAAGCATACATTTTGTGGCCCGAGGGGCAAGTTTGTCATGCGGTGGTCCAAGAGAGTGGACATAGCAGGTACAGTCAAAGACACGAGGAGTGAGGGAGAATGGAGACTTGGAAGGAAACAAGAGGCCGAATGGAGAAGCGAAGCCAAGCACGGAGGAGGACATGCGATTGATGAGATGACAAGCAGTAGAGACAACAAAGTTTCAATATTTGGTGGGGACCTGCATTTCCAACATAAGTGATCGAGCGACATCAAGAAGACGTCGATTCTTTTGCTCGGCCACACCGTTTTGCTGGGGGTTATAAGTACACGAGATCTGATGGACAATCCCAAACTAGGTGCATAAATTTGTGAAGGTACGACTAGTATATTCACGAGCATTATCAATGCGAATTATTTTTAAGGTAACAGAGAATTGCGTACGCATCTCAGTAATAAAGGCACGAAAGACAGATGTCAGTTCAGTACGATCACGTAGTAGATAAAGCCATGCCAGACGCGAATAATTATCAATAAAGGTAACAAAATATCGATAACCAAAAACACTGTGGATTTTATAGGGTCCACAGATATCAGAAAGTACTAAAGAGAATGGTGTAATACTCCGATTACATGTAGGTGAAAAGGAAACACGATGCTGCTTGCCAAAGATTCATGATTCATAGGAAAACTCATGCAAGGAGACACCAGGAAGAGCTTTCTTGAAAATTGGGAGGGGATCATGACCAATACGACAATGCCAATCAACAGAGGGGACTGAAGAGAGAATAGTAGAGGAAACATCCAAGAGATAAAGCCCATTCGACAACCATCCTTTACCAATGATATTCCAGGTTCGACGATCCTGCACAACAAAAGGCGAAGGAGAGAAGATTAGGCAGCAATCAAGATCCTGAGCTAGCCTACAAACAGAGAGTAGATTGAAGGGTGATCCCGGAACATGAAGGAGCGAGGACAATGAGAGAGTAGGAGTGAGGCGCAGGTCAGCAACTTCAGACACCAGAGTTGTGTCGCCATTGACCACAGTAATGAACTTGGGATAATCATAGTGCATGTACTGAGGTGGCTTCTATGAGATAATGTGGTGAGTAGCACCGGAGTCCACGATCAACGCCTTGGAGTTGCTGAAGCTGTAGGCGAAGGTAGTTGATATCTCACTGGGTAGACGAGTGTGTTGGAGTAGAGCCTGGGTGATGAGGAGCAGCAGCAGTTGTAGTAGTAAGATGAGGTGGCAGACCATGCTTGTAGTAGCAGCTGACTTTAAGATGACCATCCCGACCACAGTGGGTACACTTGAGAGTAGAGCGCCCTGCACGTCCTCTACCTCAAAACGTGAAGCGACCTCCCCGATTAGAAGAGCCATGAGTTGGAGGAACAGGAGTAGGTAAGAGGGACTGCTGGAGCAGAGCCGGAAAGAAGCTGGCAGGAACCTTGGATGGTGGTGTAACCTTGAGCAGCATGGAGCAAACAACAGATAAGGATGGCGTAGTGGAAGAGGAAAGAATCTGAGCCCTGATGCTGTGAAGATGACTGGGAACACGGGCCATCATCATAGCGATCCCAACAGCTTCCTTCTGTGCCCGTTGAGTAGCAAGATCTGTGGAAGGGGGCTGATGTTGTATCCAGACTTCCACCAGAGTTTTATCCTTAGCAACAAAGGAAGTCAAGTCGCCCGTGACTCAAGGGTCCAGTGACTGAAGAGCAGAGATAATGTCAAAAAGGCGTTGCAAGCTGTCCTTGACTGAGTAGAGATAATGCAGGAAGCAGACACCGCAGGAGTGGTTAGGGGGGAAGGACCGCGGTTAGGGAGGAAGGACAGCAGTTAGCAAAAACACTAACCGCCTAGAGCAAGAGCGATGGGCGGTTAGAGAAGAGGGACCGCGGTTAACAAAAAACACTAACCGTCTAGAGCAAGACCGATGACTCTGATACAATGTAGAGAGAAATGCAAGAGAGAGAAAATAACCCAGAATTTTATTATATTCTAAATACAGGAGTACATACACTTATATAGAAAGAAAGAGAGGGAGAGCCTTCTACATCTACAATGTGGGACTAATTAGAATATATATGGGCTTATACATAGGCTCCTCCTAATGGGCTTTTTCATTACATCTTAACAATAATATATATATATATATATATATATATATATATATATATATATATATATATATATATATATATATATATATATATATATATATATCGGAAATATGTATATCCGCGCAACGTGGATATACAATATTTCCACGCTTTTTCGTGGCAGCCATTGGATCTAATCTAATGGCTGGATTAAACCCCAGATCGGTAAAAAGGGGTGGGAGCCCCGGCCCGGATCACCCAGAATCACTCGCGGGCGCGAGAGAGCGGGCTCGCACGCGCGAGCTTTTATTGCTTCCATGGCGTTTTGCTACAAAAAGAGCAAAAGCCCCATTGTTCCAAGAGGTGTGGGACTAAAGTCCCGCACCGCTTGGAATAATGGGGCTTTTGCTCTTTATAAAGAAATCTCCCCTGTTACTTCCAAAGCGCTCGCGCGCGAGCAAGCTGTTTCGCACGCGCACCAGACCCTGTTTGACCAGGTGTGATCGGGCTCGCTGCTCCCTTTTTACTGATCTGCGTTTAATCCCAGTCGTTGGATTAAATCCAATGGCTAGAAGGAGCAGTGCGTATATTGATGAAAAATGCGTTGCGCGTACCTCCAGCACCCCGTATATAGATATATATCTGATATATATAAGGGAATATAGGTATTTGGAGGCACACCATAGAATGAATATTGGTCATTAGATCATGAGAGAGAACATGAGGGGGATTTGGAGAGAGAGAGAAGAGGGAGAGGGAGAGGGGGCGGGAGAGAGAAGGAGAGAGAGAGAGAGGGTGGAGTGATAAAGAGAGAGAGAGAGAGAGGAGTAATAAATTTTTTTTGTAGATTAAAATTTGAAATTTTTTATAAAATAAAAAATAGGAATAATAATTCATATTTTTTGCGGTCATTTTAAGTACTCATATGTATATGTTTTGAAAAAAATAAGATTTCGGGTGCGTGCGCAACCCGCTCATTGGCGGGCGCAACCCACAACGACGCATCGAACACGGGCGAAGCCCGTGCGCAGGCGGGCGAAGCCCGCCTGGATGCGGCCGAAGGCCGCCAGAGAGCTTCGAGCACGGGCGTAGCCTGTGCGAAGAAGCTCGTATATATATTATATCAATATGCTTATTTGTTCGCTAACTCCGTCAAAGAAATCTTAGCCACCCAATTTTAATCACTTTAATCCCACCCCGTCAAATTCGCACTCCATAGATTTGGTGTCTCTGTTCCCGCCCGCCGAAACCTGATCTCGCATATCAGCATTATCATTCTTATAATTTTACCAATGTTCTTGCAGATTTGACATTAAAAATTTTCCCACCTGCCGCATATCAGCATTATCATTCATAAAATTTTACCAATCTTCTTGCATATTTAACATCTAAAATTCTGATTGATTTAAGAACAAGGCCAAGTACAATCAAAATTAATCTGAGAATATATAATTGTTCTAGCCACTGAAGAAAGAAGAAAGAGTTTGAGAACTTATGCTTCGAGTGGACTTCACTAAAAGGTGCGTCTATTCTTTAATCAGTTTATTTAGTGAACTTAATTACGACATTATTCGCAATTCGTTTCTAATGTAAAGTTCGGCCCACGCCGCAGCCTGCGGCCACACCCAACAAAGACGCAGAGGACAAATTTTGTGGACAAACCTTGTGAATGAAACCTGTCTGCCAACTGGATTTCTACTGCCCACGCGTGCCAATGACTCTGACTTCTACTTCTTTCTTAAATTATTTGACTTCTATTTCTTTCTTAAATTATTTGGTATTTACCTTCTCATTTATTTTACTAACTTCAGAACACATGGATATAATGAGCCTGTTCGCAATCAAATGCATCGATCACGGGCGGAACCTGATTGTTTGCGGGCGCAAACCGCTTGAATGCAGGCGTAGTCTGTGCGAAAATGCTAGAATATACACACACACACACACACGAGTGACAGTGCACGGGGGGCCCCCCGTGCCTTCAATGACAGTACCCGGGTAGTGGCCGTGGGCTTCACCCGCCATCCCCGGGTGGGCTTCGCCTGCCTCGGGCGGGCGGGGGCCCCCGTGCCTCGCGCGACAGTACAGGGGTTGTGGCGGCGGGCTTATTTAAAACTATAATATTTTACAATTTTTTTTAAATATTTTAAAATTTTTTTATTTGTTTTGCTCGAATATTTGTAAATTAACTTAACTTTTTTTCTGGATTTGTTGAAATATAAAATAACTAGTTGATAACTCTTATGTTGATCCTAATGTCTCATGTGAAGTTATGTCTTCACATTTAAGGAAAAGTGAAAAGAACATACTTGGAGCATCAAACGGTCGTGCGCCCCAAAATAAAGAATCTTGGCGGTTCAAATAGGAAGTGCAAGAAAAAGTGAGGGCAAAGAGGGCCAGCTATAAATCACTCTACGCTTGTAGGAATGATGAAAACTTAGCCAGGTATAAAGTCGTCAAAAAAGAAACTAAACAGATAGTAAGTAAAACTCAAGCTTATGAAAAATTTTATAAGCGACTAGATACCAAATATGGAGAGTGACATATATACAATTGCTCGAGCTAGAGAAACGAAGATAAGAGATTTATGTCTAGTAAAATGCATAAAGGATGATACATATATAATTTTGACGGATGATGTGAATATTAAAGAGCGATGAAAAAGATACTTTTATCAACTCTATAATGAAACAAATGACAATGAATTGAACTTGGAATAGTTAAAGTAAATCAGAGTAGTATATGAACATAACATTTTAGCGTAAATTTCAAGTATCAGAGGTAAAAAATACTCTAAATAAGATGAAAAATAAAAGGCGGTTGAGCCAGACGATACCCATCGAAGTATGAAAATGTCTAGAAAATGAAGGAATTGTGTCTTACATGTTTTTTCAATAGGATACTGAAGCCAAAGAGAATGTCAGACCAATGGAGAGAAAATATTTTGGTTGTATAAAATAAAGAAGATATACAAAATTGTGTTAATTATAGAGGAATTAAATTGACGAGTCATACCATGAAACTATGAGAACGAGTAATAAAAAGAAGAGTAAGACGGGAGACTAACATCTAAGATAATCAATTTGGATTCATGCCAGGAAGGTCGACCATGGAAGCTAAACATCTCTTGAGGAAACTCATTGACAACTATCGAGAAAGAAAACAAGATTTGCATACAATGTTTATTGATCTCGAGAAGGCTTATGATAGAGTTCCAAGAGAGATCTTATGGAGAGTTTTAAAAAAGAAAGGTGTAAATGTTTCATATATTGACATAATCAAAGATATGTATACAAATTCAGTGACAAGGGTGAGGACATCTGGAGGATCAACACAAAAATTCCCTATTACTGTTAGCTTACATCAAGGTTCAGCTTTAAGGCCTTACCTCTTTACCCTTATCTTAGATGAGCTCACTAGACATATCCAACAAGTAATACCTTGGTGTTTATTGTTTGCAGATGATATTGTTTTGGTTGATGAGACGCGCAGGGGTGTAAACGCAAAACTTGAATCTTGACGAGATACTTTAAAAAAAGAAGGATTTTAGGTTGAGCAGGACAAATACGGAGTATACGGAGCTTAAATTAAGCAGTACAAAAAGGATGAATGTCTTTGTTATTAAGTTCGGTGATCAAGATATTTCCCGTATTAAGTGTTTTAAATATCTTGGATCGATAGTTCAAAAATGCAGAGGTATTGATAAGATGTGACATATAGAATCCAAGCGGGTTGGTTGAAGTGGAGAGGCACGTCAGGGATCTTATATGATCGTAAAGTACCATAAAAACTTAAGGGCAAGTTTTACCGTACTGCAATTAGACCCGCGATGATCTATGGTTCTGAGTGTTGGGCAGTGAATTATGTACATGAGCAAAAAATGGGAGTTGCGGCGATGAGATTGCTTAGGTGGATGTGTGGACACACGAGATTGGATAAAATTACGAATGGATATATCAGGGATAATACAGGAGTAGCACAAATTGCAGAGAAGATGCAAGAAACTCGTCTAAGATGGTTTGGACACGTACAAAGGAGACCATTAGAGGCACCTATTAGGCGTTGTGAGAATCTAGTTACTAGGAATGTTAAACGAGGGAGGGGTAGACCAATAAAGACTTGGAATGAAACTATAAGGAAAGACATGATGTACTTAGACATTAGTGAGATTATGACAAAAGATAGGGCACAATGACAACAAAGGATCCATATAGCTGACCCCACTTTAGTGGGATAAAGGCTTGAGTATTGTTGAAATGGAAAATAACCCTAAAAAAATTAAAATTTAAAAAGAGAGGCTGCCAGGGCGCGGTTGGGTGCCTGCTACAGCGACCCATCAAACACGCATCCAGCCGCTGACTTACTCCATTTGCCAGCGCGAAGCAAACGACGACCTCCCAAATTATTGAGTGATATAACCCTGACTTATCTCAATATATCATAAATTTCGAAATAATGATACCCATGTTAATATTTATACACGATAACATGCATGTATCAGGAGATGTGGGACTAATGGGGTTCGACGATTCTCCCACGCTCGTTAGGGTGCAGTGTTTACCTCCGGCGGCGGAGCAGCCGACGGCTTGGCCGGATCCCACCGGTGGGTTTTCTTGGGTTCGACGAACCCGTCGGTGGCTCCGATCAGGCCGGCGATGGCGTTGGGACGATGTATAGGTGCGAGAGGAGGAAGGGAGGTATCGGGCTGTTGGCGTGAGGAAGGAGGGTAATTTTAGAGATTTCGCTATTTACAGTCCAATTTGTTGATTAAAATTCTTGATCGAACAGCTGTTATTGCTGTTTTGGTTGTTTAGTGGCTTCAAAATGGTCTTAAATTTTTTTTTCCATATAAGATATATATATAGGGTTATTTACCAGGACATCCCCTGGAAGTTTGCATAATTACAGCTTGCACCCCTCTAACTTTCGAAATTACAATTACCCCACTTTAATGTTTACATCTCATAACATCTATGCACAAAAAGACCCCCCTGCAGATTTACTCATAGGGGGTACTTTTGTGCATGGATGTTATGAAATATAAGCATTGAGGGGAGGCTTTTGTAATTTCAAAAGTTAGAGGGGTGCAAACTATAATTATGCAAACTTCAAGGGGAGGTTCCGATAAATAACCATATATATATATATATGTATGGTAGAAAATAAAAGAAATAAACTTTTATTATTCACACAAACAAATGAATACATTTCTCCTATATATTTAGACAAGAGGGAGACCCAAAATCTAAATCTGACATGAGGGACTAATCCTAAAAGAAGGAGACCACTAACTGTACACCAATTTGAGTTATTTGTACACCAAATTCCAACACTCTCCCTCAAGGTGGGCAAAAGATATCCACTATGCTCACACAATCTACATAAATCCAGTGAGCTAAGTCCTTTGGTTAGACAATCAGCCATTTGTTTTTTGTAGCAATATGTCCTAGCTTTAGTTTCCCACCATCCAGCTTTTCTTTGATGAAAAAACTATTGATCTCTATATGTTTGATTCTAACATGTTGGACGAAATTGTTTGCAATGCTAATGGCTGATTTGCTATCACACCATAATGCCATCTATCTGCCTTGATCAATCTTGAGTTCACACAGCAGGACTTTCAACCATAACATCACCCCTACTCTTAAGGCCATGACCATGTATTTTGCCTTAGCTGTAGATCTCGCAACTACAGTCTGCTTCTTGCTTTTCTAAGAGACAAGGTTGCCCCCCATAAACATGCAATATCCCGATGTAGATCTCCTATCACCTGCACAACTAGCCAAGTCAGAGTCGCAATAGCCCTTGATATTTAGATGTCCATTCTTTCAGAAGATCAGTCTCTTTCCTGATGTACTCTTTAAGTATCTAAAAATCTGATACACTGCATACAAGTGCCACTCCCTGGGATCGTGCATATAATGGGCTACTACACTCGCAACAAAAGATATGTCGGGACGTGTGTGGCTCAAATAGATAAGGCAACCTACAAGACTCTGATACCTTTCTTTATCAGATGGCTCTCCTGCCTTAGCGTTGAGTTTTGTCTTCTGATCAATAAGAGCAACTGCGGGACTGCACCCCAACATACCTGTTTCTTTGAGCAGATCTAACACATATTTTCGTTGAGATTGAACGATTCCCTCTACATCACGAGCTACTTAAATCCCAAGGAAGTATTTTAGTTGCCCCAAATACTTCACTTAAATCTCGTTTGCCCAATCTCATATTTAGCTGAGCAATTTCCTTCTCGTCATCACCCGTAATAATCATATCGTCCACGTACACAACAACCATTGTAGTGTGATCTCCACTCCGCCTAAAGAACAGAGTATGATCAGCATTGGTCTGCCGACATCCCATGTTAACGACCGCTTTCCTAAACTCGTCAAACCAGACTCGAGGAGATTGCTTTAGCCTATACAGGGATTTCTTGAGTCTACACACCTTGCCTACCATTTGTTTTTTGTCAAAGCCTGGTGGCACATCCACGTCTACTCTTTCAATAGATCCCATGAAGAAAGAAATTCTTTACATCGAGCTGGTGCAGTTTCCATCTTCCGTTCTCTGCCAAGGATATTAGTGTCCGTACAGTGCTCATTTTGGCGACGAGTGCAAAGGGCTCATCATAGTCGATGCCATAAGTCTGGCTGTAACCCTTTGCTACAAATCGAGCCTGATAATGCTCAACCTGACCTTCTGGGTTTTGTTTCACAGTGAAAATACACTTGTACCCAACTGCCTTTTTCCCTGGTAGTAGCAACACGAGGTTCCACGTTTTGTTTTTCTCCAATGCGCCAAGTTCTTCTAGCATTGCAACTTTCCATCATGGATCCTTCTTAGCAACCTGCAATACTTTCGAATAAAAACAATGTTCAAAGATGTAATGAATGCTCCATGTGCAAGAGATATATGAGAGTAAGAAATAAATTGGGAAATTCCATGTGTGAAGCCATATCGATTAGGTGAGACTCCCGCATTCTTGCGGGCAAGGTTGCAGATGTCGGATGTCGGGGACACGTCGGTTTGGGTTTTCATGTCGGTTTTTTATATATCGGGGGATATATTGGGGATATTTCATATATCGGGTTTTAATATTTAATTAATTATATATTTAATTTAATGTTATTTTTTATACATATCACAATGCCTATTTTGCAACCTATTGAAATTCTAAACATTAAAAGCTATATGTAACATTTAACATACATTTTTATGAGATCAAATTTTTAAAAATTAAATTTCAAACGTACCAACATCATTAATATAAACAACTCATTAGTCTTGCCTATAAACCAAGACTGTCAGGATCGAGATCCTAGGTAAGATCGTTTTGAGGTTGGATCGGATCGAATGATAGGATCGGATCGAGAATCACAAGATCCTACAATATTCATAAATTAAAAATAAAAAAAATAAAATTGAATTTTGTATCATTCACATGTTCAATTAACAAAAAAATCAATAAATTGAGCAGTATGTGAATAATTATATTAAAATATTTTGAATAACTAAATCAAAACGATAATTTCATACTAAGTTAACCTTCAGTTTCAGGTAGGACATCCAATATCAATAATACAAATTTGGAATTATTGATTGGTGAAAGCCGAGAAGCAAGAAGACGAACCCAGACTGTTGGATTGCTCGTACGCTGGAATTAAGAAGCTTGAATTGCTCGTATACTGGATTTTTATCCGCTAGATTGCTTTTACGCTAGAAAGGAAGAGAAGACATCGGTCTGAAAGTAAGAAGTGAGAAGTCACTGGATTGCTCATACGCAGAAATATAAGATATGTCATTGACACCACTTGAAATGGAACCTGATAAGGAAGGAAAGGGAAGACATTGTCTGGATTGGATGTGATCAAAGACGTCGCGCTTGGTCTCCGTTTGCAGCCGGCAATTGACACTTGGGATACGGTAAAGTAACATGATATGATTCTGTAATGAGATATGAGGCGCGATTGGTATAAGGTTTAAGCAATGAGTTATGGGCGTTGGACCGGTTGAATGGGGTCGGGATAGGGTTGGACATGTTTCTAGTTACCTTTGGCTAGACTAGTAGAATCGGGTTGGGATCGCGATCCTAAAGATCCTAAGATCCGAATCGCGATCTCAGTCGTAGATGTGCCGAATTAGATCCTATGTGAGATCTGAATCGATTTACAAAATTTGGATCGTAGGATCGTAAGATCCTACGTTCCGGATCGCGATCCTGATAACCATGCTATAAACAACTTATTAGTATAAACAACTCATTAGTATAGGCACTGAAATTAGTATAAGCAACTCATTAACAACATCATTTTAGTATAAGCACTGAAATTAGTAGTATAGGGCACTGAAATTAGTATAAGCAACTCATTACCAACATCATTTTAGTATAGACACTGAAATTAGTAGTATAGGGCACTGAAATTAATATAAGCAACTCATTACCAACATCATTTTAGTATAGACACTGAAATTAGTAGTATAGGGCACTGAATAACTCAGTAGTATAGGCATATTAGAAATTAGAATGCACCAGAGAGAGGTGGGGGGAGGTAGGGAGAAGAATGCACTCGTAGGTATATGCAGCAGTCAGTCACGCAACCAGTGTCGAGAGAGCCCGAGAGAGGAAGAGAGCCGCAGAGTTGTGAGAGAGCGCGAGAGAGGGAGAGAACCTGCGCTAATGCCGAGAGAGGAGAGCCAGGGTGAGAGCAGCGAAGTGTTGAGAGAGCGCGAGAGAGCGCGAGAGAGGGAGAGCACCAGCACTAGTGTCGAGAGAGGAGAGACAGAGTGAGAGCAGCAGAGAGTCGAGAGCGCGCGAGAGAGGGAGAGCAGTAGAGCACCAGTAGACAGCGCGAGAGAAGAAGAGCACCAACAGAGCGAGCGAGAGGGAGAGCTAGGGCAGAAGCGCGACAGAGAGAGCAGCGGGGGTCGGGAGGGTGTTATAACTTATAACTTATAAGTTATAAATTATATAACTTATAACTTATAATTTATAAGTTATAAGTTGCCGACATCTTCAAAAAATCGGCCGGTATGGCCGATTTTTCGGGCCGATATATCGGTCCAATCCGATATATCGGCCCGATTTTTTCAAAACGCCACGAACCTAATTTATATCGGATTCATGGCGTTTTGGAAGCCGTACCTTTATGTCGGCCGACATGTCCGACATGTCGGCCGACATCTACAACACTGCTTGCGGGAACTCCATCTTACCGACAAGGAAGTGGAAGTAGAGAGATGAGGGGTTAGTTTACCTGGGATATCTGAACTTGTGGTGGATGATGCAGGTGTCTCAAGGATCAGAGTAGGCAAAGGCAAGTGACGTGACACAGGTGGCAATGTAGACATTGTAGTCTCACTCCGTTGTTTTTTCTAGTATACTCTCTTAACTTCCCCTGAGCCTGAGGTCCATCATCAGCAAATTTACACTCCTCAAGAACCGACACCTCAACTGACTTTGCTTCCTTTGGTACATGAGACAACAGGATACTCACTATCTGCCTCTTACTACCACAACTATCATCCTCTTGTCTCATATTATTTATACCGAGTGATTCCCTAAGTGATTCTCCTAGAGGAGAGTCAATCAAAGAGGAATATATGACTCAAGCTCTCTATATGTGACATCCATACTGACGAATAACTCTCTCCATCGGACTCCAACATACACAACCCTTTTGGGTAGCTGAATACCCAACAAAAACACACTTCAGGACCCTTAGATCCAATTTCCCCACATTTGGTCTTTTGTCATGCACAAAGAACACATAACCAAAGGTATTGAGGGGAAGAAAATATTCACTCTTCCCTCGCAGTATCTCAATCAGAGACTTCTGATCCAATACTTGCGAGGGCATCTGATTGATTAAATAGGCTGTTATTAGTACGACTTGTGCCTTCAAATATTTCGGCACTTTCATTGTTATCATCATACTCGGAGTTATCGCTAGAAGGTGTCTGTTCTTCCGTTCCGCTATTCCATTCTGCTCTGGTGTGTATGTACAAGTAGTTTGATGCTGGATTCCTTGTGAGGACAAGTACTCTTCAAACGCTTTGTTGGTGTACTCTGTCCCATTGTCAGATCTAACACCTTTACGACTGCACCGTATTGAGTTTGAACCCCTTTATGAAAATCTTTGAAGCAAACAAACACATCACTCTTGTTTTTCATTAGGCAAAGTCAAGTCACATGGGAGAAGCAATCAATAAAAAACACAAAATACCAAAGTCCATTCACAGTGGGTGTGGGACATGATACCCAAACATCAGAATGTACTAGATTAAAAGGACAAGAACACCTATTACTAGAATTGAAATAAGAGTTTCTGGTATGTTTTCCCAGTTTACATGCATCACATGCAAGTTTGTTATAATTAACTTTCTCAAACAAAATGAGATACATTTTTCTCAAAACAGGAAAAAAAGGAAGACCCAGACGTCGATGATGAAGTAGGAGTAAGTCTTCTACGCTTTTTCTACCCCCTGCAGCATCCTCTACTAGTGCTGAAAAAGATGAGTTTATATTCTCCTTATCTAGGTACCACAAGCCGCTATGTCATGTGCCAGTCCCAAGTCTCCTGCCAGTCTCCTTCTAGAAGATCACCTTTAGGATATCAAACAAGCAGACACATTTTAGTTGAGATATAATTGCAGTAATGTGTAAGAGATTCACAAGAAAGGAAGGAGCATGCAGAACCTTGGACATAGTTAAAGTGTTGACACATTGCATAGTACTCTTACCAACCACTGGCTGCAACAGTGCCATCGACAATCTGAATACGCTCCGGGACTGCTAGGGGAGTATACGAAAGGAAATCCTTCACATCCCAAGTAACATGTTGAGAGACACCCAAGTCGACAATTCAATCTAGTTAGCCAGTGGTGGATGTAGATACGAGGGTAAGTGTATTGTAAGTACTTGTGGCTGCGTGAGCAAAAGATGCAACGTTATCCCTGAATGAAGCTACAGTGAGAGTAACATCAATCGTAGCCTCCTATTTTTCCGCATTAGTTGAGAGTAGATGTTGGTGTAACCATGGTGATCTGCAAGTAATCAAACATGTAGTCTTACTGCCAACGCACATAAGAGTATTGGAGAAGTTGGAAAGCTTTGTGTTGGGCTTATTCATATGTGATATGAGTGAAGGGCCAAGTCTACGACGTTCTGGATCTGAAGGTTTTTCATTCCGGGACCTATGTTGTGAATATAGGTCATCTGGTAAGTGGTCGGAAAACCCAATGAGTAATTCGTCGAGTATCGTCATGAAAACTCAACGAATCTGTCCTAGATTCGTCGAGTATCGCCTTGATAATTTCGACGAATTGGACTTATATTCGTCGAATATCGCCTTGATGCTTGGACGATTTGTTCTGTCTGGATTCGTCAGATATTTACGTGTTATTTCGACGAATGGCATTTTGATTTCGAATATCGACGTATAATCTCGACGAATTCTGATTACTCCAGTTTGATTCTTTTAAGTCCAGTTCGACGTGGTCTGCGGGTATCGGTGGTTTGGTCTTCTGTATATATACGATATAAATAGTCGCGCCCTTATTTGAAAACACGCTCCTTGTCAGCACCGATTTCACATGTGGTTTTCTTTGACGCAGAAGCTATCTTCAAAGACCCCAACGCAAAAAAGGGGTATTTGTCGCGCGCTCCCTCTACACATACCGCCGCACGAATCAATGCCCGACGATTCTTCTCCCTGCTGCGCACCTCGTTGATCTATCGCGCGCTCCCTCTGCGCATACTGCCGCATGAAGCGATGCTCGACGATTCTTCTCTCCACTGCGCCGCATGAAGAGCCGAATGCCTGATGCCCGACGATCCTTCTCCGCACGCGATTCTTCTTCCAGCAGAGCCGCGCACGATCCTTCTTCCAGCAGAGCCGTGAACGATCCTTCGTGCGCGATCCTTCTCCCTTCCACTCTCCCTGTTGCGCGTGCCTCCTACCGCAACACTCCCGCAATCATGCGCACGCCCGCAATCCATTCCTGCTGGATGATACACTTGGAAAGCATGGAAGAGAAGGGGATTCTGCTGGACAGAAGGGAGTGGAAAAGGAAAGATAAAAAACGGGATTTCTGGACCAATTTTTTCCAAATCTGGCTCTGATACCAAGTAGAAAATAAAAGGAATAAACTTTTATTACTCACACACATACAAATGAACACATTTCTCCCATATATATACACACAAGAGGGAGACTCAAAAACTGAATCTAAGAAGTGGAACTAATCCCAAAAGAAGGAGACCGCTAACTGCACAACAATTTGAGTTATTTGTACACCAAATTTCAACATATATATACTACACACATCTTTATGCACAGTTTCTAATAAAATCTTATGGCCGTTACATCATTCACCAAATGGGAATCAAATCACTTCATGCTGACAAAGATATTTAAATATCACATTTCTAGAACATTGATCTAAAACTGGTAGCAATTTAAGTGGAAGTTCTCCAAAATTCCAGGTTTACCCAAAATTATGAAAGGAAAAATGCCCACAATTGTTAAGTCTAAGATGAAAGACTACAAAACCAAATGAGCATTCCTTTTACTGACTGAAACAAGTCGAGCTGTTCAATTAGAAAGGGCACCAAATACTTTAACAAATCTGGCTGTGACGATTTTTGCGTTTATGAAATATGGCATTTTTAAACAAATGAAATAAGTGTTGATATGCATATACCTGTTCAAGGAAAGCGTGATGTTGAGTACTGGTGTCATATTCACACAACGCCCCATATGCTGCAAAGGCATTGGCACGTAACTTTGCATTCATGGCAACCTGTTTAAGAAATATAGATAACAAACTTTTCATCTTATGCAAATGAGAAATATACAAGTTCGATGCAAAAAATGGGAAGCCATGAAGTTGCACACTAATTAAAGGAAAAAGTACAGTTATATAGGTATATTTTTCACAGGAGTGTCATATTGATGCTATTTTAGCCGAGTAAGTTGTCAATCTGATAATTACAATTTAAAGAATGAATGCTATGTTACATGCTAACAATAAATGTCCAATATATTTAGTCTGTTTAAGAATCAAGTAGGTGGAAATATCTCTCAACTCCATAGCCCCAGTTGAGATTTTATCATGAACTAATTTTTATTACAAGAACATGTTTACGTTAGATGGTAATGCTATTAACTAAAAAGACTTCATATGGATCATAGCCCTATGTTATTGCTGCACTCCAATTGTGTCAAACTTCTTCGAGTATGTTAACAGTTGAATTAGATGAATTAAATGAACTAAAGTCCCTGCACTGCTATGTATCTTGCGAGATCTAGTGGCTTCACAAACCCCTTCTCCTCCAGCCTCTTGCAATTTTACGGAAGCTTAGGGTTCTCGACCGGCCTATTTATAGTTTGTTGGTATATCGGCAACCTAGGCTCTTGGTGTGAGCCCATCTAATTGCATGGTACGCGATTACGAACTCCTGCCTGCCGCAGTGTACTCTTGCTATCACTACGATCTCAGTCTATCAGTTGCCAGGCATACCTCTTGCTGCGACCTCCTGCAATATCACTTGCACATCTCTTCATTGCCAAACGACACCAGCCGCGCCTCTGCACCAAGCTCATGTTGCTGTAGCTGCGACCTCCCATGCTCCGGTTGCTGAGAGCTCCAACTGCGTTTCTATGCTGACATGCCAAGAACTTGTTGCATGAGTACTCGCCTCACATGTCTCTTTTTGCTGCGATCTGCTAGTCGTGTGTCCATGCACAATAGCAGCGGGTATCCATTGCACACTCGCCGAGCGCCTCTCTTCGAGGACTTCCCAAAGATCATTCTAACTGCTAAGCTCGATTATTATTGCGAGAAATTCTCGCCGAGAAGATTCCTGTAGCCGAGACCGATCTCGCTGCAAGTTTGTCGAGTGATTTCCGAACATACTCGCCGAGCTCTTTATGGAATGTTCCTATGCTTGAGTTCTATTTCTGTTTGGATTTTCTAAATGGCGCACTCCTCGGATTAGAGTGTTCAGACCCCCTCTCCTACGCCAAACCCTCCGGGTAATGATTTTCGCAGACCCATGTGTGCTCCGGGCCCTTCCAGATTACTACCGTACCTTTGGACGGCTCCATTTATATTGAGTAGTCCTATGCGGCGTAGCATGTCATTCACAGTCATCAACTATATAGGTATATTGATGGGACCATTCCTCAACCTCCTAGTATGATCCAACATGGCGGAAGTGGGACGATGACAATTCTCTTGTGGCTTTGTGACTTCTCCACTCTATGCCCCCTTCGTTTATCATATTCATATGCTTATGGACTCGGATTTTGAGATATGGACAGGGTTCGCGAAACTTATTCACAGATTGGTAGCTTGGCCCAAGTGTATGAGCTTGTAACATCCCTCAAACAACTAGACCCCTAGGAGTGTTTTGTCATGACTAAGTCATGACAAAACCCTAGGAAACCCAAAGAAGACCAAGTGGACAAAGATCAAAGTGAAAATCACCTTGGTCTGCAAATAGTAGAATCCCAAGTACAATCCTAGGCATGACTTTAGGGTTTAACTTGGTTCATGATCCTATCATGACACCTCTAACCCTAAGGGAGACCAATATATCACTATAGACCCATTGGGGTCAACCAGAAAGAGGCCAAGATAACTCAAGTCCGGGAAACGTTAAGTGAGTCGATAAGACTCGGCGAGTACATCAGGTATCTACTCAGACAGGGTTTGGGCTTGGGCGTTGAGTGCCTGGAGTACACTCAGCACCATTGACTGAATGGCATTGAGTGAGCTAAGCTCACTCAACGCCATAGACTGAATGGCGTCGTCGAGTGAGCTCAGCTCACTCAACGCCGTCTTGCCATATACGGTATGGCGTTGAGTGAGCTGAGTTCACTCAATGCCATAGAATGAATGGCGTCGAGTGAGCTCAGCTCACTCAACGCCGTCTTGCCATATACGGTATGGCGTTGAGTGAGCTGAGCTCACTCAACGCCATAGAATGAATGGCGTCGAGTGAGCTCAGCTCACTCAACGCCGTCTTGCCATATACGGTATGGCGTTGAGTGAGCTGAGCTCACTCAACGCCATAAACTGAATGGCGTTGAGTGAGCTTAGCTCACTCAACGCCATAGACTGAAAGGCGTCGAGAGCTCACTCAACGCCGTCTTGCCATATACGGTATGACGTTGAGTGAGCTGAGCTCACTCAACGCCATAGAATGAATGACGTCGAGTGAGCTTCGAGTGAGCTGAGCTCACTCAATGCCGTCTTGCCATATACGGTATGGCGTTGAGTGAGTTGAGCTCACTCAACGCCATAAAATAAATGGCGTCGAGTGAGCTGAGCTCAGCTCACTCAACGCCGTCTTGCCATATACGATATGGCGTTGAGTGAGCTGAGCTCACTCAACGCCGTTGAGCTCACTCAACGCCATAGACTGAATGACGTCGAGTGAGCTGAACGCCATTGTACTAGGAAAATTTCTGGCGAATTTCAGCCTGTTTGCTGGTTCGGGTGAACCGGGTCTTCTCGGGAATTGTGCTAAACTAAAGTAATAAGCCCCGGTTATTTTATTAAGTCTCATTTTAAGCAATAACACACCTGTATCAATGCTGACACGCCCGTGTCACCAATCGACATGCCCGTGTCAACACTATTCCTTGTTAACGAAGAGAGAGAAAGTGAGGAGTTGTGTCATGCATGACTTGGGAGGCCAAGGGCCCACTCTCTTGCTAGAATCACCTCCCCCGACCAAGGCAGCAACTAAGAGAGAGAAAGAGAGGGGGAGTAATGAGGAAAGACTTTGGGCTCATCTTTCCCTTCCCCAGCCACCCCCATTCAATTCACTAGGACAAGAGGAGTGCAGCCAGCTGTTCTTTGACTGATTTGAGCCATGTTTCACCCCCCTACCTACCATGGCCGCCAACTTTGACTAAGGTCAATAATGGCAATGCAGCCCACAGCCACATAACACCTCATCTCTCCCTCTTAAAAGCTTCATTGGACTCCAAGGATGAATTCCCACACTTTTCCTGAAGGAGCAAACGGGTTCTCTGGGTTGTTGTAAGAACCCGACCACCACCACCACCACCATGCCAATCCGGCGATCGGCAAGGCTACAGCCACACCCACAGGTCCTCCCCTTCCTCTTTTTCTATGGTTAGATCTTAGGAATCTTTAGAGATAAGAATCGGGCTCAATCGAGCCGATCCAAGTGAGAAAAATGGAGAAATTCCAGAGAAAATCATGGTGGCGGTTCGCCGGAAACCACCACCTCCGGCGGCCAAACCACCGCCGGGCGTTAGCCACCACCTTGACGAAGGTGGTGGTGGTGGTGGCTGGCTGGAGGAGTGGCCGAATGGCCGGCGGTGGCTCACGGAAAAGCTACAGGAAATGACGTTTTTTTAGGTTCTGTTTGGGCTTGGAAGAAGATGAACAGTAACTTATATTAATTAATTATTATATTTATATATATAATATAGTTACTTGTTAACCCTTTAACCTTCACATTTTGATGTCGTTAAACGAGGCACTTAGAGGCTAGATCAGGAAAAACTGTTAACATGAAAATTGTAGATCTATGAGTCTACTTTATTTTAAAATTGATTTGAACCAATTTGAAGTCCTGGTTAGATCACAACACTCATTTTGGTGAGATCTATACATAGGGCTGACCAGAGAATGAATTGGATGCCCACTCCAAACCAGACCACCAAATGACCTGAAATTTGGGGTATGGGCTATTCTAATCTATATCCAGGACATATCCAAAAATTAGAATTTTTGGAGAACATTTTTCTATAGTTTTTAGAAAAATTTAATAATCCATGAATAAATTAATTAGGTGTCCTAAACATCTCAAAACTCCTCCATATTTTGGTGGGTGGTCTTAGAGGGCAGGTTAGGGCTCTGGTAAAAATTTCATCTCATTTGGAGATACTTTGGTTAGGTATTGACCCAACCCTAGGTATACCATTATAGGGTTATTTAGGTCAAAGTGCTATTTTTAATGTTTGAGTGGACAAATCACCTCAACAAAGGCTGATATTTTGTCCACTGATTTTATATGGCATGTAGCACCCTCCAATGGGATTTGGGGTGGTTTGGGGTAGGGTAGCCCTAGAACCCTAGGGTATGCCCTTTTACGGAGATTTTTAGGGTATGAAGGTCATGGGGTCAAATGACCTTGGAATGACTTGAGACTTGGTGGAAGGGATCCTAGGGTGGATATGGTCCTCTGGTTGAAGTTTTATTGAATTTGGAAGTCTTTAACCCCCCTCAAATCCCTAATCCTAGTTTAGGGCACAAGCCCAATAGTTGGGTTTAGGCAATCAAAACACCTCACAATAACTTGAAACTTGGGCAGAGTATTTCTCTGATAAAAAGAGTCTTAAAATAATTTTGGTTGAATTCTTGGATACATTTTAGTAGTACCTACTTCACAAGTTCATTTACTTGGAAAATTGTTCAATAATTTGCTTAAAGCTCATTACTTGTTAATAAATTATGAAACTTGACTCGGAGCATTTGTATGCACCTAGAATCATCCTTGAATTTTCTCTGAATTTTTGGAAGTAAAATTGTTGTGCTTATCTCTTTAAATAATTTATTGTGAGATATATTAAAAATTAAAATTAGGGGCCTAAACCTTGCTGAAAAATTGAGATAGCTTAGATTGTAAGCTAAATATTCATAATGCATATAACATAAATTTGGTGGAAAATTATCTTATCTGAAATTGGTACTTCATGTTCAATTTTGTAATTTTTGGTCACTAGAATAATTAAATAAATTATCAGATAAATAGGAAAATTGTGAATTTCTGGATTTAGGACTCTAAATTCATAATACCCCTCCAATAATTATTATAGGAGTATTGGGTGATTATTTGATGTACCTCCTGTTTTACATGTCATATAGCCTCAGTGGTCTGCATATAGTAAAACTGCAGAAATTATGTTGGAGTATAAATTTGGGTACATGAGTCAGGTTTAGTGGTTTGTTGGTTTGGATAAATTAAAATGAGTTCATCACTGGAGGTGGGATGAGTAGAGGGATTGATTGGTTAGTGTTAGATGGTGCTCGGGATCGACGAAAGATCGTATTTCCCGTAGAGAGGAAGTGTCAAAAATACTAGGGTTAGATCCAATGCAATAGTTAAGGGACTAGGAGTTGGGTATTAACCAATAAGAATAAGTGTCTTGCGAAAGAGATATTTGGGCTTCAGCCCATCGTAGCTCCTAGTGCCCTTGAGAGCCCTTCACGGGGAATACCATGGGCAGTCCTGGGCTAAAGCTAAATCGTAGGCAAAAACTGAAATGCAAGAGTAACTAGTAGATCTAGGGCTTCACCTTCTCACACCTCGATGTCTCGGGGAGATAGGTTGGGTCACTCGGGCAGTAAGCCCAGTTGTTTTGGTGATGGGCAGGTTAGCCCGGCGAGCTTTGGCTCGGAATGGCTTGTGATGGGCAGGATGGCCCGACGAGCTTTGTCTCGGTTGTTTCTTAAGATGGACGGGATGGTCCGGAGAGCTTTGGCTCGGTAGCTGATACATAAGGTTGCATGTGCATAAAGTATAAAGTGGTGAGTCTTCGGTATTGGAGGGTCGATGCACCAACGCCAACACGTTGACTCGGTAAGTGTGGTTTAGCACTTGGCCAAATAAAGTCCGGTGCGCCAGCCGGCAAGAGTACGCAGGAGCTCCGCTTAGTGCACCAGCGTTGAGGCATACGATAGGTCTGACTGGTAGTGCTATTACCGGTTTAGAGGTGGGCGAGGCCCAACCCACCGCTTCCGTTTGCACTACGGAGGTATCCTAGGAGGTTCGGCTCCAGAAAGGGGGAACTAAAGGTCTGTGTACACAGAATCGAGTGGGTGAGTTGCACTTGCATGATCACGTCATGACATAAATGTATTTCATAGCATAATCATTGCATATAATCCGACACCTAATGTATAAGTGGTATGAGACGCTTTATACATTAGGCCCTGCAAACCGACCCCTTGATTTATAAGTTCGTGCGAGCGTGCTTATAAGTTAAGGTTTTATTCAGTATTACATATTTATGCTTGCTAATAAAACCGACACCCTATCGTATAAATCAGTATGAGACTTTTTATACGATAGGAGCCCTGCAGAAGATCCTTTGGCTTATGTATCTTCATATAAGTTAAGGTTATGTTCTTATTCAGTTTTTCATACCTTTATCACTGTCTTATACACCTTAGAACTGCTCAATTAGTTCCGCCGCCATCTGCTTATTTGTTATTCTCCACTATCATGTCCTCCCCTTTCCTTCTCCCCGCTCGGTACCTAGGAGCCATGAGGGAAGGGGCGGGGGATGATAGGACTTAGTCTTTTAGACTAACGGTTTTCGAACCACATTATTTTAGGGGACCATTGAGCCCAGCATAGAGGAGCAGCCCCGGAGGTCGGCACGCTTGGAGATCGGGCAGTCTAGTACGGGAGTTCAGATGGCAGGGACTGTGAGTCCTGATCGCTAGTAGTTATATTAGTTTGCTTCCGTGACGAGAGATATGTAGTGAGGACTTGATGTACTGGGCATAAGCCCAAGATTCAGTTATACGTTATATCTGTGGACACTCCATTCGTGGAGATTATTTTTCATATGTGATTTCTGTGGACTTGCTCATTATTTTGCTACAGTTGTGATCGATTTGGCCGGCAGGATCGGCGTTTTGTAGTGATGACCTTCCCGGGTGCGAAGGTGTCACCGCAAAGCGGCGGTTCTGGGCCTAAGACCCTGGTGTTTTAAAAGAAAAAAAAAGGGGGTCTTTCATATGGTATCAGAGGAAAACCTCGATCGCAAAGTAGCAGTCCACATTCCCCGGGTCACCCCCGCACGAGTTTAGTTTGGGGACAAACTAAGCAGTGGAAGCAGTGGTGGGCCCATATGGGGGATAAAATGAAATTGTCCACTTTTAGTTAGTTTGGAGCGATTACTTAAAATTGGCTTTTGTTACGCAGCCCCCAGCGCAACCTACACCACAGGGCGGAGTCCAACAGACTCTGAATGTTGCACCACCTCCCCCGGTCCCCACTCCATTCCTACAGTTGGAGATGGGGCAGACTCTGACCGCCATTCTGGAAGCTTTTAGGGCCCAACAGGTTCCGGCTCCGCAGCCAAACCCGGGGGCCAATTGGCTGAGCATCTTCCGAGGACTCTCTCCCCCATCCTACTTGGGGACAGAATCAGCTGTTCGGACGGAGGAGTGGCTGGACATTATGTACGAGATGTTGACCGAGATACGGTGCCCCTGGGAGGAGAGGGTGCCTTTGGTGGTCTCTTGCTTGGAGTCTCATGTCAAGCGATAGTGAAAGACGTCATTGGATACGACTTTTGCTGATATGGAGGTTGCAAAAATTACTTGGGTGGAGTTCAGGGCCGCGTTACTGGAGCATTTTGTTCCACAATCGGCTAGGGATGAGCTGGAGGGCAGGTTCCTGCAGTTGAAGCAGGGCAACAAGACAGTGGTAGAATACCACCGGGAGTTCAACCATTTAGCCGGTTTGCGGACTCCTATCAGCTGGATGAGGCAGGATACACCAAGAGGTTCTATAAGGGCCTGCGGGAGGAGTTGAGGGAGGCCCTTATGTTCGTATTTGACGGGCCTATACCTCAGATATTAGAGATGACCAATAGGATTGAGGCTGATTGGCAAACGACTCGGGGTCGGAAGAGGCCAACGGAGGACCAGGGTCGGGGAGCCAGGAATGATCAGCGGCGGGGCCACATCACTGATAGGAGAGAGGGAAGAAGAGTAGAGGACCAGCCTCGTCAAGAGATGAGACAGGAGCCGAGGGAGCCGGTGTTAGTGGCTCCTCAGCCTCTTCAGATGCTGGAGGCACCGAGACCCGGGGGTATGACATTTCCCCCGCCGGAGTGCTATAACTGCCATCAGACAGGGCACCTCCAGAGAAATTGCCCCATGAGGGAAGCACCTCTACCAGCACCACAGGCTGTCCCGCATGCTCAACATTTTGGAGGTCGAGGACGTGGTCGAGGACGTGGATACCAGGGTGGAGATCGTAGGCAGGACAGGGAGCAAGTTTATGCACTGGATCTGGCTCAACCCCGGAACCCGGAGCAAGTGATCACAGGTACGCCAGAAAGTTTTAAGTTTTTCTTTCCTGAACACTTAAATTTATGGATATAGAATTGATAATCTAGGAAAGAAAATCATAACTAGATTCTAAGACATTTAACTCCCCCCCAGTCATAGTTTTCATCAGTGGCAAGCCCGCTTATATGCTGTTCGATACGGGTGCTTCACACTCATTCGTATCGGAGGCCTTCGTAGAAGGGTTGGAAGGCGTGGAGCGATTCACGGGTTTGATGATGAGGATACGATTACCCGACGAATCGGAGCTATTCACCTTTGCCCACTGCAACATGGAGGCGGAGATCGGCGGAAAGATATTTGATGCACCAGCGATAATTACGAAGATGCCAGTCTTTGATTTGATCCTGGGAATGACATGGTTGCACTGGAACTATGCTCAGATTGACTGCATGTCCAAGAGAATTACTGTGAGGCATGGGGATTCCTACATCGTCATCGAAGGTATTAGATCTATTCCCCCTCTCTTGCTGTCATCCGTGCAGGCCGTCAAGGCC
This sequence comes from Platanthera zijinensis, assembly GCA_039513925.1. NCBI lineage: Eukaryota > Viridiplantae > Streptophyta > Magnoliopsida > Asparagales > Orchidaceae > Platanthera > Platanthera zijinensis. The sequence continues at coordinate 135,791,525 of CM077087.1, read as the reverse complement.
CACTTGCAGGGGGAGGAAGTCTATGAGGTGTTGTTTGAAATGGCTGAGGCCAAGGGTTCCATCTCGGATATCCCGGTGGTGCGAGATTTTGCCGACGTATTCCCAGAGAAGCTTCCAGGGCTACCCCCGCACCGGGAGCAGGATTTTCCGGATACAGCTAGTGCCGAGGGCTAAGCCGACAGCTAGAACCCCTTACCGGATGGCCCCAAAGGAGCTGACAGAGTTTCGAAGCCAGCTCCAGGAACTGGTGGAGGCCGGATTTGTCCGGCAAAGCTCTTCACCATGGGGAGCCCCGGTCTATTCGTCAAAAAGAAAGACGGGACACTTAGATTGTGCATCACCTACCGAGCACTAAACCGACTGACAGTCCGAAATACCTATCCACTACCAAGGATAGATGAGCTATTTGACCAGCTGGAAGGCGCACAATTCTTTTCAAAATTGGATTTGATGTCAGACTACTATCAACTGCGGATCCAGGAGGAAGACATACCGAAGACTGTCTTCAGTAGAAGATATGGGCTATTCGAGTTTATCGTGATGCCCTTCGGGCTTACGAATGCACCGTCGACATTCATGAGCCTAATGAATCGGGTGTTCGAGGCATATTTGGATGTGTTCGTCATCGTGTTTATTGATGACATCCTCATTTACTCGAGGACAGAGGAGAAGCACACAAGACATCTAACGCTGACCCTAGAGAGACTGCGGGAGCACCAGCTTTATGCGAAGATCAACAAATGTCAGTTCTGGTTGAGGGAAGTGGCTTTTCTAGGCCATATCATCAGTGGTGCCGGGTTGGCGGTGGACCCGGCCAAGATTCAAGCAGTACGGGATTGGCTGCAACTGAAGACGGCCACAGATGTGCGGAGTTTCCTAGGACTTGCCGGTTACTACCGGAAGTTCGTAAAGGGATTTTCTCGTATTGCCCTTCCACTCGCATCCCTGACAAGGAAGGAGGTACCCTTTGTCTGGACCACACAGTGTGAGGTGGCTTTTCAGGAGCTGAAGGGTCGGCTCACCTCGGCTCCTATACTTGCCCTCCCTTCAGGGAAAGAAGGATTCCAGGTCTACACCGACGCTTCCTACCAGGGCATGGGTGCAGTGCTGATGCAGAATGGTCATGTGATAGCATACGCTTCTCGGCAGCTGAAGAAGCATGAGCAGAACTACCCAGTTCATAACTTAGAAATGAGAGCTGTCATATTTGCTCTGAAAGTCTGGCGGTACTATCTGTAGTCCACTGTGAAATATACTCCGATCATAAAAATTTGAGGTATGTGGACACGCAGAAAGAGCTGAACATCAGGCATAGATGATGGGTGGAGTTTCTAGCAGACAACCAGTACGAGATGCACTACCACCCGGGAAAGGCGAATGTGGTGGCAGATGCGCTGAGCCGAAAGGCCGCAAACCCTGGAGCAAGAACGCAGTGGATGGCCTTGGAGTTGGTCCAGATGTTAGAAAACATGCAAATATCCTTTGTGTCCGAGGATCACCTTGAGCTGTACCGGGAGTATCTATCGTCATTGATTGCCACAGATGACATTCGAGACCGAGTCATAGATGGGCAGAGGCAGGATGCCCAGCTAGAGCCGATATTCCGGGCCTTAGAAGCAGGCACTGCTGGAGATTTCTCGCTGAGGGATGGCCTAGTGTGTTTAAGAGGACGAGTTTACATACCCGAGGGAGGCCAGGTCCGGGAGGATATCATGACAGAGGCACATTACAGTCGGTATTCGGTGCACCCGGGAATTACGAAGATGACTGCAGACCTGAAGAAGACAATGTACTGACCAGGCATGAAGAAGGATATCACCTACTTCGTGACCCATTGCGAGGCATGCCAGTTAGTGAAAGCGGAGTGCAGAAACCCCGCAGGATTATTGCAGCCACTCCCAGTGCCGGAGTGGAAGTTCGATGATATTGCCATGGACTTTATACATGAGCTTCCCCGATCGCGGACGGGGAACGATTCGATCTGGGTGATCGTCGACCGGCTGACGAAGGTAGCCAGATTTATTCCGATCAAAAAGGACGAATCAGTTGGTGCGTTAGTTCGGAAGTTCGTGGAGAAGTTCGTTCGTTATCATGGCATACCCAGGTCGATTGTATCGGACCGGGATGGACGGTTTAAGTCCAGGGAGTGGAGATCAGTGCAGACTTATTTGGGCACTAGGCTAACATTCAGTACATCGTTTCATCCCCAAATGGATGGGCAGACGGAACGCACCAATCGGACTCTGGAAGATTTGCTGCGACTTTGCATATTGGATCGCGGTGAGCCTTGGGAAAAGCTGTTGCCACTGATCGAGTTCTCATATAATAACAGCTACCAGTCCAGCATAAGGAAGGCTCCCTATGAGGCTCTATACGGACGGAGGTGTAGGACTCCGCTGTCATGGATACAAGACGAGGATCTGAAGGCTTTGGGTTCGGAGTTTGTCGAGGACACCGAAGCTTAGGTGAGATTGATACGAGACAGGATGCTAGAGGCACAGAGCCGACAGGCTAAGTATTACGATGCTCGACACCGTCAGGTGGAGTTCCGGGTGGGGGACCAGGTGTTCTTGAAGATCCGACCAATGCATGGGGTTTCACGGGTACGCGGTTGGAAGAAGAAGCTTAACCCAAGATATATGGGGCTTTATAGGATCCGGGAGCGGATCGGTACCTTGGCATACAGGCTGGAGCTGCCACCAGAGCTGGCAAGTCTGCACGACGTGTTCCATTTATCCTCTCTTAGGAGGGCTCTACTACGCCCGAAGCAGCAGATTATGGCCACAGAAGGGCCGGTAGCATCTGATCGGTCAGTTCACCTGGAACCGGTCCGGATTGACGACAAAGGAATACGAGTCTTACGCCGCAAGAAGGTTCCATTGGTCAAGGTCATGTGGAGGAATCATGGGCGAGAGGAGCACACATGGGAGCCCCAGGACTTGATGCAGCAAAGGTACCCGGAGCCTTTCGGTCAGGTATTACTCACAACTTTTCGGGATGTTACAATTCACTTTTCATATTTGAAACCCCGTGGACTTAACTAGAATTTCGAGAACGAATTTTTTTTTTATATATTGGGATTTGTAACATCCCTCAAACAACTAGACCCCTAGGAGTGTTTTGTCATGACTAAGTCATGACAAAATCCTAAGAAACCCAAAGAAGACAAAGTGGACAAAGCTCAAGGTGAAAATCACCTTGGTCTGCAAATAGTAGAATCCCAAGTACAATCCTAGGCATGAATTTAGGGTTTAACATGGTTCCATGATCCTATCATGACACCTCTAACCCTAAGGGAGGCCAATATATCACTATAGACCCATTGGGGTCAACCAGAAAGAGGCCAAGATAACTCAAGTCCGGGAAACGTTAAGTGAGTCGATAAGACTCGGCGAGTACATCAGGTATCTACTCAGACAGGGTTTGGGCTTGGGCGTTGAGTGCCTGGAGTACACTCAGCGCCATTGACTGAATGGCATTGAGTGAGCTAAGCTTACTCAACGCCATAGACTGAATGGCGTCGAGTGAGCTAAGCTCACTCCACGCTGTCTTGCCATATACGGTATGACGTTGAGTGAGCTGAGCTCACTCAACGCCATAGAATGAATGGCGTCGAGTGAGCTCAACTCACTCAACGCCGTCTTGCCATATACAGTATGGCGTTGAGTGAGCTGAGCTCACTGAACGCCATAAAATGAATGGCGTCGAGTGAGCTAGTGAGCTCAGCTCACTCAACGTCGTCTTGCCATATACGGTATGGCGTTGAGTGAACTGAGCTCACTCAACGCCATAAACTGAATGGCGTTGAGTGAGCTTAGCTCACTCAACGCCATAGACTGAAAGGCGTCGAGAGCTCACTCAACGCCGTCTTGCCATATACGGTATGGCGTTGAGTGAGCTGAGCTCACTCAACGCCATAGAATGAATGACGTCGAGTGAGTTTCGAGTGAGCTGAGCTCACTCAACGTCGTCTTGCCATATACGGTATGGCGTTGAGTGAGTTGAACTCACTCAACGCCATAAAATAAATGGCGTCGAGTGAGCTGAGCTCAGCTCACTCAACGCCGTCTTGCCATATACGATATGGCGTTGAGTGAGCTGAGCTCACTCAACGCCATAGACTGAATGGCGTCAAGAGCTCACTCAACGCCATTGTACGAGGAAAATTTCTGGCGAATTTCAGCCTGTTTGCTGGTTCGGCTGAACCGGGTCTTCTCGGGAATTGTGCTAAACTAAAGTAATAAGCCCCGGTTATTTTATTAAGTCTCATTTTAAGCAATAACACACCTGTATCAATGCTGACACGCCCGTGTCACCAATCGACATGCCCGTGTCAACACTATTCCTTGTTAACGAAGAGAGAGAAAGTGAGGAGTTGTGCCATGCATGACCTGGGAGGCCAAGGGCCCACTCTCTTGCTAGAATCACCTCCCCCGACCAAGGCAGCAACTAAGAGAGAGAAAGAGAGGGGGAGTAATGAGGAAAGACTTTGGGCTCATCTTTCCCTTCCCCAGCCACCCCCATTCAATTCACTAGGACAAGAGGAGTGCATCCAGCTGTTCTTTGACTGGTTTGAGCCATGTTTCACCCCCCCTACCTATCATGGCCGCCAACTTTGACTAAGGTCAATAATGGCAATGCAGCCCACAGCCACCTAACACCTCATCTCTCCCTCTTAAAATCTTCATTGGACTCCAAGGATGAATTCCCACACTTTTCCTGAAGGAGCAAACGGGTTCTCTGGGTTGTTGTAAGAACCCGACCACCACCACCACCACCATGCCAATCCGGCGATCGGCAAGGCTACAGCCACACACACAGGTCCTCCTCTTCCTCTTTTTCTATGGTTAGATCTTAGGAATCTTTAGAGATAAGAATCGGGCTCAATTGAGCCGATCCAAGTGAGAAAAATGGAGAAATTCCAAAGAAAATCATGGTGGCGGTTCGCCGGAAACCACCACCTCCGGCGGCCAAACCACCGCCGGGTGTTAGCCACCACCTCGATGAAGGTGGTGGTGGTGGTGGCTGGCCGGAGGAGTGGCCGGATGGCCGGCGGTGGCTCACGGAAAAGCTACAGGAAATGGCATTTTTTAAAGAATTTTGTTCGATGCCGTTAAACGAGGCACTTAGAGGCTAGATCAGGAAAAACTGTTAACATTAAAATTGTAGATCTATGAGTCTACTTTATTTTAAAATTGATTTGAACTAATTTGGAGTCCTGGTTAGATCAAATCACTCATTTTGGTGAGATCTATACATAGGGCTGACCAGAGAATGAATTGGATGCCCACTCCAAACCAGACCTCCAAATGACTTGAAATTTGGGGCATGGGCTATTCTTATCTATATCCAGGACATATCCAAAAATTAGAATATTTTTCTATAGTTTTTAGAAAAATTTAATAATCCATGAATAAATTAATTAGGTATCCTAAACATCTCAAAACTCCCCCATATTTTGGTGGGTGGTCTTAGAGGGCATGTTAGAGTCTTGGTAAAAATTTCATCTCATTTGGAGATGTTTTGGTTAGGTATTGACCAAACCCTAGGTATACCCTTATAGGGTTATTTAGGTCAAAGTGTTATTTTTAATGTTTGAGTGGACAAATCACCTCAACAAAGGCTGATATTTTGGCCACTGATTTTATAAGGCATGTAGCACCCTCCAATGGAATTTGGGATGGTTTGGGGTAGGGTAGCCCAAGAACCCTAGGGTAGGCCCTTTTACGGAGATTTTTAGGGTATGAAGGTCATGGAGTCAAAAGACCTTGGAATGGCTTGAGACTTGGTGGAAGGGATCCTAGGGTGGATATGGTCCTCTGGTTGAAGTTTTATTGAATTTGGAAGCCTTTAACCCCCCTCAAATCCCTAATCCTTGTTTAGGGCACAAGCCCAATAGTTGGGTTTAGGCAATCAAAACACCTCACAATAACTTGAAACTTGGGCAGGGTATTTCTCTGATAAAAAGAGTCATAAAATAATTTTGGTGGAATTTTTGGATACATTTTAGTAGTACCTACTTCACAAGTTCATTTACTTGGAAAATTATTCAATAATTTGCTTAAAGCTCATTACTTGTTAATAAATTATGAAACTTGAGTCAGAGCATTTGTATGTCACAAGAATCTTCCTTGAATTTTCTCTGAATTTTTGGAAGTAAAATTGTTGTGCTTATCTCTTTAAATAATTTATTGTGGGATATATTAAAAATTAAAATTAGGGGCTTAAACCTTGCTGATAAATTGGGATACCTTAGATTGTAAGCTAAATATTCATAATGCACATAACATAAATTTGGTGGAAATTATCTTATCTGAAATTGGTACTTCATGTTCAATCTTGGAGTTTTTGGTTACTAGAATAATTAAATAAATTCAGATAAATAGGAAAATTGTGAATCTCTGGATTTAGGCCTCTAAGTTCATAATACCCCTCCAATAATTATTATAGGAGTATTGGGTGATTATTTGATGTACCTCCTGTTTTACAAGTCATATAGCCTCAGTGGTCTGCATATAGTAAAACTGCAGAAATTATGTTGCAGTATAAATTTGGGCACATGAGTCAGGTTTAGTGGTTTGTTGGTTTGGATAAATTAAAATGAGTTCATCACTGGAGGTGGGATGAGTAGAGGGTTTGATTGGTTAGTGTTAGATGGTGCTCGGGATCGACGAAAGATCGTCTTTCCCGTAGAGAGGAAGTGTCAAAAATACTAGGGTTAGATCCAATGCAATAGTTAAGGGACTAGGAGTTGGGTATTAACCAATAAGAATAAGTGCCTTGCGAAAGGGAGCATTGGCCTTCAGCCCATCATAGCTCCTAGTGCCCTTGAGAGCCCTTCACGGGGAATACCATGGGCAGTCCTGGGCAAAACCTAAATCGTAGGCAAAAACTGAAATGCAAGAGTAACTAGTAGATCTAGGGTTTCACCTTCTCACACCTCGATGTCTCTGGGAGATAGGTTGGGTCACTCGGGCAGTAAGCCCAATGGTTTTGGTGATGGGCAGGTTAGCCCGGCGAGCTTTGGCTCGGAATGGTTTGTGATGGGCAGGATGACCCGGTGAGCTTTGTCTCGGTTGTTGCTTAAGGCGGACGGGATGGTCCGGGGAGCTTTGGCTCGGTAGCTGATACATAAGGTTGCATGTGCATAAAGTATAAAGTAGTGAGTCTTCGGTATTGGAGGGTCGATGCACCGACACCAACACGTTGACTCGGCAAGTGTGGTTTAACACTTGGACAAATAAAGTCCGGTGCGCCAGCCGGCAAGAGTACGCAGGAGCTCCGCTTAGTGCACCAGGGTTGAGGCGTACGATAGGTCTGACTGGTAGTGTTATTACCGGTTTAGAGGTGGGCGAGGCCCAATCTACCGCTTCCGTTTGCCACTACGGAGGTATCCTGGGAGGTTCGGCTCCAGAAAGGGGGAACTAAAGGTCTGTGTACACAGAGTCGAGTGGGTGAGTTGCACTTGCATGATCACGTCATGACATAAATGTATTTCATAGCATAATCATTGCATATAATCCGACACCTAATGTATAAGTGGTATGAGACGTTTTATACATTAAGCCCTACAAAACGACCCCTTGATTTATAAGTTCGTGCGAGCTTTCTTATAAGTTAAGTTTTTATTCAGTATTACATATTTATGCTTGCTAATAAAACTGACACCCAATCGTATAAATCGGTATGAGACTTTTTATATGATAGGAGCCCTGCAGAAGATCCCTTGGCTTATGTATCTTCATATAAGTTAAGGTTACGTTCTTATTCAGTTTTTCATACCTTTATCACCGTCTTATACACCTTAGAACTGCTCAATTAGTTCCGCCGCCATCTGCTTATTTGTTATTCTCAACTATCATGTCCTCTCCTTTCCTTCTCCCCGCTCTGTGCCTAGGAGCCATGGGGGAAGGGGCGGGGGATGATAGGATTTAGTCTTTTAGACTAACGGTTTTCGAACCACATCATTTTAGGGGATCATGGAGTCCAACATGGAGCAGCCCCGGAGGTCGGCACGCTTGGAGATCGGACAGTCTAGTTCCGGAGTTCAGATGGCAGGGACTGTGAGTCCTGATCGCTAGTAGTTATATTAGTTTGCTTCCGTGATGAGAGATATGTAGTGAGGACTTGATGTACTGAGCATAAACCCAAGATTCAGTTATACGTTATATCCGTGGACACTCCCTTCGTGGAGATTATTTTTCATATGTGATTTCTGTGGACTTGCTCATTATTTTGCTACAGTTGTGATCGATTTGGCCGGCAGGATCGGCGTTTTGTAGTGATGACCTTCCCGGGTGCGAAGGTGTCACCGCAAAGCGGCGGTTCTGGGCCTAAGACCCCGGTGTTTTAAAAGAAAAAAAAGGGGGGTCTTACAGAGCTTACTAGGCATCTTCTCGAATTCAAGCAAGGCTCCTTTAGTGTTGCCGCTTACTTCTTAGAGTTCGAACACCTCCATGAACAATTAGACTACTTTGCAAACTTCACTCCCGCATACATTGTAGATGCCCGTGCATCAAAAACCAAGGAGGACCGCTATCTTCTTCATGGGCCTCACTATGAAATTTGACACGGTTCACATGCATTATAAATCCTTGAACAAACACTAATGAATGATGACTTAATTTCAATAAAAAAAATTACAACACGAACTAAAGCGTCTCTAATGATGATAGAAATTGGGGGATGAGTAGCAAGTGCACCTCTTTTTGCTATTCATGATTTTATTTCTCCTAATTTTTGTCACATGATTCGGATTTGTTTTTCTCTTAGTAAATAGATTTGGTTTTGACATAGTATTTGGTTTGGGCTTCGGTATCTGTTTTAGCATCTAATTATTTGGGGATTTATGAATTTGGCCTTAGCAAATTGGTATCTGATTATGGTTTAATTTCACTACCTGGCATTATGAATATGGCTTCAGTTTGGGCTTTCGTTCCATGATTACCTTTTGCTGATACTGTTAGAAATGATTTGCATGCTATCATTATGACCTGGGCCTATGCAATGGGTATTGATGGATATTTGGGCTTTAGATTGTTGTAGTTGATTTCATGCGATCACTTTTAATTAAATTGGCCTTAGCAATTGATTTCATGGCTTGATTTTGGCTTTGGTCAGAAAGGAATTAAATAAATAAAAAGAGAAATGTTAGTGTATACCCTCTTTGGAATTTAAAACTTTAGTGGAGGGGGAAATTACCTTTGCACCCCTTGGTGGGCTCTAGGCGGGCTTCCTCCTTTTTCTTCATTAAAATCCAATGGTGATGAGAGGAGGGCATGGAAGACAATTTATTTGGAAGTGGGCTATTTTTATGGGAAATAAAAAGAGACACTCAACATGGATTTCCTTCATTCCCAAGAACCTCCTCTGCCTTTTCCCTCCCCTTTCCCTTTCCAGAATGCTGGATCATTTCTCCTGAGTCCTGGAGCTTCTTCCCTCTTGGTTTTGTCAAGGATCTGCTGCTGTCTTACTCTCTTCTCTGGATTACTTCCTAGGTGAGCTCGCTGGTGATTTCGGATGGGCTCTGTGTAACTGCTGTAGTGACCCCCTCTTCTTCTCTCCTTGGTAATGCTAGTGGCGAGCTTATACTTAATCTTCTCCCCCTTCGTCTTCTTGGATTACTCCTATTGAGCTTATAATGAGTAATAATTTGAGGGATTTAGTTTAGGGCTGCTTTAGGTTTGCTGGTTGTTATTTTATTGCTGGAATCTCTCTATTTCATTGCTGGAATCTCTCTGGACTGAAAATAAACCTTCTTCCTTGCCTCTCCTTAAGTCAAGGGATTTGATATTTTGTGTTAATATATAAGTGTATAGTAGAGGGATTTTATCTTTTCTCCTTGGATTTAAGGGGCAGTTATAGCTGTGTTTTAAGGGGCTGTTATAGCTGTGTTTTATGGGGCAGTTATAGCTGTGTTTTAAGGGGCAGATATATCTGTGTTTTATGGCTGTTGTAGTGTGTTACTGCAGCTGTTTTTGAGGGCTTTAATTACTATTGTGGCTGCTGTTAGAGGGATTAACAGGCGGATTTAAAAGTCTAATACGCCACAATCATATCAAGAAGACGAACAAAGAACTTGCATTGCATTAAAAAACATAAAGAGAACACAAATACAATTCTGGAGAGGCTCTAGGTGGTATTTTGTGCATGCATGTTATGAAATTTAACTTGGAGAATAAGCTTTTGTAACTTCAAAAGATAGAGGGGTGCAACCTGTAATTTTGCAAACTTACATAGAGGTCCCGGTAAACGACCATATATATACATATATATATATATAACAACAACAACCACACTAAAGCTTTTATCCGACTATAGCGGGCCGGCTATATGGATCCTTTGTCGCCAGTGTGCCCTATCTTGTGTCATAATCTCACTAATGCCTAAGTACATCATGTCTTTCCTTACAGTTTCATTCCAAGTACTTATTGATCTACCCCTCCCTCATTTAACATGCCTAGTGACTAGACTCTCACAACGTCTAACAAGTGCCTCTAATGGTCTCCTTTGTACGTGTCCAAACCATCTTAGTCGAGCTTCTCGCATCTTCTATGCAATTGAAGATGCGAGAAGCTCGACTAAGATGGTTTGGACACGTACAATCGAGCTTCTCGCATCTTCAATTGCAGAGAAGATGCGAGAAGCTCGACTAAGATGGTTATATATATAAATATAAAATGAACAAAGATAAATTTGTACATTATTTGTCAGCATGCCTTGAATTATTAATATGAGCTATCACCTGGAGATTCCGAAGACGTATGAACAGACTTATCAGAATAGGGTCCACAGCATCTTGAGGCGATAACTTAAGAACCTACATGAAGATTATGATCAAAGCATGAAAAAGGAGCCATGAGGAACTTGCTCTTAATTACAAATAAAAAGCAAGAGCTCACTGTTAATAGGCACTGCACCGCAGTCAGTTGAACTGATTCATCATGATCCTCAAGTAAGGCTATGATAACCCCAAGTACTTGTGGTACATAACGAGGCATTTGGCATTTTGGTATCTAAAACAATGTGCAAAAAACAAAGCATGTACAAAAGTCCTCAGCGTATAAGAATCAGTGACAATTTATTATCCAACTTAGCAAAAATTTGTAAGAAAACAATAAAACAACAAACTAGAAAAAATTATCAAAACACAGTACTCAAACCTTATGGAAAAATGAAAATTTAAACTACACATGTACAGTACTAAAAGCAAAAAAATTGTAACCTGGACAAGGCCTCGCAAACATAGGCTTCTTACAACTGGTGATTCATCAGACACGTGTAGACATAGCCCCTCAACAATTTCTTCCAACAAGGAAGGAGCTCCATCACTGCAAAACAAAATACAGGCAGTAAAGTATGACGTCATCTTAGGTAGATATATTCCTTCAAAAATGTAAATAAGCATTGAATAATCAAATACTTGCTGAACAATTATTCTCAGGAAGAGAGGAACTGAGGTAATTGAACCACTATTTTGTTTCTGTTGAATGATATAAGTAAAGACCCATCAGTAAAGGCTCATTTAGCCTCTTAACTAGGATGTTTAGTCCCACATCTTGTAATAGAGTTTTCTCTCTCTCTCTCTCTCCCTATATATTTGTACTCACACATGTAACTTTACATTCAAGAAATATATACAAGATTTACTCAATTCTTCTACATGGTATCAGAGGGAATCGGTCTCTCCTTGCGGCTAGCATTTTTCTAACCGCCCGAACTTTTCCCGGGCAGGACGCGGTCTGTTTTCTTTCTAACCGCTCCTTGCGGCTAGAAATCTCCTAACCGCTTCTTCCTCCTCAAAATCCCGTGGCCTCCACCTCTTCTAACCGCTCTTTGCGGCAATAAATCTCCTAACCGCTCCTTGCGGCTATAAATCTCCTAACCGCTCCTTGCGGCTATAAATCTCCTAACCGCTTCTTCCTCCAAATCCCGTGGCCTCCACCTCTTCTCCCTCCTTGCCCTGCCCTTTTTATATACTCTCTGCCCTCCTGCCGGTACTTGCGGGTTGCTCTGCTAGCCGCCCTTGTTCTCTTCTAGCCGCTGTTGTAATCTCGCCGTTGTTAGTCGTGTGGTTTCTTTTCTTTCTGCCACGATTTTCTCTCTGGCTGTCCGGTCTTCTTCGCTGTTCGTCGGCTCCTTCTCCTCTTGCCGATGTGCGTGCTCTTCCACAGCTTGTTCTCTACCTGCTGGCCCTCTGCCCGTTTCTCTACCGCCGCATTGCTTGCCAGGTGCTTCCATCTTCGGTCCTACCTCTGTCCGCTGCGGTTTCGTTTCTCTCTTCTTGCGGACTACTCTTGCCAGAATTATCACGCGCTCTACTCGCCATGGCCTCCCGCGGACTGTTTTTTCTGCTCTAAGCCATTGCCCTCCTTGTCTCTTGCCCTTGGTGGACTCTCCTGCTGACCTCAATGGTTAGTCGCTGCGACGTCTCTGGAAGCTGTTCTCTGGCCGCCGCGGCTCTTCCTCTAGCAGTTATTCTTCTTCAGGCCACCTTGTCTCTGGCCTCCTTGTGTCTGCTTGTCTACCTGCTAGCACGCTGCTTCACTGCTCCTGCCTACCTGCGGGCTCTAATTCCCGTTGCGGCCTAACCCTGCTTGCCGCCTCTACTTTGCCGCCTGAGGTTTGCTGCGGATTTGCCGCTTCTCCTGGAGCTGTTCTCCGCGGTTTGCACTTGCCGCTGGATGCTATCTGCTTGGCCGCTGGGTCTTCCCGGAGTATCTTTTCCGTCACTAGCCGTGGTGACTTCGCCCTGCCGCATAGATTGCTTCTTTCCGCTACCCCTTTTCCCATGGCTGCACATTCTATTTCATAAAGCCTTCAGAATGACATTGCTCACTTGCGACTCCAAATACAGCAACTTCAAGGGATGATAAAAAATTCTCCGAGCTCTGTTGTGCCCATTTATGGTGGTGTGTTTACCTGTCTTGCCCATACTTTGTCCTGGATCTTAGATTCAGGGGCCTCCCAACACATTACCTCACGACAACAATCTTGCTACTTGGACTCGATGCATCCCACGTCTAATACTGCTGCAAGTGGGGACACCATTCCTATCTCTGGCTCCGTCGACATTAACATTACTCCCTCCATCACTCTTCGCTTTGTTCTTCATGTTCCGGGCTCTCTTTTCAACCTTCTCTCTATTAGTCGTCTCACTTAAGATATTGATTGCTACGTAACATTCTCCTCCACCTATTGTGATGTGCAGGATCGCAAGACACAATCTATCATTTGAAAAAGGCATCTGTCGAATGGTCTCTACATCCTTGACCCCTCTCCTCCGATGGTTTTGTCTTCTATTAGCTCTTCTGAGTGTCATCGACGTCTTGGACACCCTCCTCTAAACATACTCCGCAAAGCTCTTCCCGATGTTTCCATCCAATAATTCACTTGTGAGTCATGTATCTATGGAAAACATCATCGGTCTACGTTCTCGCCTCTTCCTACTCGGAGTACTGCTCCCTTTGATCTTGTTCACTCTGATATCTGGGGACCATACAAAATCATCAGCGTTTTTGGCTATCATTACTTTGCTACATTTGTAGATGATTACTCTCGGGTGACATGGTTGTATCTCCATCATGATCGCTCTGAATTGCCGGGTGTTTTCTGTGTCTTTATCACTGAAACTCGCAACTAGTTCTCCACTACCGTGAAAACTCTCCATTCTGACAATGCCTGAGAATACACTAGTCATGCGTTTGCCAACCTGTGTGCTGAGTTTGGAATCATCCACCAAACCTCCTGTTCCTATACCCCAAAACAAAAAGGCAACAAAGCTGAGGGGTGTAGGCTGCAAGGGAGGGGGCGGTTGTAAGACCCGAACTTAATCTATATAAGCTTTTAAATTATGTTTATTTTGCTAAGAAAAAATTTAATTAATATCCCCGATGAAGAGAATGAGGAATTCAGTGTTGGCGTCATACGACTATTTTTTATTGTTCGAGCTTTTCTGAAAAATTTTGTGACTTTCGTGTCGTTTTCATTTAAATTTCGTTATACAAATACATGGTCTTACATTTACTATTGTTGAAATTTGAAATATTGATGTGGGGCAGACCTGGAGCTCCTAATGTATAAAATATTATTTGGACTCATTGTGAAAAGGCCGGGCTGTTTGACCGGTCTCTTAACCGACCTCTTAAATTAGGCGGTGGAACTCCCGTATATTATCTATTCTCTGCCGATACTTTTCTATTTACTTGTCGCTTGGAGCTTGTTACGGGAGTGCTAGGGTTTGTCAATCTTCCTTCTCCTTGTCAATTCTCCTTCTCCTTGCTTAGTGGCTACTCCTACTTGGTTGACAAGGCTCCTGCTGTTGTCTCTTGCTGTTTTTCCTGAGGTTCTGCTGGTTTTGGCCGGTATTTTTGAATTGCTGCATCCGACAGATTTCTTCATTGTGAGCTCCTTTTCCTTTCTCTTCTTATTCTTGTTGAACTATGAGTTTTTATTGAGAAATTGAAGGAAAAGATTTAGGGCTTTTAGATTTGGGGTATTTCTATGATTTCCGACTAGGGTTTCCTTAATTTGGGCTTGAATGTGTAGATTGTTGTCACTCTCTATTTCTTTTACTATGATGTTGGCTGATTGGCCTTGATTCGCCTTGAAATTTTGGGGATAAACTTATGGCTTTCAGTTGGGAATTTTTCTTTATGTTTGCAGCCCTTGGTGCTCCTCTTCTTGGCCAATTTTTATTGAGGTTACCCGCACTCTTATATTTCAAATGAATGTTCCCAAGCAATATTGAAATTTCGCGGTCTCAACTAGATGTTCTCTTATTAACCGCATGCCTTCCTCTGTTCTCAACTTTGCAGTTCCCTTCAACCTCATTTTCCCTCCACACCTCCCTTTTCAGTCACCCCTCGTGTGTTTGGCTGCGTGTGCTATGTTCATAATCTTGGCCCGTCCGCAGACAAGCTCGCTCCTCGTGCCACGAAATATAAGTTTATTGGTTACTCTCATACTCAGAAGGGTTATGTATGCTTCTCTCCTAAAGATCACAAGGTTGTTACTTCTGCTGATGTCACCTTTCTCGAAGACCAGCCAAATCATTCTCAACCAATTGATTCTCTCCTTCCACCACTCCTTTCGCGGCCTGATGCCCCTGTTACTTCCAACCTTCTGCCTTTCCTTCCTACACCACTCCCACCAAACCCGCCTCCTCAATCCTCATACCACGCCACTTTCACACAAACCACTTATCACTCGTGTGTACACTCGTCGTCCTCCTTTATCCACTACCCTACGGGAGATGCCCTCCTTTGATGATATTTTTCAGCCTGCAGATCCGACAACTACTTCTATTGCACATCCAATGGCGAATTATGTCTCCTTCCACCGCCTCTCTCCGGAACTTCGCTAGTTTGCTCTTTCTTTATCCTCTATTACCATCCCTACTGTGCAGGAGGCTCTCCAACATCCGGGATGACGAGCGGCTATGGACGAGAAAATGTCTGCTCTTTGGGCAAACCACACTTGGGATCTTGTCCCTCTTCCTTCTGGACAAACATGTGTGAGATGTAAGTGGGTGTTTGCCCTCAAATAAGGTCCCGATGGAACGGTTCAACGTTTGAAAGCTCGTCTGCTGGCTCTTGGTTTTACTCAACAACAAGGTCTAGATTATGATGAGACCTTTTCTCCGGTTGCCAAAGTGAATACTGTTCGTGTGTTGATCTCCCTCGTTGTTCATCGACACAGACAGTTTCACCAATTGGATGTAAAAAATGCTTTTTAATGGTGATTTGCAGGAAACCGTCTGTATGCAACAACCTCCCGGGTTTGAGACCACGAGGGAGTCTCTTGTCTGTTTTCTGAAGAAGTCACATTATAGTCTCAAAAGTCATCTCGGGCATGGTTGAACAAATTAAGTCAGACGGTTAAATTTGTTGGGTTCACTCGGAGTTCAGCCGGCTTCTCATTAGGGATCATCCAACAGACACAGTGATTCTCTTGATATATGTTGATGATATTCTGATTACGGAATACGATCTTACAGGAATACATATGATCAAACAACATTTGGCAACTGTATTTCAAACAAAGGACCTGAGAAGCCTTTGTTACTTTATTGGTCTCAAGGTGGCTCGGCGACCTGATGGATTGGTGTTATCTCAAACGAAGTACTGTCGTGACTTGCTGCATGATGTGGGCTACTCTGGATATAAGCCTGCCGACACTCCCATGGATAGTAATTACAAGCTCTGCGCTCATGCGTCAGACTCTGATCTACTCCTAAACCAAGAGTATTATCGTCGTCTTGTGGGAAAACTGATATATCTCACTGTTATAAGACCTGATATATAATTTATTGTTGGGATTGTCAGTCGATTCATGCATGAGCCATGTATCTCTCATCTCCAGGCAGTTGAGCGCATTCTTCGATACTTGAAGACTGCTCCTGGACAGGGACTTGTATACAAGCCTTCTTTGTCTCCCTTATCTCTGAGTGGTTATTGTGACGCTGATTATGATGGTTCATTGGATGATTGACGTTCAACAAGTGGATACTGCACTTATTTTGGAGGACATCTCATTACATAGCGTAGCAAAAAACAATCTGTAGTTGCTCGTTCATCCGCTGAGGCCGAGTATCATTTAATGACAACTGTTGTATCTGAGCTCATATGACTTGAAAGTCTCCTTGATGATTTAGGAGTCAAGCTTTTCACACCGGCCACCCTATTTTGCGACAGTCAGGCTGCCATTCACATTGCCAAGAATCCTGTTTTCCATGAACGGACAAAACACATTGAGGTTGATAGTCATTTCATTTGAGAAAAAGTTAAATTAAAGAAGATAGAGTTAATGCATGTTCCAGCTATCGAGCAAGTTGCTGATATCCTCACTAAGGCCTTAGCACGACCTCTGTACTATCAGTTCTTGTCCAAGCTCGGTGCCTACGATTTATACGCTTCAGCTTGCGAGGGAGTGTTGAATGATATATGTAAAGACCCATTGGTAAAGGCCCATTTAGCCACTTAACTAGGATGTTTAGTCCCACATCTTGTAATAGGGTTTTCTCTCTCTCTCCCGATATATTTGTACTCACACTTGTAATTTTACATTCAAGAAGTATATACAAGGTTTACTCAATTCTTGTACAGTTTCCAAAATTCAATAGTGAAAAGTGAAGGTTTCATATAGATATCTTTCTGCACCGGCAATTGACGGCTCCATCATCCAAAACATTAGGTAAAACTTCGAGCTCAGACAAATATAAGAATCCAACCAAGAATGGAAGAACCGATATTACAAACATATATAGCTAATAAAAATTTAGTGTCCACCTTATTTTCAATATTTCAGACTTAAGAATCTTCAAATGATATAAGGCTAGTGCGATTCAAGAGGTTACCAAGAAACAAGAGAAGTACAAGAAGCAAGATCTGTTGGGTATTGCATCCACAATATACTTGATTTGAAGAAAAGCCTGAACAAGCTAAGTTGAATTGACAATGTATTTGACAATTCTATCAAGTTGTGCTTGCAGCTATTCCATGCTAAGTACACACCAATGTCAGAGTGCAGTGGGTCAATATACACGGGTCTGCGCAACGTAATCCCTCGTTGTGTCGATCAGTGTGTTGATCCACGTGTGCTCTCTCTATTGGAGTGTACTTATTTTCAAGTATAGGGTCAAGGTAGATCAAGAGCAGAAGTAGGAGCAAGGATGGGTCAAAGACCAAACTATCAAAAGAAGGAAGGAGGAAAATTCTTCCAAGTAAGAATCGACGGGAGGCGTTAGTGATTCCCGCCGACTTCGACGGGAATCACTAAGTGACTCCCGCCGACTACTTCCGGCCGGCAAAGTCAGAAATTCTGCCAAGGCATAATCGACGGGAAGTCGGGAGTGATTCCCGCCGACATCGACGGGAATCACCAATGACTCCCGCCGATTTTGCCTTAGGCAGATTTCGCCGCTCGGTGGACCGGTCTAGGCCGCCTTGCTCATTTCGGCCAAAACTCGGAATTTCCGAAGTGGGCCCCACAACGGTCTTTTAGGGTTTGCCTTTGGGTATAAATACAATGTTATTCCCGTTGCCTACAGTACACACCGGAATACGAAAAACAGAAGAAGTCGGTCGTGACCTAGCCGATCGCGGAATCCGCCGATCGCACGTCGCCGCTCGAAAGGTTGTCGCCGCCGCTGATCTCAGCTCGTCTCTGATCGCTCGACGACAGCACCGCGAGGCAAGCAGCCTGTCTCACGTGTCTCTCTCGAGATATCTTGTCTTCTGATTCGTTGAACGAGACTTGTTCTCCCTTCCGAATCGGTTGAGACGTTTGATACGACTGAGATCGTTCGAAGACCTAGCTTGCTTCGTCAAGAAGTTTGGATTTGCAAAGCATCGCCGCTGCACTTGCTTGCCGCAGCCGATCTTGACAAGATCCATTCCAAGTGAGAAATCCGGTTGTGGACTCTTCGTACTTTTCGTGCAAGCTTCAACAAACGAAGAAGGACGTCAGAATCTCCATAAAGCATTGTTTGTATTTTTATTTACATTCAATTTTGTTGTAAAGGAATTTTCATTCCTATTTGTAAGGGTTGGGTGCAACCCGTTGTGGTGGAGTTGTGACTCCGTTGTTGGAAGGGTTCCTTCCGTGGTTAGGGGAGCGTTGCTTCTAGTGTGAGGATTGGATTTCAATCCGTTTGGAGAAGTGACTGAGTCGTCCCTTGGTAGGAGATAGGTCGAAGGGGAAAGTGGACGTACCCAAATCGGAGAAGCACTATAATTCTTTGTGTGTTTTCTGTGTTTTGTTTGTTTACTTGTGCAGGTTAGTTTAATTCCTCAAAAGACTGCACGACACCCATTTCCCCCCTTATAGTTGGATTAGGTTGACACTAGATACTTTCAAGTGGTATCAGAGGGAGGTTACTCATCAATAAGGTTAACACCTTGAGTAAGATCCTGTGTCTAGTGTCAAGAAGAAAATAAGATTCAAGCATGGAGATATACACAGATGTCTCTCCCCTGAGACTGTCTGCATGCACAAAAGAATATTTTCTCATCTGGAAAATGAGAGTTCAGTTTCATCTGGAAGCCATAGACCCCCGTGCTTTATACATTGTGGAAGAGGGTCCCTTCATTCCCAAGAAGGCTTCTGACTCTGGAGAAGATCTCCAAATCCCAAAGAGTCCCGCAGAGATGTCTGAAACTGAGTTCTCACTATTCAACTTGGACAAGCTGGTTCGACAGATTATTTCTGATATTTGGTCAGGATCATCTCTTACAAGGTTGGATAAGTGTAAGATTGCAAAGTCCATGTGGGAAACAATCTTTGACCTCATGGAGGGAAAGAAGACTGCCTGGACTGAATGCCAGCAAGAAGATGAAGCATACGTGGGGGTCCTCATCTCTGAAGATGAAAGTCAAGAACAACCTTTCAAAATCAGAGCTCCCGTTTCTCTATCAGAGACTGAAGAAGAGATTGAGGAATGCAGTTGTGATGAAGAGTAAACATCAGCTTCTGCAGACCATAACTCTAACCCTGATCAGCACAATCAGGACCAGGTATCTTCCTCCTCTTGCTCTTTCCCACATGTATCTCCTAAAGACAGGAGAAGTTCGGAGGATTGTCCATCAGTTGATGCCAGGGATATTGACAGCTTCGATCAACAGGTTGAAACTCTAGATTCCCTTCGAAGAGCCCTTCAGGAGAGCAACTTGCTTGGTGAGAAACAAACTAAGAAAATTGCTCAGTTGAGGACCATGATGGACCTCCAATTGGAATCCATCAAGGTGAAGGACTAAAAGATCTCGGATCTAGAGTTTTATCTAGAGACCGAGAAGAGGATAGTATCTAATTTTTCCAAGGTAGATGCTATTAAGAGAAAGGAAGAAAACGGGTGGATCTCGCGAGTTATAAATTCGTGGAGAAATGGGGAAACTGTTTACAGACCCCCCACACCGAGTAGGAAGGGCACACATCATTCCTTCAGGTATGACCATAAGAAAACCTATGGTCACTCCAAGAATGGTCGGCCCTCATGTGGAAACACCCATAGTGCAAGTGCTGTTATGGCTACCCGTGAGAAAATACACATGGCTCATCATGAACCGTTTGTATTTACAGCCTCAGCCCCCATACTTCATGATATTGCAGGAACCAGCTCTCACAGGATATCTTCCCACCCTAGGACAAAGGGAAAGGGAGTTGGCAAACATGTAGCAAGCATCACTGGGGCCCCCGGATGTGTGCTGGCTGAAAAGAAAGCACCACCTCCCAGGCCTCATGATACTCCCCACATGTTCACCATCAGACCCACCCCGAGTCTCGGTGGAAAGGGAAAATCAGAGAGCAGAACCAGCTCTGCCCCTTACAGATTTAGGATCGTGACTAACTCCGTTAGTAGATCCGGTCAGAAAAGGAGGTACAATATCCATGAGTGTTGGTGCTGTGGCAAAGTGGGTCACTTTGCCATAGACTGTTGGCACAATCCTTCCGTGTCAAGGGCAAGGGTATGTCCACATCCTCCGGCAAGAGACAACCTTCATGTCAGAGATCCTGTCGGAAGGCATGCTGTATTTTATACTGACAAGAACCTAGGACCCAATACCTATTGGGTTCCTAAGGTAAGGTAATTTTATTTTGCAGGATAGTCTAAGTACCCATGAACATGATGAGACTTGGACAAGAGATGTTCCAGGCTTGTTCTGGAACAAGGAACATGGGAAAAAATATAATGCTAACTACAGTATCCTTCATGTACATGACACTCTTCGTGCTCCAAATAGTGGATCCGAATGATCATCCTGGTAATCCCAACACTTCTTCTAGTGACATTCTTGAAATGCAGGTGCAAGACTTGAACAGCTAAGTCTAGATGAGACTGCTAAAAATGAAGCTCCCAAGTACGTCAAGGTCTCCACCTCAACACCAACTGGAGAAGATGACGGTAAGTATGGGGAGATTCTCCCAGAAGAGGGAGGGGCCCGAGAAGCTGTAGGAGCTCCAGATGCCAGACTCTTAGAGCTCAGACACGTGAGGGATCACCCAAGAGATCAGATCATAGGAGATCCTCGGGACGGTGTCAGAACTCGCAGAGGTACAATTAACGAGATTCTGCACCTTAGTTTTCTGTTACAGGTTGAGCCAAAGAAGTTCGACGAAGCGAACAAAGATGCGTCGTGGATATTGGCCATACAAGATGAACTTCATCAATTTGAACGATGCAACGTCTGGACGCTAGTTCCCAGACCAAAGAAACAGAATGTGATCGGTACTAAGTGGATCTTCAAAAACAAACTGGATGAACACGGTGTCATCATCAAGAACAAAGCCAGACTAGTAGCTCAAGGATACAGACAGGAGGAGGGGATTGACTTCGACCAAACCTTTGCACCAGTTGCAAGGCTCGAGGCGATCAGGTTGTTCCTGGCGTATGCCTCTCACAAAGGATTCACTGTCTATCAGAAGGACGTGAAGTCTGCTTTCCTGAATGGAGATTTAAAAGAGGAAGTATACGTCGCGCAATCCCCAGGTTTTGTTAATCCAACTCTCCCTGATCATGTTTACCTTCTTAATAAATAATTATATGGCTTAAAACAAGATCCTAGAACTTGGTATGAGACTGTCTAATTTTTTTATTGAGAACAAGTTCTCGAGAGGAAAAATAGATAAGACATTGTTTTTTAGGGAAGTCAAAGGCAAGATTTTGCTGGTGCAAATCTATGTCGATGACATAATATTCGGCTCAACGGACAACAACCTGTGCAAGAAGTTTTCCAAACTTATGCAAGGGAAGTTTGAAATGAGCAGTATGAGAGAGCTGAAGAATTTCTTGGGACTTCAAGTGAAACAGTCTGAGGATGGAATTTTCATCTCTCAGACGAAGTTCACAAATGAACTCCTCAAGAAATTCGGAATAGAGAGTGCAACCTCTATGAGGACTCCAATGGGATCCACTGTGTCTTTGGACAAGGATGAGAAAGGGAAACTTTTTGATGAAACCAAGTACAGAAGCATAATTGGATCCCTGCTCTACCTTACTGCTAGTAGACCGGATATTATGTTTTCCACATGCGTTTGTGCCAGATATCAGGTGAACACTAAGAAATCTCATTATGTCACTGCAAAGCGGATTTTTAAATACCTTAAAGGTACACCAAATCTTGGCTTGTGGTACCCAAGAAACAATGATGTCGAGCTGATAGGCTTTTCAGATGCTGACTTTGCAAGAAGCAGGGATGATAGGAAAAGCACTTCCGGGACGTGCCAATTCCTCGGAAGAAGGCTTATATCGTGGAGCAGTAAAAAGCAGAACTGTGTCGCAACCTCTACGGCTGAATCTGAGTACATCTCAGCAGACAGCTGTTGCGCACAACTTCTATGGATCAGAATCAACTTGAAGATTATGACTTGCAGTTCAGAGAAGTTCCCATGTTTTGCGACTCCTCGAGCGAAATTGCAATTGCGAACAATCCAGTGTCGCACAGCAGAACAAAGCATATTGAAGTGCGCTACCACTTCATTCGGGAGCATGTGGAGAACAAAGATATATCTCTCTGCTATGTCCTCACGGATAAACAGATTGCAGATATCTTCACGAAGCTACTAAACGAGGCAAAGTTCAATTTCTTCAAAACTGAACTCGGCATGCTGAACTTTGAAGATTGAAGACTGAAAGACTCAAAGCTCTTGGATAGGGGAAACATCTGCTAGGAACTCAAGATCGGGCACGGATGCAAGAACTGAGGGGGAGCATTTTTCTCCAAGTGACGTCCAAGCAGAAGCCGAAAAGGGGGAGATTACCCTCTCGACCAAGGCTAAGGTGGCTGCTAATGCTAAGTAGGCCACAAAGGCTATGTTGCTCTCAGATAGGGGGAGATCACCTCGGCTAAGGCTATGTTGCTCTTAGGAAAATGGTAATGAATTCCAAACTCAACTGAATTTTAATTTTATGATTTTCATTTCCATCTGTTCTATTCACCTTAGCTTGTAGGGTTTAGGTTTCTTCAAATAGGGGGAGATTGTTGGGTATTGCATCAACAATAGACCTGATTTGAAGAAGAGCCTGAACAAGCTAAGTTGAATTGACAATGTATTTTTGACAATTCTATCAAGTTGTGCTTGCAGCTATTCCATGCTAAGTACACACCAATGTTAGAGTGCAGTGGGTCAATATACACGGGTCTGCGCAACGTAATCCCTCGTTGTGTAGATCAGTGTGTTGATCCACGTGTGCTCTCTCTATTGGAGTGTACTTATTTTCAAGTATAAGGTCAAGGTAGATCAAGAGAAGAAGTAGGAGCAAGGATGGGTCAAAGACCAAGCTATCAAAAGAAGGAAGGAGGAAAATTCTTCCAAGTAAGAATCGACGGGAGTCGTTAGTGATTCCCGCCGACTTCGACGGGAATCACTAAGTGACTCCCACCGATTACTTCCGGCCGGCAAAGTCAGAAATTCTGCCAAGGCAGAATCGACGGGAAGTCGGGAGTGATTCCCGCCGACATCGACGGGAATCACCAACGACTCCCGCCGATTTTGCCTTAGGCAGATTTCGCCGCTCGCTGGACCGGTCCAGGCCGCCTTGCTCATTTCGGCCAAAACTCGCAATTTCTGAGGTGGGCCCCACAACGGTCTTTTAGGGTTTGTCTTTGGGTATAAATACGATGTTATTTCCGTTGTCTACAGTACACACCGGAATACGAAAAATAGAAGAAGTCGGGCGTGACCTAGCCGATCGCGGAATCCGCCGATCGCACGTCGCCGCTCGCAAGGTTGTCGCCACCGCTGATCTCAGCTCGTCTCTGATCGCTCGACGACAGCACCGAGGCAAGCAGCCTGTCTCACGTGTCTCTCTCGAGATCTCTTGTCTTCCGATTCGTTGAACGAGACTTGTTCTCCCTTCTGAATCGGTTGAGAAGTTTGATACGACTGAGATCGTTCGAAGACCTAGCTTGCGTCGTCAAGAAGTTTGGATTTGCAAAGCATCGCCACCGCACTTGCTTGCCGTCGCCGATCTTGACAAGATCCATTCCAAGTGAGAAATCTGGTTGTGGACTCTTCGTACTTTTCGTGAAAGCTTCAACAAACGAAGAAAGACATCAAAATCTCCATAAAGCATTGTTTGTATTTTTATTTACATTCAGTTTTGTTGTAAAGGAATTTTCATTCCTATTTGTAAGGGTTGGGTGCAACCCGTTGTGGTGGAGTTGTGACTTCGTTGTTGGAAGGGTTCCTTCCGTGGTTAGGGGAGCGTTGCTCCTAGTGTGAGGATTGGATTTCAATCCGTTTGGAGAAGTGACCGAGTCGTCCCTTGGTAGGAGATAGGTCGAAGGGGAAAGTGGACGTACCCAAATCGGGGAACCACTATAATTCATTGTGTGTTTTCTGTGTTTTGTTTGTTTACTTGTGCAGGTTAGTTTAATTCCTCAAAAGACTGCACGACACCTATTTCCCCCCTTATAGGTGGATTAGGTTGACACTAGATACTTTCAAGTGGTATCAGAGGGAGGTTACTCATCAATAAGGTTAACACCATGAGTAAGATCCTGTGTCTAGTGTCAAAAAGAAAACAAGATTCAAGCATGGAGCTATACACAGATGTCTCTCCCCTGAGACTGCCTGCATGTACAAAAGAATATTTTCCCATCTGGAAAATGAGAGTACAGTTTCATCTGGAAGCCATTGACCCCCGTGCATTATACATTGTGGAAGAGGGTCCCTTCATTCCCAAAAAGGCTTCTGACTCTGGAGAAGATCTCCAAATCCCAAAGAGTCCCGCAGAGATGTCTGAAACTGAGTTCTCACTATTCAACTTGGACAAGCTGGTTCGACAGATCATTTCTGATATTTGGTCAGGATCATCTCTTACAAGGTTGGATAAGTGTAAGACTGGAAAGTCCATGTGGGAAACAATCTCTGACCTCATGGAGGGAAAGAAGACTGCCTGGACTGAATGCCAACAAGAAGATGAAGCATATGTGGGGGTCCTCATCTCTGAAGATGAAAGTCAAGAACAACCTTTCAAAATTAGGGCTCCCGTTTCTCTATCAGAGACTGAAGAAGAGATTGAGGAATGTAGTTGTGATGAAGATGAAACATAAGCTTTTGCAGACCATAACTCTAACCCTGATCAGCCCAATCAGGACCAGGTATCTTCCTCCTCTTGCTCTTTCCCACATGTATCTCCTAAAGACAGAAGAAGTTCGGTGGATTGTCCATCAGTTGATGCCAGGTATATTGACAGCTTCGATCAACAGATTGAAACTCTAGATTCCCTTCGAAAAGCCCTTCAGGAGAGCAACTTGCTTGTTGAGAAACAAGCTAAGGAAATTGCTCAGTTGAGGACCATGATGGACCTCCAATTGGAATCTATCAAGGTGAAGGACTAAAAGATCTCGGATCTAGAGTTTTATCTAGAGACCGAGAAGAGGATAGTATCTAATTATTCCAAGGTAGATGCTATTAAGAGAAAGGAAGAAAACGGGTGGATCTCGCGAGTTATAAATTCGTGGAGAAATGGGGAAACTGTTTACAAACCCCCCACACCGAGTAGGAAGGGCACACGTCATTCCTTCAGGTATGACCATAAGAACAACTATGGTCACTGCAAGAATGGTCGGCCCTCTTGTGGAAACACCCATAGTGCAAGTGCTGTTATGGCTACCCGTGAGAAAATACACATGGCTCATCATGAACCGTTTGTATTTTCAGCCTCAGCCCCCACACTTCATGATATTGCAAGAACCAGCTCTCACAGGATATCTTCCCACCCAAGGACAAAGGGAAAGGGAGTTGGCAAACATGTAGCAAGCATCACTGGGGCCCCCGGATGTGTGCTGGCTGAAAAGAAAGCACCACCTCTCAGGCCTAATGATACTCCCCACATGTTCACCATCAGACCCACCTCGAGTCTCGGTGGAAAGGGAAAAACTGAGAGCAGAACCAGCTCTGCCCCTTACAGACCTAGGATCGTGACTAACTCGGTTAGTAGATCCGGTCAGAAAATGAGGTACAATATCCATGAGTGTTGGTGCTGTGGCAGAGTGGGTCACTTTGCCATAGACTGTTGGCACAATCCTTCCGTGCCAAGGGCAAGGGTATGTCCACATCCTCCGGCAAGAGACAACCTTCCTGTCAGAGATCCTGTCGGAAGGCATGCTATATTTTATACTGACAAGAACCTAGGACCCAATACCTATTGGGTTCCTAAGGTAAGGTAATTTTATTTTGCAGGATAGTCTAAGTACCCATGAACATGATGAGACTTGGACAAGAGATGTTCCATGCTTGTTCTGGAACAAGGAACATGGGAAAAGATATAATGCTAACTACAGTGTCCTTCATGTACATGACACTCTTCGTGCTCCAAATAGTGGATCCGAATGATCATCCTGGTAATCCCAACAATTCTTCTAGTGACATTCATGAAGATGCAGGTGCAAGGCTTGAACAGCTAAGTCTAGATGAGATTGCTAAAAATGAAGCTCCCAAGTACGTCAAGGTCTACACCTCAACACCAACTGGAGAAGATGACGGTAAGTATGGGGAGATTCTCCCAGAAGAGGGAGGGGCCCGAGAACCTGTAGGAGCTCCAGATGCCAGACTCTTAGAGCTCAGACACGTGAGGGATCACCTAAGAGATCAGATTATAGGAGATCCTCGGGACGGTGTCAGAACTCGCAGAGGTACAATTAACGAGATTCTGCACCTTAGTTTTCTGTCATAGGTTGAGCCAAAGAAGTTCGCCGAAGCGAACAAAGATGCGTCATGGATATTGGCCATGCAAGATGAACTTCATCAACTCGAACGATGCAACGTCTGGACGCTAGTTCTCAGACCAAAGAAACAGAATGTGATCGGCACAAAGTGGATCTTCAGAAACAAACTGTATGAACACGGTGTCATCATCAAGAACAAAGCCAGACTGGTGGCTCAAGGATACAGACAGGAGGAGGGGATTGACTTCGACAAAACCTTTGCACCAGTTGCAAGGCTCGAGGCGATCAGGTTGTTCCTGGCGTATGCCT
Source organism: Platanthera zijinensis (assembly GCA_039513925.1). Lineage (NCBI taxonomy): Eukaryota > Viridiplantae > Streptophyta > Magnoliopsida > Asparagales > Orchidaceae > Platanthera > Platanthera zijinensis. The sequence continues at coordinate 135,764,547 of CM077087.1, read as the reverse complement.
CTCACAAAGGATTCACTGTCTATCAGATGTATGTGAAGTCTGCTTTCCTGAATGGAGATTTAAAAGAGGAAGTATACGTCGCGCAACCACTAGGTTTTGTTAATCCAACTCTCCCTGATCATGTTTACCTTCTTAATAAATCATTATATGGCTTAAAACAAGCTCCTTGAGCTTGGTATGAGACTCTGTCTAGTTTTCTTCTTAAGAACAAGTTCTCGAGAGGAAAAATAGATAAGACATTGTTTCTTAGGGAAGTCAAATGCAAGATTTTGCTGGTGCAAATCTATGTCGATGACATAATATTCGGCTCAACGGACAACAACCTGTGCAAGAAGTTTTCCAAACTTATGCAAGGGAAGTTTGAAATGAGCAGTATGGGAGAGCTGAAGTATTTCTTGGGACTTCAAGTAAACAGTCTGAGGATGGAATTTTCATCTCTCAGACGAAGTTCACAAATGAACTACTCAAGAAATTCGGAATAGAGAGTGCAACCTCTATGAGGACTCCAATGGGATCCACTGTGTCTCTGGACAAGGATGAGAAAGGGAAACCTTTTGATGAAACCAAGTACAGAAGTATAATTGGATCCCTGCTCTACCTTACTGCTAGTAGACCGAATATTATGTTTTTCACATGCGTTTGTGCCAGATATCAGGTGAACACTAAGGAATCTCATTATGTCACTACAAAACGGATTTTTAGATACCTTAAAGGTACATCAAATCTTGGCTTGTGGTACCCAAGAAACAATGATGTCGAGCTGATAGGATTTTCAGATGCTGACTTTGCAGGAAGCAGGGATGATAGGAAAAGCACTTCCGGGACGTGCCAATTCCTCGGAAGAAGGCTTATATCGTGGAGCAGTAAAAAACAGAACTGTGTCACAACCTCTACGGCTGAATCTGAGTACATCTCAGCAGGCAGCTGTTGCGCACAACTTCTATGGATCAAAAATCAACTCGAAGATTATGACTTGCAGTTCAGAGAAGTTCCCATGTATTGCGACTCCTCGAGCGCAATTGCAATTGCGAACAATCCAGTGTCGCACAGCAGAACAAAGCATATTGAAGTGCGCTACCACTTCATTCAGGAGCATGTGGAGAACAAAGATATATCTCTCTGCTATGTCCCCACGGATAAGCAGATTGCAGATATCTTCACGAAGCCACTAGACGAGGCCAAGTTCAATTTCTTCAAAACTGAACTCGGCATGCTGAACTTTGAAGATTGAAGACTGAAAGGCTCAAGGCTCTTGGATCAAGGGGAAGCATCTGCTGCTAGGAACTCAAGATCGGGCACGGATGCAAGAACTGAGGGGGAGCATTTTGCTCAAAGTGAAGTCTCAGGTTTGCAGAAGCCGAAAAGGGGGAGATTACCCTCTCGACCAAGGCTAAGGTGACTGCTAATGCTAAGTAGGCCACAAAGGCTATGTTGCTCTCAGATAGGGGGAGATCACCTCGTCTAAGGCTATATTGCTCTCAGGAAAATGGTAATGAATTCCACACTCAACTGAGTTTTTATTTTATGATTTTCATTTCCATCTGTTCTATTCACCTTAGCTTGTAGGGTTTAGGCTTTTTCAAATAGGGAGAGATTATTGGGTATTGCATCTAAAATAGACCTGATTTGAAGAAGAGCTTGAACAAGCTAAGTTGAATTGACAATGTATTTGACAATTCTATCAATTTGTGTTTGCAGCTATTCCATGTTAAGTACACACCAATGTCAGAGTGTAGTGGGTCAATATACACGGGTCTGCGCAACGTAATCCCTCGTTGTGTAGATCAGTGTGTTGATCCACGTGTGCTCTCTCTATTGGAGTGTACTTATTTTAAGGTACAAGGTCAAGGTAGATCAAGAGCAGAAGTAGGAGCAAGGATGGGTCAAAGACCAAGCTATCAAAAGAAGGAAGGAGGAAAATTCTTCCAAGTAAGAATCGACGGGAGTCGTTAGTGATTCCCGCCGACTTCGACGGGAATCACTAAGTGACTCCCGCCGACTTCGACGGGAATCACTAAGTGACTCCCGCCGACTACTTCGGGCCGGCAAAGTCAGAAATTCTGCCAAGGCAGAATCGACGAGAAGTCGGGAGTGATTCCCGCCGACATCGACGGGAATCATCGACTCCCGCCGATTTTGCCTTAGGCAGATTTCGCCACTCGCTGGACCGGTCCAGGCCGCCTTGCTCATTTCGGCCAAAACTCGGAATTTCCGAGGTGGGCCCCACAACGGTCTTTTAGGGTTTACCTTTGGGTATAAATACGATGTTATTCCCGTTGTCTACAGTACACACCGGAATACGAAAAACATAAGAAGTCGGCCGTGACCTAGCCGATCGCGGAATCCGCCGATCGCATGTCGCCGCTCGCAAGGTTGTCGCCGCCGCTGATCTCAGCTCGTCTCTGATCGCTCGACGACAGCACCGAGGCAAGCAGCCTGTCTCACGTGTCTCTCTCGAGATCTCTTGTCTTCCGATTCATTGAACGAGACTTGTTCTCCCTTCCGAATCGGTTGAGACGTTTGATCCGACTGAGATCGTTCGAAGACCTAGCTTGCTTCGTTAAGAAGTGGATTTGCAAAGCATCGCCGCCGCACTTGCTTGCCGCCGCCGATCTTGACAAGATCCATTCCAAGTGAGAAATCCGGTTGTGGACTCTTCGTACTTTTCGTGCAAGCTTCAACGAACGAAGAAAGACATCGGAATCTCCATAAAGCATTGTTTGTATTTTTATTTACATTCAGTTTTGTTGTAAAAGAATTTTCATTCCTATTTGTAAGGGTTGGGTGCAACCCGTTGTGGTGGAGTTGTGACTTCGTTGTTGGAAGGGTTCCTTCCGTGGTTAGGGGAGCGTTGCTCCTAGTGTGAGGATTGGATTTCAATCCGTTTGGAGAAGTGACCGAGTCGTCCCTTGGTAGCAGATAGGTCGAAGGGGAAAGTAGACGTACCCAAATCGGGGAACCACTATAATTTATTGTGTGTTTTCTGTGTTTTGTTTGCTTACTTGTGCAGCTTAGTTTAATTCCTCAAAAGACTGCACGACACCTATTTCCCCCCCCCCCCCTTATAGGTGGATTAGGTTGACAATAGATACTTTCAAGATCCACGAGGTACTCGAGATGTTTGCAAGGTAAAGTAGAATATGTTCAGCAGATGTGAATGTCCGCAACCTCAAGGTTGAGCTAGCAAGATGGAAAATCAAACAGCTCCAAATCAGATATTGTCTAGTTTAATTTTTTATTTTATCCTCTATTTTCTTAGTTACTTTAAAGGCCTTATTTGGGCGATTTTTCATTATCGATATTTTGGATCGACGGATGAATAAGCAGAGACCGTGATTGCAATCGACAAGACTTCTTGCATTCTCTGTATTTTTTACATATTTTTTAGATGTGTATTTTGAGATTTAGGATAAGTTATCCGATCGAGCAATTGTGGTCATTAGATGACTTGACCTAAATCTCTTCCCTCTTTTATATATATTCTCCTATTAGGTCTTCAGAAGATATCGAGAATTACATGGTTCCCTATCCCAAGCCGCTTGATTAGTGTGTGTCGACGCTTATAGAACTTGGTGCCGACGCCAAGGTTCTTCTTTGTTGCCACTGCTGCTGCCGACGCAAATCCTCTTAGCCTGTCATCGCCCCGCCACCCTTCGACGAGCCTCCTCCTGTTCTCTTACAATGCCTATGTGGTCTCCTACTGCCATCTCCTTCTGCAGGAGTTCTGTTATGGTTGCGCATGTCGACGAGACACGCGCATGCCGACGAACCTCTGTGGTGAGTCCACACGCGGAGGAAGACGATTACGGGTTCGTTTGGAGGAGAGATCGAAGACACGCCACCGACATGATTATCTTATTTGCATTCAGTTACGTTATAATCTGTTATGTATATTACTATTCACATGATCTTTTCGTTATCCACACCTCGCACCTATAAGGGGTTGTGCTATACTCTTTATCATTATGCTTGGATTTATGAGATTTAGGTTGCTCCCTAACTTTTCCTCTCGATCAATCCTCCTTCTCCCTCACCACTGTCTGCCCTCCCCCTTGCCAAATTCCTCTCCGAGAACGTATCAATTTTATCTGACCTACCTCACCCCCCGCACATTGTCGCTGGTCGGTGTCCCGATCACCGACCGCACAGTCCTGCCTGTGCCGTCCGACTTCGCCTCGACCCACGATTGTAGTTTCAGTATCCGATCTCCAGATCCCCCACGCATCAAACTTCGTCGCTCCTATTGCCGCCGCAACTTTCCGCTCGAATGCGGTTTCCAGGATCGATCTTCCGCAGTGTGCGTCTCGTGCGGTTCGTAAGACCAGTGCACGTCTCGACGCTCCTCACCCGCACGCGTCCCGCCGGCCTCCGCACCTCTGCTCCTCTTTCGTCACTGTCCCAGCCTTCTGCCGAGCACCTCCTGGCAACCGTGCCCTAAGAAGCCGCGGGAATGTCCCCGAACAATCGCTTTGTCGGTAATCTCCCTTCGGATGAAGCCACAACGCACTTAGTTGTCGCGTGGAGGCCCAAGAGCAACTTGTTGCCTCCATGCACGCCTCCCTCCTCGCTAAGAAGGACCCCTTCAAGCGTCCTCCACCGCCATTTCCGCCGCGTCCGGCTCCGTCTCACTAGCGGATGACGGCTTTCTTCTTGGCGTTGGGCCGCCGCCCATTCCCTACAGGACCACTCCTCTGCCCATTCCGGGCTGGTTTGCCCTCCACCTTGACATTCCCTCTTTTGTCGATATTGAATCGATGGGTTGGAACGCCAAAGCAGAGCAATATTTTGACCTCAACTGTAACAACACATGTTCAAGAAAAAACTAAAATAAAACAAATCAAATAATAATAATAATGGCAATGTTAGTAATTAACCTAAACTCTCCTCTAAAATACTAAACCGAGCCAGCCCCCCTCTAATTCCTGTCTCCCGCTCCTGATACTGCATCCCGCCTCTTGTGAGCCGCACGCAAGCGCCGACTCTCGATTCCGCAACCTGCCGACTCGCTCCCCGACGCCCCTCCTACTCCTCCCTCCTCTAGTGGCGACACCTCCTCCTCTTGCTCTGGCCAGCGAATTCCTCTCCTCCAAGAGTCGACTCTGTCCCCTGCACTCCCCGAGTTGCTTGGATCGGCAGCACATCAACAACAATCCTCCTCTTCCTCAAGGCAACAACCCCCCTTTTTCCCCTTCTTTTCCTTGAGGCCAGCATCCCCTCCCCCCTCCAAGGGTCGGCAACCCTAATTTCTCTTCTTCTTCGTCGTCTTGGCCAAGTTTTTGCGAGAGGGACAACTAGGGTATCCTCCCCTCCCATCATTGTGCTCGGATTTGGTTTACTGGGGGTAAAAATCTCCCTCCTTTAGATTTCCCGAATTTTTCTTGGAAATTTTTGTCTCCAATTTGAGTACAACTTGTGATTCAAGATTTTTTTGGCCCATAGTAATCGACTAACCGCGTTGTGTTTGTGATTTCCGGCACCGCTCCTCGACCTAATTGACGAGATCTCTCAAAATCCCCTCCGATTTAGGGTTTTTCCTAACTTAAGCGCCGTCAAGTCTCCGATTCTTTGCGGAATTCCTCTCCCCTCACCTTTGAGCAAGGTAAATTCCTAAACCCTCTCGTGTTTTAGGTTTATAAAATAAATTGTTTGTGCTAGTGTATGGGCTTCCAATATGTCAAATATCAATTATGATTGTGCTTGAACAGGTCTGGAAAAAAGGTTTCTCAATTTCGATTGCTCCGCTTAGCCATCACCGTCAGTTTCAGCCTTACTTAAGGCAAGTAGAGAAACCTCTCTCTCTTGCAAACATTGAGCTTAAATTAATGCATTTGTTCTTATGCTTTTGTGACTCCACTATTGAATATTTGATTCGCCAAATGAATTTAAATCTTGAATGTCTAATCTGATAAATTAATAGTTATGATTTAATATATTTAGAATAACATGAATTTGTGATCGTGAATAATTTTATTTGGAAATCACTTAGATGATTAATTTTCTCATTTGATGTATAATTGGAAGAATGGTAGAATTTTTGGGCATGAGCAACAAGAGTCATAATAATAATTGTTAATTTAACAATCAAATGTTGTGTTTTATATAATGTTTGGATCGCATACATTTTTTACTCGGAAGATAATCATGCCTTAGAATGATTTAATTTTGATGAGTACCTGCTATACCGAAAATGATGCATAATAATCTTACCACTCGCCAATACTTGAATCCGCAAAATATAAAGCTTACTAGCTAGTTTTTGGTGTCATCAAATCTTGTTTCTTATGCCTGTATAGTTGTATTTAATGATCCGATTTTCCCCTTTGACATAAATTCGTTCCTGTTAGAATTACAATCTATAAATCATTTAATTCATTAATATCATAAGTAACCATTGAAAAGTAGTGTTTAATTGATGCAATTCCTTGACTTGAGTTCCCTCTTGAGTCGAGAACAAAAAAATGGTCATGAAAAACACGAATTATCTGATAAGATTTGGATCTGAACTTGAAAACTCCTGTGCATCAAATAAAAACACCTACACATTTCATTGGTTATAACTTATGACATTACATGAACAAATATATGCTATACTCCGGAGTAAGCTAATAATCTTAGTTGTTTCTGCTTGTCTCATATACATGTCTGTTTTGCTGGCTTTGTTTCATGAAAATTAATACACGTACATTTCTGATTTCCCTTCTCGTACTTTATTTTACTTTGCTCGCCTTTTGTTTCAATGTTCTGAGACTTTTTTCTTCTTGTTTTGGAATTTACCTTAACGTCCGTATTTGCGTCGCCTGCAACCTCGAATCTGATCTGCATCAAGCTCCTGCTTCAGGAGGTTTATCTTTTTGCCGTATAAGATTCTATGTTTTTATATTCCATTTCCATTACTGTCGAACATTTCTTTTATGTAATAATTATGATTAACCATTTTCTCTGTTATCATGGACAACTGCTAGACTATAAGCTATGTACTAGAATTTGATATTAAAGAATGTTCATTGTCATTGAGATTGTTATTGCATGAAATTGGTATCACCACTTGTATTATGAGTTTTATTAAAATGCATGTGCATCTAATTTTTGTCACAGATAAACTCTAAAGCTTCCACATAAAACAAACTATTTTCCTCCAAAATTAATTATTTTAAATCTAATTACGCTAAATCAATTTCCGTCTAACAGACATAGATTTTCTTCCGCCTAACAGACATAAATTTTCTTCCGCCCATGCCCGTGGCATCACGACCCGCCCAAAGCGCACTCTGACTTTTTTTAAACGGGTTGTGACATCAACGATACACCAGAGCATAACAAGCTGTCTATGAATGTGGTTGTCCTGGACGGTTCGAATCTCCACTGGGCTCGGTGGCTCCGCCAATCCAACTTGTTCCTTTCCTAGACCGAGTTCAAACATGAGAGTATACAGTGGTATGACACCTGCTACTCCGGCTCCTCCGCTATCGAGCGTCTTTGCGGCGCCCGCCAAACAGCCGGCCTGGACGACCATATTGATGAGTTCGTCACCATTGTCTCCCACGTCCTCGGGCTACCGCCCGATCATTACATAGGCTTCTTCATGTAGGGTCTGCTGCCACATATCGGCTCTCGTCTTCGCATGCACCACCTCCACACAGTCTCCGACGCCCTGGACATGGCGTGTCTGGTGGAAGCCGACCTCTCCCCCCGGCCACCTGCTCCTACGATCGACCACCACAAGCCTCGTTCTCCTTGGCGACCACCAACCACGACTCCACCACTACAGCCGCCGCCTTGGGGAAATCGACTAAGCCGCCTATTCACCCCTCAGCTCATCTCGAACAGAGATTATAATGAGCTTCGTAGCAAGGGTCTCTGTATTCGGTGCCGCCAACCCTACTCCCTCAACCATGAATGCTCCGTGAAGGAGTTCCACGCCATCATCGGCAACGTCGACCCTGAGGTTACCTTGGACGAATTTGAGGCCCTGGAGCTCTCAGTGGGGGATACACCTCTCGATCACACCGCGGATACGTTCCATCGCCTGGAGTTATCCCATGCCTCGACGGGTGGGATCTTCGGCAAGTAGGCCATGCAGCTCTCGGGCATGTCGCGGGATCGCTCGAGCATCATCATGGTGGACAACAACGCAAGCCACAACCTCATCTCTAAGCTCCTGGTGTAGCAGCTCTGTCTTCCCACTGATCCCTCTTCAGATGTTGCGGTCCACCTGAGCGATGAACGGAGGTGATCGACTCAGGGCCGTTGCACAACCATGTATCTCTCTGTAGGGTCCTATCCCATGACCACGGACTTCTACGCATTCGACCTAGGAAGTATCAATGCCATTTTGGGGGTGGATTGGCTCCACAAGCTTGGCGATATACACGTCAATTGGGCAACTATGACCATACAGTTCCTCCACAGGGGCCAACCATGCCGCCTTGATAGTGACTCCGCTCTTCGGTCTCCCTCTACATAATCTAGTGGACCACAGACGCCGGTCTCTTCGCGTGGCTGTGGGTCCTTTCGGGCCTGCCCTATGTTCCTTTCCCTTCCCTAACGGACCACCACAACATTTCTATTGTGCTCGCCGACGTCATCCAATCTCCAACAAAATTGCCACTAGCCCGGCCAACAGACCGCGCCAATTCCCTCCAACCTACGACCATAGCAGCCTCGACGCAGTCGTTCCATTTTGACCAGTCGTTCCATTCCGACCATGGGAGAAAGGATGAGCACGAGCCTCTGGTGCAGAGAATGCTGACGGGAGGTGGCTTAACTGTTCTGGTGCAAGCCCAATTTCTAGCCCGGTTCTTCTGGTTCGGAAGAATGACGACAGTTGGTTAAGTAAAACCCATCCAAGCTACTTGATCGCCACTACCACCCTCAGGGGGACTCTGGCTCGCAGGAGATCCATATTGCTGGGTCTTACCGTCTAGAGTCCGAAGCTACGTTGCTCGACTACTACCTTGGATAAAGACATTTTCCAGATGAAAGCATTATTATGGTTGTGCATGCCGACGAGACACACACACCGATGAGACGTCGTGGCGAGTCCACACGCGGATAAAGACGATGATGGGTCCGTCAGAAGGAGAGACCAAAGACACGCAGCCGACAAGATTATCTTATTTGCATTTTGTTACGTTATATTCTTTCATGTGTAAGCTTTATTATTTGCATTGTCTTTTCGTTATCTGCACCCCGCACATATAAAAGATTGTGCTATACTCTTTTTCATTATGCTTGAATGTATAAGATTTAGGGTTTCTCCTAAATTTTCCTCTCGATCCCTCTTCCATCCTCTCCTCCACTCTCCGGTCTCCCTCTGCACAATCCAGTAGACCACAGACATCAGTCTCTCTGCGGGGTTGTGGGCCATTTCGGCCATTACTATGTGCCTTTCCCTTCCCCGACGGACCACCACAAGATTTCTGTTGTGCTCGCCGACGTCATCCAACTCTAGCAAAACTGCCGACACTACCCCAACATCCCTGCCACATCTCCAACAACAAACACCCATTCCTTCTCTGTTACAAACCCCATACAACAAGCTCTACCTCCTTCATTACCCATCATAGCCACCGCTGTTTTCCTTGTCCACCACTATCCTTGACATTTTTACACTAAAATAAATCCCCAAATTCCCCCAAATTTGCAAACCCTAAAATTTTTATTCGAAATTTCCCCACTAGCCATACATTAGAACCAACACATTGTCCATACCTACAGTCCCAAGCCTATCGACCACATCCTCCACTAGTGTTATAAATTACTTGGTGAACTTTACATTTATGTTTCATTTCTTGCATTGCATGGATGTTCACTTATTGCTAATATTATCTTGCTCTAATATAATTTGATTGTTTTACTTTCCATTTACGTGCATCTTTTATTTGTCTTGGGTTTTAATTTTGCGCGCTCTCAATAATTTGCAATTGTTATTTGTTGACTTAAATTGTGATATTTGTGATCAATTTTGATGCCTGCGTGAAATTTTAAAATTATTATTGTTTAATTACTTGCATGGTGAAATTATTACTATGATGCCTAATGTGACTCACGAGAATCACATTAGGGTTTTGGATTAGCCATCATTACTTCATTAGATTGCATGTGTGCAGTCATTCACATCTTTAATTCAGCAGGTCCACAGTTTTATTCATATTTGTCGCATGATTGTCTATATATTTAGGGTTAGGGCATTGTGTATGTCTCCTATAAATTCGTCTTGCATCACCTATGATATTTATGAATTTGTAATTGCCTCAAGATATATGTGATAAGCAGTGAGATAGATTTGTCCCATATCCATTAGATGACGAGAATAGATTATTTTAATCTTGATTAGTTATTTGTGATTATATTATGGCCATTAGTTTTGTCTATAAATAGTTCATTATGCAATCCAATAACAACCTAGATCTTATAGTAACTACAATTTCTACTTGAATTCAAAACATTTTCAATTGCAATATCCACATGACACATCCCACAGGAAACACAAGAAGCCGTCCCCAACTCTCCATGCCAAAGCTAGCGACCGGAAGCCAAGACGCGAGTCCTCCTTCTCTAGTTGTAGGATTCATTAGAAGGTAAATTAATAATCTTTCTCCATCCATTACTTTTGCTGTTAAACCCGAGATATTATGCCAAGAAAAAAACTAAACTCCATAGCATTAAAAATCGTACAAGTTCCTCTATATTTCTATTACACAATTCAAATCACATTTACCCCAATGACATAATCCAGCCATAACAATCCAGATTTGACTAGCATATGAACTAGTAGGATTTTGAATGCCAAGAAAGTTGAATTGTATAAGAGTCCACCATAAAGGCACACATGAAAGGCCATATCATTTCTTCTTTGTCCCACACCTCTAATATTGATTTGAGCTCACTCTTTGTCAATATATAGATGTGTCATGTTGATGGGATTCCATCCGATCGTGCATTTGGAGGCGCGGGACCCACGTTCGTCTATTCCCGCAGGAACGCTTGATCGGACCGCCGATCCGACTCCGCGGTTGCGTCCGGAACGTCGCTGCGAGTCGAAATTATATATTTATGCATTTTATTTGGTTTTATATGTTGTTATTTAGAGGCCGAACCCATCGGTCAATCATAGCCGTTGATGGTGAAGCCCTAGAGTGTTATTTCTTATAAATAGGGAGTTGTGGGCTGGTTTAGTTCTCATTGCAGAATTTTGGAGAAAGAATCCCGGAATCCTGTGATCTCCCCACGGTGCCGACTCCGTGGAGCCCTAGGTGACGACTCCTAGGCGTTCATCCTCTCCCCCAAGGTAATCCCTAACCTCCTCTACAATTTTTCCTAGCGTTTCCACTTCCCCACCACCGGATTCCCCCCTACGGCCCCTCCCCAAACCGCCGGCTTGGCCACTGTACAAAACGACATTCACGCCTGTGCTACAGTGATCCCCCCCTTTTTCCGCCTCCCCTCCTGTACGCGCCTTGCTGCCGACCTTCCCAAGCAGCCGGCTGCAATCTCCAGCCCCCCCTTGCCATTTCCGACACCACATAGGGCCTTCCTAGCCCTAGCCGGCCACTCCTCTCTTCCCCGTCGTGGATCCACCTCTTCCCCACTACTCCACTACCCCTAATCGTCCTAGATCCGGGTTCTATTACCCCGATCTACATCCCCACTACCCGATCCGGGTTATATTGCCCCGATCTACCCTTCCCCGCCCCGATCCGACATTCCACCACCGGATCTTCCTTCCCCGAGTCCGGAACTACGTGCACCTATCCGGATCTACTCCATCGCCATCCGATTCCGTTATTTTCCACCAAAACAGTCCCACCCGCCTTTGCCACCTCCGTCTCCACCCTCGGCACCCGATCCACGCATCCGGACTTATCACCTCCACTGCCCTAAACCAGCCCGCTAGTTGTGAGTTTTATTTTTGTGATTTGGATTGTTGTATTTGCAATATTATTGTTGGAAAACTTCATATTTTGTTTGGCTCTAGTTTGTAGCGTCTTGTGTCAATTGATTACTAATTTGCAGGAGGACCGATTCACCGCACGCTTGGCTTTGGCCCTCCGAGCGGAGGAAAGCCAACTATAATTGCCAAAATTAAATTATATTGTTTTCTTTGCTTTCGCGTAATTTTGTGGTGCCAAATTATCTTTGCTCATAAAATTCGTCGCCGTCACTGACGGTTGTGTCGCATATAGAGTCTAGATTGTGCACCCACGGCCTACCCTACATCAATTGGTATCAGAGCGAGGTTTGGGCCACTTGCATGCTCCGTAGTGGTAGGAATTATAGAGTCAGCATGGTTGAGCCACAGATCACCGAGGACCGAGCGACGAGCTCGAACTCGAACGCCGCTTTTGCGGAGTTCCAGCGACTTGTCTTAGATCGTCTTGACACCATAGGGGCCCAGTTTGACGAAGTGCGTCATGATCTCACGGAAGTGAACCGTCGCTTAGGCCACTTAGAGGACGCCAGGGAAACACCGACACAGCACGCCGAATCACTTGAGGACGACCCTGATGCTCCTCTACGTTATGACCAGCGCCAGAGAGATGGTTATCCACATGCAGACCGCCCCCGTCGTGATCCTCACCACCGAGTCCCAGCCCCGCCGGTTAGGCGACATCCTGAACCGGTGCGTGAGAGGCCCCTACCTCCACGGGACGATTACCGTATGCCTCGTCGGCTTCCGCATGAGCCCAGAGACCGAGTGCCCCCACTTGGCCCCCGAGACTACCGCCATGACGAGTACTATCCTCCGGGTCGGAGAGAGCGCGGTCCCCCACCCGCTCGACACGACTACTTTCAGGATGACTACCCCGAGGAGTACCCCGACCCACGGAGAGGTGGTCACAACCTTGACATTACTCGTCGTATCCGACTCGACGCCCCTTCGTTCGATGGTCGGTTAGATCCGAAGGCCTTCAGCGACTGGCTTTTGGATATGGATCACTACTTCGAGTGGTACGACATGAGCGACGAGCGGTGCGTCCGGTTTGCGAAGATGAAGTTGGTCGGGCAAGCCAAGGTGTTTTGGATTAGTGTTGAGAGAGCCCTAGAGCGGGATGGCTACTACCCCATCACCAGATGGGATGAGATGAAGGAGCGACTGAAAGAGAAGTACCTCCCCGCATCATATCGTGGGCAACTGTTTGAGCAGCTGCAGAACTTACGGCAGGGGACCCTTACCGTTGCCGAGTACATGGCCCGCTTCGATGAGTTGATCGTTAGGAGTGATGTTTCCGAGGAGCCTATTGCCACTGCCTCTCGCTTCAAGGCTGGCCTTCGTGCCGATATTCGGAGAGAGTTGATTCCCCACCGTTTGGAGACTGTTGACCAGATATTCCAGCTCTCCCTTGAGTACGAGCAGTACCTGCGTTCGTCTGGTACGAGGCAGTTCACCCCCCGGACTGATTCCTCAACATTTAAGAAACCCGCTCCGCCCCAGACCACTCCAGCTGCACCCTCACGTATCCCCGCGGATGCGAAGGGTAAAGCCATAGCCACTGATGATCAGCGACCTGGAGGTATTGTATGCTTTAGATGTTCTGGCAAAGGCCACGTGGCGGCGCGGTGCCCCACGCGGAACCTGCTAGTTGAGGGTGAGGAGCAGCCAGGTTTAGAGGAGGAAGAGGAGGCCCCAGAGGAAGTTAGGGCCGCAGTCGAGGAGGGTTGGGAGAGTGACGCCGAGCGATCGTTAGAGGTAGGAGTGATTCGACGCCTCTTGCACACCCCCCGTGTGGATGAGGACTGGCGACGCACGACTATCTTCTACACCTACTTTCCTAGTGCAGGCGGACCCTGCAAACTAGCCATTGATAGTGGGAGTTGCGTGAATATCGTAGCCCAGAAGGCACTTGACCGTATGCAGGTGAGAGCAGAGCCTCACCCCCATCCGTACCGTGTCGTCTGGGTTGACAAGACGGCGATTCAGGTCACCCAGCGTTGCTTAGTCCCGCTCACTATCGCGTCCTTTCAGGACAAGGTTTGGTGCGATGTCATCCCCATGGACGTCGCCCACGTGTTGCTCGGCCGCCCCTGGCTCTTTGATCGTGATGTTACGTGCTTCGGTCGCTCGAACACGTATGTCTTTTATGATAAGGGGCGAAAGATCACGCTGACACCCACCCAGCCCCGAGATCGACCTAAGGGTGTGGTAGAGCCGTCTGCGAGCACGAGCGCCTCGCGGCCCCTGCATATTCTGAGGCGAGGCGAGTTCCTACGAGATAGTGCTGAGTCCGACGTTATTTATGTGGTTGCCGCCACCCAGGTTGCTGAGGACGCCCCAGTTGATTTCCCTCCCGCGGTGCGTCCCTTGTTAGGCGAGTTTACGGACATTATGCCAGACGAGCTCCCCGATGAGCTGCCTCCCCCGCGGGACATTCAGCATGCCATTGATTTAGTCCCGGGAGCTTCCCTCCCGAACCTGCCCCACTACCGTATGCACCCGGATGAGCACGCTGAGCTCAAACGGCAGGTCGACGAGCTTCTCCGGAAGCAGTTCATTCGTGAGAGCATGAGTCCTTGTGCGGTCCCCGCCCTTCTTACTCCTAAGAAGGACGGTAGTTGGCGTATGTGCATCGACAGCCGCGCCATTAATAAGATCACGGTCAAGTATCGTTTCCCTATTCCACGACTCGATGACTTACTAGACACTATGTCTGGTGCCCAGATCTTTTCCAAGATCGACCTCCGCAGTGGGTACCATCAGATTCGTGTTCGTGAAGGGGACGAGTGGAAGACCGCATTTAAGACCAAGGACGGTCTGTATGAGTGGTTAGTTATGCCATTCGGGCTATCTAACGCCCCGAGCACGTTTATGCGCGTGATGACGCAGGTGTTGCGGCCCTACATGGGCAAGTTTCTGGTAGTGTACTTTGATGACATATTAGTCTACAGCCAGACGCAGGCCGCTCACCTCGATCATCTGAGACTTCTCTTTGGCACCCTTCGCCAAGAGAAACTGTATGTGAACCTGAAGAAGTGCGCCTTCCTCTCCGAGTCCGTTCACTTTCTGGGCTTTATCATTTCCTCCACCGGAGTCTCCGTGGACCCTGAGAAGGTCAAATCTATCCGAGATTGGCCTGTGCCTAAGAATATCCACGAGGCTCGCAGTTTTCACGGCCTTGCCACCTTCTACAGGCGGTTTGTCCAGGGGTTCAGCTCGATCATGGCCCCCTTCACGAGCTGTCTCAAGAAGGGAGAGTTTCAGTGGACCCCCGCAGCCACTAGAGCCTTTGAGGAGATTAAGGAGAGGTTGACGACAGCCCCCGTCCTACGATTGCCAGATTTTAGTCGCGCCTTTGAGGTAGCCTGCGACGCCTCGGGTATCGGTATAGGTGGCGTGTTGAGCCAAGAGGGACACCCAGTTTCTTACTTCAGTGAGAAATTGAATGAAGCTAAGCAAAAGTACTCGAACTACGATCGAGAATTTTACGCTATTGTCCAGTCTCTGCGCTACTGGCGACACTATCTTCTCCCCCGGGAGTTCGTGTTGTACTCCGATCACCAGGCCCTCCGTTACCTCGATTCACAACGCAAGTTGGGCCACCGACATGCGAAGTGGGTCGAGTATCTGCAGGATTTCCATTATGTTCTCAAGCACCGCGCGGGTGTTGAGAACAAGCCGGCTGACGCGTTGAGTCGCCGCGTATCCCTATTGCAGACGATGACGGCGAGTGTGCAGGGCCTTGAGCGACTGATGCTCGATTACCCCACGTGTCCTGATTTTGGCGAGATTTACACCGCCTTGTCCCGAGACCCACCCGACCCCGTTGAGGGATACCAGATTTACGAGGGATATCTGTACCGGGGTTCTCGCCTGTGCGTTCCTCAGACGTCTTACCGAGACTATCTGATTTGGGAACTGCACGCGGGCGGAGCCGCGGGTCACTTTGGGCGGGATAAGTCTATAGCCATTGTTGAGGACCGTCTCTACTGGCCCAGCCTCAAAAAGGACGTAGCTCGGGTTGTGCGCCACTGCCGTATCTGCCAGACGGCCAAGGGAAGTAAACAGAACACCGGCCTCTATACACCCCTACCTGTTCCACACCGCCCTTGGGAGGACATCAGCATGGACTTCGTTCTCGGACTCCCCCGCACCTTACGGAAACACGATTCCATCTTTGTGGTGATTGACCGGTTTTCGAAGATGGCACACTTCATTGCTTGCCGCAAGACGGCAGATGCGACCCACGTTGCATCTATATTCATGAGGGATGTCTTTCGGCTGCATGGTCTACCCAAGTCGATTGTGTCCGACCGTGATGTGAGATTCATGAGCTATTTTTGGAAAACCCTGTGGCACAAGACTGGTACTACCCTTAGGTTTTCCTCCGCATATCACCCACAGACAGACGGTCAGACTGAGGTAGTGAATAGGAGTCTAGGGAA
The DNA here is from genome assembly GCA_039513925.1 of Platanthera zijinensis. Taxonomy (NCBI): domain Eukaryota; kingdom Viridiplantae; phylum Streptophyta; class Magnoliopsida; order Asparagales; family Orchidaceae; genus Platanthera; species Platanthera zijinensis. The sequence continues at coordinate 135,748,167 of CM077087.1, read as the reverse complement.
TCTGTTGCGGTGTCTAGCTGGAGAGCATGTAGGTAGCTGGGACTTAGATTTGCCGATCGCCGAGTTTGCATATAATAGTTCGGTCAATAGGTCCACTGGGCTGAGCCCATTCCATATAGTGTCAGGATATGACCCTAGGAAACCCATTGACCTTATCCCAAGCCCGTTAGAGTCCCGTCCTAGTGAGTCCGCAGAATCATTTGCACAGCACCTGCATGAGTTGCATGAGTCGGTCCGCCGACGCATTATTATGAGCAATGAAAATTATAAGGCCCACGCGGATAAACGAAAGCGGGAACGTATTTTTAATGTTGGCGATCAGGTGATGGTACGAATCCGCCCGGAGAGGCTCCCTTCTGGGCCTGCCAAAAAGCTAAGCGCCAAGCGAATGGGCCCTTTCTCGGTTGTTAATCGGATTGGGACAAACGCCTACAGGCTGGATATCCCAGCAAATATGGGGATTCACCCAGTATTTAATGTTGAGGATCTGACACCCTATCACGAGCCTCATGACTATGTGGACCCGGGCAGTGGAGGCGATCCACTCCCTCACTCCTTGCCACCCTTCCCCACCACCCCACCCATGTCGAGCAGCCACCTCAGTCCACCCATTGCCCATATCCCTCCTCCTGGACAGTCGTCGTCTATGGTTCCGCCGTCGGCGTCACCGATCACTCCGGGCCCCACCATGAGAGAGTTGAGAGATGAGAGCATTACTGAGATCAGATCCCACCATATTGTCCCCACCACAGACGGGCCACGTCTTCGCTACTTGGTTCATTGGCGCGGCCGCCCCGACGCGGACGACACTTGGATACTACCAGCTGAGCTTGCTCAACTCGCCCCCGGACTTCGACTCCAGTACGATCGTCTCCATTCTTCGGAGATGAATGCTTTTCAGTCGGGGGGAGTTGATGGGATTCCATCCGATCGTGCATTTGGAGGCGCGGGACCCACGTTCGTCTATTCCCGCAGGAACGCTTGATCGGACCGCCGATCCGACTCCGCGGTTGCGTCCGGAACGTCGCTGCGAGTCGAAATTATATATTTATGCATTTTATTTGGTTTTATATGTTGTTATTTAGAGGCCGAACCCATCGGTCAATCATAGCCGTTGATGGTGAAGCCCTAGAGTGTTATTTCTTATAAATAGGGAGTTGTGGGCTGGTTTAGTTCTCATTGCAGAATTTTGGAGAAAGAATCCCGGAATCCTGTGATCTCCCCACGGTGCCGACTCCGTGGAGCCCTAGGTGACGACTCCTAGGCGTTCATCCTCTCCCCCAAGGTAATCCCTAACCTCCTCTACAATTTTTCCTAGCGTTTCCACTTCCCCACCACCGGATTCCCCCCTACGGCCCCTCCCCAAACCGCCGGCTTGGCCACTGTACAAAACGACATTCACGCCTGTGCTACAGTGATCCCCCCCTTTTTCCGCCTCCCCTCCTGTACGCGCCTTGCTGCCGACCTTCCCAAGCAGCCGGCTGCAATCTCCAGCCCCCCCTTGCCATTTCCGACACCACATAGGGCCTTCCTAGCCCTAGCCGGCCACTCCTCTCTTCCCCGTCGTGGATCCACCTCTTCCCCACTACTCCACTACCCCTAATCGTCCTAGATCCGGGTTCTATTACCCCGATCTACATCCCCACTACCCGATCCGGGTTATATTGCCCCGATCTACCCTTCCCCGCCCCGATCCGACATTCCACCACCGGATCTTCCTTCCCCGAGTCCGGAACTACGTGCACCTATCCGGATCTACTCCATCGCCATCCGATTCCGTTATTTTCCACCAAAACAGTCCCACCCGCCTTTGCCACCTCCGTCTCCACCCTCGGCACCCGATCCACGCATCCGGACTTATCACCTCCACTGCCCTAAACCAGCCCGCTAGTTGTGAGTTTTATTTTTGTGATTTGGATTGTTGTATTTGCAATATTATTGTTGGAAAACTTCATATTTTGTTTGGCTCTAGTTTGTAGCGTCTTGTGTCAATTGATTACTAATTTGCAGGAGGACCGATTCGCCGCACGCTTGGCTTTGGCCCTCCGAGCGGAGGAAAGCCAACTATAATTGCCAAAATTAAATTATATTGTTTTCTTTGCTTTCGCGTAATTTTGTGGTGCCAAATTATCTTTGCTCATAAAATTCGTCGCCGTCACTGACGGTTGTGTCGCATATAGAGTCTAGATTGTGCACCCACGGCCTACCCTACATCACATGTAGTATTTAATCTTTAGATTGGAAATAATTTATTCTTTTAGTTCATAATCAGTAGGACTTTGGATGCCAAGAAGCCTATGCTTTTTGGTTGCATCACTTGGTGCATGCGCACTATAACACTCTCAAGGTCAATTCATGCAATAATAATAATAAGATCATCATCTGTACGACCAAAGCTCACAGATGCAATAAGCTCAATGATGCGGAACAGAGACAAGGATTGCAGTGGAGGACGAGTTTTGGGCCCGTTCGGGGCTGATTTGGCGACTTACCATATATGGCGTGATCGGATCGATGATCAAACTCCGTAGATGCGTCCGGATTCGCGTTACGAATCAATTTCATATATAGCTTTGTATTTTCGGGTTTAATTTCATGTAATTTTGACCCCGACACCAACGGTCAATCGTAGCCGCTGATTCCGGGTGCCATAATTTCAGTTTATTATAAATACGTTGTTAGGGCAGCCGTCTTCCTCGTTGCTGAATGTTTGGAGAAGAAATCCCTTCAATCCGGTGATCTCTCCAGCGGTGCCGACTCCGTAGAACCCCTTGGTGACGACTCCTCGGGTAAACTTTGTATCTTTTGATTTTTCCCTCCATATTTCCCATTTTGTCCCGCTGTCCAGCCACTGCCGGTGTAGTTTTTCTGCCCAGAATTCAGCCGGCCACCCCTTTCCTCCAAAAGCCAGTCGGCCACGCCCTTCCTCCATCAGATCCAATCCTCCACCACCTTCAGGCCCCCAACCAGCCACCCCCACTTCAGGCCTCCCTGTTTTCTCCCTCCAACCACCACCCGTTGAAGCCTCCCTGTCCAGGATCAGCCGTTCCTCCTTATTCCTGTCCAGGTTCAGCCACAGCCCTGTTTTCCCACTCAACTAGCCCGCCACCTCAGAACCGCACCCCCTCCATTCAGGCCGCCACGCCAAAAGAAACCCTGATCCGCCGGGTCTGCCCCTCCCTCACTGTTCCGGCCAGGAAGCAATTTCCCCTTAATCAAACCTCCACCCGTGAGCCCCCTGAGCCCACCACCGCCTCCTCTCAACCCCCAGGCAGCCCCTCCCCCTTTGGTTGCCAGCACCTCCACCTCCTAACATCCATTCCCCACCGGATCTCACCAGATCTGGGCATTCCAGTCCGGGTCCAGCCTTCCCCTTCCCCGATCCGGTCCACCAACCATCGGAATCCCTCGTTGAGCCCTCCAACATTCAGATTCATTTATATTTACAGCAGCTCGAATATTCGTATTGTGCTTGGGTTGAAAAACATTGTCACAGTTTGCTTATTACATGTTAGTTTGGATGTTCATTTTATTATAGTTATTTGTGCCTGAATTAGGCTCTGTTTGTTTGAGCGTTTCGCTGCTCCGTTTTGGGCAAAACACCGCCGGAAGGAGGGTAAACAAATGAACCTCCAGCGGCGTTTGCTCTGTTTCCACCCGCCCACCTTGAAAAAAGCACCAAAAAGCTCCGTTTGGAGCAGCCACCTCTCCCCTCCGGTTCGAACACTCCGTTTCCACCCGCCGGATCGACCCGCCACCGCCGAACCAAATGGAGCCTTAATCTCTAACTGCAGGAAAGATTTATTCGCCGTGCGCACTTTCTTTGACCCTCCACACGGAGGAAAGCCTAAACTTGCCTCGCTTAAATAAATTATTTTTGCCTTGCTTTGAATATTCTGCATGAGATATTATTTATTATTCAATTATGATTTTATCCGTCGGACTTTGCATAGCATGTAGGGTTATGTTACCGATTATCCGCCGCCGATAGCTTCGCCCTACGTCAATAACCCCTTCAAATTTTTATGTATTTACATTTTTTTGGAAGTTATAATTACAAATTTAGGGTAGGGATCGGGTAATATGGGGCATTAATGACGTTTATCCGAAATCAGGATCCTATTAATATCATAGTATTAGGTCGTATTGGGTCATGAAAGATTTTCTAACAAAATAGAATACAATCAAAGTATAAGAGGTAAAAACAATACGAAAGGAGAGGATCCTAATATGGCTGGAACCCAAGGACAATGGCCCGAGGTTGCTAAGCACCTTCTGTTGACCAAGTAAACCAGAAGGTTAATGACGTGGTCTGCCGTTACTATAGGGATGAGAAGGAGGTCGCTGAAGAGTAACTTGAGACTGGTGCTGATGAAGGACACCCAGCGGACGGCCATTCGGCGGATGGAGACCCCGACGAGCTTGGGATCATGTGGCTGGAGTGCATCGACCCGCTGTGGAAGCCGCAGTCCATTTAACTACTGTATTTTATTTTTGTGCTGTTTTAATTCGGCGTGCGAATAGCCTGTACTATTTATTTTAACTTTTATGTTTGGTGTGCTGTTAGCCCTCCTCATAGTATAAGAGGAGGGATATTTTGTTGTTTTGGGCATTGAATGAATTGAGTTTTCTGAAACCCTAAAGCTGTCGCCCCCACTCCTCTGCGTGAGAAGTTTCAGACCGGAAGGTTCCCGCCGTTGCCTCCCCCATCCTTCCCGTGAGGAAGATCGCTGGACCGAAAGGTCCTCTTTCACGGCTACTGCGTCAGTTGGTATCAGAGGCTCGCGCTCGACTTCTACGCTCGACCGCCGACCTCCGACCCTCCTCCGCACCGGCCCTGTTCGCGCACATGGCGGAGACTCCACAGGACGATGCCGACGTATGGGCGGCCATCCACGCCATTATTGCCCAGTTAGCCACGCTCACCACCGCTATCGGGGAGTTGCAACACGGCCGCAACCAGCAGTCGTTCCCCGCTGATCCAGCCACACCCGCTGACCGTTTCTTCGGCCGCCAATACCGCCGTGGGTGTGTTCCGCAGCCGGTTCCCCCTCGACCGCCTGGACCTCACAACATCCTATTCCCGTCCGATTCGAGCTCGAAGGACGAACCACCCGACGCCGCCGCTCCGCCTCGGTGGGGGGAACATTAACCCTACCACCATGGTTATCAGGATCACGATCCGGATCGTAGGATCGTCAGATTTTGTAAATCAATCTGGATCTTACATAGGATCTAAATCGGCACATCTACGACTGGGATCGCGATCCGGATCTTAGAATCTTTAGGATCACGATCCTGGCCCGATTCTACCAGTCCGGCCGAAGGTAATTATAAACATGTCCAACCATATTCCAACCTCATTCAACCGGTCCAATGCTCATAACCAATTGTTTAACCTTATCCCAATCCCGCCTCATACTCCATCACAAAATCATATTATGTTGATTTACCGTATCTCAAGTGTCGATTGCAGACTGCAAACTGAGGTCAGGAGCGGATTCTTCGGTGGCTTCCAGTCCAAATTTGTTTTTATTGTTAGTAAGCATTTAGTGTCTTACCTAAAACTGAAATTGAACTTAATATGACATTATCTTTTTGATTTAATTATTCAAAAAAAATTAATATAATTATTCACATGCTACTCAATTTGTTGATTTTTTGTTAATTGAACATGAAATTTAATGATACAAAATTCAAATTTTTTTGTCTTAATTTACGAATGTTGTAGGATCTTGCGATCATCGATCCGATCCTATGATCCGATCCGATCCAACCTCAAAACGATCTCACCTAGGATCTCGATCCTGACAACCTTGCCTACCACCATTCGGGATACTGCCCGCAGGCCGACATTCCTCACTTCCACGACAATCTGGGTATTGAAGAGTTCCTTTATTGGCTCTCAGAGGTGGAACGCTTCTTCGAAATGGCCGAAATCGACGAGCATCGTCAGGTGAAGATGCTCGCCTACCGCCTCAAAATCCGGCGCCGCGGTTTGGTGGGACCAACTCCAACTCAACCGAAACCGCAAAGGCAAGACTGCCGTGCGTACATGGCCAAAGATGAAGAAGTAGTTGCGGATAGGGGTGCAAACGAGTCGAGCTCGAGTCGAGCTTGACAAAATTTCCAAGCTAAAAGCTCGAGCTCGAGCTCAATGCCAACTTACCGAGCTCGAGCTTTATTTTCTAATTTATAATTTTTTATTAAAAAATGTATAAATAAAAAGTTCGTGAGCTAGCTTGCGAGCTCATGAACAACAGTAGATGAGCTCGAGCTCGAGCTCGTCGAGCTCGACTCGTAATCGAGCTCGAGCTCGAGCTTGTTGAGCTCGAGCTCGAGCTCCACAGGCTCAAGCTCGAGTTGAGCTTTTTTCGAGCCGGCTCAACTCAACTTACACACCTAGTTGCGGAATAGGTTCCTCCCGCTCTACTACGACCAACATTTGTTTCAATATTACCAGAGTTGCTCTCAAGGAACTCGTACTATGACGGAGTACCTAGCAGAGATAAGACGCCTCGCAGACCGCAACAGCCTAACCGAGACGGATGACCAACGTGTTACCCGATTTCTCGATGGGCTGCGCCCGTCTTTACGTGAGAAGATTGGATTGCATGTTCTGCGCACTGCTGAAGAGGCCTTTAACATGGTTCTCAAGGCCGAGCAGATGGAGAAAGTGGCGACGCCTCCGAGCCGTGCGTCTTCCCGCCGTCCGTGGACAGACGTCGCGGGATCCAACAATCGGGACTCTACGGTCATGGAATTTTCAGACCGGGTGCCGGTCTCCTCCGCACCAAAGGGTCGGGCGCCTGATCGTGTACCGCCGAGCAACTGTTTTAAATGCCAATAGCCGGGCCATTTCGCCTCCCGATGTCCGCTGCATCGCTAGCCCGTCCACGCAGTCACACAAGACGAGGAAGGCACAGACGACTTAGGGGAGGCCGACGAGGTCATCGACAGGTATGACGATGAGGGTGATTTTGCCGCATGCGTGGTCCACCGCCTACTGCTCACACCGCGCCTCGACAAGCACGTCCAACGTAGCAACGTCTTCCGAAGCTACTGCAACGTCAAGGGAAAAATTTGCGACGTCTTGATCGACAACGGCAGTTGCGAGAACTTCGTTGCATCACAACTGGTCTCCTACTTACAACTGCCGACCGAACCATACCCGCACCCCTACTCCATTGGGTGGATCCAGCGCGGCCCCTCAGTTCGGTTCACGCACCGCTCTCACGTCCCTGTCGCCATTGGGAAACACTACCGAACCGTCGTTTGGTGCGATGTCGTGGAGATGGACATGAGCCACCTACTCTTGGGCCGACCATGGCAATATGACACGAATGTCTCATATAAGGGCCGTGAGAACGTATACTCCTTCACGTGGGTCGGCAAGAAGATTCAAATTGTTGCACGGGTCGACACCAAACCGGAAACCGGCCCGCCCTCGGATAAGGGGCATAGCTTGTTGGTGATGCACGAAGACACAACTCTATTCGAGCGAGACATAGCGGAGGTAAAGGAAGTGGTGACCCTCGTTTCTTACGGGCTCTACGCCACTGGCAAGCAGGTGGCGGAATCCGTATACCCGGATGTGCGGGAGCTACTGCACGAGTTTCGCGCCATCACCACGGAGGATCTACCCGATCACCCCCCACCTCTTAGGGATATCCAGCACCAGATTGACCTCATACCGGGGGCTAGCCTCACAAACTTGCCTCACTACCACATGAACCCTAAGGAGCATGACATCCTGCGCGGGAAGGTCGAGGAGCTGTTGAAGAAGGGCTTCATTTCTGAAAGCCTTAGTCCCTATGGGGGCCTGAGGCTCCTAGTTCCCAAGAAGGATGGCCAGTGGAGAATGTGTGTGGACAGCCGCGCCATCAACCGCATCACCATCAAGTATTCTTTTCCTATCCCTCGCCTTGATGATAGGTTGGAGATGCTGGATGGGTCGCAGTTCTTTTCCAAGATAGACCTCCGCAGCAGATACCACCAGATCCGCATCAAGCCAGGTGATGAGTGGAAGACGGCTTTCAAAACCCCGGACGGCCTTTTCGAGTTGATGGTAATGACTTTTGGATTATCTAACGCTCCGAGTACTTTTATGCGTCTCATGACACAGGTGTTGCGCCCATTCTTGGGAAAATCCGTTGTGATTTCTTCTTGCCCTTATAGTAGTAATCCTTGGGGTAAGAAGAAGTGGATGACCTACTTCTCCAGTTCTTTTTCTTCAAGAATCTCTGGAATTGCCTAGAAAAGGCAACAAAATCTTCATCAAAGTTGTGACAGTCTGATGTGCTGGAGTCTGAACTTTCTGAGTCAGTTCTTTTAATTTTCCTGGGAGGAGTCTTTCTCCTGCCCTTCCTTATGGCTTCAGCTTTGAAAGCCACTGATTTATCTTTGACTAAAGACCTATTGCTTTTCTCCTCTTCCTTTCTGGCTGTTAGCTGCACTTCATAAGACAACAATTTTTCAAACAAAGTTGGTGGAGGAGTATCTGCAAGTCTGGCTACTTCTCTGATGGCACAGATTTTGATGTCCCAGTTTTTGTTTAATGATCTGAGAACTTGTCATTTAGTTCATATATGCTGAAGACTCTGCCATAGGTCCTCAGCTCATTGACAATTCTGAAGAACTGGTTATAGCACTCAACTATGCTTTCTGTCTTGGCTTGCCTGAAACTCTCATATTCTTGATTGAGCATAGATTTCCTATCCACCCTTACTTCTTCTATCCCCTCCATGTAGACAATCAATGTGTCACACATCTCCTTAGATGTTTATAGTGGACAAAATTCTGAAATGTAGAATCATCTATGACACTAACAATTATGTTCTGTGCCCTCTTGTCCAAAGTGGCTCATCTTTGGTCATCTCAGAATAACTCTTTGGAGTTTTCAGATTTGCATCTAGAACTGATGTCTTTATAGGGATGAAAGACCCTTCTTGAACTGTGATGTAAATTCTAGGATAAGATGCTTCCATGAATAATCTGACCATCTCTTTCTATATGCCAGAAGTTTCCTTTCTACAAATAGGAAGCTTCATGGATCCAAGTTCTTTGTGATTTTCTCCTGAACCCATCTTGACTTTCTAATGACTGCCTTAGAGATCAGCTCAGATTGTTAAGTCGCTTTTTGACCAACCTTTCTCTGATACCACTTGAAAGAATTGATTTCAAGAACCACTAAACACCTAGAGGGGGGGGGGGGGTGAATAGGTTCAAATCAATAATTTTGGGCAGTTAAAAGTTTAACACAGTACTGCTAATTATACCACATTAATCTCAGTACAGATAATCTGCAAACACAACAAACACAACATACACAACATAGTACACACAGATTTATAGTGGTTCCCCAATTTATGGGTACATCCACTTTCCCCCTTCGCCTATCTAGCAGTATACTAGATTCGGCCCAACTTCTGTTTTCTCAGATCCTCAGATTTTACAACTCAGAACCTCAGATCCTCAAGATCTTCAAGATCCTTACCTCAGACTTCTGCAAGTCCTACAACTCAGATTCTTCCCAAGAACCTTACCTCAGAGTGAGTCCACACTCCTACCACTAAGGTAATCAAGCCCTACCTCAGTCTTTATAATTGCAGACCTACAACTCAGAGAAATTACTCTCCTACACTCAGATCTATGAATAGATCTTACATAAAATTGCTAAGGTATATTGTAAAATCTTCACCCAGATAGAGAGAGAGAGGTGAAGTCTTCTTGACCGGATCTTGAATGATCTATCTTCTTATGATCCTTGTTGCAAAGGATTTGATCCAACCTTACTTAGCTTATTCAAAGCTTCTTGAAAATAGAAATTTAAGGTTGATATTCTTGAGAAATTGGAGTAGATCCATGATCCAGTTTCTTTCTCCCTACAAATTTGAATCTGTAAAACTCTGACAGATCTGATGAGATGCTGTCTACTTTAGAAGTTCTTCTTTCTTTTTGTTATCTGTTGATTTCTTTGTTTTCTGATATAACATCTCCTTATATAGATCCCGTCAGAGGTTACCGGCTGATCCGGTTGATAACTGACATCTGACAGTTTTGATAGCTTTAACAGTTCTGACAGCTGTCAAGTCCCCGATCTTGTGATCTGTTACTTAGAGTATTTAACTCAGCTGATAGTGTCGAGACATAAGTAAAGTATGTGTCGACACAATTTCCAGGGTGTTGACACAATTTCCAGGGTGTTGACACAATTTCCAGGGTGTTGACACAATTTCTAGGGTGTCGACACAATTTCCAGGGTATCGACACAACTCCTTTGATGTTGTTGACAAACTTCAGAATATGTCGACACAGTTCTTTATTCAGTCTCGACACAACATTTGTAGAATGTGTCGACACAAGTCCTGTGTGTCGACACAACTTCTCCATTTATAATTGATGTCGACCCAAGTCCTGTGTGTCGACACAGTTTTCGGCTAATGTCAGCACTTGAAGGATAAGTGTGTCAACACTAGTCCTGAGTGTCGACACAGCTGTTGTTGACTTAAATTCTGTGTGTCAACACAAGTCCTGTGTGTCGACAAAGCCTTGCTTCTAGTCTCGACGTTGCTCTTTCAAAGGTGTCAACACATTATAAGTGTCTCGACACTTTTGTACTTAGAATATTTTCTGCATACTTTAGCCTGCACAAGTAAACTCAATATACCATCAAATACAAACTGATGTATATCATTGAATTAAATGAGGCTTCTCCAAATCAGGTACACAATTTCCAATGTACCCAACACCCTCTCCAATCAATGCGGCCGACATCGTCTCCCACAACATCGAGCATTCGAGCCGCACATTTTTTCTTTTACCAGAGCCACGCCTCCCAAATTTCTCATCCTCACGGATTTTTACACCCACGGTTGCCCCCACAAAAAACAAATCATATCACAACATCTCTTCATTTTTCTCATAGCAAGACCGCCACTTTCCACCTTTTACTAGCTGTCCTCCCCCTTATCCTCTCGAATCCACTTAAACCTCCCCTTTAATTTTTAATTTTTATCATTTCTCCTCCCTTCCACACCCAAGCCACAAATTATTTTTCCTTCCCATTCTTAAAGACCCCGACAAAAATTAAACCTCGGCCTTGAGGACAAGGCCGATTTTCAAGACCAGCGTAATGTTACCCCCGCACATTTGACGGCGGAGCCACCCCTCGCCGGGACCACCGGAGCGCGCAAATGGAAATTGGAGGGACCTCTCCTTGTCGGGTCCATCAGAGCGTACATATGGAAACCGCCTTAATTAATTCGTAAAATTAATTGGTATTAATTAATTAATTGATATTAATTAATTAATATTAATTAGTGCTAATTACTGAATATTAATTAGTATTATTTCCTTGTATTGTTTTCCCTCCCTCATCTATATAAGGGGGTGGAGTTTAGGTTTTGGGATATCTTTGGATGTATGCAAGTTATTAGGGTTGCTCTCAAAGTTTCCACTTTATCCTTCCTCCTTTCTTCTCGCTCACCACCGCCGTCCCCACCTCTCTGGCGGATTCCTCCCGGGAAAATATCCTAATCGTAACAGAGTGCTTTAAATATCCTGGATTGATAGTTCAAAACTATGGAGGTGTTGATAAAGATGTGATACATAGAATCCAAGAAGGTTAGTTGAAGTGGAGAGGCGCGTCAGAGAACTTATGTAATCATAAAATATAATTAAAACTACAAGGCAAGTTTTATCATATTGGAATTAGACCAGCGATGCTCTATGGTTCTGAGTGTTGGGCAGTGAATTGTGTGGAGATGAGAATGCTTAGGTGAATGTGTGGACACAAAAGACCGGATAAAATTAGGAATGACTGTGTTAGTGATAAGATGAGTGGCACCAATTGCAAACAAAATGTGAGAAGCTCGACTAAGATGGTTTAGACATGTACAAAGGAGACCATTAGAGGCACCTTTAAGGCATTGTGAGAGTTTAGTCACTAGGCATGTTAAACGGGGGAGGGGTAGAACAATAAAGACTTGGAATGAAACTTTAACAAAAGACATGATGTACATAGGCATTAGTGAGATTATGACTAAGGATAGTGTACAAGGGAAAAAAAGGAACCATATAGACGACCCCACTATAATGGGATAAAGGTTTGAATGTTATTGTGCTATACTTTGAAAAAGCTGATCATATATCAACTTTAAATTATGATGGCCTGAGGATCGTCACAAGCTCGGCCGATGGAGAGAAAGATGGGAGCCTTACTCAACCCTAGCCGTAAAATAAGGAATAATATGAGAGAAGACTAAAGAAACTAAAAGATAATTTCATTCCTACCATATAATACATAAACGCTCACCTATATATAGTGAGAGGGGAGGGGTTTTAAAATATTAAATTTATGCCCCTCAACCAGGCTTCAAGATACATGAGAAAATATAATATTGTGGGAAAAAAATAAAAAACTATGCGGGAATTAAAGATACAGATGTTCATGGTCATGCGTCATCACCACCTGTGGCAGCAAAACATGCGGAATGTAAACTCTGATTATGAATCGAACATTTTGGAGGAGCCATGTTATGTGTTTCATGGTCAGTCCATTTGCAGCACATGTCATGAAGAAAATGAATTCTGCAGCCATGCATTCTGATATAACAAATAACCAACCCAGAGTTGCATTGAAATTAATTGTTACACACAAAAAACACAATATTTTCTATTAATAAGCAACTATATTTAGGAAATTGTGGTGAAAATGTAATTTCTAGGTGTTTCCCCATTTTTTTTTTGAAAATCATTACAATAATGATTAGGTTCTATGTTAATATATTAAATACGCTGTCTAGACTAGTTTTGGACAAATATTTATTTGTACTCTTTCTGTGTGTAAAATCACAATACATGTAAATCTCATGACTGAATAAAATTGAGTCATATACCTGTGGCGGATATATTCCGACAATGCAGCAGAAGCAGCTTCCCTTTGAAATCTTTGGTACCTCTTTAAAGCTTTATTTAAAATTATACATATATGTGGGACCTGTATAATTTCAATAAATAAAAAATAAAAAATGATAAGTGTAACGTCATAAAAGGTATCGAATCACCAAAAAAGATTCTTTTATTTCCAGAAAAAAACACGAATTGACAACAATATAGCTAATTCATTTAGGAAAATATGTTAAACACATGATTTAAAGGTAAATTTTATTCGGGACTGTAATGTTAAGGAATCAATTGGTCCATGTTCGCTAGGAAAAGCATCTGCTCCTCGAGATGAATGGACTTGGGAGAGTAATCTCTCTTGAGGTAGATTGAAAATGTGTTTAAGTAGATCTTCCCTTCACAAGAGAGGACAATAGAAATAAAGGTTTAGGCTGAATAAAAATAGTTTCGTCATCCTCAGTACTGTAACAACCCATATCCACATCGTAACATATTGCACACATTGGGCCCAGCACACATTGGGCCCAGCGCACGCTGCTTTGTCCTCAAAAGGCACCACATTCTATTTTGAAGAGAAAAATTTGATTATAAGAATCATTAAAAGTTTTTCCTCAATCACAATAGACCCTTAAAAAATATTGCCTTATTTTCCTAGGATAGTAGCATATCCTTCCATAGACGCAACCTATGTTAACCACAAATGATCCTAAAGAGAGAAATAAAAGAACCGCAGAAAAGTATAACATTAGAGATGACAAGAAACAAAGGACTGGATATTGTGTTGGACCATATAGTTCACATATCTTCAGTTTGACAATATCAATTCTCATGTGGTATTTGATCACACTTGTGTTTGGTAGAGTGTGCAGGTTTACATGTTCAAAAGAAGCGAATAACTCAAATCTGTGACCGACCGCCGTGCACTAGCGCTACCGCCGAGTGCTAGTCTCGATTTAATTTGAATGGGCGCTCGGGGACCTACCGCGCCGCGCTAGAGATATAGCCAGCGCTAGCGTCACGATTTATTCTGGCCATACGTTCGGTGATCTACCGCGCAACGCTAGCTTCCTACCGCGCAGAGCTAGCTCTCTCAACGAGCGTCGAGAAGGATTTGTCGATAAACTTGAGCTACCGCCAGACGATAGCTAGGTACTGCATCGCGCTAGAACGAAAAAGCGGAAAATATCTTTTTGGAATATTTTTCCAAATTCGCGGGATAGCTGTCACCTCGATGCGCAACGACCTACCGCCGGGCGCTTGTCTTACCGCCGGCGGTAGACTGTTTTTCAAAGACGTATAAAAGGCTTTCGTTTTCTCGTTCCTTTGACGAATCAAGAGAGACATGACTTCATTCAAGGGTTCGGGAGCCGCCTCTGAGCACCTTTCCACCGTCTCCGTCAAAGGAAGAGAAATCCGCCTCCCTCCCGTTCACGCACGAAGATCAACGGCGAGTAAAGAACTACAACGACCAAGAGGAGTTGATCGGTTGCAATCAAACGAAGATCGTTAGCACCGGTCACACATCGCTCAACGGAGGAATCGACTTGAGGGAGAATCAATTTTAAATCTTCTTTACTCTTTTTATACTTTTCTCTTTTCTATTTATGTGTGGTGAGGAAAATCGACCGATGAAGGTCGTCGGAATCTGGGAAGAATTCCGTGAGAAATCGTCCCGAGAAGGGACGTCTAGATCGGGGGATCTAGTCGGGCTCTAAGACACTTCCTTGTGTGAAGGTGAAGAGCCGGCTCGAAGACCTTTCTTGGAGGGAAAGGGAGAGAGCCAACCGGTCCGGGTAGTGGGTCGGTATAAAAAATAAAAAGAAATTTAAATCTTACCGCCTCCGATTTCCGACATCATGGAGATCTAGTGTTTGCAATTGTAAAATACTTTTGTTTCTGTTTTAATAAAAGTATTTGTTGTTCTTAATTCTGCGTGTGACGTCGTGGTTGTTTGCTGGTAGATCTCTGAAGGGTGTGTGCATCTCCAAGTAGAAATTTGCTCAGGATAACAAGGTCTGTGACCTACCGCCGCGCGTTAGCAAGCTAGCGCCCTGCGGTAGCATCCAGAACAAGTTTTCCTAGACAAAAGTATTCGAATTTTTTAATTATATGGTAAAACCTTATTCACCCCCCCCCCCTCTAAGGCTGACCACTAGATCCAACAAGTGGTATCAGAGGAAGGTTAATTCAAAAAGGGATTAAAATCCCGAAGTAAGATGACCAACGCGATTCACGCTTTTCCTGAGGGACAAGGTGTGAGTAGACCTCCACTGTTTATGGGGAGTGACTACAGCCACTGGATAACGCGCATGAAAATTTTCTGGATGACGCAGAACATGAACGTGTGGGGCATGATCGAAACGGAATACACTGCACCCACTATCACTATAGGTGATCAAGTTTTGGAGAAATCGCATGACCAATGGAATGACTCTGATAAACTAAAATGTATTAACAATGCAAAAGCTATGAACTCTCTTTTCTGTGCGTTAGACAAAACTGAATTTAATCAAATTTGTAATTGTGAAACTGCGTTTGATATATGTCGATTACTACAGCTAACGCATGAAGGTACCTCTCAGGTAAATGAGTCAAAACTGTTTCAACTGGAATTTGAAAACGAACAATTCCGGATGGAGATCGAGGAGGTTGATAACATGTACACACGTTTCACGAAGATCGCCAACGCCTTTAAATCTCTCGGGAAGACATTCTGATGGCGATCGACGACACACACGGGTCTATTCCCGCAGGAAGCGGCATAGTTGTCAAGGCACGCGCCTAGGCGCGCCTGAGGCGTCGGGCGCACCAGGCGCAGCCCGCAGCGCCTCAGTACAGCTGAGGCAGGCGATTTTCCCCCAGGCGCGCACCTTTACAGGCTCCTAGGCGCGCTCAGGCCATTCAAGGTATTTAAAAAAAAAAATTTGATATTGGCAAAAACATGATCTTAGACGCACCCGAAGCACCCCTTAGGCGCACTTGAGCTCCCAATTCGCTGAAATTGAGCGAATTGGGCGCCCATTCGCTGAAATTGAGCGAATTGGGCGCCCCATTCGCTGAAATTGAGCGAATTGGGCGCTCATTCGCTAAAAATCAGCTAATTGGGCTCCCAATTCACTGAAATTCAACGAATTTGCTCAATTTCAGCGAATTGGGCGCCGAATTCGCTAAATTCCAGCGAATTGGACGCCGAATTCGCTCAATTTCAGCGAATTGGGCGCCGAATTCGCTCAATTTCAGCGAATTGGGCGCCGAATTCGCTCAATTTCAGGGAATTGGGCGCCGAATTCGCTAAATTTCAGCGAATTGGGCGCCCAATTCGCTCAATTTCCTTTTCCCCAATTTTTGCGCCTCGCGTGCCTCAGGCGCGCGTCTGCGCTTAGGCACCAGGGGCCCTTTGTGCATCGGTGCGCCTTGCGCCTTTGATAACTCAGGGAGGCGGTGATCGACGACCCGGTCGGGCGATCCGAGTCTGCGGTTGCGCCCGGAGGGTCGTTCCGAGCCAATTTAATATATTAGTTTTTATTATTTTGATGTATTTAGCCCCCGATCGGGCCGAACATTTATGGTCGTCCGATCGGGAGCCCTAGTTTTGCTCTTGCTTCTCTTATATATATGCATTTTGGTGGCCGGTTCAAGGATCGATAGTTGCCTTACTGCAACCTCCCGATCGACACTTCGGTGGATTTTGAAGGCTCTGTTCGACGGCTCCGCGTCTGCCCAGTCTGCCGCCTCCGTCCATCCCTTCCTCCTCCCAGGTTCGGCCCTCCTCTTCCTCCCCTTGCAACCGGTCGCCTTCGCCGCCCAGGTCCACCACTCGTTTTCCTCCCCTTGCAGCCCGTTTCCCTGTCGAAGCCCCTCTGCTCCTCCCCTCCCCTCTTCCCGGCCTCCAGTCGCATCAACTCGCCCCCCCTCTTAGCCCTGATTTCCTGCTGCCCTCCTCTTTCCTGCAACTCCCGTCCACCAACTGGCTTTGTTCATCCCCCCAAGCGTCCAGCCCATATCCGTCCCTAACCTAGACCCACCTCCATGGATCCCACCCTCTACCCCCCCCCCCCCCAATAGCCCAAATCCGGCCTTGTCCTAACTACCCATAGCCCGTCGTGGACCCACCAGCACATCGGAGGCATCCCCGCCAACATTACTTCATCTCGAAGACGAGCCGCCGCATGCATGAGTAAATCTAGGTATGGATGTTCTATTTCATTCTATTGAATGCTTTGGTTTTGAACTATTGTTGTGGTTGTGGAAATTATTATATGCTATTGTGGTTGATTTTGTCGTGTGATTTGCGGAACGCATCCGGCGCACTTCAATCAAAAACGCGCCTCTATTTGTTGGTTAATCATAGTTGTTTCTTAACGGCCTAAGTCTTGTTTGATTGTGCTGGTCATGCCCAAAGCGTTGCCAAAGAAAATCGTTGCCAGTTAATAGATCTCTATTTTTGGACTGTTCTCATGCTTTCACGCGCACAACATTTAGATCATAACTCCATTTAGATCGCATTTTCATTTATTGAGTACTAGCTTTTGTGTGTCGTCCGCAATTTGTAGACTCGTGCTGCATCACATTCTCAAATGAAGACTTGGTGTGAAAAATCATGCGATCTCTTCCTCCACGGTTCAATCCAAAAGTGACCTTCATTGCTGAGTCACACAATATCAAAACCTTGGAAATTGAAAGCCTCATTGAGAATCTGAAGACTCATGAACTAGAACTGAAGATACAAAGTGAGGAATAGTCAAAAGAGCCAAAGAAGAAAGCTCTAGCACTGAAAACAGAAGAGTCTGATGACGAAGGTGAAGAAAGCTTATATGTTCAGGAATTTAGAAGATTCCAGAAGGATCCCAAGAGGAAAGAGAAGTACAAAAGTTTTCTAAAGAAAGGTGCAGTAGAGAAGAGGAGGTGGACCAGATCGGCAAAGGGGTCAGAAAGCGACGGAGAAAAGTCTATTCTGAGTGCTTGCACTGTCACAAGTCTGGACACATGAAGAGAGATTGCCCAAAGCTCCAAAAGGAAGAAAAAGGGAGGCAAGGCAGAGACAAAGGAAAGAGGAAAGTGCTCAAAGCCTAGACTTGGGACGATGCTATTTCTAACAAGTCGAGCACCTCAGGCTCAAGCAGTGAAGAGGCGAATCTCTGTCTAATGGGGTAACAACACAACGACTCAGATGGTGAATCCAGTGTCCATAGAGACACTGAGGTAACTCCTCCCACTTATATAGAACTCCTCGAATTATATGAAACTCTTTGTGATAAATTAGATGATGTGGGTAATAAAAATAGTGTTTTGAAATCTGAAAATAAACAACTGAGAAAGGAGTTGAAATGTGTGAATAATGAACTAGTGAAATGTGAAAAAGAGAAGGTTGAGTGCCAAGAGTGCTCTCACTCCTTGTGCATAATAAAAGAATTAGAAGATAACCTCTCCGAGACTTCCTCCAAAATTGACACTCTCACTAAAAAGAGGAAGGACTTGAAAAGGAAGCTTCAAACTTCTCGTAGCCACATTGAGAATGAAAAGAAGAAATTCACAAACCGGTGTGTGATGCTGGTCACAGAAAACACCGCGTTAAAGGCGAAGATCCATGACCTGAACCTTGCTATCCAAAAGTTTGGAATAAAACAAAAATCTCTGGATATGTTATTGGGTTATCAGCGTCAGGGATCTCAAAAATTCGGGCTTGGATACAAACACTGTGACCTACCGCCCGGCAGAACCTCTACAGCTGGCAATAGGTCGTTTCCAGAAAATCCAGCCAAACGGTTTATGAAATATAACGCTAATCATGTTAAATCAAAAACCCACATCCTTCGTCAAGCAGGAGCCCGAGTACCACACAAAAGGCGATATCCACCACCTATGTGAAGTGTGCCAAATGTAAAAGGTTTGGTCACACCTCTGGATCTTGTTTGATGAGAAGAATGAATAAAATAACTCAAGTCTGGATGCCAAAGTCGACTACCTACACTATGGGCGGAACAACTTGGGTAACCAGATTTTTATCCTCATCCTCTTGATGAGTGTCTTGGTAGGCTAAGGACAGGGAAAAAGTGCGGTATTTGAAGACAAGTTCCTTAGCCTGGAGTAATAGATAGGAGACATGATGTTTATTTTTGGAGTAGACTGCAAAGGACATTCTTGGTGTCCGCAACATGGGTAACAAAATATCTTCTATTTCAAATGTTCTATTCGTAGATGTCTAAAACACAATTTAACTTCTGTTAGTCAACATTGCATTAAGGGCATGAATGTGCTGTTTTGAATCCTCTACAAATACATGCAATATTATAGATGCAAAATCGAACACCATGTTGCTCACTGCACCTAGAAACCATAGTTCTATATCTATTTCCTTAGGAACAAATGCATAAGCTTGACCACGTTCATTCACCCATTGTGATGTGTCTCACAATAGCGGGGGCGTAGGATTGTGTGCATTAGAAATGCTGACCTATAAACCACCTCTTGTCCTTAACCGGGGAGGATTCCAGTAAGTCCTTGTGTGGTGCTGGAGGGAAAGAGTATTAGGCTGAGCTGGTTCTTGTGTGTGCATATGAGATTAACACCCCACCTTACGACACTTGTGCAGCTCCTCATGCTCATTTGTCACTTAGTACGGGTCTAGGGTGACGTCATATTGCTTGGGTCATTTGTGTCTTGAGCATTCTCATGATTTTTTTTATACATAGTACGAACATTATTTCATGTCTCATATTCATCAATATCATGCGTAATATTCTATCGTGTTGTCCTACGTTTGATTTTTTTTGCATTATTTTTTGGTTTGTTTTGCTTGATATGTTTAATCGTTTCTTTAAAAAAAACAAAAAAAAAAAACAAAACTCCAAAATACAACAAAAAACTGTGAATCGTTCTTTTTAGGACACCCATGACTAGAACCTAAAGCATAACGATTACGTGTAATATTTGATTTAGGATTGTTAATCCCTGTGAACATTGTCTAATTGTGTCATGCTGTGTCAAATCTATAGGTGCTTTGCTACTGAGTGTGACTAGACATGGCAGTGTATGTTGAATATGTCTCTAGGTATGCGTGAGGATTTAGGTAGCGTAATGACTTTACAATATTCACACATCCCTAGGCAAAGCACTCATGTAGAAATTCTATGCTTACATGTTATAACTCGTGATATTGTGTCTATCACGTTAGGAATGTCTCGAATAATCAATGTCACGGTGTTCACTTTTTATATAAAGCTTAGAACTTTGGGCCACAATTATAGTGCATAAGTTCTTTGTATACAAGCTAAAGTGCATCTATCTATATTGGTAGATTTCAAATGATTCGTGGACCTTGAAATAACTGCTATAATAATGATAGCGAAAAGACTAAATGAGAAAAAATGAGTACATCACATGCTATCAAATCATGTGTCAAGGATACCCACAAACACTACTCACTCCTCCTGATAAGTCTTCATGAGCATTGTGAGGATGATCACCTTGGTCAAACGAATCGTTTCGATCTTGTACAAAGACTCAAACTTAAGTTTATTGCCCCTAGTTCAAGTCTTGGTATAAAGTAGATAGGACGTGACGTGATTTTTCACTCTATTTCTCTTGTGATAGCATATTGAATTATTGAGACAAAACATGTCCTCAAGGTTATTTCTACCTAATTTTTTTACTTTTGATGCTACACGTACACATGTCATTGTTCAATCTAACGCTTCCATGCATAAGTATTTGATTGAAATTGCATTACAGGTCTATAGCATATAGGTACTAGTACAAGATTTCTATTCCTCACTCTTACAATGTTACACTGTGTTAACTCTATAAATCTCTTAACATTGCACTTCAAATCAATGTGCACTTAGTTTCACTTGTGCTGTCCAAACCTTTTTTGTACTCAGAAAACTAATATGATTTGCTTCTGTGTACTCTGCTCGTATGTTTGACCCGTACGCATTATATTCTCTGATTTATGTTTGGTCACCCCTATGATGTTTGTTTCTTGATTCACTTTCTAACGTGCATTGTTAGTGATTCTCACGCTTATCTCAACTGCATTTTTTCATGTACATGCGTATAGTATTTTTTTCGATCTAGCCCACCCCTTTCGGTAATATCAAAAGGGGGAGAATAACATGTTCATGAGTCATGAGTTAGGGAAGATCACATGTAGAGGGAGCTTGTTGAACTGTGTGCACGTAGAAAGGGGGAGCGCGTAGAGCACGTATATAGGGGAGCGCGTTTGTAGGGGGAGTCGTAAGTAACCTGAAACCTGACTCTTTAAAGATTATTTCTTATTTGCACTGTATCAAACATCTCAACTATTATATCTCATGAACGAGATTTGATATTATCAAAAGGGGGAGTTTGTTGGAGCCTACGGTTCACATATCTTCAGTTTGAATTATCAATTCTCATGTTGTATTTGATCACACTTGTGTTTGGTATAGTGTGAAGGTTTACAGGTTCAAAAGAAATGAAGAACTCAAATCTGTGACCTACCGCCGCGCGCTAGCGCTACCGCCGAGCACTAGCCCCGATTTAATTTGAACGGGCGCTCGGGGACCTACCGCGTCGCGCTAGAGATACCACCAGCGTTAGCGTCAGGATTTATTCTGGCCATGCGTTCGGTGACCTACCGCGCAGCGCTAGCTCTCTCAACGAGCGTCGAGATGAATACGTTGAGAAGCTTGAGCTACCGCCAGGAGATAGTTGGGTACCGCGCCGCGCTAGCACGAAAAAACGGAAATATATCGTCTTCGAATATTTTTACAAATTTGCGTGACAGCTGTCACCTCGACGCGCAATGACCTACCGCCGACAGTAGCCTGTTTTTCAAAGACGTATAAAAGGGTTTTGCTTTTTCGTTCCTTGTACGAATCAAGAGAGACAGAACTTCATTATAGGGTTCGGGAGCCGTCTCTGAGCACCGTTCCACCGTCTCTGTCGAAGGAAGAGAAATTCGTCTCCCTCTCGTTTACGCAGGAAGATCTCCGGCGAGCAAAGGACTACAACAACCTAGAGGAGTTGATCGGTTGCAACCAAACAAAGATCGTTAGCACCGGTCACGCATCGCTCAACGGAGGAATCGTCTTGAGGGAGAATAAATCTTAAATCTTCTTTACTCTTTTTGTATTTTTCTCTTTTCTGTTTGTTTGTGGTGAGGAAAATCGACCGGTGAAGGTCGTCGGAATACGGGAAGGATTCCGTGAGAAATTGTTCTGGGAAGGGACGTCTAGATCAGAGGATTTAGTGAGGCTCTAAGACACTTCCTTGTGTGAAGGTAAAGAGCCGGCTCGAAGACCTTTCTTGGAGGGAAAGAGAGAGAGTCAACCAGTCCGGGTAGTGGGTCGGTATAGAAAACGAAAAGAAATTTGACTCTTACCGCCTCCGATCTCCGGCGTCATGAAGATCTAGTGCTTGTAATTGTAAAACACTTTTGTTTCTGTTTGAATAAAATTATTTGTTGTTCTTAGTTCTGCGTGTGACGTCATGGTTGTTTGTCGGTATATCTCTGAAGGGTGTGTGCATCTCCAAAGAGAAATTGCTCAGAAAAACAAGGTATGTGACCTACCGCCGCGCGCTAGCAAGTTAGCGCCCCGCGATAGCATCCAGAACTAGTTTTTCTGGACAAAAGTATTCGAAGTTTTTAATTATATCGTAAAATCATATTCACCCCCCCTCTCTAAGGTTGGCCACTAGATCCAACATATTATTCCTAGGGAGAATAAGGTGAAAGAAAAAGCTTCGGCGAGTTCTTATTTTCTTTCTTGTCCTTCCAATTTTATTATTCCTAAGTTTATGATTGATGTCGTATTTTATTTGAATCAAATGACTGCGTAGGAGCATGAATAAAATATGGTAAGTTACTAATGATCCAAATAAAGATATTTAAGATGTCGGGTGACATAAGTCAACCACAAAAAACTATCAAAATAAAGATATTTAAGATGTCGGGTGACATAAGTCAACCACAGAAAACTTTAATACTGTAGAGGAGAAAAAACAAACCTTGTATATATGTTTACTTGTGTCAAATACAAAGAATGAGTACATATTTATAGAAGGGAGAAAGAGAGAGGAAGGTCCTATACATGATGTGGGACTAAAGAGGAGAGAGAAATAACAATAAAAATACATAATTGGCCTATGTTAAATGGGCTTTTCTAACCATCCCCCGTAAGCTGGAGTGTATAGGTCATATGCACCCATCTTGGACAAACACTGGTAAAACAAGGTACTTGATAAAGCCTTCGTGAGAATATCAACAACATGATCAGTGCCCGGAACATGCTTTAATTCAAGTTTCTTCATTTAAACTTTCTCCCGAATAAAGTGACAGTCTATCTCGATATGTTTCGTGCTCGTGAAACACCGGATTCTTTGTTATGTGTATGACCGCTTGACTATCACAAAATAGAACAGCAGATGAAGGAAGTTTTACTCCCAGATCAGCAAGGAGGCTTTCAAACCATGTGAGTTCTGAGACAACTGATGTCATCGATCGGTATTCAGCTTCAGCGGAGGATCGAGCGACCACGATTTGTTTCTTACTTTTCCATATAATGAGATGACCGCCAAAATAAGTACAGAACCCACTGGATGACCGCCAATCGTCCAGGGAACCAACATAATCAACATCGGAATAAGCAACCAAAGCTGGAACAGAGTTGGAGGTTTTGTAAACAAGCCCTTGACCTTGAGCTGCCTTAAGGTAACGGAGGATCCGTTCAACCGCCTGGAGATAAGAAACCCGGGGAGCATGCACGAACCGACTGACAACCCCAATAGCGAACGATATATCAGGGCTCGTGACCGTTAGGTAGATCAACTTTCCCACAAGGCATCAATAGTATTCCGGGTTCTGGAGAGGCAGATCATCATAAAAGGTACGAGCACATAGCTTGTGATTTGCCTCCATCGGGGTATTAGCTGGCTTGCAACCAGACTGGCCAGCATCTTAGAGAAGATCGAGACAATACTTCCGTTCGGAGAGGACAAGCCCATTCGGTCGTCGTGCGACCTCAAGACCGAGGAAGTAGCGAAGATGCCCCAGGTCTTTGGTCTGAAACACGGTGCTCAGATGTTATTTGACCGCTTCAATCCCTTTGAGTCATCCCCAGTAAGCAGGATGTCATAAACATAAACCAACAGAAGGTCTGTTCCTGTTGCCCGGTGTCGAGTGAATAGGGAGAAGTCTGCAGAACTCCGAGTGAAACCGATGTCCCGAACCACCTTGCTGAACTTGTCAAACCACGCCCGAGGTGATTGTTTGAGACCATAGATGGATTTCTTCAAAAGACACACACGAGACTCCCCCGTGGTCTCAAACCAGGGCGGTTGGCGCATGTAGACGGTTTCCTGAAGATCGTCATTTAAAAAAGCATTCTTGATATCCAGCTGATGAAGGGGCCAGTGGCGATGCACAGCCACGGAGAGAAGGACACGAACGGTGTTGAACTTGGCCACCGGAGAGAAGGTTTCCTCATAATCAATGCCCTGCTGCTGAGTGAAGCCACGGGCCACCAGGCGGGCCTTCAGTCGGGCAATAGTGTCATCAGGAGCATGTTTGATGACAAAAATCCATCTACACCCAACAGGGTGCTGACCGGGAGGTAAAGGGACAAGGACCCTGGTCTGGTTGGCCCAAAGGGCCGTCATTTCTTCGTCCATGGCAGCCCGCCAGCCTGGATGTTGAAGCGCCTCCTGCACAGAATGTGGCAAAGTGAAGAAGTGGCGGTGAAAGGCGATATAGAGAGACAAAATTCGCCATCGGATGAGTGGTGGAGGCTGAAGCCGGAGCAACAGGTCGTGGAGCATAAGAGGTCGAAGCCGACTGCAGTGGGGCAACGGGATGAGGAGAGCGACGAGAATAGACCCGAATGACAGGTGGCTGTGGACGGACCGGAGGATGGGCAGGAAGAGGAGACGGTGGGGAACAGGGAATAGAGATGACAGGACGCACGACGGGCTCTAGAACAGGAGCGATATCCAGAGCAGAAAAGAAGGGGAGATCTTCCCGAAAAGTAACGTCCGCAGAAACAGTCACCTTGCGGGTAGTAGGCGAATAACACACATAGCCCTTTTGAGTGCGCGAGTAGCCCACAAAAATTTATTTGGCAGCATGGGGGCAGAGAGAGGAAGCCGCGAGTAGAAGAAGAACTCGAGCGGATAAAGAAGGCAGCGGGAAGAGAGGCCGCGAGAAGAGGTCGCGAGTAGCAGAACTCCATCGACAAGAAGGCAGCAGATCGGAGAGCAGAAGCAGTCCGCGGTGAGCAGACGCAGAGGCAGTCCGGGGATCGACGAGCAGAAATAGTCTGCGACGAGCAGAGGCAGTCCGCGGCGAGCAGACGCAGGGAGAGACCGCGGCGGACAAGAGAGGCCGACATCGGACAGGAAGGAGCAGTCCGCAGCGGGTAGAGCGAGAGCAGGTGGGAGAGGTGGTCCCCACTGGTCAGAGCGGAAGGAGGCTATAAGAAGCCCTTGGAGGAGCGTGGAACCACGGAGAGAAGAGGAAGCGGGAATAGAAGAGAGGCCGCAGGAGACCGAGCGGCAAGGGCGGGCAGCGGACAGAAGAGGCAGGCCGCAGGAGGGGAAGGAGACCGCCCGGGATAGGCGGTTAAGAAAGGAGAAACCGCCCAAGGAGAACCTCCCTCTGATACCATGTAGAGGAGAAAAAAACGAACCCTGTATATATGTTCACTTGTGTCAAATACAAAGAATGAGTACATATTTATAGAAGGGAGAAAGAGAGAGGAAGGTCCTATACATGATGTGGGACTAAAGAGGAGAGAGAAATAACAATAAAAATACATAATGGGCCTATGTTAAATGGGCTTTTCTAACAAATACATTGAGAGTATATAACTCAGAAGGGAGCAAATGTAAACATTTAACTCTTTAAATGAAACCGCAAATGAAAAGACAAACGGACATCAATTGAAAATGCAGAAAACGACTATGCAAATGAATGTTTACGTAAGAAGAAAATGTATGTGCAAAAGAATTTATGAATGAACAAGAAGGCTTTTGCAGGGGGGGGGGGGGGAGTGGGAATCAACATGCCAATAGAAAGGAAAATAAAGATAATTAATACAGGACCCACATGGGAGGTCCCACAAGGAAATTCTACACTAGTTTGATACCCCTAAATCATGCATGCGCATACATGAAATGATTCCTACTGATTCTATTGAATGATACTGACACCTACTCCTACTGAACTAAAATACCCATAACAATGTCGAGCAACAAAACAATAAAAATTAAAGTAAAGCAAAAGGAGAAGAAAAATAAATGGATATGTAATTCATCAACAAGTTAAAATGATGTTAGGCAATTGAAATTCGACATTATGGAGGGGCAAATATTTATTTACTACAAATACAAATGTTTACTCTTTTTCTTACTCTGAAAATTCAAATGTCTCCTTATTATGTAGTTCTTTATTTCATGTAGCACTTTAATAACCTGCTGATACTATTTACTATGCTACCTTTGCTTACTGTTGCAAGGAAAAAGTTTCAAGAGGTAAGATCTCACTTAGTCATATTTTTTTTAGAGTTTTTGATTTATTTTAGGTTAGTTTTATCTTTGTGGTTTGTATTTAGTCACTACTATATATATATATATATATATATATATATATATATATATATATATAGGAGTGACCTTTTGTTTATATAGGAGTGACCTTTTGTTTAAAGAAATTATTCTGGATTTACTTTCAATATGGTATCTGAGCAAAACCAACTCTGATCCCACGCGTCTCATCTTCCGCTGTCTCCGCGAGTCCTATCCGTCGATTCCGCTCGCCGAGTCTCCTCCTCTTGTCTTGTCCATCGCCTCCGCAGACGCTCGCCCGACCCAACATGAAATGGTGATACCATGCAGGAAGAAACCTCAATAGTAGCTGAAGAGTGTAAAAAAAACTAGATTGGAGCTGGGAATAAGGCTGGAAGTAGCAAGCATCAACAAAGGAACAGGAATTTCTTCATTTTGAAATGCACATTGGTCAACCAGAAGATGCCACCCATAAATAGATGCAAAATCCAGAGTAACTTATATGCTGCAAAAGTCTTTAACCAAGCCACATAAACAATCCCAACAGTGAGAAAGAAATAGGTAAGTCCAATGACACCCATAGTGAGAGGGAAGACAACATCGACCCCAAGAATTTCTATTAATAAGTCTCTAATTGCTACATTTTCATAGCATATTCTAACAATACCTGCAGAAAAACAACAATATGAACATCTCATGCTTCAACCTGCTCCTTTTCAACCATAAATACTGCATGTTCGTGCATTTAGAGAGCCGAGCATTCACATCCATAAATCATATTAACCTAGTCATATCCTGTCTCAGTATGATGTCTATGAACATGCTTTTATTCATCTAGAATGTATCCAATAGTTCAGGAGATAAAGGAGTTATCTTTACACGATGAAATGCTGATGAGACTTTACCTCTTTAGGTCTCTTTAGAGAAATGCAGGAAGAAATGTCTCGAATTATGTCGATCCATTTATCTGTTCCAATATTCTCTCCATGCCTGGACAATATCTGCATGCTGAAAAGTATTAGCACCACCATACTTTCTGACAGAACAATTGAAGTTTCATTCTCAGACATCAAGGAAAAAATCAGAATAAAGCAGAAACCAACTAAAAGTTAGTACCTTGCCCATTTCAAGATCGCCAACACAATCACAAAAAGCGTGAAAAGCTGCTAATAAAACCCTGCAAAACAAATAATAAAAGAATAATTGATAAATGTGCATTTGACAATAATACAAAGAAAAGGTCTTGAAGATTATTTAAAATACCGCAGATGCTCCAGCTGGCCTAATCCAGCTAGGCCATGACAACTTCCCAGTTGAAGTGTAAGTGCAGAGAGAACGGAAGAATAGTTTTGTTCCACTACTTTCTTCCCAGTCTTGCCACCTCCTCTATAATGATATATTAAAGATTTTCAGTAGAAATAGTCCAACATTTCCATGTCAATTACATTAATACAAACCTGAAAAAAGCAGTGAGGGCAAGAACTGCTGCTTGTAGCAAGTCCCCATCTGCTGGCGAATCAGATGAATGGCTACTGCTTTCACCCTTTTCTTTATCAATTTTAGGGGCAGGAAAACGATCAAGCACTGATATGATGTACTCCAAGAACAGGCTTGAGAGCACCCCATGCTGAGAAAATGCCTATCTCAAAAAAGAAAAAAAAACGGCAAAGGAAGAAAGGTTAATGCCATTTATGAAGCATTTCCAAATAGAGGCGATGCATTCAGGCTTGGTTAAGAAAAAAAAATTTTAAGAACACCGAATCTACTTCACCAAAAATCTGTCTGCACACAAGTATCAGATGAAGCACAATAATCAGAGACAAACACAAAAAATAGTAAACCAATCTTTATAGAAATTTGTCCCATGTCAAAAATCTACAAGAGCATGTTATATGCAAGCTAAATATGAGATAGAACACATAACCCAAGCCAAAAAAATGTTTGCATAAACTTTTAGGTCATTTGTACTACAAAATGACAAGAAAACAGTACAGATTCTCCTCGGATGCCACAACTTCCATACAAAGCCTTGACTTAACTCCTATGACATTTCAACCTTCAAAATGATCCAAAATCACACACACTAACAAATTCAGGACAGCAAACATTGAAATTCTCAAAGAGAAACCTAGGTACTAGATGGGCGATACACAATCGACATGGTCGGATGAAGGTCGCTTGCCACTGAAGGATAAGAACTACTCACAATGCAAGAGGGAAACTAAGTGATAAGACAGGAGTGTGGAAAGATGAATGATGCGTTTCGAGGTTAAGAGATCTGAACAAAACTATCCACACATCCAAAGCTTCTCCTTCAGAAATTAACCACAAAATGGCTTTAAACAACCCTAGAATAGCACAAAATCATTTCATGACTTATATAACAACGCTTCAATAAAGTATCCACTTCAATGCGACAAGATTTTATCATAAAAAAATGAAATCAGATTATATTCAATAATTGACACTCTTTATGGATTGCAAGCTTTATGTTAAATGGAATTTATTTTCTTTGGTACAACAACATGAGTACATTCTCTCTTATATACAGGAGATGTAGGCTACAAGAGAAAGAAAAAATAAATGCTTAAACTACAACCATTATTAATACCCCCTAAAGTTGGTCATGTAATAATTATCATGCCCAACTTGGTGGTAATATTCTCAAAAACACTCACATAATCTCTTAGTAAGAACATCAACCAATTGTCGGTCGAAGGAGACAAACGGTGTACACATAATTCCTCTCACAATATTCTCTTTGATAAAGTGTATGTCCACTTCAACATGTTTGATGTAGCCATGTTGGACAGAATTGTATGAGATGCAAATGGATGACTTGTTGTCATAGTATAGTTTGATAGACTCCTTTTTAGCAAGGCAAAGATCACTGACATGGAGGGAAGCCATAGGCTTTCACAAATTCCGTGAGCATGACCCTGAATTATGCTTTTGGATTTGATTTGGTAACCACGTGTTTTATTCTTCTCCAGGTGACCAGGTTCCCACCGACCAGAGAACAATATCCAGAAGTGGATGTTCAGCCATCAACTGAGCCATCCCAATATGCATCAGTCCAAATTTCAATGTTTAGTTAAGCATTTGGTGAGAACAAAATACCACTTCCTAGGGAGATCGTGAGGTATCTTAGGATTATGTGGGCAGCATCCCAATGGAGAAACTTTGGTGAGTACATGCATTGAGTTATAACTCCTACAACATAGGAAATATCATGAAGTGTATGGGACAAAAAGATAACCTTCCCCACCAATCTATGAAATCTGATGATGTCCTCAACGACTACTTCATCATCCTTCTCAAATGGTTAGCTTCAATCAGGGTGTCAGCAGGTCTACACCCACTTAGTCCCAATGTCTCAAGCAAACCGAGAAGTCACTTCCACCATGAGATGAAAATCTCGTGCATAGATCTATCAATCAATGCCCATGAAATATCTGAGGTGTCCCAAGTCTTTCACCAAAAATCCCCTCGCCAGCCTATCCTCCCATCCCCTATTATAAAACTATCATCCAATATAGATGAAGAGCAGACAATTTACCTTGCCTGTTTTCAATGAATAGGGTATGTCCAACATTACTATGATTGTAACCAAATAATGACATATCCCTGTTAAATCTCCCAAACAAAGCTCTAAAAGACTATTTGAGGTTTTATAGACCTTGTTCAACCTGCATACTTTCTTTTTAGATCCTTTATGGGTAAGACTAGGAGGTAGAGAAATATATACATCGTCTATGTCCCTATGGCAAAAGACATTCTTCATATCTAACTAAGTGATGTTCCATGCTTGAGTATTTGGTGGTTGCTGTAGTTATCTGATCTGGAACTGCTTCCTTTTTCACTTCTCAGACTGCTTCTCCTACTGTTGACTTAAGGTATATACTGGATTAATTTTTCTCCACTTCTTACATGCTACTTCTGTTGCTATTCTGAGGAACATGTTGGCATCTACTTGTTATCTTGGGGAAGGAATACCTATAATGCGTTGGTCTACTGTGGATGCGCTACAGGTTTGCAAACCAGTGACACCAACCCATCTCCTTGGATATGATTGGCCATTGCCGCTAATTCAAATGGCGGGTCGTTGAGACTGGGGCTTGAACCCCAGACCTCTTAAATAAGGGAGCTCTAAACTGGTCCTTTCTCAAGGTGGTATTTAATAAAATGTCGATCAACATCAACATGCTTAGTCCTATCACGTTGAACATAGTAGCAATACAAATAGCTGTCTTGTTGTAACATTATAAGGAGAGAGGGGCATTTGCTTGGAGTCCAGGATCTTGTAACATAGTACATGGCCAAAGACCTTCACAAAGACCTTGAGACATTGAACGATACAAAACTTCAGCACTAGATCTAAAAACTACATTCTGCTTCTTGCTACGTCATGTTACCAAATTTCTGCCAACAAAGGTCATATCTCATTGTGGATTTCTTATCGTCACGACTTTCAACCCAATCAACATCAGTAAAGACTTCAGTCTTTAAGTGGTTGCTCTTGGAAAACATAAGCCCGCGAACAGGGGCTTCCTTCAAGTACCGAAGTATACGATAAGCAACATCTTGATGTTTGATCCTCGCAGCATGCATATATCTACTCAAGATCCCCACAATATATGTAATGTAAGGATGAGTGTTAGATAAATATAAGAGCCTCTCCCAATCAATCTCTGATACCTCAACACATTGGTGTGGTCACCATAACTGTCTTCATCAATCCTATGATTCTCTGCCAAAGGAGTGTTAGCTAAACCACAACCGAGCATACAAGTTTCTTTTAACAAATCAAAAACTTACTTAAGTTGAGAGATGAACATTCCTTGGTTTGATCTGGTCACTTCAATTCCAAGGAAATAACAAAATCTTCCTATGTCCATTACTTTGAACTCAGCTGACAAGAGTGCCTTGAGATTAACAAGTTCCTGTGTCATCATCGGTGATCACAATGTCATCAACGTAGACAATAAGAGCAACTATTTTTTGTTAACGTTTACAGATAAACAAAGTGTGATCAGACAGTCCCTGTTTGTAGCCAAACTTGAGTATGGCTTTAAGAAACCTAACAAACCAAACTTTGGGAGACAATTTTAAGCCATATAAAGACTTACTTAATTGACAGACAAGCCTATCTTGTCCCTTCTTCACTAATCCAGGTGGGAATGCCAGGTACACTTCTTCATCAAGCTCATCGTATAGGAAAGCATTATTAACAAACAAAGTCCATCTTTGCTACAAGAGCAAAGGACTCCTGGTAGTCCACTCCCTGAGTCTGGGTATATCCCCGAGCCACAAGGCGAGCCTTATAACTCTTAATTTTACCATCTTGTTTTTCTTAACAGAGAAAACAAGCCTTAAACAAATGACTTTCTTGTTATGAGGAAGGGGAGACACTTCCCGTGTTTTTCTTGTCCAAAGAAGAAATTTCCTCCTCCATCGCATGTGCCCAGACCAAAATACTCATAGCTTCTACCACGTCTTTGGAATAGAAATCCGGTCCCGGTCCCTGTCCCTGGGAAGGTCTGATTGTTATCCGCAAGTGTTGTTTTGACCGCGGGAAGGGAATCAAGGACAAAGAGGATCTTAGATCCTGATTAGCAGGGATAAGGTGATGATAAGCAACATGGTTAGAAATAGAGTGTTGCGTACACATAGCTTTACCTTTTATCAATGAAAGACGAACATGTAGGTGATCACCAGAATCTGAGTCCAAAGTAGGCACAGGTAGTGAGGGAACATCATTGGTCTGTTCACCTGTTTGATGATGGTGATATACATGTGGAAAAAGAGACATAAGAGGACACATGAGAAACTATGTAGGGACTTAGGAGATGTAGTAGGAGATGTAGAGGACGTAGGAGATGTAGGGGATGTAGCAGATATAGGGGTCGTAGGAGATGTAGGAGGCATAAGAGACATAAGAGTAATTAGAGGGGCAGTAACAATAAAATCAGAGGTAATGTCACCAATCTCCCCCTTGACGAGTGAAAGGAGTCGAATCTAAGTAGTAGGATTGCTTTTCGCAGAAATAACATCCATGGTACAAAAACACGACTAGATGGAAGGTGATAACACCGATAACCTTTCGTAGTGGGAGAATAGCCAATATGGACGCAACGGTGAGCCCGAGGGTCAAGTTTGTCACGAAGAGGAAGATGAATGTGAACAAAACATATGCACCGAAAAATACGGGGTCGAGGTTGAGAAGTATGAACAACATATGTAGTGGAGAGACGAGCTAGAGGAGTAGCATAATCGAGAACCCATGAATGCAGACGATTGATAAGATGGGCCACGATTATAATATTCTCCACCATTATCATCCAGGAGATGCTAGTTTATAAGTTTTGCAACAACATTTGTGGTAAAGGTGTAAATGCAAGTATTTTGATGTAAAATACCAAGAATGATTAGATAAGAATCAAACCATCCACGATCATAATATTCTCCACCATTATCATTACGAAGAGCACAAATATTACCATTGAACTGAGTCTGAAACATTTTATAAAAAACTTAAAAACAAGGGAAAACATCAATTTTGTTCTGTTAACAGATAGACCCTAGTAGCGCGGGAAAAACAGTCGATAAATGTGACAAACAGAAAAAAACCGAAAAAAGATAAAATAGGGGAGGACAACGAACATCAAAATGTATAACAACGAAATGAGTGCGACTGGGAGAAGATGAATGCGATGAGAAATATCAACATGTTTCGACATAGCACATACATCACAAGCTAAAGTTTTAGTAAAATGTAACAAAGTAGGAAACACTTTTGAAAGATAATAGAGGAGGGATGCCCAAGACGCAAATACTAGCGCCGAGAATCGACAACAGTAAAAGTAAAGGAATAGATGGCCTGAGACGGAGATGGAAAATCCAGGTAGTACAAGCCATCGAGATTCCTACCACTGTCAATGGTTCGCTTTGTACCCAGTTCCTGAAAAACACATGAATCATGGAAAAAGGTTACAGAATAGTTTAGAGACCGAGCGATATTGCTAATTGAAAGTAAACTGCGGGGAAAAGATGGAACATGTAGGACAGAAGAGAGGGAGATTGAAGGAGAACAAGAGATGTGGCCCTTGCTCACAATTGGGGACAAAGTGTCGTTTGCCGAGATAACCTTGTCCTTACCAGACAAGGGAGTGTAGGAAACAAAACCTGAGGAAGATCCTATCATATGATCGGTGTCTCCCGAGTCAATGATCCAAATCTGATGGAAAATTCGTGACATCATGAGCACCAGGCAAAGAAATAGTAGAAAAAGAAGTAGTAGAAAAAGAAGTAGAAAGACCTGGAGAAACATCAGACTGCACGTGGAGAAGATGACAGAGAGCATCCAATTCATGAGCAGCAAAATATCCCGGAGGCTGACTGATAGGCTCCTCATAAACTTCCGTAGAGTAGACAACATCATGAGATCAAACCACCCTGCTGAGAGCCCCTATGTCTGAATCCACGACCACATCGAATTCCAGAAGGAGCAAGGTGAGGATGGAGTTTGAAGAAGGCATCCAGAGTGTGGCCCCTGCAGCTACAATAATCACAAATAGAAAGTGTTGGATGGGTTGGCACTACCACGACCAACACTAGTAAAGGCAGAGAGATCAAGAATAGCTATCATGTTGAGGCACCGACAACGGTCTTCATCACCAAGAACCATACTGAATGCCTCCTGAAGAGATGGGAGAGGAGAGAGAGCGGTGAAGAATATTAGTCAGAACTGTATCTAATTCCATGTTTAAACCCATCAGGAAGACATGTAGACAAAAATGTTCTTCCTTTTGCTGCAACAAGATTGCATCAACAGTGCAAGTAGGGTAAACTGTTCAAAGTAATCCAACTCCTGAGAGAGATGCTCGAACTCAGAAAAATAGGTGGACAAAGTCATAGATCCTTGTCTCAGCTCCAATATACGATGCGTAAGCTTGTAAATCTTGGTGGAATTACCGATCTGAGATTATATTTCGTGAGCCCGAGTCTAGATCTCATGGGAAGAATCCATCAACATATAGCTCCGGTCGACCTTAGGAGACATGGAATGAAGGAGTCACAAGATGATAAAGGAATTTTCAGAATCCTCACGCTTA
Organism: Platanthera zijinensis; assembly: GCA_039513925.1. Taxonomy (NCBI): domain Eukaryota; kingdom Viridiplantae; phylum Streptophyta; class Magnoliopsida; order Asparagales; family Orchidaceae; genus Platanthera; species Platanthera zijinensis. The sequence continues at coordinate 135,713,605 of CM077087.1, read as the reverse complement.
CAAGTAGAATCATCCTTAGGGAATTCCACCACCGTCCCATCTATATATCAGAACATCTGATGACTATGAATTATATGTTAAGCAGCAAGGGTCCATTCAAGGTAGTTTGTTCCATACATGGGCACAATGATCTTCAAAGAGCCAGTGTGGCTAGGAGTCCTCTGAGGGTCACTCATCTGGGTCGTCACAACTCTTGGCGCGGAGGCAGAAGAATCAACCATGGTGGCACTATGAAAAAAGGAAGACTATAGGAAGTCATATCTGAAGCGGCTAGAACTCTGGGAAGGCATAGTTGGAGCAACAATGGAATATTCTTTAGGAGAACATGGAACTACCGTCGATGAAGTCGGCAAACAACTACGGTGAGCCGACAATGAGATCGCTGGAAGGCTGGAGTCAGCGAGTAGTCGCTATGGTCACTGGAAGGATGGAGTCTGCGAGCAGTCAATGAGCAGTAGGTGAGCAATCAAATGAAGTAGGCGTAGCCATGTCGATGAAGTTGACTGGAGACGGCATCTGGAAGCGATGTCAAAGAAGAACCGCCGGTCATAGTTGGCTGGAATCGAGCAGGGAGGTCGAGGATGATGACGCATGACCAGGAGAAAAAGATAGGGGGCGTCGATGGTAAGACAACATAAACGAAGCATGTTTTCTTTGTTCTCGACATGAATCCAACTAATTTTCATTTCAATTTTTAGTGACGATTTTTTTTAATTAGATGCCACTGTAATTCACTATAGATGTATTTCTCTTAACATCTAGTGAATGTTTTACCTTTCGCTGTTTACCTTATTTTATTAGTTGTCCTTTTATGTTAATCTACCACACACTTTTCTAGTTTTACACCATAAATGAAGCACTGGCTGGGCTCTGGATAGATTGAGAAGCTAGGGAGGGGTGTTATGATTAACATATACATTCCACCTTGACGAAGAATGCCAGTGTAAGTGATTCTCTGTTTTTAGTTTTTATATGTTGGTTTTGTTCTACATTGTAAGTCTTGCTTAGTGGATATAAGAGAAGAATAGAGGGGTTATGCACTGCACCTTTCCTCACACCTTAACATTAGCAGAGCTCTATGTACCCGCAGGCCCCTTATATTTGGTACAGTATAACATGGAAATTAGAAGATACTTGTAGAACAACAAAACCAATATATGTTGCAGCAATTTCAGTATAAAAAAACACAAAACAATTGAAAGATGTCAAAAGAGAGATTGATAGAAAAGTAAATATATTTAGGCAATTCCGGTGTGAATGGCAGATGGAAAAAATACTTGCAGGTGGAGCCAGTAAATTTAATATGAAGTTATTATTGATGAGGCAGGAAAGCATATTTTCCCTCAACAGCATGGTCAACGAAGAATGAAACATGCGCCATAAACTCACATAAAATGCATCATGCAGTGGCCAGCCACCTCGGAGTCTAGATACATCTTTTGTCATGATGTCCCGTGCTGAAGCAACCAAAACCTCATTGAAGACGACATCAGAAGCAGTGCATTCCGCCAAGCATGATGCCTTCCAAAATCAAGAATAGCAATTTAGGCAAAACACTGCAATGATTACATTGATGAATTATCAGATAAGATGAATACCCCTTGAAGGATTTCTTGACGTGAATGCTTATCAGTTACAGATGAAGCAGCCAAAAGTAATGATTGAGTTGTCCTGCAAACGTTAGATTCATTTTTTTTACTTAACTATTAAAATAAAATACAAGTATGATGTTTGAGTATGATTTCAAACCTTGAAATATCAGCTTCATTTAGCTCACTTCCCCTTGTAGTAATGAATTCAATCACAGCTAGAATAGCTCCATCAGCAGACTGTTTAATCTTATCACATATTGCAGTAGTACACATGTGCAATGCAATGACAAGCTGTTAAAAAATGAGTTAACACATCAAACCTAAAGGATACGGTTAATTTAGCGCAGCAAGAAAAGGAATCTTGGCACATCTTACCTCATCTTTTGTTAGCAAAATACAAACTGAAAAGACAACTCTATTAAAGACTTCTGACTGGTCAATGGATTCATCCTGTAAAGTTAGTTTATAAAATTGGAGTTCCTTACGCTCAACAAAATAATAGTATATATGGAAAACAGAAGACTATAAATTTTACCCTTCGAAGCATGGAAATTACATCTTCAAGAGAAGTTAAAGCACTGTATGATGATTCTAGATCAACCTCATTCCCAGGTACAGCCGATCGAGGAAGTGATAACGATATACTGAAAAAAAGTCCAATGATCTATAGAATAACCAAGTCTACCATGAGAATGAAAATTTTCCAAGTATTAGAAATATAGCATCAATCTGGGATTATCTTCAAATTTTTTCACCTGAATTGCAACTTTTCTGACCTCAGAACTGACATCTGCACATCTTGACAGATAAGTTATAACCCTTTCCCCCAAACACAAGGAGTCCCGACTTGGCAATAAATATGCAGCTGCCCACAAGTAAATTCACCTAAAGATAAATTCATCTATTTATTGGCAACACCATTAAACATGTTCTGCACTTACATGGCAAAGTTGCAAAATTTCTTTTCCTTGGTGTTCCAATTTGCATATTATGTGTGCAATTGCTATGACACCCAAGCCCACATATTCCACCAGAACAGAGCGAGCGGAACTTGAGAAGCATCTCATGCACAGCAAAACAGCCTCTTCTTCTCTGATGCTCCACAGAAGATAAAACATATAAATCTATCTGTCTAAGAATATGCAAAAGCTGTTCTGCTCGACTCCTACCATCTTCACCACTGGCAAATAATAAAATAAGGTTAAAAATTAAAGTAAAATCAAGGAAGTGGAGGAAATTGAACTTATTTTTGAGGAAACTGGACTTATTGCAGTTATCATTGCCAGGAACAAATAAGATACTGTAATGCAAAAGAATAGATGGAATGAAAAGAAATATCACTGAAAAATTTAATCCACACTTGCATAATACAACATGAACCACTGGTCGAGCTTCTTAGACTTTCAAACATGCATAAAAAAGACAATAGATATGCTCAGTTGTTGATGTGAGCTAGCATTAAGAGCTTACATCAAGGAGGTTGGAGGATCGAGCCCCCGCCTCAACAACCCGCCGCACCGAGAGCACATGCGGAGAGGGGTTGGGGTGGCTGGGCCGCGGCCCATGTTACAGAGCGGGCTAAAAGCGTAAGGGCTCGTAACATCAAAAGTGCGAGCCCTTACGCTTTTAGCCCGCTCTGTAACATGGGTCGCGGCCCAGCCACCCCAACCCCTCTCCGCGAATCAGTTGGTGATGTGAGCTAGCGTTAAGAGGTTACATAAAGGAGGTTGGGAGATTGAGCCCCCCCGCCACAACAACCCGCCGCACCGAGAACACATGCGGAGAGGGGTAGGGGTGGCTGGGCCGCGGCCCATGTTACCGAGCGGGCTAAAAGCGTAAGGGCACGTAACATCAAAAGTACACATAATAAAAAGCAGTAAAATTAGTGGAGGAAGTATGTACAACATGTAACCAATCAATAAGCAAAGATAACCTACACTAATGTGTTCAAGAATCACACGTGCTTCTAGGTTGACAATATATCAAGTTTACCCAAATCACAACATAAAAGCTTCTAACAAATTTTCTCATTTTCATTACATTTCGTATTTTTAATTGGCGGCAACGTTTGGCGCAGACCCAAGACTAAGAGGCGGAAAATTTATAAGCAAACCCACAACTAATATATTTATTAGGGTCTAGCATGGTGGCAACACATGGTGAAGACCCAAAGCCCCATTGGCGGCAACTCCATATGTAGACCCACGAGTTTATACCTAACCTTTATGTATTTAGTAAAAGAAGGACGACAATGCACGGTGCACACCCACAACCATATTGGCGGCAATCCCATATAAGAATCCCCTCAAAAAAATAAGGCATGATGAGATCTTATCGCACACCACCGTCAATCCTCAATACAGAAAGAAATAACAGAAGAATAGATATATGAACGTCTCAACCCTCTCCTGTCATTCTCTTCTAATGTTATGAACCGACGATGATGCTAAGAGAATCACTATCACACCAAAAACATAGCACACATTTAGCAGTATCAAAAGAAGTACTAGCGGAGAATAACGACCATAAAGTAGATCACAAAAACATACGAGTAATAGAAGAAGACAGAAAGCAACCACAACAACGCTACAATGTCCCCTTAGTTCAAGTAAAACATTCCATAGAAATTTTGGGGGCTCAGAAGTAAACATGTCAAGCCGGATAAATACAATATACAAAATATTGTAAATTTATAACCTACTGAGCTAACTGTAGGACTGATGATGCTGCTAAGGGTAGTAACAATTTTCTGTAAGTCTTCTATCTCCATGTTGAAATCAGGTCAAGTCCACGTCTATATTAAGTTGTTCTCCCTTTCCCCCCGAGCCCCTAATGTGCTCAAGGAGGGTAGGTAAACTGTCGTGCAGTAAGTGTCAGCACGGTGTAATATATATACATATATATAAAAAATATAAACAATATGAAACAATACAAAATCATATGAAATAATATGAAGAATTGCATATTTAAAGTAGTGCAATAATAGAGTATAAAAGAGAGCGGTAATAATGAACAGTAAGTAAGCACATCATTATTTTTATCCTAGCGGTGTCCACAACATACACATTCTTGTATGCACATTAACAAATACAAGTAAAGAATGTCAATTAAAATAACCAATCATATAAATACGCACATGCGAGTTTATATGATTAGGATTTTGTACAGCATAAACTACTGCACAATATAAACTACACTATCCAGTATAAACGCAATTATGATTTATCATTACAACCAATGCAAACTAAGCACGTATATCCTTGATGAGCGAGCGTCATAACCCATAACCAACACAACTCATCGTAGTTTAACTATGTAAATACACATAAAACTATATTCACGTCCAAGCATGCATACCACACACAAACTATATCAATATAAATTTATCATGCACAGTGTCAAGACGCAGACACCCGAATGTAATCGAGTGCAAACTAACAACTGGGATCCCTTATTCACGGGGTATCCAGTCCCACAGGCATCACTGTCGGGGTCAATCACTGGCAGTGTCACGTCCTGGCCATTTCTAGGATATTAAGCACAATCGTCCTTACTCCTTACGTATGGCTGTCCGCACATGTACTCATTCTTCACTTATACTATACTGACGGTATAACAAAAAATACCGAGTTACAGCTCATGTCAAACTTAGGTGACTAACACATAATCAAACATCAACTAGGCTAGGGAACACGCTGACGTTCGACCATGAGGTTATTCACGGGTCATTGTCCAAAACCTCCAATGTGTCCCACCGACAAGGCCAGTCAACATGCCACATACATACACATGCAATATCATTTCATAAAGGCAAAGTACACTATATTTCATTACCAACCAGGGGAAGCAATAAAACAAGAACTCAACCCTCTCAACAGTACTAATCATCCTTACATCTGAAAATCTATAGCAATGTTACTTTATATGCACAACTAGATCTAAGTATGGTAAATCACATACCATTTCAATCAAGTTTCGGTCTCATAAAAGTATTGAACTAAACTAATAATAGATTTGGTGATTTAGGAAGAGACCAATTTGCTAGACCTGCAACCATTTATATATCTTTAAATTAGATCCACTAATGTTACTCAACCCAACCTCAATTGGAAATCACATTAAGCATACTTCATTCTATTTCTACCAAAGTCATCCTATGGATTCGTAACCTTGAGATTGCAATCAATATTTTGCAATAGATCCTAATTTCATCATAATCGTCTAAATCTACTAATAACCCAAAATCTAAGTTCATTATATTTGTTTTGAACTTGCCAACTGGTTCTAGCCGCCTGCATTTCTCGTCCGCTGATTTTGTCTTCCACGTCTCGTCAATGCTCGTCCGTTCCTTTCCCGAGCCCTTCTTTTGCTCTTGATTGACGACAACCCGCGCTCCACGATAAACCACGCTCGACGACACCGCTTTCGTGCTCAATCTTGATCAACGCCATTGCCGCTATCGGTCTCCCTCATCTCTTCGGTGCGCCGGCTTGCGTACGCGTCTGATCAGGTCGATGCCCCACCAGTCGCCTCCTCCGCACAACCCAAGCCGTCTACTTCTTTCCCCAACCACTTTTGAGTCGTATGTTGCTCATCTTCCTCTTGCTACACATCGCGTCCTCCAACCCCCAACTGTTGATCAACAACCTCGGCGCCATTCCAACACTCCATCATTGCCTTCACAACACCCGGTTCAGCCTCATCGTCGCTGTCCTCCCTCGGCCCCGCCGTTCCATGCGCTAAACACGTTCAATGGCCATCCACGCTGACGAGGATGCCTGTGCCTCCGCGGACACCAATCGTCTGGATCAACTCGAAGCACGACTGGAGGATCTTACTCTCCTCCTTCAAAAGCTCGCGGCCACAGCGGTATACCGTCAACCGGCCCCTCCGCCGCCACCACCAACGCAACCCATTCGACCCGTCCTGGACTACATGGGGTCTCTCCATCCCGCTATAGACATCCATCTAGCTCATCTCTGTCGGATCGATATCCATGTGTTCGACGACACCGACCCCTTGATAGGATCGCCAGCGCCGAATAGTACTTCGAACTTCAGTACACCATCACCAACCAAAAGTTTCCCAGGATCACGATCTATATGGAGGAACTAGCGCTCCATTGGGTGCATTGGTCGGGCCAGCATATTCCTAACCTCTCCTGGCCCATGATGAAGGAGGAACTCCACAACAAAGACGCCCGCCAGTTCCCTTCACCAAAGATCGCTCATCCTGAAATAGATCCTGAACATGTTCCTCTTTATCCCATCATAACTTTCTCTAATCATTATGAAAGACATCCAGATCTTCTCACTCCAATACCTTCTTCCACTCATGCTACTTCCACAACAGTTCTTGGGCTAATTATCTCTTCTTTAGAAGGGTCAATAACATCAAAGGCCTTATATTAGGATTTTCTTATTGCTCTGAAGAAAGTGATTCAGATGTGCACACAACATTTTTTTTACTAGTTGTTTAATATGCCGTCATTATTCCTTAACCGTATCAATAAGCACTTTGTGTCCTCTACTGAAAAGTGCCCATGGATGAACTCTCTGAATTGAAGTCACGAGATACATGAACTCTTGTTCCAATCCCACTTGAGGATATATTGTTGGTTGTAGGTGGATCTTCGTTATCAAATTTCTACATGACGACAATGTGGACAGATACAAAGTTTGTCTGATTTCTAATGGGTTCACCCAGATGTATGTTGATAATTTCATTAACACGTTTTGTCCGGTTCCCATTATTATTATTATTTGAATGCTCTTCTCAACTTTTGTGAACCGTGATTGAAAAATGTTTCAACTAGATTTTAAGAAGGCAGTTAAGTATGGTGATCTGCACGAAACAATCCTTATGGGGGGTTCTTCCGAGCGTCCTTTCTGAATTCGTGTGAGATTCCTGTCACAGTTGATCAACTCGCAGCTAATATGCATGCTTTGGAGAAGATACTGAAGTCGAGCTCCTCTATATGTCATCGCCCGGACGACGATAATGGTGACCTCAAGAAGAAGAAGATGCTCGCCAAGGAGGGGGCTGATTAATCCTTCCCGCTGATGAGGCTCCTCCGTCGCCCGACCGCTCCACCATACCAGCAACCACCAAAGAGATTTTGAACCGGATGGGGCTGGGAAACAAGGTTGAGCAACCCGTCCATGGGACCGTCTTCCATCCCAGCAGCAGGGTGAGCCTGTCGAGGATCTGAACGCATCCCGCGTTCAGAACCTGCCTATTGAGGATCTGGACACCTCGCGAGGTTTGAAAAAATATCCTCGTGCTTTCTTAGTCGCTATGTCGACGCTTGAACAGACAATTACCTTTATCACAAGGCCTCTGCCGCAGAGAGGAGCTCCAAGCGAGCCGAGCTTTGCTCCTCCCCAACATCCTATCCCGTCGGCCCCTTCTGAGGGTGCATTGGACTCTAGGACTCGTTGCTCCGTACGTATCAGCCAGGGAAGCGGGAGAGTCCGCCCTGGCGCGAGTGCCTCGTCTTCGAGGACTCCGGAGAGGCCGACACCTCTCGCTGAAAGTTCGCAGATTCCACCGGCAAGCAGCACGGCAGGCAACCTTCCACCACCGCCTCCATAGCCCGCGGCTTTGTCCCCACCTCGACTGCCATGCCGGGCATACCTCCACCGCATATCATGCACGGCAGGGGGAATGGAGATCTCATCCGGGCGGTCCTCCTACCACCAGCAAGCCGCAAGTACCAGATGCTCGCGGAAAGTCTATTGCAGAGCCCTTCGCTGAGTCTTCTCGGGCCAGCAAGTTTCATCTCAGCAGAGCCCGTCTCCCGGTCGGGCCCGAACTCCTCACCACGAGTCTCCTCACCGAAACTGATCTCCACCTCGGCGAGACGCGAGGCCTTAGAACCCGCGCTCACGTTTATCTTCTTTCTTGAGTTATTGGCACTTTATCTATAGGGATTCTCGCTCTTCCGGACGAGCTTTCTGACAGGTTGTGCCTTTACTTTGGTAAGCGAATTGATCGAGGCCATCAGCCTGCTGCTCCGCGAGTAGCGGGAGAATGTCATGGTGGCGTACCTCAACTTGGAGTCCAAGTTCGATCAGCTAGCGGTCTGCGAGCATAATTGCCGGATTGGTGCGCTGGAGATGTGGGCCGCCAAGACGGAGGAATTCGAGTACCGACAGGTCGGCGCCGAGTCCAGGTTCTACGCGATCAACGAGTTGTAGTGACGCATTGCAATGCTGGAGCATCGGCAATACCTGCAGCAGGACGAGCTTCGCGGGATGAGAACGAGAATGAGCGCCAAGGAGGGGGTGATCTTCACGAGGTCTTCAGTCGAATCTTCAAACTGGCGGTCTTCGGGCGAATCATCAACCATGGCGCGACCAAGAAGGTGGGGATCTTCTGCAACCATACGAGCACTATTGCAGACATAATGAACGAGGCTCGTCATTGGGGTAAGCGAATCGTGGTCATCAGCGGCGACTTCGAGATCCTTCCTCGCATCCCACAGTAGTCGTCAAATGCTGTGTTCGTCAGTCCCACCCTGCAACTAGCGTAGGAGGAGTTGCGGAAGGGCTTCTGAGGAAGGAAGTTCAATGTTGCTTACTGGTGACGACAAGTTGACGAGTTTCCATATGTCTTCCTGGGGGAAGGTAAGACTTCAAGTGAGCATGAAATAAACTCACATTCAAGCCTTGGTTAGTAACGTGCTTCGTCGCTTGTTGGCAGTCTCTCGGACAGTTCCCCGAGAACCTCTCTCGGGCCTTCGCCAAACACTAAGTCTCGCTCACACGGCACTGAGGTGTCACTGACCCTTCTCGTCGACATGCCATCGATCCCAGAGTACACCATGGATGAAGACCTTGGTCTGGCGCCTTCAGCGGCTGGAGAGATCATGTGAGAAGAAAGGGGCAAGCCCTCCACCAAGAAGAGGACGTGAGACAACGAGGAGCTGGTGCGGAGGAAAAAAGAGATCGCGAGGAAGCGCGATAACGATGAAGAGGATGATGATGAACCCGGGGCGCCTTCCGCTCATACCAATTTCGGCCTTGGGGATGGCGGGATGGATCACTATGGTCGCCCATTGGTTTACTGGGCCGATGACGAGCATTCAGTCCGCCATAGATCTACCTGCCTCCGTGGTCGAAGGACTGGGAGGATGACGATGAGGCGTTTGACATCGTCTATGCCCTGTATGGCCACAACGATGCGACGGTGTTGCAGGAGGCCTCCTCTGCTAACCTCGCCAACCAGACTTCGTGGTTGCAGCTGCGGGCGCTGGAACTCGCTCATTAGACGGCGAGGAGCCTGATGGTGGCCGACGCGAAGATTAAGGCGCTCAGCGACCTCAATGCCAAGCTCCAAAAATCACCGGGCGAGGATGATGAGAAGATCGCTAAGTGCAAGACCTACGAGGTGAATTTGGTTAACAATAGATCTTTTGTCTTTCCTTTGCACAGTACTTGCAAGTAGTCTTGCTAACCACTAGTCACCTTTTTCTTTGCAGGAGGACAACCTTTTCGCTTCCCAGCGCATATCACAGCTAGAGCAGGAGTTGAAGGATAGTCATGTCGTGCTAGAGGCGGCGCAGGTCCGAGTTGTCAGGCTCGAGACTAGCGAGCCGGCTAGGAGACAATTCAAGGCGGGCCCCTCTGCGATGGGCAAGAACTAAGGACGGCTCTGGTCACGATGACGTCATTGCGACATGAGATTGCCAGAACCGTCGATAACCTGCTCCTGAGTAAACTTAAGTTCAACGATCAACTTGTGTCGGAGCCCGAGAACCTGATAGCTAAAGAGATCATCCCGGAGCTTCTCGCCGGGGAAGCCAGGTTTTCTGACCCCACACAATCCTCAGAGTCAGAGGAAGATGCTTCATCATATGCTGATGATGAGGATAGGGGTGAGGATGAGGAGCAGTCGCATTGGCGAGCTGCAGGAGCCCCCGAAGATCTTTTTGACCTTTTTTGCTTGTCATTTTTTGCACTTTATATTTATTCGCGGCGAAGCCTCACGCCCTTTTTGTTTGTAATGTACTCTCCCTTCAAAATGAAATGAAAACATTACTTGTGTCTGACTGCCTTGTCTTACTCACGTGAATCTACACTCGCTAGACTCATAGGCTCAAACGCATACTCGCTAGGCGCATAGGCTCGGGCGAGTTTGAGTGCTCGCTACGCTCCTGTCTTACGCGATGTTCTTGAATGCTCACTACTATCATCGAGCGAGCAAGGCCTACTCGCATGTTAATACTCACGATCCTCAAATAGTAGCCTTTTTGACAAGATGTAGATGCATTGGAGGGGAAATGTCACTCCGCGGGAGGGGGTGCAGGGCGCATACACTCGAGGCTTCTATCACACCTTTTGATGATTCAAAGTAATTGGGATAGGGAATGACACTCGGGGGGTCCTGCTGGACGCACAAGCTCGAGGTTTCCCTCCTACCACTTGCTGAGAAGACGAAGGAACCTGTTTAGGGAAATGATGCTCGGCGGATCCCGCAGGGCGCACACTCAAGGTCTCCATCCTACCACTTGCTGAGAAGATGAAGGAGCCTGGATAGGGAAATGATGCACGAAGGGCCCATAGGACGCACAAACTCGAGGCCTCCATCCTAACACTTGCTTGAGAAGTCGGGGAGACTTGGATAGGGAATGACACTGGGGGGGGGGGGGGGGGGGGGGGGTCCCATAGGACGGGTACAGTCGAGGTTTACCACCTACCATTGCCGAGAAGTTCGAAGTACCTTAGATAGGGAATGACACTCAGGGGTCCCATAGGACGCACAGGCTCGAGGCTTACCTCCTATCATTGTTGAAAGTCGAAGGAATCTGAGGTAGGGAATGACACTGAGGGGGTCCCAGAGGACGCACATGCTCGAGGTTTATCTCCTACCATTGCTGAGAAGTCAAAGGAACATGAGGTAGGGAATAACACTCGGGGGGTCCCGGAGGACGCACGCGCTCGAGGCTAACTTCCTACCCTTGCTAAAAAGCTGAAGGAACCTTTGGTAGGGAATAAAAATCGGGGGGTACCGGAGGGAGCACGCCTGAGACTTACCTCCTACACTTGCTGAGAAGTCGAAGGACCTGAGGCAGGGAATGACACTCGGGGGGTCCCAGAGGATGCACATGCTCAAGGCTGACCTCTTACCCTTTTGTTGAGGAGTCAAAGTAACTGTAATAGGGAATGACACTCGGGCGGTCCTGCTGGACGCACACGCTCGAGGTCTCCCTCCTACCACTTGCTGAGAAGAAGGAACCTGGATAGGGAAATGATAATTGGGTGGTCTAGCAGGACACACACACTTAAGACCTCCATCCTACCACTTGTTTGGGAAGTTGAGGCGACTTGGATAGGGAATGGCACTCGGGGGGTTCGGTAGGACGTGCATGCTCGATGAGAAGACTAAGGAACCTGATAGGGAAATAACGCTCGGGGGATCCCGCATGACGAACAGAGTCGATGCCTCCATCCTACCACTTGCTTGGGAAGTCGAGGCGACTTGGATAGGGAATGGCACTTGGGGGATCCCATAGGACACGCACGTTCGAAGCTTACCTCCTACCCTTGCTGAGAAGTCGAAGAAACCTGAGGTTGGGAATGACACTCGGGGGTCTCGTAGGATGCACACGCTTGAGGCTTACCTCCTACCCTTGTTGAGAAGTTTGAAGTACCTTAGATATGGAATGACACTCGGGGGGGCTCGTAGGACGCATACGCTCGAGGCTTACCTCCTACCATTGCTGAGAAGTCAAAGGAACCTGAGGTAGGGAATGACACTCGGGTGGGGGGGGGGGGGGGTTGCATGGGCTATAAGCTTACCACTTATCATTGCTGAGAAGTCGAAGAAACTGGAGGTAGGGAATGACACTCGGGGGTCTCAGAGGACGCATACGCTCGAGGCTTACCTCCAACCCTTGATGAGAAGTCGAAGGAACTTGAGGCAAGGAAAGACACTCGTGGGGTCCCAGAGGATGCACACGCTCGAGGCTTACCTCCTACCCATGCTCACTCTATTCCCGAAGCTCATTCGCCCCGTCACATAAAAATCGAAAAAGGGTTAACCGCACCGAATCTTGTGAATATCAAGAATGACGATAAGTTTAAAACGTAAGCAGCTTGATTCTATATCGAGCTTCCAGCTTTTTCGAGGCTAATGACACCTTGAAGGATCTTCTTACGAGGGAAAAAAATCTTCACTTCGTCAAGTTGGGGAGGTTGGCTCCATACTTTCTCCAGATAACATCTACAACCGGATGAGAGGTGCGTTCGAGGGGTCATCAACCACCATGCAAGGGGGGAGCTGATCTCAGTCAGCAACACAGAGACTTGGATTTAGGAGAACGCATTCTAAACCGCCACATCGTCCCATTATCCGCTCTGAGTTTTATGAGAGTCGAGTCAGATGCTCATTTCCCAACTCGATCGTGAAGATCGATTTTACCTATTATGCATGCTCTAGGACTTCTTATGAGGGGAACTTAATTTCCCATATTTCTGCTGAGTTTTTCTATACGACACAACACTTGTGCGCAACGGAATAAAGAAACAAGAAAAGGACAAAATAGTTCGGATCTAACGATATATATTGATCAAGAAGAAAGTGCTGTAAAATAAAAATACCTTTGAGGGATTGAGACGATACTCAACCTAGATGCTCCAGAAGATCTGCCGATCACTTAGCGGCTAGAGTCCTTAGTGCAAAATAGTGTCCACACCTCTACAGTAGATCCACACGAACGGGAGAACCCGTAGAGTCTTATCGAACAAGATCTAGGTCGGGAGAGGGCACTCTGCGTCATCACAGATTGCTAGATCTGTTACAGAAGAGGCGACAGTGATAATCTCTGGAATCGGGGTCAGGGACGGCGACGGGATCAGCAAAGGCGGAACGGCTTCCGTCGGCCTTTTAGGTCTCAGGTTTTTCGCACAGTTCAGCTTGTGTGCTTAGACAGAATCAACCTGTCAAGTCCATCAAGAGAAACCCTAAAATCTTCTATTTATACCCAAAGGAATAAACAGAACAGTCCGTCGCTATTCGCAGACCCAAGACTTGGAATACAACGTTTCGACTAGACAACCCTTGTCTCGACAAATCGTCGAGTATCCATAACATATTCGACGAATCGTCGAGTATACAAAACACACTGGACAAAATCGTCGAGTATTTATAAGATACACGACGAACTCAGCGCCAGCCATGCCGAATCAACTTTTGACTCGACGAAGGCGTCGAGTGAACTCGACGCTCTCAACGCTCTCAACGCCAAACCCGTCGAATCAACATTTGACTTGACGAAGGCGTTGAGTGAACTCAACGCACTCAACCCCTAAGTGTCAGATTCGTTGAATCAACCTTTGAATCGACAAAGGCGTTGAGTGAACTCAACGCACTCAACGCCTGAGAACCAGACTCGTCGAATTAACACCTTGACTCAACAAATCGTTGAGTGAACTCAACACACTCCACGTTTAAGTGTCGTACTCGTTGAATCAACACTTTGACTCGACGAATCGTTGAGTAAACTCAACACACTCAACACCATAATTCGACGAGTCAACACTTGACTCGACGAAAGCGTTGAGTGGTCTCAATGCACTCGACGCTTTCAAAGCCTGACTGAGCTAAGTCATTTCCACTCATTATATGAGTAAAGCCAAACTAATCCAATCTCCTAATTTCTCCAAAAATTCTAATGTGCTACCCTGATAGGCTCATACTGCGTTGACAGTGAGACTACATGCTTGATCACTTCCAGATAACAATGGTAACACCAATAGTCTCCCACTTGATCTTGAAAGTATCAAAGAAAAGCTTCACAAACAATGAGCGGTATCTAGCAATGCATGATTGCTCCCAAAGCAATAAGGGTTTAGAACTCAAAAGCCATCGTGCCCAATATATCAGTGTTGTCATGTCCCTTCGTCCCTTACATCCGGATAGAAATAGAGGTATAGACTGTGTCACCCTCATAATTGTTCAATCCTAATTTCCTGATCTAGAATGGACTTTCAGAAATTGGTGAGCCAAATATCATATATTGACTTAACCAAGCATGGTCATACATTTCTCAGTCTGATTCCATCAATGGGCCCTTGGATGCAACTCCTGTTATATAAGAGGACGAATCTCATCTCTGCTCACACGCAAACACCCAAATGATTTGTAACATACCCAAAAACCACCTTTATCATTCAACTTTATCAACACTGGACTTTTGATAGCATCAAAGCACGCTCTTCCTCACTCGAAGAATGATGTGTCTTCAGGTCAAAGGACCACAAACACCATTGGCACTTGAGTCATACTTATGACACGTTCATATAACAATCCACAAAGTATTCTAATGGTGGGTCTGTCTAGTACAACTTGTTCACTAACAAGTACCCATGTGATAACTTGATATCACAATATCATGACCTATGAGAACCGGTCATCAGTAAACGCACATGCTAGTCTTAATGTGTCATCATCGGCCTTAGCTTCTTAGATGACACTCGACTAGGGAACATTTAAAAATGAAGTTTCTACTAACATAGGCTCTCACATTCAAGACACTACTTGACTTTTATGGAATCAAATATTCTAAGGACATTTATTATGTTAAATTACTCTATCACAATAGAAATAAATTTACAAATAAAAAAACTTGTCAAAATATATAAATGAAATGTATACAGTAATCTATTCATCAAATGAATTATTACAGCCAACAAACATACAATCAATATGACTCCCACTAGGGCTGATCATTAACGTATCGTATACTCATATTTCTAACATGACCATCATGTTTTCTCTGTGCGAGAGGCTTTGTTAGTGGATCCGCAATATTTTCCTCAGTCGACACTCTGCAAATGCTCATATTTCCTCGATCGACAATCTCTCGAATTAGATGGAACCGCCGAAGTTGTGCTTGGAGCGCTGATGAGATCTAAGTTTCGAAAAAAGTGCAATTGCACCGTTGTTGTCACAGTAGAGAACTACGAGACTAACAATGCTAGGAACTACATCAAACTCGCCGATGAATTTCCTAATCCATACAGTCTGCTTCGCAGCATTCGCTGCAGCGATATACTCGGCCTCAGTTTTAGAATTGGCAACTGTCTCCTGCTTGTAACTCTTCCAACTAATAGCACCTCAATTTAGGAAAAATATGAACCCTGACTGAGACTTTGAGTCGTCTCTATAAGTTTGGAAGCTAACATCCATGTAACCTCTTACAACGAGCTCTTCCTTTCCGCCAAATACCAAGAACGTATCCTTAGTCCTTTTCAAGTAGTTTAGGATATTCTTGACGGCTATCCAGTGATCATCACCGGGATCAGACTGATATATGATAGTCATGCTCAAGGCATAAGAGACATCGAGTCGAGTACATATCATTGCATACATGATTGACCCAATTGCCGAAGCATATGGAATCGACTTCATGTGGTCATTATCTTCACAAGACTTAGGAAACTGGTCCTTAGAGAGATTCACACCATGAGACATGGGTAAGAATCCTTTCTTGGACTCAAGCACGTTGAATCGCTTCAACACTTTATCAATGTATGTACTTTGGGTCAAACCTAACAATTTTTTCGATCTATCTCTATAGATCTTAATATCAAGTATATAAGTCGTCTCGCCGTTTGTCAATCCCGATCAGCAGTATGTCATCTACATACAATATCAGGAAGACAACAATGCTCACTAATCCTCTTGTAAACAAACGGTTCATCCTCATTTTTGATAAAACTAAACTGTTTGATCTTTTCATCAAAATGAAGATTCCAACTTCGAGAAGTTTGTTTTAATCCATAAATGGATCTCTGCAGCTTGCATAATTTAGTGCCTTCAGCTGGAGATACAAAACCGTCGGTTTGTGTCACATACACTTCCTCAAGGAGATTTCCATTTAGGAAAGTCGTTTTGACATACATCTGCCAGATCTTGTAATCATAATACGCAGTAATAGAAATCAGATTTCTGATGGACTTAACCATGACAACGGGGGAAAATGTCTCATCATAGTCAATACCATGAATTTGCTTGAAACCCTTAACCACCAGTCAACCTTTGAATGTCTGTACATTCCCATCTATGTCAGTATTCTTCTTGAAGACCCACTTGCACCCAATGGGTCGTACCCCTTCAGGTGGTTCCACCAAGGTCCAAACTTGATTTTCATACATAGAGTCTATTTCAGATTTCATGGCCTCAAGCCACTTCTCGGAGTCCGGTCCACTCATAGCCTCTTGGTAGGTTGCAAGCTCATCACTATGATCCATAAGCAACACATTACCTATTTGAGACACGAGAAATCCATATTCAGGCTCAAACCTTAGTCTACAAGATCTACGTGAAACTTGTATTTTCTGAGCAGACTCTCTAGCTACAATAACTTGTAGTTCTGGCTCAGGTTCCAATTCCGATTCATTCACAGTTTGTGGTTCTTGAACTTCTTCAAGTTCTACCCTGCTAGTCTTTCTACATAAGAACTCTTTCTCAAGAAAGACACCAGTCCTCGTGGCAAACATCAGTCCTCGCGGCAAACACTTTTCCCTCGGACGGTAGGTAGAAATAGTACACTTTAGTTTCCTTAGGATACCCCACAAGATAACACTTATCTAATTTGGGTTCTAGTTTCTCAGGCATTTGACGTCTTACGTAAGCATCACAACCTCAAATCTTAATGAATGACATACTAGGACGCTTCTCAATCCATATCTCATATGGTGTCTTTAGAACCACTTTTGTTGCAGCACGATTTAGTGTAAAAGCAGCAGTTTCTAGAGCAAATCCCCAAAAGAAAACATGCAGATCTGCATGACTCATCATCGACCGTATCATGTCTAACAGAGTACGATTCCTCCGCTCAAACACACCACTATGCTGTGGTGTTCTAGGTGCAATGAGCTGTGATACAATATCACTCTCTTTTAGATGATCACGAAACTCATGACTTAGGTATTCGTCACCTCGATCATATTGGATTTCTTTAACCTTCTTACCCAATTGGTTCTCGACTTCGTTCTTAAACACTTTGAATTTTTCAAAGGTTTCAGATTTGCACTTCATAAGATACACGTATCTGTATCTACTGAAATCATCAGTAAATATAACAAAGTAGAAATACCCACCTCTAGTCATAGAACTCATGGGTCCACATACATCACTATGTACTATACCCAAGAGATCAACAACCCTCTCATTGAAACCAGTGAAAGGAGCCTTAGTCATCTTGCCTAACAAACAAGATTCGCATCTCTTAAATGATTCATAATCAAAGGAGTCCAGTAGTCCATCTTTATGGAGCTTGGATATACGTTTCTCATTTATATGACCCAAATGACAATGCCAAAGGTACGTAAGGTTCGAGTCATTCGTTTTTAGTCTTTTTGTATTTTCTATATTATAGATCTAATGGTCTAAGTTCAAAATATATAAATCATTAAATATTTGGGCTATAACATAACAAACATCATTCTTAAATATAGAACAACAATTGTTCTTAATAATAATAAAAAAATCTAATCATGTCCAAACATGAAATAGATATAATGTTTCTAGTTATGGAAGGAACATAATAATAATTATCAAGTTCAATTACAAGCCCACTGGACAAAGAAAGACGGTAAAAACCCACGACGACAGCAGCAACTCTTGCTCCATTGCGAACATGTAGGTCCACCTCCCCTTTACTCAGCAATTTTCTCTTTCTCGGTTCCTGCACATTTATACAAATGTGAGAACCACATCCGGTATCTAATACCCAGGATGAAGGAGGAGAAAAGTTTATCTCCCTTCATCTTGTGCAGATCCTGAATGTACGAAGGACAATTCCTCCTCCAATGACCAGACTTATCACAGTGGTGACATTTCCCTACTTTCGCTAAGCCTTTCTTTTTCAGTGCTAAAGACTTGGTCTCCAAAGCAGACTTAGGTTCTACCTTCGTCTTCTTGAAATCCTTGGCCTTGCCCTTGCCTTTATACACCATCAGAATGGGGCTAGCATGTTTGGCATTCTTCATATTGATTTCGGCAGTTCGAAATATACCTAGTAGCTCGGGCAGTGTCTTGTCTATTTCATTCATGTTATAGTTCAAGACAAACTGCTCATAACTGTCCGGCAATGATTGCAGGATCAGGTCTGTGGCCAACTCTTCGCCAAGAGGGAAGCCTAGTCTCTCAAGGTTCTCTATATACCCAATCATCTTGAGTACGTCAGTCCCTACTAGGTCCCGAGCTCCCATCTTACACTGGAACAATGTCTTAGTGACGTCAAATCTCTCTTGATGAGCTTGCCCTTGAAACATTTTCTTGAGATGCTCGCCAATTTTCTTGCAACCCATGTTCCCATGTTGCTTTTGGAGCTCAGATTAATAGTTGCCAGCATGAGGCATTTGACATCTAAGAAGTCGTCAAGATACTTCTTATAAGCATCCTTATCAAGACGGGACGCATTCCCGGCAGGCTCTTCAGGGAATTCCTCTTCCAAAACATAGAGCTTTCGCTCTTGCCTGAGAACAATTCTCAAGTTTCTGTACCAATCCAAATAGTTTGTACCACTCAGCTTCTTCTCAAGGATGGCTCTGAGGGACAGGGTAGAGCGAGATCCACTTGCACAAAAAATTCTACAAGGATTCAGCAAAGTAAAATCAGTACTACATTTTAAAATATTTTGGCACTAAGCACCCCCCAATTAGGGGGGTTTGACATTTTGCACCCTAAAGATTCAGCTTTGGGACATTGCACCCCCCAAACATATAAATCTGGCACTAAGCACCCCAAAATCTGATTTGACTATTTTAAGTCTTTTTAATCCGAAAATGAAAGGGTATTTTGGTCATATTTTTTTATTGACTATTTTAAGCCATTTGTAGCACTTTGCCGATAATAACAGAGCCATTTGAATGCACATCAGTTTTTGTTGGAAAACAAGTAAAGCTAAAAAAGTTCGCCTCATATCACGTCATGACACAACATAATACAAATAGTGATAAACATTGGAGCATATTACAAATAGTTTTTAATCATGACCTGACACAACATATTACAAATAGAAAATTAAAGCTAAAAATTAAACATTGAAGCCACGTCTCTCCGTTACAGGTAGCAAAAAATAAAGTCTAGATCATGAAATTCAAATTTATTCATTGCACGTAATCACTAGCAAAAAATAAAAAATAAAAAGAGTCTTCTACATTTTGCCATCATCCTTCATAACGTGAATATATGTCTTGCTTAGTTTCTCTCATCTGCACAAAAAATAATTAAATTATTATTTCTTAATGCAAAATATACTTTACTTTATTCTGCAAAGAGTGATAATAAAATGCTTGCCTCATATTTTTATGAAGAAAGTCTAGTTGTAGGCATGAATTGATCACTTGATTCCTCCCGTGAGATAATATTAGACCCGCTTTTTGCATTTGATATCTTCTTCTTAACCTACATATGACGTAATTTAATTTTTTTAAAATGGTAAACAAAACAAAATGAAATTAAATGAGATACTAACCAGCAATTTTGAAAGCAAAGTAGACGTTGATGTAGTAGGTGCGGCAACATTGGAGGATTTACTACAACCCTTTTTGTTATAGCCTTTCTCTCCACAGTTTGAGCATGTATACATGCAACCATGCCGTTTTAAATAATATTTCTTAGTATATATTTCATCCTTTTCCAATCTTCTACCATGACTCTTAGGTCTTCCGACCTTCTTTTGATTTGCAAACCAAGGAACAATTGGAATGAGATTGGAAATAGGCCACTCTAGTTGTCCTTTAATTGGACTTAGCATATGCTCGTACACCTTCAAATATGTAGTTTTTTTGAATCAATAATATACATAAGATTCAACGTCCTCGCGCTTGTAGAAAATGCACGCAATGACATGCACACATGGAATGCCAGTGAAATTCCACTTATTGCAACTGCAACAACTGTTAGGTAGATCAACCAACCATTTATCACCAAGCCATCCCTTGACCTCAAATTGGTCATTTCCATTCCACCCCAAGATCTAGTCTTGAACTCCTTTTTTGTTTTTTTCCAAAATCTTCAGTATTACAGGACAAATGTCTCCATTATATTTAAGTAACTTATCCCTTTGTTTATGAACTCTATTCATTAAAATGCACCATATGGTTTCAAGTAACGTTAAATAGATTTACCTCTAGAATTTAAAATAACGTTATTGAAAGATTCAAACAAGTTGTTTAGTAAAATATCACATTTTGGCCAAGTACAGAAATGTGATCTTGCACAATTTTTATGATCTCTTTGTATAATCCAGTTGTAAGCAACAAAATCATAGGCCTTCATCTTTTAAAGCTAACTATTAAAATCAACAACTCGTGTGGCAGACGCGGCTTACCATATCAAAGACTAAAGATGTATACCCTTATGCTTGAGTTTGAAATTATTATACATGTGTCGCAAACAAAATCTATGTTCGGCATTTGGTAGCAACTCCTCAACTGCTTTTATAAGTCCCTTTTGTTTATCAGATATGATGGTCGATAAATAGCTATTTTCAATATCCAAATCTTGAATTAGTAGGCCAAAAAACCACTCCCATGACTTTCTATTTCCTTTCAATACTATAGCATACACAATTGGAAACATTCCATTATTTCTATCTATGCCAACTGCACATAACAAAACTCCACATTAGATGTCTTAAGGTGGGTGTCATCTAAGCCTATAATTGGTCTGCAACCGACAATGAATCCCTTTTTCAAAGCACCCCAACAAATATATAACTTCTTGAATATGCATGTAGAAGAATCTAACATATGCTTACACTTCACTTTTATAGTTGTGTCAGAATTTGTTCTCCGAATTTCCTCGCAATAATTCCATAATTTGGCATATTGTTCCAACTCGGTACCATAGTTTAGTTTGCTAGCATGCTTCTTAGCTCTGTACATTTTCCAAATAGATAGTGATGTTTTATTTTCCATTTATAACACTTCTTGCATTGAAGATACAAGCCAATCCGGGTTACTTCTAAGATGATGCTGGTATTTTTGTGCAAGTAAATTGGAAGTGCAATGTTTGGAAATAGATGTCCTATAACATGTATGTTCTCCTCTAATTGACTTGACTTGGAAAATTTTATCTTCCTGTGATAAGAATGAATCATACATAACCACTCCACAATCACAAGTAACCTGAATTTTATCACTACAGTTTTTTGTGAATTTCATAGGCCTTCTGTGCACATTTGAATACGTGCGCACAACATCTCTCAACTCTCCTGCGGTATTAAAGCACAGGCCCACTTCAAAATCAAAGTTTGAATCATTTGCATCACTTTGATATACTTGGTAATGAGAAGTTTTACTTTTTTTTCCTTTATAACTCTATGATGTTCTAAAACTTTATTAGGTGGAGGGACTTTGCCTTCCTTTGAAAAACTGTGACCAACCCACTCGATGTCTTCATCAAAGTTATCATCAAATTGTATGTCGTCGGACTCAAACTCACTATCTTCAAAGTCATCACTGAAGTTAGAATTTTTCTCATAACTATCATCTTCGTTACTATCACTGTCATTGTCAACCTCCATCATTACAATATCTGCAGCATGTTCACTTCCCTCCAAAGCTTCATTTGTTATACTAGCGTCAAGTTCAGTTGCAGCATCATCGTTTTCAATTGTGTCAACATAGACATCAACTACTCCTTAATCACTACAATATGATATAAGATTTTTGGCGTCATTGTCATTGACAATAAGAATCAGATGCTCGCAATCATGAAGCCCAGTTATACTGCAATAAAATCTACACCAACCCTCTTCCCCTAATAACATAGCCATCTCGTGCAAATCCTTCAGTGTAAACTTAGTAATATTACAATAGTCAAAATAGCTTATCTTATCGGGTCTATAAATTAGTCGGTCGCATGCACGAAATGACCCAGAATAATGCATCATAAAAGAAAATAACATATGACGATTTTCTGCATTTATCAAAACAATGTTATAGAAAATAATGAAAAACCTAAGACTACAATAGTAACATAGTGCCTAAAAATATAATAATACCATATGATGGAGCTTGAAATGTAAAACACATATCATCCATAGCTCTATGAATGCATACCATTATTGTTGACTTGAAACCTAATTAATGGCAAAAACACAAGCATATATAAAACTATAGTTGCGGGTCAAAAGCATAAAACGGTAGAAACAAAATTGCTTGGGACAATGATAATGATTGAAGCTTGGAACAATGATAACGATTGAAGCAGCAATTAGCTACAAACATAAAACGGTAGAAACAAAATTGCGATCATATCAAAGACTTAGGAGGTTTGGGAGCACTTATTTCCACCGGTCAAGTGGTTACGACCGCATGAACCGGACCTTAATTGTAACCGCTTGACTTGTGAAAATAAGTCCTCCCAAACGGAGACTTAGTCACTTTGATAACGATTGAAACAAAAGTTCCAAAGCTTCAGAAATCGGAATAAAAAACCAACAGTAGGTGCAATGGCATGCAGTTGAAGATGGGGATTGTCGGACCCTCATGCAAAAACTATTATGGAAAAACCCTTATGCAAACACCAAACCCTCATGCAAAAACCAAACCCTTATGCAAAAAACCAAAAATAACACGAGCAAAAAAAACTAGCTGCAATAAGATCCCTGCCACCGGAGGAGAAGATGTAAAATAGAAGGTGAAGATGTATACCTTTATGCTTGCTTTGATCAACTTTAGGGATTCCTGAGATAGAAGTCGCAGCAGGATCAAACTAGATGATACTCTGCCTTCGACTCGTAGAAGACCGTCGGACGCCGCAGAGGAGGGGACTGCCGGACGCCGCAGAAGATTGGACGGCCTTCCGCCGGGGGTGAATATGGGGGATCGACCTTGCGCTGGAGGTAAAAAAACAACGGTGAAAAAAACGGATCGCGGTGAATGTGATAAAACCATAATGCCTAAATTAATGTGACCAAATTGCCCTCTTCTTTTTCATTATAAATGAAAATAATACAAGAAAATCCGATGAGGGTGCAGCATGCCAAATGGAATATATTTGGGGGGTGCAAACTGCCAAATGAAATATTTAGGGTGCAAAGTGTCAAACCCCCCTAATTGGGGGGTGCTTAGTGCCAAAAGCCCAATACATTTTATTATTTCAATTAGGACTAATCAAAAACAACTCTCACTATTTTTATCAAACTGATAACCCTCGATATCAATTCGGAGAGTATATGCGAGCTACTCTCTTAGTGGACAAGATCCGTATTTCACTAACACTATATGTCAACTTTGGCTTTTCTCTCACAATGCAGCTATTTAGGAAGGCAACGCTTGCCGATTGCATCACTATGCAACTCTTGTATGGCTGGTGAATAACTATTTATTCACATTCATCATATGATGCGTGCCAACCCTATGCCTCTGGGCACTCAACCTTTGAGATCACCCAGTTAAGTTTGACCCGATGTTGACAGTGGAATATCACAATTATCCGCTCGCACACTTACCAAGATAGATTAATGTGCATTGCTTTTCCAAACACACACTTCATCGATCGAGACAGGAAGAGTGTTAACCATCAGAAGGCATCCGAATACTTAATATTGCTCAAGAGATTTTTTCAGACGATTGATTAACTCTTTAATCATGGTTAACAATTAACCAATGTGCACATCTACAAAATAAAACAACAACAAACATAATTCAAATGTATCCCAGATGTGCACGAGAGAAATCATCAACACTTGATGAACTGGACTAAACCTGAACATCTAGAATCTTTTTAAATCTTCAAATTTACATGCACTGGACATGAGCAGTACAAACTCCACTTACACAGTAAACAAGCTCCTCTCTCTATGTGAGATTCAAAATCTAACACATTTGGTTTCACAAACCAACAAGAGTGACAGTTACTGTTAAGGAGTATTAAAAAAATCACATGCGTTCTTGGTGGGGCCAAGAATAAATTTGGGCATTTTATAACATCTCTAAATTTCCAGATCTACACGTCATAGATTTAGCAACTTCTGAAACAATGAATATCGTTGGAACCTACCTCTGATACCACTATTGGGTTTTTCTATACGACACAAAACTTGTGCGCAGCGGAATAAAAGAACAAGAAAAGCTCAAAATAGTTTGGATCTAGTAATATACATTGATCAAGAAAAAAATGTTGTAAAATAAAATTACCTTTGCGGGATTGAGACGATACTCAACCTAGATGATACAGAAGATCTGCCGATCACTTAGCGGCTAGAGTTACTAGATTTGTTACAGAAGAGGCGGCGACGACAATCGCCAGAATCGGGGTCAGCGACAGCGACGGGATCGACAAAGGAGGAACGACTTCTGTCGGCCTTTTAGGTCTCGGGTTTTTCGCACAGTTCAGCTTGTGTGCTTAGACAGAATCAACCCATCAAGTCCATCAAGAGAAACCTTAAAATCTACTATTTATACCCAAAGGAATAAACAGAACAGTCTGTCGCTATTCGCAGACCTAAGACTTGGAATACAACATTTCGACCAGACAACCCTTGTCTCGACGAATCGTCGAGCATACATAACATATTCGACGAATCGTCGAGTATACAAAACATACTCGACAAATCGTCGAGTATTCATAAGATACACGACGAACTCAGCACCAGCCATGCCGAATCAACTTTTGACTTGACGAAGGCGTCGAGTGAACTCGACGCTCTCAACGCCAAACACATTGAATCAACATTTGAATCGACGAAGGCGTTGAGTGAACTCAACGCACTCAACCCCTAAGTGCCAGATTCGTCGAATCAACCTTTGACTCGACAAAAGCGTTGAGTGAACTCAACGCACTCAACGCCTGAGAACAAGACTCGTCGAATCAATACCTTGACTCAACGAATCGTTGAGTGAACTCAACGCACTCAACGTTTAAGTGTCATACTCGTCGAATCAACACTTTGACTTGACGAATCGTTGAGTAAACTCAACAAATCAACATCATCATACGACGAGTCAACACTTGACTCGACGAAAGCGTTGAGTGGTCTCAACGCACTCGACGCTTTCAAAGCCTGGCTGAGCTAAGTCATTTCCACTCATCATATGAGTAAAGACAAACTAATCCAATCTCCTAATTTCTCTAAACATTCTTATGTGCGACCCTAATAGGCTCATACTGCGTTGGCAGTGAGACTACATGCTTGATCACTTTCAGATCACAATGGTAACACCAACAATTTCAGGGTGTTTAGGAAAAATAATCATGTTTAAGTAAATGTAAAACAACCATACCCTCTTTAAGGGTAGAACATTTTCAGGTCATCTTCGCTCTAGGTGTTTCCAAGGGATCCCCCTCGTGATTTTGCAGGCAATACCCACCCATCTCGAGTGAAACTTGTATAATGAAAGGCCCTTCCTAGTTCGGGTTAAGCTTCCCGATGGGGTCCGATCTTCCTGTTGTGTCAACCTTCTTCAAGACGTGGCCCCCTTCCTGGAATTGCTTGATTCATACGAGCTTATCGAAGTGTTTCACCATCCTCCTCTTGATCTCCTCTTGCCGGGCCGACGCAAGATCTCAAAGCTCTTCAATGTAATTGAGGGAAAGCCATTAGGCTTCTTCATTTTCAAGGCGCCACTCATCATCCCTTCTTCCACCACTACCACTTTTGGGCTTCTGACCTAGAACTACACTGGGATGAAAGCCTCGAAGCCGTGGGACAACTTGAAAGGTGTCTCCCTGCGACCGATTTAGGAGTGGTTATCAAAGCCCATAGTACCAAAGAGAGTTACGCCGCCCAATTCACCTTTAGATGTTTGACTTTTCTTAAAGAGATTGATGACTAGTTTGTTTGCGGCCTCCACTTGCCCATTGCTCTGTGGACGATTCGCAAAAGCAAATCGAAGATATATTCCTAGCAGCTTGCAAAAATCAGTCAACTCCAAGCGGACAAACTGCGGATCATTATCCGTGATGATGGCAAGAGATATTCCGAACCTACAAGCAATCTCTTCCCAAATGAAGTTCTTCGATGGAAGGTCACAATAGCTTGGTGATCGTACCTACGACCCTCGGGTCATACTTTGCCAATCAATTTGCTGCTGAGTTCTCTTCCCTGGGCACATGCTAGAAGAAGAAGGACTGAAAACCTCCTATCAATCCTTTCACTTTTATGAGGTATCGCTGCAGGATAACATCTCGAACCACAAACTCTCGACAGATCTGCGACACAACCACCATTGAATCGGTGAAGACCGAGATGCCCTGAATTCCCAACTCCTTGGCTAGGCGTAGTCCTGCAACTATTGCTTCGTACTCTGTTTGGCTGTTTGTGACGTGAAAGAGGATCTCGACTGCTTGCTCGATTCTGGTTCCTTGTGGACTCACTAACACAATGCCCACTCTGACAAAACTTTTGCCTGAAGCACCGTCCACGAACATTTTCCATAAAATTAAGCTTGACGAGCCTTTGCCCTCATTCTCATCCACTGACAAGTTTGCTAGAAAGTGTACTACGGCCTGCTCCTTGATTGCCACCCTTAGGGAGAAGGAAATGTCGAACTCACTGAGTTCTACCGACTATTTTGTCAATCGCCCTGATTGCTCCACCCCGTAAATGACGCTTCAAAAAGAATGAACCGTCACGAAGCGGATGAAGTGTGCTTGAAAATAGGGTATGAGCTTCCCCGACGACACTACCTGGGTAAAAGCCAGCTTCTCCAAGATGGGACCGCATCTCTGCCTTTCGGAGTACCATGCTCACATAATAGATGGAGAGCCGTCCCTTCCCCTCTTCCCTGACTAGCACCGAGCTAATCAACCTCCTTTGACCCACCCCCAGGTACAGGAGTAGGTTTTCACCATCCATCGAACCTTGGAGTTGAGGTGCCTGCGTCCGCTGCCTCTTGAGCTGGTTGAAGGCTTTCTCACACTCCTCGGTGGACACGAACTGCTGACAACTTTGGAGAGTTTCGAAGAAGGGAGATAACTTCTCTCCTGAATTTAACAAGAAACGACTAAGGCCTGTCAACCTCCCTGTCTGCCTCCGGGCATCCTTAGTGCTTTTCGGGGACACCATCTCCAAGATGGTTTTGACCTTTTCCGGATTGCGCACTCCCTTTAGGGGGAGAAGATGCCCCAAGAACTTTCCTCTCCCTACTCAGAACAAGCACTTTGCAGGATTGAGCCTCATCTTGAACTTACGGAGCATTGTAAAGGTCTCCACCAGATCGTCGATATGCTCCTGGACGCACTTGCTTTTAATCAAAAGATCGTCCACATAAATCTCCAAGATTCCGCCCCTTTTGCTCTTTAAAAGCATGATCAGGTAAGATCGTCACAGAAAAAACGACGACTGAATCAACCAGTGCTACGATTCTATGCAAGAGATAACAATCTTTCGTGCAGACATTATTTAACAAAGAAAAATCGTCACACATTCTCCAGCCCCCTTCGACTTTCTTCACCATTACAACATTGGAGACTCATTCTGAGAACTGGATCTCTGACACAAAACCTGCTTCAAACAGCTTCGTTACTTCTTCCATAATGGGCTCGACAAACGCAGTGGCGATTGCCCTCTTCTTCTGCCAGAAAAGTTTGACCTCTGGGTCCAGATTGAGGCGATGACATGCATCCTCGACATCGATCACGGGAATCTCCACAGGGCTCCAAGCAAATATGTTCGCATTCTCTTGCAGGCATACCACTATCTTCATCTTCTCGTCGGTCTTCAGCACTCCGCCAATCTTAAGCAGCCTGGGCACTCCACCCTCTGACACCACTTCGGCCTCTTCCACCTCCTCCGCATACTCCAGCCTATCCATTCCTTCTATGGCCTTGTCTATCTCCTTTGCATCCTCCATCTAGCCAATGGTGCTCGCTACAGTGAGGTAGCACTCCTGCGCAACTCTTGGATTGCTTTGGATCCTTACTTGGACACCCCTCTGACAGTACATCAAGCACTAATGGTACAAGGATGGGACAAACTTGAAGGTATTAATTAGTGGCCTCCTGAAGATGATACTGTAACAGCTCGACATGTCAACGGGGACGAAGAGGCACTTGACCGAAGTGCCTCCAAGAGGTGCCAGCAACTATGCTCCTCTCAGCTCTTTCTTATCTACAGAGAAGCCAAAGAGAGGGTCATTTGAATCTACCACTCTGCTAGCTTCCACTTCTAGCCCGTCGAACGTTTTCTTAAAGATGACGTTTATCGAGCTCCCGTTGTCCACCAGGATCCACTCGACGGTGAGTTCTTCGATCGTAACTTGGATCATGAGGGCATCATGCAAGGGATTCTCATTCCTTAACATGTTCTCTTCCGAGAAGATGATTTCTTCAAATAAGGGCCCCACTTGAGAGGTCATGATCGTCCATCCTCCGCCTCATCCTTGAACAACTCCTCCGCGACCTCCCTGGTCAACCATGTCCACGTTCGTCCATCGGGATCGGTTTTGAAACACCCTTAGCCCGACAGGAGCAACGTGCCTCTGCACATCTTCTCTTCCTCCTTCTCCAGCTCTCCTCCTTGCTGCCAGGATGTCTGGGCAAGCCATTGTCACATGCCCTTCATCCTGATGCAACTCGCAGTAGAGGGAGATTTCCTTTATCTGATGCCTCCTATGTTAATTCTGACAGTGGTGATTGCCTTGCCTGGCAATGGCCACTTCTCTTCCTCCTTGGTGTTCTCCTGGAGTGTGGTAGTTATTCCTCCCCTCCGGGAAGAACTTTTTTATGAAACCCGAGTGCTGGGGTTTTTATGTCGGCCTCCACGACGGCCTATTCACGGGAACTTGATACCTACTCTCCTCTCCTCGATTTTTTGGAGCCAGAAACGGTCTCATTGACTTCTACCTCCTTGGCTACTCTTGCCTACTTAGCCCATCTCGGATCTTGGGCCCTTCCCTCCTTTTTGTATCTTCAACTCCCACTTCCGGGGCACTTCCTTCTTCCTGCGCTCAGTGGTCTCCATCTCTTCATCCTCTTCCTCCCTGGTCAGCATTATAAGCTTTGCCAAGAAGCCACGATCGTCGACTCTCTTTGAAGAACATATACGCCCTCTCGATCAGCTCTTCGTAGGACATAGAAGGAACCCTACTGATCTCCGGTTTAAAGAGAACCTCTCGCAGAACAAAGGTTAGTGCCAACTGCATGGTGTAGCCATCCACCTCCTGGATGTTGAGGACATCCTCTTGAAAGCGATTGACATAGTGCCAGAGGGTCTCGTGCACCCCTTGCTTTAGGAGAAAGAGGGCAGGCGCCTCCTTTCACTTTTTCGATGTGGCAAACTGAATCATCAATCCTATGAGCAGGTCCCCAAAACAGCAGATGGAGATCCGCGGCAGCTGATGGATCCAATCCATGGCTTTCCCCTGGAAGGCCTTCCTATGGATGGTGTTGACAAAGAGCATGCATTTGAATGCACCAATCATGTTCAGGATGGACACACCATCTTTAAAACATTGAAGGTGCCCGATCGGAACGTCTCTGCCCGAGTAGCAGTTCAAAGCGGGCTCCTTGAACCTAACGCAGGACGAATCTATAGGCGGCGGAAAATCTGCGACCTAACCCTACATGCTATGCAAATGTCCGACGGTTAGATCATAATTGGATAATAAATACAACATCTCACGCAGAAAATTCCACAGCAAGGCACAATAAATTAATTAAGCGGAACAGTCTTAGGCTTTCCTCTGCTTGGAGGGCCAAAGAACGATCGCGCGGCGAATAAATTCTTCCTGAAGTTAGAGATTAATCCAGAAGCAAATAACTATAACAAACTGAAATACCAAACAAACATGTAATAATCACACCATATTCATGTCTTACAACCAAATACCAATACAAATACACCACAAATATATCAGGGTTGCTGCCAATAAAAGAGATTTGAACGTTGGAGGGCTTGGAGAAGGGTTCCGGTGATGGGGAGGCGGGGACGGGTAAGGGGGATGGCTGGTTGGTGTTGCGAGGCCTGGATCAGGGGATGGGGGGATGGATTTGAGCTGGATTGTCCGGATCAGGGCAGATCCGACAGTGGGTGGCTGTTTGGAGGTGGTTCTGCGTGATGGGGGAGTGAGGGCAGCAAAAGGAAAGGGCGGGGTGGCTGGATCTGGGCTGGAATGCCCAGATCTGGACTGGTTTGGAGCTGAAAACAGCAAGGCGGCTGTTGGACGGAGATAGATAGGGTGTGGGTGGGATGGGATTGGGCCGAGGGAGAGCAACGGCTCACTGGTGAGCGGCTGGAGGGGCGGAGGAGGCTGGGCAGCCTGCTGGTAGGTTGTAGGAGGAGTGGAGGCGGCTGGACAGGCGGTTGGAGGGGGTCCGGAAGGTGGTCGGCGGCTGGACAGGTGGTTGGAGGGGGTCCGGAAGGTGGTCGGCGGCTCTGGAAGGCTACAACAGCAATGGGAAAAAACCATATGCAGTGACCAGTAAATGATATAAATGAACAGTGTCGTGAACAGTGCCGCGAGCATTGACTGCTTTCTAAACAGGAAAACGTCCGGCTACTTTGTGGGTTGTAGGGGCTGCGGATGAGGGTTTAGGAGGACAACGGTGGCTGGACATCGAAGGGAAAAACAGGGAGGAGGGAGGAAAATAACAAAGGATACACACTTACCCAAGAAGTCGTTACAAAGGGGGCTCTACGGAGTCGGCACCGCGGAGGAGATCACCGGAATGAGGGAAGAAGACTCTCCAAACATTCAACAATCAAAAATGACGGCAGCCCTAAACCATCTATTTATAAGAAATAAAAATTAGGGCACCCAGAATCAACGGTTATGAGCCTATGATTGGTCGTTGGTCTCGGGGCAAAAACAACATGAAATAGAATCCGAAAAGTACAAAGCTATATATGAAATTGATTCGCAATGCAAATCCGGACGCATCCACGGAGTCGGATCGTCGATCCGGGCATGCCATATATGGTAAGTCTCCAAATCAGTCCTGAATGGATCCAAAGCTCTTCCTCGTCTCTGCTCCGCATCACTCTCCCCGACTTGAAAGAATTCATCTCCCGATGAATAAAGATCAAAATTCTCTCGCTGCATGCCAGGTAAAACTCGAAGAGGTCCACTAGAGGTCACCCAAGTGTCGTCGCTGGAAAAGTGTTCTCGCCAATCAACTCCTCCGGACTGAAAAGCTTCCATCTCCAATGAATGGAGACGGTCGTACTGAAGTCGAAGTCCAAGGCGAGTCGATCAAGCTCCGCTGGTAGCATCCAGGTGCCGTCAATGAAGGATCGTCCGTGCCCGCAAACCAAGTAGCGGCACACAAGACCGTCTGTAGAAGGGACAGACTCATGCGTAAAGATCTCAGTGATAATCTCATGTCTCAACTCTCAACATAATAACAGAAGGATCTGGTGGGATCTGAGGTGCCAATGGTGGAACTGTTAGGGACAGGATCCCGGGTAAGTGGGGGTCAGAAATGGGCTGAGCACGGGGCAATGAATGTGGTGGCAAGGGCTCGGGGGTGGACTGAGTGGTGGATGGTAAAAACGGTGGTAAAGGCTCGGGAGGGACACCAAGATGTGGGCCCGAATACTCATGAGGTGCAAAGTATGGAATCAGGTCCTCGACATTGAACACAGTAAGGGTACCCGTGCTCGCGGGGATGTCCAGCTCATAAGCATTTGTTCTGATGCGTCTCCGGACTGAGTAGGGACCCATTCGCCTAACGCTCAAGCTTTTAGCAAGCCTCGCACGGAGCCTCACAATGCAGATTCTTACCATCACCTGCTCGCCTTCATGAAGTACCTGCACTTGCCAATGAACATCCGCATGTGATTTACAATATTTATTACCAATATGGATTATTTGTCGGACTGACTCATGACACACATGCAAACGATGAACAGACAACACAACAGATTGATGCAAAAGATAACGAAACGACTCAACAGACTCATGCAAATGATGCAAATGATACATGACCGACACAATGTACCTGCTACAGGAAAGTCTAATAATGATCGGGACGTCTCTAAAATATGGTGGCCTATCAGGGGGCACTCTCGATGGAGTGTAGGAAAACGGGAGAGAATGTGTCAAAGAAATCAACGTCATAGGTCTGAGTGAAGCCTTTAGCGACCAGTCGGGCCTTGTACCGGTCCACACAGCCATCCGGACGGAACTTCGCAACAAAGACCCGGCGACAACCAACAACATCGGTGTCCAAATGAGGAGGAACAAGAGTCCATATACCCCGCTCGGTGAGGGTGGTAATTTTCTCTTCCATAATGGCCTTCCAATGAGGAATAGCAAGAGCGTCCTGGTATGTGCGGGGAGTGGAAATGGCAGAAATATCCAACGCAAAATTCCTGCGAGAAGGGGTAAGAAGAGCATAGGAAATAACAGCAGTAAGCGAATGCTGGGTACACACCCGCACCGCTTTGCGAAGAGAATTGGGTACATCCAGGTCGTCATGTTCATTAGTGTCCGGAGCATCCGTGGAGGAGAGATGGAACGGGAGTAGAGAGAGACGGCAAAGGCGGAGAGAGCGGAGGAGGAGATGGTGGACACGGTGGAGTAGGAGGGGTCTCGGTGGGCGTAGACGGGATGGAGGTGACGGTAAGAGAAGCAGGAATACCAGGAAGGGAGGAGTCGTGAGATAAATAGGACGCATTTTCGAAGAAGGTAACATCCGCGGAGACGAACTGCTTCCGAAGAACAGGATCAAAACAACAGTAGCCTTTCTGAGTGGAAGAGTAACCCAGAAAGACACATTTGGTGGCACGGGGAGATAGTTTGTCACGAGTGGCAGAGGGAGCGTGCACAAAAGCCGTACACCCAAAGATGCGTAGAGGAAGAGGGAAGGGATCCTTGCCCGGATAAAGAATGGAAAACGGTGTGTGGCCTTGAAGAACTGTGAAAGGAATACGATTGATGAGATAGCAGGAGATAAGAACGACATAGCCCCAATAGGAGCGAGGCACCTGCATTTGTGTCATTAGGGTTCCAGCGACATAAAGGAGTTAACGGTTTTTGCGTTCAGCTACGCCATTTCGCTGGGGGGTATAGACACAGCTAATTTGATGAATAATATCATTTTGCTCACAGAAGGAAGAAAAATCATGACTAAGATATTCTTTTGCATTATCAGACCGAAAAATATTAATAGATGTAGCAAATTGCGTTTTAATCATATAATAAAATGATGTTCATACAAAAAATAACTTGGAGCGCTCTTTTAAGAGATACACCCACGTACACCGAGAGAAATCATCAATAAAGATTAGAAAATACAAACGACCCCGACCTACAGTGAGGGTAGAAGAAGATCCCTAGAAATCGGAGTGAACTAAATCAAACGGACAGGAAGAGCCACGATCTTGCTTCGGCGGGAAGGATGAGCGGTGATGCTAGCCAAGTTGACATGCGTCACAGTTGAGAAGACTGTGCGGAGGTCGGTGGGGCAGAAACTGTCGAACAAGCCGTGGAGGAGGATGACCAAGGCAAAGATGCCAGAGGAGAAGATCCGTAGAAGAAGAAGAATAAACGAATAGAGCAGATACATTGTCTAAGAAGTAGAGGGCGCCGCTCTCAATCCCATTATCAATCGTCCTTTGGGAGCTCGGATCCTGAAAAGAACAAGAAGTAGGAGTGAATGTGATGGAGCACTGTACTGCTTGCAAAGAGAAATAACAGATAACAAATTGCATGGAAACTGGGGCACTAGAGGGTGTCCGCCAGGCGAAGAAACATAGTGACTTGAACAACTCCCGTCCCATTGACCGATGAGGGAGAGCCGTCTGCAATGAAAACCGGGGGCAATCGATCATGTTTTTCTAGGAGAAAAAATACTGAGGATTGCCGGTCATATGATTAGTAGCACCAGAGCCAATCAGCCATTTACCTTGAGTCACCACATGGGCACTACCTGAAGACGTCACCACCGAGACGGACTGCTTCGAAGAGGAGGTGGAAGCGTCACCAGATGGGCGAAGATGCAGATGATTCATCCAGCAACGATCAACCGTATGGTCGGTGCGGCCACAGTGAGAGCAGAGAAAGCGGGAAGGTCCACATCCGCCGGATTGAAGGCCGCGACCACTAGAGCCACCCCGCTGAGTATGATGAGCATAGGTGTCGGGGAGCGGTGGGTAGGATAGCAACGGACGTTGAAACAGAGAGGTAACAACAGTGATGATGCGGGCGGCATTGGCATCCAAGGTGGGGGAATCTGCCTCGCCAAGGATCTGTTGACGGATCATGTCATAGGAATTCGGAAGACGTAGAAGATAGAACACAACCAGAAGCTCCTGGAAGTGTTTGTGTTGCTCGGCCAGATCCACAAAAAATGGACGGTTCTGAAGAATTTCGGCTCCAAGAGCCTAAACTTGTTGGTAGGCGGCAGCAGGAGACATGGAGGGACGGACAAAGAGGTCCGCATAGAGAGTATAGATGCGAGACGTCTGAGCCCCCTTGGAGTAAAGAGCGGCAAGATAACGCAAAGCATCCTTTAACGTTTCATCATGGCGGATGACGGGGAGGCACTCATCAGAAAGGTTGTTAGCCAGCCAAGTGCGAACAAGAGCGTCGTTAGCATCCCAATCATCAAAGAGATCGGATTCTGGAGGAGGTGGGTCATCAGTGAGATGATGGCGTTTGCGTTGTGAGCGAAGTAGAAAGGTGAAAGAAACACTCCAGTCCGGGTAGTTGGAACCGATAAGTTTGGAAACGGTTCCAAGATTGTCCGACGGAGTAGGAGGGTGGGCCACGAGAGTAGTAGTAGTAGAGGTATCGGAGAGAGCCATAGAGAAGAACTGAGCGGACAGAAAGGAAGCCGCGCGAACAGGGAAAAAGAATCTGCGCGGATAGACAAGAGGCCGCACGAAAGCAACGGTTCGCGGGAAACAGTTTGCGCGGATAGACAAGAGGCCGAAAGCAACAAGGAGCCGCGCGAACACAAAACCGCGCGAAAGGAAGAGATCGCGAAAACAGGTCGCGAGCACAGGTCGCGAAGACAGATCGCGAAAATAGATCGCGAAAACAGATTGCGGAGGGAAAGGGAATCCGCGAAAATAGGTCGCGAGCAGAAAGCGAGAAGCCGCGCGAAAGCAAATAGGGAGGTCGCGCACACAGAGGGCAACAACAAGGAAGAGAAGGATACCGCGCGGACAGGGCGCAAGGAGGGGACAAACCGCGCAGATAGAAGCGCTCACAGAATCAAGTGGAAAAGATCGAGTCCTCTGATACCATGTGCGAACAGAAAAAGAGAAACAGAAATTTGGACAATAACAAAGTTTTTATTTCCAAAAATTGTATCTATTACAAAGGTATGACCTCTCTTTTATAGAATGAAGGAGAAGAGAGAGATTACAAATAAGAAATGTGAGACTAAATACATTTATGGTGACTAGCAACTAGACAAAACCAGTCCGCACAGGTCGCGCGATTAGACTAGAAGGCTAATCGCCCGACCATAACGACAAGCCGTCGAAGCTAGACAGAGTGAAATCGCTAGAGGCTAGGAGAGTGAAACCGCCAGAGGCTAGGATAACGCTAGACCGCCCGGCTACCAAGTCGCTGGAGAGAAGCTGCCAGACCGCCTGGCTATCAAGCCGCCAGAGTGAAACCGCCAGACCGCCCGGTCTCCAAACCGCTAGAGACAAGCCGTCAGACTGCCCGATTTCCATACTGCAACAATTGACTTTCAGAATGATCTTATTTCTGGATCTACACCAGTGGCCAAACCTCTTTATCGCATGACTCCTAGAGAGTTGACCAAGTTAAAGATACAGTTGCAAGAGTTGCTTGATCTGGGATTTATCAGACCCAGTTCGTCGTCGTGGAGAGCTCCAGTTCTTTTTGTGAAGAAAAAAGATGGCAGCTTGAGATTGTGTATTGACTATCGCGAGTTGAATAAGTTTACTATTAAGAATAAGTATGATGGCGTCGTCCCACAAATGTTTGAAGATACCCGCTGTTACAATCTCTGCTCGCAGCCACGTCGCCACAACAATCAAAAGAACAAAGAAATCCGCCTGTACGACCCCCGCGCACGGCCACGTGGGACCGCATAACCCATGAAAGCTTAGTTTTGGTGCGCTGCTTGGTGGCTGTTTAGTGTGTTGTTAGTGTAATGTGGTTTTTTGGTGTGTTTAGTTTAATTAGAGTGTTAATTGGGTGTTAATTTAAGTTAATTTCTTTTTTATTAACATTATTGTAAACCTTATATATTTGGTTGAGAGAAATGAAGGCAGAGATCAGATTTTCGGACAAGAAAAAAAAACGTGAAGAATTTTCTTCTAGGGCTAGCCGTGAGCTGTGTGACTCAGCCGCCATCCCCCGCCTGGCGTGAGACTCGCCTATTCAAGCAGTCGGTGCGACTCCGGCGATCTACCATTCACGGTGGTGAGACTCCACCGCCCCTTCGTGCGAAGCCTAGGGCTGCACCCTACCCGACCGCCGCCGCCCAACCCGCTCCCGCCGCCGCTCTACTTGCAGATCGACATCAAGCCCTGGCCGAACACCCTTCCCTTTCAGTGCAACCCACCACCACGAGTTCCAGGTCGGAGAACTGAACCATCCACACCGACCCGTCGCCGACCTCTTCCCTGCACTCGGCCGACCCTCTTGGTCTCAGGATCGCTACTCCGCCGCATGGAGCTCCTCGGTGCAACATCATTGAAGTGTTGGCTAGGAACTCAACCGCTCGGTGTGACTCTGGTAGTTCCATGGTTGAGAGGCTCTTCACCGAAAAATCTTAGTGAGCTTGGGTAACAAATTTCTCTACTCACTTGTGTGTGGTTCTTCGTAAGTAGTTTTTGTGTGGTGAACGAGGTCGGCGTTGCCTTCGAAACCATTGGATTTTCACGAATTTTAAATCGAAGTTTTTGCGTGTTTTCCAATTGTTCTTGAGAATTAAAGTATAGGGTAAATCCTTAATGTGACATTGATTGGAGTGGGTAACTCCTTGTTTTGACGCTAAAAGGATTGGGGTAATCCTATGTTTTCGTTCTTTTGGGAATAAACACGACCACTTTTCGAATCGTCGTTTTGGTCGGGTTTCTCTTTGTGTGTATTGTTTATGTGCCGCGAATAAGTAAAGCATATTGAAGTGGTTAAAAATTCGTGTGCGCACGTGATTGAGCGAAAAGAGCTTGAGTGAACCATCGTTTGAATTGTCACACACGCACCCCTCCGCTTAGGCCTGCATCAATTGGTATCAGAGCTCGGCCCAAATATTTCTTAATCTTTGTCAGTCCTCCTGCGTCACTTTCACCCTTTATGCACACACGTTCCAATTTCATAATATTCCGGAAAGAGGTTGGTCAATTTCTTAACTTGGCCCCGGTCCGCACTATTCCACACTAGGTCTCACTTGTGCACCAAAATTATATTTTCCTACAAGAAAACAAATTTATTTTCTCACTCATCGTATGCCCACTAGATCCGGTCACGAGTATCACACTAACTCCGGACACGAGTATCACACATCCTTGTCGAGTACGGCCGAGGAACGACACCCAAATCAAAACCCCACTCTGGTTGATGAACTTCGCTTTGAGATGAATCAACAATTGGGGGAACTTCGGGGAATGATGACCCAACTTTTGGCCAACCGAACCCCCTCACCACCTAGAGGCCATAGGCCACCGAACCATCACCACCACCACGAGGACGACGACCATGATGATTTGTCTCCACGTGCTCGTCCACAACCACGTCGCCCTGAACGAGACGTCGACCTTACCCGCTCCATTAAAATTAATGCCCCACCTACGAAGGCTTAGGAGAACCGCAATTTTTTCTCAATTGGGTTATGGATATGGAATGCTATTTTGAATGGCATCGCGTAGTGGACCCACAGAAAGTTCAAGTGGCTAGGATGAAGTTAACGGGACGAGCCAAAGTATTTTGGTTAAATGAGGAGCGACGTTTCAGAGTTGAGAATGGTGTCCCCCCTGTCGGTTGGCACGTTATGAAAAATCTTCTCAAGGATCAATACGTTCCCGCCGATAATCGCACCCAAATATTCGATGAGTTAGCCACCCTTCGGCAAGGCGATAGGTCCGTAGCCGATTATATGAGAGATCTTAAGGATAAGATGGTCTGATGTGAGGTTCAAGAGATGCCGGAAGTTACAGTATCTAGGTTCCGTAAGGGCCTTAGCAACGATATCCAAAAGAAGCTCTTGCGCTACAGTCACACCGATTTGAATACCACTTTTAACGCCGCTTTAGATATTGAAAAACACATAGCCTCTAAATCCAAAACTAAAAACAACTTATATAAAGACAAAGCTACTAGTGGCTCCTCTACCTCCACCTATAAGGACAAAGGGAAGTTTAAGACCACAGATTCCTCTAACGTTGTTATCACGGCTAGGGACGCTAAGAATCCTCAAGGTGAGCGCATTCCCGTAGGCAAGATTAGTAAGACTATGCCACTTGTTATGCTTGCGGGGTACCCGGCCACTATGTCGTTGAATGTTCAACTAAGACAAAGACCTTGGCCGTCATCGAGCCTACTAGTAAAGCACCCTAGTTTATCGACGAGGCTACGGATGAGTCAAAGCCGGATGGATTCCCTAGTGACTTGGAAGAGGATAATAATCTTATGGTGATGAGATGTATTTTGACTACGCCTCGTGCTTTGGATGATTGGAACCGAGCTAATATATTTTCCTTGATTTTTAAGAGCGGTGAGAAACTTTGCAAGTTGATTATAAACACTAGTAGTTGTATGAATGTCATATCCGAAAGTGTCGTTACGGGTATGAAGCTCACTATGGAGCCCCACCCCCACTCCTATCAAGTAGCTTGGGTCAACAAAACGTCTCTTCCCGTTACACGGAGATGTCGTGTACCCCTTACCATCAAGTCGTATTCAGAAGATATTTGGTGTGATGTGGTTCTCATGGATGCTTGTCATGTTCTTCTTGGTCGCCCTTGGTTATACGATCATGATGTGATTCATTTTGGGAGAGCTAATGTATATGAATTTAAATTTAATGACAAGACGATCACTTTGAAACCCACTCCGCCTAAGGATCCCGCTAGCCCCGCTAAGGATACCATTCTCCCCGTAGAAAAAAAGACACTAAACTTACTTGGTCGTAAGGAGCTTAGTCGTGATTCCTTTTTAGGTGGGCTTGTTTATGCGTTGGTAGTCATGCAAACTAAAAATGAAGCCACTATTTTGGAAGATTTACCGCTTGATTTGAGGACGTTATTAGAGGAATATACAAATGTTTATCTAGATGAGTTTCCCTCTTCATTACTCCCGCGTAGAGATATTCTACACGCTATAGATTTTATGTCGAGCTCCTCCTTAACAAATCTTCCCCACTATAGGTTGAACCCTGCGACACATCAAGAGTTGCAAAGTCAAATTTCAGATTCTCTCCAAAGGAATTTTAGTAGATATAACACGAGTCTTGGTGTCATCCACGCCTCACTTACACCCAAGAAACTCGGACATTGGCGCATGTGTGTTGATAGTTGCGTAATAAATAAAATTACCGTGAAATATCAATTTTTTATTCACCATTTCGATGACTTATTGGGTGTAATATTCGATGCCACGATTTCCCCAGCGTTAGATCTTTGGGGTGGCCACCTCCAAATCTGGATTCGGGGAAGGGATGGCTATCTATTTAAATATTCCAAGTTGTGTATCACACACTCGTCTATTCATCACTTTATAGTTTGGGTGATACATTGCGGTGGCCATGGCGGTCAATTTGATCGTGATAAGACCATAACCTTAGTGGAACATAAATCTTATTGGCCACATTTCAGGTCACTTGCACACGAAATTGTTCGTAGTTGTTGCCCTTGCCTACTCGCATATAGCGATTCTATGAATCGATCATCCGGGTTACCGCCGAATGAGTTGGTGCTAGGTTACAAAGCCCCTGTACCACATGGTTTGCTTCCACTACCTCCTATGTACAAGTCACGTCACTTTGCACAAAAGTTCGCTCAATACGTTCTCGATCTTCACAAGCGTATACAAGAAAAGTTAACCACTCAATATGTTTCTTATGAATCACATGGTAATATACATCGGAGAGCCTCTACTTTTTTTGTTGATGATTTGGTTTTGGTCCGTTTTCTTCTGGAGCGGTTGCCCTCGAACACCGTCAAGAAGTTGGCCAATAGGAGAGCTGATCCCTTTCAAATTTTCAAGAGATTGGGAAACAATGTGTGTGTTTTAGATTTACTTGTTAATTGGGGTATTTCCCCTATTTTCATTGTTTCGGAGTTAACGTCGTATGTCTTACCACCACCGGAATTACTTCACTCTTCATTCTCTTCTTCTGATGCGTTGACTTCCTCTTTGGGGTTGGGGGGTGAGCGTGTTCCCATGTCTCTCTTGCCTGCGGATCCTACCGTCATTACACCGGATGGTGGTTTTGCCGCCAATATTTCACTTGATGCTAACGTTTTTCCAACGTTTACCAAAACCTCCTTTGTGCTTTACAAGATTCTAGACAATGCAGTTGTTCCTTCCGCTGGCGGTGGTCTCCACCGCTATCTTGTTCGTTGGCGTGACCGTCCTACTTCAAATGATTCTTGGCTCCCCGATGCTATTTTGGAATGTTTGGATGCTACCTTCGTCCTACACCCTCGTCGCGACCACTCACCGGTGATGAGTGTTTTTGACCGAGTGAGGATTGATGGCGTCGTCCCACAAATGTTTGAAGATACCCGCTGTTACAATCTCTGCTCGCGGCCACGTCGCCACAACAATCAAAAGAACAAAGAAATCTGCATGTATGACCCCCGCGCACGACCACGTGCGGCCGCATAACCCATGGATGTTCAGTTTTGCTTCGCTGCTTGGTGGTTGTTTAGTGTGTTGTTAGTGTAATGTGTTGTTTTGGTGTGTTTAGTTTAATTATAGTGTTAATTGGGTGTTGGTTTAAGTTAATTTCTTTTTTATTAACATTATTGTAAACCTTATATATTTGGTTGAGAGAAATGAAGGCAGAGATCAGATTTTCGGACAAGAAAAAAAAACGTGAATAATTTTCTTCTAGGGCTAGCCGTGAGCTGTGCGACTCAGCCGCCTTCCCCCACCTGGCGTGAGACTCGCCTATTCCAGCCATCGGTGCGACTCCGACGATCTACCCTTCCCGGTGGTGAGACTCTACCGCCCCTTCGTGCGAAGCCTAGGGCTGCACCCTACCCGACCTCACGCGCCCAACCCGCTCCCGCCGCCGCTCTACTTGCAGATCGACTCCAAGCCCCGGCCGAACACCCTTCCCTTTCAGTGCAACCCACCACCACGAGTTCCAGGTCGGAGAACTGAACCATCCAC
Source organism: Platanthera zijinensis (assembly GCA_039513925.1). Lineage (NCBI taxonomy): Eukaryota > Viridiplantae > Streptophyta > Magnoliopsida > Asparagales > Orchidaceae > Platanthera > Platanthera zijinensis. The sequence continues at coordinate 135,671,778 of CM077087.1, read as the reverse complement.
ACCGACCCGTCGCCGACCTCTTCCCTGCACTCGGCCGACCCTCTTGGTCTCAGGATCGATGCTCCGCCGCTGGGAGCTCCTCGGTGCAACATCATTGAAGTGTAGGCTAGGAACTCATCCGCTCGGTGTGACTCTGGTAGTTCCATGGTTGAGAGGCTCTTCATCGAAAACTCTTAGTGAGCTTGGGTAACGAATTTCTCTACTCACTTGTGTGTGGTTCTTCATAGGTAGTTTTTGTGTGGTGAACGAGGCCGGCGTTGCCTTCGAAACCATTGGATTTTCACGGGCTTTAAATCGAAGCTTTTGCGTGTTTTCGGATTGTTCTTGAGAATTAAAGGATTGGGTAAATCCTTAATGTGACATTGATTGGAGTGGGTAACTCCTTGTTTTGACGCTAAAAGGATTGGGGTAATCCTATGTTTTCGTTCTTTTGGGAATAAACACGACCACTTTTCGAATCGTCGTTTTGGTCGGGTTTCTCTTGGTGTGTATTGTTTATGTGCTGCGAATAAGTAAAGCATATTGAAGTGGTTAAAAATTCGTGTGCGTACATGATTGAGCGAAAAGGGCTTGAGTGAACCATCGTTTGAATTGTCACACACGCACCCCTCCGCTTAGGCCTGCATCAAAGTATCTTCTTCCAAGGATAAACGATTTGTTTGATCAACTCGAGGGGTCATGCATACTCCAAATTAGATCTGAGGTCGGGATACCATCAGTTGAAAATTCGAGATAAGGATACCCAGAAGATAGCGGTTAGTACCAGATATGGTCATTTCGAGTTTGAAGTCATGTCGTTTAGGTTGACCAATGCGCCCATCAACACTTATGGATCTTAACAAGGTGTTTAGAGAGTTTTTGGACCGATTCGTGACTGTTTTTATTGATGATATCCTAATGTATTCCAGGAGCCAGGATGAGCATGTCGCGCAGCTCATGACAGTCTTGAGCACTATTAGGCAGAATCAGTTATACGCTAAATTTTCTAAGTGCGAGTTTTGGCTCTTAGAAGTGACATTCTTGCGTAACGTGGTTAGTGGAGATGGACTTGCAGTTGACCCAAAGAAAATTGAAGTGATCAGAGATTGGCCAAGGCCGAAGACAGTTGCAGAGTTCCGTAGTTTTCTGAGTTTGACAGACTACTACATGAGATTTATTAAGGATTTTTCGAAGATAGGCTTCCCGTTGACTTCGCTTACCAGGAAGGGAAGAGCTTTTAGTTGGATCTCAGAGTGCGATTCTGCTTTAGAGGAGTTGAAAGACCAGGTTGTCAGAAGCACCAGTACTATGTTTTCCATCAGACGTGGATGACTTTCAGATTTCCAGTAATGCTTTAGGCCAGGGTCTGGAATGTGTTCTCATGCAGCACAATAAGGTAATAAATTTTACGTCCAGGAAACTGAAGAATTATGAGATGAATTATCCTTTGCACGAATTGAAGTTAGCAGTCATCATCCACGCAATGAATATTTGGAGACACTACCTCTACGGTGTACGGTGTGAGATATTCACAGATCACAAAACCTCAAATACATCTTTAATCAGTATGAGCTCAACATGAGGCAGGATAGGTGGCTCGAGTTTTTAACAGACTATGATGTGACTATTGAGTACCATCCGGGAAAAGCTAATATAGTAGCGAATGCTCTCAGTAGAAAGAGTTCCAGTTATTCTCTCATCACCCAATAGGAAGAGTTGGTGCGAGCCTTGGAAAGGTTAGAGATTAGTGTGGTGTCGTGTACGAGTTTTGGCCGTGTCAGTTTGGGTTGGATTGAGATTATGTGCGACATTAAGGAGAGGATCCGGGATGTCTTGCCCTTAGATCCAAAGATGACAGAGATATTCGATTTGAATCAGGTAGGTCAGAGAAGATTCCATGGTCCTGATGTCGATCATATTCGTGAGGATATTTTAGTTGAGGCTCATAACTCCAAGTATTCTAAACATCCAGGCAGCACAAAGATGTATGCAGATCTAAAGAAGTCGGTATGGTGGTCGGGACTTAAAGGAGATGTCTCAGACTATGTAGGGATGTGCGAGACTTGCAAGTTGGTTAAGGCGGAGTGTCAGAGGCCTGTAGGCAAGCTGCAGGCTCTTCCAATTCTAGAGTGGAATTTTGAAGACATTTCTATGGATTTTATGCATAGCCTCCCAAGATCCCAGAGTGGGAATGACTCGATTTTGGTAATTGTGGATCGACTGTCCAAGGTTGCACACTTTATTCCCAACAGGAGGACAGACCAGGGTCCAAGGTTGGCTCAGCTTGGATGAGATAGTTTGACTTCATGGTGTGTCGAAGTCTATTGTGTTAAACATAGATGACAGATTTATCGCCAAGGATTGGAGGTACGCTCATGAGCGTCTGGGAACTCAGTTGAAGTTTAACACTGTCTTCCACCCCCAGACTGATGGACATACCGAGCGTACGAATAAAACCATGGAAGACATGCTTCGCATGTATATCTAGGACTTTGGTGCCAAATGGGAGAACTATGTAACTTTGGTGGAATTCTCCTATAATAATAGTTTTCAAGCGAGTATCGACGTGACACCATTCGAGGCTTTGATTGGCAGGCGTTGTCGGACACCTTTATGTTAGGTAGAAAGAGAAGAGAGAGCTTCTAGCAAAGAATCATGGATAGATAAGATCACAGCCCGATCAGACTCATCCAGGAGCGTATGAAGATAACACAGGACAAACAAACAAAGTACTACGACCAATGTCGCAGGGCGGTAGAATTTAATGTTGGAGACTACGTTTATCTGAAGGTTAGACCAGTCAAGAGGGTCTCTAGGTTAAAGAGAATGAATAAGTTGAGTCCAAGATTTGTTGGACCATTCGAGGTGTATTAGAGCGCATAGGTGAGGTTGCATACATGTTGGCCTTACCCGAGGATATAAGTGTATTGCATGATGTATTCCACGTCTCCTATTTGAAGAGAGAATTCAGAGATCATAGTCAGGTGATCAGCACTATGGATGCGCCGATTGAATCAAATCTGAGCATTGGTATTTGGTCAGTCAGGATTGTGGGCTCGAGGATTCAGAAGCTCAGTAACAGAAAGATCCGTATGGTTAAACTCCTTTGGATAAATTGTGGTCGACCAAAGCATACTTGGGAAAGAGAGAACAAACTCCGGGGCAATGAAGATTATTCATTTATCTTTGATTCAGGTATGATGTAATTTTCGAGGACGAAAAATTTATTAGAAAGGGAGATTCGTAACACCCTAAATTTTAGCATCGCAATCAATTTAAAATTTCATGGTTTGCTCATGAGCAAAATTAATCAAGCCGACAACTTTTGGAGGTAATAATCTATTTTAAACCATTTTATTTTACATGATATTTAAAAAAATGAAGAGTTGGCGTAATAAAAATATTTTTTTTATGTATAAACTGGTGACTTTGAGATTTCGGGAGTTTTAGTATGCTCAAAATAGAATGTCATGGGTGACATTATCTTAATTGGGATAATTTAAATTTTTTTAAAAAATATTGTCGGTTCAGTTGTTAAAACCTCCCCTCCCCGATCTCCCTCTCACGAAACATCTTTTCCTCAAGCCGTGCGAAACACTGCCGCATTTCCGCTGTCTCAAAGCCGTCCGTCTCATGTACTGCATGCGTGCTGAATCTGGAAGACAACAACGGCTCTTTCCTCCTCACAGGACGCAAGCGGTCACTCCTTTCCCCGCAACCCTAGTCGGTCTCTTTCTTTTCTCCCTAGCACGGTAAGTAGTGGATCTTCAACCCTAGCCGGTAGTGGAAGCCTCCCCTTTCGCCGTTTTTGATTTCGGTAAGTGTGGGTCGCCATTTCTCCTTCTATCTTAGGGTATTCTTCGCTTCTATATTGCGTAAACCCTATTGCTTTTCGATTTCAGATTTGGAAGGGGTTAACTCGTTCATGCGCAAAGGCTTGACCGATCTTTGTGTAAATCCCCGCCTTTAGATCAAGGTAACACATACGTTTGTGTTCATGTTCCTCCATAGATAATTATTTGTCGTCATTGTGAGTTTTCCCACTAAAAACCCTAAGGGGGAAACCATTTAAGTTAGGGTTACCGTTGGATTACAGATTTCTTTGGTGGTCGTTGGAGCAAAGGATTGGAGAAGTTCTTAGTGGTCAGATCTTTTGAGAAGGAGCATCATGTCGCGTCGTCACGTGTACGAGCGTCGAAATGCCACTGTAAGAAACTCGACTCCCTTTAGTCTAACAGTTAAGATAATACCTTTTAGTTCATGTATTAACTATGTTGGTATACACACTTGGAAATTACAAGTTCCTATAGTCAAAACAAGTCAAAGGGGTAGGTATACACTTAGGCTAAGTTAGCAGATTCAGTGTCATGAAAATCCTAAGCCCAGTACTTTTAACGAGAGCGCTACTCCGTGTTTTACTCACTGAACACTAGTCTAAGTTAATTCAGAAAAGTGGCAAGGAAAGATCACACTCGTTATTATGGTGGAGGCACACCACCGTGTTCTCAGGGTCAGTGGGCAATCATACGAACTTCAAGCTTATGGTCGATGACCCTTGTTATAGATATGAACTCCTCAGATAGGAGTCTGTGTTCCACTTGAGGGACACCCAGTTCAGGGCACCATCAAATTTGCCACTCACAGACTGCAGTTTCTAGACATGCACAATCGTCCTTAGTGACATGAGCTATAAGAAATTAATGTAACTGGTTGAAACCTACAACAAATATAAATCCAAAACTTCAAAAATCAATGATTGATATAGTTAAGAAAAGAGTGTCAGATCACACAATAGGTCGGTTCTAGGCCAGACCATAATCTCAAGTGACACTTATAAGGTTAGAAAAATTATGCAAATCTTATAATGATGTAATATGCAATTAATATTTTTTCTTTAAGCGTTGTTGTAGGGAGTAGTTTTCTTACTCTTTAGTGGGTCTGACCCATTTGGAACTTGTTTTTACAGGAGGCTCGGGTCAGGGGATCCACTTAGGATAGGCGGCTCAGTCTTCACAATCATCAGTTTTGTTCAGTTGTACCACTGTTGTTGTATTTGTTTTTATTAGCAGAGATTATGTACATGTTGTACTTCACTCATGTTTTATTGTATCCGTTAATTTCAGACTAACAGTATATCAGTTTCATAGTGTAATATTCTGTTCTAATAGGCTCTGTGAACTCAGCATTTAAAGATACACATTTACCATAGTTTTTCTTTCTGTACTTCCGTTGTAAGTTTTCATTTAGCACTTTTATTTTTACCTGCTTTATAGCAGTTTTTATACCGTTACTTAGTTTATTTTTTATCGCGGACCCGACCAGACTCCTGATTTCTTGATAAAATAGCTTGGGGTATTACAAAACATCCATCTATAGAAGGAACCCCTAAGGTGGTGACATCTTCATCTTTTGAATGTTAGTTATTCGATCTCTCTTTGGAGAGGGGAGTACTTTGGAGAACTCAGCCACTGGCTAATTGGCAGGAGTGTGTCCCCAAGTTATTTCTTTTATTTTCATACATTGCAATTTCTTATTCGTGATATAGCCTAGCTAGCCAATATCTATTGGCCTGACCTACCGCACCTTTAGGGTTTCAGACGAAACCCTAATTGGACTTGCCTACTAACTGCCTACATTTCTCACTTGCAGATTCCATCATACACGTCTGGCTGGAGCTCATCCATTACATTCTTGAGCCCGTCTTCCGTTATTGCTCGTTGACAGTCCGCGGTCGATGACGCCGCTTTCGTGCTCGATCCTGATCATCGTCGTTACCGCTGTCGGTCTCCCTTATTTCCTCGGTGCACTGACTCGCGTACACGTCTGATTTAGCCGACTCCCCGCCGGTCACCTCCTCCGGACAACCCAACGCCTCTACCTCTTTTACCTAATTGATTTTGACACATCTGTTGCTCATCTTTCGCATGCTGCTCCTCGCGCCCTCCAGTCCCAGGCTGCTATTCAGCCACCGCCACACCAAATTCAACTCCTTAGCCTCCGTCCTCCCTCATCCCCGTCGTTCCATCCCCCATGCACGTTCAATGACCCTCCACACTGACGAGGACGCCTCAACCTGCGCCTCCACAAACACACATCGTCTGAATCAGCTCGAAGAATGGCTTAAGGATCTTACTCTCCTCCTTCGAGAGCTCGCGACCACATCGGTAAACCATCCACCAGCCCCTCCGCCACCACCACTGGTGCAACCCCTTTGACCCGTCTTGGACTACATGGGTTTCTCCACCCCGCTATAGACATCCATCTAGCCCATCTCCGTCGGATCGAGATCCCTGTGTTCGTCGACATCGACCCCCTAGATTGGATCGCTAGCGCCGAATAGTTCAACCTTCAGTCCACGACCGCCAACCAAAAGATTCCCCTGAACACTATCAATATGGAGGGTTTGACGCTCCATTGGGTGCGTTGGATGCGCCAACAGGTTCCTAACCTCTCCCGACCTACAGTGAAGGAGGAACTCCTCCGCAACTATGATGCCATCCAGGAGGGCAATGCCTACGAGCGCCTCAACTTCGTGCGCTAGTGTGAAATCGTGGCAACCTACATTAATGAGTTCATCGAGATCGCCTCGCACGTACCTATAACCTTCCTGCTGTATTTCCTTGAAGTCTACAACCACACCTTTGGGCGCATCTCCAGGTGCACAATTTGACTACTCTTTTCCGCGTCATTGAGCAAGCTCATTGCTTCGAAGAGAAATTCTACACAGCCCAGCAGTCCTCGTCCCGCACACACCACCAACCGATGTCGTTGTTTCCATTGAAATCTTTACAACCTTTTCCCTACTTGGATCACCTGCCCCAGCATGGGCACTAGTTGCTAGGCCCTCCTCCAGCGACGTTAGTTCCAACAGCCCCGCCTCCACTGGCGCCCCGGCGACCCCACTGCTTATCTCGCAAGTATCACTTCGAGCTTCACCGCAAGGGCCTTTTCTTTCGTTGTTAGTGTCTGTAATTGCCCACCCACGTCTGTGCTTTCAAAGACTTGGAATTGTTGGTGGCATCTGAAGACGACAATCCTGACTTCGGGGACATTGACCCGTTGATGCTCGCAGATGACCCCTACGAACCTTGACCTTGAGGACAATTTCATTTCTCGGGAGTGTGTTGATATGAATTTCATCATGTGGCATTCATATCTTATAGTGGGACCAAAATCTATATAAGGAGCCCCTTAGATGGTGAGATCTTCCTCTTTTGAGTGTTAGTCATTTAATCTCTCAATGGAGAGAGGAGTACTATGGAGGGCCCAACATATGGGTGATTAGCGGGAGCATGTCTCCCAAGTTGTATCTTTTATTGCCATGCAATGTAATTTCTTATTTGTGTCATGGTTCATGATATGCCATAGCTAGCTCGTATTATTATTCTCCTGTATGGCAAAACGATCTATTATATTTTTTGGCCATCGATATATTTGCAAACTTCATATTCTACCACTATTTTGGCATGTATTCAGCCATGTTCAGTTCAGTGAAATAAGATGAGATATTATATTCTCTTATCTCTGTTTTTAGGACAGAGCCAAGTCATAATTCAAACATTCCCTATGCCAAAATTAGTGATGATGGTGCTACAAGACTGGTCCTTCGAAATCCTTTTATAGGTTGTCATTACCATAGTCTTCTATACAGACAAAGGAGGTGATCGTCATTAAATCAAAATTTCTCAGACGAGTAGTCAAAATTGGTTATGTAGGTGAACTAAGGCAAAGGAAGAGAAATTTATCTTACTGGGGAAAAATACATCCGAGGAATAAAAAAACGTGCTATAGAACTTGAGAGGCTGAAAATTCCATGTTGATGGCAAGGTCATGGAATTTAATGTCGCCTAAAATCAATTAGACTTAACTCTTCTGCAAAAACACAAAAGAGATTTCTGATAAGGGCAGCCCGGTGCACATAGCATCCTCGTGCAGTGAGCGTCCGGGGAAGGGTCCCATCACAAGGTTGAAATGCAAGCAAATCTTACCATGCATTTTTGCAGGAGGCTCTTTACAGGTCTCGAATCTGTGGGGTCAAGGTCACACAACAACACCTCAACCAGTGCACCAAGTCTCTCTTTCACAAAAGAGATTTCTGATATGGTGTAAGAATGTATTTTGACACAAGACAGCATAGTGCTTTGAGATTTGATCTTTCCTTAAGAATACTAGCCAAGCGACCATGACTGTAACCGAGTAGTTTAATACTAATGTCGAGCTATAGCAAGAAATGGATATGTTCCTTTTGATTAATTTCAGCGTCAAAAATAGTGCGAAAGATACGTAAATATTTGAGAAGAATATGTTTTAACTTCATGGACTGAATAATGACTTGGTCAAGTGATGACGTGGGATAATTTTTTATGAAGGTTTTAAGGAGGAAAGTTAGAGGACATCAATGATCAGAAACCTAAAAGCAGCAATCATGGATAAACAAAATTGGCTTTTTTTCAAAGAAACCTAAATATCAATTGATCATGTAATAACAGTATGTTCTGCTTGGTGTGATGAATACAAAAAACTTACACTAAGGAAGTTTGTTGGAACATCCATGGAGAGCCAAAATGATACTATGCTCAAATACAAAAAAAAAAAATAAACAACAAAAATTTAATTGGAACTGACGGAACTTCAAAGGAATAGAACTGGAAAAAAACTTTAATCTATCCCTGATTACAAGTTTTAGATGAGAAGAAAAAAAAGGGAGCCAAGTGAACATCTTTCCCTAATATGGAGGTTTTTATTTTTCAAAAGAAGAACAACGGAAAGTAAGGAATTTTGATAAGATAATTTTAATAATACAAAATAATTCAAATTTAAATAAAAAATAAATAGTCTTCCCTCTCAATAGTAACTTATTTATCATTTTGCAGATGACATTGTCCCAATCACAGTACAAACATAAACGGATATTTTATAAAAAAAAGTATCAGAATTACCTGGTTTGCAGAATGGCACATAACAGAGTAATGAGGTTCGTTATTAGTGGATCAATAATGTTCGTGGGTTCATTAGGCAAAGTAAAGAGTCCTAGAGTGGCCTGAAAAATTGCACTTAAGATTTACTGGATGTTATATGGACCAAGTAAAAGCCATGTTGGATCCAGTGAGATATAAGATAGATTACCTTCAAAACAAGATTTCTCGTGTCCAATGGTAACCTCGGTTCTATCGAAACCAATGTTGTGCAAGCACTTAAAGCAAGACTCTGTATAGTCATAAAATCACAGCCAAAATTTGTAGTAAGAAGCCAGAAATTTTAATGGTATCTACCAGAATTGAAATAACAAATAGCATAAATACCAAATCATTAACATACTTGAGTATTGAGAAGTTCATTACTAGAATCAGAAAAATCATCACTTGCTTCAGTGCCCATCAAGGTCAGCACATAATCAAGTAGCTGATCTCGTCGCTTTAGTGGGAAGCAGATACCCATCTCAGCGGCATTAATGACCGCACAGCCTGCAAAAAGTTACAATTTCTGCACAATTTACAAAGTGGAATGGAAACAATGATTTCCCGAGCAAACATAAAATATAATAATGTCACAAACACAAGATAAATTTCCCTAGTAATAATGTAATGGAATATGTTGGAGAAATATGTAAAAGAAGCCCAAGGTTAAGCCCATGTTGAGGCCCATGTCTTGGCTCCTCTTGTCTTTAGTCCTACATTGTAGAATAGGAGTTTCTCTCCCTTTTCCTCTTCTATTTAAATGTACAAAAGCTTGTATTTTATTGATTGGAGAAGGAATAATAAAGTTGGCATTCTTTTTTCAATTATTCTGGTGTATTCTACAAGGTATCACTGTATCAGAGGCGATCGGTCTTCCTGATTGTTTACGCAGCTCTGGTGGTTTCCATTTTTTTAAACCGCCTCTTTTGTGCGGTTTGGAGTGATGGGCAGTCTGCCCTCCTTTACCAGCTGCCAATTCTTGCGGTGTCTCCTTGGCTCCGTGTTCCCTGCCTACTGTTCCTCGGTGGCCTCTTATAGGATTTATTTCCCGTGGGCCCCTTTGCTAGTCGCTGCGGTCAGCAGATTGCTAGTCGCTGCCCTGTTGTGACTAGTTGCCTCTCGCGGACTGTTTTTGTTGTTTTTCTTCTTGCGGACTGCAGTGGTCGCCTTCTCTAGTCGCTGCTCGTCGCGGGTTGTTCTATTCCCTGGCTCTGTTGCTGGTCGCCACGACCTGTTCTCTTTGTTGCGGCTTGGACAATTCGCACGAGTAGACGGTCTTCTCTCTATCCGATGTTATCTTCTCTATTCGCTTGCCCTATCGCGGACTGTTGCCTATCCCCGTCCAACGCGGTTTGGTTGCGCGATTTGTTGCTAGTCGCTCTCTCAACTTTGTTCGCGCGGTCTGCGGGTTCTGTTTCTTTCCGCCAGACGTCTCGGACGGCCTGCATTGTCTCCCTTGCCGCTTGGCTTCTTCGCGCGGATTCTGACCCCTTGCCGCCAGTCCTCTCACGCGGCCTGCCTCTTGCTGACTATCCACCAGTTGCTCCAGCCTCTTGCTGACTATCCGCTAGTAGTCGGATTCTTCTCCACCTCGCCACCAAGTTCTGGGGTGCCTTGTCTCTAATGATCGATTCTACCGTTGCTTCATCGCTTCTTGCTAGAGCTGCGGCTCCTCTACCGGATATTTGTGATGAGCTTCGGATTACTACTATTTATCTTTGCGACAAGCAGAACTTCGTTGAGTGGGTGCACTCTGTGCGTCACGTATTGCAAACTAAAGGGCTTCTCCACCATTTGACGACGACTCCTAATGTTCCAACTGATGAGTGGCTTCGTGACGATGGTCATGTACAATCATGGCTCAACAATGCTATGGGCACTGAGCCCTACCGCATGACCATGTATCATGAGACGGCCAAGGTTATGTGGACGGAATTGCACTCCCTCTATTCTGGCCAGAACAGTCTCCATCATTTGTTTGATATTGTTAATGATCTTCAGAATCTTAACCCTGGTGCCACCGGTGACTTAACTTCTTTTGTTCCGCGCTCAAAGACGCTTGTTGAAGCCTGGATATAACACCAGCCTCCTATGACGGATCTAGCTGTGCAGCGGACGCAGAAAGATGCTGTCGGGATCGCCATGATGATGGCCGGAAATCATACCATCTCCATAGCATCGGGGCTCATGTTCACTCTTCATCTACAACTCCTCTCTCAGATGTTTGTTCGATGCTCTTGAAGGTCACTACGCCCCCTGATGTCCCTGGGCCTCCTGGTTCGGCTCTTCTTCAGCAGCCCGTCCTTCCTCCTTCTGCACCAACTCGTGGGGGTCGCACCAACACCTGGGGTCAGACGTCCAGGGCGACCTCGCCCTAAATGCTCTCATTGTGGACGGGACGGTCACTTTAAGGCTATCTATTATCGCAAGCACGGTTTGCCTCCTCATCTCAATCGTGTATCTATGGAAAGCAACACCGTGTTCTTTTTACCTCATTGTACTCGGAGTGATACTCCTTTTGCTTTGATTTATTCAGATGTTTAGGGACCGTATAAGGTCTCTAGTATGTATGACTATCGTTATTTTGTGACGTTTATTGATGATTATTTCGCGCATAACCTGTTTATATTTACTACGTGATCGTGCTGAAATTGTTTCTATTTTTCATGCTTTCATTACTGAGACTCGGACACAAATTTCCCCGAATATCAAAGTTCTCCATACCGACAATGCACGCGAATACACTAGCTATACCTTCTCTGCTCTGTGTACAGAGTTTGACATCATTCACCAGACTTCGTGCATGTATACTCCTCAACAAAACGATGTGGCTGAACGGAAAAATCATCATCTTCTTGACGTAGCTCGCTCTCTCATGTTTTAAATACAGGTTTCTCCCCTCTACTGGAACTTCGCCGTCTCTACTGCATGTCATCTAATCAATCGCATGTCTTCCTCCACCCTCAACTTCGCAACACATTTTAGTCTTCCTTTTTCTTCCAAACAACCCTTTCCTCTTGTGCCTCGCGTCTTTGGTTGTACTTCCATAACCTTGGTCCTTCTATCGACAAACTGCCTCCTCAGGCTACCAAATATATGTTTGTTGGCTATTCTCGCACTCAGAAAGACTATGTGTGCTACTCTCCCAACATCCGCAAACTGGTCGTTTCTGCAGATGTCACCTTCCTCGAGGACCTTCCCTTCCACTCCTCTTCTCCAATTCCTTCTCCACCACCCTCTTTACCTCGTCCCACCGTTCCCGTTACATCTCCTCTTCCACCGCTTCTTCCACTACCCCCCCCCACCCCACCCAACCACCACCGCCACCTAAACAACATCTTCGTGTGTACACCCGTCGTCCTCCCAAATCTGATGCTCATCAGCAGGTTACCTCTTTCGATGCTCTCGTGCGGCCCGATAATCCGGCCTCCTCCTCCTCGGGTCATCACTTGGCGAATTGTGTTTCATTGCATCATCTCTCTTCGCCTCTTCTCAAATTGGCACTGTCTCTTTCCTCCATTTTGATACCTAACTCTTTGCAAGAGGCTATTTAACATCCTGGACGGCGTGCTGCTATGGATGAGGAAATGACTGTCCTTTAGGCTAACCAGACTTGGGACCTTGTTCCACTTCCCCCTGGCCAGCCCTGCGTCAGCTGTAAGTGGGTGTATACTATCAAACATTCTCCAGATGGTACCGTCGATCAGCTCAAAGCTCGACTTGTTGCCCGTGGATTTACTCAGCAACAAGGCCTCGACTACTATGAGACCTTCTCCCCGGTTGCCAAGATGAATATTGTTCGGGACGTGATCTCTCTGGCCGTTCATCGCCAATGTCGCCTCTATCCATTGGATGTCAAGAATGTGTTTCTCAATGGTGATCTTCAAGAAACCGTCTACATGTACCAACCTCCCGGGTTTGAGACCATGGGGGAGTCGCGTGTCTGTCACCTTAAGAAATCCATCTATGGTCTCAAACAATCTCATTGTGCTTGGTTTGATAAATTTAGTAGAGTTGTTCAAGATGTTGGGTTTACTCAAAGCTCTGCTGACTTCTCAATCTTAACCCGCCATCGACCAACAGACACAGTTATTCTCCTGGTTTACGTCGACTATATCCCAATCACAGGGAATGACTCCACCGAAATACAGATGATCAAGCGACATTTAAACTCTGCGTTCCAAACTAAAGATCTGGGGAACCTTCAGTATTTTCTCGATCTCGAGGTAGCACGACGTCCGGATGGCCTTGTCCTCTCTCAACGGAAATACTACCTTGATCTCCTTCAAGATGCTGGCTACTCAGGTTGTAAACCTGCTGACACTCCAATAGATGTTAATCACAAACTCTGCACTCCGGGCTCTGATTTAGATCAGGCACTTCTGAACGCAGAGTATTATCGTCGACTTGTTAGGAAATTGATTTATCTTACTGTGAAAAGGCCTGATATCTCCTTTGCGGTTGGAGTTGTCAGTCGTTTTATGCATGCTCCACGGACCTTTCCTCTTCAGGTTGTTGAGCGTATCCTTAGATACTTGAAGACTGCACCTAGACAAGGACTCGTATAAAAACCAACTTCCTCTTCTTCTCTTTTATTGATTGCTTATTCTGATGCAGAATATGTTGGTTCACTTGATGATCGGCGTTCCACAACTGCTTTTTGCACTTACTTTGGAGGACATCTGGTGACCTGGCATAGCAAAAAGCAGTCTGTTGTTGCACGTTCATCTGCTGAGGCAGAGTATCGGGCAATGGTTGTTGTGGTGTCTGAACTCACCCGGCTTGAGAGCCTTTTTCATGATTTAGGGGTCAATCTTCCCTCACTAACAACTCTGTTATGTGATAGTCAAGATGCTATACATATTGTCAAGAACCCTGTATTTCATGAGCGAACAAAACATGTTGAGGTTGACTGTCATTTTATTCGGAAAAGGTTCAATCGAAGAAGTTGGAGTTACAACATGTTTCTGCTACCGGACAAGTTGCTGATATTCTTACTCTCCCTTTTCCTCTTCTATTTAAATGAACAAACCTTGTATTTTATTGATTTGAGAAGGAATAATAAAGTTGGCATTCTTTTTTCAATTATTCTGGTGTTAATAGTGTTATTCTACATAATACAATAACTTCTCTATTTATTTGGCACATCGATGTAAGAGCTCTTGTAAATGATCAGTGCTGCAAGTAACCAATTACTAGCCAATATTAACAGCACAGGGACAACAATTGCATCTGTTTTATCAATGAAGGAATGCGTCCATCTTAGCCATCCAACTCATGGAATGACTCCATAAAGCCAGAACTGAGTTAATTAATTGAGAAGTTCAATGAGTTCATCATTTCGTGTATGTTTATGCTTTGTGCAGTCTTTTTTCATAGATTTTCCTTTTAGGTATTTGCAATTTCCTCCCTAATTTTAGCAATATCTGTTGGGATTTGTATGTCTAGAAGCTAACATTTTGATGAATTTGTGTTTCGCGTTATCTCATCGTCGTAAATTCCATGCGACTACATGTTTGACAGAACACTCCCACACAACACACATTATGGAATTTTAAGGTTCGTTGAAGCTCAACAAAGCCTCTTATGTACTCAACCAAGTTTCCTATGTACTTGGCGAAGCACAACAACTACTTCCAATCACTCGACTTGACCAAGCTGCCCGACGACTTCTCACCAAGGTTTGACCCATTCCCACTTCAGGCCCATCCAGCCAAAGTCATAGAGAGCTATAGTGGCAATCTATTAAGCCCGCAGATTAGTTGACGGTTACATAGAGGATTTCATTCAAATCCTTTCACGAAATGATTTGTTCGAGACAGAGGAACAATCCACAACTAACAACTTGGGAGGTTGCATCAATCTATAGAGGAACATACTCAATTTGCTATCTTTCCAGAGCATTTCTGAAGCCTATCATAAGGTCATTACAATATAGTAGAAACAAGAACTATGATTAAGACAAAAGCTAAGGTTTGATCAATACCCTAAAGGAGGTAAACCTCATACAGTTGGGACTGACAATCGATGAGTAGCTGCCTGCGGAAGCAACTATTCATGGAAGGGAACGAACAACCAAATATGAAAGAGTACCCAAACTCATCATATGATGATGACAATGGAGAGAAATATGATAATTTATAGGGAGGCGTTGGAGAGCGTCTAGTCGTTAAGAACTCTCCCACCCCTAGGCAAGGTGAAAAGGAAGACAGGTTGAGGAAAAATATATTCCATACTAGTTGTGCAATCAAAGAAAAGGATATGCAAGCTGATTGTAGATAACAGAAGTTATGAAAACATTTTTTCTCAAAAAGCAGCGACCAAAATGAATGTAGAAGTTAATAATCATCCCCGATCATATAAATTATCCTGGTTCAAAAAGGAAAACGGAGTGACCATATAAAATAAGTGTCATGTATTATTCTTTATTTGCAAGAAATATTACAATGATGCATGGTGTGACTGAGTGAATATGGGCGCCTTCTAGTTGCTCCTAGGCTGAGCATCGTAGTACAAACAGAATGCGCAAATAAAGGATAACAATTGATCGTTCAGCCCTAATAAAGGAAGTAAACTTATGTAAGCCGAATCAAGAGAAGGGTACAATAATGCTTGCGTCAACCTGAGAAGGGTACAATAATGCTCCTGTCACCTTCCAACAACGATGAACGACATCTTCCGAGCGGTACTTCGCAAATATGCTCTCGTTTTTTTCAATGACATTTTGATGTTACAACTCTTCTTGGCGGGATCATATGTGGCACACCCGCATCACTAAGACCACAATCCGATGCCATCACCTCTAGCTCAACCCGAAGAAATGTTCCTTTTGCGTAACAGAAGTGAACTACATGGGCCACACCATCTCGGCCTGGGGGGTGGTGTAGCTATGAATGAGGAGAAAATTGCATCGGTCCTCCTATGGCCAATCCCCACTTCGCTCTGGGAGGTCACAGACTTTTGGGCTTGACCGACTATAACTGCCGCTTCATCCAAGGCTACAGGGTTATAGCACGACCGCTCACACAACTCATGAAGAAATCGGAAGAGGGTCCATTTCTATGGTCGGTTGCGGAAACTGCCGCCTTCGTCGCTCTCAACCGCCGCTTTCGTCGCTCTCAAACAAGCTCTTGTGCAAGGACCGGTCATGGCAATGCCGGATTTTCGGATTCCATTTCTTGTAAAATACGACGCGTCCAGCACTGGTGTCGGAGCCGTTCTAATGCAATCCGGCCGACCGGTGGCGAACTTTAGTCAAGCTTTCTCGGGTACAGTTTGGAGCCGCTTCGCATATGAAAAAGAACTCATGGGTCTCGTGTTGGCGGACAGAACATTGGTGACTATAACTCGTTGGCCGGCCCTTTTTGGTCCGTACCGACCACCATAGCCTATGTTACCTCCTGCAATAAAAAGTTGCGACACCGCCGCAACAAGTATGGGTCGCCAAGATTCTCGGCCATGATTTAACAATTGAGTTTCGTCCGGGTAACGTAAGCAGGGCGGCTGACGCTCTGTCCCGCCAAATTCAGTCCCCGAAACTCTTAGCCAAATCTTGGCCAATTTGAGAAGCGGCTACCATCTAACATGGAGTGGAGGCCGACCCCCATTTGAAGCCATCCAGACGGCCCTCATCTCTGACATTGCGGCCCAACCACCCTATTCACTCGTGGGGGGTCGAACATTCCTATCCTCCTAGCCGAGTTCTATCCTTCTCCCTCCGAGGGGGCACACTGGAGCCTTCCACACTTATCGCCGCTCGGGGGAGTCTCTCTATTGGCCACATATGTTTCACCAGGTTAAGGCCTTTGCGAGCGCATGCCTCACTTGCCAAAAAGCAAAATATGAAGACATATTCCCGGGAGGCATCCTTAAACCGCTACCGATTCCAGAAATGATTAGGGAAAATGTTGTCATGGA